>OX243878.1:0-2400000 GCA_945859645.1 Amphipoea oculea | reverse complement strand
TTGTGCGTGAAGAAGAAACAAATATACAAACGCACTCACAAACTTTCGCCTTTATAATATTAGTATGATAAATGCTTTGAGTTTGCTTTAATCTATCAGACACTACATGAATATTTCTCATTAATGATACGCATTTTATTTCAGGTCAATGCTAAAGGTGTAGTGGAAATACTAAGTCCAGCTGACCATGACATTAGAACTCTACAGCACATCCCATTGAAAGACACCTGGTCGGCTTGCTTCCATCGAGAAGGTCATCGAAACATTGCCATTGGCACTAGAAGTGGCAATGTGATGATATGGGACACTAAAAACAAAAATATTACTAAAACATTCCCTAATCCCTCTCAACAGTCCTGTGTGAACTATCTCAGTTATAATGCCAGGAACACCTCTCTTGCCGCATCTATGCAAAACGGGGATACCATCATATACGGTCTGGTATCAAACATTCCAGTGTTAACTGTGAAGCTGTCCTGCTCTAAAAGTATCTCTGCAATGAAGTTTCATCATGAGAGTCGATCTTTGCTTGGTTTAGCCACTGACGAAGGCCATATTGTAATTCGTGATATCACTACGAACAAAGACAAAGCCTTCTTTGAAAATGTCCATGCATCACCCATCAGTGATATAGCGTACTCTCTAATTAATAGAGATGTGTTGCTGTCCACTGGTTTTGATAGAATCATGAATGTGTATGATGTAAGATTACAGAATGTTGTGTCAACTATAAGAACCTCATACACTCTGACCACCTTAGCAATTAATCCTGAAAACCAAGTCGCTTTGGGCACTAAAAATGGTCTGGTGTTATTGTATGACCTCAGAGATCTTACAAATCCCTCTAAAGTATTGAGAGGACATGAAGAAGAAGAAGTGCATAAGGTTTCATTTCAACCAATCAGAAGAAAGATGATTTCAGCTGATATTAGTCTTCGTGAAGACACAGAGGGCCTGCAGTTACCACAAAAAATGTCTTCGCCAATTTGTTCTAGAACATCAGACATGTTCTTTGTTTCGGACTCACCACCAAAAAATTATTTGGATATTTCGTCTCAAGGAGGTGATGCAAAAGCAGACTCTTTCCTTGTTATGATGGGTCTTGATAAATCAAATGAACATGAGGAAGAAGGGAATAAATCCACAGAATTTGAAAGAAAGAGTGACAGACATGATTTGAGGTACCGTCAATTGGATGCGGAAAAAAACATAAGCAAAGTATCAACTCCTATAAATAACCGGAAAACAGAAAACTTAGGTTTTCTTTCACCTGTGATAACAAATGGTGGTCTAGATGATGTACAAGGCTCTAATGTCAATTTGTCAGCAGGCGGGCCTCAGAAGCCATCAAACACAGCCCCAGCTTTGGTAGTGGAATCTGCGGCTGTTGAAGAACTAAAAGATTTTGTCAACTTGGCTCTTACGGATGTGTCCGATGATAACAGGAACTATTTCCTCCATATTATGATGGCCCTAACAAAGCAGAAGTTGTATTTAGAGAAGCAATTGTCTGGCATGAGTGAGCAATTACATAATATGGCTCAAATGCAAAATGCTTTAGTTGAATCAAACAGAAAACTTACATTCGAAGTCAACCAGCTGAAGGATAGAAATAATTATTTATAACTCAGGTATAAATTTATCTTGAAAATTTAAGATGTTAAAATGTGTTACAGTACCCGGCGATAAATATTGCACATCAACCTTTGGAAAGAAACAATCGGCTAATTTCGGCTTCGTAGTGCGTTATCTCTGTCGCACACTACCTATGTGACGTTAACTGACGTTTTGTCAGTCGTTGTTCAAGTGCGATAGAGTGCGGTCGCGTCCAGTTCAAAATATATATCTAGAGTTGTTAACACCCCCAAATTTAAATAATTTAAAGTTGTACTATGGCATCTTTAGAAAAAATAGGGGAACATTTTTATTTTACCCCAACCTAAAGCAATCATTTATAGAAAAATTGGTGTATTTTATACAAAGAATAAAAAGAATTATCAAAAGAAGCAAATCATAATTGTTTTAACAGCTCCTAATAGATACCAGACTGTTTGTATTTCGTGCGACAGAGATAACGCTCTACGAAGCCGAAATTAGCCGATTGTCTCTTTCCACAGATCGATGTGCAATATTTATCGCCGGGTACTGTACTGATTAAGTGTTGCTGGCAGACTTGTGTTTTTATGATTGTTGAATTGAAATTGACAGTTTGGAGTTTTCATGATGTCACAAAAAAAGATAACATTCCAATAAAAAATGTTGCTTTGCACAACACTGAATAAGTCTGCACTTGTACAAAACTGGCTTGTTAGCTGTGTTATGCTTGCACACATGCATTATGCCCGGAATACACATACCTGTAACTTGCACAAAAGTGCAAGTAGCTGGCATGCCATTATGGTATTTAATTATTTATCGTTACATGATAATCGCAATGAGATAAATGTGCTTATACTAACTTTAATATTCACTAACATCTATAACTATTGTAAAGAATGCATTCCTTGTTAATAACCACCACCACTTGTGTATTCACCAATCAGAAGTTGTTATGGCACACGGCATGCAACCTACTTGCATACTTTTGTAACAGAATACCTAATAGTACTACGTACACAAGGGGCACTCCCTTCCCCGCGCTCATATCAAATACCGCACTTCGAGGTATTCGTCGCCGACTCTTTAGCAAGGGCGCTCGTAATCGTAAGAACCGCAGCGCTGGCTGTACTGCTGACACGAACACACATTTTTACGATTTAAAAGTTTTATTTGAGTTTTAATTAGGATGGTTGGATATTGTGATGCTTTTCTGAATTTGTATTTACATAACTGTTTGTAAAATTTCGCATTTTTAATACCATGCGATTGAATAACCGATTATTTAGAGATAAGTCATTTAAACGAAAATATTTTAGTGTTTTTATTTAATTACGAACCCAACTATATAAATAAACAATTGAACTACAAAGTCACTTCAATGGACGCAAATCGCTTTTCGCGCCATTTTTTACGCTACGAACCACAGCCAACCCTACTAGAGTTCACGCACACATTTGCACGTGTGCAAACGTCATTTGGTTATGTAGTAGTAATAGGTATTTTGCGAGCGTTTTATGGAGTGTCCGAGGTGTGCTTTTGTGCAAGTTACAGGGATGTGTATTCCAGGCTTTACATATTGTATATCTAACTAGTAATGCTCTCTAGATCCTAAAAGGATATTCTGTTTTCTGTAGCAGAATGTGTTGATTCTCAAATATTTCAGGATAATAAAAATAATTGTATGCAAATTATTGATAACCATGAACTTTATCACAAATTAAAATTATGTTAAACAATTTAGGTACATACTTACTTGCATAAATTGTTGCTGTGAACTTGTGACTGATAAAAAGGGGATTAACTCAAAATTCCTAAAAATACTTACAGTGCCAAATCTATAATGAATAATAATAATTACTTATTATGAATTAATGAATTTGCTTGGCATGAAGTTTTTATAAACTAGTTTATCTGTGCCATTAGAGAAATTGTTATGTTTCGCAATTTACCAGTATTTTATTAGTGGACAAATAATATCAATTTACATTTTAGTATATTTGTAACCAAATGCTGTGAATGTTGGCATTTGTTGTCGTTGATTTGATTGTTAAAAGTTACGTAATAAGTAAATGTATGTACATTCAATTAAATAAACCGTCTTCTAACACGTCGTTCTTTTAATATTACTTCTATCTATACTAATAATAAAACAGAAGAGTTTGTTTGAACACTTATCTCTCGAACTACCCAGTCGGATTTGATAAAATCTTTTTGTATTTGCTAGACTAATTCTTGAGGAAGCCTCTAGGGCCCGCAGGAGCCGAGCAAAACGAAAAAAAGGTAGGGTGGGTCGGGGGAAAAGCCACAGAGCATGTGACGAAGTCGCGGGCAGAAGCTAGTAAATAACAAGTTGAGACATCTACTTTACACCGCCGCTTCAAATCATTCGTAACGCCAATGTACCTAATATTACACACGCATTTTTCGTCAGTAATGTAAGTCCCACGAACAGCCCGATTCTAAGTTTATGGCGGCTCTGAAGATCGCTACCCACTGCGCAGTCTGGTACCTCGCTCCACACCCCTGACACGTGATTTTGTTACTGCGCAGCGACTCGAGCCTCATGTTCCGAGCCGCCATAAAGTTTGAATCAGGCTATAATAGGATAAATCATGCGTTCACTTTAGAATGGTCTGGGAAGGCTTATGATACGGGTCGAGTGGAAGAAAAACGAGCTCAAGGCATAAACGCACCAGTGTGTGCACCGGTAAGATTGCCAGATCAAGAAGGCTGTCGGAGCTGGCGGCAGCATCTAGCGAGCGGTAGATGCTGTCTCTCTGCAGAAGACCGCGTAACTTGGTGAGGCGCCGTATGTGGTCCTGGTCGCGCTCCTCAGCATTGAGGGGACAACGAAGAAGAATAGGGGTTGAGAGACTATTGTCATCAACCTCTTAAAATTCAGATTTTAGGCTACTATACTGAGAAATTTTCTACGGATTAACGTAATAATAATTACCTACTGCCTAACCTGGGAATCGAACCTGGACCACGTATTCAGCAGGCGCACTTGCGAGCACTAGGTCAATGAGGCAGCTCAAAATTCAAAACCAGTAGGTACCTATTTATTCAGTTGTAATAAATAGGACTTCGCACACTATGCGGCCACAAACTTGGTCGCAGAAGCCATAGATAGAGTATACTTATAGTAATAGCTTAGGCAGAAGTTCCGATAAGTTGGTCGTTGCAGCCAAGTGTGCGTTCGCCATAGAAACATAGGTACGCTTTCTATAAATTTAATTTGGTATACAGTGCGGCCACTGATCTGCATTACTCGTGGTAGTGGCCGTGGCCCGTGGCCGCGTGGTGAGCAGGGTTCCTAAATTCTCTCTTACAAAGATCAACTCTTACGCCACAAAGCGCGGCACGACATCGGCGACGCCGACACGTGGGCGCATCATGATAATCTCATAGAAATTAATATCGAGCACGTAAGATGATAGCGTGTTCTAATTAATGGAGCATGATTCGCTACATATTAGCGGTGCTTTTAAGCGCAGAGCCGTGAAAATTTATTAACCGTGACCAAACCACTCACGCGAGACTGGTTCGATGGATGATACAATAGGTACTTCTATATCGTCGCTCGCATGACTAACTGTCCTATCCATAGAAATATAAACATATATCTATGGTCCTATCCTATCTCATTTTTTAGCGGATTTGGGTAGAGATTGGGACGGCTACACTCCTCTATTCGTGATTCTTTACTTTTTGACTTTCAAAATGGTTAGGTAGGTATATAACGGCGTCATGTTCGTGAACGGGCGCCGTCGATTGAGACTAGTCATCTCTTAACTGCCAAGGCTTATTTTTAATCTTATTTCTTGTATTGTTTCTTCATTTGTGTGTTTTTTTACATTGTTCTCACATATAGAAGCAACAAGAATAATGTACCCAGGATTTTGTAATATCTTGATTTAAAAGAGTGTCCATGGAGTTTCTTGCCCGTTCTTCTCCATAGAGATCTACGCCTTGGAATGGACAACTAGCTTCAACTTTCTAACTGACCGGCTACTTAATTTTGACAATTCAAAAGTGCCTGTAATGATTTAATTGAAATAAATGCTTTGAGTTTGAGTATTTTGAGATCCAAATAACACAAAGCCTACCTACCTACGACGGTTAGGGAAAAGTGGAATCACGAAAGAAGAGCGTAGTCCTCCTGCTGACTCTGATCAGCGAAAAAATGAGGTAGGTAGGACAGTTAGTCATGCGAGCGATACTCACCACCCATATAAATTGTAATGGTAAGTAGGTGCCTAATCTTATAGATACCTATTAAAAAAAAAACAGTATAGTATACCACGCCTATATTCCCTGGTGGGATAGAGTAGGCAGGCAGAGGTTCCAGACCCCGGACCAGAAGGGTTGCTACTTGCTACTGAGAAATACCTAATGGAAAACCCATAGGTACCCCAATATCCAAAACTAAGTAGGTAATAAAAGGCAGGATTAAATTTAATGTTTTTGGAATTTTTCGTATTGACTACCCCATGTTACGTTAAATTTTACAACCCGCAACCTACAAAACTGCAATAAGTAAGTATAACAAAAAAATTACAAACGTTTCACGTCAGGAAAAAAATAAACACATTGCAGAGCAATTATATGCGAGAATTAAAAAAAAGACGGGTTGCACTCCGGGAGTGCCGGCAGAAGTGAAAACTTGAATATTAACGTTTAAATAAATCAATTATGAATTGAATTAATATAACAAATTTTTTTTCACTATTTCTGCGTCATTTTTTTCATTAATCGATGCACTTTGTTCAATTTCCATATTTTAAACACTTTATACACGAATTTTACGAATACACAGCAGTGTGGCTACTACACAGACGGTCGAGCCATCAGCTGTCCATCCATCCATCCACATCCACGTCCACCATCACCGTCACCGTCACCGTCACCGTCACCGTCACCGTCACCGTCACCGTCACCGTCACCGTCACCGTCACCGTCACCGTCCGTCCGTCCATCCGTCCGTCCGTCCGTCCGTCCGTCCGTCCGTCACCGTCACCGTCACCGTCACCGTCACCGTCACCGTCACCGTCACCGTCACCGTCACCGTCCATCCGTCCATCCGTCCGTCCGTCCGTCCGTCCGTCCGTCCGTCCGTCCGTCACCGTCACCGTCACCGTCACCGTCACCGACCGTCCGTCCGTCCGTCCGTCCGTCCGTCCGTCCGTCCGTCCGTCCGTACGTCTGTCCGTCTGTCCGTCCGTCCGTCCGTCCGTCCGTCCGTCCATCCATCCATCCATTATCGTGTCTGAATTGGTTCACTCGGTTGGCGCCGCCGTAGAAAGAGGGGGGGGGGGGGGAATCTCTCCTGACGGTCACGTGTCCTGACGCGATGTCCTGACGCGAGTTTAACATTTTTTCCCCATTACAAAAAGTGTTCAACGCCGCTAAAGAAGTTTTCACTTCAAAAATTGAATCGTCTCTCTGTCTGTAGCCAAATAACAAAGTCAACGTTACAACGAGTTATTCTTCGGCACTTATACTCTTTCTCACGCAGATGTCTTGTTTTTGTTCAATAGGGTGCCGTGCAACCATTTATTATACATATATAACATTTGGGCAAAGCACACGTCCTATAATCTACATACTGTCAACATCTTCGTTTGTTTCAATTTCACGTAATTAATGGGTGTAAAAATGAGTGTTTTCTACTCTATTTTGCAACCACGATTTCACCCAGCGGTTTCTTTGAACACGTTTCTATAAAGATATTGTAAGGATAAGGATATGTTACATAGATAATTATTTTTATAAATATGTAAAAATAGTTTTCTGGAAACCATGGAATTAGTATGTACTATATAGTACCAATGCTGCAATGATTGCAAACGTTGAACTCGGATGAACTAAACGTAAACGTTAGTTTTGACACTTCTGACAGTTGATCTTAAAGTCATGCAAAAAGGGTAGGTTAGTGAGTGTAGTTTTGAATTAAAATTTATTATTTTCTACACAATGGGTGAATTAACAGCAACTAATTTGTTTGAGTCACAAACTATATTTGCCGATCACAAGGACTTGATTCACGATGTCGCATACGACTTCTATGGCGAGAGAATGGCCACTTGTTCCAGCGACCAGTATGTAAAGGTATGGCTTGTTAGCAAACAAAATAGCGGTAACCTATTAAAAATCTACAATTACTACACAATCTGTCTAATGAATCCAATAATTTAAGCCTTTATGGTTTAAAACTTCAATACTTTAGGAACTTTAAAATATATATTTTTTTGTAACTTTTGACATGTAACATTTAACTTTAAACGTTTCACAACAACTAGCTATTATAAACAGCTGACATATTATTCTGGAGCAGGTGTCTTGTTTGATCATTTGCAACTTTATAGCTCATTTCAGACTACACTATAATATAAATAATAGCATAGAGCATTAGTTCATAG
This sequence comes from Amphipoea oculea, assembly GCA_945859645.1. Classification (NCBI taxonomy): domain Eukaryota; kingdom Metazoa; phylum Arthropoda; class Insecta; order Lepidoptera; family Noctuidae; genus Amphipoea; species Amphipoea oculea. The sequence goes on along the minus strand of OX243878.1, from coordinate 2,391,979 downwards.
CACAACAATATCATTTGCCATACATTTATTTAGAACATGTTCACACTTTACTATACTATATATTATTGGCTTGCTATACGCTATGAAATTGAGTAATACACTGCTACAATCGTGCGGCACTCTTTAGCCAAGTGACTTGAAGTGGATTGATTCACCAAGTGAATTTGCTTGATCAACTTTCAAGACTGTCCAGTATTAAATCCATTGTTGTGTGCACACCCTCACAGATTGCAGTCAGCTGAGCTTGATTTTAATTTAATTTTAATGTGATTTTTAGGCATTTAAAATATATAGTGGGTTAGTCTAAAACGGACTTGTGACATGCACCTTATTTACCTAATCTCTGCATCCTATTTTTAATCAACAAAATATGGAGGAGTTTCTTGTTTTGTAATATAATTAATGTTCTAGGTGTGGGACTCGGACGGTCATGGAGGATGGCGTCTCACAGCCAGCTGGAAAGCACATCATGGATCTGTTTGGAAGGTCACATGGGCACATCCAGAGTTTGGTCAAGTCATAGCTACGTGCTCCTTTGACAGAACTGCAGCTATTTGGGAGGAAGTTGGTGAGACCTACTAGACATCAGACATTGTACGTAGTAGCTTATGGGCTACTCCTTAATTAAAAAGTTACTTTTAATATGCAAATTGAAATACAAAATCAAGAATCAAGCTTGATTTAAAACAGTGGAGTAGCCCATAATAAATAGGCTAATAGGTAAATGGGCTGGTGTCCGTATACGACGTACGCAAAATACGCGCATTGGCATGGGTCAATGCGTGTATTGTACGTACGTCGTATTGTCGCTATTACAAATCGGTCTTATCGAACTAAAGGCCTATTCAAACCTAAGCGGTATTCGCTACCGTCTGCATAGAGAAAACCGAGTAGGTATGCAGTAATGTTACTGTTCACACCAAAGCGGATTTCACGCTCCGGCTGCGGAACTTGATACTAAATACCTTAGCAAAACCCATGCAGTAAGCACTTCTACCCACAGCGGCAGCAAATACCGCTCAGGTCGCTCTAACTGCGGAACTTGATGCTAACTACTTAATATTTTACCAAGGATTTTCAAAGATGTATGAATACCTAGAAGCGAGACCTAATTGTGTTGGATTTAACACAAGTGTCTATCTAATGAAATAAATTCAATTAATTTAGCTACTTTTTTGACACCACATTCTTGTTATTTACAATTTTATCTTGGAATGACACTTAACTGTTCATTTTTCCTCCTCTATCATTTTAACTGATGGTTTCTTGTTATTATTTACATTTGCTATTATTTTCCTGGCAAAGTTCACTTCTAGTGATTTTCAACCCAGCCCAGTTTGTTCTTAGTGTATCCTTGAATATGTGATCAGGATCACATTCGGATTTTATAAAACGTTTTTCCCCTTTTCCGGATTTTGAGATTGCCATTTAATATATCCCAATCTGCACAGGTGACACGGCAGCTTCCGGCTCAGAGAAAGGATTACGGACGTGGCTGAAGAGGTCCAACTTAGTGGACTCTCGGACTTCAGTCACAGATGTCAAGTTTGGACCCAAGCATTTAGGACTCTTACTAGTCACATGCTCTGCTGACGGTATTATAAGGTTCGGTCAAATTGTATTCATTTAAGTCAAACTCAAGAATACGGGGAAGGCGTTTGCCCAGCAGCAGCGTTTGACTTTCTTTTTCGTTAGTCTATACTGTCCCACACAGTATAGACTAACGAAAAAGAAAGTCAAACACGAAAGAGTCACAGTGCGCTGTTCGAGGAACACTGCTTAGCTTCGTTTTGCATTAAAAATGTGTAAGTATTGTTCTTTGGCTGTTCCTAATCAAATATTTTAATGTTTTAAGGATATATGAAGCTCCAGACGTAATGAACCTAGCTCAGTGGACTCTGCAGCATGAAATACCAACCAAAGTGTCAATAAGTTGCCTCTCGTGGAACCCATCCCTATCCAGGTAACACACACTTAAATTAACCCTGAAAGGCTACAACGATAAATCTATTTAATTAACAAAAATCTGAATTTTATTCATTCACTGACAGACGACGCACAGTCTAAACCACTGAGTATAGAAGTATGAAACTTAGCAAAGAGTTCCTAAGGTGAGCACTAAGGGAGGATTTTTGAAAATTCAACCCATGTAAGGGGTTAAATAGGGGACGAGTTTTTAGTGGTATCTACAATGCCACATGCGAACACCGCGTCATACAGTCGTCACGCAAAATCCTGCATCTCGCAAGCAGAGTTTACCGCGCAACTAGCATAGATACAACGGCCCGACATGAATCATCGGGCAGTTGCCCGCCAGACACAACACCCGTCTGGTCGGAGGATCCCCCCCCCTTTTCCCTTTTTGTTTGAGTGAACTTTACACCCTGTTCCTCATACCTCTATAAGTTTGTGAATGAATGGGTATGGAATTTTGTCATTTTTGCCGATGAGAAGATCCATCGGCGGGCGCACGGCTTGACCTTGTCAATTCGAAACTTACATTTTTGTATTCACGCATTGGTGAAGGGGATTGAAGATTTTTATATGGTGCCTAGCATACCTATTGTCGCGCCATTTTGTTTTTTTTTTTTTTTTTCAAAATGGCAGCCATGCATGAAACTTATACAGCTGACATCAATGTGAACGGAAAATATACTAAGATATATTTATTTTACTAACACAACATAACAATATCGCGCCTGTATAAGGGTTGGGCAGAGGTGAATCGGAGCTTGTGTAGAATTTTATTGAGTAGATTAAAATGAATGTTTGTGATTAGGGTGGTGCATCCCCCAATGCTGGCGGTGGGCAGTGATGAGCCCAACACCACCAACGCCGCCGCCACCGTGCAAGGCGACAAGACTACCGCTTGCAATGGAAAAGTGTTTATATATGAGTGAGTCTAAAGTTCAATTTCCTTCAACAACTGGAAGCTTCGTTTGATTGTTGCTAATTACGTAACAGTTGGTACATTAATTACGGCAGTTTTTTAACCTGTATTAATTTAATTTAGCCCTGTATTCCTGATACAGGGTTAAATTAAATTAACTAGCTAAACTAGATATCGATATCTAAACATGATAAAAAAAGGTTAATTTGATGATTGATAATTGGGTTCTTCGACCGCAGTTGTAGTAGTCGCCTGAAATATTAGTTTAAAAGATCCTTTTTTTTGTATAAACTTCACGGTCCTGATGTATATCTATATCTAGACACGATAAAACATAAGAAAACAGTTTCTTTCAATTGATACTTAATGTACAGACGCCAGCACATCAATCTACTACAATCTGTCAAATTCCTTTAATAGATTTTCAACTTTATCGCTAAAACATAAGGTTCAAAGTTGATTGGGAAAATTTGACAGTTGCGGGTAGCTTGATGTGCTGGCTGCTGGCTGTCTGTACAGCAACTCTAAAGGGGTCTTTGACCAAAAAAATAAATACATCAAGTCTTTTTATTTTATCGTGTTTGGATATTGATACCCATCGCGTCTGCAGAGTCTAGACAGCCGCTTTAAAATAACCCTGTATTCATAAAATTCGTAAAATAAAGGTTACCTATTTATGTAGCTATGTACTGAGCCTGTATGTTTGTATTTCATAATAATGTGCATACTAAAATGTAATTTTTCATAAAGCCAACTATGTCTAAAAAACAGTGTAATTCACTAGCCAGTGTTGCAACTTAATACAAACTGAGTGTTGCCAGTTCCTGACACATTAAAACCAACAGGTACAGCGAATCATCTCGTCGTTGGACGCGGACTGACTGCCTGTCTTCAGTACAAGAGCCGGTCAACGATATCGCGTTTGCTCCGAATCTTGGCAGATCATTCCACTTACTAGCTGTTGCGACGAAGGACGTCCGAATTATTAAAATTGAGCCTATAGCGTAAGTACCTATTATTTTTTGGAACCACTGGACAAAACAAATGACCAGTGGTCCACTTTAGCCCTGGATCGAAAGAGCTGGAAGTCATGAGGAGAGGTCTTTGCCCAGTAGTGGGATGATGCAGGCTAACAGTAACAGCAACTTCGATGTTATATATAATAGTTTTTATTGTATTTTTATTTTATTTTTTATTGTGTTTTTATTGTTTTTATTTAAATTATTAAGTTAGATTGTAATTGTGTGCCTTATTTTTTTATCTACTACCTACTAACATAGTTTTCTAAGTTACTTGTGATACTAACACGCTATGGGCCTGCGATGCCTGAAAATAAAAGATTTTTATTTATTTTTTTATTTATATTTTGGCTGTTGCAGCGAGTCGGCCGGTTCTGGCACGGGCAACAACGGTACCAGCGTGCGTTTCAAGTGTGAGGTAGTGGCCGCCTTCGAGGAGCACTACTCGTGCGTGTGGCGCGTGTGCTGGAACCTCACCGGCACCCTGCTGGCCTCCTCCGGAGACGACTGCGCCGTGCGCCTGTGGAAGAGTGAGTACAGTACGCGGCCCATGCGCCTACCCAGCTTTTGGCTTAAGTATTGGGCTATCGAATGCAATTTTTTTTTTCAAATCGGGCTTCTAGGTCGCTTAGTAAGCGCGGTTAAGCAAAGTCAAAAAAAATATTTCAAACTAGCTTCTGCCCGCGACTTCGTTCGCGTAGGAGTCGTAATATACAAAAATAACAGCCATCACACATCACACAAATATTATAAAGGCGAAAGTTTGTGAGTGTCTGTGTGTTTATATGTTTGTTACTTCTTCACGCTCAAACGGCTGGACCAATTTTGATAAAATTTTGTATGGAGGTAGCTGACACCATGGATTAACATATAGGCTACTTTTTATCCCGATATTCCCACGGAATCGACATTTACGCGGGTGAAACCGCGGGGTGCAGCTAGTATTTTTTTATACAACTTTCCTGTATACTACGTTAGTAGTTTTGGTCTCTACAGCCAAAATATGAAGAGAGTCAGGACTGGTAAGCGAAAGCAAGCGACGTACAGTTGTCCGTGTGAGAAGCAGCTCGTCGTGAGGTCGACACCCGCAGCCTGCATTAGTGATTTCTAATTGTATGTGAAGTTTTTCATTTGTGTGAATTAATGAACGTCTGCGTTCCTGTATATACTACCTAATGGCACAACACTGATACACTAAGAGCCGTGTACCCGTGCCGGGTACCGGCAGCGAAGCCTTGTACGTTAGCTTTCACACGTACCGGCGAAGTTTGTTAGTACATGGCTAATCTACCTGCCTTTATGGCTCCCCATATCAAGAATTCACACTGTTTATGTCATGACTAGGTTCTGCCCGCAACTTCGTCTGCGTAAAATTTCACCCTCCCCCCATTCACTCTCTTAGGGGTGGAATTTACCATTGCGAGGATCGCCCAGAGGATACGGTGGAGCACACAGTGGAGGTCTGCCCCGCTTGGGCGAAGCACCGCCGTGCCCTCGTAGAGGCGATCGGCAGCGGCGGCGACCTCTCTCGTCCGGCCCTGGTTCAAGCCATGGTCCGGGGTGAGAGGGAGTTCAGGCAGTCACCTCCTTCTGCGAAGCAGTCATGCTAGCGAAGGAGGTGGCGGAACGGCTGAGGGAGAGAGCCTCACGTCCCAGCCGCCGCGGGAGACGCTCCGGGCGTCGGGAGCCGCGTGACGACTCCCGGCCACCGTAGGCGCGGGCCTGCGGACGGAGAGTAATGGGTAGCTCACCGTCCGATCAGGACCAGGCCCGTGCCGGACGGCGCGTACGTGTTCCACGCGCGCCTCAAAGAGATGTCAGCATAAAGGAAGGGGCCTGCCAGGGCCGAAGCCTGCCGGGGGTGCGGGATTGTCCGAAAGGGTTACCGCTACCCCGGAACATAAAGGGCTAAGGATCCTTCCTTAGCCATTTATGTTCCGGGGTAGCGGCTAAAACCCATCCGTGTTCCTACACGGATGGGTTTTAGTCAGTAAGAGTCTGACACTCCCTTCCGCACCACCCAGAGTGGGAGGGGTCATTTGATGATTTCCCATCCATAAAAAAGGGGTGGAATTTAGAAAAACCCTTAGTGGATACCTACTCTTTACAAAGAACACACCCTTCAAAGGAGACTGTTAAAAAGTGGTCTATGAACCAATAGCGATACTGTTACTATATTTCTGTGGGGATACCTCAACTATACCCTTGTGCAAAGTGGCATCAAAATCTGACCCGGCAGATTTGAGAAATATAATATTTTAGAATACATAATTTTATGATAACATTAAAAAGTTGTCTATGAACCAATAGCAATACTGTTACGATCTTTCTGTGGGGATACCTCAACTATACCCTTGTGCAAAGTGGCATCAAAATCTGACCCGGCAGTTTTGAGAAATATAATATTTTAGAATACATAATTTTATGATAACATTAAAAAGTTGTCTATAAACCAATAGCGTTACTGTTACTATATTTCTGTGAGGATACCTCAACTATACCCTTGTACAAAGTGGCATCAAAATCTGACCCGGCAGTTTTGAGAAATATAATATTTTAGAATACATAATTTAATGATAACATTAAAAAGTTGTCTATGAACCAATAGCGTTACTGTTACTATATTTCTGTGAGGATACCTCAAATATACCCTTGTACAAAGTGGCATCAAAATCTGACCCGGCAGTTTTGAGAAATATAATATTTTAGAATACATAATTTAATGATAACATTAAAAAGTTGTCTATGAACCAATAGCGTTACTGTTACTATATTTCTGTGAGGATACCTCAAATATACCCTTGTACAAAGTGGCATCAAAATCTGACCCGGCAGTTTTGAGAAATATAATATTTTAGAATATATAATTTTATGATAACATTAAAAAGTTGTCTATGAACCAATAGCAATACTGTTACGATATTTCTGTGGGGATACCTCAACTATACCCTTGTGCAAAGTGGCATCAAAATCTGACCCGGCAGTTTTGAGAAATACATATAATATTTTAGAATACATAATTTCATGATAACATTTTTGTTTTAAAAACGTTTTAAAGGGTATTTCTGATTTTATAATACTTAATTAATGTGTTTCTTTACTAGATTTTAGTATTTGTTTCGATTTTAACCATAGATATATGAAAATGATTTTAACCGACTTCAAAAAAGGAGGAGGTTCTTAGTTCGTAGGAATTACATTTTTTTTCTAATATTTTTATGTTCACCGATTACACGAAGACGGCTAGACCGATTTAAAAAACTATTTTTTTGGTTGAAAGGGTATACTTCCCAAAATGTTCCCATTGTCATCACGTCAGGATCTGGTGATTGGATCCTGGAGAAATCTAGGGAACTCTTCAAACATTATAGGCACAGCTATAACTATTTGGGTATTCTTTAAAGTAACTCGTGCATTTGCTCTCGGAAAGCACCATTTGGTGAAGTGGTACTAATGATGAAGATCTCAGATGACCACCGGAACAACTCATTAATAAGTATTTCACGGGTTGCGATTCGATTACTTTAATATGGTTGCTAAGCAATTTATGCTATAAATAAATCGTCAAAATGAAAAAATATTGAATGATGAAATCATGTTTCGACCCAGAGGTGATGTGATTTGTTTGATCTGCAAACATTCTGTGCTATTTTGTCGAAAAAAAAAAACCTGAAATTCAGCACTGTCGAGGTGGTCTTTGTTTAGCAGAAAACCACATTAATTAAGTAGTACACATTAATTAAACACATTAATTAAACGTACACTTTGTAAACAAGCATACTATAAATTAGAAGATTATATCCAAGATAAGAACGCTTGGAAACATGCTGGTCCTGCTCCATAGGACAATCTAGAGTCTAGACAAAATCAAACTGGTTGCTAATTTAATTGTAAATTTTTTTATTCTTTTTTTTTACATTTATTACTCACACCCTGACTTATTACTTGTATTTTGTTTTATAATTAAAATCGTTTTGCTTGTACCATGTTTGTAAATATGTGAGCACCATGTATCTATCAGATAATTAATTTATATGTCATGGTTTCGTTTTTAATTCTTTTACCTATTGTGGTATAGTAATTTTATTGTAGGTGCATCGTCCTCACATGTTATTATATAATTAATGTACCCATGCAAAATATTGTACCTAAACATTTTAAAAGAGTAACGGTGGAGTTTCTTGCCCGTTCTTCTCCATTCGAAAACTACCTTTTGGAATGGGCGACTAGAATCAATTCTATTTTAAGATAATTTTTGACGTTCAAAAGTGCCTTTTATGTGCCTATTTGAAATAAATGCTTTGACTTTGACTTGACTTTGACTTTGAAGTATCAAGTCAGAAATACCCGTTAAAACGTTATAAAAATGTAGCAAAAAAAGTGAATTTTAAAGTATTATTTTTCTCAAAACTGCCGGGTTAGATTTTGATGCCCCTTTGCACAAGGGTATAGTTGAGGTATTCCCACAGAAAAACCTCTACAGTATCGCTATTGGATCATAGACCACTTCCCATACAAATTTTAACAGTCTCCTTTCACGTCACTTGAACCAGCGGTTGAAGCTGTGCGTTGATATATCAGTCAGTCAGTCAGGACTTTGAATTTTATATATATAGATTGACTGAAAGTAGAAGTCCGTGATGATAATCATATAAAAGGTTACTGTAACTGTCTGCAATATTTTGGCTCGACTTTGTCCAATTTGCGGTTAACTGTAAAAGAATAATACACAAATTGCAATATTGCTCATCTAGCAAATAGCGTTATAATTATTTTATAATCTACAGACTGACCTAGTCAGGTAAACTAATTATAAATCTATAAGGAGTTTGTATACACTTGAACAAAATCTATCCGGTAGTTTTTGCGTAATGCTGGAACATACATTCAGACAGACAATAATTCTAAAAATTATATTTTCGGAATTAGAATCGTTCCCAGATCTCGCAGAAATTCGAAAACAAACTTCAGTTTTATTATTAGTGATTGATTAGTAATTGATTCAAAAAAATATATTAGCTAGAATTGGCCTAAAATTTCATGATTTCACGCAAAAGTCATTCGATCAGTGGCGGATTTACACATTTGCCGCCAGTAGGCTATTCAAATTTTGCCGCCCCTATCGACCTCTACAATAATGTCCCAAGTCTTCGCCTTTTCTTCAAAAAATACTTAAAATGTTCTCGTTCATCAGCTACGAAAAACTTGCAAAGAGATTTGTAAAGATCGGCAACTGTGATAAAATCTACGGTAGAAGCCTGAATTTAAGCATTCACTTTGTTTATTCTTTCCAAAAAAACATGGTAGGTATATAAATATTAATCTTTTTAATTTCAGTAAGACATTTAAAAAAAATGTTTGCTCCAAATTTGCCGCCCCTAAAATCTGCCGCCCTAGGCTCCAGCCTACTCAGCCTATTGGTAAATCCGCCACTGCATTCGATAGGGTAATTTGAACGTAGAGAGTCGTTTTGATGATGATTATTAAGGCCGCTGCACACTTGTAACACCCGACGCGATCCCACGCTAACTTATTGGCCAAATGACGAAAATAGCTCAACAAGACGAATAATGTGGCCAATGAGTAAGCTTCATTGATGTCGCGTAACGTGGCGTGTTATAAGTCTGTTTCCGCCTTTATGCTGTAAATACTATATTTTGCGGGCCCTGTCAGCTTCGCTATAAGCGGAGGCATAATTAAATATCGAATTTGTATTTTTCAGTGCAATACCTGAACCAGTGGAAGTGCGTGGCGGTGTTCAAGAACGAGCCGCTCCCGGGGGACTCCCCGCCGCTGTCCCGACCACACGCCACGACGTACATGCGGCTGGCCACCATGGCCAACCCCTCACACATGCCCTTCCACTGACGCCGCGCCATCGTCGGCCAGCGCCACGGTCAGTGTCACGCATATTATATAACTAACGACTCTCCGCCGCTGTCCCGACCACACGCCACAACGTACCATCGCGGGCTTTTCAGCCTGATCACTTAAAAATTTTTTCGCCAAAATCCTGGGTCGGCGCCAAGACACGCCCCCTTAAAGTTTTCGCCTATTAGGAAAGCGATAACGCAATTAGTTGCAACCTGAACTGCGCAGCTTAGTGACGCATCACGTGTACTCCTTTTGTGAATTTTACGGACGAACTATGTGACCTTGGCGCGCTTACTAGAGAGCGCTTCTATTTTTTGAGTGCAAGCAAAAATGAACTTAGTGCTGGTCAGGCGGCAGTGTCCGCGATAGTACATGCGCCTGGCCTGGGCCATTCCGCTCAATTAGGCCGACTTTTATTTGCAAATGGTGATGACGTTTGGTGCGTGTTGATTGCAATAATAAATTAAATAAAGGTGTTATACTTTTTTAGATAGCGGCGCCATACGTAAAAACATGTAAGAAATGTCATATAAAGTAAAAAAAGAATGCAGCTATGATATTTAATTTATTATTAGCATATATTCGCCGTTAGTGGATTTCCGCGGATTGACCCGCCTACGTAGCATATGCATGTCTGGTCTGTTCTGACCTTTTCACGCCTAGGGGCGGGTTGTTTCACGTCCACTTGACGTACGCGTATACGTCAAAAATGACACTAACTATCGTCAAACCAAAAAAAGCGTTGGTTCAAATTGCAATTACAAAATTATGCCCTTGACTTACGTCAAATAATTACGATTACGTAATCGTTATTATTTGACGTACGTATGTTACGTTAACCAACCGTTTGAAACAACCGGCCCTAAATCGTTGTACCGATCGTTATGTGATAGACAGATACGTCTGGGACCTGGCAAATCTCCTGGGTCGCAGACGAAGTCACGGACAACAGCTAGTATATAACGGGTGTAAAATGAAGCCGAGAGTCACTTGTTCTTCCCGTTATTATGGCGATTTCTTTTCGTACTGGGCACACGTGAGATCAGCCGCGAAAGTCTAATAATAGTGGGGGAGAAATATTTTTAACCGACTTCAAAAAACGAGGTTCTGTATTTGTGTATGACCCGTATGTATGTATGTATGTCCGCGATTTTCTCAAAAGCTAATGAACCGATTTTGATAACTCTTTCACAAATGTGATCTAAATACTTTCAGGAAGGTGATAATTCTTTCACAAATGTGATCTAAATACTTTCAGGAAGGTATTAGTATATAATACATTAATTATGTACGAAGTTATATGCATAAATGTACTGCATCTCCGGCATTAACCGGTCAAGGACCGCGGGACACCGATCGGTGATCGGTTATTCTTATGTACGAAGTTACATGCATAAATGTACTGCATCTCCGGCAGGTACAACTAAAAAGTGAAAAACAAAAACTTTTTTTAGACTTAAAAAAATACTACAAAGTGATAAATAACTGATTTCGGAAGTCGGTGTCAAAAAACGAAAATGCGGAACCAACGACACCGATTTCCGAAATTTAAGTTATTTATCACTTTAGTGTTTTTTTTGAAGTCGGTTGTTTTTTTGATAAGTTTACGTTTTCTAGAGATTTACTTTGATCAAGATAACCGGCCTGTCATTGTCCCGCTGCATGGCAAAGATGAACAAACAGTGAAAAAAAAAATAGCAGTCGTCTAGTATCTAGTAGCTTGCTTGCTTTTAAGTAAATAAAAATGAACGTAATGCACATCTTATATTAATATTTCAATAAAATACATGCATACAACCATAACATAACACTCTATTATTTTAGTTTTTAAAATGTAAATCTCATTATTATAAATGTTAAAAAATACTAGTCCAAAATCGATTCGTTCGAAGTCGAGCGTGTACAATATAGTAAAATTGCTTTATTCGCTTAACATTACATTGAGGGTAGCACGCAAAAATTTCGACTAAACCGCCTCGCACACTATGCGACATGCGATTGCGACATGTAGCGAAAGTGTGCGACTAGCCTGTCGTTGCGACTTTCCAACTCGACACCAAGTGTGCGGAGTTTTGAAATAAAATATATGAAAATTGTCGACCGTAGCCTGTCGTTGCGTCTAGTCGCTAAGCTGTCGCAGTCGCATAGTGTGCGCCATGTCTAAGATCCGCTGCACACTAGTAAAATAATATGATGTAGATTAGTCTACTTTAAAATTGCGCGCCTCTCCAATGCATTTGCGCACAAATGAAAGTATGCCGTATACGCTCGAAATTCATCACTGTCATTGGTTATTAAGTCACTGTCAGTCACAGAGATTGTTTGTAGCAGTGGCTCTTCTCGGTTACCATTATACAGTCCTTTCAGCCTGACCACAAACCAACCTTATTGCAACGATAATAAAGGTCACTGTAATTTTGATAGAATTGCTAGTCGTAGCAACCCAACAGCAACTTTATTGTAACGTTGATAAAGATCATTGTGATTTTGACAGTGATGCAAAATCAGAGGAGAACGTCACTGTAGTGACGAATTTGAGTGTATTGCAGTGGCGAAGGTACCATACAACTCGATTCCTACCGGCTTCCCTTCGAAAATTCAGAACATAACCACACTATAGTCAATTCATAATTGAAATTTTTTTTTTTTGCTCCGGCTTACCTCTGTCATAAATTCACTCTTCGCCACTGGTGTATTGCGTATGCGCATGTTAAGCGGACATCAGATACTTCACTCGAGTGAAAATTCATTTTTGTTTCATTCCAAGTTCACACGACACCGACAAAATGATGTAGGAATGAACGGTTCGCTCCTTTCATTTCATTTTCGATTATTCTGTTATCGAGCGAGTGCCGAAATCCAACAACCTTGGATCAGTTCACTAATGATTTCTTTTTTCACTTATGATCCATTTTGTGCTCGGACGTTTCACTTGGAGTGAAAGAACAAAAAGTGAAGCGTCTGACATCGGCTTTAGCGTAAACTCAGTGAAAAAGCGCACAATTTTAAAGTAGACGAGCGTTCAGTCAGAGAAGAAGGCGGTTCACTAAGCCCAGGTACGCGTGGGCGATTTTTTTATCCGACGATTATTTATTGCGCACTGCATATTCAACTCTCGGTCTCGAGCCGAACATTGAAAAACCAACAGTGCCTCAAAAAATATACTGTTGGATTTTTTGATTTTCAATTCTCGGCGCTAAGCAGTGAGTTGATAATGCAGTGCCCGAAAAAATCGCCTGTGGGTACGAGGGCTGGATAGATGGTAGCGGTCACTTCATCGGCGCCGTGCGTCTGAGTCGTTGTAAGTGCGTGGTCTCCTTGCCTATGCTCCGTGTAGAGAACCAGCTCACCTGCGGAAGGGGCAGCATTGGCCGCTTCTGTAAACATATTATAATAATTAACAAACCTTTTCAACACAAACTTAAAGCATTTATTTCAATTAATAATAATTTTTATACAGGATGAAATTTTAATCATCGTTTTCCTCTTAAGGGGTAATTGTACTCACCATTATGAACAACTTTTACTATGGGACCAAAAGTGATATCGCGAAAAAAAATCTGCTGTTCCCTACATTTCGACGAGTTATGCAAACATAAATTTCGGAAACAGCTGATTTTTTTTCACGATTTCAGGTTTGGTTTGGTTTCAGGTTGGTTTGGTTTGGTTCGACTTAGTGAATAGGTCTACCTCTTAGATTAGTTTGTCTATAAAATATAAACATATGCGAGCTTCGTACAGTCTATACGCATACGTCTAGTCACACGCACACAAACACCGTGCCGAAGTCTGCCGAACTGAAACGACGTTAGACGATGCACGGCATTCAACACCGCACCGCTGTGCCGGTCGGAGTGGGGGGTGTTAGGTTTATTTTCATTACGGAATTTCTTGATTCGGTCGCCGCGCTCAAAGCCCGCGATAAAAGCTATGCAATAGCTTAAAAGTATTGCTTTATAAACGTGTCGACTGGCACAGGTACGTGCGAAACAAACGCGGCAACGCAACAAAATAGCGGGCTGAGCGTGGAGGGGGGAGGTGCGAACTGGCTTTCGAGCAGATCGGCGAAATGACGCGAGAAAGAGATAGTATCATACTTAACACTTTCACACTATTGGCATAATGGACAGTCCCCTATGCAGGGCTTGCATGGAGGCTGATGAGACCGTTGCGCATGTGCTCTTTGAGTGCACAGGCGTCACCCAGATTAGATCAGAGACCCTCGGGACACCCAAATCGTACGCAGATGTTCTCAGCAGACCAGGAGAGCTCGTGAGCTTCTGGAGGGAGGTGGGCTGGTTTCAATAACCATCGACGGCCGCCATGGCTCACGCACAATGGTCCATTTGAAGGACTAAGTGCGGAAACCAAACCCATAATATAGAACATAGAGATAGTATCATAATCAAATCTGTGCGTTAGAACAGGCAGTTTCGCTTGTCGTACAACGCGGCAACGGACGAGCCATGGCGGAACTACTACGATTTCGCTCTTCGTGGTCCCTTTCTAATGTCTCCCGTTATTTTTTTGTTTAGGTAGAGTTTTTTTACTTTACAAATGCGACATACCGGTATTGCCCTCTCGCTCTTGCAGTGGCTATTAGAAGACGAGTGTGGACTGACGATGTTTCTGTAAACGAGAGAAATCAAATTAATTAAAAAAAAAACTTATCTAATTGCGATAAAAATCGCCCGTAATTAAACCTTTGTGCTCACTAGTTCCTTTAGTAGTTCCTTTGAAGGAACTACTGAGAACTTTTGGATCAGTAGTTCCTTTGCAAAAGCTAAAGGAACTACTGAGACTAGATAGTTTCTTTAGCAGTTCCTTTGAAAGAACTACTGAGAATTTTTGGATCAGTAGTTGCTTTGCAAAAGCTAAAGAAACTACTGAGACTAGATAGTTTCTTTAGCGGTTCCTTTGAAGGTACTACTGAGAATTTTTGGATCAGTAGTTCCTTTGCAAAAGCTAAAGGAACTACTGAGACTAGATAGTTTCTTTAGCAGTTCCTTTGAAAGAACTACTGAGAATTTTTGGATCAGTAGTTGCTTTGCAAAAGCTAAAGGAACTACTGAGACTGGATAGTTTCTTTAGCAGTTCCTTTGAAAGAACTACTGAGAATTTTTGGATCAGTAGTTGCTTTGCAAAAGCTAAAGGAACTACTGAGACTAGATAGTTTCTTTAGCAGTTCCTTTGAAGGAACTACTGAGAACTTTTGGATCAGTAGTTCCTTTGCAAAAGCTAAAAGAACTACTGAGACTAGATATTTTTTTTAAGGAGTTCCTTTGAAGGAACTACTGAGAACTTTTGGATCAGTAGTTCCTTTGCAAAAGCAGAAGGAATTACTGAGACTAGATAGCTCCTTTAGCAGTTCCTTTGAAGAAAACAAACATATATAATGCTGCCCGCTGCTGCCGCATGCTGGATCGTAGGTTCGCTCGATGTACTAAGTAAGTAAATATAACTCTTTTTAGGGCATATTGCATATTATATGCAACCAGAACCAACGACGTTAAGAGAGACCGTATGTGAAAAAGTAATCAAAACAGAAATTAACTAATTTAAAAGAGCTAGACCAAAATATTTATATATTAATAATATTAATTGGAACTGCTAAAGGAACTATCTAGTCTCAGTAGTTCCTTTAGCTTTTGCAAAGGAACTACTGATCCAAAAATTCTCAGTAGTTCCTTCAAAGGAACTGCTAAGGGAACTATCTAGTCTCAGTAGTTCCTTTAGCTTTTGCAAAGGAACTACTGATCCAAAAATTCTCAGTAGTTCCTTCAAAGGAACTGCTAAGGGAACTATCTAGTCTCAGTAGTTCCTTTAGCTTTTGCAAAGGAACTACTGATCCAAAAATTCTCAGTAGTTCCTTCAAAGAAACTGCTAATGGAACTATCTAGTCTCAGTAGTTCCTTTAGCTTTTGCAAAGGAACTACTGATCCAAAAATTCTCAGTAGTTCCTTCAAAGGAACTAGTGAGCACAAAGGTAATTAAAAACGTTCAAAATCTAGTCGCAATCTCATCTCAGCGACAATCAATGTCAAAAACTTGTCAAAAATGTAGGGATTTTATAGGTATTTTTGACGGATTGAGATTGAGATCAGACTGTGAACGTTCTTAAAATTACAAGACTACCCCTGAGATGTCACTGCTGTCGAGTGTTCTATGAATTTGACAGCTAGCTATCACTATAATATCGGTACATTTTATTGTGAACAAGCTACTTCTTTTACATCTATCGACCTGGCCGCGGCGACAGACATAACTTCGAAACATTTGAACACTTATTTGAAGATTTCGCTAAAAGTGCAAATCGTAGGCGTTCCTTGTAGCACTAAAAATATTAAGGACATTATTTCCTGTAAGAGACCAGTACTTTTTCTAATTTAAAGGTACAATAATTGTAAACAGATTTAAGTCTTGAACAAATAAATATTGTTTATCGTTTGTTTATTTTTCTTTCTGGCCGGCACTTTTTGGGCACTATATGAATATGTTTTTGTGCTGATTTATGCTCATTTAGCCCCACTTTTTTGTGTGTAAACACGGGCTACACATAACATTAAAGCTGCGCTTGCAGTTGGCCCCTAGGCCCAGGACACTTACCCCAACGAGGCTCGTTTGATGGTTGAGGCATTGCTCTGTAGTAAGATTCTAGCTGTCGGCGGCGCCAACGACCCGCTAGCTCGCCAACTGTCAAAAAACGAAGGCACATTAATACTCCGCTAAAATGCATTTATTTCATGTAAATTGTATCGTTGAAAATTATGAGGTCGGTCGGTCGGTTGGTCGGTTGTGGTAGGGGTGGGTGTGGTCTTTGATGAGAGTCGACGTGGATCCAGTTAAATGGCTTGTCATTATAAAGGCCAATATCTGGCAGCAGCTAACCAAGGCGAGCTATTACACATAGACATATTAGACATTACATTTTTACACAACATTACATTACATTTTTTAATTTTTTTTACATTTTTTTTTTATTTTTTATTATTAGATTTATTTGTTATTAGACATTTCTTCTATTACACAAAAAGATGCTCCTCACCTTGGTAGACCATCCCCTGCCTTCCTATAGAACTCCGTGCGTTTATCACCGACCCTGTTGGGACAACTGCCGAGCCTCACAGATCGGTCCTCCTCCAGGCTAACTTTTCTCACACATGCCGTCCTCATAGTCTTGTTCCTCGCGATCTTGGCATCATGGCCGTCGGCGCTGGAATGTTCCTCAATGCTAGGCAGCCGCGGGTCGAGGCCGCCGTCGCCATTGTCGTAGACTTTGTAAACGGGTTTCTTTAGCCCGTACATACTGCTGATGGGCCTGTTGACCATCCTTGGGCTCGGCAGCTGGCTCTTCTTGGCGGGCGGCGCGGCCGGCACGGGCGGCCTGGCCGGCTCGGGGCCGCGCTTGGGCTCCAGCGCGGACTGCGGGCGCGGCTCGCGTTCGTGGTTGGCGCGGCAGGGGTGCGGCTCGTGGCCGGTGCGGCAGGGCTGCGGCTCGCGTTCGTGGCTGGTGCGGCAGGGCTGCGGCTCGTGGCTGACGCGGCAGGGGTGCGGCTCGCGCTCGTGGCTGGCGCGGTAGGGCGGCGGCGTGCGCGGCGCGGGCGAGGCGGCGCCGGCGCTCCACAACAGCTCGGTGGGCGCGGCGCCAGCCTGCTGCACGTGCGTCTTGATGTTGTACATGCCGCCCACCGGACCGAAGGGGTCGGCCTTTATTTCGGCCACTATGTCGATCACTGGCCTCGAGCACAGCTCTGATATTTGCCTGTATATCTGCGAACGAATGTGCCTTTAAATTGAATATGATACAAACGTGTGTACAGTCAACAAAAGAGATAATTATGCAGGATCGTCGGATATAGTTGAAGTTAGTTTAGTAAGAAACCGATGGATGTTGTCGACAGAAAGGAGAACGAGTAAGACCGTACCCAGAGACAAAGTTAATTGTAGCATTATGGACTATGTCGGTATTTGTTGACCTCATGGAGTAGTTTAATTAATCCTAAGACAGCATGTCTGAATTCACTTGGAGAAAAAAGATATTTAAGGAAGTTAAATTGGTTTTGAGAAGACGGTACCCAGAGACAAGGTTAATTGTAGCATTATGAACTATGTGGGTATTTGTTGACCTCATGGAGTAGTTTAATTAATCCTAAGACAGCATGTCTGAATTCACTTGGAGAAAAAAGATATTTAAGGAAGTTAAATTGTTTTTGAGAAGACCGTACCCAGAGACAAAGTTAATTGTAGCAATATGAACTATGTCGGTATTTGTTGACCTCATGGCGTAGTTTAATTAACCCTAAGACAGAATGTTTGAATTCACTTGGAGAAAAAGATATTTAAGGAAGTTAAATTGTTTTATTAAATAGAATAAAATAATAGAACGTTATTTATTCTCATTAATTATTATTTTAACTCCTTTATTTCATTATACATGTTTATACAAATTATATTTTTAAATATAAGAACATAAAAACATTTAAAAATATAAAAAAGTTGTAGCCCACCGATATCGGGAACAGGTCCAAGCTATCAGGGCTCCAGAGAGAAGAACCTCCTAATAATAATGTGTGTCGTGTCGAGAAGTTCCGCTTTCTGAATCAAGTCCTTGATCTAGCTGCCCAACGAGAGCCTCCTCAGGTGCTAGTCGACGTTTTTGGCTATTAAGCCATAGGCTGTCACGACTATCGGCACAATGATCGCTGAGTCCACATTCCACGTTTAACAACCTCGTTGTTGTCGCAATCATGCAGTGGCGTGCACAGAGATTTCAGACAGGGTAAGCACAAAAAAAAACTACATCAATCACCCGTTTGAAAATTATTCTATTTAAACATACTTCACCAGTAGGTCTCACAGGTATAATTTTCCATTTTTACAATAATCTTACTAAATAATAATTATCCGACAGTCAATCACTTGCGCCATATCTCATATTAGGTCTTGGTTCTACGCATACCTCTATAGGGTACATACATGCCCCTTCGCAAATGCTCTGACACGTATGATTTTGCGAGTTTTAATTGGTATGTGCCTAAACTAAACAAAATAAGTTCCTCCTCGTTGAGGCTAGGAAATGGTACATCGCTTTCTTCCACCGCTGTGAAACGTACCCTTTGGCGGTTGATATTATAGTCCACAACATATTAGTCACCAAACCTGTTGGAAACGTTAATTCTGTCTTCTATTATTTCGACAATATTGTTAGCGTGTGGATTATTCTACAATGGATCACGGAACGTGTTCAATAAGGCTCCAGCAATTTAGAAAATTAACAGAACTTGATTAAAAATTAATTAAAATTGATTTAGAACTTGTATTGTGTTTTGTTTTTATTTATTTTTTGTATCTCATTTTATGCTGCATTGTCGGTTTCCAGCAGACATGCTGACTAAGGATTAATTAAACTACTTCACGAGGGCAACGAATACCGACATAGCTTATAATCTCTGCCCCGAATAGCAGAATAGCTACATATTAAAACATGGGAAAAAATTAACAAAAAAAAAAAAATTAAAGGCGGTACGAAGTTCGCCGGGTTAGCTAGTATTGAATAAGAACCAATATAAGTATGGTAATTACAATAATGAATAAAGATAATGAACTTTCCTATTATTTTATTAAAACAATTTAACTTCCTTAAATATCTTTTTTCTCCAAGTGAATTCAGACATGCTGTCTTAGGATAAATTAAACTACTCCATGAGGTCAACAAATACCGATTTAGTTCATAATGCTACAATTAACCTTGTCTCTGGGTAGGTACCGTCTTCTCAAAACCAATTTAATTTTCTTAAATATCTTTTTTCTCCAATTGAATTCAGACATGCTGTCTGAGGATTAATTAAACTACTCCATGAGGTCAACAAATACCGACATAGTTCATAATGCTACAATTAACCTTGTCTCTGGGTACCGTCTTCTCAAAACCAATTTAACTTCCTTAAATATCTTTTTTCTCCAAGTGAATCCAGACATGCTGTCTTAGGATTAATTAAACTACTCCATGAGGGCAACGAATACCGATATAGCTCATAATGCTACAGTCATCTTTTTTTTTGGGTACGGGGCCCATACAACTTTACCCATTGTTCTTTAATTTGATAAATGAGCCGTTTGTTTTCTATTAATAAAATAAAATTATATTTGAGAATATCCACCGGTTTCTTACTAAACTTCAACTATATTCGACGATCCTGCATACTTATCTCTTTTGTTGCCTGTACATTCAGTCAAAAAAGTATCGGGAATGAGTGATTTGTTTATGGTTCCAAATTCAATATTTTTTTTTTGCTTGGCACAACTGTTTTCCATTTTGGCGCTGAGTTTGAGTTGCATCTGTCATTTAGATTAATTACAGTGCTGTTTTTAGTTATAGTTAGATCATATCTAGTGTGTATTGCGAATTTCATAATGGACAAAAACATCGAACAAAGAGTTTGTCTTAAATTTTGCATCGCCAATGGAATTTCGTCTTCGAAGTCACTGAAAATGTTACAGAAGGCTTACGGTGATTCGACTTTAATATCAAAAACACGTGCTTATGAGTGGTACAAAGCGTTCAAAAGTGGTCGAGATTTGATTGAAGATTTGCCTCGCCCTGGTAGGCCATCAACGTCTTCAACTGAAGTTAACATCGCAAAAGTGAAGGAAATAGTGACTGAAAGTCCTCATTCAAGTTTGAGAGAGATAGCCGCTGAACTTTCTGTGTCTCACGAGTCGATTCGTATCATTTTAATAAATAATCACTTGGGTATGAAACATCTTGCCGCTCGGCAAAAGTCATGAATTTTCTCCAAAAACTCAATCTCATAGGAGTCGCTGAAGACTTGCTAGAACGAGTCAATTCCAACCCAACATTCATGAAACGCATTGTTACTGGAGACGAGACGTGGGTTACGAGTTTGACATGCAAACTAGTCAACAAGCTTCAGAGTGACGCCTTATTCGATCAAAAGTCCAGAACCACGCCAAATTCGATTCAAAGTCATGTTGACTGTTTTCTTTGATTATCGCGGTCTTGTGCACTCGGAATTCTTACCGGAAGGTCAAACGTTAAATAAAGTATATTATTTGAACGTTATGCGGCGTTTAAGAGAGCAAATTCGAAGAAAAAGGCCAGATTTGTGGAATGAAAATTGTTGGCTTTTGCACCACGATAATGCGTCTTCGCATATAACCATCATTGTGAACTAATATTTGACCTAAAATTCAACAAATACCATCGAGCAACCACCTTATTCACCAGATATGGCTCCAGGCCTCCAGCCGACTTCTTTCTTTTACCTAAACTCAAATTACGACTTCGTGGCACCCGTTTTCATTCAGTAGAAGACAAAGGAGAATTCGCGACAAGAACTAAATTCCGGAAAAATCGTTTAAAAATGTTTTGATGATTGGATTATTCGTTGGCGCATGTGTATCGTTTCTGAAGGAGCATACTTTGAAGGCGATAAAATAAAGGACGAATAACATTTTGTGTATTATTGACCTTTTCCCGGTACTTTTTGTAATTTGTATGTATGCGAGTACACCTACCAAAACCTCTAATAGTAATATTATTTTAATTTAGCTACACCGTGGGAAAGAAATGAATTTTTAAACGGAAAGTCTGTTCAAATTAATCAGCTGCCACTTATAAGATTGATTCTATGTAGATCTATAGTGTACCGTGTCGGTGAATGCATCTACCTCTCTGTTAGCGGCTGCCTCGACAACACCAAAGGGGTGTATTTTCATCCTCATGCCCGGTCGCCGCATCCAGCGATGTCGAGATGCCTCCTCGATCTTCATCCGGACCTCTACGTTTGGCTCTAAGAGATGCTGTATAAACCCTTTGCACTCTGCGAATAAAATCATATTCATTTAGGATCAATTTTGAAGACAGATTATAATTAACAGTTGCAAATGACGCGGTGTAAACTACATAATTTATATTCAAGATGAATTTCTAAAGTCAAAGGCCACGTTTATCCCCATACACGTTACACTCCCATTCTCACGAAGGACCCCAATTTTTAGCACATTTTAGGGCTAGCCTTAACCATTTACACTTGAGTAAAAAAAATATATTTTTGTTTCAGATCCGACGTCAGCACGCCCTCTGGAGTTGTTTTACGAACATTTTCTGAATTTTCATGGACTGACAGTGACGTAATTCCAAAGAGGTTCGGTCGTACTATTAGTGATTTTGTTAAAATATACGCTCAAATATAATCGCGTTCAAGTTTTTGATCTATTTAATCGCCAGTCTGCCGCCGTCAGAAATAAATGTCAATGATCAAACCAAAATAAAAACAATAGTTTATATTTTAATGATACTTTATGTAATAACAAATAATTTTACCGTTTTTGTTTCTATTTGTACGTTTTTAATAAATAAGTAAAATAATTGTCACATATTTTTTTATTTAATAGCCATAATATTTAGAATGCAGTATTTGAATGAAAAGAGGATGACTAATAAGGTTAGATAATTAAGTACAAAAGTTGTTTTCCAACCATCTGTGACTTTTCTAACACCACTGCTGTGATAGACTGAATTATTAACATCACGCATTTTTTGACATTTCCTTATTTTTTTTTGGTTCCAGAGCATTATCAGCCTATAATGTTCCCACTACTGGGGCAGTTTGGTAGATATTAATAAATAATCAATTGATTGAACCAATGCATGTTACAATTATTACCTTATAATTAACTTAACATCGGTCTGTAACTGTTAGCGATCATCTAAATCGGAACGCAAATTATTTATGTGAGCGCTGTGGGCGATGATGGCCTAATTCGGAATGATCCATATATCACGCAGCGGCAGCGCATGCGTATAAGGGTTGTCGTTAGTATCAAGTGAACTTTTTTTTTTTGCTTTCATGCCATTGACGACCATGTACAACTTGTTTATAGAGAGTAGTATATTCCTTGATGTAGAATGTACATAAGCCTGTGTACGTATTCGAGTACAGTGACAATAATTAGTTCCTAATTATTTAATGCTTTTAGAGATTTTAATGTCTAAATCCAACTGTGTTTGTATATTGAAAAAGTCATTTTAGCCTACATTTAAGATAATATAAGAAATTGTGCTAAGCAAGTACCTATTCAGTGATTGGTGTAATGTTTGTATAGATAAGTACATAATAAGTAAAAGCACATAATATAGGTTTTTTTATATCATCTCTAGGTAAACCACACGTAAAAGATACAAACCTTATAACATAAATATGTAGGCATATTATTAATCTAGTTACGTTTGCTGACACACAAATTGCATTACATTTTTTCTACTTATTTATATTGATTATGTAAATATTAATTATGCTACCCATCAAATCTTACGAATGTCCGTTAATTAAGAGAGTTGGATAAAAAACTCATATGTTAACGCTATTAAATATTTCATATTTAGCGCGCAAGCTTATTACTTTACCTTTATTAAATTCAAGTCTGTAAATGCGATAATCGCCATTTTGTTGACAGTAGTGGTCGAGGCTAAAAAACATAAAAATTGGGGATTTCGAACATCCAAACTCCACCACAGGGGCAGTGAATTATACATCATTTAATTATTTGACGAATTCATCCATTGTTCCAGTTAAAATAAGTAGTGATAATGAAGTTTTTTGATATCTAATGTCGAAGTTTCGCGCCAATCGTGCGTGTTTACATTTTTACTTTTCACAAATATCACACACACACATGTAGGTAAGATTTAAAATGTGACTAATATTATTGGAAATATTATTAACAACACGAAAATGCCCAAATCCTAACGTAATATTGAAACACAGGTCGAATAACACGTATTATTCATTACCACTACTCAGTTTGTGTTCAAAATCGCCGTCCATTTTTTTTTTTATCGTAATGATGTGCGATAGCGATTATGCTAAACAATTTTTTTTTAATTTGATTGACTCGGGTAATTAATATGTCGGAAATCGATATTTAGAAATTGAAATAAAATTATTTTAAGCATTAAATACAATAAGCATTGTTTGTAATAATGATTTATAATTTTCTAATGTAATTTTAATAGTTTTTTGGACATTCAATTGAAAATGAGTCAGTAACTGAGGACCTTTGACCATAGTCATTTATTGAATTTCGCGCCGAATTGTGTCTATATTTGAATTTATCTTCGGAATGCGCTCGCCGTTTAAAATTATTTTTATTTATTGTACAATTATTTATTTTTGATACTTTTCTAATCGTTTGCTACAGAATGCCCAGTATACATGTTTTAGGTAAGCTGAGCAAAAGTTTGAGAATGACGTTAAATTAATTGTATAAATTGCGTATTCCGCAATCACTTTACTTTTCAATATGTGTTGTTAGTTTTATAAGCTTGGTAGTTTTTGTTTGTATTAGTTTACTTGAGTAATAGTAATTGTTTATTTTTGTGGTAGTTTCCCAAACAAATAAAAAAAAATGCCATGTTTATGTTGAACCACGCACAGTGAAAGGTTCCGTAGTTGGGTTGAATATTCACGCATGCACAATGCACATAATTAATTTGATCGACTGCAAAAATAAGTTTGTATTTCATAAACTCATCGTTCATAAGTTCATAAGGTATTCAAAAATTAAAGTGCCGGCCAGAAAAGGAAAGTCCTGTTTTCTTATGAATAACATCTTGAGCATTTCTTACTATTACAGCGAAAGTCAAGCTTCTTCAAGAGATTAGGTGGTTTATGTGCATATTTTCAGCAATTTTAAGGTGCCTTTACCTTCTGGATAGGTGTAGTAATATCTATTTTATACAACTTTACAAAAAAAAAACAACATTGAGTTTCTGACTAAGTTTATGTTTTGCTATTTTATTTTAAAATCCCACAAAATATTAATGTTTTGACCACTAAAAGCTTTGAATATATATAAAATTTTCAATAAGATTAGCTTAAAAAATATTATTAAAATCTCGATTATGATTGTAAATGTTTGCTTGGTCAATCCCTGGCATCAGTGGGATGACACTGACAACTCACTCCACGCAAGTGTTCACGGTGAGATTTTTACAGAATCGACATGCAGTATCTTGGGGACCAGAAAGAAGATGTCACATCTCTTTGGATTTTTTGAGTCTACGACATGCGGTTTCCTCACGATGTTTTCCTTCACCGTTTTGAGAACAATGGTGATGAAATTATTTACTCAAAGTAAAGCGCCTGGCTGGGTTTTATTCGAACCCACGACCTTCAACTCTTAATTCGGGGCCGTAATCACCACTGCTCTGTACCTGATCTTGCTGCTTGCGCGTGAAGCAGCACGTAGTGGTAATATAGCAAAGTGTTAGTAACCGGGCTTGATGTTAACATAGTAAAGTGTTAGTGACTGGGCGTGATGTTAATATAGTAGTGTTGGTAACCGTGCGTGATGTTAATATAGTAAAGTGTTATTAACCGGGCGTGATGTTAATATAATAGTGTTAGTAACCGGGCGTGATGTTAACATAGTAAAGTGTTAGTAACCGGGCGTGATGTTAATATAGTAAAGTGTTAGTAACCGAACGTGATGTTAATATAGTAGTGTTGGTAACCGGGCGTGATGTTAATATAGTAAAGTGTTGGTAACCCGGCGTGATGTTAATATAGTAAAGTGTTAGTAACCGAACGTGATGTTAATATAGTAGTGTTGGTAACCGGGCGTGATGTTAATATAGTAGTGTTGGTAACCGGGCGTGATGTTAATATAGTAAAGTGCTAGTAACCGGGCGTGATGTTAATATAGTAGTGTTGGTAACCGGGCGTGATGCTAATATAGTAAAGTGTTAGTAACCGGGCGTGATGCTAATATAGTAAAGTATTAGTAACCGGGCGTGACTGCGCCGAGCGCGGCGCGCTGCTTGCGCGTGAAGCCGCGTGTGATGGCGGCGCGTAGCTGCGGCCGCGACTTTCCCTCGCCGGCCTCCGCGCCTGTGAACGGCAGCCCACCCGTCACCATGCCGTACACGATCACGCCTCTGCAACATAAATACATGCTCCTTTTAGGGTTCCTAATACCCTCAGTGAGATCGCCAGTAACACCAAAGCGTTGCTAGCCTTTCTCGATGAGCTGAGGTTGATCGAATAATCGATTTTTTTACTCGAACCGCAGCCGCACGCAAAATATGAGCTTGGACGTGGAGTTGCGGACACCAGCCCATTATGCTAAGCTGTAGGTACTACGTTCCTAACGCAAAGGGCCTGCGCCGCCTGTCTGTCACTAGGCTGTATTCTTGAGAACCTTTGGGTAGGGTACGGAACCCTAAAAATTAATACCTATACCAGAAACTAGAGTTAAGTTTGATTATTTTACGTAAAACTATTTTTATTTCGAAGAAAAATTTTATGTTTGAACTAGTTGATTGTTTACACAAGATTTATTGTTTGATCTCGTTAAGCCGATTGATAAAGAAGTATATTTTGGTTTTAGATGAATGACAAGTTAATAAATACTACAGACTTATAAGTTTTATTACTCGTATTCCATGTAAGCCAAAAAATCCGGCAAATTAAAGAGCCGGACAATCTATAAGTCCGGACATGTCCGGACAAATCCGGACGTATGGTAACCCTAAATCCACGACATAATCGAGCTATTCATTTCTGGTATTAGCTGACATCATTTATTATTATTTTTATGAATTTAAATATCTCGGGACCCTGGGGTCCCGGTCCTTTGGAAGGCGTACGAGGGGCCGAAGCAAACCTATTATTAAACTTAAACACCAAAGCACGCACCTTATCATAAGTTATTTATTTCATAACAAAATACATTGTGTTGAAAATATGTATTACAGTGATGTTAAATAAAATAATAATAACGCATTGTATAGGCTTCCATAGGCTTCAATGAGAGGTCAGCTTATAAATTAAGCATGGCCCATGGGTAGCAAGGACGAGAACCGGTGTATTCAACGTAGTATGGACGTAGCCCGGTTAAGCAGACGACAACCTCATAGGTTGAACTGCGAGATGCCATAGACAAAAAAAAAAAAAAATAATGGGTAGCAAGGACATCGACGCGCAACCTCAACCTGTTACCATGGATTCAGTAGGTACAACTGGTACATGATTCTGGACCTCTTCCACCCCCGCGTTGAAATTTTTCGTCGGTTATAAAAAAAAATCCGCCGTTCCGTAAATTTTGACCGCACTATGGTATGAAACAGCACATTTTTGTTTCATGTATAAATATTGATACCCATCACGACTGCGATGTGTCTAATTTAAATTGACTTAGTATAGCTTGATGTGCCTATGTAAAATATGATATGCTAGAAAGGGGATGACTAGTACCGAGATGACGACTTATATGGAAGAAAAAGATTATGTTGCACTGACAGTGGCGTGCATTGGTTTTCAGAATAGGTAGGCACTAGGCCGGGTCTAGTCTAGGCAAACGCGGTCACTAATCAGAAAAAAAGGAAGGTCAAAAGTGTGGTTATTTGAGTAGGCATGCCTACTTAAGGCGATTATAGCCTCGAATGTCCTTGAGCGTTTGGGCGGAGCATAGGCAAACCCAGTGCCTCACCCCGCGCGCCCGCTTACCTCCCCAATGTCAAAGAGTGTCGTACTCGTACGTAGTGCATGCAGATGCGGCGTGGGACGAATTTTGTCTTAGGCAGTTTTATGACGCTACCTACTGAGTGTAGATGGATCGAGAATACGTACAATATTTATGTTGTGAGTATGAATGCTATTGTACAGTAAAAATACTGCTTTCTTAGAGACAATTAAAAAATAATAATAATATCAATAAAAACGTTTATTCAGTATTCAGTTCGTTTTTTCACGTATACAGATTATAAAAAAATACAATTGCAAAAAAAAAAAACTTACTTATGACTAATACCGCTTTTAACAGTGGTAGTTTTTAGGGTTCCGTACCTAAAGGGTAAAAACGGGACCTTATTACTAAGACCTCTGTCCGTCTGTCTGTCTGTCACCGGGCTGTATCTCACGAACCGTGATTGCCAGAAGAATACCATTATTATAGTTTCAAACTCAAATGGGTCCCGCCTGCTTCCTACTTTTATTTAATTTAAAATGAAAATGTTTTTAGCTTTTCAGTTAGTTTTAGTATAAGGTTGCAGTCGGTTTTTTAAATTTTTTTATTTCCTGCTTTTTAGTTTACAAATGTGAAAGATTTCGCAGACGATTTAGTTCTTGGTAGGTGTTTTTTACGATTTGTCACTTTGAATTAGTTTTTATCATATTATAAGTTGTATATGTATATTTTTGTAATCACCTTTTAAAACCTTTTATTTTGGTACCCCACTCGAAAGGTTATGAGAAAAAAAATTTTTTTGAAGAAATAATATTGCGCCAAAAATCCGCCATTTTGTATTTTGATATACCCAGAGTCATTCTCACAGTACATACGAATCTAACGACATCTCTCAAGCTAAAATCCATCGCGCCGTTCAGGCCGCAGAGCGTGCCAAACAATTATACATACGTACATAATATGTGTTTATGTATGTATAATGGTTTTTCGAGAATATATATTATATACTCTCAAAAAACATAACCCTTCTTCTGGCTATCACGGTTCGTGAGATACAGCCGGGTGACAGACAGACAGATGGAGAGAGGAGTCTTAGTAATAAGGTCCCGTTTTTACCCTTTGGGTACGGAACCCTAAAAACTACCACTGTTAAGAGCGGTATTAGTCAATTAGTCATACGTAAGTTAGTTTTATTTTTTTTTGTAATTGTATTTTTTTATAAACTGTATACGTGAATAAACGATCTGTATACTGAATAAACGTGTTTTATTGATATTATATTAGTATTCAATAGACAATAATATAGTGTCCACTCGCAAACAAACTATCACTACTACTAATACTATCAACGTCCAAGCGTAAACGAACAGTCCGAGTGTACTATCTGCGCTATTTAGTCTTTGCCACAAAAATGCAGATCGGAGCGAGCCGACATGCGACACAACCTCCCCGTGCGAACGATACAGCGAGACTGACCGGGCGGCTCCTGCCCGCGCCCGTATAGGTAAAACCATGGTGTTATTGATTTTTTCTCACTTAAATAATAATTATTAAAAAAAACAAACTTAATTTTTATAAACCATTAAATTTGCTATAATTTGGTGAAAGAATCATCAAAATCGCTTCAGGCGTTTGAAAGTAGAAAGAAAATTCTTGCGTAAAATAAGAGGATGGATATGATTTTTTATTGTTAAAACTAACAGTAATATTAAAAAAATCAAACTTAAATTATATTTTTAAACATACGTCACATATCATATATTTTTTTTAATATATTTGGGCTATCCATTTGGGAGAAGTAGGCCTTCAAAGAGAGGTCTACTTTGAAGTTTGGCGTAACCATTCGCCTTAAGTGTGATAAATTGCGAAGGTCGAACGTCATGGTATTACGCGTGAGACGTACGTTTTTTTAATTTTGTAGTATTACGAGTAACTTGAACGAGTAAAGACCATTGACAATGCGCGAATAGTACGGGAGCCGAGTAGGCCGTCCGGCGACTGCCTTTTGCCGCGCGTGTTTGTATGAAGATTTTGTTAGGTATGATAATTTAGTGAGTTTCTTGATGGGGCACACACACACTAAAATGTAATTGATAGGCTTATGTTGATATATCGAGGTAGGCACTGCTTATATGCCTATATGTAATGCCACTGCACAAATCCCAAATAAATTTAAGATAAGGGCAAGAGGTAGCTAGTTGTTTCTATGTGCCTACATGCTCCATAGGTCGACTTCGGGCCCGTATCTTCGGCCGTCGACGAACAGTTCCGGAGCCGCGTACTCCAGCGAGCCGCACGGAGTCCGCAGCGCCGCCCCGCCGCTCCACACATTTGATAGCCCGAAGTCTACAACCAAAGAATAATTCTAATAAATCTGATGTAGTGCTGGTGGATCGAATAGAGAACCGCGCAGTGATTGTTGACATAACATAACGATCCCACATGACGGGAACCTCGTGTAAGCCGAGAAAGTTAGAGATATTATTATCATTATAATACTCTTAAATCCGACGTGACCGGAAGAGATCCAATTTACCGAGGCACGGGGATATCACCACCACCAACCTCCAAACTC
Organism: Amphipoea oculea; assembly: GCA_945859645.1. Classification (NCBI taxonomy): domain Eukaryota; kingdom Metazoa; phylum Arthropoda; class Insecta; order Lepidoptera; family Noctuidae; genus Amphipoea; species Amphipoea oculea. The sequence continues at coordinate 2,362,131 of OX243878.1, read as the reverse complement.
GGGGCTGCTACTGAGAAATTCCAAATGGAAAAACAGCCCGCCCCCGGGAAACGAACCCAGGACAATAGTACAATCACCTTACGAAGACATTGAGCACTTGGGACTTGGTTCCGATAATATCATTACCTATAAAGAATGATGGGCATTTTTGTATGGAGCCTGGCCTGATGACCAATAGAGTTCTAATGAGGTCTACGAATGACGGCACGGAGGGGTCTTGGTATGTAAAAATGGTCACCCATCCAGGGACCAATCGCGGCAAGTGCAGCTTAACCTGATATCGATCAACCTGTGCGGCTAATATTATTGAGAACTGCAGTGAGCATTAGCGTCATAAACTAATACGTTTACATGGTAGGTACTTGCAGGTTTGATATTCTTTATCCCGGTATTTCCCAGCCTTCAGCTCATAATGAAAATTGATGTTTATGATATAAACTTTCATTTGATGTACGATTGTATATGTGGTTTTTATTGGACATACCGGCCAAAACGCACATCATTCCTTATGAAGGTGCTTTCATGGAAAAGAAAGCTGCGCAACAATGTTGCAGCGACGTAATTTTATTTTTCCGAAAAAAAAAACATGCAAACTGCAATGTTGCCAGTAAAAAGCTTTTATTTATAGGGCGTGGACGTGAAATTTTACTTACCTTTGAAACTAAACGGAAATAGAACCCTGGCAGTATGTAAGGAGGATTTAAATAAAAAAATCGTGACGACAACGACAAGAACGCCTGTTTTGGAGAAAACTTTGAAAGACTAGCGAGCAAAGAATATTTTAAAACATTGAATCAAGAGGAGATAAACTGGGCAGTAGGTGAAGGTAATAAAAACATCTTACCAACAATTTTAATGAATTGCTTAGTACTGTCCAGCATGATGTTTTCCATTTTCAAGTCGCTGAAAAACAATAACTATTGTTAGGTAAGACAACACCTGACAAAAAGGGACACTTGCACTCCAGACTGCTTAATTGACAGAGTCGCAGTAAAGGTATATTAGGATAGTACCGAGTTACCGATTGTACATACCTACCTACTCATGCAAGCTAGGACGCGTAAGCGTTGTCCAGAATTAGGGCACTGGATCACTTTTGTATCGGTGCTGGGTCAAGTTGCGAAGACATTATGCCCCTTACCCTTATCCCAATTTAAAAGTAAGGAAGTAGCACTTCATTCTTTCCAAACGTCTCTATCAGCCGTCATCAGTATTTACTTTGTAACGGGGGCGTTGTAAGTGATTTAAAAAAAAATTATATATGCCAATAATCGAATTTCCTTTCTATTGTGAATTCCGGTTGTGAATTATAACAGAGAGATGGACCAAAATCCTCTGCGTTAGGCGAACGTCCACGACGGATGATCCGCGTGCGGATGTTTCTTTAGCGACGGATGACCCGCGTGCGGGTCTGTTTCTTTAAAAATCAAAGAGCACCGCTATGTGGCGCGGGTCTTGCGTTGAAGAAATTGTATAACCACCTAAAGTAGCAGACGGCCATATCCAGATTGTATCAGTACTGACCCCGCGTCCTCCAAACCAAAAGCGATTGTCGCGTTACCTACTTTTTGTTTGGAAACCCGGAAGGCGCCCTCTGTCGTTGTGACCACGCGTTCCAGTTTTCCGAACGAAAAGACGTGATCTATGAACGTACGGACGCCGCTTTAGGCCTCAATTTACAAAGTCACACGAGACTGCCGACAGTAAAGTAAGTATATAAATTTATAGTGAATTGTGTCTCATTTAATAATATTTTATAAGGTATTGTCCCGCTACAGGGCAAAGACAAAGCAAGTCATAGAGAGAGCGATTTCAGACGGATATCACACTAATATTATTATGGCGAAAGTTTGTGAGTGTGTGTGTGTGTGTGTGTTTATATGTTTGTTACTTCTTCACGCTCAAACGGCTGGACCAATTTTTTAAAATTTTGTATGGAGGTAGCCTGGCTACTTTTTATCCCGATTTCCCTACGGGATAGACATTTACGCGGGTGAAACCGCGGGGCGCAGCTAGTTAACTATAAGTCCAAGATTCCTCACTATATTTTTCTTCACCGAGGATGTTGGTTATGTCCTAAGATAAATTCAGAGCGTATTAAAAAAGTGAGAATACCGGTGAACGACGCCGCGAGCGTGCATGTGGCGCACGGCTGATACAAGCTGCGCGGCGAGCGCGCGTGCGCGCGGTTCTGGCAGACCGCGCGCGGCTCCGCGCGCACCCAGCACGTGCGCGCACAGGTCGCCGCCGCCTGCTGCCTCCATCACCACGTACAGGCGCGGCCCGTTCTACAACAACCACTAAAGCTTGGTTTCTCTAATAGGCGCCGGCCGTCATACAACGGCTGCAAAATATTACATTAATTTTCATCCGCTCCACCTCGGTGGAGTGTCCCCTTTGCACCGCTATACCGACAGCCGAAACGAGACCTGATTTTGCATAAACATAATAGTCATGTCTCGCTTCGTCACGAGACTATGTGAAGGCAAAAATTGGCGCGACTGTCAGATAGAAAAGCTATGTGACAGCATTGATTTCCTTCAACGCAGTCCCAAAACTGCAGAATTGTAGGTTAGTGCCCAGCAGCTTTATCTCTCATGGACAGTCATAATATTATATCTAACGAAAGTGTATAAACTATAGAATGTAGGTAACTAGCTCAGCTAACCATCATAGTTTCATAGAGGGCCGCGATGCAGGGGTGCCTTAGCTTCGCCATCACCCTCGGTTCACGGTGAAGGTTTCGACGTGCATACTCCTCTTTTATACACGTCAAGTCTATGATCTTTATGGCCACCTTAAACAGAAAACTTTTCGTGAACTATCAAGCAGATATTTTATCAATGTTATCGAAATGTGTATGTACCTACTAACGTGTCAGTTCTACAACCCAGGCACAGGATGTTATGTTTAAAAAAAAAGTTTGGTACCTAATTAGAAAGAATCTAAAGGCATTATAGGGTCAGTGGGTCGTCTTAGGGGCGGAGTTGAGAAATTTCCGAAAAAAAAAAAAAAGAAATTTTTAACGAAATTTTTCTAAGTCCTCGCGCCATAGCGCCCCTAAGGCTACACTCCAACCCATTATAGGCCAAATAGCTGTGTATTTTCTCATTTTTTGTAAAAACGATGCCAACACGATCATGTCACGAAAAGTAGGTACAGTAGGTATCTCTAAGTACTGTGCGGACTGCACCATCACATGGTGAGATAGTGAACAAACGCGAACCTTCAACCTATCATGCCATGCCAAGAAACAATGACAAGATATTGACGCGACACAACATTTAGTAAACCAGGCCAAGGACATCAGTCAATCTTTCGCTCAGGGTTGCTAACCACCGGACGATTGTGGAAGTGACAGATCGAAGTCCCGGCTTAGTGGTGAGTAGTTACTTAATATTAAATTTTCGTTACCTTTTTTCCTATTATCCTATGTGTAGCTTCTTCAACTCTCGCAAAGTGTCCTTTCCCCAACACTTTGCCAGTCATCAGATAATTTCCAACACTATAAACTTGTCCCTTATTCCTGGTCATATTGGCAGTCTTCATACTAAACTTTACTCACTAATTTTGACTCATAATTATATTATTTCAACCGGGAAAAAAACGTATTTATACTAACAATGCAAATCACACGTTTTCTCACACGATTATTATCGTATTTACATGTAAACGTCATTATAAATGCTTGGGTACCATCTTTTGTTTGGTCTTCGAAATTGGAACTATTTATTGACGGGCGTGACATTTGATTGGACTATTTTTAACGGCTAAATGTAACCGCCAGTGCCCCTGCACGTTGAACGGCGGCACAAAATAGGTTTCTTAATTAGCTTCGCGTTTATTGTCAATCAAAGTGATTATGATATCAAACGGGCCGCCTGTCGGCGCATACCAGTCAAATGATTACTAGAGATTAATAGTAGAAAAGAAAAAATGAGGTAGGTAACTAGGCTTGACTCGTAACTAAAGGCAAATTACGGGCCGCGCGGCCTCAATGCCTCGCGAGGCTTTTGCTATAACGCGTCCCCAATGTACTCGTAAGAACTCACGAAACCCGTGGGGACGGACGCGGCCTAATAATTTTTTAGGCAGTCACCAACTTAATGATAGTTTAAATTTTTTAAATTTTCTTGATATTCAAAGTCCAGCTTTCAGTGAGTGGTTAAATCTGCAATTTGTGCAGAGTAACGTATTTAATTTGTGTGTAGATCAAGGAGTCTTCCCAGATTTAATGAAATACAGTAAGGTTATTCCACTTTTTAAATCTGGGGACAGCAAAGACATCAATAATATAGACCGTATCCGTGTTGCCGGTATTCAGCAAGGTGTTCGAAAAGGTAATGCTCAATAAAATGCTTACCTAAATCATTTTAACAACAACAAAACCTTAAACGATCAGCAATATGGTTTCACCAAAGGACGTTGTACGACTGACGCCGGTGTCACCTTATTAGAACACAACAGCGTGGAGGAGGCCCAAGATGCCATAGGTATCTTTTGTGACCTCTCCAAGGCATTTGACTGGTTAATCACGAAACCTTACTCCTGAAACTTGAGCATTATGGACTAGGTACCTAAACTTGCGCTCAGTTTAATAAAATCTTATTTAAGTAGACAACAAAAAGTTCAAATAAATGGTGTCAATTCACTGGTTCAAAAGTAAATTGGGTGTTCCACAAGGCTCGATATTAGGTTCTTTCCTCTCTTTAGTATATTATATTAATGATCTACCCCATTTATTAAAAAAAAAACAACTACAAATGGTGTTATTTGTTGGCGATACGGCTTAGAGCATTTTAAATGCTAATTTTAAATGCTAAATGCGGTACGGTGAACGTCTTTCTACATCGTTCTCATATAGTATCATTTGAACATGAATGATGATGTAATCAATATTTTGTAATAATTACATGATTTTAAAAGTGACCGTGGAGTTTTTGCCCGTTCTTCTCCTGAGCCTGTACCTACTGCGCTTTGGAATGTGCAACTAGCTTCATCTTTTTGACTCAGACCCCTGGACAATTCAAAAGTGCCAGTACCTAATTGTTTATTTAAAATAAATGCTTTGTTTAAGTTTGAGTCGTGCTTGCGACCACGAGATCAACGGGGCAGTTGAAAAGTCTTACCAAGGGGTTTCGTGTTTCGTGTTGGGAGGTTAGATAGGCAGTCGCTCCATGTAAAATACTGGTATTCAGCTACATCCGGTTAGACTGGAAGCCGACCCTGACATATTTGGGAAAAGGCTATGCAGATTGGTTGACGTGCCAATACAACAAATTCTATTTAGGGTTGATTTTCCATCGCCATATAGCTTTCCCAGTGCGTCCTGCCCGTCATGACATACGGTGCTGAAACGTGGACACTGACGGTCGGGCTGGTTCACAAATTCAAGGTCGTTCAGCGCGCTATGGAGCGAGCTATGCTCAGAGTCTCTTTGAAGGATAAAATCAGGAATGAAATTATCCGGAAAAGAACCGGAGTTACCGACATAGCTTGCAGAGTAAGCAAACTGAAGTGGCAGTGGGCTGGCCATGTCTGTCGAAGGACTGATGGCCGGTGGAGCAGACGAGTCCTGAAGTGGAGACCGCGTACCGGCAAGCGTAGTGTGGGACGCCCCCCAGCATCCAGGACAGACGACCTAAAGAAGGTGGCTGGGGTAGACTGGATGCGGAAGGTGGAGGACAGGGTGCTGTGGCGCAGTCTGGGAGAGGCCTATGTCCAGCAGTGGACTGCGATAGGCTGAGTTGATATAACTTTTATTCGATGAATAAAATTGATGTTTGACAGTTTTTGTATAAAATAACTGTCAAAAATACAAAATTATTTTTCCTCGAATAAAGTTATATGACTGAAAAATCAGCCCGAGTTTGAAAGAAGACAAACAAATATTCAAATAAAACTTTTATTAAAAATATAATAAGCATATGGTCAATATTTTATCTAATGCTTAAAGTAAAAAAAAAAATGCGTTTCGGCATTTTATAACAGCTAAGGCGCATCACACACTACAACGCGTCACGCGACGGGGCGCGGGACATGGAGCCAAATTCCCCGTGCATCGCGTTTTTATTGAATTTGTATGTAACTAATAAAAGCGTGTTAAATATCGCGCGCGGCGGCGCGTTATTTGCGCCCCGTTGCAGCGCGTTATCAGCTGTGTGGTGCGTTAAGGCTCGCGTCCACTAGACTCGCCGAGCCGAGTCGAATCGAATCGCAGAAAGTCGCCTCCTATATATTTACTATGAAACTGCGTCCATTAGCGACGAGCCGAATCGAATAGACAAGCGAATTTCTTCGCCGATGCGATTACGCAGTACAGACGCCAGCACATCAAGCTACTACAATCTGTTAGATTTTCAACTTTATCATTAAAACATAAGGTTCAATGTTGATTGGGAAAATTTGACAGTTTCGGGTATCTTGATGTGCTGGCGTCTGTACCTAAAATGTAAATCTATCCTAGACAGAAAATCGGCATTTTTTTTTAAATGTCCAATATCTTGAAAACGGTTAAGTATGGGGTACGGTGCTTAATAGTCAAATCAGGAATGATGGAAAAGCGCTTGGCTAAATATCAATTGCCGTGCCCTTAGCGCGCGGCAAAAATCGATAAAATCACTTATAATAATACCTGCAATAAATAAGGAGGAGAAATCATTGTATCGATTAAAAAACAGTCAAAAAGTTTTTATTTCTATTTAACCGGTCAAGCGGCGCGGTTCGCCGATCGGCGACGAAACAATAGAAAATCAATTTTTGCTGTCTAGGAATAGAGATTTCTATTAGCCATGCTTTCTGTATGTAGTCGTATCGACTATCGTACAAGCGTGTTTCTATCTTACGTTCCACACTCTGTCTCATTAGCGGAGCTTGACATATTAACAATGGTTTTATTTGTACTTGTACCATGCAGTTAATAGGATGAAAATAGAACGAAAAAATCATGAATGTTCTCTGTCGCAGAAGTACCTACAACACGAGCGGTAGGGGCACGGAAATATGTGTTGCATAAATGCGACACAAGCGGTCAAAAGGTTACAGGATCTATAATAGGTCGACTTAACCTGTAGCCCTGTATATAAATGTTACCGGCCAAACCCGATTTCAGGACAAACTAGTTTAGCCTAGGCTAAACTAGTTCTTCCTATACGCGATAGGGGGTGCCCTTCGCTCGCCCTTGGATCTTATGTCGACGGAGCCCCGCTTCGCGGGGCCCCTATTTCTGTGTAAAGGGTTTAAAGTAGATAACCTAACCAAACCGAACCTCGGGGTGCGCTTCGCTCGCCCTTGCATCCTATGTCGACGGAACTAGTTTAGCCTAGGCTAAACTAGTTTGTCCTGAAATCGGGTTTGGCCGGTAACATAAATATAGATACAATATAAATATAGGTACTGTTTTTGTTAAAAATAACGTGCAGTCTGTATGAATATTTGCAATAGCCACTGCACAACACTTCCTGTCAATGATGTCCTTTCAAACACATAACATTTGGAATGCCTTTCTGTTTTCTCAATGATTTCCTCCATGTGCTCCATACTCTGCTACGAGGACGTTTAAGAGAGTAACCAACAGCGCCATAAGGTATTGACATCAATGGAAACCTTATATAAAATGACAAGTTGAACGTAGCAGGTATAAGGTTGATTACCACATGTGACATGGGGCTGACATACTCCACTCTGAAGTACGTGTATCGCTGTTCTAAATGTGGTTGCGTTGGCTAAAAAAAGATGAAATAAGTGGTCAGAACTCAGAAGTTGGAGTACCTAGGTAAATAGTTATTAGGGGAATACGCATACCCTTTAAAACTTGTTTTCTATGGGTTTACCTACCGACCTAGTGGTCACATATAGGGGGTCGCCTAGATATACCGAAACTAGGTAGGTAAGTATTATGTAGGTAATTCTTGACTGTGACGCGTAGGTAGACCTACTCAGTTCCTATTGTCTACCATTTTGTAACACAGTACGAGTGTATCGTGACGAATCGTGTCGTAGTAGTTTTTCGGTCTACCGAGTATAAGTTCTCATTCGCCATGTGTGTAAAAGCGAAAGGTTATGATGGGTGTCTCACGACAGCTCTCGACTGTTATTGTATTTTTTGAAGTGAAAACTTCTTTAGCGGCGTTGAACACTTTTTGTACTGGGGAAAAAATGTTAAACTCGCGTCAGGACACGTGACCGTCAGGAGATTTCCCCCCCCCACCCCTCTTTCTACGGCGGCGCCAACCGAAGTGAACCAAGTGAGACACGATAATGGATGGGTGGATGGATAGATGGATGGACGGACGGACGGACGGACGGTGACGGTGACGGTGACGGTGTCGGTACGGTGACGGTGACGGTGATGGTGACGGTGACGGTGACGGTGTCGGTGACGGTGACGGTGTCGGTGACGGTGACGGTGTCGGTGACGGTGACGGTGACGGCGACGGTGACGGTGTCGGTGACGGTGTCGGCGACGGTGACGGTGACGGTGTCGGTGTCGGTGACGGTGACGGTGACGGTGTGACGGTGATGACAGTGACGGAGACGGTGACTGTGTCGGTGACGGTGACGGCGACGGTGACGGTGACGGTGTGACGGTGATGACGGTGACGGTGACGGTAACGGCGACGGCGACGGTGACGGTGACGGTAACAGTGACGGTGATGGTGGACGTGGATGTGGATGGATGGATGGACAGCTGATGGCTCGACCGTCTGTGTAGCTACACTGCTGTGTATTCGTAAAATTCGTGAATATAAAGTGTTTCAAATATGGAAATTGAACAAAGTGCATCGATTTATAAAAAAAGTGACGCGGAAATAGTGGAAAAAAATTAGTTATATTAATTCAATTCATAATTGATTTATTTCAACGTTAATATTCATGTTTTCACTTCTGCCGGCACTCCCGGAGTGCAACCCGTCTTTTTTTTTTATATTTAAATCAATTTGGACTTCCTTCATGTGTGTTCTCCTCCTTCCTCGCCAAAAGTCGTCGCAATTTCGCTTATTTGCTGAGGAAATAATACCTATAGCTCACTTACCGTTACATTTAGTGAATAATGTGGGACAAAAGCTGGAATAAGACCGCTAGCTGCGAATGATGCTTCCTCGCCTTCAATATGTATACCTTCAGAAGAATGTTAAATTATTACTTTAGAATGTGTCTGAGGACTATTTGGAGTCGCTAGCGCTGAATATGCGTTCTGCCTGGCAAAGGATAACTAGTTCCGCAGAGCTGGGCGATTCATCTCCAGTGCACATGTCCTCGGGGTAACTGCGTAACACACTAACAGTAGCAATGGCTTTCATTTTGACAGTTCAACGACACTCGTTGCGTTATTTACATTGGCGAGCAGACAAATTTTTCGAACTTATGAAGCAATGGATTAGCAATATCCGTCAAAATGATTCAGATTGTGACTGTTGTTACGCACTTAGTTCCCTGGTCTCAACGCCGCCCGTCTTAGGGCAGGCCGGGCCCCTGTTGGGCACACAAGAATTTGGGGCCCCTTTGGAAAGTAAAAAAGATCGGTCAAGTGCGAGTCGGACTCGCGCCGAGGGGTCTGTCTGTACATATTTGTAGGTATGTAACTATAAGTTTACGGTTTTCAGATTTTTTCCTTTACTTGTGCTACACGACATTGCTTCTTGCCAAATTTCATGATTCTGGGTCAACGGGAAGTACCTCAAGTACCCTATAGGTTTTGCTTCCCTTGCGAGTGTCAAAATATGCGGCATAAACGCCCGTATCTATTGATTGCGTTGACTTAGAAGTTTGATTTTTTCACTGCTTCATGGGATTGCAGCTTTGAGTATTTGATATTTTAATTTCAACTTGATAACTCCACGCATTCCTGGGAAAAAGGGTCTTGACAGACGGACAACGAAGTAATATTATAAGGTTTCCGCAATCCGAGGGTTTTGAATGAAATTCGTAATCCATTGTTTCATAGGTTTGAAAAACTATAGCAATTAATGTTGTACCTAGCACTGTCAAAATTAAAGGCATTGCCATTGTAAGTGTGTTTAAACTATTAGCCCGCAGATCAGCATAGCCTCAACCAGAGCCGTTCAGAGTTCTTTCTGTGAAACTCCATACTGCAACGCACACTAATTGGCACTGTAACGGCATCACTTCGCCTCGAGACTATCTAGTGCAACTTGTGCGCGCGGTTTGTCATCGTGGTCACACATAAGAAGTAGCAACCGTGCGAGGGACTTAAGTCTCTGTGTCATCAGCTTCTGCCCCACAAATATAGATACACCTAGATAACGCAAGTATCACGAACTGTATGAAAACTAAGCGTGCCACTTTTTGACTACCTACTATGACGTCACAAGCTCGCGCTCTCGCTCACGCTCACCCAGCCAGTAGTACGCAGGACTGAGCGCGAAAGTGGCGGCTTATGATTTTCGATCGTAAACTGGTGCGATTTTTGGCACGCGAAGTAGGTGTATCTATATCTGTGTTCTGCCCCCTTTATTGCGTAACACACTATCCATCACAATCTGAATCATTTTGAAGGATATTGCTAATCCATTGCTTCATACGTTAGAAAAATTTGTCTGCTCAACAACGTAAACAATGCAATGAATGTTGTTGAACTGTCAAAATGAAAGCCATTGCCACTGATAGTGTGTTACGCAATTATCCCGCTGAATTTTAACTGATGATGTTTTTAATATGTAGGTAAAATAAATACGCACCATATTCATAAAACGATATATGTGGATTAGCAATACATCCATTAAAAATGAATAGTTTTAATCCTAGGGTGTAATACAGTAAAATGCCGTACATTGTCTCCTACGAGAACCGTACTGATAACTTCGGTGATTTGAAATTAATTGATTCTGACCATACGAAATCGCAATTAATATGGTATGTAGGTATACCTACCTACAGGCATAGGTACCTACTAAATTATGTATGCCTACATTACGAAACATCATAATATTATTGAAAAACCGTGTTAATTATCGCACACGGTTATGTGCATTGATTTTGTTGTCATCCTTTGGTTACATGTGGGGTGGCACCCGGCCCCTGCCCCTAACTGTTCACTACACCATTGTTTAGCGGTGCTCAGAATACAACTTCTTTCTAATTTTCATCTAGGAGTCTGAGTAAAATGTCTGTGTCACAACATGGCGGGTTCCGTTTTTGCCCTTCGGCTACGAAACCCATAATGGGTAGATAGACCCTGTGGTGTAATAGCGTAACCCACATAATAGTCCTCAATCGAATTTCAGCCATGTCAACTAATCTCATCGGAGGCTATCCCTGAATCGAAAAATGGTTTTCACAAACCCGCAATATTTTTGAAAGACCTACTATCCTACGATATACGCCACACCATGGGGTGGACGAGAAAAAAAAACATCCCCACTTTACGTGTAAACATCCCCACTTTACGTGTAGGTAGAGGAGGTGCCTAAAATAGTAGATTGTTTGCCAAGGGAGCAAACAGCTATTTTGAAGGCGAGAGTGTTTCTTCAAATCCTGAGTGCAGCCAGGGATTCAAAGTGCGTCACTCGAGCTTAAAATAGTGTTGCTCGCGAGGTGGACACTACTTTTTATCACCCTCTATGAAAACATAAGTAAGTGCAACTTATGAATAAGAATAGTAAGTTTATTTTTTTACATACAATTTTGAGTACACAATTACGAACGGCGGCAGGATGATTTTCGCGCGTTTTTTATTTTTTCACAAACTTTTTTTTTTATTTGGTTCGCGCGCGTTTTACTTTATCATACAGTCTACTTGTTCATACAATGTTCGTGATTGATCTCTTTGGTGATTGGAACTTTTACTACAAATGGCGCCGACTCTCTTGTTCACAAAATTTATGTTTTGTCCTTTTCTTAATGAAATAGAAAGAAAAAGATGCACTGAAATTAAATTTAGTTTGTGAACAAGGGAATCGGCGCCAATATCCACATTCCAAATTCAAATCACTATTAGTCCCTAGGGATTAGAGATCTATTTGAGTCCCTATTTACGAAGAATTCACTAGCTCTTTTTGAATAAATGTGATAAAAAAAATTCACACCACCTGCTCGCTAACGTCAAATTATATATCATTCAAACCTAACCTAAAAAAGAAAGTCATTTAAGTCCTTTTTAGGGCTCCGTAGTCAACTAGGAACCCTTATAGTTTCGCCATGTCTGTCTGTCCGTCCTCGCTTAATCTCTGTGACCGTTAGCACTAGAAAGCTGAAATTTGGTACCAATATGTATATCAATCACGCCGACAAAGTGGTAAAATAAAAATTGGAAAAAAATGTTTTATTAGGGTAGCCCCCCTATATGTAAAGTGGGAAGTGATTTTTTTTTTAATTTCAACCCTAACGTGTGATATATTGTTGGAAAGGTATTTAAAAATGAATAGGGGTTTACTAGAATCATTTTTTGATAATGTCAATAATTTCGGAAATAATCGCTCCAAAAGTAAAAAACAAGGTGTCCCCCCCCCCTCTAACTTTTGAACCATAAGTTTAGAAAATATGAAAAAAATCTGAAAAGTAGAACTTTATAAGGACTTTCTAGGAAAATTATTTTGAACTTGATAGAAACAACAGTTTTTGTACAAAAAAGACAAAAAGTTGTACAAAATCATTTCTGGACTAAGTTCGTAGTATAATCGTATATGCAAGCATTTTTTTTAACTTCGTTTACATATTTTATTATCCTGAACGTATCTTTTTTCAAACAAAAAAAGAATTATTAAAATCGGTTCTCGCAATCCAAAATTACCACCGAAAACTTCTGGCACGTCTATGTATTAATTAGTAACCCAATTCCCCGAGAGATGGCGCTGTAGGTACTTATTACATTGGGTCGGGTATTATCGAATTGTACGTGGGAAAACTTATTGTGACGGACGGGAAACTACGGAACCCTACACTGAGCGTGGCCCGACACGCTCTTGGCCGGTTTTTTCATTTTTCCTTTTGTCGACGTGATTAATATGTATATCCATGTATCGTGATTTCATTGATTTTATTAAAAAAAAAAACATGTATTTTTTTAATACCGCATTATAATATCCACTGTGGCAACAATGTCAAAGTAATTAGCTTCCTTATCTTAACATGAACAACAAGAAAATAAAAAGTGCTGCCAAGTCAGTAAACATATTCAATTTGCAAAAATTGTTCCTGAATTAGTCCAGACGACCCGAGTTCGAGTGGGGTCTCTTGATACCCAAACTGGAAAATCTCCATCGACAAAATCTAAATAAGCAACCGGTACGCCCGATTGTTCAAGTAACTTCAAGTCAACGTCAACGCAGCGCGACGAGTCTTTGTGCGTAAATATGATTAACGCGTTACCTTTTAAAATTAACTCAAAAGTTTCAGCAGAGAAAAAAAAATCCTTTTTGTAGAATCTTCCCACAATACCCTTAGTTTGCGACATTCCTATGCAAACATAATCTTTACCAACGTCTATGAAGGAGTTCAGGGTACAGGTCGAAAGGGAATTTCTTATATCAGTAAGTTTTTTGGGATCTAATAGTTCTATGCATTGGTCCAAAAAACGATACAGAATGTCACGACGACTTTCTAAATCCAGTCTTAGCCACGACTGTGAGAGTTCGCACAGCCTAGCGACTTTTTCACATTTCTTGATTAGACTGAAGCAACCATCGGAAAGAACGGCTTCTGACACTTGGGGTGGTCCTCTGAAGTCTGCTACATTATTCACCCATACCACGGGCGATATCGTGCTGTGCGTGACCTCATTAATTTCTGCTATGCCGTTTGTCCAAAGGGATAAGTAGCGAGCTTGATATTGTTGCACCAACGATATCATTTCTTTTGTGGTCCTGTATGCTTCGACAGTTACAATGTGACGAGACAGGGTTTCCTGTGTCAACTCGACTGGATCTATCAGGAATATTTTGTCGTTGTAAGTAAGGGCAACCGAACATAACACATCGGGGGTTAAGGACTTCTTTTCGGATTTATTTAAATTGCATTTCCAGCTCAAAGCGTCTCTAAATTGTTGGTAGACGCTCTCTTGCACTAGGATCCTCCTCAGGCGCCACGGGGCCTGCAATGTGAAAGTTTGCTGATTAGCTTAAGATAATACTGCTATTATTGTTACATCCTGTAATTGAAATAGCTGAAGACCCGGTCTAAACCAGCGGGGTAATTGCGTAACAAATTATCAGTCTGAATCGGTTTCATTTTGACAGTTCAACAACATTCATTGCGTTATTTACGTGTTGTGTTCATTGATAATGTGTTACGCAATTAGGGTGCTGGGTCCTAGAGAAAAACGCCGAAAGGAAACATGGAAAAAATTTAAAGTAACTTCAGATTTAAAATGATTTAAGTTTTCTTTTATCGGCTCAAAACATGAAATAGTAGCCACTTCTGAGAGTTTATACGATCTATCATGGTCAAGCTAAATGTAAATTATTATTTTATACAGGGTGTCGCTGGAAGTATGGATCAAATCGAATAGGGACGTGGGCAAGGTCATTTCCAAACGTTTTAGCAAAAAAAAAAATACTAAAAAGAAAACTAAAAAAAAAATACTAAAAAAAAGAGAAGAAAGATTGAATTCGTGAAAACTATCAGGGCTATTAATTTTTTTTTTTTAGATAGCCCTGATAGTATTTTTTTATGATTAATTTCTTTGAACACTAAGCGAAGTGATTGAAAAAAAAAATTAAAATCGGTCATAACTTTTGAACCGTAAAAAAATTCACTGACATTCTCAGGGTTAAAAAGTTTGGAAATGACCTTGCCCACGCCCCTATTCGATTTGATCCTTACTTCCAGGGACACCCTGTAGGTATACTTAACTTCTAGCAACTTTAACATTTTTTTTTTTTTTTTTTTTCTTCTCCTTGTATCTGCGATCGGCTTTCTAGCCATAATCAGATGGGGTCTTCGTGTGAGATTATGTTTTTGTGGTGTTCCATCAAACACTCACATTATGTGGTTCAGTACTAAATTAATTTAAAATTTTCACTGTCTCTGGTCCAAGTTCAGGATTTGCCACCTCTTTAGGCGGATTATATCTTCTTGTGTGTTAAGAAGTTTCTTGGCTAAATCATTGCTGTGCTTCTTCAGTCTCTGTTTATATGTTTTGCATAGTTCTTCTTTCACTGTTGGTATTTTTAAGTGCTCGTGTATTTCGGTGTTTCTGACAAACCAGGGTGCGTTTGAGATTGTTCTTAGAGCTAAATTTTGGAACCTTTGTAAAATTTCGATATTGGAGTTGCTAGCCGATCCCCAGAGTTCTATTCCGTAAGTCCAGATTGGTTTAACTATAACTTTGTAAACAAGTATTTTGTTACTGAGAGATAACTTTGATTGTTTTCCTAAGAGCCAGGAAAGACTTTTCATCTCAATGGAAGCTGCCTTTTTCTTGGCCTTAATGTGATGGGCCCAGGTAAGCCTTTTGTCTAGATGTAGCCCCAGGTATTTTACTGTGTTGCTGTTTGGCAGTGGTTTACTTTCCATGTACACTGGGGCACAATCGCCCTTCCGAAGAGTGAAGGTCACTTGAACTGACTTGGTTATACTAGGTTGAATTCTCCATTTTTTCAGCCAAAGATCAATTTTATTCAACTGGACTTGTAATTTGTGAGATGCCTGCGTTGAGTCCTTGTCACTCGCAAGGCATGCAGTGTCGTCTGCATAGGTCGCCGTTACCACATCATCAGTATTAGGCAAATCTGCAGTAAAGATCGAGTAGAGTACGGGCCCGAGCACTGATCCTTGTGGGACTGAGGCTTTCATTTCATAAACATTAGACAGTTCGTCCTCGTACTTAACTTGGAATTTTCTTTGGTCTAAATAAGATTTTAAAAGCATATAAAAAGAGTTAGGTAGAAGAGATTTAATTTTATATAAAAGTCCCTTGTGCCAGACCCTGTCGAATGCCTGTTGGATATCCAGGAACACCGCAGAACAGTATTCTTTATTTTCCAACGACTGTCTGATTTTGTGGACCACTCTATGCACTTGTTCTACAGTTGCGTGCTTTTCACGGAATCCAAATTGATGGTCTGGTATTATTACATTCTCGTCAAGGACTGGTTTTAATCTACGTAGAAATATCTTCTCAAAAACCTTCGATATGATTGGAAGGAGGCTTATGGGTCTGTATGAGCTTGGTTCAGTTGGTGGTTTTCCCGGCTTCGCTATCATACATATCTGTGATATCTTCCACATTTTTGGGTAGTATTGTAATCGAAAGACAGCATTGATTAGCATTGTTATAAATACGATAACTTTTCTAGGTAGATGCTTGAGTATGTTACCTGTGATGAGATCGTACCCAGGACTCTTGTTGTTCTCCAGATTTCTTATTGTCCTTGTCAGTTCTTTCGGCGTGACCAGTTTGAGTAAAGGTGATAGTTGTTGATCGCTATTAAGATAATTATCGACTTCCTCTTCAAAATCAGTCATCGACGACTTATTCGGAGTGAAAACCGCAGAAAGGTGTTGTGCAAAAAGCTCCGCCTTTTCACTTGCTTTTCTGGCCCAAGATCCTGTATTAGGCTGCCTAAGCGGGGGTACAAAAATTTGTGGTCGTTTAAAATTTTTGGTTATCTTCCACAATGAATAGTTATCCTGTTTTCGAGCTGACAATGTTGAGAGTTTTTCTTGGAACGTGGAATTTTCGTTATCATTTATGAGTTCCTTCAGTTCTCTTGCAGCTTTATTAAATTCCCTTCTGTCCTCTTCCGATCTACTCAAATGAAGCTGCCTTCGTAATCTTCGTTTAGCCTCCAGTTTATAATACGACGATATATACGACTTCTAATGATTTTAAATTCAACATCACGTCTAATCGACCGGACTGATTTCTTTGAAAAAAATAAATGTTATACTAGACCATTTGCTTCGTAATTTGATATGTGAATATTTGCAATTATATTTTTTTAACATAGTGTAATTAATTTGTAAAGTAATGTCTACCACGGACATAAAAACGATAATCACGCAAACACTATCGGGTGTATTTTCATAAAACTTTCACCATCTAAAAGACAATTTAATTCCCCGAATTTTAGTATACGGTTTTTATTTGTTTGGTGTTTGAGAGTTTTTGCAAATAGATAATTGCTTCATATTTGCAATAAATTACCACGATTGTGTCATCGCGCTTCTCTTTCTTTTCTATGCAGTCCGACAGTGACCGCGCTTTAGGTCGTGTAGTCGCCTTAAGCTCCGCTCCGCTCCGCTAATATTGATTTTCTATTGTTTCGTCGCCAATGGGCGACGCGCGCCGCTTGATTGGTTAACATAACTTCCCTCTTCCAACAAATTGAAACTATGATCGTTACATGATTTAGTTTGTAATATGACGTAGAGGCAGCAAGAATAGCTTCGTGAATATACATATTTTTTGAATAAATTGAGCTCATGTTTCCATTACGGTGGACTGACGGCCTGGTGAAGGACGCAGGAATCAGATGGTTGCGAGAGGCACAGGACCAGTCGACATCGACCAGTCGCAATAGACTGACTGCCGGTTATAGGTCGTAGGGGGATGGTCTTTCGATTGAAATGGTGAAACATTCGACTAATATAGTAACTACTATTCTGTGTTTCGTAGAACATACCTGTATGGAGACCGCGATGAATTTATCAACGGCAGAGTCAACATCAGCATCATCGGATACAACGGCCACGGTGCCAGAATTCAACCCTGAATACAAATAATGAAATCTTTAACAAAACACTATGGCACTTATTGCAACTTTTAAAGAATAAGTGATAAAAGATAGCTGGACTGCTGGTGCCGTATTATGACAGCTTAATGCCATCATTATTCCAGTGTAAGAGAGAGACGGAGCTATACATGACCGATAGCACCATCCCTTTTTCGCATTGGAATCATGATGGCATTACTACTTCGTAATACGGCCCCAGAAAGGAAATAAAATAAATATTTAGTAGGTATCAAAAATCATAAAAACGCTCTAACTCACTCCTACTTTTTTAAAATTTTGCTGTGCCCGACAGGGTCCACAATTGTTTCTATTGATGAATACTTATTTTCTGTATGTACTACATTATGGATTGCAATAAAGAAAGATTATATAAATTGAATTGGATTTGAAGATAAAAAGGCTTCATAAATTTTGCGAGCATATTAAAAGTTCAGTTTTATTTTCAATGCTCAAGATTGAAGATTTCGCAAAAAAAATTTGCTCAATCAAAAATAACCCAAGGTCATTTTCCAGAACACCTACGATGGGCGTCGTAGCAGTGTAGGTATGCCAAGTTGAACCACGAATCTCTCAGGGTGCTTATGAGCGGCTCTGAGGTAACTGCAGCCGTAGGTCGCCACCACTCGACGGATGCCGTTAACGCGTCGGCAAGAATTTTCGTCGACGTGTAGCGATGCGCGACATCTACATTAACCTCTGTGCCGCTCGTCTGCTGTTATTTTCTTATAGAAGTAAATCTTCAACGTACCTTTAAATGCCCTTGATGTTATTGGCGAATTGTCAAGTCTATAAGAGACTGATGTAGTCTTCACAAAATTCAATACAACGTCCTCGGATCTGTAAAGACTGAACAGAATTATAATTTTTATCTGACTGCAAAATTTTAGTAAAAAAGCAATTTTTCTAAATATTTTGAACTCAGAATGTTCTAACGAAACAGTAATTTTATCGAGGTTTGCAATACCGCAATGTACAGACGCCAGCACATCAAGCTATCCGAAACTGTCAAATTTTCCCAATCAACCTTGAACCTTATAATAATAACGAACTCTAGGCCTGTGCCGGTAGTTTACTTTGCCGGAATAGGTCTAGGGTGAGGAGCCAGACCAAGAAAGATACAGAAACCCGCAGCGCAGCATGTGGCGAGCTGTTGGGCAGTAGCGACCCCACGGACCCTATCTCTCGGGAGTAGTCTTGTTCCTCACCTCTGGCTTGCCTTTATTAGCGGGCTGGAGTGAACGATGACGAGAAACAGAGCTCCCGCCTCATTCTTGCCTTTATTGGCCAGCTTGAGTGGAGATTCGCAAGAGCAAACGTGCTCGGAGGAAGGAAGTATTCCAGTAACATGATGGTAGGGATCTTGGCCGTACTTCCGGGATTGTCCTGATAGCCGTGGAATACCTCTTCACTCCTCATAAGTACCTCAGGACATGTTGCCCCCTTGTCGCTACGACACTATATTCTAGCGACCGTTTCCGGGGGCCCATTATTGAGTGTGCAAGTCACCCACTGCCATTTTATCCGTGTAAACATTGATCAGGCAAGGGCCATAGTTCTTGGTAACCACGTAACCAGTCCACTTAAACCACCCAAACCCATGGTACAACTTTTTATTTTTCCATATCCTGCAATAGTCCTACACCAACGGGGGGTTATCCTTGGGTGCACTTGCATAGTGCATACAGGGGTAATCGTCGATTGGTGCTGCATTTCACAAAAAAAATAATCCTAAGGGAGCTGCGAGCTGGCTTCGGCCCCTCGTACGACTTCCAAAGGGCCGGAACCCCATGATGTCGAGATATGTAAAAACATAAAAATAAATAACAATGATTTTTATGTCGGATCAAAGAATTAGCTTGCTACATATTAGTAATCTGTGCAAAGAATCCATGGTGTTAATAACATATTATTAAAACAACTTATTATCTAGTGTTAGTACCAATCACCCTCCGTACAAACTATGCTTTAGCGATAAAGTTAAAAATCTATTAATTGTAGAAGTAGCTGGATGTGCTGGCGTCTGTACAATTCGAAAATAATTTTCCTATGCACACAGTGCGACCTGTCATGTTGGGCATACGACACGACACATCGGACTAAAGTGAGCGAGGCGACCTGTATGTAGGTCATCATCTGCCTAGCCTTTTCCCAACTATGTTAGGGTCGACTTCCAGTCTGACTGGATGCAGCTGAATACCAGTATTTTACTTTTTTTTATTTTGAGAGGTCTCGGTATGTAAAGATGGTCACCCTTCCACAGACCAACCGCGGCAAGCATAGCGTAACCTGATCGATCGACCTGTGTGCCACTGGCCCCGATGAGGTGACCTGTAGGTGATACCTAGTAATTTTTGTCCCGTCTTTCATAAGTAGGTATGTATTATAATTTAAATGCTTTTTAGCAGAATATGACACGGTTGGAACAAGGCTTCTAGTGCAGTGCACAACTTCTTTGTAAGGTACTTGGTACTTACCCTGATTCAATGAGCAGTGTTACTAAGAGATGGCAAATAGGTGCTGTTGCCTTAGATCTATTCTCAATGCGTGCTCCTCTGGAGACATTGAATATATGTTGTGCAAACTCGAGTAGCGGGTCATCGGGATACATAGTGAAGAAACCTAGATAAAAATGAACATTAGTAAAAAAAAGTGGTCAAAATATATAATTACTATCTGCGCCCCGCGGTTTCACCCGCGTAAATGGCAACTTATAACATTGCTAAATTGAAGAGTACAACAGTGACATAGGATGTAAACTGAATAGACTGGTATTGCGTTTAGTCGGTTAACAAAGTCATGTCGTTTTTTGTTTACCTCAATTTAACCTATGGAGTATAGCTATGCGGAGTCCCATAGTACCCTTGCTGATACATGGTTACCACCACACTATAATACTTATTTGGCAACTACTATGATGGCCAAAAACCGTGCTGTCCATGCCAGTTACTTACAATCTATATCAGAAGTCTTTGGGCGACACCGGATGTATTGAATAATCAGATTTAGTTGTGCACTAGTGTCTTCTATAGGTATATTTCTGGTGTAGTATTCAAGTTGCGCAATTAAGGTGGCATTCTGTTTTAATTTTGTAGCCATCTTCAGTACTGTGTTCTGGTGACTTTCATCCCATGTTTCATTGTTTTGAGACTCTGGAATCTTCTTATTAAACACTTTTCCATCATAAGAATAAGTACCAAATTTTCCAATTGTCCCATTATAATCATTGTACAATTCTAAAAGAGCTGCATTCTTTTTTAAATATTCCTGAAACAGTAAATAAAATATTTTATTTAGCAGTTAATTTCTAAATCTAATAATATCATAAGAAATGTATTATTTTTATGACTTTGATTTTCGAGTTTGCAGTTGGCTCGATGGTATGTGGTTCACTATTACAAGACACCTTGAAAGTGTAGCCATGCTAGGAATAAGCCATCAACAACATACTGGAAACAGTAACGCTGCCTGGCTGCAAAAATAGGTTGTTCACAAAGAGTTCTACTATATGTATATAGGTAGTGATTTACTTAAAACCCAGCAAACCTGCTCGCACCTGTGGGTTAATTGTGTAACACACTATCAGTAGCAGTGGCTTTCATTTTGAAAGTTCAACAACATTCACTGCATTATATACATTGTTAAGCAGAAAACATATAGAGCAATGGATTAGCAATATCCTTCAAAATGATTCAAATTGAGATTGATAGTGTGTTACGCAATTAGGGGGCTGCTTCACACTGTTTTTACAACTTTTATTTATAATATATAATGTATAGAAGTTATAATACGGGGTTCGGATGTGTATTTTAGTTTCGTGATGATAGTAAATCTTTGAAAGTATTTATAAAAGTTGCAGTACCTGTGCAAGACTCGTATCCACAGACATTTCGGAGAATTTTAAATCCATAATTATTTAATTGCGGCCGATGTTTCTTGAAAGTACTCCACAATGATAACAACGGGCGATACTGTTTATCTGTCGACAGCCGGCGTTATCAGCGGTGTTGATAAACTATTAAACTCAAACAAAAGTCAAACATCGGCAAAATCCGATTCACTATTGTTTTGATAATTCTACTCAGTTTTTATCTGAACATTAGAATCGACCAAAGTTTTTATTAATCGTTTTTATCACAGTTAAAAAATAAAATCTAATGACCGACCGTCAGTTCATTAAGCTTATTTTTTTTTTATCTTGTTTGACAGTTGACACTGACAGTGACACATGACAGCCGCAAGTAGTAAGGCGCCCCATGGAACGTGTAAGTACTATGGGCGCCCTCAGAAAGTCACTTTCTATTGTTAGCGGAGCTTAGCGAAATTCAAATCTTAAGATTTTTGCTACTGCAACTTTGTATTAAGTCATTTGTTGATAAAAATGTGATACAGTAATGATGACAGTATATTAACTGATTAACATTAGCATCATCAATGGGTAACTTGTAATTTGACGTATTCCTTCAGGTTAGGCTTGAATGGCGTTCATTGCTATTCCATTGGGTACCAAACACACCTTTCGGTGTAACCATATTTTATAAAACAGTTAAATGTTAGAAAGAAGTTTATTAACCATTTTCAAAAATCATCTACGTAGACGCCAGCACATCAATTTACTACAATCTGTCAAATTTCTTTAATAGATTTTCAACTTTATCCCTAAAACATAAGGTTCAAAGTTGATTGGGAAAATTTTACAGTTTCGGGTAGCTTGATGTGCTGGCGTCTACATGAACTTTCAGTTACTATACCGCAAAATTTTATTATGGCATTAAGCGTACAAATTATGGGAAAGACGTTTATTTTATCAGCTAGATAACGAGGTATCAAAAATATTAAGGATTGTCCATAAAACAGTCGATAAAAAGTCGGCAAAGGTCGAAGTCACGTACGACTTCATAGTTCAATCGTTATCAGCGTTGATTGATAAGAAGCAAAATGTTGAAACTTGACCCTTAAATACAAATGTGTTATTACGCCAACTAAATTAAAAAAATATCAAAAGAACTTTGGAACGAAGTTCGCGGTTTGCGGTAGGAGTAAACTGGTAGAAATCGTCACGTAACGAAAAAGCGTTATGCCCCCTCCATGTAACTTATTTTAATAGAAATATCATCATCATCTGCCTAGCCTTTTCCCAACTATTTTGGGGTCGGTTTCTAGTCTAACCGGATGCAGCTGAATACCAGTATTTTATATAATAGAAATATTATTATATACAAATAGAAAGAGATAGATAGAGAGAGAGACATAGTTTTCATGGTTTTCGACACGTGATTACATTCCGAGCACGGCAGCAATGTGACGCAGCAATGTCGCGCAGCATTGCTGCCGTGCTCGGAATGTAATCACGTATAAACCCGTAGAAAATGTATGAGGACCAGTAGTGCTGCGACCGCACTGCCGCGGCAGCACTGCTGCGTGCTGCCGAGATCGGAATCATACCTTTAATAGTGAGGTCAAAATTAAAATCCAAGATGTCGGGGTTGCGAAATTTTTTCAATTTTTCTTCATGGGTTTCACTGTTTTAGAGGGTACCCTCTCTCTTTGTCTCTGAGTAATATACGAGTGTGTGTATGTATCGGGCAAGAAACTCTGACGGGGGTCCCCCGACCGCACACGTTTTCTTTAGTTTGATCCATAATTCCGTACCATGTTTTTTAATTTACACAAGGTCAAAGTCATTGAACATAATTATGTATACCCATGGATTTAGATAAAGCATACTTGCGTAAGTTGCGTAAGTTTATGTCGGTAGGTAGGTATGTACCTACACATAGTAGATACAATACATATTGCAAGAGCGACGGGCGGCACGACCTATTTGCACCAGACCGGAACAAATTTGTTGGACCCAATGGAATTAGAAGCATCTCTGCGTCCATTCCCGTACTACACATTCTGTGTGTAACTTACATGCGTATATCTATGGCTCTCAACGTTAATTATTGTAGGTAGCTAGTTGCTACAATACCCGGGCGGGCGTTAATGTGACACTTTGGGCTTTAAAAAGGAACTGTCACATAAGATTATTAGTCCAGTTACAAAGTAATCATTACACGAATAATCACGTACATCTT
The DNA here is from genome assembly GCA_945859645.1 of Amphipoea oculea. Lineage (NCBI taxonomy): Eukaryota > Metazoa > Arthropoda > Insecta > Lepidoptera > Noctuidae > Amphipoea > Amphipoea oculea. The sequence continues at coordinate 2,338,358 of OX243878.1, read as the reverse complement.
ACTTCATTGGTTTTTTCTCTTTGGTCGACCGAACAAAGAGTTCTCGCTATATAGGTTTTAGTCGCCTTCGACGAACAAAATGATGTGCCGCGTATACCTCCCCGCGTTAGATTAGAAGTTGGATTTGGGCTGACGGCCTATTGACGATATTAGATATTGTGTTTTTGATGAAACTGCACAAGATTAGATTAGAGAAAGAGAAATTTTGAATTTTTCAGCGCCCGCGACGTTAAGACACTGCTTTATCCCCTTAGTGAATAATCTACTTACTATAAAAACACGGAAATTGGCCCTCTGTTGCTAAATATGTGAAATGCTTTGATTGGATGTCATTATTTCACTTTTAGTGTTCCGTAGTCCTTACCCAAAGGGTGCCAACGGGCAGGGCCGTCTTAACCATATTGGGCGCCGGGGCGCGGAAAACAGCCTGCGCACCCCTTGCCAACAAAAAAAAAACTTAATTTTTGGTAGCCCGCGAAATAAGTCAAAGCATTTATTTTAAATAAGTATGCACATAAAAAGCACTTTTGATTGAAGAATTGATTCTAGTCGCCCCTTCCAAAAGGTAGTTTTCGTATGGAGAAGAATGGGCAAGAAACTCCACCGTTACTCTTTTAAAATGTTTTACAATATTTTGCATAGGTACATTAATTATATAATAATATGTGAAGACGATGCACCTAAAAAAAATTACTATACCACAATAGGAAAAAGATTTAAAAACGAAACCATGACGTATAAATTAATTATCTGATAGATAATGGTGCTCACATTTATTTACAAACACGGTCAAAGTAAACGATATTCATAAAAAAAAAAATAACAAGTAATAAGTCAGGGCGTGAGTTAAAGTAATGAATGTAAATCAATGTAAAAAAAAAGAATAAAATTTTACAATTAAATTAGCAACCAGTTTGATTTTGTCTAGACTCTAGGTTGTCCTATGGAGCCGGACCAGCATGTTTCCAAGCGTTCTTATCTTGGATATAATCTTCTAATTTATAGTATGCTTGTTAACAAAGTGTACGTTTAGTGGGAGTTTAAAATTTTCTTTCATTTAATTGCAATATATCACAAGGTATTTTATTGTAACATTTAACACAGTACCCCATAAAAGATGTAGTAGATACTTATGTACTTTGGCTAATCTGAAAAATGGTTGAATGGTTTTTGCAATTTGCAGGTCAGTATCAGATTGGTTGAACAAAATAATTAAAATCATCAATACTTACAATTAATCCTTTTATTGAAGCCATCGTCCGGCTTCCATCAAAAGAAGAATAAGAGATTTTTTAATTTTTTTTTGTGAAAAAGAAATTATAGGCTTCTAGTTATTTTTACTCTGTGATACAAGTGAATCCAAAGCCCGAATTTTTTTGTAAGTTTGCATTTGTACACGGGTAGGTACATAATTACGTGGTTCACGCTTTCTTACATTTTAATTAAACCTAGGGACTGGTTTATTAACTTTTTACTTTTATTTCGTGTAACAGGGTGTTTCCACGACGCCAAAAATAATTAATGAAAGATTTTTTTCATTCTCGCGTAAATGAATGCATGGAGGTGCCAGTAAATGTTTTAGGAAAAGAAAAGTTAAAGAAAAAAAAAAAACCAGGACGCGGACGAAGTCGCGGGTAACAACTAGTAGGTATTAACATAATAAACGGATCCATGGTACTCACATTTATTTAATTGGAAAAATGTTTCTAAATTATACGAAACTATGGGTACCTAAGTAGTTTGCAATGTATTTGAGAGATGAATAAAATTTTACCACGAAGTATTCCATAAATAAAACTCGATTAAATAAAAATATAAGATGTAATGTCAAAATAAATAAAATGGGAAGCATCTCTTCCAAATATTAAAATTTTACCGAATGAGCCCAAGTGGCTAAGGAGGAACACCCTAATTGCGTTACACACTTTCAACCTCAATCTGAATCATTTTGAAGGATATTGCTAATCCATTGCTTCATATGTTCAAAAAATGTATCTGCTCAACAACGTAAATAACGCAATGACTGTTGTTGAAATGTCAAAATGAAAGCTAATGCCACTATTTATTTATATTTAATAACAAGAAACAAAGGACTGAAATATGTTAGTAACAATATTTCTTAACAACTACGTTAGTAAACTTAACCTAACTGCAATATATGTAGATCATGCGAATCCCTGCTACAAGCTCAACACCGATGTGGAATTTTTACAGCAGCGATTCACATACAAGCAGTCCAGTCTGCTCGCGATACACCGCAGTATAATGTTGGGGCTGGCCCGACCCGGCGCACCAGGGAGTCGTAGAAGCAATCGACAAACATCCCTGAAGCGCTACAGAAGCGGAACAGCCCCATCAAAACCCGGAACGTATTATTATACAGGTTGAAATTTAAAACATGCGACAAATCGAAATGGAAGATTGTACTCATCATTATGAACAACTTTCACTATGGGACCAACCTGAAATCGCGAAAAAAAATCAGCTGTTCGCATTTTGACGAGTTATGCGAACATAAAGTGTAGGGAACAGCTGATATTTTTCGCGATTTCAGGTTTGGTCCCATAGTAAAAGTTGTTCATAATGATGAGTACAATCTCCCATTTCGATTTGTCGCATGTTTTCAATTGCACCCTGTATTGAATGCGAAGGGCGCTGTACGATTTTTGAGTGTAATCTACCCACAGGCTTCACGTGTAAAGAAAACGAGATACAATATGCACGAAATAAGGTTTTATTTTACTATTCTAGAACAACGTGCAAACCTGCGAGCGATCCTATTAGCTCTCACCGACAGCGCCCTTCTTTCTCTTTCAATATCATCATCTCATCATCTACTATTAATGTGTTACATAATTACCCCGCCTGGACCAGCACCCTAATTACGTAACACACTATCAATCTCAATCTGAATCATTTTGAAGGATATTGCTAATCCATTGCTTCATATGTTCGAAAAATGTGTCTGCTCAACAACGTAAATAACGCAATGAATGTTGTTGAACTGTCAAAATTAAACCCATTGCTACTGATAGTGTGTTACGCAATTACCCCGCTACATTAAGCCAAGCAAGACCTGACATCTCGATGCTGTCACCTATAAATTGAACGTCAAAAAACCCTTGTTATTGTTATGAATTGTTCTCTAAAAGTTGGTAATGTTAAATGTTGGTAGGTATGCAAAAATCGAAAGTCATATTTTTTTAGATGAAATTATTAACTTAACTTCCGGTGAATTTTGAATTAAATGTGGGGTTTGTGACAAAGCAACTGTAGCTCAGGTCGATCGAACAAAGTGTAGCTTTACTTACTGCGGTTGCGTGGTTTGTGGATTTGACAGTTAAGTATTACGTGTAGTCAGAAGAATGTCTGACAACAAGTTTTACAAGGGAACAAGGGGTATCGTATCAGTAACTATGTTGTGGAGTCTAAATAGGCAGTCGCTTCATGTGAAAAATTGGTATTCAGCTGCATCCGGTTAGATGGGAAGCTAACTACAATATACCTAGTTAGGACAAGGCTAGACAGATGATTCCAATTGAATAAACTCTAAGATGGCGGTGGCTCTCTAAGTCGCCTAACTAGATACCTACTATGTATTTGGAATTGTAAGTCTTTGATAGAGGACTAAAAGCTAAACGTGCGCTCTGATCACCCTTTTAACCGTTCTGAACCCTAAAAAGTAAGACGAATTTGCAAGTAAAAAAAAGAGGTATACAGTAGGGCCTATTAATTCTTGTAGCCTCTGGGTTGTTTATCGCGGCAGTTTGCGGTTCGCCGTGAGTCGCCTCATGGGAAATTAGCGACGACTGTGCGATGCCGTCACGGACTCGAGAAAGCACCCAATTTTGAAGTTTTTAAACTGCGAACGAATGGCTGCCCGCCTTGCGACACGGCGTAAAGTTTCTTTTTAATAGGAGCGTAAAATGGATCAGGATAGGTACCTAATGCTGAAATTTTAAAAACAAATGTAGGTTTCTACTTTCTATATTAGATGCAAATACGGAATAAACTTTTTAGATTTGTTGAATGCAATGTACAGACGCCAGCACATCACCCTACACCTAACTGTCACATTTTCCCAATCAACTTTGAACCTTATGGTTCAGTAATAAAGTTGAAAATCTATTAAAGAAATTTGACAGATTGTAGTAGGTTGATGTGCTGGCGTCTGTACATATTATAGTGATGGTGTAGTGGCAGTCTGTGTTTTGTGTGTAGTGTATAATAATATCTATGGTTGGATGTATACTAGGGCCAGTTGTTTCAATCGGTTGGTTAACGTAACAATGTGTACGTCAAATAATAACGATATTGTAAAGCCATCATTTAGTGAAACAACGCTTCTTTTGGTTTGACGATAGTTAGCGCCGTTTTTGATGTAGACGCGTGCGTCAAATGGACGTGAGACAACCCGCCATTACACATTCAGAGCCGTATACACATATATTAGGTTCAGAAGTAAGGAGGCAAAATAAAGCACGGTATTAGGTACTTATTTCTTCGTTATATTTCGTATTCGTTCTTACATAAATCTCCCAGTTCCCACGTCTGAAACCAGATTCCCGCCATTTACTTTTTCTCAACTCACATGAAAAAAACCACAGACAAAATATATCACTTTTAAACTGATACCAAGGAGGTTTTATATTAAACCTCCTTGACTGATACTAAACGTAAAACAAATGAAATATAACACATAGAACTCGCAAAGCGGTGCGTAAAGGAACTAACACTTTGCCTAACAATACGATCCGGGGGTCGAATCGTACATGGCAGGACACGTCTAGCATTCGAGCTCGTCGCCGACCACCGACGCAGTCATGACATAGGTATTACCGTTATTTCAGTGGATAATGTCATATTTATTCCCAAAAGCGCTCCATAGCTAGTTTTACCGCTTATTCTGCTCACCCCGATAAGGATGACGTGATCAAATATTCTGTGAACGCTCGGCGGGGCTAGATTAGTGTAATCCAGTAAGTGAACCTAATCATATTTGCTCGGAACAAAAACCACAGAAATGGTTACCGCAGACTTCGTACAAGCATTAAACTTGCCACCAGTTATAAGCGAGAGCGTTTTGAAATTAATCGTGAAACGGATAGAGATCCAGAAAAATTATAATCTGTCCCAAAACGAACAGGTAAGCATTTTTGTGAATCAGCTTCAGTTTAAGTTTGGTGCCCACTTTATAAGTGAAGTAGAGATGATTTTTAATCGTTGTCTGTCGTTTTTATTATCTGTTCCCACTGTGGTCCACAGAGAAAATAATAAAAATGGCAAATCGCACTGTGTCAAACCACAGACGACATTATAAAATATTGTGAAACTAGCTCTTCCGATGCGATTGAGATAAACTTTCGTAGATGTCGACTTGGATCTAAATGAAAGTAGATAGCGGCGCTGCATATAAGTCAATCTATGGGCGCTGCTTGTAAAGTAAGACGTCAGAATGCTGTGAAATGTATTAGTTTCATATTTCGCCTCGTTCATTTACAGCGAGATCCATGTTGTATTGTGGACGATATAGTTGTATAAGGGTATTTTGGCACGTGGCCATAAAAAGCGGGGTAATTGCGTAACACACTATCGGTAGCAATGGGTTTCATGTTGACAGTTCAACAACATTCATTGCGTTATTTACGTTGTTGAGCAGACACATTTTTCCAACATACGGAGCAATGGATTAGCAATGTCCTTCAAAATGATTGAGATTGATAGTGTGTTTTTGCAACTTGCCAATTCTTGAGGAAGGCTATAGGCTATACGTAAGTTACGTAACATCACGCTAGGGCCTTTGCGTGCTGAGCAAAAACAAAAAAAAAATCAGAAAGAACGCTAAGCGAAAACGCAGTAATAGCGCAGACGGGCGATGCGATGCGACGGGGTTCACGCGAACGAAGTCGCGGTCAGAAACTAGTTAAATGAGTATTCCGCTTCAGGTCTCAACTTATCACTTACACACTGCAACTATATCTAGGTACCTCTTGAAGGAAACTCCCGTAGTCATACTGCTACTCTCATAATACACAAATTGTGTTGTGTGTCCGTCTGTCCGCGTTAACGTGGATTAAAGAGACACGTTCAGTTTCCAAATTATTATATTATAAGGAAATGAAACAGCTGCAGACAGGATCATAAATGTTATTTAGAATAAGCCTAATCAGCCTATATTGTTCCCACTGCTGGGACACAGGCCTCTTCTTGATGAGAGGGAGTGGGCTGTAATCCACCATGCTAAGTGCGGGTTGGTACATGTCACGTGTCTTCGATTTTTTGCTTCTAGTACCTACATGCCGGTTTCCTTGCAATGTTTTCCATCACCGTTTGAGAGCAGTGGTGATGAAATAATTTACACTAAGTAAAGCGCCTGACTGTCTAGCTTCGAATTTGCGATCTAAAACTCGTAAATCGCGGACGTTACCAAATGTTATTTAATATAGGTATTAATACTTTTATTTCTGCTTTAGACAGCTAGCAAGGTTGGTAGCGTGGCTGACCGTCCAAAATTGGACGAAAATCCACTCATAGGTACTTAGTGGATTTTTTAATCGTCAGCTAAAACGATTATAGTGAACACGTTCGGAAATCTTAATTAACCTTTTAAGCGCTTGGCTAAATATCAATTGCCGTGCCCCTAGCGCGCGGTTAGAAATCAAGATAAAATAATACCTACAATATATAAGAAGGAGAAATCGTTGTATAGTCAAAAAGTCTTTTCTCTATTTAATAATGGTTTTAGTTGTACCACGCAGTTAATAAGACGAAAATAGGACGAAAAAAACATGCATGTTCTAATAATACGACACGAGCGATAGGGGCACAGAAATATGTGTCGCATAAATGCGACACAAGCGGTTAAAAGGTTAAAATGACTATGTTTGTGTTATGTTTCTAGCGAAAGAATGGTGCTACCCCTTTGGTTTATCCAAATCCTGCCAAAAACCAACAGAGCAGTGTTAATTACCAACATTAAAGGTACAAGACGTCATAACGAAGCTCATAACGAAGAAACATTTAATTATTTACGCTTTAACCGAATTTAACGTCCTAATGCTGTAGTCGGCGTTGTGTATAATAAAATTGCCATCAGGTAATGAACTTTTTTTGGTTTCTATTAAAATGTCGGCTGAGGCCGTGTCCTAATCAAAGCTATAGTCGCCGCAAGACCGTCGCTTTCGTTTTCTTTGGCGAACCTACATTTTGCTTGCCAATCGTATTCATACATGTGCGACTTACCATATTAAGGCGCGAAAAGGCAGCCTAGTTCTTTTAACTGAGCCTTTGCAAGACGGCAAGTAGGTGCAACAGCACAGAAACTAATATAAATAAAGAAGAAGTAAAGCAATGAATCTCAGATTGGCTAATGCATGTACAAACAACTACGAAATTCAAAAAAAGATCGTTTGCCTAACCGAAACTTTTTAAAGTCAAAATGGCTGCGCTCGGGCGGTCGCCGCGACCGTTGAGTCGAGATTAAAAAGAAGTTTAATTGATTACGTGAGCCACTGGGCTCGAGCAAAAAAGGCACAAAGTCCTCACGCCAACTAATTAACGCTCGATTTAAAGTTGAAAAGAAATCTGTGAAGAATCCTCCGCTGTTAATACCTACTATATATTTTTTGTTGTAATAACGGAAAGGGATGGATTTGGGGGAAATCCTGCCGATCTACTTTGATCTGATCTCAACTGTAGTTGTATTGTATTCTGTAAAAATCTCACCGCGAAAACTTAGGTAAAAGGAGCTGTCATCTCCCAAGCAGCCAAACTTATTATGGTTAAATCCAATATTATGTCCATAAAATATCTTAACTTTGACTTGAGTCCGACTAAAGTTTACATTCGACGAAACTGGATTTTTCGTGCTTCGCACAAGACTTATGAAATTGGCTCCGCACAACTGAGTCCGTCCCTGTTGCTGGTGCCATGTCAAGTGTCTGACGATCCCTTTCCACGGCGAGTTTTGGAAGTGCCCTTAACGGCACAGTACTGAAGGTTTACCGGTCAATTTATCTATAAGTTAGTTCGTTGCAGTCTGTTTAATAGCTTTCATTTAACTATTCGTTAAAAGTTCGGTTTACAAAAAACATGATATTTAAAGACAGATTTGCCGAAAACGTGGGTATTGGCAGTAGTGCCTTTTTAGAGACACGTGATGCGCTAAGAGACAAGTATGCGTCCGCGTTTAATTTTACTTACGTTTTTATGCAATCTGCAGGTCAGTCCGTGTCAGAATGTATGTTAAATAAAATATGATTCGCTATCGTAACAAATATGGTTTACAGAATTATAATCATTAGCACCAGCAATGATAATAATTCTCCTTACGTTATAATTGGTCTCAAATGTCATGATTCCATGAAATTGAAATTTAATAGGGTAATATGAACTTAGAGAGATGTATCGATGTCTTTATGATTGTAATTCTCAAACTCAAAGCATTTATTTCAATTAAACCATTTACAGGCACTTTTGAATTGTCAAGAAGTCAGTCAGTCAGAAAATATGAAGCTAGTTGCCCATTCCAAAGCGTAGGTACCTATGGAGAAGAACGGGCGAGAAACTCCATGGACACTCTTTTAAATTATATTTTTATACATAAATATTAGTTACATCATTTATGTTGAATTTATAATTATATGTGAGAACGATGTAAAAATAAAACGACGTTCGCGTTAAAAGCGTCCAGAGTACAACAAATTGTAAAAAAAAAACAGCAATCCAAAAATCGAATAGTTAAAAGTAAGCCGAGGCAGCTAAGTGATGACCAGCCCCAGCTGACGGCGCCCGTTCACGAACATGACGCATAGATCAATATTTCTATAAATAAATATTTGTTACGGCCGCGAATTACATATATTTAAATCAACATGCAACCTGATACTGACCTGCAAATTGCAAAAAATGTACTTAACAAAATTTGAATTTCGCGGGCTACCCTGCCGCTTTCGACGAACAAAAAAAAAACACTACAAAGTGAAAAAAACTTTAATTTTGGAAGTCGGTGTCAAAAAATGAAAATGCGAAACCAACGACACCAACTTCCGCAATTAAAGTTAATGATGTGATGTGTATGTTTATGCTTTCGCCTTAATGATGAGCCAATCAACCCGCTTAGATTCATTTTTAGGGTTCCGTACCTCGACAGGAAAAAACGGAACCCTTATAGGATCACTTTGTTGTCCGTCAAGAAAATCAAGCTTCTAAGCCAACGCAATCAAAAGATTCAGCCGTTTATGCAAATTTTTGACACTCGCAAGGGAATCAAAACCTACTGGGTACTTCCCGTGAACTCAGAATCTTGAAATTTGGTACGAAGCAACGTCTTATAGCACAGATAAAGGAAAAATTGTGAAAACCGTAAATTTTTAGTTACATCATATTATTATAAGAAAAATATTTTAAACAGGTTTGTACGGAACTCTCGGTGCGCGAGTCCGACTCGAACTTGGCCGGTTTTTTAAATTACAAGTCTTGCAACAGACGTTCTCAATAAAACCTCATGCATATAAAACCTTTTTGTTATTCAATATACTTACACTTCCACCATTTTCCCCTTAATTTTCTTCGAGTACCAGAACCAAAACATGCCATACCTTTACTTCACTTGGAAAAATTGACTCGGCCCATCGTTTATGAGGTACACCAACGGAAAAAGGGCCGAAACTACCCAGAGCTTTTAGCGAGAAGGGTTCGTTTGATTATTATAGCCTGGCTTACTTACTCCACTTTTTAAAGCACACCACGCTGTTTCTAAATTATTCGTAATACGGTGAACATATCAGAGGGGCAATTCTCGGAATTTTAAGAACGTTCACAGTCTGATCTTAGTCTCAATCTGTCAAAAATACCTCAAATTTCCCTACATTTTGACAAATTATTGACGTTTGTTTGTCGCCGAGATGACACTGCGATTAGATTTTGAACTTTTTAAATTAAGAGATTATTCTTCTGTTCTCCATAGTCTGTGCATTGGAAATACATTATTTTAGTCTATGGTATATTTTATGAGGAGGCCAGGGCCTATTTATAGTGAATTTGCTGCTTAAAAGAGCACTTGCTTTCAATTAGCACCCTTTTTCTCATTCCTATTCGCACAACGTCTAAAATATAATTATATGTGTAAATTCGCACATTCCGCTTTTATTGGCGAGAGGACGTGATCAGATTACAGTTCGGAGCAAGCAAACAATTTTACGATAGTATTTATGGCATTATACACGGGAAAGTGTCCCTGATATCGAACCCAGCCCTCATTCAGGGCTATAAATTATAATCGAAAAGAGCCCACAACTCGAGTCGCCAAAACGTGGAAATTATTACGCTTCCCGCGCTCGCCCGCTGTCAATGTTACCAGCGGCTATATTTTATTTATACCTTTTACGAGTGTTGCTAGCCATAAAAAAGTTTTAGTGGGTGTTGTAAAAGTAAAGGTGCCGGTTTTTTCTCTCTCGTTAGAATACAGCGTTGATAGGTTACGGGAATAGTGTTTTATTAAATACCTAGTTGTTGTTGTAATTTTTATAGGGGTTTATTTCAACATGTCCTTTTATTTAATATAACGGTGTAAAAAGACACTTCACGAAGCCAAAAGTGACTTGTACTCCCCGTCTTTGTAATATTTTTTTTTGTACTGGACCATACCTGGGAACCTTCTGGTTACGGAGATATTGAAAGCCAAAATCCCAACTTTTACTGATGTTTTTTTACAAAAACTAGTTTTTAATGTTATTTAACATAACTTTAAATACACACACGACCCCTGTACCGTTGCACGCACCAAGCATGCACCCATAAGCACAATGTTTTGTGCTTATTGTGATTGTACTACCGCAAATAGCGCCTGCCTCAATTTTGTGCTGTAGAAGAATTGTGTGAGAAACAATAAAAACTTTTTAATTTTATTTTATTTTAAACAGCTTTTTACGCCAAAAATAAAAGGCGTTTCCCAGCAATTATTTTTGTGCAATGTTACCTAGTTTGATGTACAGAATGCGTAGTTCACGGCTATGTAATGTCTCTTTTTACACCCTGTATAATGTAATGTTAAATAAATAATTATAATGTTTTGTGCCTCGTGGCTCGTGCACACCGGGACTTATTTTGTGTGCCAGTCTACCCCTTGCTACACGTAGGAATTTAACAAAGATGAAGTCCTTTTCATCAGATTTCACGTTCACTGGAGCTCTTTTTAGGGTTCTGTAACCAAAGGGATAAAACGGCACCCTATTACTAAGACTCCACTGTCTGTCTGTCACCAGGCTGTATCTCATGAACCGTGATAGCTAGTCAGTTGAAAATTTTCACAGATGATGTTTTTCTTTTGCCGCTATAACAAGAAATACTAAAAACAGAATAAAATAAATATTTAAGGGAGATCCCATACAACCGACGTAATTTTTTTGCCGTTTTTTGTTCGATATTAATAACGGCAACAGGTAGATGCTTGAAATATTCACGAAATATTTAGTTGTATATTCACTTTAAAAATAAATAATTAAATTAAAATAAAATAAATTAATGGGGGCTCATACAACAAACGTGATTTTTTTATATATGTAGTGTTAAAAATATTGTACGGTGGTACGGAACCCTTCGTGTGCGAGTCCGAATCGCACTTGGCCGGTTTTTTAAGTATTTCTATACTTGTTTGTGAGACATTATTAACTCCAAAATGTAGTAGTCAATAATATTTTCAAAACAAAAAACTTTTTAAGAAAAAAAAACCGACTTCCAAAAACACTACAAAGTGAAAAATAACTTTAATTTCGGAAGTCGGTGTCTTTGGATCTGTATTTTAGTTTTTTGCCACCGACTTCCGAAATTAAAGTTATTTTTCACTTTGTAGTGTTTTTTGGAAGTCGGTTTTTTTTTTCTTAAAAAGTTTTTATTTCACGCTTTTTAGTGGGTCTGCTTATAATTTATCTAAGTTGCAATAGCTTAGTGCTCATCGCCTTTTACAAACAAATTATTGCTTTTCCCGATGCAGGGAAGTTAATTGTTGAGGAGTTCTCCAGGTCCACCATCAGCTCACCATTCACATTGTGACGAGTATAAATTGCTTAGCAACCAAATTAAAGTAATCGAATAGCAACCCGTGAAATACTTATATATTATTGAGTAGTTCCGGAGGCCATCTATGGTCTTCATCATCAGTTCCACTTCACCAAATGGTGCTTTCCGAGAGCAAGTGCACGAGTTACTATAAAAAATACCCAAATCGCTATAGGTGTGCCTATAATATTTGAAGAGTTCCTTCGATTTCTCCAGGATCCCATCATCAAATCCTGACCTGATGTTTTTAGACTAGATGCTGATAATCCTGGCTGCAGCATCAGGCCAGACTTATGTCAACATTGCATTGAACTTAAAATTTAGTCCTGTTTAAAATGAGCCCAAACACGACTACTGTGCTGTAATTTCAAGGCTTGCACTTTTTCTGATGCTCCTGGCTTCAGCATCAGGTCTCTATGTACTTCGGTGTTCCTCATTAACAGTACGTTTGTCCACACATCGAGCCCTTTTCAATGAGCCTAAACACGATATATCTGCTGTTAGTTGTCGAGGAGTTAGGTACTCTGCAGACTATCCTGACTGCAGCATCAGGTCATGACTTGATGATCATGAGACCAAATGTGACAAATGCCCTATCAAACATCAAAACAATTTACTAAAAACAGCCCTTGCCTGTTCGAGTAACTTCTTACTGTTAAGGAGTTGTACCTTCCATCATCAGCCCAGCTACCTGAGATGGTGACAATCATACGCAAATACACAAGATACTTCATAAAATATGCGAAAAACAATAAGTGAGCCTATAAAATTTGAGGGTTGCCCTCGATTTCTCTAAGATCCCATCATCAGATATTGAAATGGTGACAATGGGACCACACGGGAAGCACCAGCTTTCAAATAAAAAAAGAATCATGAAAATCGGTTCACCCAGTCGCAAGTTATGAGGTAACAAACATAAAAAAAAAAAAAAAAAATACAGTCGAATTGATAACCTCCTCCTTTTTTTGAAGTCGGTTAATAAGACTTTATTTAGACATTAACAATATCTTCAAATCCAGCAAACGTGTAGGTAGTACAATCGAGTGAAAAAATCTTTGTAATATAAGTGTTTACTTCGAGCGGTGTATGTTCGGCAAACAACATTTATAACCAAATGTGGGTAGTTTACACTGTTACCGAGTGTACCTGCGAGTGTCTGTGCAATATCCGCTCCTACCTCATATCCGCTGTTCGTTCGCCGTCTTTAGGCCGCGGCATAGTGCGTGAGCGGAAGCGGTTTTAAGCAAATGCCTTGATATCATCATCTACTTAGCTTTTCCCAACTATATTACAGTATTTTTATCTCACGAAGCGCCAAGCGCTTTACTTGTGTTAACTATATGTACAAACACGCTATGAATGTGTGCGTGAAGAGGAGTAGCGTCAGCACATAACACGCACACACACACATACTTCCGACTTTGCCATTGTCTCGGACGGTACCAAGGGCTCCTGCGCTTACACATACATTCAGAGCGTGTATAAACACAAGTATAGCGAGCGTTGCGTCGTGAGATGAAAGTACTACAGGGTCAGCTTCCAGTCTAACTGAATGCAGCTGGTTGCAGTTGCAGTATAGGGTTATTTATATGAATGTTAACCAAAGTCGCAGTTGGTAACAGAGATATGAATTACGATTCATTTATGACAGTTTGAGGTAACTGCCTACGTAAAAGATTAGCCTTTCACTAGCTAGTTCAGCATAAAATTGACGTTGAACAGAAACCCCCTTATTAATAAACGCAGAATCAAGTTACAACCGGGATTCACATTACGAAACTAGCTGCGCAAAGTGTTTTGAAGGTCCGTGGCATGCAAGTACTGTCCGCCATTTTTTTCAAAATGGCGGCCGCTCATGATACCTATACAGGGTGTTACGGAAAGGGTATATCAATACAAACGGGTTGATGAGTGTATCTGGTCTAGAATCTCTGTACAAAATTTCAGCTCAAAAGCATTAACTTTGAAAATGCTTAATATTTTTTTATTTCGACATCACGGCGCTGCACTGGCGCGCGGCGTCGTGATGTGCGTGTACTAGGCGCACAGACACACTACAGTTAATGGATAATGACCCTCGTAGTGCGGTGACACGTTTGTTATGATTTCAATTTAATAAACTATCGAAATAACAAAATATTAAGCATTTTCAAAGTTACTGCTTTTGAGCTGAAATTTTGTACAGAGATTCTAGACTAGATACACTCTTCAACCCGTTTGTATTGATATACCCTTTCTGTAACACCCTGTATACATATAAATCGGTAGCTGACATCAATGTCAACAAAAAACATAATAAGACAAACTCCGTAAAGTGTCACGTCTCCGAGATATTAATGTTCAAAGTTGATCACGTGACGTCCATATTTTTTTAATCTTGTTGCATAGATGTTTAAAATAATCACTCTTAATGTTTAAACTAATTAAACATCTATGCAGCAAGATTAAATTTTAAAGTGAAGGCACGTGAACATATTCGGCAGAAGTTGGCTGTAACATCCCAGCGCTGATTTGCTGGATTCGTTTTCTCCTCTACCGATCATTTCTCCCCTGAGAGTTCATTTGGTTTATATGTATGTATGTATGTATCTATGTATATATTCTTGTATTTTATAGTCATTTCCAAGCTAGTTATTCTGTATGTTGCACCTGCCATGTTTTGTCTCTGCATCACCCTAAGGTTGACTGGTAGAAAATGCCTCAGGCATTAAGTCCGCCTTTGTACAGTATTTTTTTTTTACTTGTGCATAAAGTTTTAATAAATAAATAAATAAATTTACGTAAGTAAAAAAAATAAGGGGTTTGGTAATATTATGTTCTCTGTTTGCATTGATGTCAGTTATCGATTTATATAGGTTTAGTGCGTGGCCGCCATTTTGAAAATTAAACAAAATGGCAGACGCTGCCGGTATGCCATCTACCGAGTATATCTTCAATCCCCTTTAGTTTCATGTGTAAATATATTTACACGTGAAACTATCAATGATTAACTTGCAGTTTGAAAGTTTAACTATACATTTTTCGTGGTTCAATTTGGCATAACTTTACTCCGCGTTTATTATGGAGGAATAATAAATCGCTTCGTCTTGTAACGAAGGTAGGTCCTTTAGTCGAAGCACCAGCGAAGGCAGGCGAGGCAGCGATATTGAGAGGGTAGGCGTACCGACTGAGGACCGGTTTCACAGCCCGAACACACCCGAACATCTAAGGATATAAGATTTGCGTGAGGTGTGAAGATAATGTTACTGAAAGATACTCGCTCTCATCCATTATTATTTTGGTGGTAGAAATATCAAAATTTTGCTTATTTAATTTTAATTTTTTTACCGACTTCAAAAAGGAAAAGGTTCTGAATATTTTCTTTTTGGTACGCTATATCTTCGGTAATTTTGGTTCGACCTCCAAATTTTTTTTAATGGATATGGCTCAATTTACACCGCCGCGGAACGGAGTGGAATCGAGTTTTCGTAACAGCAAAATTAACTTTATGTCAAAATGTCAATTGTCTAACGTACAAACTAGATACGAGCTTGTTCCTGCAGGAATTCCCGAGAATGCGCGATAATTCTCTAGGAGATGCGCGATCTGTGCGTATGGGTGTATCTAATTTGTGCGTTACAGTACTGAAATAAAGTTCATAATGCTTTGTACAGAAAAAAGTCGCTTCCATTCCGTTCCGCGGCGGTGTAAATTGAGCCTAAGGTATGCCTCAGAGGTGGTTATTAACTTTACTCAAGTAGTTTTTGAGTTAGCTTCTAAAATACGTATTGATTGAATCCAGTTTGTGTATCTTGATGATGTTATAATATTTCTTGTCACTGTTTTCTATACGAATTGGTGTTAAGTTACCTTAACTAAAAAGTAAAAAATAAAAACTTTATTACAAAGAAAAAACAACAAATTGAAAAATAACTTTCAATAAAACGAAAGAAAACCTTGTTTTTTCCACTTCAGCTATGACACACCACATTACGAATTAAAATTCTAGTTCCAAATGTTTGAACTGTACAGACGCAAGCACATCAAGCTACCCGAAACTGTCAAATTTTCCCAATCAACTTTGAACCTAATGCATTAACGTTGAAAATCTGTTAGAAATTTGACAGATTGTAGTAGCTTGATATGCTGGCGTCTGTACCTAACACTATAAGGTTTATTATTGACTAATTCAACCGACTTATCATAAAAATAATGAACCCTGAATGCGATAAATGTTTGCGTTTGAATGGAGTAAAATTATGCGTATACATTATGTCTGGTATTCTGTGAGAGAAAGTATGCAAAGGAGTCCAATGTGCCATGTTAGTTTTAAATTAACCTTTTAACCGCCGACGTCGGATTAATCCGACAAATATTTTCGTGCTCATTTCGCCAGAGTCGTATATATACGACCAAATAACACATCTCATTTAATCTGTATTATTATTATATCATCACAGCTCGTTTCATCGGTATTTATTTTTCGTTTTTTTTTTTTTTCTCGGGCGCTGGGGGCACGACAACTGATATAAAGTCGGGGGGTTAAAAGGTTAAACTATTTTTAACATAATTATCGTTAACGTAATAATTGTCTCTATGTTAGTTAATGTAATTGGTGTTGTACCGCTTTAATTAACTATAAATAAATAAACACAAAAAAAAAAAATGAAATTCAGCATATAAGTAGTAAAGAATAATCAAGTAATCCTTCACGATCACCTGATGTTTTTTTTATATATTTTAAATCATAATGTGCATTATGTTATTGATAATTTGTCGTGTATAAGATCTCTTAATGTATTATTGTATAGCTAGCCGTGAAAATCTATACTTAATTGGCTTCATGTTTCTTACATAATCAGCCTATAACGTTCCCACTGCTGGGACACAGGCCTCCTCTCTGTGAGAGGGAGTGGGCCGTAATCCACCACGCGGGCCCAGTGCGGGTTGGTGGATGTCACATGGCTTCGAATTTTTGGTTCTAGGACATGCCGGTTTCCTCACGATGTTTTCCTTCACCGTTTTGAGAGCAGTGGTGATGAAATAATTTACACAAAGTAAAGCGCCTGTCGGGGTTCAAACCTACGACCTACAACTTGTAAGTCGCGGCTGATACCACTGGGCCACCACTGCTCATCATGTTTCTTATTCCAGTGTATTTATTGTATTTATGTAAAGCTGTTGGTTTTCCATGTGATAAATAAATAAGTGAAGTGGGAAAATGTCAGCAAACTCTTGGAGGCCACTGTAAATTTCTGTAAAAAGCAGAGATACTGCTCTCTAAATAAGTCAGAGGTTGAAACCCGAACACCCTAATCCACAAACACCCTAATCTCGTGTACCTACCCAAGTTACCCAATCCATTACAAATGGCCACGGAATACTTCTTAGGGTACAAAAGCCCTACGTGTCTGATTAAGGGACGAAAAATCCAATAATTTGACATAAACTTTCCATGCCACATTGAGAGACTCGAAATGTGTAAAGTATGTTGTATAACGGAAGGTGAAGCGAAGCGGAGCTAAACTTTTTGCTGCGGCTTTCAAAGTTTTACAAAAATAAGATCTATATATGTATATAAAATTCAAAGTCCTGACTGACTGATATATCAACGCACAGCCTAAACCGCTGGTCCTAGAGACATGAAATTTGGAGGGTGTGTTCTTTGTGAAGAATATGTATCCACTAAGAAAGGGTTTTTCGAAATTCCACCCCTAAGAGGGTGATTGGGGGAGGGTAAAGTTTCACGCGGACGAAGTCGCGGGCTGAAGCTAGTTACTAATAATACTCCAGACCGAGTCTCAGCAGAGACCAGCCTTCGGCGTGGGAGATGTTATAGTGCACAAGTGTGTGCGCAGACACAAGTCTACTCTCTGTTCCCTCACTCTCATAGTCCGATGACACGGTAATCCGACACTACTGGAGAGAGATCAAGCGCAGGGCCACGGGGGTATCACACCGCCAACTTCCAAACTTCGGGCTGTTACTAAGAAATTCCTAATGGAAAAAAACAGTGGCACTCCGGGAGAATCGACAGAAGTAAAAACAAAACACAAACAGACTACTTTGCCGTCACTCACTGACATATCGGATATACATTAAAACCGAGTATATCGCGAGGACAGCCGAACACATTGGAAGCGGTGTCGATTACAGTGGCGTGAGTTCAATAGTTTTTTCCTATCTCAAAAATGCCCTACGCGCCTAAAGAAATTTTCACTTAAAAAAAAAACTCATTAACGCTTTGCCCGACCCGGGAATCGAAACCAGGATGCCTCAGCAGTCGCGCTTGCGACCACCAGACCAACGGGGCAGTCAATTTACTGTAATGTGGGCAGGATGTATGTAATCTTGATTTATTCCTGTCTGAACCCCTGAACCCTCATCCACCCCCCCCATCGATTCCCTGCTAGTTCTTCTTCTGTTTTAATCTCTGTCTTATACACTTTATCTAGGTTACACTTTTTGACAGGTAAGTACCTACAGTCAAGAGAAAATAAACGTTTCATGTTTTAATCTTATAATGCTTTGAAACAAAAGCCCTGGGTTTAAAACCTAGCAAGTAGGTACCACTACATTTCACTGAGAGGAGGTTAGGAAACCTTAAGTAAAGACAATAAAAACTAAAACCCGGCTACTGAAAAGGATGAAACAAGAAAGTACCTCTCCGTGGTCGCATGCCGCTGTACTAACATACTTACTCGTATAAGCAAATGCAGCATGCGACCACGGGAAGGTACTTTCTTGTTTCATCCTTTTCAGTAGTTGGGTTTTAGTTTTTAAACTTATTTTTAATTGGGGCTTATTTCAGTAATATTTATATTTTAGAAATGTGCTAATTAAGCCCTTTCATTTGATACCCAACAAGACACCATCCCAAAACATTTATTTCTAAATTCATTACGTTATGTCCTCTAGAGGGCGCCATATTGAATTTATTATAAGTACCTACTTTTGAAGTTATGAGGGAGCAGACGAACATATACAACTTATGTACATACCGGTCAAAAGCATAACCCTCCTTTTTGCTTCGCTGTAGTCGGGTAATAAAGGTTAATAATTTTAAGCGAACATTATATGGAACAGCTGATTTTTTAATACTGTGTTGTAGTGCAGTGGTGGCCTAGCGGTACTTCTTCCATATACCGCGAGCCCGCGCGTCCTCCTTCCTGTTTAGATGAAACCTATCCTATCCTAGAGAACAGTAGTGGTCCAGCAGTGCTAACAGCCCCGACTTATGTATTGTAGGTCGTGTGTTCGAACCCAGACAGGCACTTTACTTTGTGTATTTAATTTCATCACCACTGCTCTGCTCAAAATGGTGAAGGAAGATCGTGAGGAAACCGGCTTATCCTAGAACCAAATAAAATCGAAGACATGTGGCATACACCAACCCGCACTGGGCCCGCGTGGTGGATGGCCCACTCCTTCAGACAGAGAGGAGAATAAATGCTTTGAGTTTGAGTTGAGTTTGAGGAGGCCTATGTCCCAGCTCTGGGGCAGTGGGAACATTATAGGCTGATTATGCAGGGGTTGTCCCTTAGTATAAGTTGTTTGTAATAATCAGCAAAAAGAGCCCTTTTAAGGTTTTCCGTTATTTCAATTAAACCTTGTATATTACCGCTTCGAAACGTAAGTGTGCAAAAACTTTATATTCGTAAGGAATTGAGCAATCTATACTGTCGGCAGTAAATTCCGGAAGAAGAGGAGGCGACACTTTTTATCAGCATCCGGAAATAATCCGCACGTATTCCATTCCGCAGTACCTACATTGTTAAATTGTACAATTAATTTAATGTCACTATTCGTATTTTATAAAATACCATTTTAGACGATAGCAAAATACATAATGTAACTTACTCTTTATCAGTGGTTGTAATGGCGATCATATCATTATGTTTTAATATTCTTGATAGATTATTTTATATTTTGTGAATGTGAGAACGTTGTAAGCCTTGTAGACTGTACCGTTTATTATTTTATTACTTGCTGGGGTAGACTGAATGCGGAAGGCGAAGGACAGGGTGTTGTGGCGCAGCCTGGGAGAGGAATATGTCCAGCAGTGGACTGCGATAGGCTGAGTTGATAGTTGATTGAGATCAATGAAATGTTATCATATAAACTGTATCTGTAAACAAAAATAAAATGAGTTCACCTCCATAACACGGGTAACAAAACCTTTATACATATTTTGAATTACTTCGCAAGTAATTCGCATAAACATTTTTTGTGAAACTTTTCCAAATATTGATTAAGAAACTTTCTTTACTATCGATGATGATATGAAGTCGATTTACTGTCCAAGTTTTTATATATTTTCTTAATACAAAGTCACATTTGGCAGGAAATTAGCCGTTTAAGGTCCACGATTGACATTTGCGGAGCGGAAAATTATGTATCGATGCGCGCAAAAGTGGTACAGAAATATTTATTCTGCTATGCAATAGAATAGAATACTCTTTATTATGTACACCTTTATTACATTACAGATATAAATGTAGCAAAGGATGACACAATAGGCGGTCTTATCGCTAAGAGCGATCTTTTAAAGACGACCTTTGGATGGATTAAAAAAGGGAAAGAGAGACAATACTTTAGGTAGTCTGTAGTGTACCATTTACATAATACAATAAATACATACATAAAGCATATACTATTCTATATAAATATATATATAATAATAATCTTGAAACAGGAGCGAAGAAAAAGTAACTGGGTTGTGGAGGTCGGATAAGCATTCGCTCCATGTAAAATACTTACATCCAACTGCATACAGATAGACTGAAAGCCGACCGCAACATAGTTGGGGAAAGGCTAGGCTAGATCTCAGACCAAATAAAAAACCAAGACAGAGGGCTGTCAACAATAAAGTGAAGCCGGTTTCGTAAACATGAGTGTACTTAGTAAGGTGCAGTTTGATTGTAAATGGGTGCGTGTGAGCGTGTATGCACAGAGCGGAGGTGTAGTTTTGGCATGCTTCACTGTATTGTTCGCAGCGCTATGTCTTGACTTTTTTATTTGGTCCGAGGGCTAGATATATATCACACCAATAAAGTTTCTATACGAAATAGTGAAGCTGTAAGTACAAGAAACACTTGTGTGCATCAGCGTACCGTACTATTTTACTATTTGCGATAGTGGTGACGGTACATTACCCCTCGGTCGACTACTTTTTATATGTGGACCATTCTACCATTGTTATTTTACGATTGGTCTGGTCAAACGGCGCATGATCAAAGAAACTTCGCATGATTATGATGTGGACCCGCGTTTTTTGTTGATAAACTTTTGGTGATAGGTAGTGTGTCATTGGAAAAGTATGTAACAGTATATTTTAGTTTGTGAATAGTTTATGTTACGTTAGGATATAATTTTGTTATTTTTATTAACTTATATGTATTTTTTTTTATTTGTATAGATATTTACATAATATAAGCTAAACTATAATAATATGTACAATCATATGAAAAAATAAACAAAATAATCATAGGGCATCAAAGAATTCGTCCGCATCGCTGTCAACAGGAACAGTGCTCAAAAGGCTGGCAGCATTGCCACGTTGTATGGCAATGCTAATTCCTTGGCCAAGAAATATGTCAGCCCTCTGGTCACGTGAAGAGTCGACTGATTATTTTAACTGATTGGGTATAAGTTGTTATTTACGTACATATTATTTTTAATTAATTAACACCTTGACTGCAAGACAACAGACACAATAGAAAATCTATTGTTCGCGGTCACCGGTGACCTACACGGCAGTGAATGTGTTAAATAAAAAGGAAAAAACCAACAAACAATCTTTGCTGTTTTTTTGTATTTTATTTTTATCGCGACATTTGTGAGGTCTGCTGCAGCTGGCTTGGTCATATTTTTCAATGCCCAGAGGAATAATTGCGTAACACACTAACATTTGCAATGTCTTTCACAGCAACGGGAAACGCCGATAATCATCGCGTTGACCGGCGTTAATCGTAGATGCAGCCACAACATATCGCGATAATTATCGGCATTTCCCGTTGGTGTGGCCCCGGCATTAGACAGCATTCATTGCGTTGTTTGCGTTGTAGAACAGGCGAATTTGATAACGCATGAAATAATGAAGTAATGGACTAGAAATGTTATTCAAAATCCTTCAGATTGTGAAAGAGAGAGTTTGCAATTGGGGTGCAGGTTTAATGAAGGTTCTATTCGTCGCCTGGGTTTACGTATGGACCCTGTTAAGCAGAAAAGATCCAACCAGCAATTTGTCGAAAATCGAGTTATATACTTGTATATAGTTAGAGGTTCTCTGCCCTTTTGCCGAAAATTGTTTGCCAGATTTTCACTTACCAACTAACGTTTCGCAGAATTTTCTTTCGCCGAATAATCATTTGCCAACTTATCATATAATTTTGTTTTATTCCCATAACCTCATAGTTACCAACTGTACGTTTGAGAATCGACACATCGAACTTTATATATACACAAAAAAGATCCAAAAAAGTAACAAAATGTTGGTTGGATCTTTTCTGCTTAACAGGGTCCGTATATCCTTATACCAACGATAGTCTCCCATTTATGGTCTGTTCCAAAAATCTGTATCTATCTATCTATACTAATAATAAAGCTGAGGAGTTTGTTTGTTTGAACGCGCTAATCTCTGAAACTACCAGTCTGATCTGAAAAATTATTTTAGCGTTTGATAGCCCGATTTGTGAGGCTATAGGCTATTTAAAGGCCTGGCCACAACCTTGCCGCTATCAGCGGCAGCCAGTGGCGTGCATTGGTTTTCAGAATAGGTAGGCACTAGGCCGGGTCTAGTCTAGGCAAACGCGGTCACTAATCAGAAAAAAAAGTGAGTTCAAAAGTGTGGTTATTTGAGTAGGCATGCCTACTTTAAGGATGATAAACGTCATGGTATTACGCGTGAGACGTACGTATTTTTAATTTTGTCGTATTAACTTGCACGAGTAAAGACCAATGACAATGTGCGAATAGTACGGCAGCTGAGTAGGCCGTCTGGCGACTGCCTACTGCCGCGCGTGTTTGTATGAAAGATTTTGTTTTTTGTTAGGTATGATAATTTAGTAGGTTTCTTCTTAATTGTGGAGCACACACACTAAAATGTAATTGTCCGGCTTATGTTGATATATCGAGGTAGGTACGGCGTATATGCCTATATGCAATGCACGCCACTGGCGGTAGCTTAGTGCGGGGCGGCGAGCGGTAAAACAAATGTATGAACCATGCCACGACGCACCGCTCGCAGCGTCAACGCTAGCAGTGCATTTGTCAAAGACACCGCGCCGCTTGCCGCTAAGCAGAAAGTCGTGGCCGGGCGGTAACATCACGCTAGCTGAGCAAGAAAAAAAGACAGAAAGAACGCTAAGCGCCACCTATGTTTTCTCGATGAGATTTTCACAGAATTGAGCGACAGGGTCTGACTGTTTACATTTTCATCAGAACAGAACAGAACAGATATAATTATATGACATAATATTTGCCAACCAGCGCTGTGACTCTGCCAACGCTCAGCATAATAAAAAAAACAGTGGCACTTTGGGAGTGCCGATAGACAGAATACAAAACACAAACAGAATACTTTGCCATCACTTAAAACTGAGTAAATCCCAAGGACAGCCGAACACATTCGAAGCGGTGTCGATTACGGTAACAGTGGCGTGAGTTCAATAGTTTTTTCCCATCTCAAGAAGTTTTCACGTAAAAAAATACAAGAAAATTGATTGAAAAAAGAAAGAATTGATTCTAGTTGCCCCTTTCAAAAGTAATTTTCATATGGAGAAGAATGGACAAGAACCACAGCGGTGTTCTGTGGTTCTAGTATGTGTCACTGTTTGCTACAAAATATTTGAGTGCTACGCGCCTATGAGATTTCGTAGCAAGCTACGCAATGGTGCCTACGAGATTTCGTAGCAAGTTACGCAATGGTGCCTACGAGTGTAAAATTATGTTGTTATGTTGGCAGTATATTCAGTGGTGTTGCGGCATGTTGGCCAACGAAACAATCTTAATACTGGCCGAATGCTCGCATTCGACCGTGAACGAACTTTGACGGGCACGGAGCCCGGTAGCAATGAA
The DNA here is from genome assembly GCA_945859645.1 of Amphipoea oculea. NCBI lineage: Eukaryota > Metazoa > Arthropoda > Insecta > Lepidoptera > Noctuidae > Amphipoea > Amphipoea oculea. The sequence goes on along the minus strand of OX243878.1, from coordinate 2,314,244 downwards.
GGCGGTAATTCATTGATTCGAGTACCTCGGCTGTTAATTTTGCCCTTTTTTCGAGCCCTTGATATTTTAATGTATATTTTGTTTTGTGAAACATGCAGCCACCTTTAATTATCTATACTAATAATAAAGCTGAAGAATTTGTTTGTTTGAACGCGTTAATCTCTGGAACTACTAGGCGAATTTGATAAAATACTTTTGCATTTTATAGTCCCATTCTTGAGGAAGGCTATAGGCTATATAACATCACGCTAGGACACTTAGGAGCAAAAGGAAAAAAGTCAGCAAGAACGCTTAGCTAAAACGAGAAAGAAAGGAAATTCGTTTATTTGCGGTAAACATGACGCACAGAAAAGAACAGAAACACAAAAACAATGGCACTTCTGGCCGCACTCCCGGAGAGTGCGGCCAGAAGTGAAAACAAAACACAAACAGAATACTTTGCCATCACTTACTGACATATCGGATATACATTAAAACCGAGTACATCCCGAGGACAACTGAACACATCCGAAGCGGTGTCGCTTACGGTAACAGTGGCGCGAATTCAATGAATTTTTCCCATCTCAAAAAATGCCCAACGCGCCTAAAAAAGTTTTCACTTAAAAAAAAAAAAACAAATTGGGGAAAAATATGCGTCACGTCCACGCAAAATGGCCATAGCTCAGCATAATGCTAAGACCCTATGCGAGACAGAGCTCCAGCGCTGCGCTTGTATGATACCTCGTCCATTTGTGTGATGTTCAAGTGCATGGCAGTCTGTTTGAATATTTTCACTCAGCTTACTTTGACGGCCAGTGGTCGGTGGTCGGTACTTCGGTAGTAAATTGATATAGAGGGGATCTAGAAGAGACACCGATGTTAAAGTTTATTTTCTTTTTGTTGAAACGTTCTGACTTTGTTTTTGTTGTTGGTTCTTTTATTTTAGGAGAGTGAATAAGCTTTTACAATTATTTATTTTATTTTACCATTTATGTACACACAAACTAAAGATTGGTCGGATGGCACCCCGGCGGGTGCCAGCTGTTTTAGAACCCAATGGCTTGCCACGTGCCGATGGGAAGAGGCCAGTTGGAATGACCATAATGCCTTGGAAGTTGGGTAGGCCTTTGGTGTGGGATGCAACCTGTGTCGACACCCTCGCGCCATCCCATCTTCCTAGCACGGTGGGCTGTGCTGGAGCGACTGCTGCAGGAGCAGAAAACCTCGAACGGCGCAAATATTGGAAGCTATATGTTTCAGCCGTTTGGGGTTAAAACTCTAGGACCTTGGGGTCCGAGTGCTCATCGAATATTTCGAGACATCGCCAAGCGTTTGGTTGACTTTTCGCGTGACCAGAGGGCTGGCCTATTTTTAGCCCAAAGAATAAGCATTGCCTTACAACGTGGTAATGCTGCCAGCTTTTTGGGCACTTATCCCAATGACCTCCTGTGTCTTTTTTATTTTTATTATACATTTTTATTTAGTATCATATATATTTTAGAGTGAATAAGTGAGTGTGTAAGGTTTTTTTTTGCGAGGAACTCTAATTTTTTTCTAAGATAATAGTAGCCTAAGCTACTCCTTGTAAAATACGCTATCTGCCAGTGCAAGTCCCGTCAAATAGGTTTCCTGCAAACGTGTAATATTTATGGAACAGCAATTTGTTTTTAACCTATCAAAAATTTCAATTAGGCTTCCAAAATCATGTAATTTCAGACCGAATTTCGGCCATGGCAGCCAATATCAAAGGAGACTAGCCATCTACGCTAGAGACATTGTAGTGCACAAGTGTGTGCGTAGACACAGGTGCACTCACTCTTCCCTCACTCTCATAGTCCGATGGGACGGCAGTCTGACACGACCGGAGAGAATCATTTACTGAATCCATAGTAAGTAACGCGTCGAAGTCTCTGCCACCCACTGTTAATATTTTATTTTATTTGCTAATATTTTACATGATATTAAATCTATTTTAATATTTATTTATTTCTGTAAATGTCCATGACATCACAGCGGCGGGCCCTATCAGAATACCAGCGCTGCGACATTTATTTTTTAAATGTCGCAGCATCATGCTGAGATAGGAGCCTTTTGGCCTCATATAGGAGTTTCTGTTTCATTTTTCTTTTTGTTACTTTTTTTATATAACTTGGTTTTTGAAGTGAAACTTCTTTACGCACGCTTGACTTGGGGAATAAGCTGGCGAACGCGTTACGAAAAGTGTGATCGGGCGAGGCGAACGGGAGTTGAGTGGGGGATATAAGCAAGAGAAAGCAGTGCGCGCGCACATTTTCTTTCTCTCTTCCTCTCATAGCCAAATACATTTGAAGTTTCATTTCAGTCGTGTGGTCATAAGCACACTCGGTTTTTTTATTTTTTACTGTGTTTAGTTTAGTTTGTGATCTTCCTGTGCGAGTCGCAATAAATATTTTTCTTTCTTTCTTTCTTTCACCCTGTAGTGTAGTCACTTCCGACTGCTGTACATCTGTGACTAATGTAAGCTATCGTAAGTGAGCAAGTCAAATTTAAGTTCGGTTCGGCTTAAAGGCATTGTTTGCTGAGGCTTATGGCTCCTCGTGTTCATATCATGTAGGAATACGACGCCGAACGAACATACACGGAACTACTCTGTGGTAGGTGGCTCGTGGCTACAGCATTAGGTGGCAGGAAAGCTGATACTAGCGGTATTTAAAGGGCTACGTTGTTGAGCTTGGTTCAATTCCTGGGTCGGGCAAAGTGTTATTGGGTTCTTAGATTAGGAATTTCTTAGTAACAGCCCGGAGTTTGGAAGTTGGCGGTGTGATGGGTACCCCCGTGCCTCGGAAACCACGTTAAGCCGTTGGTCCTGCGCCTGATCTCTCTCCAGTCGTGTCGGGTTGCTGTCCCATCGGACTATGAGAGTGAGGGAAGAGAGAATGCACTCTCATATCTCCTGCACCGATGCGATGGCTAGTCTCCGCTGAGATTGATTGTCATGGTAGAAATTTAGTCTGGAGGACTTTATTTATGTAGGACTAGCTGCGCACCGCGGTTTCACCCACGTAAATGTCGATCCCGTAGGAATATCGGGATAAAAAGTAGCCTATATGTTAATCCAGGATATCAGCTACCTCTATACAAAATTTCATCAAAATTGGTCCAGCCGTTTGAGCGTGAAGAAGTAACAAACAGATAAACACACACACACTCACAAACTTTCGCCTTTATAATATTAGTGTGATAGTGTGATTAGAGTATAAATATCTAGAAAAGTTTCCAATGAAACTATATGCTGGTTATCAGTGGCGGATCCAGGATTGTCCTTTGGGAGTGGGTTGACCCCGCTAAGGGTAGGTTTTAGCAAAGTAAACACTAAAAATGGCGAGTGGATTCAAAATTCGCCACATAAACAATACATCTCATAGAAAGGAGAATGGGTAAAAGCAGACACAGAGATAATTGTAGCATTGAACTATGTCGACCTTTTATGTCTTACCAGGAGTAGTTTAATTAATTCTAAGACAGCATGTCTGAATTCACTTCGAGAAAAAATGTATGTGAAAAAGTTAGTTTAATTTTATAAATAGATTAGATTATTATTTTAGATAATTTTTTTAGTCGACAGCGCTGCGGATGAATTTTTCAACGCTATATTTTAGTTTGTGTATAGTTTTAGTTAAGTTAGGTTTTCATTTTGTTATTTTTGTAAATAATGAATAGGAAATAGACTAAATAAATTTTATAAAGGGATAGGTATATTTAACTTATTCCCTAAAAACTTATTGACCTACTAGTGATGGACTCTTTTTGAAATTAATGAACCTCTAAAAAACTTTTTGCGCTTCTAATGATTTTTTATTATTTAGTTGAAACTTTGTCTTTTAATATCTCCGTAACCAGAGGGTTCCCAGATATGGTGCAGCACAAAAAAATTATCACAATGACAGGGAGTACAAGTGACTCTCGGCTTCCGTGAGCGTCTTTTTATTTTACACCCGTTATTGTCCTACTGTTCAAACCTCCACTATGGCGCTCTACAGGGGGCTTCATAAAATATTTTATGACACTAATAAACTGGAAGGCTGTCTACACAAGAGCGAGTTTAGTAACGTACCAAGTTGTCAGCGTTAAATGACCGAGAAATTAGATATATACCTTTATGTACCGGCCGGCTTGGTTAACGAAGCCTCGCAAATAACACGGATAAAAAAGTTTGCTTTATCTCTTACCGTAGTTAATGGCATGTTTTGTCACATGAGTTTATGTGGTTTGTTAACTATGGAGTTTTATTTTATTATATTCAATAAAATCAATGATCTAGGAAAACATGAATTCCTAGATTATATATTGTAAAATTAATAAATTACTAGCTGCGCCCCGCGGTTTCACCCGCATAAGTGTCGATCCCGTGGGAATATCGGGATAAAAACTATTCTATGTCCTTCCCCGGGACTCAAACTATCTCTATACCAAATTTCATCTAAATCGGTTCAGTAGTTTAGGCGTGAAGAAAAGACAGACAGACAGACAGAGTTACTTTCGCATTTATAATATTAGTTTGGATTATTTTTATGTCTACTAACAAATAAGGGGCTGTTCATTTATTACGTAAGACAATTTTGACCCCCCTCCCCCCACCTACGTAAGAAAAATAAGACTTGGATGAACCCCCTCCCCCCTTTCAATCTTACGTAAAATCAGTATCTACCAAAAACAAAGAAAAAGTATAAAAAAAAATTAAAAACTTAGAATTTTTGCTTACTTTTGTGATCTTACATAAGAACATCCTAAACCCCTTCCACCCCCTCGTAAGAAACAAATAAGATTTGTTCGGACCTAATGTGATATCTACCAATCCGCACTGAGCTAGCGTGGTGGATTACGGCCCACTTCTTATCACCGAGAGGTGGCCTGTGTCCCAGCAGTGGGAACATTATAGGCGGACTAGCTTCTGCCCGCGACTTCGTCCGCGTGAAATTCATACTTTCCTCTAAAAATTTCGAAAATGTATGTAGGTATAATCTTTATCATTTATTTAGATAAATAAGTATTCGGGCCAATTTTTTAGTTTATAGATCAAAGGAATCAGATTTTTCAAATAAACTGTATCCCCGCTTTTCACCCCCACAGGGGTGGAATTTTGAAAAATTTTCGTGATGTGTTCATAACTTGACTCAAAGACCTATACCCATTTTCGAGTTAATGGATGGAAGCAGTAATATCCACCCCTTAAACTTTATTACTTACCATTTCCCACCTTGGTAGGAGTCGATTTTTAAAAAACACATACTTGTTTTATTTTTTGTTTTAGTAGTACCGAGTTTCGAGTTAATCCGACAGCGGGTTACATATTTTTCTAACCTATCAACTTTTTCACCCCCTAAATCCTCTGTAAGGGGTTTTTTTCAAACTAAAAGTGACAATCTTTATTATTTACTGACCCAAATATTGCCAAGTTGCATGTTTATCAAATAAATTAATAAGATTTTTCATATAAACTGTATCACCGCTTTTCACCCCGACAGGGCTGGAATTTCGTAAAATCGTTTAGGATGTGTTCATTACTTGACTCGAAAGATTATTTGTACCAATTTTCGAGTTAATCAAACCACGCAGTAAAGTCCTCCCATGTAAAATTAACTACCCCTTTTCACCCCGTTAAGGGTAGATTTTCGTAAAACCCTGATACACGTTATTCTTTACTTATGGTCTTAAGTATAAATACCGAGTTTCGAGTAAATTGGACCACGTGTTAAAATTCTTCCATACAAATTTTGACGCCCCCAATCCCCCTTTAGGAGGTAGTTTAGAAAAACAAAAATTGCCAAACTTCATAATTTACTTATATAAGTATTCGTGCCAAGTGTCATGTTTATTAACCAAATGAATAAGATTTTTCATATACACTGTATTCTTGCTTTTCACCCCCATAGGGGTGGAATTTCGAAAAATTGTTTGAGATGTGTTCATTACTTGACTCAAATATTATTTATACGAATTGTTGAGTTAATCAAGCCACACATTAAATTCCTTCCCTGTATAATTAACTACCCCTTTTCACCCCGTTAGAGGTAGATTTTTGGGAAACCCTGATACCCACACGTTATTCTTTGTTTTGGGTCTATAAATACTGAGTTTCGAGGTAATCGAACCACGCGTTAAAATTCTTTCATACAAATTTTGACGCCCCTAATCCCCCTTTGGGAGGTAGTTTAGAAAAACAAAAAATGCCAAACTTTATAATTTACTTTTATGAGTATTCGTGCCAAGTTTCATGTTTATTAAAAATGAATAAGATTTTTCATATACACTGTATTCCCGCTTTTCACCCCCATAGGGGTGGAATTTCGAAAAATTGTTTGAGAGGTGTTCATTACTTGACTCAAAGATTATTTATACAAATTTTTGAGTTAATCAAGCCACGCATTAAAATCCTTCCCTGTATAATTAACTATCCCTTTCACCCCGTTAGGGGAAAGTTTTTGGGGAGACCCTGATAGACGTCATTCTTTGTTTTTGATCTTAAGTATATATACTGAGTTTCGAGGTAATGGGACCACGCGTTAAAATTTTTCCATACAAATTTTGACGCCCCCAACCCCCTCTAGGGGGTAGTTTATAAAAACAAAAAATGCCAAACTCCATAATTTACTTAGATTAATATTCGTGCCAAGTTTCAAGTTGATTAACCAAGTGAATAAGATTTTTCTTATAAACAGTATTCCCGCTTTTCACCCCCATAGGGGTGGAATTTCAAAAAATTGTTTGTTATGTGTTTATAACTTGACTCAAACATTATTTATGCCAATTTTCGAGCTAATCAAGTCACGCAGTAAAGTCCTCCCATGTAAAATTAACTACCCCTTTTCACACAGTTATGGGTAGATTTTCGAAAAACCCTGACACACGTTATTATTTATTTTTAGTCCTTAGTATAAATACTGAGTTTCGAGTTACTCGGATAGCGCGTTAAAATTCTTCCATACCAATTTTGACACCCCCATTACCTCTTTACGGGGTACTTTAGAAAAACGAAATATGCCAAACTTCGTTTTTTACTTGGATAGGTATTCGTGCAAAGTTTCAAGGTTATTAACTCAAGGAATAAGATTTTTCATACAAACAAAATCCCCCCTTTTCACCCCCTTAAAGGTTGAATTTCCAAAAACCCCTTCTTACTGGATACCTATTCTTCACATAGAACACACCCTCCAAAATTCATGTCCCTAGGACCAGCGGTTTAGGCTGTCCGTTCGTACCCCTTTGGGGGTGAAATTATCAAAAACGCTGAGACACGTATAAATTAATTTTCAATCCTCAGCCTAAACACAAAATTTGAAGATCCTAACTTTTAATCTGGCGAACTTTCATACACAACTTCATCCCCCTTTTTAGCCCTTTGGGGGTGGAATTATCAAAAATGCTGAGACACGTGTAAATTTATATTCAATAGTCAGCCTAAAAACAAAATTTGAAGATCCTAACTTTAAAACTGAGGGACTTTCATACAAACTTTCATCCCCTATTTGACTGCCTTAAGGGTTGAATTTCGAAAAATCCTTTCTTATTCCTTGTCTACATTATAAAGGGAACCACTGTGTAAAATTTCAGCTTTCTAGGTCTAAGGGTTTGGGCTGGGCGTTGATGAGTCAGTCAGTCAGTCAGTCAGTCAGGCCTTTTGTTTTTATTTATATAGATTACTAGCTTCTGCCCGCGACTTCGTCCGCGTGAAATTCGTACTTTCCTCTAAAAATTTCGAAAATATATGTAGGAATGATCTTTATCATTTATTTAGATAAATAAGTATTCGGGCCAATCTTTAAGTTTATAGATCAAAGGAATCAGAGTTTTCAAAGAAAGTGTATTCCCGCTTTTCACCCCCACAGGGTGATTTTGAAAAATCGTTCGTGATTTGTTCATAACTTGACTCAAAGGCCCATACCCATTTTCAAGTTAATAGGTGCAAGCAGTAATCTACCCTTTTCCACCTTGGTAGAAGTCGATTTTTGAAAAACCCTAAAACACATAGGTTTTATTTTTTGTTTTAGTAGGACCGAGTTTCGAGTTAATCCGACAGCGGGTTACATATTTTTCTAACCTATCAACTTTGTCACCCCCTGAATCCTTTGTAAGGGGCTTTTTTTAAACTAAAAGTGACAATCTTTATTATTTACTGACTCAAATATTGCCAAGTTTCATGTGTATTAACCAAATAAATAAGATTTTTCATATACACTGTATCCCCGCTTTTCACTCCCATTGGGGTGGAATTTCGAAAAATCTTTTGGGATATTGTGTTCATTACTTGACTCAAAGATTATTTGTACTAACTGTTGAGTTAACCAAGCCACGCATTAAAATCCTTTCCTGTATAATTAACTACCTACCCCTTTTCACCCCATTAGGGGTAGATTTTCGGGAAACCCTGATACACGTTATTCTTTGTTTTTGGTCTTAAGTATAAATACTGAGTTTCAAGGTAATCGGCCCACGCGTTAAAATTCTTCCATACAAATTTTGACGCGCCCAATCCCCCTTTAGAGGGTAGTATAGAAAAACAAAAAATTACTCCATAATTTACTTAGATAAATATTCGTGCCCAGTTTCAAGTTTATTAACCAAATGAATAAGATTTTTCATATAGTTAAACTGTATTCCCGCTTTTCACCCTCATAGGGGTGGAATTTCGAAAAATTGTTTGGGACGTGTTCATTACTTGACTCAAAGATTATTTATACGAATTCTTGAGTTAATGAAGCCACGCATTAAAATCCTTCACTGTATAATTAACTACCTCTTTTCACCCCGTTAGGGGTAGAATTTCGGGAAACCCTGATATACGTTATTCTTTGTTTTTGGTCTTAAGTATAAATACTGAGTTCCGAGGTAATCGGACCACGCGTTAAAATTCTTCCATACAAATTTTGACGCCCCCAATCCCCCTTTAGGGGGTAGTTTATAAAAACAAAAAATGCCAAACTTCATAATTTACTTAGATAAATATTCGTGCCAAGTTTCAAGTTTATTAACCAAATGAATAAGATTTTTCATATAAACTGTATTCCCGCTTTTCAACCCTACATGGGTGGAATTATAAAAAAATCGTTTAGGATGTGTTCATAACTTGACTCAAAGATTATTTATGCCAATTTTCGAGCTAATCAAGTTACGCAGTAAAATCCTCCCCTGTAAAATTAACTACCCCTTTACCCACAGTTAGGGGTAGATTTGCGAAAAACCCTGATACACGTTATTCTTTATTTTTAGTCCATAGTATAAATACTGAGTTTCGAGTTAATCGGACAGCGCGTTAAAATTCTTCCATACAAATTTCGACACCCCCCAATACCTCTTTGAGGGGTAGTTTAGAAAAACGAAAATTACTTAATTTCGTAATTTACTTAGATAAGTATTCGTGCTAAGTTTCAAGGTTATTAACTAAGGAATAAAATTTTTCATACAAACAAAATCCCCCCTTTTCACCCCCTTGAAGGTTGAATTCCCAAAAACCCCTTCTTACTGGATACTTACTCTTTACAAAGAACGCACTCTCCAAAATTCATGTCCCTAGGACCAGCGGTTTAGGCTGTGCGTTGATGTCTCAGTCAGTTCCTTCATCCCCCTTTGGGGATGAAATTATGAAAAACGCTGAGACACGTATAAATTAATTTTGAATGGTCAGCCTAAATACAAAATTTTAAGATCCTAACTTTTAAACTGACGGACTTTCATACACAACTTCATCCCCCTTTTTAGCCCTTTGGGGGTGGAATTATCGAAAACGCTGAGATATGTATAAATTTATTTTCAATTATCAGCCTAAACACAAAATTTGAAGATCCTAACTTTAAAACTGAGGGACTTTCATACAAACTTTCATCCCCTATTTGACTCCCTTAGGGGTTGAATTTTCAAAAATCCTTCCTTATTCCTTGTCTACATTATAAAGGGAACCACTGTGTAAAATTTCAGCTTTCTAGGTCTAAGGGTTTGGGCTGGGCGTTGATGAGTCAGTCAGTCAGTCAGTCAGTCAGTCAGTCAGTCAGGCCTTTTGTTTTTATTTATATAGATAATACTACGCTTATGTTAATATGTCTACTACACATTAATCTTCAACTAATTGTACGCATTATGGTTAGGGTGAAAAGCACGATCTCTTTACAGGCAATTGTTTACTAATTATTTTTCTTATTTTAGGTCTTTATTTTTTTAAGGAATCTTAGAAAATATTTATGCTTTGAATGAGATGATATACAGGTTTATTACTAGTTCAGGTAGATTCCAATGATTAATCTATCAAGCTCCGCTAATGAGACACAATGGTTCCCGTTGTCCCCATTGACGGTGTCCCCATTATGGGGACAACGGATATTTTATGACTTCCCGTTGTTCCCATAATGGGGACACCGTCAATGGGGACAACGGGAATAGACCGGATTTTCTATTGTTTCGTCGCCAATGAGCGACGCGCGCCGCTTGACCGGTTGGTACCTCTAGTTGAAGGCACTGATATTGTAAATATTTAGGTAAGTAAAATCAATTATTGTTTCAATAAATATTATCAACAATAACGCCCGAGTTCGGTGGCTGTATACTTCGATGGGTTTTAGGTGATTATATTGATTCTGAACGCTTGTTTTTCACACTGTCATGATGCAACATTTCAATCACAGCCTTTTAACTCAATCCTCGTAAAGGAAATGTTTTTTTCTTATAAAATACGTTTCATTCAATCCGGTCGATCGTCATTTATGTTCATGCCACTTGTCATTACTCACGCATCGCCAAATCGAGGGATGTGTTAAAAGAGGAAGCAGCCTGTATATATTTTTAAGAGCATGAGTGATATCTTTATTGTTGTTCCAATAAATAAATGTATCTTTATTTTGTTGTTGTTTTAGGACTTAATCGCTGATATCTTTCGAAAATCAAAATATTTTATTTCACATAAACTTACATGGGCATTTATGAAGCGTCAGAAGCTAGGTGCACGGTTCCAGTTGGTCGTTTTCTATGGAGAAAAACCGGCAAGGAACTACACGGTTACTCTTTTAAAAATAATTATTGGTTTTTACAATGTTTTCTTTAACTTTACACCCTGTTCCTCATACCTCTATTCTGGTGACCGCGAATATGAACGTCAGCGCAGCCTACGTGCATCTACTTCAGCGTGACGTCACCCAGCTGCAGCAGCTTTACACCCTATTCCTCATACCTCTATACACCTATATTTTCTACAAGTAAATGATTCTTATAAGGATCCAATTATATTTTCATGGACTTCGACGAATCCATAACGAATCAACATTAGTTAATGTTATGAATGCGAAAGTATTTCTGTCTGTCTGTTATCTTTTCACGCCTTAACGGATGCCCATGAAACTTAGCTCAGGGATAGACCATAACCTACATCAGGACATGGGATACTTTTTATCCCGGTAGAAGGCTCCTGTAGCGGTATCTACAACGCCACATGCGAACAACGCGTCATCCTGACGTCACGCAAATCCTGCATCGCGCAAGCAGAGTTTACCGCGCAACTAGCATAGATACAACATCCCGACATGAATCATCGGGCAGTTGCCCGCCAGACATAACACCAGTCTGGTCGGAGGATCCTCCCTTTTCTATGGAGGTTGAGTGAACTTTACACTCTGGTCCTCATACCTCGATACTCCCATGGTATAATTTCCGACCTCAATGCGGGTGAAGCCGTTGGCAAAACCTAGTATCTTACACGCACAACATTCTTCCAAATACAAATTGTCCTTGTAATGAACATCACAACTTCACAACAAAGACATTTTTGTGCGAGTCAAAAATCATACAAATAAGTAGGTATTTATGTCAAAGTACATTCTGTCAAAGAATATCGGTAGGTACAGTACAGGGGGCTCCCGATCCTTCATCCGGCTGCCAGAGCCAATAACTCGTTCGATCTCAGAACAAATCATGCTGAACGTTTCGTGTACACCTTTTGTTTTCTTACCATTATTGGTAGCAGTGAGATTTTTATTGTTACAAGCCAGAATTCATAAAAACGAGATGTATTGACAAGTACTGAGGACTCAGAGAGGCAGAGTGGTTGGTTTCCGTGGCTTTTGTTTACTTGTTTCTACTTGGATGCTGATAGCAAGGTGAGTTTTATGTTTTGGTACATTTAGATGGAGGGTACTTGGGGTAGTTATGTCAGGTTGATGGCAATAGACTCGCCCCCGTTTACATTGGACTTAAACATAAGTGGTGAAATGTGGGGGTACTATACAGGGTATTACGGAAAGCGTCAATCAATAGAAACGGGTTGAAGAGTGTATCTGGTCTAGAATCTTTGTACAAAATTTCAGCTCAAAAGCATTAACTTTGAAAATGCTTAATATTTTTTATTTCTGTTTGTGTTTTTTTTTTGATGCATCATGTTTGCCGCAAATAAACGTATTTTCATTCTTTAAAAAAAGGAACACAATTGTGTCGAATTTCAAACGGTCCTTGATCGTTAAAAGGTGGCAAAGTGAGCTGGAGAGTACCCAGACACGTGGGTAACAAAGAGCATCTCTTCGGAAATTGACATAATTTTCCACGCGAAAAATTCCACTGATCCTTTCCGAAATTCCACGAATTTTATTGTTGGGTCGCTACTCGCTTGGTAGGATTACACTACATTATCAGCGATATATCGCCCTTGTATAGCTTGTCTATGGTTCTTAGTCAAGATTGGGACAAGACAGGACTAGAGCACTTTCAGTTATTTTACGAGTATCTCTGATTTTGCAACACAGCGATGAGTGATCTTTATTCTTACATGTGCTACAATGTTAATAAACGCGCAAAACTTTTCCTCCTTTTCCAAAAAAGAATTGATAATATCTTGGTTATTATTGGGGTCTGGATTTGTGCCCGGTCGATTACAATAGGCTTGTCTCTTTCCATGGGAATTAAAAATAACTGGCGAAATGTGCGTGTACTATAGCGTGTCGATGGCAAAAATAACACGAAAAAATATTTAAGTATTTTTTTTAAATTTATTTTGCCCAAAATTCAGCAACACGAATACTGTTCGTTGACGCAGCTATTAGGACTTACCAACTGAACTTCGACAAACTTTACTACGACAAGATTTTAATTCGACACTACGGAACTCCGACACGTCTTCATTTCGACAATACTTTAGTTCGAAATGCCTTAAGTCCGACACTACTGTACTCCGATAACGCGTTTCTTCGACATGACTTAACTAGGAAACGATGCGACTTCGACGACGTGCTACTTCGACAACTATGAGAGACACCGCATGCACATCGGAGGTCTGAGCCTACCATGAACCCCCACTTGTGGAGGTTGTTCTTGCTGCGGCCTACTTGAGTACGAAATTCTATTTAAGGTTTTCCAATTAGGCAATGTTATGTTGTGTTATGTGTAATAATTATTCGTCGGGATCCCTTCTTTTCGCATAATGTTCTTTTTCCTAATATACTTTGGCATAATTTGTTTTGATATAATAATACTTTGCCATATTTTTTTTTTGGCATACTAAACTGTATGTTGGCATAATTATCTTTAAAGCTAATTTGCATAAATTTAATTCGCATAATACTAAACGACGTCAGGGGCACCCCGAGGTTCGGTTTGGTTAGGTTTCTTTAAACCCTGCAAACAGAAATAGGAGCCCCGCGCAGCGGGGTTCCGCCGACCTGACGTCGTTAGAAATGTTACGCGCCACACTTGATGGCGACATTAGCTACTACTAGCGCCATCTAGTATCGAGTAGCAGAACTAATAATTATTCGGGTCCCTTCTAGAAACTTCGATGCTAGAACTTTCCAGAACTATCGACGCCTGGTCGGTCGGGTTCGGTATGTACTCGAACATTCTAGATGTTTCTACGGTAGAAGGTTCTGGAACTATCCGAGGCCTATATAAGGCCGGTGTGCCTGCGAGCCGGGGCAGCAGCGTTGCCAGACCTACGGATTTGTCCGTAGATCTACGGATTTTTGGTCTTGTCTACGGACATACGGATTTTAGTCGCAAATCTACGGACTTTTGTTCGATTCCAAAACTGCAAAATTGCTTTTATTTTGGTGGTCATTTGATTCAACTAACGTCAAACGCATCGCTGTTTTGAACGTTATTTGTTACCGCGATGCGGTATTATACACATAATCTATAAAAGTGCAATAAAAACTACCTTCTGTGGGGTAGACCGTAGAAGCAAAGAGGGAGCATTTTGAATTATTTAATTCAAAAATATAAGATGATAAAAAAAAGTTACACGTTACCTACTGTTGTGTTATGTTATACCGACAGTAATTAATTATATATTTTTTTAAATACAATTTTTATGCATTTCCTTTGTCTTGGAGATTTTCCCGCTTGTTTTTTTTAGTTAACAACTCCTTTACCGGCAAGAAATTAAGTTTAAGGTCAGTCCATCTCTAAATAGTCAGGTTTATTTAGCTTTAAAAAATGTCCGTAGATCTACGGATTTTTGTAGAGGCAATCTACGGACTTCTACGGATTTTTTTGCGTAGCCCTACGGATTTTTGAAAATTGGACCTGGCAACACTGCGGGGCAGTATTGGATAAGCGATACAAGCGAAAACATCGAAGCGATCTTCAAGTGCGACTTTCAAGTGATCTTGTAGTGCGATTGTGTTTTATTATTAGTGTGTTAAAGTTGTAATTGCTGTTTTTAATTAAAGTGTCTATTTTTGGTTATTAAATCGGCAGTTTTTATTGTCACGAACCCCAAGCTCGTAACAGAAATAAAACGAGCATGCAAAATTTATGATTTAAAATGTTATGCTTAATCATTATTATGATTACAGAAATTATGCTTAAAAAAATTATGCGTAAGCTGTTATGCGTAAATAATGTTATGCGACAATATAATTAGGAGAAACAAAAGTATGCCAAGTTATATTAGGTCTTAAAATTTAATGGATAACCTTATTCGTCTCGCACTAGGTGCTTGCTTATGTGAATCCGTGCTTATACGCATCTCTTTCGCTGTCCGTGAAGCGTTTACCTTAAGCTGCCACTTGTGTTCGACGAAGTGTGCGATATTAATTAGGGCTTCTGATATTTTACACAATACCTTCCTCTTTAAATCGATTACTTGTTATGGAGGAAGTTTCCTATTCACGTTAAAACCTACTGCTACAGCATAATGAATAATTCTGGCGTAACATTTTCTTACGGGAACTAACAATTAACACTTTTTATTATAACTACTAACGTCTACGATTAACTCCAGAATTTAACTTTATGGGGAAAAATACATCAGCAGCCTGGGAGTAAATTTTGTTCCACGGAGTTATTATGCGCTTTTATAAATTCTTACGTGGACATAATTATAATCGTGAACGTCCACGTCCACGTCACTGCATCACGATAACACAGGGAATTAAAATGTAGGTATAGGAATATTTAGGACGAATATTGAAGACGCTTTTAAATTTCCGTCCATAATAACGTTATAATGTGCACACTTCTATGCATTTTATGGACGTGAACATGAGCATAGTTTAAAAACAGTTAAAAAAAATATCTCTATTTCCCTGCTGGTGTTACAATTTGCAACTGAGCGATTATGTTGACAGGATATCTTTCTGCCAGAAAGTTAAAAAGAGGCACAAGTATTTAAAAAAACTGTGCATAATTAGAAGCGCAAAAGAAAGTTTTGACGCGCAGTGAAATATTTCCCCTAGCGTAATCAACGCGCAAGCTTACGAAGCTTTGGAAACTTACGAGTAATGCGGAGATATTGTTACTGGGCCTGTCTAAAATAGAATAGACAACAAAACTTTGTTCTATTTTATTCGATTAACCTTTTAACCGCTTACGTCCGTCGGTAGTGCGCAACGTAGCACACGCAACAAATTGTGCTTATGCTTGGGCACATGCAACGATACAGGCCCTGTATCGTTGCATGTGCCCATAAGCACAATTTCACATCAAAAATAAAAGTCGTTTCCCAGCAATTATTTTGTACAATGTTACTTAGTTTGATTGAATGCATAGTTGACGGCTATGTGATGGGTTTTTTTACACCCTGTATTTCTTCTTTTCCACTTCCCATAACTTTTCCCAGACATAAAAAAAATCGTTGGTGAATAGCGTTTAGCTTACAATTGAACAGCTATAACGCCATTGACGCAATTAAGCACAGATTTATAGCCTTACAAAGATATAAACACACGAATGAACGCTCGCCGGGAATACCGCCGGATTGTCGCGCCTGACAGATTTATACATTGCACTGTGTTCGGAACGCACCGCACAGGGTTGCCATGACGAAAAATTACAGCATTTTATTTATTAGGTGCATAGCATTTAACCGGTTGAATGACGTAATTACAGACACAAATAAAAAGCCATTGTGTCTCGCGTGGATCCACGTTTACGCATACGAAGGGTTAAACATCCCGCCTGTTTTCCTGTTGAAATTTCGCAGAGGAGTAAGGTACACACATATTTCTTCAGTAGTCCCAAGTAATACTATTGCGCTTTTGTTGCCAAACCTAGGCGCCAATTTCGCTTCTAAACGCTATTATACAATGCGCCATCTCGCTCACACTAGTCTGGCTTCTTATCTGGCTTGCCTCTCCTTTCTCTGTCTCGCAGTTTTCGCCTACAAATTGCTATAGAAACGTTTACATTTGTTGATATATTGGTAAGTACTTAGAGGTACTTATACTCAGATTTCTATGAAATGAAAAGCCCCGCTTTTGAGAGGCATTAAGTTCGCGCAAATGCACTATCCGCGTTGACCCGCGTAAAGTGATTTGCGAAAGTAATGCACGATGCGTGGCGCGAACATGCAGTTTCAGCATGCTAAAAAATTTATGTAATAAGTAAGCATGCTAAAAAATTGTGCTGACATTTTCATTCTTCTCCGTACGAAAACTACCTTTTGGAAGGGGCGGCTAGAACAATAAAATTCTATTTTATTGTAATTTGTCGTTCAAAAGTGGATTTTATGTGCCTATTTGAAATAAATGCTTTGACTTCAAAGTCAAAGCATTTAAGCTCACACACACACACACACACATATACACTCACACACTTTCACCTTTATGATATTAGTGTGATGTGAAGTGTGATTCTGTGAATATTATAACTTCCTTTTCTGTTATCATTTGATCGTTCTTTGTGCCACTTTGTGCACGGTTGTTTAAGAGTACCTACCCAGTGCTACGTAAATGAGCGCACGGAGGGAATACCACCGGATTGTCGCTTCTGACAGATTTATACATTGCCCTGTGTTCAGAACGCACGGCACAGGGTTGCCATGAGAGTAAAAGGTAAGTTTGCTGAGTAAAATTTTTAATTTTCGTGATTGTTATGCGATTATTTTACAGTGACTATTCGGAAGTGGACGTCTTCTGAAACTGGTAATACTTATTTGACTAACCAAACTTCCGTTCAATATAACTTATTTACACGATATAATTATTATTTATATTTTTTTTTCTTGGCCCATGGGGAACAGATGTGTAACAGACATACATCAGCAGACAGACAATTTATCAAATTAGCATTGAATCAGGAAGTCCTGCTAAATGGTTTGTAATGGCAAGACTAATGTAAATCTGGTCACACTGACCTCTTCCGGTCATATAAAAAAAAATTGCATATGTAGCGCCGTTCACGTGATAGAAGGGAGACTTCTTAAAAAATAAAGGTTAAGAGAGATTTAGTGCGAGAAAGAGAGAGTTATTTATCTTCCTTCTCTCTCATGTAACGAACTGTGCTTAAACGTGACGCATACTTGAATTGTCATTCTCAATTTTCATCTAATTATAGAATCGCCGCTTAAGAAGTATTCGGGGTTTATTCTTTTTGAATTGAAACTCAAACAAATCATTTTATACAACAACGAAACAACATTATTACCTATTATATCAGAAGGTCAGTTCCCGTAATCAAAAACGCTCAAAATCTAGTCGCAATCTCATCTTGGCGATAATCATTATTTCAAAAACTTGACAGATTGAGACTGAGATCAGACTGTGAATTTTCTTAAATTACGAGAATTGCCCCTCAGTTCAACTTCGGTCCTTAATGGCTGCAAGAACTGACATCTAACGAGCATAAAACGCCATAGAATTTTACACCATTTCTCTGTAACTGGCAACCCTGAGCGCGTCTGTTACCATACCTACGTACACACTTATCAAAGATAGCGCAGTTTATGAATGTGATAGCACTGTGTGATAAACCTTATGTTACGGCCTAGGTCATAGCTGGAAGATTATGTAATCATTTGGAGCTATTGATAAGAGACCTTTACAGTAATTGCGTAACACATAAAATGACAATTGATCGCAATTTCTTTCATTTTGAGAGTTCAGACACGTTCATCGTGTTATTTATATTGTTGAGTAGACCATTTTTTCAAATCTATGAAGCAATGGATTTAGAAATTTCCTTAAAAACTTTTGGATTGGGATTGAAAGTGTGTTGCGCAGGTGAGATGCTGGCCAATATACAGGGTGTTACAGAAAGGGTATATCAATACAAACGAGTTGAAGAGTGTATCTGCCCCCTTATTCACAAACACTCGGTATGCTTCCGTATCGTATCGAACATTAATCATTGTTATCGTAGGAGTCTTCTCAATGTTGTTCACAAGTCCAAAACCCGAAAATTTTGTCAGTTTAAATCAAATAGACGCCAGCTATTCTTCCAACAGATATTTGCTGTTGAGGGGAAGTCAAATCGGGTTATCGAAATGTCAGGTTTCCGATACGATAGCCTGTCATATGGTTGTGAATCAGGGCTCTGGTCTAGAATACTTGTACAAAATTTCAGCTCAAAAGCAGTAACTTTGAAAATGCTTAATATTTTTTAATTTCGATAGTTTATTAAATTGAAATCATAACAAACGTGTCACCGCACTACGAGGGTCATTATCCATTATCTGTAGTGTGTCTGTGGGCCTAGTACACGCACATCACGCCGCCGCGCGCCAGTGCAGCGCCGTGATGTCGAAATAAAAAAATATTAAGCATTTTCAAAGTTAATGCTTTTGAGCTGAAATTGTGTACAGAGGTTCTAGACCAGATACACTCTTCAACCCGTTTGTATTGATATACCCTTTCCGTAACACCCTGTATTAAGTCCTCTATTTAAAAGCTGTCACTATATTTGACGTCACGGCACATTCTAGTTAATTTTTAAAGCTGCATTGAGCTTGTGGAACCGCGTCAGTAGATTCCCTAAAACATTATGTTAAGTATATGTTATTGTTTGCGTTGAAGCATTCACACGCAGAAATATGCGCAGAACCGTGCGGGCGAATATGAACATTGGGATGCTATTGAACTGGCCTTCGACTGTACCCACATACATAGGTATAAGAAATCGGAACATGTAGGTCCGTTTACAGGTGCAAGACTACCAGGGATGGAAGAATTTGCAGGAGGTGTTTTTCTATGTTTACGCGTCAGAATGATTAGGTACCTACCTACAATCTTTCGACTCAATCTAAAGGCGTCAATTTCAGATAATTCTTTATTTTACTTTATTCAACGAGTACGGAGATTTCTCCGGTAGGTAATTGTGGCTTTCTCATATGCACAACGAAACGGTTAAGTATTTGTTGTTTGCAATTATTTTGGTTGATTTGTGGTCACTATTCCTGCACCATTATTGCGATCGAACTTTTATCAATCCAAAAATATTGAAGAAAATTACAATCCCAATACTTCATATGCTTGAAAAATTCGTCTGTTCAGCATAGTAAATAATGCAATTAATGATAACTGATTTAATTTATAATATCTGAGATATTTTTTTTCTGTGTCTTTCTGTGTGTTCTTTATTGCGTCATGTTCACTGCAAATAAATGTATTTTCTTTCTTCTTGTTCTTTATACTTACGAGTGCTGGCTCCTTCAAGTATCTACCCGTGTACCGATTCAAAGAAGTTACAAATGTAAACGAAACCGAAGAATAAAAAAACGGTCTATCCACATTTTTGTATTTCGTGACGCCCAGCACTTTCAGCCTCATATTTGCGAAGATGCCCCGAAAATAAGAAATACACAGACAAACAAACAAACAAGTAAACATTGACGCTTCGTATCAAAGGCGTTTCAATCGTCGTCGACAAACATGCTCGCGCCAGGCTCGGCAAATAGTAGAGATTTCATCGCCGCACTTAAAGACTGGTTCTGCTAAACAGACAGAAAATGCGCATAATTTTAGAACTTTGTTTTTATTTTTAACTGACTTAAAAAAAATTGAGGAGATTCTATATTCGTCTGTATCATGTACCGATTTAGAATATTCTTTTTTGTTTTAAATTGTTCGTAATATTCTGCATAAGATTTTCAGGGAATGAAAAAAATGGAAAAGTTTCGCAAATGAAAAGTCGAGTCGGTTAAAAAGGACTTTCAGGTGAAAGTCCTTTTTAACCGACTTTAAAAAAGGAGGTTCCATATTCGACCCGTATGTATGTTTGTATGTCCGCGATTTTCTCAAAAACTAACGAACTAATTTTGATAATTCTTTCACTAATGTGGTCTACATACTTTCAGGAAAGTTTTAGTATATAATACATTAGGTAATTATTCTTATGTACGAAGTTATATGCATAAATGTACTGCATGTCCGGCATTTCTATGCGAATTTTGATGATTCTTCTAGTAGGTGTCTTCAATTCTTCAATGCACAAGTGTTAATTGAAATTGTGGGGTAGGTTACAACTAAAAAGTGACAAATAAAAACTTTTTTACAGAAAAAACAACCGACTTCAAAAAAAAAAAAAAACCACAAAGTGATAAATTACTTTAATTTCGGAAGTCGGTGTCAAAAAACGGAAATGCGGAACCAACGACACCGACTTCCGAAATTAAAGTTATTTATCACTTTGTAGTGTTTTTTTTTGAAATCGGTTGTTTTTTTTTATTCTATGGAATTTTTGTATGCACTATTGTTTGGGCAGAATACCGTCTGTAGGATCAGTTAGTTATTAATAAAAACTATATACTAACCCCCTTATTCATAAAACTTATCAAACCTATTTAAGTTAAAATGGGGTTTGTCTCTTTCTTACACACAGAAATGACAACGTGACAGATAAATACAAACGTTCTATAAACCTATTTTAGCTAAAATAGAGATAAAATAGGATTATGAATAAGGGGGTTAGTCATAGTGAATTCTTCTTCTTCGTTTCGCTGGCACAACAGTTATATACATATGTATATGTTGGCCCAAGTTTTATCTATATTTATTTATTTATATTATAGTTATCGGTGGCAGCGCAGACGTCAATTTGGCTGCATGCTCTTGGCACAAAGGGCAGGATAGGTGATGGAGCATAGGAGGAGCTAGTGGCTAAGTAATAACAGCCGCAAGGTTCGATCGATCAGGTTAACCTACTCTTGCCGCGGTTAGTCCGTGGATGGGTGACCATCTTTACATACCAAGTTGACCCCTCCATGCCTCAGAAAGCATGTTAAGCCGTTGGTCTCGGCTCGTAGATCTTAGGCAGTCGGTACGGGTCGTCAGAAGCCCGATAATCTGACAACCAGTCTTACCAAGAGGTATCGTATTACCCAGTAACTGGGTTGTGGAGGTCAGATAGGCAGTCGCTCTATGTAAAATACTGGTATTCAGCTGCATCCCGTTAGACTGGAAGCTGACCCCAACATAGTTGATGTTGATGGGAAAAAAACGAAGTGCATAAGATTTTCTTTACCAAATGTCAAAAGTAGTAATTGTGAGATAGTACTGAATCAAGAGAAACTCGAATTCGTCGATGAAACTGTTTTTCTGGGGATCACGCTCGACTCAAGGCTTCAATGGGGTCCTCATTTAACATCCCTTGCAGGACGGCTAAGTTCAGCAGCATATGCTGTGAGAAAAATCCGTCAATTTACTGATGTTGATACCGCGAGACTAGTCTATTTTAGTTACTTTCATAGTATAATGTCGTACGGTATTTTACTATGGGGACGGGCTGCAGACATCGAGTCTATTTTTATTCTGCAGAAAAGAGCCATCAGAGCCATATATAATCTCCGCCGGCGTGACTCTCTAAGGAAACTGTTTAAAGATATTAACATCATGACGGTACCTTGTCAATATATCTATGAAAATATCATGTACGTAAGGAAAAACCTACATCTTTTTAGTAAAAGAGGTGAAAGACACAATTATATCACTAGAAATAGGGACCAATTAGTTCAACCAGGTTTCAGGCTGGCTAAAGTAGATTCATCTTTCATGGGCTACTGTTTAAAATGTTACAATAAAATACCTACCCACATACTTGAACTGAATGAAACGAAATTTAAATCTTGTATAAAACGCACACTATGCAGCCAGGCATATTATAAATTGGGGGATTACATCACTGATAGAAATGCGTGGCTAAATGCTGGTCCTGCTCCATAAGAACGCACAAATAAATTGATTAGCATTCGAAAATACTGTTGGAGCTGCTGAAGATTGTAAAATACTACTTTTGCATTATATAAATTCAATCTGTTAGTATTGTATAATTGCATAGCACATGTGTGAGTACTATGTACATACTATAAAGCTACCATTTACTGGGTACGTCTTTCATTGACTTGAATGTGCTCTGGCGGCTGAGAGTATGTCATGCTCACTCAAATGTCTCGCTGATGGTGGCGCATGTGTTGGATCATTTAGCTCCCTTCAAAATGGTTGAGCTGAATGGTGCTAATACATGCGTCATGTTCGTGAACGGGCGCCGTCAGTAGGGACTGGTCATCTCTTTGCTGCCACGGCTTATTTTAATTTAATTTTTGAATTGTTTTTTTTTTCCTCATCTTTACATTATGGACGCTTTTAACGTTCTGCATCGTTCTCACATGTATAATTTTTAGCATGAATGATGTAACCAAGACTTTGTAACCATATTATTCTGATTTAAAAGAGTGTCCATGGAGTTTCTTGCCCGTTCTTCTCCATAGGTACCTACGCTTTGGAATGGGCAACTAGCTTCATCTTTCTGACTGACCGACCCCTTGACAATTCAAAAGTGCCTGTAATTGGTTTAATTGAAATAAATGCTTTGAGTTTGAGTTTGAGTTTGAGTTTGAGTTGGGGAAAGGCTATGCAGATGATGAGGAGGTGGAGCATAGTGCTATAACCTGCCTTCTTTTGAAATCAGTACCATTCCCTTTACTTAATCTTTATAACATTTAAAGTCTCGCTTTATCAGTCCGTATTGAGATCTCCCCTTAAGAAAGGGATGCTTGATGCAAAGTGTTTGTTCAGGTTTTGACGATACATTTTGGACGCTTTTTTAGTCTCGTTCACGCTTTTTTAATTCAATGGGTGGGTGGAGGTGATACGCATGTATGACGAATATTTGAAATAGATATATAGGAGGAACTTCCAAACTCCGGGCTGCTACTGAGAAATTCTAAATGGAAAAACCCAATAACACTTTGGCCGACCTAGGAATCAAACCCAGGACCTACCTGTTCAGCAGTAGCTACCATGACATCAACGGAGCTGTTAGGTACATTGTGCGGGGTACATTTGGGTCGAGTGGTTTTGTATGGGACAGTTGTTTTTTTTTTCTTGATTACGATGTTGTTCCCATGGAGTTCAGTTTGATAGTGTGTACCACAGGGAATATTATGACAACACCTTTGTGATAAATGCTATAGATATGTGCCATTTTATCTTAGTGTAATTATAATGTTGTATGTATTTATAATACTTTTAAGTTATATTAATATTGTATTTTATGTGTTTTATATGTGCCTTGATTCCTGAAATAAATGGATAAATAAATAAATATCTTAAAAGGGCTTATTTCCAGGAGCTCCAGATCAATTGTTCTCCAAACAATTTCACTCCATACATTGATTCCCAAGAGCTCCATAGTTTTATTAAAATACCTACTAAAATTGTTCCCATTGCTTTTTTGATTTGGAGCCGCCGGGAATAAATTCCTCATAGTAGGCATGGGTATTTCAACCCCTTTACAATATAACGGTACATTTCTATATTATAATTGTTTACCCGAAGTCCTATTTATTTACGTAAACTTCCATAACCCATTTATACCTAGGTATGCGCACATAAATTATTATATTTACTTCATATTCAAATCCCACTTCGAAAGCTCTTAACAAATAATGAGGGACGTCATCTATGGCGTAGTAATTCACAACCAAAACAAAACATGGCCTACTTAACAACAACATTTTAAATACATTCAAAATAATCTTTATTGCTAAGTAATAAAGTTGAAAATCATTTGATGGGATTGTTTGACAACTTGGTAATAAAAATGTGTGTGATTATAGCCCTTATTGCAAGGGTATAAGGTTGTAGGGGTCTGATTAAGTGGGGTGAATGAACTTGGGTCCACGTGGTGCTTGCAATTGCGCAGTTTTGAACCCCCTGCAGTAGTTACGACGCACATTGGTATATGGGGTAGGGTGAGCGTACCAGTTACCGGCATTGAGGGAAAAAATACCTACTAAAAGAAATTCTGGCATGGTAGATGCCAGAATTTGTTTTAAATAAATGATAAATGATTTATTTCTGTAAGTAGGTTTGTACTCGTACAAACACTGTTACACGTCAATCATATTTTTTAAACCTAGATGAGGTCGGCGTTTCCAATCTGACTACTCTGAGAAGAAAGGCCGAAACAAACTCAGAGGTCACAGTCTCTTTTAAAGTCCAGACAAAATCTTGGTCAGATCATATATGTGTCATGTTTAGTAGGTATTTTTAGTTTCGGTTGGGCATTTTTGGTATTTAAGCGAAATTTTAGGTATTTACACAGGTATGTTATAGACGTTATTATTTCTTGAAATGATGCACAGTTATCACGTTTTTTCATTAATTAGGGATTTACTTATCTACGATTTATGGAATAGTATTATTTATAAACGATGATTAAAGTTAAGTGATATGTAAACGTCAAAAATGTATGGTTAAAAAGTGGCTAATTAGTACTAATCTTTAAGCAACGTTTATGAATAAAGGGGAAAATGATAATTGTAAACAATTTTTTCAATGTTTTAATGATTAGTTTCTAAACGAAAACAAAAGATCCAAATAACATATCATTTGGACATGCAGTCAGGTTTCATAAGTACTTATTCATTCTGTGCATAAGCAGCTAATCTACTCACCCCACAGGGAACATAAGCGTGATTATAAATTAGAATAAGCGAGCTCCGAAGACATTTAATTCGTAACAAAAGAGGCCACAGACTGATTCATATGCATCTAACGGCATTGGACCAAAATTAAACCAAATAGTAAAAAGATCAGAAGTCCCGCATAGACTCGAAAATAAAACAAACTTCCCAAAAATCTCAAACGACACCGAATTTTAAGACTTTTTTACAAAGTTTTCGAATTTTTTTACTTCCTTTTTATGCTCACAAAATGTTACATTAGGTTAAAATACATACATTTCAAAAATACAAAAAAGGAAATGGAAAAATATAAGAATGATGAAAAGTATGGCGGTCGAATGTTTACATTTTGACAGCTCTTCACAATATTCACGCGGCTAGTTACACAATGTTTTACTAAAGCCTAAGAATTATCGAATCAATCAAATCAGAACTTAACCGTTTATAAATTGTGACACTAAAAAAATAAGGAAAATAAATTTCTATGTTTATTTGTATCTCCAATTTATAATATGTTGTACATAATAAAGATAATTCTATTTGACACTGACAGTTGCTTTGGTATTTCGTAATTCTAACTCAGTGGACCCTCTGTGTTCGTTTACCCTGTGTGTGAACTTATTATGTTGAAAATAAAGCAAGGAAGTGAGAGCGGATCCTTTGCGGCTGTGTCTGAATAACCTACGTGATTAATCAAAGTCAGAAACGTTTGGATTTAATTCTAGTCTAGTTATTTAGGACGCAGTTTCAGTGGGGACCCGTTCATTGTCTGAAAACATTATACTAGTGAAACGTTATAGGTACACTAGCTTCTGCCCGCGACTTTTTCCGCATGAAATTTCTTGTCCTCGACCCACCCCGTCACATCGCATCGCCTGCCCGCGCTGTTAATTCGTTTTCGCTTAGCATTGTCTCTGCCTTTTTTCTCTTTGCTCGGCTCCTATGGGTCCTAGCCTATAGCCTTTCCCGAAAATTGGGCTATCAACGGCAAAAATATTTTTTCAAATCCGACTGCTAGTTCCAGAGATTAGCGTGTTCAAACAAACGAAAAAAAAAAACAAACCATCTCTTCAGCTTTATTATTAGTATAGATACATAAACTTACGTCTTTTTCCCACCGGGCTATGCAGAAACTACAGGACGCTACCAGGCTGCGATCCTTGTATATACATATACGCCTTTTGTTTCGTTTACGTTCATATTATATCTTGTCTTACACGCACGCCTCCGGTTGCGAATAAGTATTACTCACCTGACTTTTATATGTACTATTGGGAAATAATAATGGTTCCGAAAAACAAATTAATCTCCAGCGATCTGTGGCCGACAAAAAAAATGTACCTTCGAATAACAAAACTAAACTTCCGAATAAAATACTGAACATCCGACAAAATTACTAAGTTACCGATAACAGAGGTTCTGCAAAATAATTATATTAAATACGCGGGGCTACGTCGACTTAGGATGCAAGAGTGAGCGAAGGGCACCCCGAGGTTCGGTTTGGTAAGGTTATTTTAAACCGTTTACATAGAAATAGGAGCTCCGCGAAGCGGGGCACTATCGACATAGGATGCAAAAGCAAGCGAATGAGAATACAAATACCTTTACCTGGGTATATATTAAAACGTAATTTAAGCTGGTAGAAAAGTAAATAAACAGTCATGTTTATTTTTCGAAGATTTCAGTATCTCATTCGGTCGTTTCGTCATTTTTATTTGGACAAAAGTAGTCGGAAAGTTAGTATTTTAGGCAGTTAACATTTTGAGCAAGGACAATTCTTGTTTTTTTGTCGGAGCTTTTATTACTACCCTGTACTATTGTTCATTTTTTATGTACGTCAAATAATTTTTGCGTAGTTGTTTTAAGAAATAACAAGACGCAAAAAATCACGCAATTTTTGTTTTAAACTATATTTAAGCAGTTTTTTTGCAATTACGTTCTCATTTTAAATACAATATTCGAAATACCCATTTAACAAATTATATTTTTGTTAAAGACAGTAACAGGAGCATCTACCCTGCATTAGGGCGCGTGTATTTAGGTGACCCATATCCATCCCTTCTGGGAGCACCGCGGTGCACGACACTGCAATCAAATCAGCGTTTTTGCGCTTAAAAGACTTGCGGCGCACTATATTGAATATTAGTTCTTTGTTTTAAATCCAACAGTTCCATAACATCACGCCTGTCATCCTCGAAGGGCTAGACAGAGGTGTACCTATAGTACACCCACATTTCACCAGATAGATTTAAGTCCCATGTATAGCTGAGCCTATTGCCATCAACCAGACACACATGTCCAAACTCCTAAGAAAGTCCAGATGGAAAAATCCAAAACACTTTGCCCGACCCGAGAATCGAACCCAGCGGGGCAATTGCGTAACACTTTATCAATCGGAATCGGTTTCATTTTGACAGTTCAACAACATTCATTGCGTTATTTACGTGTAGAGCAGACAAATTTTTCGAACTCATGAAGCAATTTTATTTTATTTTATTAGGGAAAATAAACGGTTACACATTATAATGTAAGGTATAGAACTTAAGACTAAAATGGGAGTATAAATGTATAACCAACAACATTTTCCACAAAATATTAAAAAGTTAAACAAACACGAACGACATGCGATATAGATTACATACATTCAAAAGAGAGCATGGTAAAACACCTAAAAAAAAAAAATGGATTAGCAAATGGCTTCGAAATGATTCTGATTCCGATTGATAGTGTGTTACGCAATTAGGGTGCAGGACCTCATGCTCAACAGTAGCGCTTGCAACAATTATACCAATGCGACAGTCGCACATGTTCAATTTATTCGCCGGCCGTTACAAAAACGTGAAAAAGATTTATAATTAAATGTTGCCACACAAGTTTCAGGAGTAGCTTGGCTGGTAAGACATGAAGACATTGTATTTAAGCAATAAGTACTAAGCGAGTAGTCTGCTGAGCGAGACGTGGTTTTCACTGCTGTACAGATATTGTTATTGTTATTACGTACATTCTACGTTAAGGGGCATGTTGCATTATAAGGAGACGTTACGATGAAGTGAGACCCAAAGAAAACGTTTTGACGTGATTCCTAGAAAAGTGTGACTTAAGTGTGTCCTAAACCCGCAATTAAATCATGCTTTACTATGACTTAAGTAGTCCATTATTAGACAGAAAAGCGTGACTTTAGGTCACACGAGCTATAAAATACATATTATACGATACGTGTAACCTAAGTACTGGGTACGCTCGTTCCATCATTGACCTCATCTATCGCTTTCCATCAGGCGTGATCGGGGTCAAGAGCAGGCTATTCATCAGTAAAATAAATAAATAAAAAAGTAGTGCACGGCGTGCAATAATGAACTACTTAAGTCACACGTAGTGTAATGTAAGGAGGTTTAAAGAATAGAATAGAATACTCTTTATTATGTACACCATATAAATTACAGACATGAATATAGAGTCTACCTTATTGTAAAGGTAATAATTAACCTACATATATGGCGCATGTGTTGGATCATTTAGCTCCCTTCAAAATGGTTGAGCTGAATGGTGCTAATACATGCGTCATGTTCGTGAACGGGCGCCGTCAGTAGGGACTGGTCATCTCTTTGCTGCCATGGTTTATTTTAATTTAATATTTGAATTGTTTTTTTCTCATCTTCTCATTATGGACGCTTTTAACGTTCTGCATCGTTCTCACATGTATAATTTTTAACATGAATGATGTAACCAAGACTTTGTAACCATATTATTTTGATTTAAAAGAGTGTCCATGGAGTTTCTTGCCCGTTCTTCTCCATAGGTACCTACTCTTTGGAATGGGCAACTAGCTTCATCTTTCTGACTGACCGACCCCTTGACAATTCAAAAGTGCCTGTAATTGGTTTAATTGAAATAAATGCTTTGAGTTTGAGTTTGAGTTTGAGAATAGTATATCAACCAGTGAGTAGGTACTTGACATGCAATCGCTCTATGTAAAATAATAAGTAAATAAAATTCATTTATTTCAGGCTAGGTAATGGTATTCAGCTGCATCCAGTTAAGCTGGAACCCGAACCCAACATAAAAGCTGGTGAAAGGCTAGGCAGATTGATTGACTGCCTATCTGACCTCGACAACGGCAACCCAGTAACAGGGTAACATGATAGCCCTCAGTGAGGCTGGTTGTCAGACTTTTGGGCTTCTGTCTACCCGTAACGACTGTCAAAGATCTACGAATTACAGCCTAATGGGACTTAACGTTCTTTCCGAGGTACGGAGGGGTCTCAAAAATGTAATAGATGGTCACCCATCCACGAACCGACCGCGGCAAGCATAGCTTAACCTTCGATCGACCCGTGTGGCTATTATCATTTAGCCACCAGCCCCTCTGTGCCCAAATCACAATGGAATATAATAGCTTCTGATTTTTTTTTTTGAAAATCAAGGTACAGAGTAGTTTCATTCGATTTGTTGGTACGGAACTCTTACTGAGCCAGTACGACGGGTCGGTTTTATCAATACTGGATATCGCTGGGATTTTTGCACTGACGATATCTGAGAATCTATACATATAAAATTCAAAGTCCTGACTGACTGATATATCAACGCACAGCTTCAACCGCTGGTCCAAGAGACATGTAATTTGGAGGGTGTGTTCTTTGTGAAGAGTAGGTATCCACTAAGAAAGGGATTTTCGAAATACCACCCCTAAGAGGGTGAATGGGGGGAGGGTGAAATTTTACGCGGACGAAGTCGCGGGCAGAAGCTAGTATCATATATATTATCTTCTTAGCCTTTTCCAAGCTATATTGGGGTCTTCTTCCCGTCTAATTTGATGCAGCTGAATACCAGTATTTTACATAGAGCGACTGCCTATCTGAAGGCCGATCGATTCCCGTAACAAAAAACATTCAAAATGTAGTCGCAATCTCATCTCAGCGACAATCAATGTCAAAAACTTGTCAAAAATGTAACGAAATTAGAGGTATTTTTGACAGATTGAGACTGAAATCAGATTGAGAACGTTCTTAAAATTGCGAGAATTGCCCTTCTGATTTCTGAGAATATTTGCCAGAAAAAAAACTGAGTGTGCTTATGACCACACGACTGAAGTGAAACTTCAAACGTATTTGGCTATGAAAGGAAGAGAGAAAGAAAATGTGCGCGCGCACTGCTTTCTCTTGCTTATATCCCCCACTCAACTCCCGTTCGCCTCGCCCGATCACACTTTCATAACGCTTACGTCACGCGTTCGCCAGCTTACTCCCCAATTCAAGCGTGCGTAAAGAAGCTTCACTTCAAAAACTGGTAATTTTTCTCCGGTACGCTTCCCCTTAACAGAGGTTAAGTACGGGCCTGAGTGAGTTGGCGCAAGTTCGGGTTAATTTGACTGTTTGCTGGATATATCGCCTTTTAGCTGATCACCGGTCTATCTGCGTGGCTTCAGTCGTGAAGCCCTGGGGACTAGGGTTCATTTTACTGTTATTTTACTGGCGGTACATAGTTTAACGATTCGTGCGTGGAGTTAGGTTGTTTGAAGTCGGAGATGGTTTTATTTTACAGTGTTGCAGGTGTCTTGGTTGGTAAGACGTCTATTTTGGTTATTGAAGCATTCATTTAAGAATGCTTTAGTTTGGTCAGCATCCTACTTCTTACCCTAGTATAATCCTAGAAATATTATTAATTAATTTAATATAATTATATATAACTAGCTGCGCCCCGCGGTTTCACCCGCGTAAATGTCGATCCCGTGAAATTATCGGGATAAAAAGTAGCCTATATGTTAATCCAGGGTGTCAGCTACCTCCATACACAATTTTATCAAAATCGGTCTAGCCGTTTGAGCGTGAAGAAGTAGCAAACAAATATAAACACACACACTCATAAACTTTCGCCTTTATAATATTAGTGTGATAGTTTGATATATCCTCTAATCCTACTTAATATTGTAAACGCGAAAGTCTGTGAGGATGGATAGATGGATGGATGAATGGGTTTATGTTTGTAACTCTTTCACGCAAAAACTACTGAACGGATTTTGATGAAACTTTACAGTAATATAGCTTATACATCAGAATAACACGTATGATACTTTTTATCCTGATATTCCCACGGGACCGACGCCTATGCGGGTGAAACCGCGGGGCGCTGCTAGTAGCTTAATATGGGGCGAATCTTGCGCGTCGCCCACACGAGCTAGAGTCGAGGCGCGGGCGCACGTTTTCTATAGGAATAAATATAGGTATGTATGTATAGGCGACATACCTATACTTATTCCTATACAAAACGTGCGCCCGCGCCTCGTCGCCGCCTCGACTCTCGGTCGTGTGGGCGACGCGCCTTACAGCACAGAAGCGCTGTCGCACTGAGTCGTCTTCATGCTTAGTGGGGCAAATTAATATATTAAGGCCACTTTTCTATTCGATTCGCGCCTTGAACAAATACTATTTGCACTACAGATGTTTGTTTTCTATTCAGTTATGATTTACTTACTTACTATGATTTGTTGTAACGTGAGCGAGTTACTAATAATAATTTACTTTAATATTTTATAGGAATTTCGGATCCGTTCTGAACATAGGCTCAAAGAAAAACAAGCTGATGATAGGATAGACTGATCGTAATTCAACTCAAAAATCAACATTCAGGAACAAAAAAAAAACACACACACATCTGTCGAACGTTAAAGCCAGCTAAAACATATCAGCTCCGACAATTAGACCGCACACCCTCTGTAATGGCGGGCGCGGAGACAGATTTTATTCCAATCTGAAACGCATCAAGTAATTACAAATAAACAGCACAAACAACAGACGGGCGTGCGGAAAGTTGTACCGACACCATGATTTGGGCAGGACTTTTGCAGAATTACATTTGTAATAACATTTCGTAAAAAAATATTCCCTTTATTTATTTAGGTCTAACAAACAGTTGGGCAGGACATTTGTAGAATTACATTTTTATAATAACATTTTGTAAAAAATATTCCATTTATTTATTTAGATCTAACAAACAGTCGGGCAGAACTTTATTTGTAATAACAATTGGTTAAAAATATTCCTTCTTTTATTTAGGTCTAACAAACAGTCGGGCAGGACTTTTGCAGAATTACATTTGTAATAACATTTCGTGAAAAAATATTCCCTTTATTTGTTTAGGTCTTACAAACAGTTAACCATTAGATCTTATGAACTTACTTAAAAAACAAGTAGGTACCTATTTACCTACTTGTTTTTTTAAGTAAGTACCACCACAAATGTATACCCAATACAAATGTGCAACTAACATCATTGCCCACATTATAGAAGGTAATATAGGTATTGGTTTAGAGCAAAACGACTAGAAGAAAAAAAAAAAAACAAACAATCAAACAATTAATTATTTGTCTAGTAAATAAACATAAGCTTCTAATGATTTCGCTTTTAATATATCGGCCTTTGACGTGTCGGTTATTTCATTTTATCACCATTTTAGTTTTTTACGATGAACTGTTTACGATATAATAATAACCTTCGATTTCTAGAGGCTCATTATATTTTTCTGTCAATTTTCAGGCCGCGAGAACATCATCGATGTTTTTGAAGGCGAGTATTAGGAATGCGCGCGTTGCATGACGAGGTCAAACCAACACAAAAAATTGAAACGAAGTAGGTTTGTTAAGTTGCATAAATCAGAGTGCATTATTTCACGTTCACACAGACGTAAAACGACGCGGCGGGATTTAATGGCGCACTGGACCTTCAACTCTCGGTATAGAGCCAAGAGTCGAAAATCCAACAGAACGTATCCCAGCGCGTCAAAAAAACACACTGTTGGATTTTCAACTCTAGGCGCTAAGCAGTACGTTGAAAATACAATGCACCAAAAAAAAAAAAACGCTGCGGGCAAAACTTATTCAACTCCATTCTTCGTTTAGAACGTAATTTTTTTTTAAATTACTTAAAAATATGCAGGCAAAGCATTGATTTGCTTTTAGTTAATTCGCATGCATCGTTGATTTTTCAAACATACAGACATAGCAAGTACTTTTGTAATAATAAAAAATATATTAATCATGGCAACCCTACCAGTTAACATGCGGGCAACATTAATTAGTAAACAGGAGACCGTCTGAGAGTAGCAACAAAGCAAGATTTTTCTTGTGTTCCACACTGCTGTGGAAACAAACTTATTTTTTTTTTACAAGTCTGAGCATTTTCAAAACGTAAAATTCATGAATTTAAAACGGGTGTACATTTTAAATGTTAATTAGGCTTGGCGATAATTTTTGCAGAGCAGTTGCTTTCTGAAAATCTGTTAGCGCAAATGCGCGGTTAACTTTCATAGCTTTTAAAAGTTTATAGTTCAGACATTACTTTTAGTAAGACATTATTTTAATGAGTTAAAAGTTTGTTTTGGTACAGAAAACGTTTTATTTTTGTTAAAAGCATTTTTTTTGTAGATGATGATTAATTGAAATCTTTAAATAATTAAAAAATCGTTTCGTCAAAAGTGAGTTGACATTTTTTCACTTCAGCTTTGACACATCACATTATGGTTTAAAATTCTAGTGATCTAAATGTTTGAACTGCTATAACGTTTTTATTGATTAATTCAGCTACCTTTGACTTATCATTAAAAAAGTGATCCATTAGGAGTACCTGAGTATTTTTTTAATTTAACTTTTGGACGCCACTGTACCAACATAGGTTTTAGTTTTAACGTAATACAGCTATTTTTTTCAGGACTATTTTCAAAGTTATGGCCGCGCAAGGTTATCGCAATTTCCCCAATGTGGCCAGAAAGGAGGCCTGGCTAGGCCAATAAATAATCTCTAACGTTAATGGCTACAGTGAAACGTTTGCGAGTAGTTATTTCCAGCCATTGTCCTTTTTGTTTTATGCTGGAGATATTTTTGCTATTTTTCTCTAATAGTAATTGGTTACATTGAGAAGTTGTTGATTAGTCTTTTATACTGCATTTACTTATAGTATTAGAAAAATAACTGCTAAATAACAACAGTTATTGTTTAATATTGGTTAAAATTACTGCATTTGAAAGTTATTTTTTAAAAGTAATTATTTTATTTGAAAAAATCAGTATTCTATTTTTTAGTAAAATTCATTATTTTATTATTTTAACAGACTGATAGCAACTTGTAATGACCGCTTTAATGTGATAACCTAATCGCCACTCTATATATGGCAAAAGAGAGCATATAGAAAGCATTTTTTAAAATTCATCCCCTAGAGATGCTTAATGAAAGTTTGTATGCAAGTTCGTCATTATTTGCCGGTGGGAAATCCCATTGGCTTGTTAAATGATAACCTTGTTTTTAATCTGTCTGAAGGCTGTGGCGACAAATACTTCCTCCGCCATAATAAGGCAATTTGTGCGAAGACTTGTTCCATAGTTTCTGGGTGTCAAGTTGTTGGGTGGTCTTCGCACTCTTTCGTCTTTAGTTTAAGTTACTAACAATAGTATTTTAAGTGCAAAACTGTTACTAACAAGTTATGGATCTTATAGTCGTCCGAAATAAAATGATTATTATAATTATTAATGAAATGTGCACACTTTTAAAACTTCATAACAAAAAGATTACCCAATAATTTTTGTTCTCGCGTTTTGTTAACTCCTTTTCAAACAGCAGACACCAAGGTAATAAGAACTGGAGGTGGGATGTCTAATATCGCAACAATGTGTCATAGTTGTAACTTGCATTCGTGTGCCGTCTCAGGACGATGCAGCCGACGGCCTGTGCAAAGTTAGCACCCCTTCATACTTAGCGCGTATCTCGAAACTTGCAACAAAACCATTGTCACCCTACTTTGTCACCCTGTATTCAATCCAATACCGGTTTTGTTACGACGAAAATTTAAGGGTTTTGAACAAATGCAGCGATGTATGTTGAATGAAAATTTGGAA
This sequence comes from Amphipoea oculea, assembly GCA_945859645.1. Classification (NCBI taxonomy): domain Eukaryota; kingdom Metazoa; phylum Arthropoda; class Insecta; order Lepidoptera; family Noctuidae; genus Amphipoea; species Amphipoea oculea. Next base: position 2,279,257 of record OX243878.1, on the reverse strand, counting down.
GGTTCCCATCGAGAGTGGCAAAGTAAAGGTGGGTTTGCAGCTTTTGTAATAAATTTCCTCAAGTTCAGTTTCGGTTAATATAATATGCCACCTCTGTTAACATGCACGACGCGGTAACCAAATATTGGTGTTTGTAACTTTTCGGTGACGGCAGCATTCATTAAGTCTTGACGCTTTGTACTTTACATTGAACGTTGACATTTTTGGGTCATAATATTGTAACTGAGATTGTTAGAATTACTTTATTAACTGTCATTATTGTTAAAGCTATTGACTTGCCTAACTTTTTTTTATAGTTTTATAATATGAAAGAACAGTGGTAACGGCCGTGATTCACGAATTGTAGGTCGTGGGTTCGAACCCAAGCTACGTTACTTTGTGTAAGTTATTTATTACGGCACTACTAAATAAATATAAATAAATTCTTTATTTGACCAAAAGCCATCACAAAACAAGAAACAAAAACTAAGTATATATAAGGCTTATAACAAGGACACCATCATTTTAATTCCCTGACTCCTAAACTAGGTGTATGTGCCTGTGTCTTAGGAGTCAGTGATTCTCCATATCAATCAAGACAAAGCCATAGGAAATAAAAACGGGTCGTTACAACAATAAGCAAATGGTCTAAAAGAAAACAGGATAATTATAATCTAATTAAAGAAAAACACTAAAAGAAAACCTTTTAACTGTGTGGTGAGGTGAATAAATGAAGGGTCCGAGTGTGTGTGTGTGTATGTGTATGTAATGAGTAAGTGTAGGATGTGCGTGAGAGTGTGTATGTGGTGTGTAGGTGTAGGGTATGTGTAGTGAAAGAGAATGGTTTGTAACCGGTACACATCATTGTGTTTATATTTGGACTTGTATTTATATGTTTTATGTATATTACATTATCATTGTAAATTACCTAGCAGAAGATCCTCAGTGTCATCATAATTTAGTGTTTGGAGATAATCTCTAAGTAAGTTTTTGCATTTATACTTAGGGCACGAATAAATTTTTAACTTTTTATTTAGATGGTTGTACATATTAGTGCTATTAACGTAGAACTGGCGTTTGTACTGTTCGCAAAACGGTGAAGGAAAACATCGTGAGGAAACCGGCATGTCCTAGGACCAAAAATCCGATGACATGTGACATCCGCAAACCCGCACTGGACCCGCGTGGTGGATTATGGCACATTCCCTCTCACAGAGAGGGGGCCTGTGTCCCAACAGTGGGTACATTATACAGCGTGTGCCTGGGTTCAAACCCACGACTTACAACTCGTAAGTCGGGGCAGTTACCAATGAGCCACCACTGCTCTCAGCAAATAAGCTAACAAAAAGAAAATATTAATAATAGTTCAAATGGGAGTACCATGCATCACTGCCGAAACCTTTGTAGAAATACGTGCGCAATGTTCAAGAATTTTTAAAACCACAAAATACATTAGGATCTTTGTCCGTACGTCAGGTACACGTGTGAAACGTCACGACGTGTCTTTAGGGAGCCCTGCAGGAAGACTAACGTCTGCTGACACCGTGCCGGGACGCTGCGTTATAAACTATTCACAGAAACAACGTGCACGAACGTAGGGGTAAAACTATCTAACATTTTTGGCTTGTTTTTTTTTTTTTTTTTGTAAATTACTTGCACAATAATTAGAAACTATTGCTTAGATTTTTTTTCTAACAAACGACTTATTTAAAACTAGCAGCGCCCCGCGGTTTCACCCGCATAAGTCTCGATCCCGTGGGAATATCGGGATAAAAAGTATCCTATGTCCTTTCCCGGGACTCAAACAACTATACATATACCAAATTTCATCTAAATCGGTTCTGCTGTTTAAGCGTGAAGAGGTAACAGACAGACAGACAGAGTTACTTTCGAATTTATAATATTAAGTATGGATAAGCTCGTGACCCTAGTCCCCTTGCTTCACCCATGTGGAGAAACTGGGTGAAGCACGGGTTCGGACCCAAAAAACATCCAGTTGTAATTCATAGTAAACATTATTTTACGAATCGCTTCACATCCCTAATCAAGCCATCGAAAAAGTAATAAATAAATAAAATAAAATTCGTTTATTTCAGGCAAGTTTTTACACATACACCCATAGTATCAAAAATAAAAAAAGAAATTAAATTAAATTTGAAATAGATATTAAATTAAATTAAATTATTATTTAGATAAATTATATTATAAATTATAGTTTTCTTATAAGTAAATGTCAGGTAGGTTATATTTAGTTTTAAAAACAAACAGTCATACTAAAATAAAATGTTTAGTGGTCATGTAAATGGTGCGGAATACTGTAGTCACAATGTTGTTTTTACACTTAATCAGTCTCAGATGAAATGATGCTTTAAGCCTACGCAATACAGCATAAAAATCGTCAACCCTGTTTTCGGCAAACATACCAGACGCGCTACACCGCCAGGGCAGATTAAGCATGGCCCGGAACGCGTTGTTGTATTGTACACGAAGAGTATTATAGATACTCTTCGTGTAGTTGTACCAGAGTTGGCCGATGTAATAACAAACATAATCTTGCAATTCCAACCAAATCAAAGTAAAATATTAACATAACTCGCATTACCCAACCTTCCAAGTTCACTTGGGTTACAAACCCGTTCCACTAACATAACATATATAATACGGCAATATTCTTCCGAATCAGCCGTCAACTCCTCGCCTGGCAAAGTGCTCGAACAAATAAATAACGTTCTCTTTCGTACGGACTTTATAACGGCCCTGGATGCCATAAAAACATGTGGTTTGGTTACGATAAAGAGCCCATTGTGGGTTTTTCGTTTACTCCCCATGGCGTGACACGGTTTAGGAATAGGGGACACTTTCTGCTTTGTTGTGTTTGCGAAAATTACTGCATTATTTTGGCATGCAAAGACATTTTTTAAACATTTAAGATTATCATCTGCCAAAAGTTTTCCCAACTATGTTGGGGTCGGCTTCCAGTCTAACCGGATGCAGCTGAATACCAGTATTTTACATGGAGCGACTGCCTATCTGACCTCCACAACCCAGTTACTGGGTAATACGATAACCCTTGGTAAGACTGGTTGTCAGATTTTCAGGCTTCTGACGACCCGTAACGACTGTCAAAGATCCACGAATGACAGCCGGGACCAACGGGTTTACGTGCTTTCCGAGGCACGGAGGGGTCTTGGTATGTAAAGATGGTCACCCATCCACGGACCAAGCGCGGCAAGGGTAGCTTAACGTGATCGATCGAATTGTGCGGCTGATATTACTTCGCAACGAGCCCCTCAGATTTAAGAAATTATTAGAAATTGGGATCGGCGGGTTATTTAAACTGTATAAATTTAAGCTAGCTGCTAGCTGATAATATAAAAAAATATATATACAGGCACAAAACAAAGTTCCAAAGCGTCATTGCTACAGCGCAAGTAGCTTCGCATGCTACGATGCGACGCGTAGCACATTCGTTTGCTACGGCGTAGCTCTAGTATTGCTTTTGCTACGGCGTAGCTCTAGTATTGCTTTTGCTACGGCGTAGCTTTAGTATTGCATTTAGCACTGCACTGTAAATTATATTGATCCCGATAGATAGAAAATCATTTCTCTTTCTATTCAGTGGTTCAAAAATGTTAAACTCCGATATGGACAGAATATTGATGAAAGGTTTTCAGCACGAGTAGAAGTGTTTGTACAAATATCATTTATTATTAGCATGGAAATGAAAGAGGGGCTTGTGGCTAGGTAATAACAGCCGCACGGGGTGATCGATCAGGTTAAGCTACGCTGGCCGCGGTTGCTCCGGGGATGGGTGACCATCTGGTCATTACATATGAAGACCCCTCCGTACCTCGGAAAGGACGTTAAGCCGTTGGTCCCGGCTGTCATTCGTGGATTTTTGACAGTCGTTACGGGTCATCAGAAGCCCGAAAGTCTGACAACCAGTCTTACCAAAGGGAACTCTATTATTACGCAGTAAATGGGTTATGGAGGCCAGATAGGCAGTCGCTCCATGTAAAATACTAGGTATTCAGCTGCATCTGGTTAGACTGGAAGCTGACCTCAAAATATTTGTGAAAAAGAGTCCACAATTCTCGTACCGCACAACGTAATCCACAAAAAGATTGAATGTTGTGGCGCGTTTAAGGAATATTGCGCTTTTTCCTTGATTTGTGAATTGAATTATTGTGTATTGGATTTATTTGAGGTATTCTCTCGTTTTTCCTTTATTGTTGTTATTTTTACGAGAATGGGCTGTATTGTGACTTTGTGAGAACAGTTATAATAGATCAGAAGATAATATTACTTTTATAACATAGAAGTTATAATAACATATAGATGTTCTTTTATTTATCTTGTAATTTTATTTTCCTTTTTGTTATTTATCTTAAGTTTATAAAGTACTAGCTTCAGCCCGCGTCTTCGTTCGCGTGAAACTTCTTGTTTCCCCCGAGCCACCCCGTCAAATCGCATCACCCGCCCGCGCGTTCTTTTTTACTTTTTTACTTTTTGCTCGGCTCCTAAGGGTCATAGCGTGATGTTAAATAGCCTATAGCCTTCCTCAAGAATTGGGCTATCAAATGCAAGAAGAATTTTTCAAATCCGACTGGTAGTTCCAGAGATTACCCCCTACATACAAACTTACAAACATACAAACTTACAAACATACAAACTTACAAATTTTACCTCTTTATAATATTATTAGTATATTAGTATTAGTATAGAAGTATAGATTTTGCTATAATTTCTAAATTCTAGAGGCTTTAGTTTTGTTATTCCCTTTATTTAAATGAATCCATATAAATTACATTTTTAAATATTAGAATAAGTATAAAAAATATAAAAAAAATAGTAGCCCACCAGTATCGGGAACAGGGTCCAAGCTACAGGTCAGGTCAGGGCTCCCGAGAGAGGAACCTCCTAAAAATGCAGGCCGTGTCCAGAAGTACCGCTTTCTGGATCAAACCCTTGATCCAGCTGCCCAAGGAGAGCCTCCTCAGGTGTTTTATTGGTTGTTGTTGTTTGTTTTATTATTATTATGTGTCACCTATTTCTGAGATTGGGATTAATTTGAGGAGTAGCGGTGATGAAACTAGTAGCACATAACTATTTAATCCATTAGGATGGGCGTATCTCGCCTGCCCGTGACCTCGCCAACCAACCTCTGCAAATAACATAACTTCACGCCTGTATTCGCCGATGGGTTAGGCAGAGGTGCTCCGTAAGTAGCGTGTGTTCAGTTTGAAAGAAAGAAAGAAAGAAAGAAAAATGTTTATTTGGACACAGTTCGTGAAACACAAAATACAAAATTAATAAAAAAATAAAAAATAATGTTTCTGACAACAATAGTGTGTGCCTCACGGCCGCGCCAAAAAGGTTCATTTCAGCATTAATGCCAGACAGATGCTGTCTGACGCTGGTTTTTTAATGAACCCTTTGATGTAATGTAATGACCGTTTGATGGTCAGTACCACACAACACAGACTTAAATGTGGCCAAATTCCAGATACATTACGAGCTGTGGTGGCCCAGTGGTAACGACCGCGACTTACGAGTTGTAGGTCGTGGGTTCGAACCCATGCAAGCACGCGCTTTACTTTCATCACCACTGCTTTCAAAACGGTGAAAGAAAACTAGGAAACCGGCATGTACGATAGGCTGCAAAAGTGCATGGGTAGTACAGAAACAAAATCGTATGAAGCGAGAAATGACGCCATCTAGCGTAAAACCAGTTAACGACTAACAAAATTTAATTATGCTGTTATTAGATGGCGTTGCTTTGCTTTATATGATAAAATATTTTTGTAGTTTCTTTTTGTCTCTTCAAACATTCAAACAATTTATAATTAATAGTTTCTTTTAAAGAAAATTGTTCCTAATTATTAACCTACTATGTTAAAATTGAATATCAATTTATAAGTAGGTAGGTATCTGATTTTCTAAGTTTTAGTTTTCAAACTTGAAAGGGTAGGTTGAATATGGATTTATAAATAATTGGTAGGTGGTATGAATAATACCTATTGTTAGATCGAAGATTTATGACAGCTCAATTGATCGTTCGCTAAGTTCATTTCGATTACCTCGTTCGAGTGCCTTTTGTTCAGTTTTTATTTATGGTCAGGCGAATTACCTACTTATTTTACCAAAATGAGCACGAGTTATAATATTGATTTCGTTACAAGAGCTCAAATAATTGCTTTGAATAATCAAGCCAAACACTTGTCAGAAATAGCCAGAGACCGGTGTAAACGTAAGTAGTTTTATTTTTACACTTTTATATTAAAAACTGCATTATTTTTTTGTTACTATACTACGTAATAATCATTATTGGGTATTATATATTTCTGTTTTATTGTTGCAGAGAAAAACAGTTGTTCTTTGAGTACGACGATTTGAAGAGGAGGGTTCTTTGAAACACAATCAAAGAACTGGTAGACCACGACTTATAAAACACATTGCGGCATCAAACCATGATAAGGGAGTATGAAGAAAATGGATTTCTGCTGATGAACTACTATGCTGGTTTATTTGACACAAGTTTTGACACTGTCCGTTGTGCTCTTCATAATGGGCCGCGGAGGCATGCTGTGAAACCCTTGCTCACGGAAAACCATAAAAGGGCAAGATTCCAGTTCGCTTTGGATCACATAAACTTCGATTGGAGTAATGTCATCTTTACAGATGAAAATACTTTTAAGTCCAGTGAACACGGACGCTTATGTTTGTGGCGTCGAAATAATACGCGATACACAAGTGGTTACGTAGCTACGAGCTAAATAATTATACTTAGATAATATTATTTATATTGACTGGAGACCTGGTTGTGTACACACACAAGTAAGTTATAGGTTATACACACGTATAACCTATAACTTACGTATTTTTAATAATTTAAAAAGTTATGAACACTTCAAGTTCAAACAACATAGTTTTTAGTTTTTTATGTTGCCTACTAACCATTTGATATGTTTTTGTGCAATTTTGTAGTTTTTAGCCTACTTATTTAGTATTCATTTAATCCGCTTGACCTTTGCAATAAAATAACCTGGTCTCCTGTTTGTTTTTATTGAGGTTACATAAGCTTCAATCCACTTTCCGATTTTGGAAACGAATACTTAAGCTATCGCCTCAATACCTTCATAATATTATAATGTTATACCTATAATAATTAATAGACTGACTATTAAATTTGAATAATAAACTGTAAGAAATAAACCTCTATAATTTTTTATATTGCCTTTTTTGCGAGCCCACAAGGCGAGCGTGTTTACTTGCGATGAATCTGCTCTTTTTTCCATTTGCTAAGTAACTAACAATTCGAATAATTATTAAAATACCCACTCGTTAGCTTAATAAATATATTCCTATCGGTTTCTTTTATTATTTTTATCATTTAATCTACGTATCCTGGTAAATGTAATGTAATAATTAGATAAATGTATTAGCCTTGTAACTCCTTGCTCAATCCTACTAACTCTGTTTCTTCCTAACTTCTTACTTAAGTTTCGTAAATTAGTCATAGTTGTGAAGAAACCAACGCCATCTAGTTTATTTTCGAAAACTTGAATTCAAACGTTCACGGGAAAATAGACACTAAAGTACCCATGCAATTTTGCTGGCGACTGTACATAGTCAGCCTATAATGTTCCCACTGCTGGGACGCAGGCCTCCTCTCGGTAAGAGGGAATGGGCCGTAATCTACCACGCGGGCCCAGTGCGGATTGGTAGATGTCACATGTCTTCGAATTTTTGGTTCTAGGACATGCCGGTTTCCTCACGATGTTTTCCTTCACCGTTTTGAGAGCAGTGGTGATGAAATAATTTACACGAAGTAAAGCGCCTGTCTGGGTTCGAACCTACGACCTGCAACTCGTAAGTCGCAGTCGTTATCACTGGGCCACCACTGCTCTGAAACCGGCATGTACCAGAACCAAAAAATTCGAAGATAAGATACATCTGCCAACCCGCACTGGGACCGCGTGGTGGATTATGGACAACTCCCTCTCACAGAGAGAAGGCTTGTGTCCCAGCAGTGGGAACATTATAGACTGATTATGATTCCTGACACACGCTGTATGTACCCTGAAACGCTGACGTCAAAAAACAAGAGTCATGGCATGAGATATAAAAGTCACTTTCTGGTTTCTTTCACCGTGTCCGAACCAGTGAAGCATAGTGATACCCATTCATAAGTTATGTCGGCCCAGCTATAACATCGTGATAACATTATAAAAAAGTGTTGGGGCCTTAAATATACACATAGGAGCGTTATGTTGCTAGTGATGTGCGTCGACAGTTTAATCGATTCATCGTTTGCTAAATATCGACAAGAGAGTTTATTTATTCTTAGGGCAACTACAACAGGTAACAATCACAGTATATTAGGTTCAAATTACAGGTTACGACCTGATTATCACCTAAAGCGTAATCGCACAACAAGACTGATTGTGCAACAACAATCATAGTCAATTCTTCCTTTGTGGTGGTAGGGCTGACGCCCGCCTGGTTTGCGACCACCCTCCCACCGGAGTCCGGCGTCAAGCAGCCTGCTGTGTTTCGTCGATGCGTGGGAGTTCCAGTGCCTTAGGCATCTTCTGGGCACGCTCGTTCCAATATAGACCTCATCCATCGCTTTCCATCAGGCGTGACCGAGGTCACGAGCGGGCCCATTCAACAAAAAAAAAAATAGTAATTAATTATGACATTCTACAGTAAAAAGCTTATTTCACATGAGTTTGTGTGCGTGTGTGTGTGTGTCAGTAGTTTGGAGGTGAGGCAGAGTGTATCTTAGTACACCCACATTTCGCCAGTTATATTGACCACAGATTGCTCCTCAGAAAATCCTTATGAGAAAGACAGAAAGAAAAAGTATTTATTTCGACTCGTATATGAAATTACAAAGTAAACTAAACACGGCCAAAAAAATAAAATAAAACCAATTATATTAAAAAAAAAAGAAAAATGAAACAGAACGTCCTATACGAGGCCAAAAGGCTCCTATGAGTATCCTATGTGAAAACCCACTAAAACTTTTCCCAACCCGTGGATCGAACCTAGGACTCCACGTTCTATAATCGCACTAACGACCACTACAACAACAAAGCAGTTCATTTCTATGTAATTTTGAAACAAATCTCAGTCAAATTTCTGAAGGCCAATTCTCGTAATTTAAAACGTCCAAAATCTAGTCGCAGTCTCATCTCAGCAACAAACAAATGTCAAAAATTTGTCAAAATATAGGGGAAATTAAAGGTATTTTTGACAGATTAAGACTGAGATCAGACTGTGAACGTTCTTAAAATTACGAGAATTTCCCCTCAGATATTGTTAAATCATTTATTCGTATTTCTTTATCACCATCAAAATATTGAATAACCTACAACAATGTAAATTCCTATAACAATCATTAATATTAAGAAGGCGTGGTTGAGGTACGGGCAGTGCTTTTATGGAATTAGGTGATTACACCGGATTATGGAATTAATCTCATGCCCTTGCACGCACTGTAGTCATTTACTTGTTTTTTTGTTGCTATGGGGGGTGCGCTAAGGTAACCCTTGCCATTTTCAGGTCAGTGTCAGCTTGTATATATGTTGATTAAAATGTGATTCGCGACCGTAAGAAATATGGCTTTACAGAATAATAATCATTCTCAAAATAATAATCAACAATCATCCTCAAGTTCTGAGTTGAGCTGCACGATTTTTGACAAATGCGTACACTGACGGATCAGGTCCGCTTAATCTGTGTGGTTCTCTCATCAAAAGACCATTTCAGACACCAATCTACATGGTCTTCACATGATCTGACCAAGATTTTCTCTGGACTTTAAAAGAGACTGTGACCTCTGAGTTTGCTTCGGCCTTTCTTCTCAGAGTAGTCAGATAGGAAACTCCGCCCTCATCTAGCTTAAAAAAAATATGATCGACGTGTAAAAGCGTTTGTACAAACCTACTTACAGAAAATAAATCATTTATCATTATAATCAGCTGTAGGGGCTGGTTCTAATGGTTATTATTCCATTAGAATATAACTCCTTTTTCATGAAATCATGACATTTGAGGCCAATTTTCATTCATCGGTCATTGAATAGGGATAGGGTAATATGAACTTAGAGAGTTCTATTGATGATCTTTTTGATTATAATTCTATAAATAAATATTTGTTACGGCCGCGAATCATATTATTATATAGATCAACATACAACGTGATGAATTACAAACCGCTAGTCTCTTGGCTACATTACCAGTCGACAGCGATGCGGATTAATTTTTCAACGCTACATTTTAGTTTGTGTATAGTTATAGATATAAATATTTGAACCTGATACTATTTCCTATCAAACTGATCATCTGCCATCATATCTCTGCATCGCCCTTGGTTGACTGCTAGAGAATTAAGTCCCCCTTTGTAGCTTATTGTGTGCGAGAAGTTTAAATAAATAAATAAATCATGATAATCGATAAATCAGCTTGACTAAGGCACATCACTAGTGACGAGCACATTTTTCGCACCCCACTAAGTGATTCTCGATAAAAAGCCTGCGTTACGTGAATGGCTGTCTCTTAGGCGTATGGATATGACGGGTATAATTCAAACTACGGGAGGGCCGGGCCTATGTTTTTCTACTTTATTTTTTTATCCACCTGGTTTGTCCCACTGCTGGGTAATCTCCCCGATAATTTTCCACTGTTTCTTGTGTGTTGCTTTCTCCAGACAATCTCCCGTAAACGCATCTAAGTCATCATGTCAGCGATTCCTTGGGGACGACGCCCGACTTCTGGTGATCACTACGTGACGACTCGGGCCCATCTGCCTCGATGCCTACATACATGGCCCGCCAAACCAACTTCACCCTAATAAGTTAGTAACTTAGCTTTATTTTTAAGAAAAAGCTGCCAGTCTTCTGGGCACGTTTCCGGATGACAGCGATGCGGACGAATACTTCGACGCCTAAGTGTCCTTTGTTTTTTTATTTTTATTTATTTGTATTGTAAGTTAGTTAGTCGTTTATTTTAGTATCTAGTGTATATAGTTAGTTACTTATTATGAAGCATTGCTAATTTTTAGTTATTGTAAACTTATGTTAACCTTAATTTCATTGTAAATGTCATCTTGTAATAAAATTATTGTCTTTTAGAAAAAGATAATTTAGATTTTAATTAAAAAAAAAAAACTCTTCTAGTGGTCGTTAGTGCGACTGCTGAGCGTAGGTTCCTGGGTTCGATTCCCAGGTTAAAAAAGAAAACTGTTTTTGGGTTTTGTCATTAGGACAAGGAGTACGTGAAGATCGTAGCAGGTGGCATTGTGTAGTTTCTGCCAACCCCTGTGGGAAAAAGGCGTGAATTTATAATGTATGTGTGAATATTTCAGTAGTACATACTCAGCCTATAATGTTCCCACTGCTGGGACACAGGCCTCCTCTCTGCGAGAGGGAGTGGGCCATAATCCATCACGCGGGCCCAGTGCGGGTTGGCAGATGTCACATGTCTTTGAATGTTTAGTTCTAGGACATGTCGGTTTCCTCACGATATTTTCCTTCACCGTTTTGAGAGCAGTGGTGATGAAATAATTTACACAAAGAAAAGCGCCTGTCTGGATTCGAACCTACGACCTACAACTCGTAAGTCGCAGCCGATACCACTGGGCCACCGCTGCTCTCGCCTCGGCTTTATGACTCAGCAATCACAAAAAATAAGGAAATATAATACCTATGTATTAGAGGCGATTATTCCTTTAATAAAAGCAAGTTATACGCGACCGCCACAAAATGGTGTTCACATAGGAAAGCTGAAATTTTAATGAGAGCCTCCGGGCATATAGACTGCTGTAAAGTACCTTGCACATGAGTTTAACGGACGTTGATGTGGAAGTGAAGTAGTCCCAATATTTGATCGAAAATAGAATAGAATTTGCTTTTTTGTGCACTATGGTTAATATTATCTTATCCATTCATTTTAGTATTATAAATGTGAAAGTGGGGCTTGTGGCTAAGTAATAACATCCGCGCGGGTCGATAGATCAGGTTAAGCTATACTTGCCGCGGTTGGTCCGAGGATGGGTGACAATCTTCACATATCAAGACCCTCCGTGCCTCGGAAAGCACGTTAAGCCGTTGGTCCCGGCTGTCAATCGTGGATCTTTGGCAGTCGTTACGGGTCGTCAGAAGCCCAAAAGTCTGACAACCAATCTTATTGGATACTGACACTTTTTCATACATTCTTTCGGGGTACAAATCTCGAAAAATAAACGATTTTTGCAGAATAAAAGCACGTATATTAAGTTGTTATGACTTATTATTGACGCATATCGACAAAAACCTATAAAAAAAACACTATTTCCAGGATATCTAGGCCTGACAAAATCGATAAATTTTTCTATGTGTGCGCGGCCGGAACACGCCCTCTGCAGGATATTTCAAAGAACTATCGAGAAGCAGAACACAAATTTTTGCTAAGGTTATCAACAACAATTGATCTTGCTCGTTAGATGGCGTTGTTTGTCAATGTCAAACAGGTTGGCCAATTTTATAATAAATCGTTGAATTATGCGTGTTTTTTTTGACAAGTTGCGAATCGTTGGTAGGTATGCAATATTTCTTACAAGGCTGGCGCGGTGGCTCTGCCCGCGCAGTTATATATTAAATCAATTTATCAATTGAATCATGAAGTGAGAAAAAATGCTTTACCTACTTATTGATAGTATTTGCGATCTACCCTGGGTTCGATATTACTGTAATGAATGTATGTACCTACATACTAAGTTTATGTACCTAAGTACCTACATAAATGTAAGTACTAACTTACACTTGAACTGTCTTCAAAAAATTTTCTGAATTAAAAATCTTTCTGCATTAGGCTGGTAAGTACCTATTGAGAGAGCCCTTCCCAGTTCCCACTGTTCCCAAACCGTCTATCCTATCGTCAACGCGGGCATAGTCAAAAGCTTGTTCACAGAACACTATTACCTTTCCCTAGCGGAGCTAAGCTTGTTTTTGTTGTTCAATCCAGCGCATTGTTTGAAAAAGAGGCAAAGCAAAAAGAGAGAGATAGCGCCTGAACGCTCGGTTGGCGTTCGGTTCGGGTTCGGTAACTTCCGCCGCTCACTCGCAGGCGGCAGCATGGACTTTGGGCGGCAGGCCCGGCCGGCACTATTGGAGGCTTGGCCCCGCGCCGGGGAGATGTGTGTTTGAATTTTTATCAATCTAGGTACCTACCTACCGAACTAGCGTTATTTTTGACTATATGGAAATTATTTATAATATACACAAATACTTTAGCTTTTTCATATTATGTTTGTTCCTAACTAATATTGTAAATGCGCAATTGACTTTGTTTGTTCCACTTTCACGCTAAAACGGCTGAGCTGAACGGATTTACTTAGATGAAATTTGGCACATGGGTAGACCATGACCTGCGGGGTAATTGCGTAACACACTATCAGTAGCAATGGCTTTCATTTTGACAGTTCAACAACATTCATTGCATCATTTACGTTTTTGAGCAAAAACATTTTTCGAACCATAGAAATGATATACATATGTTTCGAACATAGGTAATGCAAAGCAATGGATTAGCAATATTCTTCAAAATGATTCAGATTGAGATTGATAATGATTGTGTTACGTAGGTAATTAGAGTGCTGGGTTAGGATTACGACATAGGATACTTTTTATTCCGGTAGTACGATTCCGTGGGATAATCTCCGACATCCACGCGGGCGAAGCTGCGGGAAAAATCTAGTACCTCCATAAAGTACGATAAAGTAAAAGTAAATAATTTTATTCTACCTATGGAGTAGAGTAGCAGTACCTACCTAAATAAATTCTTAATTCCGCGTTCCGTTACCTAATCTCAACTTCTTCAATAGACGTATTGAAGAAGTTGAAATTAGGCAACGGACTTGTATAAAATGTAGGTACGTACCGTATATAAATGTAATACCTAGTACCTACTTGTACCGCGCAGTACCTACAGGCACAAAATATAGAGAGTACCTACAGACTGCCATCCGCGCGAGACACGCGTAGCTGTGAAGTGCAAAAAACCGGCCAAGTGCGAGTCGGACTCGCCCATGAAGGGTTCCGTAGCAGCAAGTAACATAATATAAAAGTTCTTGTAGTTCGTTGTAACTTTGTGAAAGGTAAATTGCGGTTTTCGATTTATGACGTATTAAAAAAAAAACTACTTACTAGATCTCGTTCAAACCAATTTTCGGTGGAAGTTTACATGGTAATGTACATTATATATATTTTTTTAATTTTATCATTCTCTTATTTTAGAAGTTAGAGGGGGGGGGGGGACACACATTTTACCACTTTGGAAGTGTCTCTCGCGCAAACTATTCAGTTAAAAAAAAAAATGATATTAGAAACCTCAATATCATTTTTGAAGACCATCCATAGATACCCCACACGTACAGGTTTGATGAAAAAAATTTTTTGGAGTTTCAGTTGTAAGTATGGGGAACCCCAAAATTTATTGTTTTTTTTCTATTTTTGTGTGAAAATCTTACTGCGGTTCACAGAATACATCTACTTACCAAGTTTCAACAGTATAGTTCTTATAGTTTCGGAAAAAAGTGGCTGTGACATACGGACGGACGGACAGACAGACAGACAGACAGACAGACAGACAGACAGACATGACGAATCCATAAGGGTTCCGTTTTTGCCATTTGGCTACGGAACCCTAAAAATGGAGTAACAAAAAAAAAGTAATTATAAGTAACTGTTGAGTGGATGGTTGTTTAAATTCAACATTACGATGAATTATCGTTTTTTAAGCTACCAGTTGTTTCAGAGAGGTAAGTAGGCATTTGCTTGTATTTCGAATAGTTAGATAGGTAGGTAAGCGCCCCGGCCCCCGGTGCCGAGCCGTAAAAGCGAACATGACTTTGTGGCGTTGTAATATTTTTACAATTTATATTAGATATTTATTGTAGTAAGTACCTATAAGCTAAAAAAATACGATCATTTCCTTTCTTGCTGTTTCATTCTCAACAATGAATCAAATAACTAGATACGAGTACCACTACTACACTAGTTTTTTGTGTTTTTTGTTTTGTGTGTTTTTTGCCAAAGTTGACAACCCCAGCGCGACCGCCGAGCGTAGGTATGAAAAGTGCAAGTACCAAATTACCTTTCTGTTTTGTGCGGTTGATCAAATAAAGTAATCTGAATACAGTCATTTATATTTACGGTACCTACTTTGAACAAAAAACATTTGTTGTTAATTTTTGTCTCTGTCTGTTTATTCCGGCTAATCTCCGAAACGGCTAGACTGATTTTGACGAGACTTCCACTGGCAGAAAGCTGATGTTATAAGTTCCGCGAAAAAAAATAGGTGAAAATGAATGAAATTCAATACTGTACAGACGCAAGTACATCAATCTACTACCGCGGTAATATTATTATGCGAGTCATACCTACGCGCCGCGGCCCGCGAGTTCGGTTTACACTCGGTAAACAAACAGTCTCGAATGCTCCACAGTGACGAACGGACGCCGGACGATGTGATGGTTTTGTACGCAGTTACGAGCGTAGACCATATAGGTACATACCTACTGTTTGACAAATTGTACAGAAGACCGAGGAGTACAGTCAGCCACTGTGTATGGCATTTGTGGACTACGAGAAAGCCTTCGATTCCATCGAAGTATGGGCAGTTCTGGCCTCTCTGCAATGATGTCGAATTGACTGGTGCTAAATCGAAGTGTTGAGATGTTTGTATGATGCTGCAACGATGACTTTCCAGATCCAGGATCAGAAAACCAGCCCCATCCAACTGCTCAGGGGGGTGATACAGGGGGATGTCATATCCCCTAAATTGTTTGTGAAATACTAGAAGAAATACTAAAATTCACGGCAGTAGTACTTATATGTCACGAAATCAAAATCACAGCTGAGTAGACTTTACGAGTAATAGTCGACCAACTTTTAGTTGCAATGTATGGGAGGACATGATTTTCAACTACAATGTTAAGCTTGTTCTTGGGATAAATTCATTTCGACTACGGAACTCTTCATTGTGGTCCGACATGGACTTGGCCGGTTTTTCCTTGCTAATTTTAATGTAACTTAGGGTGTAAATAAGTACCTAATAAAAGATGTATAGAATCTTCAAAACAAAGTCGGTACCAACAAAGCTCAATTATCGAAGAGAGAGAAGAGTTCAATAAACTTTATTTGCAACTAGCTGCGCCCAGCGGTTTCACCCGCATAAGTTTCGATCCCGTGGGAATATCGGGATAAAAACTATCCTATGTCCTTCCCCATACCTACCAAATTTCTTCTAAATCGGTTCAGTGGTTTAGGCGTGAATAGGTAACATACAGACAGACAGGCAGAGTTACTTTCGAATTTATAATATTAGTATGGATATAATATAGTATAAGTATATACAGGGTTATTGGAACAACACTAACATGGTCATTGTACTCATCATTATGAACAATTTTTTTTACTATGGGACCAAACCTGAAATCGCGAAAAAAATCAGCTGTTCCCTACATTTATGTTCGTATAGGTATCATCATGCGTCAAAATGTAGGGAACAGCTGATTTTTTTTCATTTTCTCATTTGAAATTGGAATTGTTGGTTTGAGTGGACGCTGGTGTATGTGAATTTGTTGGTTTTTAGGCTAAACATACAAACACACGTAAATAGTAAACACATAATACATATTACACATAACACTTATATACATATACATACACATACACACAACAGTAATAAAATTACACTAATAATTAAATACCCACAACCGTGTGTACACGGCCTAATAATTTCACGCGTCTGTACACTGCCTTACTGCCTGCGACGGCGGGCACGCTGGGCTGCGGTTGAATGATACATTATTATTATACCTACGAGTGACCGAAATTCGCGGAATTCCGTCGCGCCGGCTGCATCTCTCGCGCACGACTCAAATAAACATTTTATATATTTTGTTTTATAGTAGCGTTTAATTATACAAAGAATCTTAACTGTCCCGTTGGTTTCGTGGTCACAAGTGCATCTGCCGTTCTCGGGGTCCTGGGTTCGATTCTCAGGTCGGACAGTGTTATTAAAATTGGGTTTTTCCCGTTAGGAGTTTCTTTACTCTTTTTCTTTTTTTTTTTGCCCGGAGTTTGGAAATTGGTGGCGTAATACCCCCGTGCCTCGGAAAGCACGTAAAGCCGTTGGTCCTGCGCCTGTTCTCTCTCCTGTATTTGCGCACACACTTGTGCACTATAATATCTCCTGCAAACCTGGCTAATCTTCTTTGAAATTGGCCACCGTGACCGAAATCGGTCAGGGGATTTATTATTATTTTATTATTTTTAAACCTAAACCTACCCTAACACACTACAAAAGCACCCTTAGAATAATTGAATAAGCAACTGACAACCCTTGTAGCAATCAAGTATTCTTTTCTTCGGTTTTTACTATAAAAAGTACGCTTTTCTTTAGAGAATGAAGGACAGTCATAAAAATATTTTCGTAAAAATATTTTATTTTAATTAACGCCACCTCTGGAAAACAAGTTCACAAACCAAGTTTATGAATACAACGCCATCTAGTTATATCGCAAGTAAAACTATACACGTAGTGTGTAACTGTACATGTGTGTGTAAAGACATAGTAAAGATATAAAGTGAAACGGCTAAATGTTTAGGGGTACAAATCTTTGTATGTGACGAGTTAACAAGCAAAGTGAATATCTAAAAAGATTATGTTAATGCGTTAGTTGACGCATATAATAAAGTTGTTTCGCAAAGCTTTCTGAGTTAGGCGTAAAAATTGAAAATGTTCGAAGTGCGAATGTGCCGCCATCTAGCGATAAAGTGGCTGGGAGATCATGTATTGAATAGCCTTAAAAAGGGGTATCGTAACCATCGTATTACCCAGTAACTGGGTTGTGAAGGTCAGATAAGCAGTCGCTTCATGTAAATACTGGTATTCAGCTGCATCCGGTTAGACTGGAAGCCGACCCCAACATGGCTGGGAAAAGGCTAGGCAGATGATGAAGAAATGCGAAAGTAACTCTGTCTGTTGCCTTTTACTACTACTACGTAAGCGCTATGCACGTAATCTGCATTCGCAATTTATTTGCCAAAAATGTAAACAAATATGAGTTTATGGAAAAATAACTTTTAATTCTACACAAAAAAGTTCAGTTTACGCTACAACTTCAAGCATTTTTATAACTTTTTCAATAGTGCAGCTAGTCGCTCTGAAATCAACTTAATTCCCATTAAAATAAAGTTGATATTTGTTTAACTTGAAATAATATTAATTTGAAACAAGTTTTTATAAAGACTTTATATAGAAAATTTTGTAAAAGAGCAGGTTTTTATATAGACAATATTGTAAAAGAGCAGGGAAATTAATTCCTAAGCAAATTGACGACCAACTCAAATTGTCCGTATATTCTCGCGCGAAATGAACGTGAAGTTTGCGTTATTAGCTAAGGGATTGACGTGGTTTCGAGTATGGGATCATTGAGTGGTGATACTGAATTAGGGCCCTGTTATTCTTGATAAAATGACTATCACGGCAGATTGACGAAGGGTGTCAAATTGCTAAGCAATTAATTTCCCTGCCTGTACCATAAAGTATATTCTTTTTATATTATCTACTAGCTGCGCCCCGCGGTTTCACTCGCGTAAGTGTCGATCCCGTGGGAATATCAGGATAAAACGTAGCCTATATGTTAATCCAGGGTGTCAGCTACCTCCATACAAAATTTTATCAAAATTGGTCGAGCCGTTTGAGCGTGAAGAAGTAACTAACATATAAACGCACACACACACTCACTCACCAACTTTCGCCTTTATAATATTAGTGTGACTACGGAAAAATAAATAATTTCATTAATTAATAATAATTAATCCAAAGTAGCGTATAGACTCCTTAACAATACTCATCTGAATACTGAAATTATATCATTTCGGTCCCCATTCGATCGGGCCGCTTCTCTCGCTTCACTCGTTGGTAGATTATCTTTTAATTATTCCCTACGCCTGTTTTTTCGTATTAAATACGCCATCATTATCAATTTCCCTCGTTTGGCTCAATGGCTTTTGTAATTGTAGGTATTTTTGTACAAGTTGTTAATTTTCTGAAAGGTTCAAGTTATATTAAATAGCAAAACTCCACGGACTTGATGGGTATCGATATTTAAACACATAAAAAATTACCTATATTCAAAACTAGCTGCGCCCCGCGGTTTCACCCGCATAAGTCTTGATCCCGTGGGAATATCGGGGTATAAATTATCCTATGTCCTTTCCCGGGACTCAAACTATCTCTATACCAAATTTCATCTAAATCGGTTCAGCGGTTTAGGCGTGAAAAGGTAACATACAGATGGACAGAGTTACTTTCGAATTTCTGATATTAGTATGGATGAAAGAAATCGTTTCTTACTTTCATAATGTGCATTGATTCAGTTATAAGTTTTATATAGACGAATTGAGAACCTCCTCCTTTTTTAAAGTCAGTTGATAAAGTTCTATCATAATCCGCTCGCAGCTAAGAATCTTAAGATCACGAAAACAACAATAAGGCTACACATAGTAGAATAAAGCTAAAACTATAGTATGTTATGGACATGAACGGAGTCCTGCAAGGTCTGGTCGGTCGCAAGTGTGTACCGAGACTTATGAATATGCATGAGGAAGCTCATACCGTGCCGTATGCGGGGTGAAGGGGAGGGGGAGGGGGGGGGCGGAGGAACTCTGATAGATGTAATTAGTAAACAGATATTATAGGGAGATGCTGAAGATGATACCGATATGAGAGTTATTATGTATGTATGCCGTCCGTAACTTTGTAAACTTATTAAAAAGTTGTATTCTGGAAGTTGGCAACGTCACTGTTTAGAATGTCAAGTCTAAGGACCAACTTAAAAAAGATCTACAAAAACATTCTCTCGCTGTGTCCATAGATATGCTTGTAACAAACCTTAAGAGCGAAAATACTTTTTGTTAAATGTATATCTCTTTTAATTTTATTTTTGATCTCGACTGTAGGTAGGTATGTTATTTTATAGTTTTACTTAGCATAAGTAAGTTTTAGCACAATAATTTTTGTTATATTTTCTTTTTAAATTTCAAAATTTGTAATCCATTGTTAGACGAGAACAATTGCCGACAAACTGTTATGCAGTTGGCAGACTTAATGTATGCTATTGTTAATACAGATTTTGAATAAAAACATAAAAAAAGAACATATTTACTCAACGTGGGCGATAACGCCCCCTCGTGAGATGTTGAGATTTTTAGGGGGGCAGACCCAGAGAAAATTATGTATCCTATCTTACGACTATACAGGGTTACTTGTAATTCGACGTATCCATCAGGAGCTGATTGGGGGGGCAAAATGCAACAAATTCAATCCCTCATATGTATAGCCAAAATTCAATAGTTTTCGAGATATTTGAATTTTAAGGGTCATCTATATACATATATAAAATACAAAGTCCTGACTGACTGACTGATATATCAACGCACAGCCTAAACCGCTGGTCCTAGAGACATGAAATTTGGAGGGTGCGTTCTTTGTGAAGAGTAGGTGTCCACTAAGAAAGGGTTTTTCGAAATTCCACCCCTAAGAGGGTGAATGGGGGGAGGGTGAAATTTCACGCAGACGAAGTCGCGGACAGAAGCTAGTTTGACATAATTCTAAATAAAAAAAAACATTGTATCATTGTCAATGACCATCTGCCTAGCCTTTTCCAGGGTTGGCTTCCAGTCTCACCGGATGCAGCTAAATACCAATATTTTACATGAAGTGACAGCCTATCTGACCTCCACAACCCAGTTACTGGGTAATACGATACCCCTTGGTAAGACTGGTTATCAGACTTTCGGGCTTCTGACGACCCGTAACGACTGTCAAAGTTCCAGCAATGATAGCTTTGACCAACGGGTTTACGCGCTTTCCGAGGCACGGTGGGTCACCCATCCACAGGCCAACCGTGGCAAGCGTAGCTTAACCTGATCGATCGATCCTTGCGGCTGTTACAACTTAGTCACAAGCCCCTCATCATTTTCAATATCTTCCTCAATCAATTTAAGAAAAAGCTCTATTATTAACGAAAGGCAAGTCACCTTTTATACGAAATCAAACATATGTTTACGTTCCATTTCATTTATTTCAATTCATTTTTGTCGAAGGACAAAAAGTAAAATAGTCGCACGGGACAATAGTTTGGTGTCAGCGTCGGTGGGCGAAGCTCGTCAAACTTAGGGGCTAGTGATGTGCCCACTTGTCGACTAATTGGTATATCGAGATTTTTTTTTTTTTCTGGTAATGAAATCTATGGCAGTCGCTCCATGTAAAATACTGGTATTCAGCTGCATCTGGTTAGACTGGAAGCTGACCCCAACATAGTTGGGAAAAGGCTAGGCAGATAGTGATGGATGAAGTCTATGCTAGGTGAAAACGAAATTCAAAGGCACCGAAAATTTTGAAAATGGCCGCTGATGTCTGTGTCTCCTATTGACCGCCAGCGAACGGCAATAGGTAAATTTTGGCTTAACAAGCACCACCAAGCGCATACATGGCGTACAAGTAAAATATCTAATTGAATAATATTAATCAACCTCAGTTTACTGCTGGACATTCGCGTGACCCAAACTGCTCAGTAACACCGGAAGTACGATGTTTTCTCTAAGTAAACACTTTTTGAAGTGAAACTTCTTAGGCGGCGACAAGATTTGAGAATCAAAAATTTCAAGGACAATTATTATCGTTACATGAGAAGGAAAAATATATAACTCTCTCTCTGTCTGTCTCTCACACTAAATCTCTCTTGTACTTAATTTTTTAAGAAGTTCCTCATCACTCCTGTCACGTGTAGTACACGTGATAGAAGTGAAATATCTAAAACTGCACGAGCAATTTTTTTATTATTGGTTGGTTTGCGTTTGACATATCTCACTTGATAGTAAGCGAAGATGGGGTCGACAATGAAGCACGTCTGAAAATTCGGTTTCTATCGAATACATTGCTATTATATTAAGTGAGTGGGTCGCAACACTATGCGACTTGTTGTGTCGCCAGCGCAGACGCTCGTATGAATTGCCTGTCGCCTCTTTCCGACCGTGTTTCTTTGCCATTTGAGTTCAACGTCACGATTATGTGAAGATGGATATGAAGTGGTATTTGGATAGTGGGGTTAATTATTTATTTATTATTATACATTAATTAATTTAATTTACAATTATAACACCTTCACAGACTTATCCAAGGAGATGTTTTGAGTCACAATGTCTAAGACCTAGTACACAAATTATAAAAAGTAAAAACCTGTAAGCAAAATTACAAATAATTATAATATACCTACTTTAAATTTAATATAACAATTATTATAAAAATTGCCACATTTATAATCTTATATCTCCCTCAATTATTATTTGTGCCATATCAATTAATTTCGGCAGGTATTATAATACTGGCGACCCGTCCCTGCTTCGCACCATTTTTACGACTTAGCAAAACACCAAATTTATTTATTATGTATAAGTTTAATTTTAATGTTTTATACACATAAACCTTCCGGAATATATACCCTTAATAATGTTGAAAACTATAACAAAATTCGTTGCACAATTTAGATGAACAACGTGGCCATACAGGCAGACACGAAAAGCAGCTTTAATTTATAATATGTATACTTTTTTCAGATTTTGAGTAGAACAATAATCATTTTGTAAGAAGAGTAAATTCATAAATAGACGATATTTTTTTTATAACTTATTTTTTTTTTTGTAAAAGGAGTAGGTGAGGATCGTAGCAGGCGTTTATTAGTAACTGCCTACTCTGTAGGAAAAGGCGTGAGTTTATGTATTCGTCTTTATATACAACCAGATTAAAAGTTTGTCACTTCATATCCACGTTTCTTGCATCCACGAGTTCGCCGTACTTTTGTCCGTCGTTTGAAAGAAGTTACCTAGTATAAATGAAGACTGCTTTTATTTTTGTTCAGTACTTACTAACAACTGGTACTTGTCGCTGTAAAGTTACGTTCTAGTGGAGTTCTGTTTGTTGTTCAATAATAAGCGCAGGAATATTCATCCGTTGATGTGTTGTTTATTTCGATTCTTATTTATTACTGTCTTTAAGTTTATCTCCCGTGTTGGCTCGACTTTCGAAAGAAAAACTCATACCGTGCCTTTCCCTTCATTGCATGATTTAATATCTTCTTGTAGAAAAAAATTTTAACCTGTGAACCGCCCACTGATTTGTGTGCTTTTTTAACCTGTGAACCGTTTGATGGAAATTGCCATCAAGATGCAATAAAGGTTTAAATTATTATGTTTCACAATCAGCAAGGTCGCGGAGAGCAATAGTCTAATGGCACGTCTTGTAGATCAAGCAACGTTGAAGTACTAATACAAATAAAACCGACAGTATCTGCCGCATGTCAGACGAACAATGGGCCAAACTTACGACCCAATGGGTCCCTCTCGTGGGTTCAAACCCAGGCAGGCACTTTCCTTTGTGTCACTTATTTCGTCACCACTGCTGGTCCCAAACGGTGAAGGAAAACATCATGAGGAAACCGGCCTGTCCTAGAATCAAAAAGTCGATGACAGTTGACATCTAACAGCCCGCACTAGGTCCGCGTGAGGATTATGGCCGACTCCCTCTCTCTCGAGAGAGAAGGCTAAGGTGATAGTGGGTCTGCTGACTACCCAGAGACTAGGACATTTAGTAATACTATTCATAAACCTATTCCAACGGACTCAAAAGCAGAAGACCGCGCTTAAGGGCCCACGTTAAGAAAACAATTTTTTTATGAATTCGTGTTTTTTTTTAAATATAGACTAGGACTTTGCCAGTGACTTTGTCCACAATTCTCTTTATTCCCTATACTGCGGGAGTTACGAAAATCCTTATTCCTTGTCTTCATCATAAAGGGAACCTCTTTTCAACCGGATTTTTCTTTTTAGGATTCAAAATCAAAAGTCATTTGTTCAAACTAGGCTCAGAATCAGCACTTTTTGATCATTGAAATTAAATAGAACAGTTCCAAAACGCCCGCCCTTTACTACTTCCTATTGCTTTAGCTGGGAAGACGAAGTGGCGCAACAAACTCCCCAGCAGCACAGGTGTCTGTTAAGTTAGAGGATCTTGATTCTCTAAGGTGTTTCAAAATTAACCCTACAAACTTTAAGACATCGCTCATATTGCAATTAGTTCTATGTCATTTTTTCATTCTACATTGTCAGCAGCATACTGGAAAAAAATCTTTTATGACACCAAAATGTTTTTGAACTAATGTTTCCTAACTATTAAATGTGCATTTTGAAATTCCCATAAACAATTATACCTAAGAAATAAAAAAAAAATTGATATTTTTTACATTGAACAAATTGCAATATGAACGACGAAGAGGTGTTTATACCATCGAACTGAACAACTTTTACTTACTATAGGAACAACCCTGAAAGCACGAAAAAAAATCAGCTGTTTAAGGGGCTTACAGGACCTAAACGCAAAAAAACGGTAGTTTTCGAAACAATAAAAGTATATGATCGCCTACAGTAAACAAAATCAGAAAAATATATGATATTCTTCAGGATATATGCTAGATAGATAGTGTTTTGAAAACACAATACAACTAATTTGGTACGATAGAAAAAAATCATGAACATACCTCTAAAAAACTTTCTTTTTACAATAAAAACCATACTAATATACATACAATCATTCTGATTTTTTGTCAGATTATTCTACAAGTAACATACTAAAATGATAGTGTTTTATTTTTTTATTTAAAACAATAGTTTTCTTGTAAATCGAATATTCATAGTTCCGAACATAAAAAGTGCGCATGTGTGCGTGAACGCCCGTGTAGCGACACTGCCGGCCGAGGCCTGATGCTATACGGACGTGTCGCTCTTTTCGCCGCACTATTTCCGTCAAGATTGTTATGTTTTTGTTAAGTTTTATTTGTAAATTCATTGTTTATTATTATTTGCATATCTTCTTTCCGTAAATATTTTTATTTCGTGTAAATATAAAATACTTTAAAGTTTGTTATGTATGGGTGCAAGGCGCGCGCCATCTATTGTACGGCTAGTCCCAACTCCCGGTCGTTTCACTTGTGTCTCCCGGCAGCGGTCCGCGTACTACCTAACAAAGTTGAAATAGCGTAATAATTTGTAAATAAATGGGAAATATAGTGAAACATTCCGTAAGGAGGACTACAAAACGTTCATATAAAACAAAAGCCGAACATAATATGAACGAAAGTAAAAAGTATGAGCATTTTATTTTTAACTGAATATTTTTATTTTTGCAATAAAACTATGAATTTTGGAAACATCTAAGAAAGTGAAGTCATTATGTTACGCATAAGCTAAGCATTTTCGGCGCCGCGTACATCTGTCACACCGGCGCATGTGGACGGCGTGTAGATTTGTATTCGAGAGTCCCCGGGTTCGATTCCCAAGGTTACGAAAACGTACTTTCTTTTTAAATTTTATTTAAATGTATTTTGAATTTTTAGATAGATAGTGTTTTGAAAACATAATACAACTAATTTGGTACGATAGAAAAAAATCATGAAGATACCTCTAAAAACTTTCTTTTTACAATAGAAACCATACTAATATATGTACATACAATCATTCTGATTTTTTGTCAGATCATTCTACAAGCAACATACTAAAATACAGTATAATCTCACTAATCCGGCACTATTAAAAACCGGAGGGTGCCGGATTATTGGAATGTTCGGATTATTGGATTATAGTGAAAAAGTCATAGGTAAAGAATAAAATAAAGTATTTCATAGAGGGAGTCAATGTATGTAATGTATTCGATTAACATGTAGGTACATATGTGATTAACTATGTAGTTTTAAAATAATCCTTAATTGAGGTCTGCTTTTGTGCAACTTGTAGTCCTTGCTTAAAAACCTTTTCTCGCATGTTGCGAAGAATTATAATATCTTTGGCAGACATGCCGTTTTCTTCTGCCCATGTTATGCACGTATTGAAACACATCAATGCATTATCTGGTTTAACTCTTATAGCAGTTGTAGTAGTTGGTGGCTCTAATATTTCTACAAAGCTTTCTTCTTGTACTGCTTCAGATATTATGAAGCGCACAGGTATAGAGGGGCGAGGGAGGCGTGGGCGGAGGGTGCCGGATTATTGGACGTGCCGATCTATCGAAGTGCCGGATTAGTGAGATTATACTGTAATAGTGTTTTAATTTTTTAGTTCAAACAATAGTTTTATTGTAAATAGCATATTCATAGTTCCGAACATAATAAGTGCGCATGTGTACGTAAACGGTAAACCCCCGTCACCCCGTGTAGCGATAATGCCGGCCGAGGCCTGATACCTACTATACGGACGTGTCGCTCTTTTCGCCGCATTATTTCCGTCAAGATTGTTGTTTTTGTAACGTTTTATTTGTACATACATTCATTGTTTATTATTACTATTTGCATATCTTCTTTCTGTAAATATTTTTATTTCATGTAAATATAAAATACTTTAAGTTAAAATAGCGTAATAATTTGCTATCAATTATATAATTTGTAAATATGGGAAATAAAGTGAAACATTCCCTTAGGAGGACTACAAAACGTTCATATAAAACAAACGCCGAACATATGAACGAAATTAAAAAGTAAGAGCATTTTATTATTACTGAATATTTTTTTTCACTATGAATTTTGGTAGTCTAAGAAAATGCACTTATTACGCATAAGCTCAGTTTTTTCGACAACATATACAACCGTTACATTGGCTTATGTAGACGACGCGCAGGTTTGTGTTCGAGGGTCCCCGGGTTCGATTCCCAGTGATACGAAATCGATTTAATTTTATTTAAATGTATTTTGAATTTTTAAATATATTTTTATAAATAACTAAAAAAACGTCTACAATGTAATTATCTTTCACAGGAGAAAGAAAGTCGAAAATATCAACACGGAAGTTACTTCTAATGCGTAAGTACCTACACGTTTTCTAAGCCATTGTAACAATAAAAAAAACCTAAATTTATTAACAGCCCGCTACTTATTGATAATGTGCATAAACCTGAAATCGCGAAAAAAAAATCAGCTGTTCCCTACATTTTATGTTCGCATAACTCGTCAAAATGTAGGGAACAGCTGATTTTTTTTCGCGATTTCAGGTTCGGTCTCATAGTAAAAGTTGTTCATAATAATGAGTACAATCTCCCATTTCGATTTGTCGCATGTGTTCAATTTCACCCTGTATACAGGGTGTTACAGAAAGGGTATATCAATACAAACGGGTTGAAGAGTGTATCTGGTCTAGAATCTCTGTACAAAATTTCAGCTCAAAAACATTAACTTTGAAAATGCTTAATATTTTTTTATTTCGACATCACGGCGCTGCACTGGCGCGTGGCAGCGTGATGTGCGTGTACTAGGCGCACAGACACACTACAGATAATGGATAATGACCCTCGTAGTGCGGTGACACGTTTGTTATGATTTCAATTTAATAAACTATCGAAATAAAAAAATATTAAGCATTTTAAAAGTTACTGCTTTTGAGCTGAAATTTTGTACAGAGATTCTAGACCAGGTACACTCTTCAACCCGTTTGTATTGATATACCCTTTCTGTAACACCCTGTATATAAAAATGAAACCCGTTTTCCGTTGTCACGACATAACATGAAAACGGCTGGACCGATTTCGCTAATTCTTTTTTTGTTGTGATCGGTATTGCCGGGACAAGGTTTGTATGAAAGAAAATTTTGGAAATTCGAAAAAAAAATTGCACCCGTGCGAAGCTGGGGCGGGCCGCTAGTTTATTATAAACAAAATCAATTTTAAATCTAATTTCTTGCTTTTGATAATTTTCATCGCAATTTTCAGATGAAACTGTTACCTATTTCATTATGCCCATTATCAATAAGTCGCGGTCTGTTAATAAAAACATTAGGTCAGAATTTTTTTTATTTATGTAATAGCTTAGAAAACGTGTAGGTACTTGCGCATTAGAAATACCTAACTTCCGTGTTGATATTTTCGACTTTCTTTCTCCTGTAGACTTTTTTTTAGTTATTTATGAAAATATATAATAGATATATTTAAAAATTCAAAATGACATTTAAACAGATAATTCGATTTCGTAACCTTGGGAATCGAACCCGGGGACTCTCGTATACAAATCTACACGTCGTCGTCCACATACGCCACTGTGACAGTTGTACGTGAAGTCGAAAATACTTAGCTTATTCGAAATGACTGCACTTTCTTAGATGTTTCTAAAATTCATAGTTTTAGAAAAAAACACTGCAAAGTGATAACTTTTATTTCGGAAGTCGGTGTCGCTGGTTCCGCATTTTCGTTTTTTGACACCGACTTCCGAAATTAATAGTTATTTATCACGCTGTAGTGCTTTTTTTGAAGTCGGTTGTTTTTTTTTCTTTCTAATTGTACCTACCCCACAAAAATTCAATTAACACTAGTGCATTGAAGAATCATCAAAATTCGCATAGAAATGCCGGAGATGCAGTACATTTATGCATATTAACTTCGGACATACTACATAAGAATAATTACCTAATGTATTATATACTAAAACCTTCCTGGAAGTATGTAGGTAGATCACATTAGTGAAAGAATGATCAAAATTGGTTCATCAGTTTTTTAGAAAATCTACAAATATATATACAAACATACACACATACATACATTACATAGGTACATACATACGGGTCGAATACACAACCTCCTTTTTTGAAGTCGGTTAAAAATGTTTTAAATTTCATTGAATCAGTTTTATTTCAAAATCACCCACATCCTTAAGTTTTTCAAGTCACACTCAAAACGAATAAAATTTATTATGTTGTCACACATAACTACATAATTTGTTTGTTAGATCTTTAACTTATTTGCACATCGTTTCCGCGCCATCTATTAGAATACTAGGGCGTAATCTCACAAAACCGTTACTTCTAAATCTCATGTATGCTTTATGTCATAATTGTGATGGGCGTCGTCGTTAGATGGCGTTTGCGTCGATTCTGCATATGTGTGCATGCGTTTTTCAAGGACACTTAGGTCTAGTAAGCCTCTTAATACAAAAGTTCAATATGTACCTACTTGACCAAAATGTATGAAACAGCTGATTTTGTTGGTCCCATAGTGAAAGTTGTTCAGTTCGATGGTTTAAAGCACCTCTTAAAATTTGTAGGGATAATTTTGAAACACCTTGTATACAATAGTATGAATAGTTACGAAACACAAAACAGTATGTCAGGTAGAACACGGCAGCTCACCGTCCGATCAGGACCAGGCCCGTGCCGGACGGCGCGTACGTGTTCCACGCGCGCCTCAAAGAGATGTCAGCATAAAGGAAGGGGCCTGCCAGGGCCGAAGCCTGCCGGGGGTGCGGGATTGTCCGAAAGGGTTACCGCTACCCCGGAACATAAAGCGCTAAGGAAGGAACACGGATGGGTTTTAGTCAGTAAGAGTCTGACACTCCCTTCCGCTCCACCCAGAGCGGGAGGGGTCATTTGAAGATTTCCCATCCATAAAAAAAAAAAGGTAGAACACGGCAATATACCAACAAAATTAGGATTAATATCCCTTTTTCTTTATTTACAACCTCCGTATTACCTGCATTGTGTCCTAACCCTTCATCAAGTCGCACATGAAGATTACATAATCCGGATTGACGCATTATCGCGGATAGCTTTAAATCGCTTTACATAATTCTGTTTGTGTCATCACACCGGGGTCGATGGCCTCGTCATAATCGGGACCGCGCCAGACATCGACATCGCATATTTCAGAATCGAGTACTCGAATGTACTCGATAATCGATTTGGTGTGTGCACTACTTTGCATGTGATCTTTAATGATGAGTGTCTTTTGTTTTTTAAGTTTTTATTCTTGTCCAATAGGTATCTATCACACTAATATTATAAAGGCGAAATTTTCTGAGTGTGTGTGTGTGTGTGTGTGTGTTTATAATATGTTTGTTACTTCTTCACGCTCAAACGACTGAACCAATTTTGATAAAATTTTGTATGGAGGCAGCTGACACCCTGGATTAACATATAGACTACTTTTTATCCCGATATTCCCACGGGATCGACATTTACGCGGGTGAAACCGCGGGGCGCAGCTAGTCATTTATATGTGTGGATATAGAGCTATGTTGTACACTATGCCCCACCTTCTATACTGGTCTCTGTGTCCCAAAACTTCACCGACGACGCCGTAGATGTGTGTTTTGGGGCAACAAGATCTGAGAAAAGTCGTGCCAGCGTCACGAAGAAGATGAAGACCGAGATGACGATTAATTGATATGTATAGAAGGAGTGGCCGACTGCAAATAAATTCAGATAAGGGCAGGAGGATAATTATGTACAGACGCCAGCACATAAAGCTACCCGAAACTGTAAAATTTTCCCAATCAACTTTGAACCTTATGCTTTACCGATAAAGTTGAAAATCTATTAAAGAATATAGAGGTATGAGGAACAGGGTGTAAAGTTCACTCTTACTCTATAGAAAAGGGAGGATCCTCCGACCAGACGGGTGTTGTGTCTGGCGGGCAGCTGCCCAATGAGTCATGTCGGACTGTTGTATATATGCTAGTTGCGTGGTAAACTCTGCTTGCGAGATGCAGGATTTGCGTGACGTCAGTATGACGCGTTGTTCGCATGTGGCGTTGTAGATACCGCTACAAGAAATTTGACAGATTGTAGTAGGTTGGGTAAGAGACAAGTTATTAACTACTTATCTAGTTACACAAAGCTATCTGCCAAGTTCATAATATCATCATCATCAGCCTACAGCAGTCCAGTGGACATAGGCCTCTCCTATTGCACGCCATTCAACTCGATTTTCGGCAACTCTCATGCAGCTGCTACCAGCCATCCTGCGAAGATCGTCGCTCCACCTAGCCTGAGTGACGTCCGTCCGTCCGTCTTATGCGGTCGCCACGCAATATATTTCATAATATTAAGGAATGCAATAAAATCTTCATTGTTTTTGGTTAAGAATCAGCCCGTTTAGTCGGAGTATTCCCGTTTGAGCACCTATTTTCAGAGCACCTTTTTTTAGAGCACCAAAGGTATTCCCATTAGAGCACCAATCAATATTTTACCGTGGTGCTCAAAGGGGAACAATAAAAAATATTCAACTTCATTCCCTTTAGAGCACCTACGGTAGCTTCTAGTGATGGGGTGTATAATAAAACATATCGATAATTAAAAGTCGGTTAAAAATTGGCAGTTTCATTGCAGAATGCTATCATTTAATAAAAACATAATATCATCATTAACATAAAAGTTTACTCAACCTTTGATTGTTAATATTACAATAAGTTTCCTCCAGTTTAATTTTATCTATCCCCAAACCAATTGTAGGCTGTAACACTAACAAAAGAAATCGGTGATTTCATAGAATAGATTAGAATATACAGCTTGGTCCAAATAGTGACGTCAATAATTTTTTATTAGATTCCTCACACCGGGGGGTATCCAAAAATACCCCATGTATGCTCCGCGATTTTTTTGTAGTTTTCAAGTTATAATTTTTTAAGAGATTTTTTAATAATAATAATAATAATAATTTTATTTTCAGATAACATGATCCATTATGGTTAGTAACAAAATGAGCTTATAAACTATGTTAGTAGGTAAAGAATTTAAATAATAATAATATAAATCACAATTAAAAATACACAATTAAGAATATACAATTAAAAAAATACATAATTAAAAATACGCAATAAAAATTTAACTAATAAAAATACATTTCAGTTTTTCGTCCCAACCACGATTCTTACCCAGAGCGAGTGTATCGGACACTGATAATTACTCGTAACTATCTTCAGAATGTCGTTGCTGCTGCCGCGTACTCTGCCCAACAGCGACGCCACGCGCTTGCGTCTTATTGCGTAAAAGTCATCCGTACGCGCTTCGGCAAACATCGCGGACGCACTGCAGAACCGCGGCAACCGCAACAACATCCTGAAGACGTTATTGTATTGTACCCGCAGAGCGCTGTATGCCTTTTGAGTATAATTAACCCACAGGCTGCTCGTGTAGAAGGATTGGCAATATGCTTTGAATAGCGCTAACTTGACTTCAGCTGAGCAACGAGCAAACCTGCGAGCCAACATATTACCCCGGACCGCCAGCGCTCTGCGTTCACGTTCAATGTCCTCGTTGTCCTTTAGATCATCGGTGACAATGTGCCCTAGATATTTAAAGTTTTTCACTCTCGTGAGAGGAGAACCGTTCAGAAAAATAGGTGGAGGTTCATGACGGGTTTTATCACCAAGACCAAAAAACATACACTCGCTCTTGGCAGCATTGTACTTGAGACCATGACTCTCGGCATACCGCTCACAAACTCCAAGTAAATGACGAAGGGACCTAATTGACGGGCCCAGCAGCACCATGTCGTCGGCATAACTTATATTATTGACAGCGACTCCATCAATATGACAACCTACATGCATGCTACTGAGCTCGCCAATCAGGCTATCCATGTATACATTAAAAAGCGTGGGCGAGGAAATTCCCCCTTGCCTCACGCCACACTCTAGCTTGTACTCCTCAGACAACCAATCCGCCCACTTAACGACATTTAATTGATTGTCATACCAAAATTTCAGAATGTCCACTAGCTCTGTAGATACATTACGCTTACGCAGTTTATCCCACAGGACCTCATAACAAACTAGATCAAAGGCTTTGGATAAATCTAAATAACAAGCATAAACAGGTGTCCTACGATCCAAATAATACCTAACCGTGTGTTTCATACAGAGAATAGCGCTCTCAGTGGAAAGGCCAGGTTGGAAGCCAAATTGCGCGTGATGCAGGTTCAGGTTCTTTCTTAAATGCCTGTTAAGCAGACTATCCATTACCTTTGCCAGAATTGTCGCCAGGGAGATGGGACGATAGTTACTTTTATCACAAATATCTGCTGTTTTACATTTAACAGATTTTTTAATGTATTCTGCCAACGAGGTTTCAAAAATTATTATCTTTTTATGTAGTAAATATTTTGCATTCTTTTTTTTGGACATGATTGCCTTGAATGTCTTATTAATAAAAAAAATAACTTAGCTTCCTGAAATTACTTAAAGTTAAACAAAAAGGCTTTACATTTAAAACTTTAGTTTTCAGTAGGATTCACTCAAACATTCAACTTCAATTTAAAAATACAAAAAAGACTTTTCGTAGCTTTGGAATAAATTTTAAAACTTTACAGGGTCCTATACTATCTAAATCATCCAAAAAAAATAGTACTTTATTGGCTTTTTTTTGTAGTAATCGGCCTTCGAAGGTGGATGGGCCAAAAATCATTGAAAAACGATTAAAGCATAAAAAAAATTGTTTTTGTACTTTTTATCATTCTGATGGCAAATTGAACTTAGAAATGTAATTTGAAACAAAAAAAAAGAATGCAAAATACCTACTACATAAAAAGATACGAATTTTTGAAACCTCGCTGGCAGAATACATTAAAAAATCTCTAAAAAAATTATAACTCGAAAACTACAAAAAATCGCGGAACATACATGGGGTATTTTTGGATACACCCCGGTGTGAGGAATCTAAAAATAATTATTGACGTCACTATTTCGACCACCCTATATATAAATATACTGCTTCATATTATAATGAAGAGTATTTAAGGCCAGGTAGAGCAAGTGAAGTAGGCATTTAATGCTACCACCCTTCCCGCGAAGCGAGCCGTGCGCTCGAACGCCTCGCGCCGGTGCGGCTTATATGAATCCAAAGCCGAGCGAAGTGTCATACTGTCATACATGCAAGTTTGAGAGAGATAGCCGCTGAACTTTCTGTGTCTCGCAAGTCGAAGAAGAAGCTCTGTCTTGCTTTTTAGAAGTTGTCTAGGAGAAGGATAACTCCAAAATCAAACCCGTGTCCTGCCAGTTCACACAAAAATTAATTTACATTACTTGACAAGCAACTATGGGCAAAAACATGATTTGTCATTTCATCATTATACAACAACAAGTTTGCCAAATAATTCACTTAAGAAAATAATTATCCGATAAACTTTTTTTAATAACGTATTATTTGACAAACAACTTATTTTTTTTCATTGTATCTCATAAAACAACGTTTGGAATAAAATGTTACATTGACTTATAATTACGCAATTTCCTAAAAATGAAACTTATTAAATAGGCATTATGTTAGTCATTTAATTTAGTACCTAGTGTAAATAATTAGTTGTGTTAAATATTGTAAAATTTAACAAGACAAAGCGTAAATAACGTTTGATAAAATGAATTGCTTGATAATTACTTACTTAATTTATTTGAGAAATTTTTCTAAGTGTCGGTTTCGGCGAGCTCGGGAGTTATTAGAAATACTGTATTTACTAGTTTTATGTGGCTATAATTTAATAAGCATAGCTTTATTATTCTATTTTCGAGTTAAATGGTGATAATTAAAATTATAGAAAAGTATATATTTATTTTTAACATATTATTATTACTACTTCCAAAAGTTTCTTTAACTGATATAACGTTCATAGTATTCTTTTTTAAAACAACTAAAAACTTTACTTGTATAATACATAAATATGTAGTATTATTAAGAAATATTATTTTACTAAAAACAATAAGCGTAAAGACTACTGATGTTACGAGGAATGTGATTTCTTTTATTTTATTTGTCTTAAGTAAGTCAGGTACTAGAAAATAACATAAAGCTGATTGTGATATTAACCGTTGAAGTGCCAACGTCATAATTTAGTAATAATTACATAGTTTCCTAAAATTAATATGATAATAAAAGTATTGCCAATTTTTATCGATATGTTTTATTATACACCCCATCACTAGAAGCTACCGCATCGTAGGTGCTCAAAAGGGAACAAAGTTGAATATTTTTTATTGTTCCCCTTTGAGCACCACGGTAAAATATTGATTGGTGCTCTAATGGGAATACCTTTGGTGCTCTAAAAAAAGGTGCTCTGAAAATAGGTGCTCTAACGGGAATACTCCGTTTAGTCCGAGCAAATATTAAACAAATCGGTCTATTCTTTACTCATTTCTCTGCTAATAAACAGCGGCACTCCGGGAGTGCTGACAGAAATGAAAACAAAACACAAACAGAATACTTTGCCATCACTTACTGACATATAGGATATACATTGAAACCGAGTACTTACAGTCAACAGCAAAAGTAGATGATGAAAATCAGAAATTCAATACTAATGAACGGAGTTCGCGTCAGAACTGTGTGGCGTCGAAGTGATTCAAAAGTACTTTACTACTAGTACAGCTGTCATAATTATATTCGTTATCAGTTTTGACTCCAAAAGTTATAAACTCAATTCATCATCTATTTTTGAACACATCCGAAGCGGTGTCGGTTACGGTAACAGTGGCGCGAATTCAATGGCTTGGTCCCATCTCAAAAAATGCCGAACACGCCTATCACTTCAAAAACTAGGTTATCTGTATCCGTACCACTAACATTTACTTCCATTCAAGCTTTATGCACTTACAACAAATAAATGAATAAACGAAACCGCTTCAAACCAACATTAATAGCTCTCAAACATTCAACAAAGTTTATGATAAGCCTTCTAACCTTAAACAAAACTGCACCGACCTCATAAGATACTTGTAGGTACGATACCTGTACCATCGGCCTTCAATTGAACAAAACAATACCCTTTATCTGCTAAAATAGCTGCCAACTATGGACCTGATATCCATTTTAATAATTTCCCTGGCGAACCAGTCCACAAACAAACTTATAGCTTCACACATGAAAAATACTATTCTCATCAAAATAAAGTTCATTTTTCCATGACGCAGGTGTGGTTGGTGGTTGTAAGATCCGTCGGAGTTATAAGAGCTATGCCAAGTGGAATATTAGTCGTTACTTGTAACGCGATATCGAGTAAATATTATTGATATTCGTGTATCGAGTCCGTTTATCGATTGTTACCGAGTTGGTGGGTTGTATTTCACCTGTTTCTGGGGTTGTGGGTTAGGGATGAAGTAGTGATGTAGTTTTATTGTGTTGTTGGAATTAAGTAAAATATTGAGTCGTTCGTAGTTTTTTACATCGAACTTTTTTGCCGTCCGATGTTTTCAAACAGCTTTTATGTAGCAAGTGTCGACATAATTATTGAGTTAAAAGTATATTGGGAAAGAATAACTTATAGTAATAATTAAAACATTTATAATATTCCTTTGATAAGTTATGGGCTCTGAAATAGGTCAAGGCATAATCTTTAGTACTGCGTAGCTGTTTACAAATCTGCTACGACTGCGTAGCACAAGTAGCGCGAACCACCTACGCCGGAGCACTCTACGACGTAGCACTAACCAAAAACTCACTTTGTCTAAACATCGTCTTTGTTCATGACAAATAAACTGTTCAATTCCCACCAAGTTTAAGTTAAAATACATTTAACTTAAACATTTTCTACTAAAAGTTAAACATAAAAGAACACAAATAAATCACGGTTGACAAATAAGAACGCTGGCGTGCCTCGCTCCCATACCTTACGACTGTATTCACTACTTTTTACCCTATTCAGGAGTTTTTACTCTTTTAGTTCCCAGACACGGCATAGATGTCGCCACCTGACTTACTGAGAGATTGATTCACGAGACCGTTTTTAAGTTTTTGTGAGGTAGAATTTATTTACAGACTCTTCGTTATCAATTAATCAGTCGATTGCTCATTTTTGTTTTTAGTGGCTTTTGACTGGAAATTAAATTGACTTGTTTTGCTCGCGGTTTTGTTTGCGGGGATAAGAAGCTTTATAGTTTTTTTGTGAGTAGGTATATATCCTCATTATATTAACATAAGTACACCAATTATGTTATAGTGTATATCTATCAGTCATCATCAGGCCTCCTCACTTCGAGAGGGACTGTGCTTTAATCCACCACGCGGGCCCAGTGCAGGTCGGTAGATGTCACATGTCTTCGAATTTTTGGTTCTAGGACATGCCGGTTTCCTCACGATGTTTTCCTTCATCGTTTTGAGAGCAGTGGTGATGAAATAATTTACACAAAGTAAAGCGCCTGTCTGGGTTCGAACCACCTTTCTGATCTGTCAGGTATTGTACCTGGCATAATATGCTGAGCTGGACTCCTATTTGGTGCAACCATGAGACACACACCGCCCAGTAGTGATCAACCAATATAAATGTCACATGAGGTGTCTATGAGTCAATTTATCTTTTTATTTTTTGAAGTGAAAACTTCTTTAGCGGCGTTGAACACTTTTTGTAATGGGTAAAAAATGTTAAACTCGCGTCAGGGCATCGCGTTAGGACACGTGACCGTCAGGAGAGATTCCCCCCCCCCCCCCTCTCTACGGCGGCGCCAACCGAAGTGAACCAAGTTTAATGACACACGACAATGGATGGATGGATGGATGGAGTGGAAGTGGAAGTGGAAGTGGAAGTGGAACCGGAAGTGGAAGTGGAAGTCGGAGTCGGAGTCGAAGTCGAAGTCGAAGTCAAGTCAAAGTCAAAGTCGAAGTCAAAGTCAAAGTCGAAGTCAATGTCAAAGTCGAAGTCGAAGTCGAAGTCGAAGTCGAAGTCAAAGTCAACGTCAAAGACGAAGTCAAAGTCAAAGTCGAAGTCAAAGTCGAAGTCAAAGTCAAAGTCAAAGTCAAAGTCAAAGTCGAAGTCGAAGTCAAAGTCAAAGTCAAATTCAAAGTCAAAGTCGAAGTCGAAGTCGAAGTCGAAGTCGAAGTGGAAGTGGAAGTGGACGTGGACACACTGCTGTGTATTCGTAAAATTCGTGTATATAAAGTGTTTTATGGAAATTGAACGAAGTGCATCTATTAATGAAAAAAGGGACGCAGAAATAGTGAAAAAAAAAATGAGTTATTATAACTCATTTTTTTTTCATAAATCAATTATTAATTGAATTAATATTCAATTAATAATTGATTTATTTCAACGTTAATATTCAAGTTTTCACTTCTGCCGGCACTCCCGGAGTGCAAACCGTCTTTTTTTTATTTTCCTGCTAAATGGGCGCGCTCTTGACCCCAATCACGCCTGAATTTTTGTTAATCTTTGTTTTTTTTTCTGACCTTTTTTGATGTTTTATTTAATGCCTGTATTGTGTGTTTTGTCGCAGTAAATCAACATTTTATCTATCTGATACATGCTGTATTATAAACTGCGATATTAAATCTTTTTAAGCGTGGTGATTACAGCTATTTCCTCTACCAACCTGTATAGTTCGTCCATTAATAATATTTGTAACAAACACTATTTTCTTGTCCCCATGTTGCATGACCGAGGTCTCGCTAAAGTTAGCAGAGATTGATTCTTTGCAAGGTTTTAAACTTTTTGTTTAAGATCGGATGTTGTGTTTTTGTGCTAAAAGATTAACGTAGGGAGTTACAGACAGTTTTGGTTGTTTGTCGGTAAAGTTCGTGCGGTGCCTTTAGATTTGGAGGATATTTATTTACTTAAGAGAGAAGTACAATTAAAGAGAAGAGTAAGATTTTCATTTTGACCTTGCTATCGGCTTTAGCACTTTCAAAAACAATGAAAACGACACCCATGACGAAAAATTTGAAAGTTTTGCAGCCGCCATCTTGGATTTTCATTCACCCCACTATTGACTTTAGCATCCTCGAAAACCATTGAAACGACACCCTTGATGAAAAATTTTAACATTTTTGCAGTCGCCATCTTAGATTTACTTCACAAACAATTTACATTGTGTTTGAAATCATCCATAGGATAAAAATAATAAAAAATTAACGTTCATAATACAAGTACCTAACACTACTAAGACCTGAGACTAAAGACTTCTTGACAATTCAAAAGTGCTTGTAAATGGTTTAATGGAAATAAATGCTTTGAGTTTGAAACTTAAAAATTTTCGCAGCCGCCAACTTGGATTTTCATTTTGACCTCACTATCGGCTTTAGTACCCTCGAAAACCATGAAAACTGTCTCGAGAGAAAAAGGAGCGAGAGAGAAAGTCGCATGGACAGGAGCATAACACATTTTAATGACGTGATGATTTCTACAAGTTTACTCCTAGCGCAAAACGCGTTAAAGAACTTCGTTCCAAAAAAAAAATCCGCTGTTTCATAGAACGGTGTAATACCTACGCGGCCAATATGTATGAAAAAGATTTTTGAAGTGAAAACTTCTTTAAGCGAGATGGGCATTTTATGAGATGGAAAAAAACCATAGAATTCACGCCACTGTTACCGTAAAGTCAAAGTCAAAGCATTTATTTCAAATAGGCACATAAAAGGCACTTTTGAACGTCAAAAATTACATTAAAATAGAATTGATTCTAGTCGCCTCTTCCAAAAGGTAGTTTTCGTATGGAGAAGAATGGGCAAGAAACTCCACCGTTACTCTTTTAAAATGTTTTACAATATTTTGTATGGGTACATTAATTATATAATAATATGTGAGGACGATGCACTTGAAATAAAATTACTATACCAGTAAGCGACACCGCGTTGGATGTGTTCGGCTGTCCTCGGGATGTACTCGGTTTTAATGTATATCCGATATGTCAGTGAGTGATGGCAAAGTATTCTGTTTGTGTTTTGTTTTCACTTCTGTTGGTACTCTCCCTGAGTGCCACTGTTTTTTTTAATCAGAATCATTTACTTGAATCCATGTCGTGCGCCGATGTCTCGGCCATACTGTATAGAAAGAAAGAAAAGAAAATATGTTTATTTGCAGCGTAAATGACGCAAAAAAGAACAACCACAAAAAATAAAATAAAAAGGCAGGGGGAAACATGCGTCACATCCACGCAAAACGGCTATCGCTCAGCATTATGCTGCGACCCTATGCAAGACAGAGCTCCAGCGCTGGTTTTCAGTGACAGCCGGTATACATGGAGAAGAAGATGAACGGTGGATGAACGAGCTTGACGCTTATAGACAAGACTGGGTCCAACTAGCTCAAGACATAGAGGTGTGGAAAGCAGGTCTTTGCCCTGCAGTGGGACTACATAAGGTAAATATAATATGCTAAACGAATGACATTGGAAATCGAAGGAATTGTAAATTTTGCCGTAACTTGGTGTTTTTATTGAAATAGTGAAGCCGTATTCACGAAAACTGGTGCTGCAACAATGTTGCATAACTTTTGTTTACCACAAATATGAGACTTTCTGCTAGTTTAAGCAATTTTGGTCAAAGGTAGGTTTTGTAAGTAAACAACCTGATGACCAACCTGATAAAAAATGAGTTAAACCTGCCAATAAGAAAAAAAGTAAAGTGCTAAATTTCACCCGCCTACATACCCTTGGGGATATAAAGTAAAAGTGCGCAGTGTAGCACATCCTTACCCTATTTCAATTTAAACAAATATCAACTTTATTTCAATTATAATTAAGCTGATTTCAGAGTGACTAGTACTATTTACAAAGTTATAAAAATGTTTGAAGTTGTAGCGTAAACTGAACTTTATTGTGTAGGATTTAAAGTTATTTTTCTCTTAATTCATATTTTGTTTACATTTTTGGCAAAAAAATCGCGAATGTACGGTGGCACTGCCACTTGACGGCAAAAGTATCTATGTTTACTTACATGCTTACTTAATGGGCAATTTTCGTAAATTTTAAGAACGTTCACAGTCTGATCTCAGTCTCAATCTGTCAAAAATACCTCTAATTTCCCTACATTTTGACAAGTTTTTGACATTTGTTTGTCGCTGAGATGAGACTGCGACTAGATTTTGAACGTTTTAAATTACGAGAATTGGCCTTCTGAGCAGTGGTGGTCGTGGAGTTGTAGGTCGTGGGTTCAAACCCAGACAGGCACTTTACTTTGTGTAAATCATTTCATCACTACTGCTCTCAAAATGATGAAGGAACACATCATGAGGAAACCGGCATGTCCTGTAACTAAAAATTCGAAGGCATGTGACATCTACCGACCTACACTGGGCCTGTCCACTCCT
Organism: Amphipoea oculea; assembly: GCA_945859645.1. NCBI lineage: Eukaryota > Metazoa > Arthropoda > Insecta > Lepidoptera > Noctuidae > Amphipoea > Amphipoea oculea. Next base: position 2,238,353 of record OX243878.1, on the reverse strand, counting down.
TCTCGAAGAGAGGAGGCCTTTGTCTCAGCAGTGGGAACGTTATAGGCCGATTACGTTATAGGTTTAGACATCCTATCCGTAGTATCCAGATTGCTTTGCTCTTTTGCATAGGCCTGTCCCAAGAATTTCCATAGCTCGTGAGTTTTTTGTAAAGAGGTCTTTTACCAGGAAATAATCTTAAACGTAACATAAAACCTTACGTTCTTTCCTACGCCTTTATAAAATAACAAAACACGTATTTTATATTTTCAATAAACTTCTTTCAGTTCAAAGTGAATAGAAGTTTTAATCCGGCCAAATTGGCGCCTTGTCACACGGCGTGAGCGCGCGACGCGTCGCCATCTTGTGTGGCGCCTAGACGAGCGGGTCAACGGGTTACTTTACAAACACGTTCTCTAAAAGTAAAGAAAAGAGAGATCTACTGTGAGAGACACACACAGAGAGAGAGTTATATCTTTTTTCTCTTTCATGTAACGAATTGAGCCGAAACTTGACGCGCTCTTGAAATTTTACTCTCAATTATCTTCCAATTATTGAATCACCGCCTAAGAAGTTTCACTTCAAAAATTATTTGGGACATAACATATAACATCACGCCTGTAATTCCTGAAGGATTAGGTACAGACGCCAGCATTATCAAGCTATTACAATCTGTCAAATTTCTTTAATAGATTTTCAACTTTATTGCTGAAGCATAAGGTTCAAAGTTGATTGGGAAAATTTGACAGTTTCGGGTAGCTTGTTGTGCTGGTGTGTGTACCTAGAGGTGTACCTATAGTACTATATAGGTAGTATATATATATAGTACTATATAGGTAGTATGGGTGTACACCCACATTTAGCTAGTAACATAAAGTCCCATGTAATAAGGGGCGAGCCTATTGCCGTCAACTGGGCACAATGCACTGTTACTGAGAAATTAATTTTTGATGGCAAGATTGGTTGTAATGGAAAGTGTTGCCATGCTGCATTACTACACGACACAATACGAGTGACAATTTATACATTGAAATATTGATATGTACCCTGTGGAATAGTTTCTTCACTTGAATTAAAATTAGAACCAATTCTATTTTCTTGAATGTTTGGATGTTTAAAAGTGATTTCTATGGTGTCTATTTGAAATAAATGATTGTATTTGACTTGAGAAAATTTGAGTAAAATGTAAATCTAATTGAAATCTAAATGTGAAAGAGACCTAATACTAGTTGCAAGTAACTTTTAAGCAAGCAAGTACTCTCATAGATCAAATTGTCTCGTAAACGCAGCTATGAAAGACGTAATGCTACCGAGTGCGAATTGGGCTCAGGTACGAATGGTACCGTACCACTGCAGAGTATTTAACACTGCATTTTATTTGTTTCAAAACGCCGAAACCGCCGACCTGTTTCTTGTAAAGGGATCCAAATTTGAAGTGTATACCTGTTACAGATTTAAAGATGACAGCCCTGTGACAGACGGACAGACAGCGGAGCCTTAGTAATAGGGTCCCATTGGCACCGTTTGGGTACGGAACCCTAAGATTCCTGAAACTGTCTACTCTTCTTTCACTTTTCTTTAACCATTGACTGTGCCATTACTACAAAGGACTAGTCCTATGGATAGACAAGCTTATCCCGCCATTTCCATCCTCCAAGATAGTCTTCTTTAAACAGGAATCACGGTACTTCTCACTCGCTGTTTTGAGAGCCCCAAAGTACCAAAGCCCGCGCTTTTAAGTCGTGTGAATTGACATTAATTGCACACAAATTGTGTTTTGTGTAGTGTAATCCCGTCTTAATAAAGCTAAGTCATTAGTGAAAAGTATTAATGTTCACTGAATTCAAAATTAAAGCTGAATTACAGGGAAATCGACGGAAATTTTGCTTCTGATTGAACTGAAAATTACGTATTGAAGGATAAGTATTTTTTGAATAGCAAAAATGAAATATCGTGAAATTGTACATTTGTTTTTTTTTTTAATTTTAATAATGTCTAACACGATGATTGGTCGATTTGTGAGTATAAGTATTGCGAGACGACCGTGGATATACCTTGTTAAGAAAAAAAAAACGCACATTAAAAAGACACTAACAAATTAGCCAAAAGCCTCGTACTAAATCAAAGACTATACTCAATAGTTTAAAAGACTTGACGATTTTGTCTATCCAAGCCCGATTAAGCAGATGACAACTTCATAGGTCGACCTGAGAGATGCCATTTACAAAAAAAAAATTATCCATTGCTTGTGTGTGTGTTGTTATGTCGCATCGATGAAAAATTTTCCACTCAAATTCTATACAGGATGGCAGATAATGGATACAAACTGAAACCATCAATTCCGCACATGATTCTGAACCTGTAAAAACAAGCGAAGAACACAAATTATGCACACATTTAAGAAAGAGTAACATTTGAGAGAACTTTCAAAAGTAACAAATTTTATTGCATTAAAGATGTAAGAAAACCCCAACCAATAACAACCAAGCCCGCAGGCAAAACCTACCTTGTACTCCAATCTCATTCAAAAAGTACAATTCCAAATAAAAATTTTAACTTCGAAAATTTTCTCGTCATTTATTTCCTCTTAACTCTATAGGGAGGGGATTAATGTATTTTGTTTTTTCTCTTGTTTAAGTTCCTCCGTCCCGGGAAAGAGTAATGCTGTGCAATCCCGCGTTTGTTAATGCATTCTTTATGACATCTCTAGCTCGTAGTGTTGTGCCTTTACGGGACTCGACAGATTTATTGGTTAAATATTTAGTGTGATGCATTAGTGGGATTAAAGTGTTATATACTAGTCTTGTTTTATAAAATGTTAGTTCACATAATCAGCTTTTAAATTCATAAAGAAGTATATCTCTTTGTGAAAGAGCTCGCATACTTGCAACTTTGAGTTGACATGTCGCAACAGAGATGTCTATGCATCAATAAGCTACACTATGACTGATGCATGCCACGTGTTGGGACAGGTCACCTTACTTTTTTTTCTGTTAATTTTATTTTCATTGTTTTAAAAATTTCTTAATTTAATTTAGTCTAAGCCTTTTTATGCTGTTCCATATAACTGGAGAATCCTCGACCCCTGTCATACAGGATGTCCTAGTTCAGGAGTTGAGACCTCATTGATGTAATGTGTAAGTTTTGAAAATAAATTACTGTTATTTTAAAACTACGGGTGCGCCTTCGGCTCAATAAAGTACTTATTTTATTTCACTAAAAGCATACATTTTTCATTTAGTTAAACTGTTTACTGACAGCTATGGAGAAAGATGCTATTCCTACCTCGCTCACACAATATATAATAATAATTTAATTTAATTACAAGCAACAAAGACTCATAGTGTTAGTAACAATATACTTACAAACTAAGTTAGTAATACGCTTACAAAACACAGAAAACAGATTGAGACATCACTGCTGCACGGTGACAGGCCCAGCTGAAACCCTGCAGCAGTGGTTCACAAACACACAATCAAGCCTGCTCGCTATCATAGACAGGATGCTGTTGGCGCTGCCCCGTACCCTACGGACTAAGGATGCGCACCGCTTCCGCATTACGGTATAAAAACAGTCCACGCGAGCTTCAGCGAACATCCCTGACGCGCTACAGTACCGGGGCAACCCCATCAACACCCTGAATGCATTATTGTATTGGATGCGAAGGGCGCCGTATGATTTTTGAGTATAATGAACCCACAGACTGCAAGTATAAAAAGAGGTACAGTAAGCACTAAATATAGTGCGCTTAACCTCTTTAGAGGCACGCCTGAATCAATCATGTTAGCTCTCACACACAGCGCCCTCCGCTCCCTGTCAATATCCTCATCGTCTTTGAGGCCAGTGGTCAATAAGTGACCCAGATATTTAAATCGGTCTACCCTCACAAGGGGTATACCGTTCAGCTTAACTGAAGGTACCGCTTCCGGGTATTTACCCCTGGCCCCAAAGACCATGACCACACTCTTCTTAACATTATATGCCAAACCATGTAGTCTGGCATATTGCTCGCAAGTGGCTACGAGTTTCCTAAGCCCGCAGATTGACGCGCTCAGCAGCACCATGTCGTCTGCGTAGCTAATGTTATTACAACACACGCCATCAATATGACACCCGACACGCATGCTGCTAAGCGCGCCAACCAGATCATTCACGTATAGGTTGAATAGCGTAGGCGAGCATAACATTAACTTAACTTAACAATACCTTCATATAAAAGATCTTCATAAACACATATATCGCTGCAACAACACTAATTGCGATTCCAAACTAGCACTACTGCTTACCCAGCGCTTTTTGTCCGTATGTAAACACGCGGTTGGGTTCCGCAGGTAATTAATTAACGCCTTGTTTACGCCCACCGGCTATTTTATACTTTAGGGTTCCTTAAACCAGAACTTTTTATCATTTACGTAAGTAAGTCGCAGAGGTGTTTGATGCATATCTTTAAGGAAATTGAGGATTAATTAATTTTGTATTGTTTTAGAGAATGTGAGAGTATATAAGGTAGCATGGGAATTACATATGGCATTTCGTTGGGAGGGCTGGGTTGTTCCTTGGCAGGTTGGAATCACGCCACAACATAAACTTCAAATCGTTTGTGGTGAGGGTTCCAACTCAGTACCTGGAAACCTTCATGAAGGAAGAGTTTTGGCCGAAAGGTGTAGCGTACCGACGTTTTCGTGGAAGGTTACGCGACACCACGCAGCGCAACACGACGCCGACACTTCGTGCACAATAGTTAGTTTTTATGATAAAATATGTATGTTTAGGTTAAGGTATTTATCTATGGGCCTGCGTCGCCTGAAATAAATGAATTATTATTATTAATACATTTAGCGTTGCCATTCAACGTGGCAATGCTGCCAGTTTTCTAGGCACGATTCCGGATGACAGCGATACAGACGAGCTTCGACGCTAAGTGTCCTTTTGTTTTTATATTACCTATTAGTATAGTTAGTTAGTCATTTAATTTAGTACCTATTGTAAATAGTTAGTCGTGTATATTGCAAAGGTAGATTAGTTTTGTATTAGTTTATGGTTTCAGTATGATAATATTATAAAACGTTTTTTTTAAACAAATTTTCCTGTTCTCCATTCAAAACTACCTTTTGGAAGGGGAAACTAAATTCAATTCCGTACTCTTTTCCTTGTTTAAAATTAACGATTTGACTTTGTAGGTATTTGTTGTCTATGTTAGATTTTTTCTGTAACCATTGGTGTTGCGCAGTATGAGGATTTTTTATTTCTGTAACCATTGGTGTTGCGTCATCATCATCAGCCTATAATGTTCCCACTGCTGGGACACAGGCCTCCTCTCTGTGAGAGGGAGTGGGCCGTAATCCACCACGCGGGCCCAGTGCGGGTTGGTAGATGTCACATGTCTTTGAATTTTTGGTTCTAGGATATGCCGGTTTCCTCACGATGTTTTCCTTCACAGTTTTGAGAGCAGTGGTGATGAAATAATTTACACAAAGTAAAGCGCCTGTCTGGGTTCGAACCTACGACCTAAAACTCGTAAGTCGCGGCCGATACCACTGGGCCACCACTGCTCTTGGTGTTGCGTAGTATAAGGAATTTTTAGAGACATTTTGTATTATTTACTTAATTGATCTGTTTTGTGCCTAAAACAATGATTTTAGCAGTGTTTTTTTCCTGAATGAATTGAAACCTCACTATCATCATCATCTGCCTAGGCTTTACCCAACTATGTTAAGATCGGCTTGCAGTCTAACCGGATGCTGTTGAGTACCAGTACTTTACATGGAGCGACTGCCTATCTGTCTGTACACAACCCAGGTACTCGGTAATGCAATACCTCTTGGTAAGTCTGGTTGCGTCAGACTTTCGGGCTTTTAACGACCCGTAACGGCTACCAAAGATGCATGAAATGGCATAATAAATAAAGCGGTATCACAGTTTATCTACAAAACGGATGGTTTAAAAAAAAACAAGGTACGGAACCTTTACATTATATTAAAATCGGAGTCCCCACCTCTATTGTTACTTAGTTCTATTCAAAAACTTTATTGTTTTGCAGAACACTAATGCGCACTCTAGAAAGCAGTTATTTAGACTAACAATGGGTAATTTTAGCCTCAAGTTAGCCAATAAGTCTATTGTGGCAATTGGAGTGTGTTGCCAAATTATCTTGTTCAGAATTTGTAACTATATAGGTAAGCAAGAAGCCCTTTTTAGAAAACTGGTAATTTGTGTTGCTAGCTTGTATTTGCATTTAATGATATCCCGTTGGCTCAGTGGTCGCTCGCACCTCTGCTGAACATGAGGTCTTGGGTTCGAGTCCCAGGTCTGGTAAAGTGCTATTGGGTTTTTCTATCCGGAAATTTTCAGTAGCAGCCCGGAGTTTGGATTTATGCCCGGTTGATGGCAATAGGCTTGCCCCGGAACATGGGACTTAAACCTCTGCCCAACCCTTCGCGCAAACAAGGCGTGATGTTATTGTCTAAGGAAATTCAAAGTTCACTAAGTTTGAACTGTGTGAGTCTGGTCTATCGATTTATGACATGCAAATATCATTCCAACCTTCGAAATCAAAAAACCTTCCCTATACCTTACTCATAAAGTTTTTATAATAAACCGAATTATGACTTAATAAATAACATCATTAAAGATGAAAATTTGGAAAATATGTTCCTTAGAAAAGATAATAATAAGTACATATTTAAATGTCTATGGGAAAATGCGAATAAGTGAGCAGACATCAGCTTGTTTAAAATACATATATCAAACAGTATGGTTCGCAAAACACACGACAAATGAGTTGCTGACTTGTTTCCAGCCAGCCTTCGCAAAAATCCAGGAAAAATGATGATTAGATCCAATACTGATAACAAATGATACGTTTTTTCCATAATCCCCATTACCTATAGTGAATGATGGATAGACAACGATGTCTGCCGATAAATGACGCCGGTCGACAAATCGCCACAGCGCTGCGATGCCGTTCGGCCAATATTTTTAATCGCTGTTTTTATAACACTCGTTACTAGTGTGGCATACGGCTCGGCTCACAGTCTTACCAAAGGGTATCGTATTACCTAATAACTGGGTTGTGGAGGTGAGATAGGCAGTCGCTCCATGTAAAATACTATGTTATTCAGCTGCAACTGGTTAGACTGGAAGCCGACCCCAACATAGTTGGGAAAAGGCTAGGCAGGTGATGATTGACTGCTGTTCTGTTTGACAAACGTGGGAACAATTTGGTAGTTTTGGGACGGGTGCTGAGTGAAAGGTTTTAGGTTTAACTTCATATGAAAGAATGAAAATACGTTTATTTGCGGTGAAATTGACGCAAAAAAGAACATAAACACAAAAAATAAAAATAAAAAGGTAGGGGGAAACATGCGTCACATTCACTCAAAACGGCTATCGCTCAGCTTTATGCTGCGACCCTATGCAAGACAGAGCCCCAGCGCTGGTTTTCAGCGACAGCCGGCGCTGACGTAATGACGTCGTCCGGTGCAGCAAACAATTATTAAAACACTGAACTGGTAGAGTGTACTTAAAGAAATTAATTTAATTTAAAAGTGATAGAATGATTATAGTAAACATAGACATAGGGAATAGACAGTACATGCTATGAAAATATCATCCTTATAACTGTGCTTTTTTTTAAAAAAACGTTGTTTGCAACTGTTTGGTTGATGCATTGTTTTTTTCTAGTCCTTTATTATATAAGGCTGAATGTGACATAATAGGTCCAATGTTAGTTTATTGTCATACTGATGTGTAGGTACTCGGATTTGGATGGATTATGAATAGAATTATTTATTTATCCATTTATTTCAGGCATCAAGGCCCATATAAAACACATAAAATACAATATTAATATACCAAAAAAATACTATAAATACATACTTCATTATAATCACACTAAGAATACTAACTAAACATGAAGTGTCAGCGTCGTGTTTCGCTGACTGGTGTCTTGTAGCTGGCCACAAAACCGGCGGCGGTACGCAACACCCTTCGGCCAGAACTCTTCCTTGAGGAACTTCGCAAGATGGTGTGTCGGAACACGCACAACGAACGACTTGAAATTCGTGTTGCGACGCGACTCCAACTTCTCGACCCTCAAAGTCCAGTTGATCTTCACACGCAAGTACTCCACGATCTCCTCAACCTTCGTGGAGTGGTGCAGTCTGGATACGTACAGCTGCGTCGTCGGGATTGCTGGACGCGGCAGCCTACTCTATTCAGAATCTCTTTAAATCCGAATAAGTCCGTAGACATTGGTTTAGGTAATGTGATTCAAATGTACAATCTCATCATACTACAACAAAAAAAAAAACAACTTCCCAACAACTGCTCATCGTCCTTCCTCCCAGTATGTCACTTACGAGTGACATCCTATCACGAGACGATTAATAGAAATACTATCTGGTGTGAAGTATAGCACGCGAAACTGCCATCAGCTGGTCGCCCGCTACAACCGTGTGTTCATTACTTAGCGCCGCGATTAAAAAACACGCGACGTCAAATTTTGTTTTTTTTAAACCATAAAAGTGTCTATGGATTATTAGATTTTTTTAAATGCAAAGCTCGTTCTTTATCGCCTTTCCTTGAAGTGTTTGATATGTTAGTAGGCCAGGCGTTCTTTATTTCATCATAATCATTTCAGCCCATGCAGAGTACGGGCTGAAATAACAAAAGATAAAAGATACAACACACGATCAATCATAATCTGAATGATTTTGAAGGATATTGCTAATTCATTATAAAGATAATTTATTTGTGAAACATGCGTTTACATACAAATCAAGCATGCAAGATCTTAAATAGGTATAGGTAACAAGTCCGTACATGTTTTGCCTGATGAGGCGTACAAATTATTTTTTTATATAACAAACAAATAATTATTTCAATAAACCAGAGATTAAAGACGGGTTCACTAACATTCATCATTACATTTTATGAGAATAATAATACTATAGAAATAATAATATAAAAGTTCACGCATGTCAAAAGGTATCTGTCAAAAAGTCATTTACCTTATAATAACATCATTGCTTCAAATGTTCGAAAAAATTGTCTGCTCAGCAATGTAAATAACGCAATGAATGTTGTTGAACTGACAAAATGGAAGCCATTGCTACTGATAGTTTGTTACGCAATTACCCCGCCAGAATCACCCACTGCTGGATGTAGACCTCCTCTTTCTTCTGCCTTACTTCCCGGTTCCGTTCTGTGCTGGTTGCAGGTAAAACGCAAATACACCACCAGGATCTTTGGCGCTCGAATGACGTTGCCAGGTGGGCGCTGTTGGGAAACATTTGTGCAATTGTTACCGATGGCCGATGGAGCAGACGAGTTCTGGATGGAGACCGCGTATCGACAAGCGTAGTGTGGGACGCCCCCAGTGGCGTGCATTGGTTTTTAGAATAGGTAGGCACTAGACCGGGTCTAGTCTAGGCAAACGCGGGCACTAATCTGAAAAAAAAATGAGGTCAAAAGTGTGGTTATTTGAGTAGGCATACCTACTTAAGGGTGATAAATTGCGAAGGTCGAACGTCATGGTATTACGCGTGAGACGTCCGCATTTTTAATTTTGTCGTATTAACTTGAACAAGTAAAGACCAATGACAATGTGCGGATAGTACGGGAGCCGAGTTGGCCGTCCGGCGACTGCCTACTGCCGCGCGTGTTTGTATGATGATTTTGTTTTTGTTAGGTAGGATAATTTACACACTAAAATGTAATTGACAGGCTTATGTTGATATGTCGAGGTAGGCACTGCTTATATGCCTATATGCAACTCACGCCACTGGACGCCCCCCAGCTAGATGGACAGATGACCTCAAAAAGGTGGCTGGGACACATTGGATGCAGAATGCGGTGGACAGGGTGTTGTGGCGGAGCATGAGAGGGGCCTATGTCCAGCAGTGGACTGCGGTAAGCTGAGTTGATTGATTATGGAGCTGGATTTAAAACGATGCAATTCTTTTAAGGCTACAAAACAAGTTAAGAATGTAGAAAATGTGTATTTTTCCATAATGCTGGCTGGTGAGTGGCTATAAATCGCGCTGGTGCAGCTTGGTCGGCTAACCGCGCGGCTATAAATCGCTGCGGTGTCAATTATCATTTGTTGCGACCGCGCCACCAGCACTGACGTCTTAAAGGGGATGCGATCCTGGTACAAAGAAAAGTTTTTTTTTTAAAGATTTCTTTTTTTTTATTGTAATGAGACACGTGGCTTAATGAACAGGCGCACGGTTTCATCGCAGGATTAGCTGCGCTTGCTGCGGTCGGTTCGTGGATGGGTTACCTTTTTGAAGTGAAACTTCTTTACGCACGCTTGACTTGGGGAGTAAGCTGGCGGACGCGTGACGTAATCGTTACGAAAAGTGTGATCGGGCGAGGCGAACGGGAGTTAAGTGGGGGATATAAGTAAGAGAAAGCAGTGCGCGCGCACATTTTCTTTCTCTCTTCCTCTCATAGTCAAATACGTTTGAAGTTTCACTTCAGTCGTGTGGTCATAAGCACACTCGGTTTTTTTTTTACATATAGAGACGGAAAACCTCGGAAAACACGTTAAGCCGTTGGTCCCAGAGGTCATTCGTAGATATTTGACAGTCGTTACAGGTAGTCAGAAGCCCTTAAGTATGACAAACTCTGAATTTCTTAGTTACAGCCCGGAATCTGGATTTGTGCCCGGTCGTGGCAATGGGCTCGTCCCCTATTACGCGGTAACTGTTAAAATATAGGTGTACTATCCTCTGCCTAACTCTTCGCAGATTACAAGCGTGATGTTATGTAATGTAGTAAGTAGGTATATAGTACTAAGAAGAACCTAATGCAAGCATGTCTATGCTAATCTTACGCCAGCAATGCACTGTAGACGTTTGCGTCTGATAAATCTGGATGGCGTTGAGCGGTTATTGATGACGTACTCATTGATCGTACGCCTTCCATATTGCTGTTACAATTTTAAGATTCGAACGATTTGAATTTGTCATGTTTGATTTTCGAAGCTGTTCTTAATTTTGTTGCATAGACAGAAATAAATACTGATTTTTTTGGATGTCACTTAAAAACAAAGTTAGGCTAGACCAATTTTTAAACTATTTGATTTTTTGGATTTGTCTCCATCCTGAATATCTTAATAACTATTAAAACATGGAGAAAATACATGAAAAAATAACTAAGATTCTTGGATTCTTAGATGGCACGAAGTTCGCCGAGTCATCTAGTAATAATATAAAGTATCTGATTCTGTTTGGGATACTCATTACCACAAAGAACAGTAACAAAAATCATATTTAAACTATCTTACTGTAACTATTTTACTTTAATAAAGTAAAAAAAAAATCATCATCATCATCATCTGCCTAGTCTTTTCCCAACTATGATGGATTCGGCTTCCAGTCTAACCGGATGCAGCTGAATACCAGTATTTTACATGGAGCGCATAAAATAAAACCAACGGCAAATGATTAATATCAGAATTATTAATCTGAATCACTTAAAAGGCTAGCTACCGATAAGTAGTCGACTGCTGTAAGCACCACAGATAAAAAATAAATTTCGAGCGCGCTCTGCCAAAGGAAATACGTCATACATTTTTTTTAATATGCAAAGCTCAAAGGAAATAAATTCAAAGGGAATGTTTAATAACCTTTTTTAAAATTCGATATAGCTCAGCGTTGCTTTTATAGATTTTTTTTACGTTTAAAGTTTAATATCTTTCATTTATTTTTATTATGTATGCTGTGATTAAGTTTTTATTTTCATTTTGATATTGAAATGTTGTTTCATGTTTCGGTATTTACTTTTCTTTTGATCAAAAGCTTGCCTAAGAGATATTTATAAGGTACTACCTTCGCCCCGTGACAGACAAAAAGTAGACTATGTTCTTTCTCCGGATGCCATGTATCTCCCTGCCAAATTTTCTCGAAATTTATGGTTTAGGCGTGAAAAGGTTACATACAGACAGAGTTACTTTCCAATTTATTATTTTAGCATGGATTAGGATAGGATAGGATAGGATCGGTCAAAACTGGAGGGAGGACGCGCGGGCTCGCGTAAGATGGAAGGAGTGGAGGGAGGCCTTTGCCCAGGAGTGGGACAGCGCAGGCTAGTAAAAAAAAAGCATGGATTTTATTAATGACGAAAAGCGCAAATGTGGATGATATTAACAGACGCCAGCACACCAAGCTACCCGAAACTGTCAAATTTTCCCAATCAACTTTGAACCTTATGATTTAGCGATAAAGTTGAAAATCTATTAAAGAAATTTGACAGATTGTAGTAGCTTGATGTGCTGGCGTCTGTACCTATTATTATAAGTATTCTAACTTTATTACCATTTTGCTTAATAAAGGTAAACATTTTAATCCTCTACAGACAGAAAACAAGAAAACCTCAAACCAAACCATTTTACGTTTAATTACGTTATTATAACAGTTTTGTTTACCAACCAAGATGCGATAACGTAATGTCTCCCTTACTTAGCTGGAAATCTCAAGTTAAAATTTATTTAAGCAATCTTGGCAAAAGCTGTGATCTTGCTGAAGTATTGCCTTAATTACAGAGCGGTAATTGACCTATAAATAGTGGCAACACCGACGCACCCTGGGTTGCAAGCGACCTAATGTTAAAGTGTGTGTGTATTTGAGAATAACCAGTTTTGTTCGTGTAACAGGGGGAGATTTTTGAAATAAGAAAAGATTTGGTTCTTCAGTCGGATATCTATGTTCTTTAGGTTCCTTATTTTGAACTGCAGTTTTTTTTTTAAGAATGTATTATTTTTTCTGTAGTGGGCAGTGAATTCGCAGTGAGTAGGTAATTTATTTTTCACTTCTCATGCTCTAAAAGTCCGTCTTTATGTTGCGCTTAGGCGACATAAAATCGCTTTTTATGTTCTAGTGCATAAAGTAACATTTTTTTCTAAGACTAAAGTGATCAGGCCCAACAGCCATACGCACAATAAAACTACGCAGATTAAAGTCGTGATTTATTTCATTTTCTTTAATTTATACCACTTTCGTGTTTTGTATCGTTAATTTAATAAAATCAGGTAAAATAGTTGTCATTTATTATTTAAAAAGGCAAAGAAACGTTTTCATTTTTTGGCAGTATGAAGTACCCAAGTCGAATGACAAAAATGTAGAAAAGGAAAAAAAAATCTTTTAAAAAGTTTCGTGGCGGTATTATCTGTGGTGGCGGGAATCAGCTATGGATGCAACATTTTTGAATAATTATGTACTGTATACTTTATGCCTGTTTCATTTTCTCGCAATCGAAGTGAAAAGCAGAGTGTATTTAAACTCAGGCATAAACGAGCCATTTTACCCCTCGATTTAATTATCCACCCTCGCCTGCGGCTCGCGTGGATATAAACGTCTCGGGGTAAAATAGCTTCTTTTATGCCTTAGTTGTACAATCTACTATTATACTAACCTGCTCGGTAGCGTGACGATTTGGACTCGTTTTCTAACCGATTGGACGGAGAAGGCACAGGACAAAGAAAAGTGGAGGAGACCTTTGCCCAGCGCTGGGAAAATATAGGTTAACGAAAAAAAAAACGTAAACATGTTACAGAACCCCAGTATCGTCATAACATTGCTATTCGCTGACAATTTTGTCCATTTATGTTGTTGCATAGCAACGAGAATAGTATTTTGATTTTCAAATAGTAGTTTTCGGAATCCGATATTCATCAATACGAGTTAGGTTTCCCTGATAACAAATTGTGAAAAGCTAAAAACGATTTCATATAAAAGGATCATCATCTACCTAGCCTCTTCCTAACTATGTTAGGGTTGGCTTCCAGTCTAACCAGTATATTTCTTATTAAAGGATAATTTGTGTAAATTGAAGTGAATGAACGTTGTTTTGTTTAATTTTTTTTTGTTAAAAATATTATTGTCTGTTTTGTTTTTATCTATACTAATAATGAAACTGAAGAGTTTGTTTGAACGCACTAATCTCTGGAACTACTTTTCCGACATGAAAAATTCTAATTTTTAATTTTTGTTTTTCTAAACTGGCGCGCTCTCTTTTGCATTTAGTAGCGCAAACCTTAAGGAAGGCAGCCTTCCTCTGGTAAAAGTTATCTAATGATTGAAAAATCGGCCCCAAAAGTACTTACTAAATAAAACTTACCTAACGAAAACATAGAAATTTAATATTTGCTTTAAGCTTGAGGTTTATCTTTAATTGTAAAATGGACGTGCATGCCGAAAATATTAAATTACTTAGCTACATTTCAGCTAAATCGGATGCTAGGAAAAGTTTGAAAAGTTTAATACAAACAGAGTAATCGGAAACATATACGAACGAAGCAAAACAAACGGCTTAAACATAACCCTCCTTTTGGGCTTCGCAGTAGTCGGGTAAAAAAAGCGTTGATCATGTTGATGGTAGGTCAACATATCTTCGAACATTCCTCCCACTGTACACGGCTCTTTAAGTGATATTTACACATATTACCGATGAATCGCCGCGCGCCGGTGCGCATATCATACATTTTAAATCCCAACCAGACGGGCTACCGTCGGTAATAACTTGCATCCAAAATAAACAGCTACTGTAAACACGGCTGCAACCGGTGAACGAGTGTTTGCATACATAAATACATTGTTTGATAAGCCAATCGGTGCTACTATTGGTAATTAATTTATGATTTTAACCGACTTTTTTGTAAAATTCTACGACTCAAACGATTCAATGTGCTCACCGCCGAGCTTCTTTTAAGCAACAAAAAAGTAAAAAATATCAAAACGGTATGTTAAGTACCTAATAATGAAACATATGTACCTACAGTACAGTCGGGGAAATTATCTGTTTATCAAATTGACTACCAACTTCTATGGTATTCTATTTTTATCATGGCAAATAAAGGCGATGTCGACTAAAAGAATTAGGTTATAAAACGGCATATTGACATAGTGGGAATTGATAAATAATTTATATCCCTGACTTCCATGCCATGTCATATTGGTCCTTACATATGAAATTGGCGTTTTTCGTACTGGCCACTTTAATCACGAATTTCTCCTCTTTGGTAAGGAATTCCAAATTCAAATTTGTACAGCTATTTACTCATGTATTTGTGCTTCGATGACCGTCATTCATTTGTTTTTTTTCTTCTGTTTTTTCTGTTTGCGTCACTCATTTTACAAAATGGAAAATTTAAAATATCGCATTATTTACGAGTACGAGTTCCGCCGTGGCACTAGTGCTGCGGAAACGACTCGAAGGGTAAATGATGTGTATGGCGGTCATGTTGCAAAAGAAAACACAGTTCGTTTTTGGTTCCAACGTTTTCGTTCTGGAAATTTCGACCTGCAGAACAAGCCCCGTGGACGGCCTGAGACCCAAGTTGATAATGGAGAATTGAAGGCTATTGTGGAAGCGGACCCATCGCAAACCACGTCCGAGTTAGCTGCAGGCTTCGATGTTAGTGATAAAACTGTTTTAATTCACTTGAAGCAAATTGGGAAGATTAAAAAGCTTGAAAGCACGACAACGCCAGACCACACACTGCGCAACAGACGGCTACCAAATTAGAAGAGCTTGAATTGGAATGTCTTAGACATCCTCCGTACTCCCCGGACCTTGCTCCAACAGATTACCATTTTTTTCGCAATTTGGATAACTTTTTGCAAGGGAAAAAATTCAACTCCGATGGGGCAGTCCAAATCGCCTTCAAAGATTTTATTGATTCCCGTCCGACTGGTTTTTTTAGTAAAGGGATCAATGAACTACCTATAAGATGGCAAAAGTGCATTGAAAACAATGGTTCATACTTTGATTAATTAAATATATTATATTAAAAAATATTCGACTTTTTGTTCCTTCCATACAAAACGCCAATTTCATATGTAAGGACCTAATAATTCATTTACAACCAACCATGGACAACCATGAGACACACCGACCAGTAGCAAAAAGTACTCTGTGGTAGTGATCGACCGTTATAAATGTCATGTAAGGTGTCTATGGGTCAATTTATCTTTTTAATCTTTGTTTCTTTTTCACACCCTTTTTGATGTTTTTTTTTTAATGCCTGTATTGTACCTTTTGTTGCACTAAATAAACGTTTTATCTATCTATCTATTTACCTGGATGTGATTGAAATGGCATTCACATCCTTATACCTGGAATAGAATAATACCGATATAAGCGGCTGTCGTAAAACGCGCAAAGAAATAATAATAAATCCTCCTGCGGCAATGGCTTTGTTGAGCAGGATTTTTTTTTTTCAAACATGTGAAGCAATGGATTAACAATATCCTTCAAAGTGATTCAGGTTGTGTTGAAAGTCGTAATAGTCCGAATCAGGTTCTTACGGAAAGGAAAATTTGAAAAGTTGCCGGGGAAGTTGGAAAATTTGGGAAAACTGAAAGTGAATTTTCTATGGGAGTTTTGTATAAATTATTGAAATTTGGACGGGACAGCGTCTGTTGGGTCAGATGTAGTTAATATCCCCCCCGGTGGGTTCCCGCATTATCGAAGCGGGGGAGCTCAGTAGCCGTGGCTTGATCACCCTCGGTGAAGCGAAGAGTAATCCGAGGAGGGGCCGCTCGTCAGGGCTTTTGCCGGTAAGCCGATGACGTAGCGGCCAACAAGTAGGTTGCGGTTCCGCTTAGGCGACATCGCAGCTGAGGCGGGCCGCGATGTCGTATGGGAGGCATCGCGGCTGAGGGTTGGAGGCCGCGGCGGGAGAGGAGTGCCGGTATTGCGCTCTCCCTACCTTCCGCGGCCTTGACGAGGTCACCACAGCCTGATGGCGGATGCGGTGGGGCCGCAGGGGAGAAGGAATGTTGGTATGACGTTGGCCGTACTCCCCAGAGGAGGGTCCGGTGACGGACAGCCGCGGCGGGTTCACGGATGAGTGCTAACGCGTGCCCGTGTTCCCGCCGTAAGCGGCAGAGGAGGACACCGTGGAGTTTTAGTGGGTTGGAGTCCCACATAGCCGCACTATCTCCGCGTGGTAGTGCAGAATGTAGCAGCATTTCTCCACGTAAAAAAAAAGATGTAGTTAATATACGTCAGGGAAATTGCCAACCAAGCGAGAGCAAGCGTGGAGATCATGCTCGTTACTTTCCTGCATGAGAAGAGACCTTTGCCCTGTAGTAGGAAAAGTGGTCGCTGGCGCTACTGCTGATCATGAGGTCTTGGGTTTGATTCTGGGTTCGGGCAAAGTGTTATTGTTTTTGAAGTGAAAACTTCCTTAGGCGCGTTGGGCATTTTTTGATACGGGAAAAAAAATATTGAATTCGCGCCACTGTTACCGTAACCGACACCGCTTTGGATGTGTTCGGCTGTCCTCGGGATGTACTCGGTTTTAATGTATATCCGATATGTCAGTGAGTGATGGCACAGTATTCTGTTTGTGTTTTGTTTTCACCAGGAATTTCTCAACAGCAGCCTGGAGTCTAGATTTGTGCCCGGTTGATGGCAATAGGCTCGCCCCCTATTACATGGGACTTAAACATAACTAGCGAAATGTGGGTGTACTATCATTGGCACACGTCTGCCTAACCCTTCGAAAAATACAAGCGTGATGTTATGTAATTTCATTGACCAAAGTCAAAGTCAAAGCATTTATTTCAAATAGGCACGTAAAAGGCACTTTTGAACGTCAAAAATTACCTTAAAATAGAATTCCCTTCCAAAAATTAGTTTTCGTATGGAGAAGAATGGGCAAGAAACTCCACCGTTACTCTTTTAAACCAGATAGGTACTTATGCATAGTAGGGGTTTTAAACATACATACTGTTTGCTCCCATCATAACACAACCCGCATAAAATTGAACTATTTATATTTGTTTTAATACACGGCACACACAAACTTGGTAGAGCGGCGCGCTGTGGGCTATTTGCTCGAAATTTTCCTAATTTAAAGTTTTCTTTGATTAAAATTTTCGTTGCCCGCCGGGGGTGAGCGGTTAGGGGTTAATCGTTCGGTGATTGCTGGTCTAATGTTTATTGGGCAGTCCTGAAGGTTATTCTGTGTACCGATTGAATAGAATCCGTACTAATCCATACTAATATCCATACTAATATTATAAATTCGAAAGTAACTCTGTCTGTCTGTCTGTATGTTACCTTTTCACGCCTAAACCGCTGAACCGATTTCGATGAAATGTGGAATATAGATAGTTTGAGTCCCGGGGAAGGACATAGGATAGTTTTTATCCCAATATTCCCACGGGATCGACATTTATGCGGGTAAAACCGCGGGGCGCAGCTAGTATTAATATAAATGCGAAAGTGTCTCTATCTGTCTGTTACCTCTTCACGTTTAAACCGCTGAACAGATTTAGATGAAATTTGGTAAAGAGATAGTTTGAGTCCCGGGAAAGGACATAGGATAATTTTATCCCGATATTCCCACGGGAAACTAGGCGGGTGAAACCGCGGGGCGTTGCTAGTAGAATATAATACTCTTTATTGGCAGTACAGTGGGCAGTGGTAGCCTAGTTGTAACGACCCCAATTTAAGAGTTGTGGGTTCGAACTCAGGCAGGCACTCTACTTTGTATAAATAATTTCATTACCAGTGCTCTATTGGATTTAACGTTGAACATTTAAATTAATTTTGTTGTCTCAAATCTACGCATGTTCCAAAAACCCTTCAGCCCTTTATTTTCCTACACCTAAATATCTTCAGCAAACAAACCGCATCTCCAAAGGGTTTCAACATCATATTATTTGCTGGCGCTACCCTCAGGGGGTGCAATTCGTGACTGATAAATATATCACTGACCCTTTCTGATAAGTTTCCATTTGACATGAGTTACTTATTGTGATAGTATAAATTGCGAAACTGCATTTAATGACATTGAAACTTAGAAAATATGGATGCGTTATTCGCGTGTAGACTGCCTGAACTCGTCTAGATGATGATGTTTTAAACCACTGGCCAGCATACCTAGTGAAGATAGCATGACTAAGAAATCCCTGTGCTCCTGTCCTAATGTTCTTTTCCTAAAATACTTTGGCATAACTATTTTGGTATAATTTGTTTTGGCGTAATAATACTGTGCCACATTTTTTTTGGCATACAGTTTATGTTGGCATAATTATCTTGAAGGCTATATTTTTTGGCATAAATTTAATTCGCATAATATTAGAAGACGTCAGGGGCATCCCGAGGTTCGGTTTGGTTAGGTTCCTTTAAACCCTGCAGACAGAAATAGGAGCCCCGCGCAGCGGGGCTCCTATTTCTGTAAAAATAAATAAAACAATATTAGGCGTTTTCAAAGTTACCTAATGCTTTTGAGCTGAAATTTTGTACAGAGATTCTAGACCAGATACACTCTTCAACCCGTTTGTATTGATATACCCTTTCCGTAACACCCTGTATACTGTATCATAATATATGGTACATAAATTGGTTCTGGATTCAGTTACTATTAGGTAGGAAGCCTGGTTGATATATAGGTATATAGGTACGTGATCGGGTAGGTAGAAGTCGTCTCCCAAACGACATGTTTGCATAAAGAGACTCGAAAGAGGAGGGTCGACGGAGGCTAGTATAGATCCTACAATGATTGTCGACCAAGGCTTTCTGTTAACTAAAAGAACCATTAAAATACTGTTCAGATTTGGGGATGGTTAAAACAAATATTATATGAAATTGAAATTGTTTATTAAAATAATTAATTTTCATAAATATTTACAAAAACAGGGCCTTATACTAGATGTAGTTAAAAATAATTGGATTATACCTGAACTAGGAATGAACCTGTATCTCAGGGGGGCAATTCTCGTAATTTTAAGAACATTCACAGTCTGATCTCAGTCTCAAACTGTCAAAAATACCTTTGATTTTCCTACATTTTGACAAGTTTTTGACGTTTGATTGTCGCCGAGATGAGACTGCGACTAGATTTTGAACGTTTTAAATTACGAGAATTGGCCTTCTGGTATCTCACTCAAGTGCCTATACATAAGTATTATCTAAAATTCCTTAAACAAATAGTAAATGTATGTAATAATTAAAACACAGCGTTGCAAATATGTTAAAGAATCTGTACTTAGCGGTTTTTAAATTCTCACGACACTGGTGGTAAAGAAGCGGCCAAGTGCGAGTCGGACTCGCACACAAAGAGTTTCGTACCACAGTAAAATTTTAAAATTAAGTACTTTTTTTTGAATTAAAAACGCCGTAAAACAGTGTTTTTCAATCTTTTTGAGTACGCGACCCCTTTACAGTTTCAAAAATTCTAGCGACCCCCTTCGACAATAGACAAACAAAAAGTTAGTCGCGACCTCCCTAAGGGTTGCAACCCACAGATTGAAAAACACTGCCGTAAAATAACCCCTTGTGTCATTTTATTATTAGTTGCTATAGCGGCCGTGTGAAAATTTTATTTCAAGTTATTTTCTTCATTTGAGAATATGTGTGTATCTAAACGGATGTAGACTTATTTAACGTTAGTTTAAAGAGAATTTAAACAAAGGTCTCATATCCTCTCTTATTTGGAACCATTGATATATAAAATATATATCAATGTTTGGAACCAAATTATTCTTTAGCAAACCACTATTCGCTATAATAATAATAATATCGCACCTTCGGTGCAACAAAGTCACAGATAGCCAAAACTGCAAAATTGAGGTAAGTATGCCAAATTGTCTCTGAACCATGCCTATACTTAGGGAACAAAAACATCCGCGAAAGTATCTCAAAATTCTACTAGATGGCGCAGTTGCCTTTGTGGTTATAAATGCGAAAAAAATTAGGATATAAATGCGACAAAAAAAGTCCTCTCCTGTAAAATTAAAAAAATGAGCTGTTGTGACTTTGTTGCAACGAAGGTGCGATATATTCGCGTTCAAGCTATAATCACTATGTAACTAATAAAAGCCCAAATAAATTATATGCCGTCACTTACGTTCATGTTAAGAACTTTATTAATAATTCGCTTACTGAGAAACTAAATTTACATAAAATGTTTATGAGCGTACTAAAACGAAAAAGTAAAACAAAACGTAAAATATAATATGATAAAAATAAGAAGCCCTTTGCTCTTAGGATAATGATAAAAAAAAACAAAAGGTAAACATGAACTAATCAGCAATCGAGTAAACACGGATCTAAAGTAAAAGCAGATGTATTACTAGATGTGGCATACATGGCAGCGTACCGACTAAAGATTTTATTAAAACCCAAAAATTGCCTTCTCCTCAAGATTTCATTCCTCTATGGTCAACAGCACCAAATATGGAGATGGGCAGAAGTGATACGGCGGTAAATAAAAATAGGGCTGGTGTGAACACGGCTTAAATCATTTGTTGAATTATAGCCGCCAGTGTGGCTATACCCTTGTGATAATACATTGTTTGTAAATGTCTCCCGCTTATTGCTTTGATATTAAATGTAACATTTTCATGAAAAAATGGTGAGTTTTGTATGTTTCATTTTTTGTAAAGGACTAAGATGGTTTGTTTTGCTTATATTTTTTTTATTATTTAATTACTTTATCGCACAATTGGATTTGTCCGTCGGGTTTATAGGACTACTAGCTGCGCCCCGCGGTATCACCCGCGTAAGTTTCGATCCCGTGAGAACATCGGGATAAAAACTATCTTATGTCCTTTCCCGGGACTAAAACTATCTCTATACCAAATTTGATCGAAATCGGTTCAGCGGCTTAGGCGTGAAAAGGTAACATACAAACAAACAGAGTTACTTTCGAATTTATAATATTTAGTATGGATTAGATTATGTAGGCCATTTAAATATTTTGGAATCGAACTCGCTATCGAACGTGGACTCTCTCGCCAATTGAACCGATAAAAAATCCCGAAAATTCTACTTACCTAATTAAAATCTTAAATTCATTCACTCACTGACAGACAAATAGCCTAAATACTGGCACTAGAAGAATGAAATCATGATACAAGGGTTCCTTATATTATAAAAAAATTAGCGCTAAGGAAGGATTTTCGATCATTGTCATTTTCCAAATCCTATATGGCACGCGGCTTAGGGTGTCCTAAGACTATGCGAAGCCCGCACCCCCGGCCATAGGCAGACGTTTCACAGCGGTTGTTTTAGCTGGTAAGAGACCGGCATGCCCCTCTGTCACCCCCACGATGGAGGAAGTCCATGAGGATTTACACCGCTCAACAAAAATAAGGGTTTCCTAAAAGTGCGGTGAAAGCCACATAGCGTCCACAATTTACCGTTGAAAGACGTTACTGAAAAGTTATTTCTGAACGTAAGTTGGTGTTTCTCTAGAGAGCTTTTTTGACAATGAAAAGTCAAACACAAAATCAAAAGTGATTTATTCAAATTAGGCTGAGAATCAGCTCTCAAAATCAGCGTCAAAATTATATAAGGCGGTCCCTCAAAATGCCCGATTTTCCTGGTCCCTTAGCTGGGAAGAAATGGTGCAACAAACTCCGAGCTATCACTGCGGCCGTTATGTGGCGGCCGCCGCCATCACAGGAAACAAAAGCCTAACTTAAATCTAAATTCACTAAGTTTCAAAATTCCTTTGAATCTATAGATACGTTTTGATCTTGTTATCAAACCGTTGAGCCAAGACTACCGCAGCATTCCACTGCTAAGGGCACCCTATAAATTATACTATATCTCACTTAATTAACCATTAGGCTCTTAAGTAAAGGTTGACAAATTAACGGCACACGTGAATGGGTCCCGTATATCAATGGTGATTAGGAAACCATGGCTTAAGCTACCTCTATGTATGTATTAAGTGCGAGGCTTCGGTCGGAGCAAACTTTGTGAAGATGCTGTCAAAATGAGAATTGAATTATTGACCCCTGAGCTTATTTAGCATAATCAGCCTATAATGTTCCCAGTGCTGGGACACAGGCCTCCTCTCTTCAAGAGGGAGTGGGCAGTAATTTATCAAGCAGGCCCAGTGCGGGTTGGTAGATGTTACACGTCTTCGAATTTTTGCTTCTAGGACATGAGTGCCTTTATCCGTGGAATAAAATTTACGTCTGATAGTTCAAGCTTGGAAGAACTGTCAACAATTCAAAGTTTATTCATAGGATAAAAGTCTTACCCCCTTACTAATAAACGGTTGTGTAGCGTCTATATAGTAACACAACGCTTTGTCTTCTTCTTTCAAAAGTCAAATTACTGACGACTGAAAGAGAGAAATCGGTGTGCAACTATTCATCTGATATAATACGTTTAGAACAGTGGTAGCCAAGTGGTAATGGCCACGACTTACGAGGTGTAGGTCGTAGGTTCGAACCCAGACAGGCGCTTTACTTTGCGTAAATTATTTCATCAGCATAGAACGGTGACGGAAAACATCGTGAGGAAACTGGCATGTCCTAAAACCAAAAATTCGAAGACATGTGACATCTGCCAACCCGCACTGGGCCCGCGTGGTGGATTACGGCCCACTCCATCTCGCCGAGAGGAGGCCTGTGTCCCAGCAGTGGGAACATTATGGGCTGATTAAGTTTATGTTATAATACGTTTATTAGTAAGGGGGTTATTCTATCTATAAAAGTTTAGTGGAAATAACAACAAATAGAAACAAAGATTTGAATAGACACTATGCCTATCACTAGACAATACTTGACACCATCGTCCCAACAGCCTATATCATAAAAAAGTAAATGTCTTCCTGCTCGTACCTCCAAACTCGGGACTACGAAGGTATCGTCGCGAACTTACCGGCCGATATTTATCATTTTAATTAAAATGTTAAGCTTATGATTTATAGCAGTTCTCAGGTATATTTTACTTTTTAATTCCCTGTCTTCCTGGAGTGGAAAGGATTTAAAGTTGCTGTAAGGTGGGATTTAAGGTACGGACTCTTTTTGGAGTGGGCAGAGTTTTAAGTGTAGATTGGCGAATTTTTTATGTTTTTTTTTTAGGATAGATATTCTATAGAGGTATGAGGAACAGGGTGTAAAGTTCACTCGTACTCTATAGAAAAGGGAGGATCCTCCGACCAGACGGGAGTTGTGCCTGGCGGGCAACTGCCTGATGATTCATGTCGGGCTGTTGTATCTATGCTAGTTGCGCGGTAAACTCTGCTTGCGAGATGCAGGATTTGCGTGACGTCAGTATGACGCGTTGTTCGCATGTGGCGTTGTAGATATCGATACAATTATTTTTCTGTGTTGCGGCTATCTTGGAAAAATCACGTGAATCACGACTCTGCTTATGTGACCACCGTAGCACGAGTAACGGAGGAGATTGGCCGGATAAAATTCTTGAATACTTTTAACACAACAGTATATTTTTTTATAGCACTGTGTGACCTAAACCCCCACTTAAGTCACGATTTTCTGTGACTTAAGTAGTACATTTTTACACAGAAAAGCGTGATTTGAGTGCGGGTTTAGGTCACACGAGCTATACAATAATATATGATACGTGTGACTTGACTACTACTACTATTAATGTATAGTGTTTAGCAATCTCACGCCGTGACATAATGGACTACTTAAGTCACACGTATTGTAATGTACAATAACAGAATCCCGTTCTTAGCAAAGTATTTTCCTAGACTAACTGTCACAATAATGAAGGGGTAAGTGGACAAAGGTGTTAACTAACAAAAAATACAAATTGCGATATGAGCGTTATAAAGTTTTAATCTTAAAATCATGGTAGTTATACATTTTAAATGTTTTATCTAAATCTGAAGTGTCAATCCTTTTTAAAATATCATTTCTTATTAGATTATATAATAGAAATAAAGTATTTTTAATACATTTAACTCGATTTTTTCAGTTTTGTCAGATAACACCTTTGTCCACTTAGGTACCTACCCCTTCAATTATGACCTACCCTATTTATACTTTTACAATTGTAGTCAAAATACGATTAAGTATTTTTTGAAACTTGTATATAATATTAAATGAACTATTTAAACGTATTATTTTTATTTTATTGTATGTTTAAATAAACAAAAATTTACATTAGGTACTAAATTAAATGACTAAGTAACTATACAAATAAATAGAAAAACAAAAGGACACTTAGGCTTCGTCTGTATCGCTGTCATCTGGAAACGAGCCCAGAAGACTGGCAGCATTGCCACGTTGAATGGGAAAAAACAAGTCAGATAGAACGGTAAGCGAAAACGAAGTGATAGCGCGGGCAGGTTTATATGCGATGCGACGGGGTCGGGGTGGGGGGGGGGGGGGAACAAGAAACTTCACAGATAGATCATATATTGGCCCAACCTCCTAGCGTAGAATTCAAATCTACCTACATAGTTTGTGCTAAACTGCTGATACGCACGAAAAATCCATTTATGAAAGTGAGGTCATCCATAATAAATTCTTCGTGAAACCAATGTCACTAAAAACATAATATTTTATTTGTTACTCATAAATCTTGCAATCCATGTAAATAATTTATCACAGTACGCCCTAGTTTTTTTACTATCTCCAATAACATGGTAACATGCACAAAGCGCAATCTATCATACGCGACTTTTAAAAATATTGAATGTTAGATACCGCGTTCTATTTTATTTTATGTTCATGTTACACGATAGTTTGTGCTGTCGATACTATTTTAATATTTTTGCGTTGAAAAGGATTTTTTTACGGCTTTTTGTGGCCAATCCGTAGGCGGGTTTCCTATATATAGAATGTTATGGAATATTGCCCGAAGCAGTTTGCAAAAATGCATAAAAATAGTTTTGAGGCAGTAACGGAATCATCCCTGTTGTTCTGTGTTCTATTTTATACTGGGATTTGTTTCCGCAGTTTAGTCCTTCAGTGGTATCCTTGCCCATATCCCTTATCTGATTTGACCATTAAGGCTCTTGCAGATACGCGCGACGCGACAGCGCACGTCTAGTAGAAAAATTCCTATAAAATCTTCATGGAAATTGTTCTAACAGAAGAGCGTCGCATCGTCGCGTCGCGAATGTCTGCTGGGACTTGGGAGCCTTTACACAAAATTGTAAGGACTGTATATATGAGCCTGTGTTTATATATTTCTTCTCAGACTAGTCGGCTAGGAAACACAAAACCTCATCTAGCTCAAAAATATTATTTGACATGTAAAAGTGTTATTCACAACCTATTTACAAAACAAATATCATCCCAGCCTTCTGGTCACGTGAAGTGTCGACACCAGCCGGCGAGAAATTTCCTTCAAAGGGGACGCGCACGTGAGCCCCATGACCCGAGTTACCCGAGTTGCCCGACCTGGGAACCCAGGACTACAAGCTCAGCAGTAGCACTTACGACCACTACACCAACGAGGCAAAATAATCGGAGTATTCCCGATTGAGCACCTATTTTCAGAGCACCTTTTTTTAGAGCACCAAAGGTATTCCCATTAGAGCACCAATCAATATTTTACCGTGGTGCTCAAAAGGGAACAATAAAAAATATTCAACTTTATTCCCTTTTGAGCACCTACGATGCGGTTGCTTCTAGTGATGGGGTGTATAATAATACATATCGATAAAAATTGGCAGTACTTTTATTATCATATTAATTTTAGGAAACTAAGTAATTATTATTAATATCACAATCAGCCTTATGTTATTTTCTAGGTACCTGACTTACTTAAGACAAATAAAATAAAAGAAATCAAATTCCTCGTAACATCAGTAGTTAAATAATAATACTTACATTATATGGATTACACAAGTAAAGATTTTATATATTATTTTCTAGGTACTAATATTGGTAATAATATTGGCGCACCTCTTTTACTGGTAGAGTAGCTTATGGCTGCATTTTTATTACTTGGACCAGGTTTGGGCTCCATTATTTACTTTAATTTGTCACTCACGTATTACACTCAGTAAAATTAGGATATTTTTTATAAATTACTTTATAGTAGTAATAATTACGACACGAAACAACTTATCACTATACCAAACTATGTACAACTATGTTGATGTTTTGGAACATTAATTTGGTTGCATAGAAAGATTTGTTTAAGTATCAGGTATCCAATGGAATAGCAATGAAGGCCATTCAATTCGAGAGTTAAGAGAAAAGTGATATTTATAATGACGAAATTTGAGAAATTTTCAAAAATACATAAAAATGTATTTTTCTCGAATCCCATGAATTTTCGCCTCTTTATGGGGTGCTTAACTGTTGTTAATATAATTGGCAAACTTTGTCTTATTATTTTATTCTCATAACGACAGTGACAATATTTTTCTGAATTTCCTCTGACAAGCTGACAAGTGATTTCTCCAAAAGAATTGATCTTCATTCAGAGCCTAAAAATGAAAAACAAACTCCTTTTGTATGTAAAAGGAGTTGGAGTACCTTGGAATAGCTGCGTTTATTTAAGACTTCTTGATCTAACCATATTTACAAATCTCGATATATTTGAGTTTCAATAAATACATATTAATCACGCCAACACAGTGGTAAAATAAAATCACGAAAAACACATATTTTAGGGTACCTCCTGTGCACGTAGAGTGGGGATGTTTTTTTTTATCGTCTACCCCATGGTGTGGGATATCGTTGGATAGGTCTTAAATTTGCAGTTGCAATCATGCTTTTCAACTACAATATTAAGTTTTTTCTTGGGATAAGTTCATTCCAACTAATTAACCCTTCATTGTGCGTGGTCCGACACGAACTTGGCCGGTTTATTTTTCTTCGAACGGAATCAGGTAGGTAACCTTGAAATTGGCTAAAATAACGACCTAACAAAATATATATTCCCAGTTTTAGCTGACCTGGCATTGTATAGGCTTTTTGTACACACGACGACATATTATCAAGCTATACATTTCTAGTTTTAGCTGTTCTCGCATTGTATAATGACTCTCATTGGGTTTTTGTGCAATGAGAAGTTAGCTTATGCTGGAAATGTGTAGCTTGATATGTCGTCCTGCGTCCAAACCGTACAAAGAGACACTTATGAGTCCAAACTCATAAAGGCGTCGGTCCGTCAGAAAGATGATGCTAGGGGTCCGTGGCTTAGGCCCCCAGTGGTCGAGGCACCTGTGGCCGACGCCCCCGATTTGATTAATTTAATATCTTCTTTTTTTGTGCTTTTTCACTTAGTACAGTAAATGAGAAAAGTGTTTCACCATAATAATAAAGTATTTTTCCTTGCTAAACAACAGTTATCTATCAAATAGCAGAGAGAATAGATCGCCACTTAACCTTATCCACACACCTTTTTTCCCATTAAAAGCATATTTATTATGTACAAACATCTAAAAAAAAAGACTTCTATAAAATGTTGTTAATATACATTTATAATAAATTACCATATGAAAATTTTATCTTTCAATTTCAACCAACTTGTCAACTAACTGAGCCAAACCTAACAATAAAAAGTCCGTCTTTTTGTCCACAAAAATGTCTATCTCTTTCATACCAGATTCAAGTTATTGAATATTGCAAAATGCAACAGATAAGAAAGTTTAATGTGTCATCTCACAATGACGAGCGAAGGTCCTTCGCAAGGGCTCGTGCCAAATAATTACAATATAGTTAAAAATAGACTTGGTGAAAAAATGTTTGTGCCTCACAGTACATTTGATCAAAAATTGCTTTGAATGAAATTAATCGCATCGGGGGCGTCGGCCACAGTTGCCTCGACCACTGGGGGCCTAAGCCACGGACCCGATGCTAGTTGCTTATACCATAACATAGCAGGGTGGGTCCTATAAGGTACTTACTAATTCCATGCTGACAAGCTTGAGTAAAAAGTTATTGTCAAACTGTCAAAATGACATTTAAAATGAAAACTACACTGCAAATAATGCAAATATTACCTGAAAAATAGATTACCTCTTATAACACCACAATACAATGAATTTCTTTTCATCAGTTGTAAAATAACTGTAAATGGATACTTGCTGCAGTACTTAGTAAACACATAGTGAATTATGTAATAGAATATAGATTAGAGGTCTGGGTAATTCAAATATTACGTTATCAAACTCTTGTACTTATGCACAAACATAATCAAAGACGTTGTTATATTCATGACGATCTCGATTTAATCTAAGCTCGCACCGCTGACAAGGTAGCAGGATGGTCCTCAGGTATAAAGTTGTTACAGTCTCAGCTGCAATTAAAAAAAGCAGCGGTTCGATTTTGATCATAATATGGCGAGTTACAGGTTCTTACTCTTGAAGAGTAAACGAAAAGATAATGACGAATCTCAGTCCCAAAGGTCAACGGAAAACACTGGCAGCATCAATGCTTATTCGTGATTTTGATTGGAATATTGCTAATGAATATGACCGGGTAATTAAATGCCTACTTCACTTGCTCTACTCGTACCTGACCTTAAATACTCTTCATAAGTATATTTATATAGTAATCGGGGTCAAATATAATGATCACCAAAAAAATATATTGAACACCAAAAAATGAAGTCTAAAATTACAGTAGTTCTAGCTGGGTACTCCGAGGTTAGGTTTGGTTAGGTTACTTTAAACCCTTTACACAGAAATAGGAGCCCGAGTCCGTCGACATAGGATGCAAGAGCGAGCAAATGAGAATAAAATTAATGTTGGTGATCATTTACTATTTTTGGCAGTAAAAAGTGTTTTTTTACCCGACTGCGCCAGAAGGACGGTTATGTTTTTCGAGAGTATGTATGTATGTATGTATGTTTGTATCTGGTGATAAGTTAGCCATAAGCCATTCTAATCTATTCTATGAAAACACCGATTTCTTTTGTTAGATTTACATCCTACAATTAGTTGGTTGGTTGGTTTGGGGATAGATAAAATTAAAGTTGAAGAAACTTATTGTAATATTAACAATAAAAGATTGAGTAAACTTTTATGTTAATGATGATATTATGTTTTTATTAAATGATATCATTCTGCAATGAAACTGCCAATTTTTAACCGACTACTAATTATCGATATGTTTTATTATACACCCCATCACTAGAAGCTACTGTAGGTGCTCAAAAGGGAATAAAGTTGAATATTTTTTATTGTTCCCTTTTGAGCACCACGGTAAAATATTGATTGGTGCTCTAATGGGAATACCTTTGGTGCTCTAAAAAAAGGTGCTCTGAAAATAGGTGCTCAATCGGGAATACTTCAAATAATCTATATACTTACCTACTAATAATAAAGCTGAAGTTTGTTTCTTTGAACGGACTGGAACTTCAAATCGGATTTGAAAAAGTATTTTTGCATTTGATAGCCCAACTCTTGAGGAGGGCTATATAGGCTACTTAACATCACGCTAGGGTCGACCCTATGGAGCCGAGCAAAAACAAAAAAAATCAGAAAGAACGCTGAGCGAAAACAAAGTAATAGCGCGGGCAGACGATGCGATGCGACGGGATGAGTCGGAGGAACAGAAAATATCACGCGGACGAAGTCGCGGGCAGAAGCTAGTGATTGTATACTCTGAAAAAATACGTTTAATAAAAACTAAAACCCGACTATTGAAAAAGGATGGAACAAGAACGTGCTTTCCCGTGGTCGCATGCTACCATAGCCTATAATGTGTTCAATAGTACATCGGCAAGCGACCACGTGAAGGTACGTTCTTGTTTCATCCTTTTCAGTAGTCGGGTTTTAGTTTTTAAACTTATTTTGGGGCTCATTTCAGTAATATTGATATTTTTGAAATGTGCTAATTCTTTTCATTTGACAGCCAACAAAGCATGATAAAAAAAATTTAGATCATGACTTTATGTCCGCTAGAGGGCGCCATATTCAATTTAATGTGACGTCACTTAGCCTATAACCAGCGGACA
Source organism: Amphipoea oculea (assembly GCA_945859645.1). NCBI lineage: Eukaryota > Metazoa > Arthropoda > Insecta > Lepidoptera > Noctuidae > Amphipoea > Amphipoea oculea. The sequence goes on along the minus strand of OX243878.1, from coordinate 2,207,717 downwards.
ATCAAAACGTTTCCAGCGATACCCCCCACCCCATTTGTCTAATTATGATAAGCAGCTTAAAAGTTATGAGGGAACAGATGAACATACATCCATACATACCGGTCAAAATCATAATCCTCCTTTTTGCTTCACCGTAGTGGGGTAAAAAAGCATATTGTTATATCGTCTCCCGACCAACCTTTCTCCCATAATTATACACTGTACAGATTAAAACTAGACTTTCCACGTCCTTAATTTTCCAACTCACCAAATAGCATTTAATTGTAGCCTTTCTAACAATAAAGTTGTCGAGACCACAGTATGCGTCAGCCGTCAGTAAGTTAACTCGTTGACAAACAAGTATGTATATTATAAACAACTGGACTGCACCGTGATCCATCATTGTGAGGATACAACGAAACACCCCGTAGATACGCCGTCTGCTCGATTAATCACCCTGTATACGTATGCGTTTAAGAAGGGCTGTTCATTATGCGATTTGAGGAATTATCTTATGACTTTTCTGCGACTTTTCTGGTATTTTTTTTTTGTAAAAGTTAGATTATTGCTGTGTCTGTTTCAATGAACTAGAAAGTTGATGATTTTACTACCATTTTTCCGAAAGGATATTGTCAGGGGTCACAACTGTTTCCTATAGTCTGCCTGAAGTAGGTGATGGAGTATATTAAATTCCTTAATTTCAAAAACAGTACCTACTTTTGTCGTCCTCAGTCCATGACTATAAAAATATAAGCGACTCGCGTACTCGACTTGCAGACTAACAGACATATTTTTACCGTTAGACGTATTTGTACATATTCGCACACCCTTCCTTGGATTTTGTATTAAATTTCATCACCACTGCTCTCAAAATGATGTAGGAAAACATCGTATGGAAACCGGCACATCCTAAAACCAAAAATTCGAAGATATGTGACATCTTTTTTTTTTTTTTTTTGGGTGGGAAATCATCAAATAACTTCTCCCGCTCTGGGTGGAGCGGGAGGGCGTGTCAGACTTTTACTGACTAAAACCCACCCGTGTTCCTTCAGTTGCATGTGCCACGGGCCACAGTATCTCTTTCGAACAACCCGCAACCCCGGCAGGATATCTACCAACCCGAACTGGCCTGCATGGTGAATTACGGCCCACTCCCTCTCCCAGAGAGGAGGCCTGTGTCCCAGCAGTGGAAACATTATAAGCTGATTATGCTTATGCTTCCATGGGGTAGGCAGACAAAACAGAACATCGTTGTCAACATCTCTTTTTATGTACGGATCGCAGGTATGCTGGAAGAGATTTCTTTGGAAATAAGCATCACCTTTGTATGTATTTTTGTGTTCCTTTCTTCTTGTCTGATTATATATGTGTACATAAATATAATATAAGCTAACATACAAACTATAATAATATATACAATTATATGAAAAAATAAACAAAATAGTCATAGGGCATCAAAGAATTCGTCCGCATCGCTGTCAACAGGAACAGTGCCCAAAAGGCTGGCAGCATTACCACGTTGTATGGCAATGCTAATTCTTTGGTCAAGAAATAGGTCAGTTGTACAAAAATGGTTAAAAAAAAAAAGACGGGTTGCACTCCGGGAGTGCCGGCAGAAGTGAAAACTTGAATATTAACCTTGAAATAAATCAATTATTAATTTAATTAATATAACTCATTTTTTTTCACTATTTCTGCGTCACTTTTTTAATTAACAGATGCACTTTGTTCAATTTCCATATTTTAAACACTTTAATACACGAATTTTACGAATACACAGCAGTGTGGCTACTACACAGACGGTCGAGCCATCAGCTGTCCATTCATCCATCCATCCACTTCCACTTCCACTTCGACTTCCACTTCCACTTCAACTTCCACTTCCACTTCGACTTCGACTTCCACTTTGACTTCGACTTCCACTTCGACTTCCACTTCGACTTCGACTTCCACTTCGACTTCCACTTCGACTTCCACTTCGACTTCCACTTCGACTTCCACTTCCACTTCGACTTCCACTTCCACTTCCATCCATCCATCCATCCATCCATCCATTGTGTCCGTGTGTCACTTCACTTCGGTTGGCGCCGCCGTAGAGAGGGGGGGGGGGGGAATCTCTCCTGACGGTCACGTGTCCTGACGCGATGTCCTGACGCGAGTTTAACATTTTTTGCCCATTACTAAAAGTGTGCAACGCCACTAAAGAAGTTTACACTTCAAAAAAAAAAAACACTAGGTGCTATGATCGTACTCATTTGCGACCAAAATGACGCGACTAATCGCACGATGAATGGCCAGCCTTAATTCCCGTGTATACAACATTCGATTAAGGTCGTGTTTTGAGCGTTTTTGTTAACTTATGAACAGGAAGCGATGTTTTGTTGCAATATTTTCAGTACTGCAGATGTAGCTTCAAATAATTTAGTCGCAGTTGTTGTATACCGTCGATCTCGCTTGAGTTGTGAGAAATATCGCGAGTCATTATGTTTTTAGTTCATGTTGAAGATACATTGTGTTTTGAAGGTTTTATTGTTATATTAATTACTAGATGCGCCCCGCGGTTTCACGCGCGTAAATGTCGATCCCGTGGGAATATCGGTATAAAAGTGTCCTATATGTTAATCCAGGGTGTCAACTACTTTCATACAAAATTTTATCAATTGGTCCAGCCGTTTGACCGTGAAGAAATAACAAACATATAAACACACACACACTCACAAACTTTCGCCTTTATAATATTAGTGTGATAATATTATGTGATAGTGTGATTGGAGTGAAGGTGTGGTTTTCCGTTACTTATTTTATTTCAATAGGTACTGTAGAGATTATGATCTGCATGGTTTGTGGCATGCAACCTTTTTGGTAATTGTAAGATAATGGCATAACATCTATATCTATACTAATAACTAGCGATAATAGGTACCAGCGACTTCGTCCGCATGGATTTTTATCGTGGCACCCATTTTTTTTTTCTTAAATAAATGGAGCCTAAGTTACTCCTTATTGCTATCTGCCAGTGAAAGTCCTGTCAAAATCGGTCCAGCCGTTTCAGAGATTAGCTGGAACAAACAGATAGACAGACAAAAATTGTAAAGAATGTTATTTTGGTATAATTATGTACCGTGGATATTAAAAATTGACACTCCAATTTTATTTATTTGTATGTATACAGCTTTATAATTATTGCGTTTATTCCAAGCGAACGTATTTACATGAACGCATCTGTCCCATCACTGGTTTTTCCAAACAAAATTTTTAAGGCTCATTTTAAGTTCACCTGACTGTTCGAATGCAACTAGAGTTATCTATCTGCCAGCCTGCACTACATAAGGTCGACTTTTGCAGACAACCTTTACAGTACTTTCATCGGAGATCACATAACCACTTAGGTAATTCCCATCAGGTTAAGCCCACGTTCAAAAATGCGTGGAATTTTTAACGATTCTGTTTTTTTGTTACGTTTTTCTAATTGCTGACCCTGGTCTATTAAATTATAACGATACAAAAGTCCCTTCTATCCACTCGATTTTCCTCAAGCTAAACATTTATTTTTTTGCTTAAACGTTTTCCGTTTTCCTTATACCCGTTTTTCGGGAGAGCTATTGACGTACCTCCTCGACAAACAAGTCAAAAAAAAAAAACGAAACTTCCACATTAAACAGCAATTACGACAACAAAACGAGAGTCCGAGATGTCTTTTTACGAGGCCAAGCCCTCGAGTGTCGAGCCTTTGAGGCCTCGAGCCTCTTGCCTCGGGCCAGGCCACTTCAGGCCTCGTACAGCTGCGCTAACTGTTGCATGCGACTCCCGGACTACTTGTCCCTGAGTTTTATTTGAAGCTCCCCGACTACACTTGTGCGCGAGTTTTTATTTCGAGTCCCGTTGAGTATGTACGGCTTGCTTGGAGTTAGTATGTTAGTTGTATGTATGTGTGTGTGTGTGTATGTGTGTGCTCGTGTGATAGTTGTTTTTCTTATATTGTAGCATGGATTTAAGTGCGGAAGGCTTTATGAAAAACAGATTTTAAAGAGACGACAAACTTTTATATAGCTCTAAATGCTGTGTGCTACCGACTGAGAACAATCTAATGAGGAGAACGGCGAAAGGATACGATTACAAGATATTTTTGTGCCCTAACAACTTACTGCAATCACAAATCTATTTTTCATTATCATCATGGTGACTGTAGGACCAATAAAATGAAAATAAAGTTTATTTGTCACTAGAAGAAATACATTAAAAAAAAATATGACAGACACTCAAAGTCACAATCACACTAATCACACTAATATTATAAAGCCGAATGTTTGTGAGTGTGTGTGTGTGTTTATATGTTTGTTACTTCTTCACGCTCAAACGGCTGAACCAATTTTGATAAAATTTTGGACGGAGTTAGCTGACACCCTGAATTAACATATAAGTTACTATTTATCCCGATATTCCCACGGGATCGAAACTTATACGGGTGAAACCGCGAGGCGCAGCTAGACTTACAATATAAATGTATTACAATGAATTGGTCCTAACTCCCAAACTATGCCTAGGCCTGTATTTTGGGGGTCAGTGTTCAGCCATGGCATCAGAGGGGCAATTCTCGTAATTTTAAGACCGTTTACAGTCTGATCTCAGTCTCAATCTGTCAAAAATACCTCCGATTTCCTTACATTTTTGACATTTGTTAGTTGTTAGTCGCCGAGATGAGACTGCGACAAGATTTTGAACGTTTTGAATTACGAGAATTGGCCTTCTGATCTCCGTCTCAATCTGACAAAAATACCTCTAATTTCCTTACATTTTTGAAAAGTTTTTGATATTTGTTAGTCGCCGAGATGAGACTGCGACAAGATTTTGAACGTTTTGAATTACGAGAATTGGCCTTCTGTTAAAACAAGGCACTATTTACAGGGAGGAGTGTCGCCACATTATTGACACGCTATTTGTGAAGGCAAAAAGGGATACCTATACTACTTATGTAGGTATACAAACAAATTCATACTCATTTGTGATTCTGTTTATGCTCAATTTACGTACAGTCATGTCAGATAGAATGTCGAAGTTAAATGAACAGCCAACTAATTGCTTTCCAATTGCCAATTGCTCTATATATTGATTTCAAAACATCAAAATAGTCTAATTTCCTGCTTTTATTAGTAAACATACGGCGACAATAAAATCCATACTAATATTATACATTCGAATGTAACTCTGTCTGTCTGTATGTTACCTTTTCACGCCTAAACCACTGAATCGATTTAAATGAAATTTGGTATAGAGATAGCTTGAGTCTCGGGAAAGGACATAGGATACTTTTTATTCCGATATTCCCACGAGATTGAGACTTATGCGGGTGAAACCGCGGGGCGCAGCTATTAATATTTTAAATTCTAATGTAACTCTGTCTGTCTGTCTGTATGTTACCTTTTCACGCCTAAACCGCTGAACTAATTTAAATGAAAATTGGTATAGAGATAGTTTGAGTCCCGGGAAAGGACATAGGATACTTTTTATCCCGATATTCCCACGGGATCGATACTTATGCGGGTGAAACCGCGGGGCGCAGCTAGTAAAGAATAAAGAGGCAATATTAAGTCATCATCATCTGCCTAGCCTTTTTCCAACTTTTTTGGGATCGGCTCCAGTCTAACTGGATGCAGCTGAATACCAGTATTTTACATGGAGCGACTGCCTATCTGACCTCCACAACCCAGTAACTGGGTAATACGATACCCCTTGGTAAGACTGGGTGTCAGACTTTCGGGCTTCAGACGACCCGTAACGACTGTTAAAGATCCAAGAATGACAGCCAGGACCAACGGCTTAACCTCCTTTAAGACGCACCGAGGGGACTATGTAAAGATGGTCACCCATCCACTGACGAACCGCGGCAAGCGTAGCTTAACCTGATCGATCGACCCGTGCGGCTGTTATTACTTAGCTACAACCCCCTCAGTAGTTGTGCTGCTAAGCATAAAGCATACATACCTAACGCTGATTTCAAGTTACACAAACATCTCGGAACACAAAACACACAGCAAAAATTGAGTGTATTATCGAAGCACACATATTCCAGCGCGAAACAGCACGAGCTCATTACTGCACAGGGCGAGATCAAAAGGGGTGTCTTGTCTCTCTATTTGTACACCCCCGAGATGCCAACTTTTATTCCAAAGCTCTATGTATGTTAACAAGACGTGCATAATGGCTAAAAAAATAACCAACGAGTATGATATTCGTATAAATATAGCGGGTGAACCTTGGGTTTTAGAAGCCGGTTTTAAAAAGCCGGCAAAATCTTCCTTTAGAAGGTGTTCTGCTATCATTTCTTGCAATCTTTTGGAGGTAATGATGGTGGAATGTTGCTCGTTTTTCGTTTCGCGAGGAACGTGACTGGCTTCTGGCTCGAGTTTATTTCGTTTTGTTTGGCTTTTTCGTCGGTTTTAGGTGATTAGGAATGGGGGAATTTGTTTAGGAATGTTTTGAAGGCATTACAATTTGTAATTTGCGGAACATGACAAATACCTTTAATAATATAATTTGTTTAGTATCTTGACTTGGCTCGCGAGGTTGTCGACATGTGGGATGTTGACTCAGCAATCATTGTGCCGATAGTCGTTACAGCCAATGGATTGATAGCCAAGAGCCTCGATCAACATCGGTCGAGGCTCTCGTTAGGCGGTTGGATCAAGGGCCTGATTCAGAAGGCAGTACTCCTCGATACGGCTCGCATTGTGAGAAGGTTCCTGTCTCTGGAACCCTAACCACCGGTAGCTTGGACCCTGCTCCCGACACCGGCGGACTTCTATTTTTTTTATATTTTTAAATGTTTTTTATACTTATTTTTTATATTTTAAGAAATAATTAAAAATTTAATCAAATATGTACATATACAAATAAACGAAATAATAATTTGTTTTATTCGGAACAACATAGGAACCATTTTTGTTACTACACACCTTAGATACTACAACTTATACACTAGGATTAGAAACAAAAAAAGAAACGGTGAGTCATGTAGGTACTTACGAGGCGTTTCATGCGGACAATGATTCCGCATGAGATGCCTCAACACAAGTACTCTCGGGTCCTCGGCCACGACTTTCAAGATGCTATTGCTACTCCCTCGAATCCTCCACACAAGCGATGCCACCTTTCTTGATGATTAATTATTATGATTTGCTCATGTTTTATTTCGTGAACGAATTTCTTTCTCTTTGTTTTTATAATGTATTTTAGCGAGTTATTAGGCATTGCGAATGAAAAGGTGCTGCTGAGGAGTTGTTTGTTGTTGAGTGTTGATTCTCAGCCTAGTTTGAATAAATGACTTTCGATTTTGAAAAGAAAATAGGTACCTATCGTTTACTATCAAGCCCGTTTTCCCATTCACAACTTTATGACGGCAATGTCTCCAGGATTGATTTGAGGCCTTAAACTCAGGCACCTTATAAACAAAATGCAATACTTAAAAGAGCTCCGAAACTCTCAGATTTATTTCGAATCTAAAACATAGTAGACAGTTGAGTAAAACCTCAGAACTTTTTAATATTAACTACTTAAATGGCAATGCTGCCAGCCTTTAGGGCACTGTTCCTGTTGACAGCGATGCGGACGAATTCTTTGATGCCCTATGATTATGTTGTTTATTTTTTCATATAATTGTACATATTATTATAGTTTATAATATGTTAGGTTATATTATGTAAATATCTATACAAATAAATAAAACTGGTACTACTTAAACTATCTACCTACAAAATTCCCGTGCCAACCCTGATCGCTTACGATATTACACAAACAATAATGGCGCGGCATAAAAAATGCATTAGGGTCACCAAAACGCAAGTTTTCCAATGGGTGATGATATAAAATGCATGTCGGCTAGGGCAGTGCGTTGACGAATGAAACGGGAGTTAATCTCGACTTTCACCCCTGTCGGCGTCGAAAAGATTTCCCCCGGGAATGTCACACGAACTGAACCCTTTGGTGTGGTGCAAGTTACAGGCGACTGGGATTGCTGTAAATTAGTCATTATCAAGTGTTTCTAACAGTGCAGTGGTGGCGCAGTGGTAACGGCCGCGACTTACGAGTTGTAGATCGGGGGTTCGAATCCAAGCAGGCACTTTACTTTATGGAAATAATTTCATCAACACTGCTCTCTCTCTCTAATTTTAAGTTATATTATAACTAGCTGCGCCCCGCGGTTTCACCCGGTTAATGTCGATCCCGTGGGAATATCGGGATAAAAGTAGCCTATATGTTAATCTAGGGCGTCCGCTACCTCCATACAAAATTTTATCAAAATTGATCCAGCTGTTTGAGCGTGAAGAAGTAACAAACACATAAACACACACACACACACTCACAAACTTTCGCCTTTATAATAGTAGTGTGATTTATGACTTTCTACACAATGTTTTTCGTTAAGAAATAAATGACATATGACTCTCAAAAACGGTGAAGGAAAAAATCGTGAGGAAACCACCATGTCCTAGAACCCAAAAAAAATTCGAAGACACGTGACATTTACCAACTCGCACTGGGCCCGCGTGGTGAACTACCTACTCCCTATCACCGCGAGGAGGCCTGTGTCCTAGCATTGAGAACATAACAGGTTGGTTATGTAAGTGTTGTAGGCATACAAACATGTTTTCTTCAGTCGTTTTCTAAATTAATTTTGTGTAGTTAGCGAATTAAGTAGGTTCCTGTTGATACGAGTTTTAGATGTCAAAATGAATAGACTTCTGGAATAGAATACTCTTTATTATGTACACCATATAAATTACCATACGACAGAAGATACTTTCCCCTCGCATTGAACTATATAGAATAACATAAACTAATATTAATTACTAGTATTATGCGGAGCGATGCCTATTTTGCGTGGATGTAACTGATATTTCCCCCAACATTTTCTTTTGTGTTTTTACTTTGCGTCATGTCTTACCGCGAATTAACGAGTTATTTTCTTCATTTACTTTTAAAACATACGTCATAATTATATAACTCTCTCTCTTTCTGTTACTAAATCCGCTATCGCTTATGCTTTGCCCCACATCCCCATACAGACTGAAGTAATATTTTAAGCGGCTTTGAATCATCGCTGCAACTCTTTTTCCGATACCCGCCATATTGGTTCGTGACATTAAGTATTTAGGCAATACCGCATTAATTTGGGAGCGGTTGCTTTTCTATTGAGAAGGATTATATCCTTTCTGATGTAGGTATGGTCTTGTGGGTTACGGAATGTATTGCGTGTGCCGTGTGCAAGACCAGTGTTCCACAAAGTATGTACCGCGGCACACTGGTGTACCGTGGTCATTAATTGGTGTGCCACGGAAAAATAAGGTTATGTTATAAACTTATTTACAGTAAAAACCAAAAAAAGAGAACGCCTCAGGACAATCGACGAAGAGATGAGACCAGCTTTGTCAACGATTACGCCAAATTTAGACCGTCTATGCTCGATTAAACAGGCTCATTTTTCGCATTAAATACCTTTTCTGCAATTTAAACTTTAGGTTTTGTTGATTAATAATAATAAATACCTTTTCTGCAATTTAAACTTTAGGCTTTGTTGATTAATAATAATAAATACCTTTTCTGCAATTTAAACTTTAGGTTTTGTTGATTAATAATAATAAATACCTTTTCTGCAATTTAAACTTTAGGCTTTGTTGATTAATAATAATAAATACCTTTTCTGCAATTTAAACTTTAGGTTTATAGAGGTATGAGGAACAGGGTGTAAAGTTCACTCAACCTCCATAGAAAAGGGAGGATCCTCCGACCAGACGGGTGTTGTGTCTGGCGGGCAACTGCCCAATGAGTCACGTCGGGCAGTTGTATATATGCTAGTTGCGTGGTAAACTCTGCTTGCGCGATGCAGGATTTGCGTGACGTCAGTATGACGCGTTGTTCGCATGTTGTAGATACCGCTACATCACTCCCCCCCGGAGACCGGAGGTCGATAGTGGGCTGAGTCTTGAATCTTGCGATGCTTGCCAGGCCAGCTGAGGTTCCAGTGAGTCGGAACCGGTTGCCGCATAGTTCACGGTGAGTCGGAACTGTCTGCGAAGATGTCCCCAGTGAGTCGGGGTGGCGCTGCGTTATGCTCCAGTGCGTCGGGTGTAGTACAGTGCCGGGTTGAGGCTGACTGCTGGCGTCGACCAGGAGAGAAGGGTTCTGCTTGTTGACCGGCCGAAAGTGCAGTGTGCTGTGCCGAGGTTGCTGATGAGGCTGAGGGTGATGACCAGGCATGCGCGGTCGCTGCATGCTCGTGGTCAGGATACCCGTTGAAGCCGTGGATGCTGGCTGGCTGGGTGACTCGCCGCTAAAGCTTGCGGGAGTGATGATGACGTCACGCTGAAGTAGGTGCACGAAGGCTGCGCTGACGTTCATGTTTGGGGTCACCAGTATAGAGGTATGAGGAACAGGGTGTAAAGTTCACTCAACCTCCATAGAAAAGGGAGGATCCTCCGACCAGACAGGTGTTGTGTCTGGCGGGCAACTGCCCTATGATTCACGTCGGGCAGTTGTATATATGCTAGTTGCGTGGTAAACTCTGCTTGCGCGATGCAGGATTTGCGTGACGTCAGTATGACGCGTTGTTCGCATGTTGTAGATACCGCTACAGGTTTGTTGATTAATAATAATAAATACCTTTTCTGCAATTTAAACTTTAGGTTTGTTGATTAATAATAATAAATGCCTTTCCTGCAATTTAAACTTTAGGTTTTGTTGATTAATAATAATAAATACCTTTTCTGCAATTTAAACTTTAGATTTGTTGATTAATAATAATAGATACCTTTTCTGCAATTTAAACTTTAGGTTTGTTGATTAATAATAATAAATACCTTTTCTGCAATTTAAACTTTAGGTTTGTTGATTAATAATAAATATTGACTGTTTCGAAGATTAATAAATAAATGTTGATTAATATTACTTAAAAAAATGATTGTTATTCAGTCTACCTCCAAACATTTTCGTTTTCCTAGATGTACCTTGAACACAAAAAGTTTGCGGAACACTGTGCTAGACTGCTAGCAGTGCTCAATCTTTCTCTACCTTTACATTACCATCCTGAAAATTTTTATTCTTTTTTTACATTGATTTACATTCATTACTCACACCCTGACTTAAAATTTGTTATTTTTTTTTAATTAAAATCGTTTACTTTTACCATATTTCTAAATATGTGAGCACCATGTATCTATCAGATGATTAATTTACATGTCGTGAATCCAACTACCCCTTAACTGTGATCTATATGACAAACGGCACCCTAATAAAATTGCATAACACACTATCAGTCTCAATCTGAATCACTTTGAAAGATATTGCTAATCCATTGCTTCATATGTTCGAAAAATTTGCCCGCTCAACTACGTAAAAAACGCAATGAATGTTGTTGAACTGTCAAAGCGAAAGCTACTGATAGTGTGTTACGCAATTACCCCGCAGATACTCCTACATCAAAACATGACTATTTTCGTACATTAACTTTGACAGAACTCAAAATGTGCTGTTAAGCTTCTAAAATAATACAATTTCAGTAGTAAAAGCAACGTTTGTTTATTTCCATCAAACGGTATTATTTTCACACAAAGTGGTCTTATATTATCGCACAAATCGTATTGTTGGCAATCATATGAGATGGTCCGACGCGCGACGTGTCCCCACGGAACCCCAAAATGTCTACATGGGAAAGCGTTAATTACGTTAAAGTAAATCACGCGAAGACATATTGCTAAGTATTGTACGGGGCCATGAAAACAGCGCGGTGGAGGATATTCCACTAAGATCACTGATTTCAACGGCATTGACCGAAGTCCGAACCGCATCTGAACACTTACCATAGTGATAAAAAATCATCTAAAAATATTCTGTGTTGTTTATTTTTCGCCATTAAGCATTGCTGTTTTTAGAGGTCCGAATCCAAATGTCAAAAACAGAATCCTTATATTATACTAGCTGACCCGGCGAACTTTGTACCGCCTCAGAATTAAATAATGTGACAAAGTTCAAAAGACACGTGGCGCCATCTATTATCATAATAACGTTCTTGTTGTTTTCCTCGGGAACAGCACTTTTTTTCGGTATGAAAGGTACCGTATGTCTGTTTCTGTACACCTGACAACGTATATGCAAAATTTCAGGATGATCGGTCCAGTGGTTTAGGCGTGAAACAAACAAACTTACTTTCGCATTTATAATATTAGTTAGGATTTTATTATTATGGCCGTCTTTCCGACTGTTCGGGATATTTTTGATAAGTATAACCGCAAGCCCGTTCGAAGTGGGACGAGTTGCCCCCTAACCCAGAAATACATACATATTATAAATTAAAGTCGCTTTTCGTGTCTGTCTATGTGACCGCGTTCTACTTCTATACTACGTTTTTGGACGTGGTTTTGAAAGAAGAAAAGAAAATACATTTATTTAGCACAGACTAAAAGACACAAAATACACCAGATACATACATCAAATAAAAACAAAAAGTAAAGATTAAATAAAAAAAAGTATAAAGTCCGATATAAAAAAAAAATAAGCAGGAAAGAGTGCCTCACGGCTGCGCTAAAAAAGGGCCAGTTCAGCAAAAATGCCAGACAACTAGTGCCTGACGTTGGTTTTCATCTGGACCGGTGTGTGAGGTGACGGATGTAAATCAGTTTGAGGTGTGAATCAGTTTCAGTGAATATTTGTGTTTTCGCCATCATTTAGCGAATTTATTTCGGAAGGCACCAACACTTACAACTACTACCTACTTACTTATTAGTAGCAGCTCGGAGTCTCAAATTATGCCTGGTTGATGGCAATCTCAAAAGGAGTTGAGCAGGTCACCTGGCAAGGCGCAGTGATGACAGGTGGAGTAAGGCTGTGACAGAATAACGTCCAAGGACAGGAGGACGAGATGTCGGTCGTCCGGCGGCGAGTTGGGCAGACGAGATTGTTGCCATCGCGGGCCAAACTTGGATGATGCTGGCACTTTATATTTGACCTTTATTTTTTTTTTTGTTTTTATCTGTTGTATGTATCAGAGGGGCAATTCTCGTAATTTTAAGAACGTTCACAGCCTGATCTCAGTCTCAATCTGTCAGAAATACTTCTAATTTCCCTACATTTTGGCAGGTTTTTGACATTTGTTTGTCGCTACTGCGAGACTGACGAGACTGCGACTACATTTTGAATGTTTTAAATTACGAGAATTGGCCTTCGGGTGTAGGTATTGTGTGTCTTTAAGTCTGTGTTAAATAAATGCATTTTCTTCCTTTCTTTTCTTTGCACAGGAGCGGTGGGGATTGCCACAATCCACCATTGTGGCAATCCCCACCAGAATGAATTCAGGTTGTTGATGATGAGGATGGTGATAATGGCAATAGGCTCGCCCTATTACATAGGACTGGCAAAATGTGGGCGCACTGTAGGTACACCTCTGCCTAACACTTATTTTATTTTTTTATTTGGGACAAACAGACAGCTACACATTAGATCTTATGAACTAATTTACAAAACAAATACACGATACAAACGTGTAACTCACACCGTTATCCAAAATACACAGAACAAAGGGTTTATGTTATGAGCAAAACGAATTAATGTTACAAGAACAAACAATTATTAAACACATTTAAAGGCACTTGATTGTTTTAATGAGGCAGTTACGAAACTTGTAAACCGGCATTGCAAATATGTCTAATTCTGTAAATACTTTATTACCCTAGGGGGATTACTGGCGTGATGTTATAATTATGTTTATAAAATAAAGAAATCTCGATGTCAAGTCAAGTCGTAAAAACCGTGCGAAGCAGGCTGGGGTGAGTTGCTATTTACGATGATCGTTTACTATTTTATAGCTCACACTAAGTCACGTGTCTGTGTAGACACGTGCCTTAAGTGCGTGTTTAGGTCACACAGTGCTATAAACACAATAAAGAGAGAATTCATCGTTTCACCCGCTGTTTTCAAGGGCACACCCTCAGGGAATTCGCAGGCGGGCGCGGAGCGTACCGGATCCCTGATTTATGTGGAACCCATATAAATGCAATCTGCTTAATTGCCGGCTGCTATGCTCGATAAGCTATGCTATACTGTTGCTATACTGAATAGTTTTCATTCTTTTTCGAATCGCTGCATGGCTGTAGAGAGAGATAGTTTTAATTCCACATTCATTTAGGTCTGTCTTTCACTGCGTGAGATAGAATTCACCCTTACACATTTTGACGTTCAATAGTGCCTTTAATGTGCCTATTTGAAATAAATGCTCTGACTTTGACTTTGACCCAATGAAAGACAGACGATTTTTGATTTTTTTGATCGTCAAATAATACAAAAAATATTTTACCCCTAGGTAAGATATTTGATGATCACTATTATTATCATTACTATTTGTTTGGAAATCATCGTAAGGAAACCGCTATGTCCTAGAACCAAAAATTTGAAGACATGTGACATCTACCAACTCGCACTGGGCCCGCGTGGTAGATTACAGCGCACTCCCTCTCACCGAGAGGAGGCCTGTGTCCTAGCAGTGGGGACATATTCGGCTGATTATGCTACGAGTACTAAAAAAAAAACCCCTAAAAAATATTTATTTACGGCTAATAGTTGTTTCTTCTGTTTTTGAACACCGTTGGGTTCAAATGAATTCTTGCCAATACCACTGAAATAAAGGTGATGTGTGCTAACTTGTGAATGTGTAGATTTTTAGTTAGACCACAGAATACTTAATAATACTACGGTTAGACGCTAGACTCGGAATAATTATTTTTTCTACCACTATAATCTTGAGAACACAAGGAACAAATCAACAAGTGTTTCATTACTTAACGATATATTTTTTTGTGGGCCTAGTTCCCGAACAAAAACGAAAGACTCCTATGGTCCAAAATTATAAACAAAAAGAAATATAATTATATAAAAAAACAAACAAGATTTGGCACAATCTAAGATACAAAATCGCGATAGTCTACTTCAATGCCTGTTATAAACCAAACAAGCAGCCCTGCTTGCTCATCATTTTAAACACCACACAAAAACAGGTACTCCATTTAAAATGCTAAGAAAGCACACATCAATTCGTGAACAGAAAGCAACAGTATACAAATATTTTTAGCATTTCAATCAGCCGCCCCTGCTTATGTCAAAACAAAACGTCTTTTTTTTCTGCTCGCTCGCAAACCATCTCGCGTGCCCTCAGGTTTTTACTTCAAGTACAAATTAAAAATGCTCTGCTGGGGACTATTCTAATGTAACTGACTAACCGTTTTTCTGAAGGAAGGACGATTATTGTTTTTTTTTTATCTACTATCTATAAAATAGTTTTTTAAGTTACTTGTAATACTAGCACGCTATGGGCCTACGATGCCTGCCAATATATTTTTTTAAATTTTTTTATTGACAGACTGTTGTAAATACCTACATAATCAGCCTATAAGTTACTTTAAAAAAAAAAAAGGTTTTACAATATGTATAAAACTGCGAAAAAAAAGAAAGAAAAAAGAAAGAGAAAAGAAAAGCGATTGAGCTGTGGTCATTCGCAGTGTAAAGACGTGCTCGTTAGCAATATTTAATAATTACCTACTTTAATAATAGTGACCTCCTTTAGTGCACTACCAACGTAATGCAACTGTAATTTTGCTTAGTGTGTAATTTCTGTATATAATGGACACGAATTAGTGAACTAGTAAAAATACAAAATGGATAACAGCCCCTTTAATCCAAGGGGGCCAGTGCATCCCTCCGCCTCGCCGTCGAAGACAACAACGCAGAACCCAGCCCTTGTGTCGGCCACGGCTGATATTGTTTCAACGCCCGAGATTCAAAAATGGATGTCGGCCATCGAACAGCACTTAAATGAAATTTGCTCTATTGCCGCGGATGGCAAACTCAACTCGGAGCAGAAACTGAAAATCTCTACCTTGTGCCGTAAAGTAGGATCTGGAACCTCACAAATGGCAGTTCTATACCAGTCGCTGAAGCAGAAAGCCATTCACGCGTACAATGCGGTTGATGCCCTTAAGGAAAAGCGAGACCTGACGGAACATATTTCGGATCTCAAGCAGACGATTAAGGACTCTGGTTCTGCGGGAAATGTTTCGTTTGCCGATATGGTGAAGAAGGGAGCAAATGATTTCGTTCGGCCTAACAATTTAAGCTCTGTAGCTATTTATCCTAACGATAAGTTAAAGTCAAGTGACGAAACAAAAGACCTCGTGCAAAAAATCATTCGCCCTGAACAAATGAAGCTGCATGTACGTGGTGTCCGAAAGACCAAAAATGGAGGCGTTATTATTAGTACCGAGACGAAACATGATGCTGACAAACTCAAGCACGCAGTCCAGCTCTCTACATCCGGACTTACCGCCGACGAACCAAAGAAGCGCAAACCTCGGATCGTGGTTGTAGGTGTGCCGACTACTTTGGCTGAAACTGAAGTCTTCAGGTGCATTTATGAACAGAACGTAACCGATAAGTTTCCAGCATTGCCTATGGAGTCCTTTTTGAGCGTGGTTAAATTAAGCCACAAATCTGGGAAGAAAGATGCGTCGACCTGTAATTACGTCATTGAAGTTACAGCCAACATACGTAAAGCCCTATTATCCCAATCAAGGCTTTTTATAAATTGGACGTCATGCCCTGTCAGGGACTTCACCTTGGTCACCCGATGCTACAAATGCCAACAATATGGTCATGCAGCAAAAACATGCAGAGACCTAAAATCTACGTGTGGTCACTGCGGTGAAGAAGGACACTCGATGTCAGAGTGCGCGAAGAAAGCTGACACACCGAAATGTGCAACTTGCTCACGCTTTAAAAAGCCCAATAGCCACAAAACGGGAGAAGCTGGGTGCCCTGCTAGGAAAATAGCGGAATACAGGTACATCAACTCTATCGACTACGAGGGCGCCTAGAGCGTCATACTTAAGGCCAGACTTCCGTGTTTACTGCCTGCTGCTGACTCAACAAAACATTGCACTGGCCTACAAACCCTCGATTTTGTTGATGAAACACATTGCCTCGAACGTGATTTAATTTTGTGCAACATTGACTTTAACCCACTTACCATTTTCTGCTGACGCAAAATCATAATCATTATGTGTAGCTAAGTTTTAAAGTGCAAGAAACTATTTAACGCTGACTAAATAATTACGTATACTTTATAAGATTTTTTGATATTTTGATCTTTAAGATAAATAGTATTTAAGTAAACTAGGTATAAAATAATTAATTAATTAATTTTTGTCATTATTTAAATACTTCTAATGTTAAATATTGTTAAGAATTTTTATTGTCCTACCATTAACATATAGTATGCTCATGCCGCCTGTGATACAGGTTTATCCTAGTACAGGCATCTAACTTTATTATACCTATGTAATTAATTTCTAAGACTTGTAATAATTTTACCAATTTTAATACCGAATAAACATTATTATTATTATTATTATTATAATCAGCCTTTAATGTTCTCCCCGCTGGGGCACAGTCCTCCTCTCTGTGAAAGAGAGTGGGCCTTAATCCACCACACGGGCCTAGTGCGGGTTGGTAGATTTCACATGTCTTAAATTTTTTTGTTCTAAGACATGCTGGACCCATATGAGTTTTCAATTATGTGATCTGAAGGCTAATTCCCGTACTTAAAAACGTTTAAAATATAGTCGCAATTTCATCTCAGCTACAATCAATGTCTTAAACTTGTCAAAAATTGACGTAAATTAGAGTTGTTTTGGCATATTATTGAGACTGAACATAGAATTCGGAACATTTTTCAAATACGGAAATTATCCCATTCGAATTCAAGACTCACGATCTAAAGCCGGCGAAACATGCGTTGTTCATACAAACGTAATACCAAAATAATTTGTAAATCAAACACATTCTTAATATAGTGTGTATTTATTCCGATTGGATAACAGAATACCTAGGTTCCCAAATATACGAGTATATTTTGAATGGACACTGATTTAAATACGAGTTATGAGAAA
This sequence comes from Amphipoea oculea, assembly GCA_945859645.1. Taxonomy (NCBI): domain Eukaryota; kingdom Metazoa; phylum Arthropoda; class Insecta; order Lepidoptera; family Noctuidae; genus Amphipoea; species Amphipoea oculea. The sequence goes on along the minus strand of OX243878.1, from coordinate 2,189,754 downwards.
AATAAGTTTAATTCCTCATATTATCTCGTCTTTATATCAGAGTCCTTTCAAAATATGTATTTGGGAACCTAGATAATCTGTATGCGTAGTTCGCCGGCCCCTTAAGTCATAAGGAGTATGACGAGAGGGAGGAGGGCTTGGGTTCATGCACCACCTCCATTCCGTGTCCACATACAGACTAGGTCACGTGATTCTTCATTTCAGTTCTTCTACTAAACTTTAGAATAACAAACGAATTAGCATGCCAAGTTAATCGCTACACTAATCAACCCTAAGTGTAGTTCATACCCTCCCCTTTTCAGCAAAACGCCTATTTTCAGCTTAAGGGTGTTTTTTTTTTTTTCGAGCCTTTTCCCAACAATGTTGGGGTCGGCTTCCAGTTTAACAGGATACAGATGAATACCAGTATTTTACATGGAGCGACTGCCTATCTGACCTCCACAACCCAGTTGCCGGGTAATACGATACTCCTTGGTAAGACTGGTTGTCAGACGTTCGGGCTTCTACTCGCAACTACGAGTACTGTCTCAAATGACAGCCGGGACCAACGGTTTAACACGCTTTCCAAGGCACGAAGGGGTCTCAATAATTATGTAATAAATGGTCGTCCCAAGATCTACTCAAGCATCTACAATTCGGATTTATGGCAATTCCCATATTTGTTTTTTTTTTAATTCTATCCATCCACTGACCGACCTCGGCAAGGTGTTACGATAATACAAGCAAATCAATTTCAGTTGAGAATCGTACACCAAAAAGCAACCTACACCCACATGGTCCTAAAAAAACAATTCACATTTTCATTAAAAATGCAAACAAAAAAAAAATAATCGACATCAATTTCGAACACACCTCGAGTTACATGTAAATATATCGCATGTTTCAGTAATACAGGCCTGCAGTCCCCCGCGTAACTTACACCCTTCGTTAATGAACGAGAGATTCTTTTTCGATTTTCATCAAAAACAAAAGGGGATATTTTTGGCAGACGGCAGGTATTCACATGGAGATATATGTTGCTTTATGTCGAGTGTTTTCATGATATTATATTCGTCATTTGTGTATGAAGGAAAAATAGTCGAGGAGTTGTATACATTATTTTTTTTGCAACGTGATGTAGCTCGGAGTACGCACGAACGGAGTATGTCATAGTACTTAGTAGTAGTAAATAATAGTATGTACTTAATAATATTCAATGCTTATTTATTTATGATATGAAATGTAGTCACTATGGGTGAAATGTATGTGTATGACTGTACAATGCCTGAAATAAAATGATTTATTATTATTATTATTGTCTATAAACATACATAATCAGCCTATAATGTTCCCACTGCTGGGACACAGGCCTCCTCTCTGTGAGAGGGAGCGGGCCGTAATCTACCACGCGGGCCCAGTGCGGGTTGGTAGATGTCACATGTCTTCGAATTTTTGGTTCCAGGACATGCCGGTTTCCTCACGATGTTTTCCTTCACCGTTTTGAGAGCAGTGGTGATGAAATAATTTACACAAAGAAAAGCGCCTGTCTGGGCTCGAACCTACGACCTACAACTCGTAAGTCGTGACCGTTACCACTGGGCCACCACTGCTCTCTATCTATAAACATATTTGATTAAATTTTTAAATATTTCTTAACATATAACAAATAAGTATAAAAAACATTTAAAAATATAAAAAAATAGTAGTCCGCCGGTGTCGGGAACAGGGTCCAAGCTACCAGTGGTTAGGGCTCCAGAGACAGGAAACTCCTCACAATAAGAGCCGTATCGAGGAGTACTGCCTTCTGAATCAGGCCCTTGATCCAACTGCCTAACGAGAGCCTCGACAGACTGATGTTGGTCGAGGCTTTCGGCCATAAGGCCATTGGCCGATACGACAATCGGCATAATGATAGCCGAGCTCACATTCCACATGTCAACAACCTCGTGGGCTAAGTCAAGATATTTAATTTGTTTCTCTTTCTCAGCTTTCACGAGGTTCCCGTCATTACTATTATAACATTGCTTGTGCCTAAGTGCTTTTATTAATCCGAACCATTGGCAAAACATATCGCACTACCTTATTTTTAAGATCTTTATATGTAACAAGCTGAGCCCGCGACTTCGTTCGCGTGCATGACGGAAAACATTTTATTTTTTTACGCGGTACCCTAATTCTTTTTCTAAAATAAAAGAAGGCTAAGTTACTCCTTATTACATCAGCTATCTGCCAGTGAAAGTCCTGTCAAAATCGATCCAACCGTTTCAGAGATTAGCCGGAACAAACAGACAGACAGACAGACAAAAATTGTAAAAAATGTTATTTTGGTATATGTACCGTGTATACGTCCATATGCATTTAGTAAAAAGCAGTTATTTTAATATTACAAACAGACACTCCAATTTTATTTATTTGTATAGATTACCTATGTTTTAAAAATAAAGTATTCTTATTCTCGTTGACACCACCACCACCACCACCACCAACCAACCACCAACTTACCACCTAAGTACACATTGTGGAATGCAAATAAAGTATTGAGTATTGACATATCTCCCGAGATATGTCAAAGTTCCAGGGTCCCGACTTAGCACTAATTAGAAGACTATTTTAGTACACCCATGTGACAAGAAGTACTTTCTTGGTTTGTGTATTAAAATAGTCTACGAGTAGCAATACCTAAATTCTAGGAACGTTTACATAATCTACATCTTTCATTTTTAATAGTTCTGAACTGAAAGAAATAGATTTATCTAAAATTACCAACTAATCTGACTCTCCTTGAAGTTACCTAGGAAAAGCTGACACCTATCTCCATTCTCAACTGCAAACCGATAATAAAGTAATAAAAATGTGACTTACATAACTGTCGACAGGTTTAAACTAGTCCAAAAATTTACTGTCAAGTGAACTGCCATTTTAACTATAAAGACATCTCGTAGGAACTGCGCTATGGTAGTAAAACCATGACGTAAGAAATATACATCAGAAGGTGCAGTCTTCACAAAGGTGAAAGTCACTGTCAAATCATCGCGTATAATAATGGGTTTAGGATGCTGATGGGGCTTCCGCAGAGCTTCGCAGATGTTCGCGAAAGCCCATGTTGGCGACTTTCATGGCATTATGAGGAAGAGAACAGCGTCAATAATGGGTACGTTGCGCGGAAGCTCCAACAGCATCCTAAAAACATTATTATACAAAGTGGACAGTCCCTTTGTAAGGCACTGGGTACGGAGGCACGTGCCATTGTGTGTTGGGCGACGTCTTTTTTAGTTGTATTAGTTTGTAAAAGTTTACTAACATAGTTTTTAAGTCATTGTTACTAACATTATATGAATTATGTGTACTTGTATGTGTAGTCCGAAAAAAAGAATATAATAAAAAAAAACATTACAAAAAACTGAACCCTTGAACAAGAATACAACGAGGTTACAGACGCAGTAACGGTGGTTGTACGAGTACTTCTCGATGATCCGTTATCACAAGGAATTCGAAATAAGACCACAAAGATACAAAAAAATATTTTTCCAAAGTAACACATCCAAATTTTGGAAAAACCCTTTTTTGTTTTATTGTTTTAAGTACATGTGCTTGGGGAGTAAATTTGTATCACATGTCTGAAAAACTCGCCGGTTTGTTTCATTAAAATAAAACAAATTAATTAATCAGCCTGTGTTGTCCCACTGCAGGGCAAAAGCGTCCCTTTCCTTTTTCGACCCAACTCAACCCTGTACTAACATGGACCAATCCCGCCTATAGGCGTTAAGCTCGTCACGCCATCTACGCCTGCGCCGCGATGCCGTTGGAAGTTTTCAGGGACCCATAATGATGTGGTATTCAATAGAGTCACCAAAAATCTAAAACCAGGTGAATCTTCTGTCCCTACCTACTCCATGGTCAAACTCTATAAATGTGATAATAACAAATGAAAAGTCACAGAATGTAATGACATAGAAGAAGATAGTGTCATTGTACGGGCTCCCGGACTATCGATTTCACATTTTTTCCTGTCTTTATAAGCTTTGAGGTATATTTGGATTGCGAGCTTTGTTATGTAGCATGTTACTGCAACGAAGGACAAATGCCCAGTGCCGAATTAAGACTACTTGGTGCCCTAAGCAATCCACGCCTGTGGGCCCCCCCATCCACTAGTCGCCTCGTATTTTTTTCTAAATAATCGACGAACGATTTGTAACGCACGTCTCTAGAGTGACTTCCGGGTCTTGTAATTATTATTATTATTTTCATTTATTTATTCACTCCAAACATACAATATCACTTAAAAATTAAATAGTTCCAATGCTTGTACCATAACAAATTCTATAGGTAGCTATTCTTTCAAATTCACCCAAAGCGCAACAGAATATGTCTACGTCATCAGCAATGAGGTTGAGAGTGCGGAGCGCGCTCGTCAGCGGCGCCTCACGAAGCAAGTTAGTTCGCGCGCGCGGTATCGCCAGCAACTGCGGCTGACGACGACGACCCACATACCCGTCTGGCACAACTAGTTCCACCCTTCGCAATATATCCGAATTGTGTATCTTCCCTCTAATTATCTTAAAGATATAAGTAACAAGTGTGAGTTGCCTCCTGACCCTCAGTTCGTCATATCTGACCATACCTAAGATAAATAGAGTTGGATACCTCAACGGATAAAATGGATACACCCCGTATTCACTCATATATTTATATCTAATAAATTTATTTTGTACCCGCTCCAACATGAGACTATATTTAGTTTCCTGCGGAACCCAGATAACTGCATTACACTCTAATTGGCTCCTTACTAAAGCATTATACACTGCCGTTATAGCTTTCATATTTGTAAAGCTTTTAACCATTCTCAGGACAAATCCTAGGTTTCTATATGCTTTTTTACATACCTTAACTATATGATCACGAAACGTCAACCCAGTGGTGAAATGGACACCCAAGTCCCTCACTTCAGTGACCTTAGCCATCGATACCCCGTCCACTGTATAACTATATCTAATGGGTGTGCGTGCGCGCGAAAAACTTATGGTCACACACTTAGATGTAATATCTTGCTGACTAACAGCCTTGCCTTTCATGTGCTAGCAAATATTTTTTCGGTGCTGTTTATTGTGCCCCTCGAGACGTGATGCCCTAAGCAATTGCTTAATTTGCTTAAGGGCTAATCCGGAACTGCAAATGCCTGTTACAAGGACTTTTTGGCAAGCAGAATGACATTTTTAGGATATCGGGAAATACTCCACTGGTTAGATTTAGCGTTAGAATACTAAAATACTAGATTAATGTTATCTAGCCTATACAGTTTGAAATAAAACCTACAAATTAAAAGCCAATTACTTTTAAAAGAGTAATCGTGGAGTTTGCTGCCGGCTCTTTTCCACAGAAAATGACCAATCAGAACCGTGCACCTAGCTTCTGAAATTTAATAAGTGCTCATGTAGGTTTAAGTGAAATAAAATATTTTGATTTGATTTGATATGAGGCTGCTATGTAAAGATTGAAAAAAAAAAAAACCGGTCAAGTGCGAGTGTACCCAGTGTGGTGCCCAGAATATTAAAGAATAATTATACCAAGTTTCATCGTAATTGAACCGGTAGTTTTTGCGTGATGCCAGAACAAACAGGCAGACAGACAAAAATTTTTTTAATCACATTTTTGGGTTCGGTGTCGGTCTAGTAACACCCCCTGCCATTAATTTTTTTAATATTTTCAATGTACAGAATTTTCACTTCTACAGATTTATTATAAGTATAGATGTGAAATGAGAGAGATGTGTATGAGATGTAATGTGTGTGTTATTTTACTATTTCTACTTTTATTTTTGTCAGCTTTAAACTGAATGTAAATGAACGATTCCTCATTCTGTAGAAAACCAAGTCAGTTTTCGTTCTATTACTTACACGTGGCTTTGTAAAAGAATATCGTTTTCTAGACGATACACGTGGAAAATCCTCGTGCTATGAAACTGCTTACACTACCAAGTAAATGGCGCAACGATAGATACATTTTACTTGTAAAATATTGTGCAGATTGAACCTTCATGTACTTAAAACAGGAAATGTATTGAATATGCACGTGGTGTAAAGGTTTTTGCAAACTGAACTGTAAAATAAAATAAAATGAATATCTAATATGTATTTAAAAAAACAATGCGGCAGATGTGCAGCTTTCCGAGTGGCATTATTTTAGTGATGGAACGGATTGTTGTATTCTTAACCCGGTCCACAAGTTTAATACCCAGAATACTCCGTTCTATAGCTCTCTGGCAAACCCCGAGCGTGGACCTCTGCTGAATTGTCAAAGACCCTGTTTGAAAACCATACGTGAGGATGGGAAGAATACACACATGTCGATGAGTCTTCTCTTGAGGGATAGTGGAAGATCGCCTATCATTTGATCTTTCATGGCCCAATAATATACGTAAGTAAATATTTACATAATGTATAAACTTACAGTCTTAAAATAATAATATAATATGAAAAAGTATATAAAAAATCAGGGGAAAGAAAAAATATTTTTATTTGTTGAATAAAAAATATAATAATTTTATGTTAATCACAATCTGAATCATTTTGAAGGATATTGCTAATCCACTGCTTCATATGTTCGAAAAATTTGTCTGCTCAACAACGTAAATAACGCAATGAATGTTGTTGAACTGTCAAAATGAAAGCCATTGCCACTATGAGTGTGTTACGCAATTATCCCACAGATGGGGTCATGGTGCTATACATGGTCAGGCAAAACGTCTTTGGATTTTTCAGTAGCAGTCCAGAGTCCGGGTTTGTGACAAGTTGATGGCACTGGTTGGCTTCCTGTTTCATGGGACTAAAACCTTACTGAAAAGTTATGCAATCACCCCGTAGGTAACCGTCTAGTGTACATCTACCTCAACCTTCCATAGTACACCAGGTTATCATAAAACTCAACGGTTTACAATACACCTGTCAGCATTGTGTCCCGACATGCCAACCAACCATAATCGTTATAACGATCTACGACACCGATATCTCATAATTATGTCTGTTCACTCGATTATTATATCGATAACGATGCGGCTTACTTTTCGACGTAATTAAATCGGTTTTTGGGGTATTCGATTTTCGAGTCTCGGTTATTTTGGGAGCTGGATTTTGTAAGACTGAGAGTTTCTTCGTTACTAAGCCACCACTGCCCGTTCGTCAGCACGTCCGTCCATCCGTCCGTCTGTCTGTCAGCGGGCTGTATCTCATGAACCGTAATAGGGTTGAAATTTTCACAGAGGGTGTATTTATTTTGCCAAAATAACAAAACATAAATAAAAATAAAGACAAGAAACATGTTTTTTTTCGGTGTATTTTGCCTTTTGGTACGGAATATATCGTGTGCAAGTCCGACTCACAACTTGCAGCTTTTTATTATTAACAGATTTCAAAAAAGGAGGTTCTGTATTCGACCCGTATGTATGTATGTTCGTATGTCCGCGATTTTCTCAAAAACTATGAATCAATTTTGGTAATTTTTCACTAATGTGATCTACATACTTTCAGGAAGGTTTTAGTATATAATACACTAGCTTCAGCCCGCGACTTCGTTCGCGTGAAACTTCTTGTTTCCCCCGAGCCACCCCGTCGTATCGCATCACCCGCCCGCGCTATCACTTAACGTTCTTTTTTACTTTTTTTCTTTTTGCTCGGCTCCTAAGGGTCATAGCGTGATGTTAAATAGCCTATAGCCTTCCTCAAGAATTGGGCTATCAAATGCAAGAAGAATTTTTCAAATCCGACTGGTAGTTGCAGAGATTACCCCCTACATACAAACTTACAAACATACAAACTTACAAATTTTACCTCTTTATAATATTAGTATAGAAGTATAGATTAGGTACTTTGTCTTCTGTACGAAGTTATATGCATAAATGTACAGCATCTCCGGCATTTCTATGCGAATTTTGATGATTCTAGTCAGTGTCTTCAATTCTTCCATGCTCTAGTGTTAATTGTTTTTTTTTTTTTTTTTTTGTAAAAAGTTTTTATTGTGTGTGACATCGCTTTCTGTTCATTCTAAAATCATAGCTCCAAGCCCGTAAGCGTTCTATGTTTAATATAGGTCTCCTAAAGATTACTTATCCCACACACAAACTTTTGCCTTTATAATATTAGTGTGACTAGCTGTTACCCGCGACTTCGTCCGCATGGATATTTTTATCTTATGAGGAAATTGTCATAAATAATCAATATGCTTCATACGATCTAACTATCGATTCAGGGTTGTTGCGAATATCAGCATCAGCATCTGCAGATTATCAGCACGTTGCTACGTTGGGTCAGCTTCTAGTCTAACCGGATGCAGCTGAATACCAGTATTTTACATGGAGCGACTACCTATTTGACCTCCACAACCCAGTCACTGGGTAATAGGATACCACTTGGTAAGAGTGGTTGTCAGAATTTCAAATATCCACGTATGACTGCCGGGACTAACGGCTTAATGTGCTTTCCGAGGCATGGAGTGGTCTTGGAATGTAAATATGGTCACCCATCAATGGAAAAACCGCAGCAAGCGTAGGTTAACCCGATCGATCGACTTGTGCAACTCTTATTACTTAGCCACAAGCCCCTCCCCAAGTATCTAACTGTAATGTATTCGACTTATATCCTACTAGCTGTGCCCCGCGGTTTCACCCGCATAAGTCTCGATCCCGTGGGAATATTGGGATAAAAATTATCCTATGTCATTTCACGGGACTCAAACTATCTCTATACTAAATTTCATCTAAATCGGTTCAGCGGTTTAGGTGTGAAAAGGTGACATACAGACAGATAGACAGATCGACAGACAGACCGACAGACAGACAGAGTTACTTTCGAATTTATAATATTAGTATGGATATCAAAAGCAGTCGAGTAACAATGGAAAGTATTATCTACAAAGCTGGGACCATTATCCTTGTTGCGAGTCCTTGGCCTAGCCGCAAAGGGCCCAAGGCTGCGCATTACAACGTTCTGTAATCCAACGCGATGCATTCACTTGCTCATTTCATAGAATTGGGCAAAGAGTAGCTTGGAGAAGCGACAGATATGTGGCAGCTTTAGGGGTATTATGCCTATATGCTAATAAGATAATTATTATGTGGACTAACAATGTGACATCTATATTAGGGATCAGGTAGTTTATGTTAGTAATATATATTTATTTTAGCCCTTGTATGTAAACAAAGCAGCACTGGTGGCCCAGTGGTAATGGCCCTGAGTTGTAGGTCGTGGGTTCGAACCCAGACAGGCGCTTTACTATTTCATTACCACTGTTCTCAAAACGGTGAAGGAAAACATCGCGAGGAAACCGGCATGTCCTATGACAAAAAAATCGAAAACATGTGACCTCCTAAAACCAGCACTGGGCCGTGGTAGATTATGGCCCATTCCCTCTCGAATTGAGGAGGCCTGTGGCCCATCAGTGGGAACATTGTAGGATGATGTCATTACTTCCCAGAATTTGATCCTTATTAGGGACTCGAATGGTGTAATAATACAGTGTTTTTTTTTTTAAATCAACAGGTTCGATTCCTGGCTAGAAATATTGATTTTTCAAAAATCCAATGACGCAGTTTTAGTTTTCATCAAAATCGAGCCCGCGACTCCTTTGAGTACTTTTCGCTATTCCTCATAGTTTAGAATTTGGCCATCCACGCCCACTTGGAAAATTCACCCTGTATATGTTATTTATTATTATTTATCCAGTTACTTCAGGCATCAAGGCCCATATAAACACAAACAATACAATATTAATATAACTTAAAAATACTATAAATACATACAACATTATAATTACACTAAAAATTATTTAACGCACGCGCACGTTATGTATGCAAACAAGTAATTTTGGCTAGGTATAAAATAAATCATTAATGAGTTCGTTTTTCATGCCTTATTCTATATTATTTTCGTCTGCCCGAAGGCCGAAATCATTTTTGAAGTGAAACTTCTTTACGCACGCTTGACTTGGGGAGTAAGCTGGCGAACGCGTTACGAAAAGTGTGATCGGGCGAGGCGAACGGGAGTTGAGTGGGGGATATAAGCAAGAGAAAGCAGTGCGTGCGCACATTTTCTTTCTCTTTTCCTCTCATAGCCAAATACGTTTGAAGTTTCACTTCAGTCGTGTGGTCATAAGCACACTCGGTTTTTTATTCAACTCCTTACGTACTACTTACGTTGCAGTTCTAATATGTGTGACATTTTTCTTTCAATAAGCTAAACAAAATATAGCAAGAAGTAAAATAAGAGTTATGGAATTTAGGTTTTAATAAAAGGATCAATCTATATAAATAAAACTAAGTCGAGTTAATTACACCATACAATAACTCAAGAACGGCTGGGGCGATTTTTGTGGTCTTTGATTTATTGGATTTGTCTCCACCCCGAATAGCAGAATAACAGTCGGTTAATAAAAAAAGAAGCTAATTCAAGGCGGTAGGTCTACTAGTTATGTGCTGATAGTGATCACCGGGGTGGTTTTAGTGAGGAAAAAATCCCACACTCCCCGACCTTCCTCCCCGGAGATCGAGTGCCTTTTGAAGGTTCCTCCCGACAAAAAAAAAACCGAGAGTGCCTATGACCACACGACTGAAGTGAAACTTCAAACGTATTTGGCTATGAGAGGAAAAGAGAAAGAAAATTTGCGCGCGCACTGCTTTCTCTTGCTTATATCTTCACTCAACTTCCGTTCGCCTCGCCCGATCACACTTTTCGTAACGCTTACGTCACGCGTTCGCCAGCTTACTCCCCAAGTCAAGCGTGCGTAAAGAAGATTCACTTCAAAAACAGGTCTGCTAGTTAGACATATGTGCAATTAACTTCATCCAAAATACTACATATATTTTTTATAGTTACTGTAACTGGAATAAAGCTAGATTTTATTGGGGAAGTAGGTTAAACCAATATGTTCTTCTGCCTGTGGCATCTAACGTTGCCACTGACAGAGCCCTCGGGGGAAATGAGTGTGAAGCAAAAATTATTTTACACACAAAGTCGATCGGGAGTCGGTAAGGTAAACGCGGGTGAAGTCGACAGTGACCCAGAAGTCGTCAAATTGTATAAAAACATCAATATCTTTTTCTACTAAACATTTAACTGGCCCATTTTTATGGCAACATATTTTTTGGTAACATATTGCACAATTAAAATAAAACACTGAGTTTTAACTGTAATGGTGGCTGAGATATCTCACTGAAAAAGTGTGTCCCACAATTTTTTCATTTTTTTGCAAGTTTAGCTGCTAAATGTCAAACTCGGCACGTAGTTTTGTGTTTCGATTTACGAACCTTCTGTGGGGTATGTGGTAAGTCTGATTGTTTGATGAATTAGTTAAGTTAATTTACTAATGATATAACTTGAAGTTTAGAACACTTTTATCATAAAAGTATTTTTTTTTTAACGTGACATCTATTGGTACCTAAAAATTCCTACTTGACCCAAATCTCATCATTTTAAGTACGTTTTTGACGATTGCTGGGACACGCTTAATACTTGCCTCTAAACTCGTCATATTGTAAATATTTCAACTTTATTACTAAAGCATAAGGTTCAAAGTTGATTGGGAAAATTTGACAGTCTTGGGTAGCTTGATGTGCTGACGTCTGTACAAACATATAATAAGGTTTGGGCTACATTTGACGATAAAACTGGGTTTCTCTTAAGCTGTTTTCGCTTCGCTTACTCACTGCTTGAGTAAGCGTGCTCTGCTTAGTCGTCGCGTCATTGGGCTCGCTTCGCTAGCTCGGCACGAAACTGTGCTCGCGTTTCACTCGTGATAGAGCTCGCTTTGCTCGCTCTTGTCATGTGTAAGTACGTACGGCTCACTCGTGTCGAAGATGGGCTCGCTTCGCTTGCTGGCTTAAGAAGCTGTTAAGACTAGCAAGAGAAGTAAGTCCATCTTCTGATTAAGCGAGCTCATCGTGTAATTAAGCGTGCTTTGCTTATTTGTGTCTAGGAAGGGCTCGCTTCGCACGCTGTATCGTAAGCGCACTTCACTCGCTCGGCCCGTAAAAAGTATTCTCAGTTCTAACCAAAACTGCCTCACCGGGAAAGGTATAATAATGAGCTGTAATAAGCCCTGGATAATTGATGGTAGTTTTTCAACAGTACCTCACTCAGATCGAGTGTGGATATTACAGTTCCAATCAAATTCTCACGTATATAGAGGTGTCTTCTTACTAAGTCTTCTGCCGTTGAATCTTCCTAATGTTCTCGTAATCTTCACACATACTTGCACGATGACAGGCCGGGGCGCCGTCCATTAATAACATGGCGATTGGCGATGATTTTAGCTACTACCCTAGCTTTTGGATTCGCTCATAAGTAAATTTTGTAGGCTTATTGTGTTTCTTATGATTTAAAACTTTCTTTGGTTGGCTTTTGGCTGGGCTGATACTAGTCGGAGGTGTGGCGAATGTACAAGTATCTCCCGGGCCCCGGACTCATGGTACTAGAAGGAACAGTGGGGTTTTAGTCAGTAGGAGTCCGACGTAACCCTCAGTTCTTCCTAGACTGAGGGTATCCATGAGGATTTCCCCACGAAAAAAAAGGCGCATTGCATTTAATATACCTTTCACCGTATGTGATATTTTTCAGTTCTAAGTAGATTTGCGGTCGATATGAGACGACATCTTTAACTTTTATGCTACTTGCTGCAGATTTTCTTATGTTTTCTGAGACTGCCGTAGCTATTGTATTTGCTTGGTACTAGGCTTTTGAGGCTCATTGAATTCCTTATGATGCAAGCTTACTTTTATTGAGAGTGTTTTCATTTTTGGCCAGACTTACGGCCGATATGAGACGACATATTTTGAAATTATTTTGCAATTGTCAACTTCAAATGCATTTTTAACTCGGCCAATATTTCTGTTGATTCTCTTTAGGCCCTAATAGTGCTGTATCAATTCATGACAATAGCACCTAGTACCTAAACATTTGTTTGCGAATTAAAACTTCGACGCATAGTAAAAAGGAGGGTCGGACCCACTGCACTTGCGATGTGACGTCAAACACAAATTAGATCCTGCTTCAAAATTGGTACAATTATTACCCATATATTGTATGCTCAATCATTACCCAAGCATTCTCGTAGTTATAAGCGGCTGAAATATTACATGTTATTGTCGGTCAGACGTATTGAATATACCACAGAGTGCAACGACGTTTTCACGTCAACAGGCCCAAAACACAAAGTGACAGCGAAATTAAATGTATTATTATTTAGAACTTCTACGACGATTTCTTCAGCTGTTTTTAAAGTTAAAAAAAAAATCTAGTTTTATACATTTTAATAAAATATATTAACTACTGATCGGCGAAAATAAAAGAAAAGTGACCTTAAACAAGTATTACCTACAATGACAACAAACCTCTACGAGTGTTACTATAACTATTTTTTGCCTATATAGTTCTAAAATCAGGTTTTTTTAATGTATACAGCTTTATTTTTCAACTTTAAAAAAAGTTGAAGGAATGGTTTTAGGGATTCGGCGCAATAGTAAAAAATTATAAGGAGGTCTTTTTTTTTTGGGTGGGAAATCATCAAATAACTTCTCCCGCTCTGGGCGGAGCGAGAGGGCGTGTCAGACTTTTACTGACTAAAACCCACCCGTGTTCCTTCAGTTGCCTGTGCTGACTAAAACCCACCCGTGTTCCTTCAGTTGCCTGTGCCAGGGTCCACGGTATCTCTTTCGAACAACCCGCGACCCCGGCAGGCTTCGATCCTGATAGACCCCGTCAGTTAGTGCTGACATCACTATGAGGCGCGCGTGGAACACAACGCGCCGTCGACCCGGGCCTAATCCTTACCGGACGGTGAGCTGCCCATTGCTCGCCGTCCGCAAGCCCGCGCCTACGGTGGCCGGGAATCGGCTATCGATTCCCGACGCCCAGGGCGTCTCCTGCGGCGACTAGGGGCGCGAGGGCGCCAAGATTGCCTCTCCCTCACGCGCTCCGCCTCCTCCTTCGTGAGCATTACTGCTTCGCAGTAGGAGGCAACGGCTTCCCATGTACTCTCGCTCCGTACCATGGCCTGGATCAGGGCCGGACGCGAGAGATCGCCGCAGCCGATCGCCGCCGTGAGGACGCGGCGGTGCTCTGCCCAAGCTGGCCAGGCCTCCACCGTATGCTCCACCGTGTCCTCCGGGCGATCCACACAATGATGACACCCGGGCGTTTCCTCCCGCCTTATCCGAAACAGGAACCTCCCGAAGCAGCCATGTCCGGTTAGGACCTGCGTCAGGCGGAAGGTGAGGACGCCGTGACGCCTCTCCAGCCACTCCTCAAAGAGGGGACTTATCGCCGCAATTGTGGCGTGCCCAGCACTGGGTTGCGATAGTCGTACTCTCCATGTCGCCATGAGATCCCGCCGGAGCTCTGTCCGCTGTGCCGCGATTTCTCGCGGCAGCGGAGTTATGCCCCGGCGTTTTGCCTCCTCTCGCCACTCCCATATGTGGGCGAGGACTTTAGCCTCCAGATCCCATGGCGGCAATCCGGCAAGGAGGCTCACCGCCTCCCCGGAGACCGTGCGGTATCCCCGGACAAGCCGGACGGCCATGACCCTCTGGGACGCGTTCAACCGCCGGGCTGGATAAGGAGGTCTTCCTCGACTAGGGTAATACATTTTTTTCGCTGGCCGGCCATTTTGGGTTTTGGGCCTAATATGGCTGATTTATTTATTTATTTATATACTTTATTGTACTCCACAAAAATACACAACATAAAAAAAACATTAAACACTTAATATGGGCTCCTTTATTCTGATAAAAAACTGATTCTGTGATTCGGACATCTTATTTTTTTAAGCTAAAATATATTAGAATTTACCTACCTAGTCTGCTAACAGATCACAACCTTTAGTAATTTCTTGCGATTTGGTTTTCTACCTACCTTTTGTTTCTTAGACTTGCCACTCATATTATGAAAGGCAGTCACAATATGTTTTAATGTGTAATCATCTTGAACTCTATGTTCAAGGCCAGAAAGTTCATATTAGCATACAAAATTGACGACTACTGGGTCCTTTTGATGAGTAATAGTACAAATCTGGCGAGTACTGGTACATATCGCACTTTTTTCACATTTGCTTAAATAAGTATTTATTACCACTAAAAATTACAAAAATTAACAACTTATTTAGAATAACGGATAATTATTCTATTTCGTCGTGCAAAAAGTTTCATTCTAAATGAAATACTTCTCACGCAGCAGTTCTTCAAAGTCAGTGAATATCAAAACCCGACGACTATTGGTACATTTACCTTACTAACAATTTTAATTTTACTCTGACTGTTTGTACATACTAGAACTGTTATTTTTATTAAGTAAAAGACTTTTGATTTACCTAATTTACGATAATTATCATTTGTTTTCTTTTTCATACAAATAAATCATAATTAAAATTTAGAGCGAAATTAAACAAACAAGATAACGTTATGCATTGTCTTCGAAAAAAATAATCCATCGCGTAGCGGTGTGCTACGACAGCGTAGCTTGTATAGCTACGGCGTAGCGGCTCAGAAAGCAAGCAAAGTAGTGGAGTCTCGTATAATTTTGCACACAGATAATTTATAACCAGGATTAACACATAGGATATATATAAATAATTATATAGGTTTTGGAATAGTCTGTTTAACAAATTTGGAAAAAAAGCAATGAAATAAATCCATACTAATATTATAAATGCGAAAGTGTGTCTGTCTGTCTGTTACCTCTTCACGCTTAAACCGCTGAACCGATTTAGATGAAATTTGGTTTAGAGATAGTTTTAATCCCGGGAAAGGAGATTTATTTTCGTTGGATCCCGCTTTTGAATCCCATTTAAATATTTTTGGCGTTGGATCCCGCAAAACATTATTATGTATTTCCGTTGGATCCCGAATTTAAAAAATGCAAGATAATTACGTTTTATTGTCGTTGAATCCCGAAAAGTATTTTCGTTGGATCCCGAATGCTTAAAAAAATCTGAATGCGGGTACTTTCAACAACAAAATTGTTTATAATAAAATGAGGGGTTCACTAATGTTTCACCAAAACTCCATTGACAAATTAGTTTACAACCAACGTTTCGTATACTATTTATTTCATAAACAACTCATTTTCTATATAATCTAGTCGTTTCTGGCACTCGCCGGCCGCTGCCGCGGCACCGCTCGCTTCGCTCGCTCGGCTCGTGCGTAGGGGTCACGTTTTAACCTCACCTAACCATTGTTTTTTTTTAATAATTAACCTAATCTAACTAGTTCGGTTCCGGGTAGCCCACTAAAAATAATCTCTTTTTAGTGTTTGATAAAGGTAAATCACTTTTCTTCCGAAATGTACACATGTTGTTATAATATGGGATTCAACGGCAATAGCAAACGGGATCCATCGTTAATACCTAAAAAATGGGATTCAAAAGTGGGATCCAACGAAAATAAACGGGAAAGGACATAGGGTAATTTTTATCCCGATATTCAGACGAGATCGACACTTATACGGGTGAGACCGCGGGGTATAACTAGTTGACTATAAAAAACGCAGAACTGCTATTACCCACAACTTCGGGATCGAAT
The DNA here is from genome assembly GCA_945859645.1 of Amphipoea oculea. Taxonomy (NCBI): domain Eukaryota; kingdom Metazoa; phylum Arthropoda; class Insecta; order Lepidoptera; family Noctuidae; genus Amphipoea; species Amphipoea oculea. The sequence goes on along the minus strand of OX243878.1, from coordinate 2,173,217 downwards.
ACAGGACCCCAACCTCAGCTGTAACGTTTGTCACATCTACAAAACTTACTCCTTTAATCTACATTAGGTAGCGTGGGTGCTAACACCCAGCGAGCGTAACCTTGTACTTTGTATTGCAAGGCTGCTACATCGTGGGTTAATTCAAAGCTGCATGACGCTGGTGACGTCACAGCAATTGTTAGGATGTAGGCTATTAGGAGTAAGGTTGCACGCAGTGGGTGTGCAAAGAAAACTTAACGTGATGCATGACCCTGGTTTATTAGATAAACTATCCGCGGGTCTGTCTGTATTTAGGGTTGCATACCTCAAAAGGTCGAAACTGGACCGGACCGGTCGAACCTGTCGAAGTGGAGCTGCTTGGGGGAGGCCTATGTCCAGCAGTGGACGTCTTTCGGCTGAAATGATGATGATGATGATGACCTCAAAAAGAAAAACGGAACCCTTATAGGATCACTTCGTTGTCCGTCTGTCAGTCTGTTAAGACCCTTTTTCTCAGAAACGTGTGTACGTATCAAGTTGGAATTAAATTCAAATACGTAAGCCGCATGGAGCTCTAAAAAAAATCAAGCTTCGAAGTCAACGCATTAATAAAATACAGCCAATTTTGCGAAATATTTAGATACTCGCGTATAAATTAAAATAATAATACTTCCCGTTGACCTAGAATCGTGTTTGGCAAGAAGCAAGGTCTCAAAGCTCAAATAAAAGATAAAGTCTGAAATCGTTAATTTGTGGTTTTATCACATAATTGTATTCTTTTGTTTGAGATTACAAACATACATTTGCCGTTAGAGACTTGATCGTGACGTATATCGAAGTATGGGAGAACATGTTTTTCAACTACAATGTTAAGTTTGTTTAACATCCTTTTATTGTGCGTTGTCCGACATGCACTTGACCGGTTTTTTAATAAATTGTTGATTTCCTTTCAGTTTTGGCGGAACCTGTTCAGCTGATTGAGAGAATGCCCAGTGGTAACGGCCCCGACTTACGAGTTGTAGGTCATAGGTTTGAATCCAGGCAGGCGCTTTACTTTGTGTAAATAATTTCATCACCACTGCTCTCAAAACGGTGAAGGAAAACATCGTGAGGAAACCGGCATGTCCTAGAACCAAAAATTCGAAGACATGTGACATCTACCAACCCGCACTGGGCCCGCGTGGTGTATTACAGCCCAGTCCCACTCGAAGACAGGAGGCCTGTGTCCCAGCAGTGGGAAAATCATGAGGTGATTATGCTATCCAGCTGATTTATTTAATAACTAGCTGTGCCCGCGACTTCGTTCGCTTGCATGACGGAAAACGTTTTAATTTTTTTGCGCGTAACCCTAATTCTTTTTCTTAAATAAAAGTAGCCTAAGTTACTCCTTATTACATCAGCTATCTGCCAGTGAAAGTCCCATCAAAATCGGTCCAGACGTTTCAGATATTAGCCGGAACAAACAAACAGACAGACAGACAAAAATTGAAAAAAAAAATTTTTTTGAATATGTACCGTGTATACATCCATATGAATTTAGTAAAAAGCGGTTATTTCAATATTACAAACAGACACTCCAATTTTATTTATTTGTATAGAAAACTAGCTTCTGCCCGCGACTTCGTCCGCGTGTTTCACCCTCCCCATTCACCCTCTTAGGGGTGGAATTTCGAAAAACCCTTTCATAGTGGATACCTACTCGTCACAAAGAACACACCCTCCAAATTTCATGTCTCTAGGACCAGCGGTTTAGGCTGTGTGTTGATATTTCAGTCAGTCAGTCAGGACTTTGAATTTTATATGTATAGATAATGAACCAAATTGCTATCGCTAAGTATCGACTTTCATCGCTAAAACCCCGACATACCCGCACGTATAGTTATTACCTTTTGTAAGGTCTCTTTACCCCTAAGGTCAAAGGTCCCTTAAGATTAAGGGTGGCATTATAACGAGGGATATTGGGGTTTCGTTTGTACATAAACCTTTTGCGGTCCTCATTAGAATAAGGTAACTAGAAATAGATACGTTTTATTACGTCGAGAAGTTAAAGTAAAAGAGTAGGTATTCAGATGAAAAAATGGTTTATGTTTTGCAATATTATCAATACAAATGAACAAAACAGGTAAGGACAGACGCCAGCACATCAAGCTACTACAATCTGTCAAATTTCTTTAATAGATTTTCAACTTTATCGCTGATGTATAAGGTTCAAAGTTGATTGGGAAAATTTGACAGTTTTGGGTAGTGTGATGTGCTGGCGTCTGTACATACATATATAAACTCACGCCTTCTTCCCATGAGGGTAGGCAGAAACTACAGAACGCTACCTCCTGTGATCCTTACGTAGTCCTTTTGCTTCGTTTATGTTCATACATCTCGGCTGTGCAATTTCAAAACCTAGCAACTGCCATTTTTTTTTAATCGGTGTTTTTGCATATTTGACTTCCTAGATTATCTACCAAGTCAAATATGCAAAAACACAGATTAAAAAACCAAACCCTTACTTTAGAAATAACTCCCATGTTATAAAAATACCAGATTCTGTAGTCCCTGGAGGCTTACATATCCGTCACTTATTTTCGGTCAAAAAACCCGGTCTATCTTTGTCAACATTATTCTAATGTTCAGAAATAAGTGATCGATTGGGCTTTAGAGTCCAAAGGAATGTTTTACAACGGTCGCTCTAAAAGTGTAGTTTTACAGAACTAACCGGAATTCCCTAAAGCGGATTCCTTTTTGAAGTAATGCTACGTAAATGTAGAAAGGTTTTAAGAGGCTTTGGAATAGTTTGTATAACAAATTTGGAAAAAAAGCAATGAAATAAATCCATACTAATATTATAAATGCGAAAGTGTGTCTGTCTGTCTGTTACCTCTTTACGCTTAAACCGCTGAACCGATTTAGATGAAATTTGGTATAGAGATAGTTTGAGCCCCGTGAAAGGACATAGGATACTTTTTATCCCGACATTCCCACGGGATCGAGACTTATGCGGGTAAAACCGCGGGGCGCTGCTAGTCCTTTATAACATAACATAATAAGATAACATCACGCATGTTCCTCAAAGAGTTCGGCAGAGGTGTACCTATAGTAAACCCACATTTCACTAGTTATGTTTAAGTCCCATTTATTAGCATAATCAGCCTATAAATGTTCCCACTGCAGGGACACAGGCCTCCTCTCGGTGAGGGGAAGTTGGTTGTAATCTACCACGCGGGCCCAGTGCGGGTTGGTAGATTGTCACATGTCTTCGAGGACATGCCGGTTTTTTCCTCACGATGTCTACCTTCACCGTTTTGAGAGCAGTGGTGATAAAATAATCTACACAAAGTAAAGTGCCTTGTGTGTGTTTGAACCTGCGACCTACAATTCGTAAGTTGCGGCCGCCACCATTGCTCATGTAATGGGGGGAGCCTATTGCCATCAACCGGGCACAAATCCATACTCCGGGCAGCTAATGAGTTATTATTGACAGAAAAACTCTACATGGCGATATGTTGGTGTAGCATTTATACGCCTTATCCTACCCCTTTGGGAAATATAGGTGTGAATGTTATGTCCTAAAATATAAGCTGAGAAACAAATGGACGCCAATATGCTATTTCAGTCTTGAAAGCCCGCCATATTTAAATATAGATAACACAATACTTTTTTTCAATACTTATCTCCACAACAATCTCGGTAAGGCCTGTCGTCCACGACGCTACATAAAAATGGAACCAGTTACAAATTCAGATCAACAATGAGTTAGTAGAGCACTTGACTGATATTTCAATGGCGGTCCGTAGATACAAATAGTGCCATCCACGAAGACGCGCCTCACTCTTGTTCCTAATGGCTAGTTAATTCCGCTAGTGTTTTAGTTTTTTCGATACACACTAATTAACAACTAATAAGTGTGTGTATAGTGTGTATCGACAAAACTAAAACACTATCGGAATTTTGCACACTTCGCACCTTCGGTGCAACAAAGTCACAACAGCTCATTTTTTAATTTTACAGGAGAAGACTTTTAATTTTTTTTTTTGCATTTATTGCCTCATTTTTTCGCATTTATAACCACAAAGGCACCTGCGCCCTCTAGTAGATATTTGAGTTTTTTTTTTTGTTTTTGTTGTCCCAAGTATAGGTATGGTTCAGAGACAATTTGGCATACTTACCTACCTCAATTTTGCAGTTTTGGCTATTTGTGACTTTGTTGCACCGAAGGTGCGACTTGTAACTGTAGGCATTAGAAAGAAGAGTGGGGCGCGCCTTCGCGGATGGCACCATCTGTACTCGACATGATTTAGAATAAAATAGCATAATAGGTCTATAATGTTCCCAATGCTGGGCTGAGCCTCGCGTCATATACGGGCTGCTATTGAAATACTAGCTATGTCATCTGGCCACTCATTATTGATTTGAGTTTGTAACACGTTACTTTTGAATAGCGTCATAGTGGATGATCCTCGGGCCTTGGGGACTACGGACGCCGAACTGTAAATGTGATACTAGTGCTGTGATATGCTGGCTCCTCATTGTTGATCTGAGTCTGGAACTGGTAACTTTTGAGGAGCATCGTGGTTGATGGGCCTAACTTCGTCGCGTCGTGTTCTGACCACCATTGAAATACTTTGACATTTTGGCTACTCATCGGTGATCTGAGTTTGTAACACGTTTAATTTTGAGTATCGTCGTGGAAGATGGGCCTAATAATACACGTGGTTGACTAAGTATTTCTAGGTTGCCAGCACTAGTTCAAGGATGGCTGTGAGCCTTGTACCTACATATTATTAACTACAGTCCCATTGGTAAAACGCGAAGGGTATTGCAAATAAATTGTGTTATTGATACTTTGAATGAATAATGGTAACTGGTGTTTTCTGTTGATGGGGAATTGCTATTTATTTTGAGTTTAGGGCTGATTTTTCAATAGTCAGATAACTTTTATTTGAAGACTAAATATTTCTGTTTGACAGCTTTTGTGATGGATGGTTGTCTGGTAGAGAATGCCTTTCCTTTGTACCTTTGTGTCTGCGAGAGGTTATATAAAATATGCCAAAGTGACATATTTATTTTTCAGATATGAGTAATCTGAAGGCCAATTTCCGTAATTAAAAATGCTCAAAATCTAGTCGCAATCTCATCTCAGCGACAATCAATGTCAATTATATAAATGTAGGGAAATTAGGGGTATTTTTGACAGATTGAGACTGAGATCAGACTGTGAACGTTCTTAAAATTACGAGAATTGCCTCTCTGACTAGTGTTTGTAATCTATTATTTTTTAAGGTATTTATTAATTTAGCTGTTGGTAAAGAGAAAATGGAATATGGGTACATTGCCCTCGTACTAAAGTAATAAAAAAGTTAAATTAAAAATTTAAAAAACCCCCGACTCAAACAAAAACCTCTAAAAAGTAAAATAATAATATATATTAGCCCTTTAAGTTTAATATAAGTTGCAGGAAATATTTTGATCCAAGCGTCCTCACGTCGGGGGACGCCTAATGAAAATTGGAAGTTAACAGCAGTTATGTTTCTACAATAGCTACATTCATTATTGCTGGGTTTAAGCCTCATCTGTTTGGCGTTTTCATTAGCCGTCCCCCGACATGAGGACGCTTGGATCAAAATATTTCCTGCAACTTATATTAAACTTAAAGGGCTAATATATATTATTATTTTACTTTTTAGAGGTTTTTGTTTGAGTCGGGGGTTTTTTAAATTTTTAATTTAACTTTTATTTCTTGCTTTTTAAACTTTATAATATTATATTACTACGAATAGTAAACATACTATACGATCCACACGTGATTAGCCGAAATCTGCGCAGCTGTGCGTATTTTTTTACCACAGTGAAGCGAAGCTAGTTAGGTACCTACTCGTGTTCGTTGGCGTTCATTCCATACTAACGTATTCCTCTGTGAATTCGCCATTTCTGGTGGCGGCCATCTTAGATTTGAAATTTGTAATAGTGTATAGTATTCTACTAGTCAAGCCCTTTCATTTGATACCCATGTTGAGGGAATTGTGAAAAAAAAATATAATTCGCCATTTTGTGGTGGCGGCCATCTTGGTTTTGAAATTTATCATAGTGTTTGGTATTCTACTTGTCAAGCCCTTTCATTTGATACCCATATTGAGGGAGTTGTGAAAAAATATGTAATCCGCCATTTTGTGGCGGCGGCCATCTTGGACCGATTTTGTTCAAACATAGCTAAGAACACTCGCGACTAATTCACCTTTCAAACAAAAAAAACAAAATCAAAATCGGTTCATCTGTTCGGGAGCTACGATGTAACAGACAGACACACACACACACACAGACACGTCAAACTTATAACACCCCGTCGTTTTTGCGTCGGGGGTTAAAAATAACAAAAAACGAAAACATAACTTGGCTTTAAAGCTTTCATATTTTAACACGAAAAGCTTCAAGCAATCTTGTACGTAAGAATGACCTAAATCAAAATAAACATTGCTTTAAATATCTATCTATACAGGGTCCCATTAAAATAGATGGAGAAATTTTAACACAGCGCTCAGTACGTCTAACCAAAGATATACGAGCAAAAAAAAACATTGATTAAAGTGATTTTATTATGAGCTAAAATAATAAATTGGCGGCACATTAGTGTATTTTCGTTAGTTGATTATTTTTCTTGTAAGTATCTAATGCGTTTTTCTTCTATATTTTTTTACTATCGTCCTTGTTTTGGTGGTCTGAATGATTTCTAAAAGTTTGTCCATCTATTTTAATGGGACCTTATATACAGGGTGTTACGGAAAGGGTATATCAATACAAACGGGTTGAAGAGTGTATCTGGTCTAGAATCTCTGTACAAAATTTCAGCTCAAAAGCATTAACTTTGAAAATGCTTAATATTTTTTTATTTCGATAGTTTATTTTTTTACAGTCGACGCGCAACCGTCATCGTAAACGGTCGAGTATTACGCGTCGTCTATACGCTGCGCCGGTGCCGTGTGGGGTCATTGACCTTGAGGCTACGTAATGGCCTCTAAAGTGTTAAAATGTCAAAACTGTAACATTGTGATCAGCGAAGTGCTTGCATTTGTGCAAAACAAAATTGAAGTCATGGACGAAGAAAGTCTTGTGCAAATCTGTGTGACAGCTTTTTCTGAAGAGGAAGTCGAAAATGCCAAAAGTCTGTTGTTTGATTCAGTTCAGACTTCAAAGCGTAACATAACCCGCAAAAATAAAGGCAAGACCAACAGAAATTTGGAGGATATTATAAGCCTTCTCAAGCAGACAGACCCTGAGTTGATCCCAATTTTTGTGGCGCGCGATCTACAGAAATTGCCACCAATATCTTTTGACCATATTGATGTCACAAGATTACTTAAAGATCTCTTAATTTTGCGAAGTGATATTTCGTATATTAAGGAGAAATACGTAACTGACGATCAATTCAGTGTATTAAAATGTGACCTGGAGAATCTTAAAAGAGCATCATTGGTTAACGTTCATAATTTGAACGTTAATAACAAGAGAGGTGGTTTTGTTTACGATACCTATGATAGCGGGCCAATGGGCTTGGTGACACACAGCGAACAGCTGATAGTGAGTGACGCGCAGGAGCAGCTGTCCCTTTCACCCAAGCGCGCTAACGATATGTGCGTCTCGCTTGCAAAACCGGATTCGCCGACACAAGTGAACGAGCCTGTCATCGGTACGGTGCGTGCGGCTTCACATCTGAGTCATGTGCCGCCGCCGCCGTCTCAAAGTTCGGCAACTACTCATGCGCAATTGAAGGTAGACAACGAAAGAGCGAGTGGCGTTGATATCGAGAAGGCTAATCAAAGGACCTTAGCGGATATTGTTCAGCAGCCAGGTATTTGGAAAGGTAATAAGCACGACGAAGAATGGATAGAAGTTAGGAAGAAACGATACAAAAATCGTTTTGTTGGGCAGAAAGGTACAGCAAAGAACGATGTTGAAATGAAATTTAAAGCGGCAGATATTAAAGTCCCACTCTTTATTAACAACGTGGACAAAGGTGCCTCAGTGAGCGATATATCGAGTTATATTTTAAGTAAGACCCAGGTGTCCGTACAGTTGGAAAAGGTTGTTATGAAGCAGGAAAAAGAGTACAACGCCTATAAAGTTTACGTTCCGAGACATAAGTTACCAGTCTTCATGAACGACAACCTGTGGCCTGAGGGCGTTAATTTCAGGAAGTTTGTTTATGTCAGAGGTAAACCCACTGAAAAATTACGAGTACCTACACCTGGTCATAATGGAGGAAAGTCTAGTTAATTTCGTAAGTTTCAACTGTAAATCTATTCATAGATCTATTGACGGGGTAAGATCACTCTGCCAGTCGTCAGATATTATTGCACTTCAGGAGACGTGGCTCCTACCGCACGACATAGCTTACTTAGGAACTATCCATAAAGAGTTCGCTTTTATGGGCAAGTCAGCTGTAGATACGTCGAGCGAGATACTACGCGGGCGGCCATATGGAGGCGTGGCGCTAATCTGGAGACGGAGTTTGTTTACATCGGTGTCCGTCATTGAGTGTAAAAGTGTGCGGCTAGTGGCGGCTAAGTTTGTAGTGGCGGAGCGCGTTTTCATAGTTTTTTCCGTTTACATGCCTACCGGCTCAATGGACAACCTTATTGAGTTCACGGAATGTTTAAGCGAAATAAGTGTAATTATTGAGAACGAGAACGTTGAAAGTGTATTTGTGTTGGGAGATTTTAATTCACACCCAGGTGAGCATTTTGGTGTTGAGTTACTTAGTTTCTGTAATGAACAAAACTGGTTATGTGCAGATATAGAGAGACTTGGACTGAATTCTGATACATATACATTTGTTAGTGACGCTCATAATAATTGTCGTAGATGGCTTGACCACTGTGTAGTCACTAAGGCCGCTTGTCAAACTATTGTAGATATTAAGGTTATGTACGATGTTTTTTGGTCGGACCACTTACCCGTACAGCTGACATGCAACCTAAAAGTATTGCAGCCAAAAATTGTTAACACTAAGGCGTCATGTAACAGGATTAAGTGGGGAATTAGAGAAGCTAACAATATAAATAGGTACCATGAGTTGTGTCATGAGAAGTTGAGAGAAGTTGACTTTCCGGTAGTTTTTCATGAATGCTGTGATAATATGTGTCACAACTGGGAGCACAAAATACATATAGATAGCTTGTATAAAACTATTATTGACTGTTTAAGTCAGTCGGCAGTAGCGACTTGTTTATGTCGGACAGAATTGAAGCGGAAGTATGTCACGGGTTGGAACAAACATGTGAAAGAGGCTCATGCGGAGGCTCGACTAAGGTTTGAGCTTTGGATGCAAAATGGAAAACCCGGTGTGGGACCCATTTATAGCCAAATGCGTGACTCTCGAAAAGCTTTTAAGGCAAAGCTAAAGTGGTGTCAAAATAATCAGCATCAAATTAAAATGGACATTATTGCTTCTCACCACTCGGCGAGGAATTTTGGAAGCTTTTGGAGAGAAACGAAAAAGTTGAATCCAGAGTCGAGTCTCCCCTCGAGTGTTGGGGGCAAAAGTGAGTCGGTTGATATTGCGAACTTATTCCGACAGCGTTTCAAAATTGATCCACCTCTGGGTCCAGCAGACCAAACATCGAACATAAGCTGTAACGACCTAAGTGTACGTTTCACTGCCCGGGACGTGTCTTCCGTCATCAAAAATATGTCCAGGGGTAAGTCACCTGGTCACGATAGTTTAAGTATTGAGCATCTGCAGAACGCAGGTGTTCATCTCCCTAGGGTTCTTGCCTTACTATTCAACCTATGTGTAAGTCATTCTTATCTGCCGGCTGATCTAGTGAAAACAGTTGTGGTGCCCGTTCCTAAGAATAAGACCGGTGATATGTCTGATGTTAATAATTACAGACCGATATCCTTGGCAACGGTTACAGCGAAAGTTTTTGATTGTTTACTTGACCGTTGTCTGGGTAAACAATTAAAAATTAACGACAGACAGTTTGGTTTTAGGGATGGGCTATCAACTGAGACTGCAGTCATGACCCTAAAGAGTACAGTGCAATACTACACTGGGAGGAGGACACCTGTGTATGCATGCTTCCTGGATTTATCTAGTGCTTTCGACCTTGTCTCATATGACATCTTGTGGGAAAAATTGTCTAAAGAAACTAACCTGCCGCCAGAAATAATTAATGTACTAAAGTTCTGGTACGATAACCAACACAACGCTGTGAGGTGGGCAGGCTCATACTCAGATGTGTACAGGTTAGAGTGCGGAGTGAGGCAAGGGGGTCTGACCTCGCCAAAGTTGTTTAATATCTATGTGAATAAGCTGATCGAGGAACTCAGCAGCACTGGCATCGGATGCACGATCGATGGTGTGTCCTTCAACAACATCAGTTATGCTGACGATATGGTGCTGCTGAGTCCGTCGATTAGTGCTCTTAGAAAGCTGTTAAAAATATGTGAGGGCTATGCTGGGGCCCATGGATTAAGGTATAATGCCAAGAAAAGCGAGCTGTTAGTCTTTATGCCTCAAAACAAGACCTATGAAGTGGTACCACCAGTCTCGCTATGTGGTGTCACCCTAAACAGAGTCAAACAGTTTAAGTACCTTGGTCACTGGGTTACAGAGGATGGCACTGACAACTGTGATATTGAGAGGGAGCGTAGGGCGTTGGCTGTAAGATGCAACATGCTGGCCCGCAGATTCGCAAGGTGCGACAGCAATGTCAAAATAACTCTGTTTAGGGCTTATTGTCAGACCTTTTATACTTGTAGTTTGTGGACCAGATACACGCAGAAAACGTTTAATGCCCTGCGTGTGCAATACAATAATGCTTTTAGGATGCTGCTGTCGCTGCCTCGTTTCTGTAGCGCGTCAGGGATGTTCGCAGCAGCGCATACTGACGACTTCTTTGCGATCATTCGTAAAAGATCCGCCTCACTACTGCGTCGGATGCGGGGCGGCGACAACAGTCTTCTGAGCGTTGTTGCTAGCAAGACTGAGGGCCACCTCATGGGGCACCTGTGCGCAGTGCATGTACTGTTGCCAGGTGTCGTCAGGAGGTGGCGTAATTAAGTATAATTAAGTATTATTAGTTACTGTGTTTTTAATTTATTATACTAACATAGGATTAAGTTGTAATACTAATCAATATATGGGTTATACCTGATTTAAAGATAAATAAATAAATAAATAAATAAATAAATAACGACGGGGAAACGAGCATCGGAATGGCAACATTCTTAATCTGCGCAAACAGATAATATTCAAAAGCTTAGCAAACTTACTAACTTTATTTACCAAGCAATTATCACCTCTAATGCTGAAACGGTAAGTTACAAGTCAACCGCATAATTTGAAAATGTTATGACCAATTAGAATGAGCCCTGGTGGTCCGTGGGTTTTCATTTATTTGGTCGTCTAAGTATTATATGTGAGCGGGGAGGGACAGGTCAGCTAATTTTGGGTGTTCCGCTTCAAATAGACTTGAAAACAAAGCGCGGATTGTAAGAAAATCCCGCCCGGGACCCGTACCTAGCATTCGCTTTACCAAATTACTGAAATTTCATTCAGCCAGCGGACTCTAGGGGAGGTGGTGGACGATGTTCGAAGAAAATTAATGATATTTGTGGAGGTGGCAGTTTTAATTTTCCTTTATCATTGTGTAGATCTTTTACTTTTCACTGGCACGCCTGTTATTTTTCTACTGCAGGATAAAGCTTCTTCACCTACAGAAGAAGGAACGCGAGTTGGTCAACATTTTGAATCTCTTTCTGGCGACTACAGAATATATCGGTTAGGTTTCATCACGATTTCACCTTTCATCGTATATTATCGTAATGACCTAGCTTTGTATATAAGTTGCATTTTCGGACTTCTCTAATATAAGTTTGAAAAGATGGTACTTATGTGGAATTTTTTTGATGACTAATTTTTACAAGTTAATCCTACTTCGTACTAACTGTACTGACTAATTTTCTTCCAATGTATTAAGCTATTCTCTCTTATATACAGACGTCAGCACATCAAGCTACCCGAAACTGTCAAATTTTCCCAATCAACTTTGTACCTTATGATTTAGCGATAAAGTTGAAAATCTATTAAAGAAATTTGACAGAATGTAGTAGCTTGATGTGCTGGCGTCTGTACTTTACGTCAAACTTCACAGCTTTCTCAACTGGCGTAAAACATGCCGCATCCATGCACGCATCAGATATTTAGCATCGAAGTATTTTGTGTTGGAATTTACCCAGTTTTATAAAACCAAAGCGGGCGAAATAAGCTTAGCGGTGGATCGTATAGCGAGCGCTGAGTGCCAGGCTACTTAGCGGCTGCGGACCGGACTGTGTACTCCCTGTTCTCTATGTACTCTGTGTACTCTACGACTGCACTGTGTACTCTATACTGTGTACTTTGGTGCAGCTGCGAAAAATTTGGAAAATTAGATCGGGGGTTAGGGATTAGCCGGTATATGTGGCGGAAGACAGTTGTGATGGGTGTCTGGGAGTGGCGGCGTGTGGTAAAGTGGGTATTTGTAAAAGTTTTGCATTTTAAAATAAATGTGAGCTAAGTAAATTGGAAAACTTTTGTACAAAAAAAACAACCAACTTCAAAAAAAAACACTACAAAGTGATAAATAACTTTAATTTCCGAAGTCGGTGTCGTTGGTTCTGCATTTTCGTTTTTTGACACCGACTTCCGAAATTAAAAGTTATTTATCACTTTGTAGTGTTTTTTTTAAGTCGGTTGTTTTTTTTTTTTGTAAAAAAGTTTTATTTTTCACTTTCTAGCTGTACTTACTCCACACAAATTCAGTAGCAATGAAGAATTGAAGACATCGACTAGAAGAATCATCAAAATTCGCATAGAAATGCCGGAGAAGCAGTACATTTATGCATATAGCTTCGTACATAAGAATAATTTCCTAATTTAATATATACTAAAACCTTCCTGAAAGTATGTAGATCACATCTGTGAAAGAATTATCAAAATCGGTTCATTAGTTTTTGAGAAAATCACGGACATACAAACATACATACGGGTCGAATACAGAACCTCTTTTTTTTGAAGTCGGTTAAAATTGTGTTGCTTTTTACCCGACTGTAAAGAAGGGTTATGTTTTTTTTAAGGAATTCATCTATTTCAATTAACTTGTAGGTCTCCATATAAGAACATAACAGAAGAAGAGTCGCAGTGATCTAACATCCTTTAGTCTTTCGAAATAAAAACAAACATAACTAAAGACTAAAGACTAACCTAACCTAAACTAAAGACTAAGTGCGTTTGTCCACCGCATCCGGAACCGGGACGTCACCAAAAAATTATATTATTCGAACCGCACGTGACGTCCCGGCGACTGTGATCGTTTGTCCAACGCGGCCTAACTCGGCAGTTGGTTCATGATAGACAAACCAAAAGTCTGGTGAACGTTCATGGTTCGACGGTAGTGTGCCGTCACAAACTCGGGCCGAGTTTTAGCGGTCGCGCTGCTGCTCGAAACTTCGGCGGCCGGGATGACGGCATTCGGGTGACGCACGACCGCACGTGCGTCACACGCGGCCATAGTAATTAATGTGTGTATCGCTAATTCGGCGCTGCTATCTCGTTCTTGGTGACGTCCCGGTGACGGATGCGGTAGACAAAGGCACTAATACTAATCATGAGTTCTCATTCTAACGTATTCGCTTGCACGGTGTTAGTAATTTATAATCATTGAATCTTCTAAATAAATGAATATTTTATTATTTACCAACGCCATTGAGCAAAACAGTAATTTATGTATTTTGGACTTCTGAATGCATCGTAAATCGTGCTGAGCAACGAAATATTTACAAAAAATATTTTTTAAAAGTTTAAAAAATACGACACATTTAGATCTACTGCCGATACCAACACTTTTATGCCCAAATTCCTAACCAATATACAGGATTAATATAAAAAAAAAAAATTTTTTTTTTTTAAACATATTTTGTACCTATCTTTTTTTTATCGAACTCCGAAAACATATTTCAATTTTGTTTTCGCCCATCGCTGCTATATTAAAACACTGCATGGTAAAAGCTAAGTCCATTGAAAATTCGAAACAGCACAAAGGGAATCAATGATTGCAGAATAAATAAAATACGACTGGACAGTGGGGGCGTCCATTACTACTGGTGGAAAAAATACGAAACGTTTTATTGGATTTTCCCGATGAAATTTCAAACTTGTAAATGATAGGACTTTTGTAGTTGTATTTTTTTTTGTGCAGCTATAGCATACCAATATCGTTAACAAAGTGAAGTTTATTACTTTTTATTCTGATTGGATTCCAATATTGCTTGTGAAGTATAATTGTAAAATGAACAATAGATTGCTAAACTCTGTATTTGATTTTTTATTGTGTGTCGCCAGTATATTAATTTTGAAGTTTTTTTTTGTGTATTTTCGGTACAGTCACGAGCAATAATATGTCAACACTTATCAAGTTTCAATTGCGATTTTTTCGTGAAATAACTAATGCAACGTCTAAATACGACACTTTACATAGACGTATGGGTTCGAAAATACTATGTTCGTAATAACATAAGATTCCATTCATAAATAAAGGAGAAAATCGCCTTTAAATAAAGCTAAGTGTATACATACTTATGCTTGCGACTGTACCTACTTATTGCAGTCAGTGGTAACAAAAAGTTTTTAAACAGTCGCAATAAAGTCAAAGATCCTTTGTTCAAAGAAAACAATAACAACACCCGAATTACAATCTGAATGACTTCCAATCACAATCTGAATTATTTTCAAAGATATTGCTAATCCTTTGCTTCATAAATATGTTAAAAATTTGTTTACTCAACAACGCAAACAACAGTAACCAGTAGTAAGTAGCTGCCTTTTTTTTGTGGATGGGAAATCATCAAATGACCCCTCCCGCTCTGGGTGGAGCGGAAGGGAGTGTCAGACTCTTACTGACTAAAACCCATCCGTGTTCCTTTCTTAGTCCTTTATGTTCCGGGGTAGCGGTAACCCTTTCGGACAATCCCGCAACCCCGGCAGGCTTCGGCCCTAACAGGCCCCTTCCTTTATGCTGATATCTCTTTGAGGCGCGCGTGGAACACATAAGTAGCTGTCTGGAGTCTGGATTTGTGCTTGGTTGATGGCAATAGACTTGCCCGCTAATAAAGCTCTCATAACTAAAAAATAAATAATAATAATAAATAAATAATAATATTCCACAACTATCACACAACGCCATCTAGTCCCAAGCTAAGCAGAGTTTGTGTTATGGGTACTAGACAACTGATAAACATACTTATATATTTCTAAATACATACATATTATAGATGAACTAAAATTATGTACAGTTGCTTTTTAAATCATTGATAGTTTTTATATTACATAACAGAACATCACGCCTTGTTTCCTCGAAGGATTGGGCAGAGCTTTAAGTCCCATGTAATTGGGGTACAGAGGCCAGCACATCAAGCTACCCCAATCTGTCAAATTTTCCCAATCTTAATTTGAAACCATGTAATTTAAAAAACTAACAATCTTAAAATAATAATATGTACAAGTATATAAAAAGGGAGGGAAAATAATTAAAGGGCGTCAAAAAATTCGTCCGCATCACTGTCAACGGGAAACGTGCCCAAAAGGCTGGCAGCATTGCCACGTTGTATGGCAATGCTGATTCTTTGGCCAAAAAATAGGCCAGCCCTCTGGTCACGTGATGAGTCGACCAACCGCTTGGCTTTTCCCAATTCAATATGAGCTTTATTACATTATTGTAAAGTTGAAAAGATGTTCAACTTTACTACAAAGTATAAGTAATAGTAGTAGATATCAAAGAAATTTGACACATTGGGGTAGGTTGATGTGCTGGCGTCTGTACATGGGACTTAAACATATCGGGCGAAATGTGGGTGTACTATTATAGGTCACCTCTGCCTAACCTTTCGGGGATTGCCGGCGTGATGTTATGGTCTGTTATTAGTGATTTGTGGTGCAAACAAAGTGAGAGTGAACAGGCTTCTTCTGGGTAAGGTCGCTCCATCGTCGACCTTGTCTCTGTCATCTTTGACCTAGACTAGAGTCAAGAGCAAGTCCATTTCAAATAAAAAAAAAAAAACCCGAAATAGTCCTGTGTTTTAACCCTGAAAAATTAAACATTTATAAGCTCTCACTTGACTAGCTTCCCCACAATACTTCACGATCAACATTCCGATGAGTTATCCCTATTATTTCACATCCGCACCCTAATTGCGTAACACACTGTCTCAACCTGTATCATTTTGAAGGGTATTGCTAATCCATTGCTTCATACAGTGGCGTGCATTGCATATAGGCATATAAGCAGTGCCTACCTTGATATATCAACATAAGCCTGTCAATTACATTTTAGTGCGTGTGCCCCAAAATTAAGACGCTCACTAAATGATCATATCTAACAAAAAACAAAATCTTCATACAAACACGCGCGGCAGTAGGCGGTCGCGGGACGGCCTACTCGGCTCCCGTACTATTCGCACATTGTCATTGGTCTTTTCAAGTTAATACGAGAAAATTAAATCTCACGCGTAATACCATGACGTTCGACCTTCGCGATTTATCACCCTTAAGTAGGCATGCCTACTCAAATCACCAGACTTTTGACCTCACTTTTTTTCTGATTAGTGACCGCGTTTGTCTAGACTAGACCCAGCTTAGTGCCTACCTATTCTGAAAACCAATGCACGCCACTGGCTTCATAGGTTCGAAAAATGTATCTGCTCAACAACGTTTACGTTGTCACTATTAGTACTATTAAGTATTCTGTGCTATTAGTAGCAATGGGTTTCACTTTGTTACACAATTACCCCGCCGATGTTGACGAGCGATTTTTTCTGATCTGATCACGTTTTTATAGATTGATGTCTGTGTATCAGCCACCATCACTTTCAATCACCACATACTTACAACAATGAATAATAACACAATTAAATCGTCGCCCGTGACCGGTGATCATTCAACCTTTACGCAAATTGACCGTTAATCCGTAATTCAATGGCGGAGATTACGTGCTCTGAATGGCTGTGCAAATTTGTAAATCTAATACCAAGTTAATCTTGATCTAATCCCGATAATTGACATAGCAAGGCAGTCGATTAGTTAACTATAGTTAATTATAAACTGTAGGTATGTTTATTTATTCGCATGTGCAATCAGGTTAAGCTACGTTTGCAGCAGTTAGTCCGTGGATGGGTGATTACATACCAAGACCCTCCATGCCTCGGAAAGTATTGTAAGCTGGCAATGTAATTATATGTATTATTATTTAATTGGTAACATTGGATTACGTTTTTATATGTTTGCCACATTGACTTTCAGTTCCTTCCGTTATAATTTACCAAGCATCTACGGAGTAATACAATAAATACTATTTGGTTATTATTATCAGCATCTATTATTTAATCGCTACAGAAAGCACGTTAAGCCGTTGGTCCCGGCTGTCATTCGTGGATCTTTGACATTCGGTACGGGTCGTCAGAAGCCTGAAAATCTGACAACCAGTCTTACCAAGGGGTATCGTATTATCTAGTAACTGGGTTGTGGAGGTCAGATAGGCAGATGTTCCATGTAAAATACTGGTATTCAGCTGCATTGCAACATAGTTGGGAAAAGGCGAGGCAGATTGATTGAAACCGTAGCACCGAAGCCAATCTATAAACCACTGCGACAGCTGACCTATCATCAATACTCACTTTAATCAACTCACTCACATTTTATATTTGATTTATAAAAGTGAGTTGCCCTAGTAACGCCGCATACTGTTCCAAATCTCGTGTAAGTGTAGAAAAAAGATTAAAAAATACACTAGCACTGTCCCGCATAGATGCTCTTTTCGAATCTGAATAGAAAATACGGAAACATTTTGGTGTGCGACAAAAAATGCACCTCCCTTTTATGCAGTGTGGTCGGGTAAATTATTTAGACTGTTTCAACGAGTGCTGGTTTTTTTCTTTTGCATGATTTGTAGTAGTTAGTAGGTATAGGTAGCCTTTTTTATTTCGCTCCTTAGTTTTTTAAAATGTGATTTTACACATGTACATAAGTTGGCTGTGACAGACGGACAGACAGACAGGCACACGAGTGATTTTTCCGTTCTATAAGGGTTCCGTTTTTTCATTTGGGCGTACGGAACCCTAAAAATGTTTTATTATTTTACAATATTATCTATAAAAATGAGCAAAATATATAAGTAATAATTATACAAACTATACAACAACAAAAGGTACTCGAAGTAATTTTATTTAGAAAGCAAAGAATTCTACGAAAAAAAAATGTATTAGAAATTCTCCTGAAAACAAAGTAGGTACCTTAAAAAAACATTCAGTATCTAGTAGATATTTCACTAAACAAACAAACATCTTTCCTGGAACTAAAAAGGTCGCTATACCTTCACAAAATAAACAAACTAAATAATTTCCTCCGATAAACACGGGGTATTGGAGACGAATTTATATTAGTTTGAAAACAATTTACTTCGGGCTTGCACCTCGGAAAAAGTCTAAACAAATCGCGGCAGACTCTGAACTATCGCGTCTTTTCGTATTAAGGGGTACAGGAATAGAGGATTTTTTTGGTGTAAATGTACTAATATTACTACTAACCAATATAGGTCCGATTGTCAGTAACTGAACCATTGCTGTATGGGGTACGTACTGCAATGTGTAATATGTTTATGTCAAGTCTTTTTAATTCCATGTTCTATTATGATCCATTGTTAGTTGAAATACTTAAACATTTTTATTTATTTTTATCACACTAACATTATAAAGGCGAAAGTTTCGGATTATTCCACTTTGCCCCACCAGCCGCCCCACTGGTGGGGCAAAGTGGAATGTCAAAAATTTTGCAGTGGAATCTGCCCCACTAAATCGAAATAGTGGGGCAGATTCCACTGCTTTAAAATCCTGTTGGATTCTGCCCCACTAGGGTTGGCGCCTTAAGCGGTCTACACACCAAAGCCGCTGACCCGGCGGCACGGATCGCCAGCCCAACCCGCCGGCCTTATTTTGTACAATCATGCCGCCGGCTTGCGCCCGCGCGGGCAAGCCGGCGGGGCAGCATGCCGATGCCGACGGCATCCCTCTCCACTCACTCAGTCAGTTGCCCGCCGGCTTTCATAGACACACAAACTGCTATTATTAAATCACTGTTATCGTCCTCCTCCATGTCAATTAGGTACTGAAAATACTACTACGCTATATTTTAGTTTTTGTATAGTTTTAGTTAAGTTAGGTTTTAATTTTGTTATTTTTGTTAATTATAAAGAAACTTGTCAGATATAAGAATAAATTTAAAAATAAATAAATACTACTTCTGAATTATTCGAAACACACACGTCCAATCTCTACGAGTATTTGGCAATTACTAGAACACCACATGCCGCGGCTGTCGTGCCGCCGGCATTGCCGCGGCTGTCGTGCCGCCGGCATTGCCGCCGGCAAAGTCGTTCGGCTTGGACATTCTGAAGCCGCCGGCCGGGTTAACCCGCCGGCACTAAGCCTGTGCTGTGTAGGCTGTGCCGCTGGGTCATTGGCTTTGGTGTGTAGACCGCTTTAGAATAAACGTACAAACATTTTATTTTCGCAAATTTTTATTAATAAAATATAACTATGTACACTAAACTTTTAAAATCACAGATATTATGCGATTTTAAATTAAATTAATTGTTTAAATTAAATATTTGTTTATTAATGGCAACTAGATTTGTTTTTACTACTTTATTTAAGCTTAAAATCACAAACTGAGTACGATTCGTCCCCACAAATAGAAAACGAAATGCTATTTATTTAACTATTCAAAATCATACATTAATTATCATTTGGTATGGCATAATACAGCCTTATGATTAACTTATAAATAAGAAACCACTTAACTATATACAAATAGTCACTAAACTACTTTGTACGATTCGTCCCCGTAAATAGAAAACGAAATGCCATTTAATCTAACTATTTAACTATTCAAAATCACACATTAATCATCATTTTTTTTTAGGAAATCTTTCTACAAAACAATCGTATTTTATTGTGTCAAAGATTTTTACAACTATATTATTTTCGTTGCTATGGAAAACAGATTAGACTAATGAAGAGTAAATTCAATATAAGAAGTTTGCATTATGTAGGAACAATCTACGCGTGTGCGCCTCGCCGCCACGCCGTCACGCCGCCGCCGCCGCGCGCCGCCGCCGGTTGTTCTGAAGCACGCCGCCGCTACCGCCGGTTACGGGGCCGGCGTGAAATCGGTGTTTCTTTTTAAGTTTATTTCACTGGCTAGTAAACGCCTAATAACATTTATCACAACATGATTGTGTCAGCTGCTTCGTTTGATCCTAGGTTTCAGGGGCTACCTACATGAAATTGATATTTACCTAGAAAACATTGGCCAAACCAGAGTGTCATATTTGTCGCGATTCCCATTATTCCCAAGAATGAAAATCGATCAGAACCTCAGTTATTGCTTCAATTGTCCAAAAAACATTCTTCCACGTCTTAGTATAGATGCTGTTACGAATCCAATTGAAACGGAATGTTGGAAATACTTCGCGGCAGTGGATGCTGCATCGAGGTTTCTGTACGAAAACGCCACTATATCAGTCCGACTCCTGGATCAGACCTCGAAACGTATCCTTCTGCTGAGAGGTGTGAGACAGGGAGACGTTATCTCTCCCAAACTGTTCACTGCTGCACTGGAGGATGTCTTCAAGGTTCTGAACTTAAAAGGGCTGGCATTAGCATCAATGGCGACTACCTGTATAACTCACCTTCGGTTTGCGACGATATTGTAGTCATGGCTGAGACTATGGAGCACCTCAGTACAATGCTCGATGACCTCAGTAGAGCCTCCGAAAGAGTAGGTCTCAAAATGAACTATACTAATAAGAAATGCAAATGGCCAAATGCATGTCTATTGTGTAGGTAAATGACGGTTCGGTCATTCTTACTCCAATGCTGCATGTAACAAAACGTGTAATTAATCTGCGATTTACATCCCTTATCCTTCCAGAAACAACTAGGAAATACAAAATTTGCGAAAATAAAATGTTTGTACGTTTATTCTAAGGCGCCAACCCTAGTGGGGCAGAATCCAACAGGATTTTAAAGCAGTGGAATCTGCCCCACTATTTCGATTTAGTGGGGCAGATTCCACTGCAAAATTTTTGACATTCCACTTTGCCCCACCAGTGGGGCGGCTGGTGGGGCAAAGTGGAATAATCCAAAGTTTGGATCGACATTACGGCGCTGCACTGGCACGCGGCGCGGCGGCGTGATGTGCGTGTACTAGGCGCACAGACACACTACAGATAATGGATAATGACCCTCGTAATGCGGTGACACGTTTGTTATGATTTCAATTTAATAAACTATCGAAATAAAAAAATATTAAGTATTTTCAAAGTTACTGCTTTTGAGCTCAAATTTTGTACAGAGATTCTAGACCAGATACACTCTTCAACCCGTTTGTATTGATATACCCTTCCCGTAACACCCTGTATTATAACCTAAGCTTTGCCTCTGAAAAACGAGACGAGATGATTCTTATGTTGTCTATAGATTTTTAGAATTTAAAAGTCACAATCAACTGCCATCGATTAGTTTGCATGATCAGCCTATAAAGTTCCCACTATACACAGGCCTCCTCTCAGTGAGAGAGAGTGGGCCATAATCTACAATGCGGGCCCAGTGCGGGTTGGTAGATGTCACATGTCTTCGAAGTTTTGGTTCAAGGACATGCCAGTTTCCTCGCGATGTTTTCCTTTACCGTTTTGAGAGAAGTGGTGATGAAATAATTCACACAAGGAAAATATTTGGAGTGTGGAGCTGTGGAAGACTTACATCACTTATTGATGCAATGTGTCCGATATGAGTCTCATAGAAGTGATCTGTTTGAGGTCTTGAAGTTGAACCAACTTGATATGGGCACATTCCATAATATTCTGTCTCAACCAAATGGTGATGATGCGAAGAGTCTGTTCAGGTTTATGGCCCAAATGTGATCCGCAGCAGTATGTATTTAGGGTACGATGGGACTGTCATACGCATTGCGGTCATAAAAGTCCCTAATTCAATAAAAAAGACGCAAATTTCTAATGAAAAAGGAGAGGTCTCCCACTGCCCAGCAGTACATAATCAGCCTATAATGTTCCCACTGCTGGGACACAGGCCTCCTCTCTGTGAGAGGGAGCGGGCCGTAATCTACCACGCGGGCCCAGTGCGGGTTGGCAGATGTCACATGTCTTCGAATTTTTGGTTCTAGGACATGCCGGTTTCCTCACGATGTTTTCCTTCACCGTTTTGAGAGCAGCGGTGATGAAATAATTTACACAAAGTAAAGCGCCTGTCTGGATTCGAACCTACGACCTACAACTCGTAAGTCGCGACCGTTACAACTTGGCCACCACTGCCCAGCAGTGGGGCACAATATAGGCTAATAAAACAAAACAATCCACCGGTATCCCCAACTTGCGTGCCGGCTACACGAAACTCCTCCGATACCTGTAGTTGACAGTTTCGTTTCGCCCGAAACTTTTCTTTGTTAACCCGCTGTGGCGAAGTTGTGTCGTTAGTTCGTCCTGAGATACTCCGATATTGGCCCAGCATGGCCCAGCCTGCCTTATGTACTCCAACTTATGTAAATGTGAAGTTGCGGTTAGTCTTTTAGATGGTGTTATATGAAACTTATAAGTTACTAGCTGCTGCCTGCGACTTCGTCCGCGTGAAATCCTATCCTAACTAAAAGTACCTAAGTTTTTATTGTTTGTTTGTTACCTTTTCACGTCTAAACAACTGAACCGATCATCCTGAAATGTTGCATACGTTGCTAGGTGCACAGAAACAGACATAGGCTATCTTTCATCTCGAAAAAAGTGCTGTTTCCGAGGAAAACAACAATACACGTGGCGCCATCTATTATCATAATAACGTTATTGTTGTTTTCCTCGGGAACAGCACTTTTTTTCGGGATAAAAGGTACCCTATGTCCGTTTCTGTACACCTGACAACGTATGTAAATTTTCAGGATGACCGGCAGGGCAATTGTGTAACACCTTATCAATCGGAATCGGTTTCATTTTGACAGTTCAGCAACATTCATTGCGTTATTTACGTGTTGAGCGGAATTTTTCGAACTTATGAAGCAATGAATTAGCAATTGGCTTCAAAATGATTCATATTCCGATTGATAGTGTGTTACGCAATTAGGGTGCTGTTCAGTGGTTTAGGCCTAAATAGGTAACAAACACACTTTCGCATTTATAATATTAGTTAGGATAACTGTCATAGCAAATGTTTTAGAAGTTTTTCTATACTTTTGAAGGGTGTGGGGGACATCGACGCGGAAACTGTAACCATGAAATCAGCACATGATTCTAATTTAAGTTAAACAAATATCAACTTTATTTCAGTAGTAATAACCTCCTTTTTTTTTGAAGCCGGTAATTAAGTTAAGAAGTAACATATAGACAGACAGACACACTTTCGCATTTATAATATTAGTATGGATTAAGTACGTAGGTATTGTTGTTTGTATGTGATAGCTGATATTTTTTTCGTGATGAAGATGTTCGTCCTACGGAAAAAGTTATCCAGTTTGATGGTTTGTATAACATCCTTAAGATGTTGACAACTTTTACCATCTATCTATACAAATAAATAAAATTGGAATGTCTGTTTGTAATATTAAAGTAACCGCTTTTTACTAAATGCATATGGATTTATACACGGTACATATACCAAAATATTTTTTTTTACAATTTTTGCCTGTCTGTCTGTCTGTTTGTTCCGGCTAATCTCTGAAACGGCTGGACCGATTTTGACGGGACTTTCACTGGAAAATAGCTGATGTAATAAGGAATAATAACATAGTCTACTTTTATTTTAGAAAAAGATTTAGGGTTCCGCGCAAAAAAAATAAAACATTTTTCGTCATGCACGCGAACGAAGTCGCGGGTTCAGCTAGTATAATATATGATCACACCTTTCTGATACCTACACGCTGTATTAACTCAAACTCAAAGCATTTATTTCAATTAAACCATGTACAGGCACTTTTGAATTGTCAAAATTAAATAGTTGGTCAGTTAGTCAGAAAGTTGAAGCTAGTTGCCCATTCCAAATCGTAGATCTCTATGGAGAAGAACGGGCAAGAAACTCCATGGAAACTCTTTTCAATCAAGAATATTACAAAATCCTGGGTACTGTATTCTTGTTGCTTCTATATGTGAGAACAATGTAAAAAAAACACAAATGAAGAAACAATTCAAAAAATAAGATTAAAATAAGCCTTGGCAGTTATAGAAGTAACTTCATCCAGGCGTAATTGTAATATTATAATTAGTAGTAATTAAAACTGTAATTATGCTTTTACAGCTCGCTGCACAATTAACATGACGACAACATAGAGAGCATGTATCGACACCTATGTTGTCCTCACCCAAGAACAAACCAATCACACACATCACTTGCTTCAACAAGCCCGTGTTAAAATAGTCCTGACAACGAACACAGCCTATTATCAAGTTAAGACATTACCTAATATTATTATAGATGCATTTAATACAGTAATGTGCTTGAAATGGATATTCAGTAAGCTGGAAAGCGATCGCACGTTGAATTCAGATTCCCTATTAACATTAACAAGCATTGCAAATGCCTAAAGGTGCGGTTTTATTGGCAGTGGGAAGCGGGACGGACTCACTTTCATAAAATTATGTAAAAACGGGATGAGACCGTTGGTTGACTTGTGGGAAAATATTGAGGCATAGGAATCGTACCTATTTGAATTGATGTCAAATATAATTTCCATTTTATGAGTAGAAAGAGATAGACAGATGGTTGTTGTTGTTGTTTTTTTAAATTGTTATATTTTAACCATGAATTCAGTACATGATTCTAGAGCCCCAGCGAAGAGATAGTTCGTCGGTTATGAAAAAAAAAAATCAGCTGTTTCATATAAATCTGCAATGCCTACGCGGTCAAAATTTACGACAGAGCAATTTCTTTTTTTAAAACTGACGAAAAATTTCAAAGCATGCGTGTTCAGAAGGGAGAGCGAGAGAGAGCCTCACGTCCCAGTCGCCGCGGGAGACGCTCGCGGCGTCGGGAGCCGTGTGAGAACTCCCGGCCACCGTAGGCGCGGGCCTGCGGACGGAGAGAATGGGTAGCTCACCGTCCGATCAGGACCAGGCCCGTGCCGGACGGCGCGTACGTGTTCCACGCGCGCCTCAAAGAGATGTCAGCATAAAGAAAGGGGTCTGCCAGGGCCGAAGCCTGCCGGGGGTGCGGGATTGTGTGAAAGGGTTACCGTTACCCCGGAACACAAAGGGCTAAGGAAGGAACACGGATGGGTTTTAGTCAGTAAGAGTCTGACACTCCCTTCCGCTCCACCCAGAGCGGGTGGGGTAATTTGATGATTTCCCATCCAAAAAAAAGGCGTCTTCAGAACGATGTACCTACTGAATTCATGGTTATAGTTTGGGCAATGATTAAAAATTTATCCTGTATAAAGGTGCGTTTGTTTCGTAGCAGCCAATTAATATCCTGTATTGTATGCTGCAAAAGTTACCACTATAGGTACTACGTAAGTCAGTTTTCCAATCATAGTTTTTATTTTGACTAAGTTTAAATAAATAGTTTATTGATCCAATAACCTCAAATTACACACAATATCAAAATAAATTAACATTATATAATAGTAAAAGCTATGCTATGCTTATGGGCCCGAAACCCGAAGAATTGCCAAACTTAAGTGGCAGTGGGCAGGGCACATTGCTCGCAGAACAGATGGCCGATGGGGCCGAAAGGTTCTGGAGTGGTGACCGCGTACCGGAAGACGTAGCGTTGGAAGGCCTCCCACAAGGTGGACCGACGACGGCGACGACCTTGTGAAGGCCGCAGGAATGCGTTGGATGTGAGAAGCACAAAACCGGTCGAAGTGGAGGTGCTAGGGAGAGGCCATTTCAGCCGAAAGACGTCCACTGCTGGAGCAGTGGACGAAATGATGATGATGATGAATAGTAAAAGGCTTGTGTACAAAATTGTTGTATGTTTTAAGCTGTGAGTAATACTTATATGTAGTTGAAACCTTTCGACTTCCAATCTAGGCAAGGAATAAGGTTTAAGGTTTGCGAGATATAAGCATTTCTTTATTGCGAGGGTGTCCAGCACCGTGGGCCATTTCGTTAAAGCATTGTGTGTTTAGTGGCTGCTAAAAGCAATACCTCATTTCTCGCTGTGACTGAAACCCGACCTCTCTACTGGTCATAGTTGAGACGAGCGCAGCGTATAGCGTATAACTGAATTATATAATTGTACCGATGTCCGGCTCCGCGACTACACGTACTGAGCTAGCTCTTAAACTATCTTGTTGGTATATTATACGGTATATGATATTGTTTGTCTTCCTTTGAACACTGTTGCACGTTTTGTTTGTGATTATATTATAAATTATTATTTTGTGAATTATTTAGATATTCAATAGAGTACATAGATAAATTGTATTTTATTCACTGATTGGCTCATCGGACGATAATGCACTAAAATAAAGTATAAAGGATGACTTTAAATTAATTACATTATATTTTTTTTAAATAAGGAAAAATGCGAGTTTTTCATTTTGAGTTTGATCCCCCTAAGTATGCATACACACGAGCGACAGTCGTCGACGACAGAGGCAACTGCAGCCGTCGACAACATGCCGCTCGTGAGCACCGTATTATAATACACGAGAAACCACAATCCCGAAAAAAAAACATATGCCAAAACCAATCCTATCCTGAATGTGAACTGTTTGCCGATGAATGGAGTAGAATTATGCGTGTATATCTAATGTTTTATGAGAAGAAGTATGCTAGGGTGTCCTCCATTTTGAAATATTTTTATATACCATACTTGTTTCAATCTCTATGTTAATTACTGTAATTGGTGTTACCGTTTTAATTAACAATAATAAACAATAAACGTGTCGTAAAAGAGCGACACGTCGTCGACGCGTGTCGACTCATGTGTATGAGCATTAACTTGTAAGTAGAAACAAACATATATTTAATGGGACATGCAAATATTTTTGAAGTGAAAACTTCTTTAAGCGCGTTGAGCATTTTTTTGAGATGAGAATAAAAAAGAATAAAAATGACCAAAAATAATACCAAGCAAACAAAAAATCAAATAATCGCCACTCAGCCCGCACTCTTACCTCCAATTTGCGGCCGCACATATCATAATTATCCGATATAATGCGACAAAAATAAAATTAAACGTGTACTCGTCGAGCTAATAGGGAATTACAGACCTACATTATTTGGCTGTGTTGCTTTATTAAGCCAGTGACGTATTCAGAAAGTAAATTAACCAATTTGTACGTATAATTGTTTCATTTGGGATTTTATTAAAAATATTCTGTTATTTGGCTATTTGTTTTGTGTAATCTGACATGGGAAATGTGTAGGGAATTAAGCGGTGTTTTATATTATTTAACACTCTACATACTCGTATTTATGATAATAAATATTTATTTAGTACTTTAAGCACATAAATGTACAGACGCGGACTTAATGCCATAGGCATTTTCTACCAGTCAACCTTTGGGTGATGCAGAGACAAACAGAGGTAGGTGCAATCATGAAAATAGAGAAATAAATATTTTAAATATAAATATACGCATAAACCTATTAAAACTATGAATATAATATATACCTAATTACATATAAATATATCTAAGCACAAATAAATATACATGAATATACTTACTACAAAGAAATAAGACAAACAATGAGAAAATATTACCGTTGTGATGATACTGCCAGCTTCATGCGAATGTGCTCGCGAACCTTAACTTAAATACTAACCCCCTTACTAATAAAAATATTATATCAGATGAATAGTTGCACACCGATTTCTCTCTTTCAGTCGTCAGTAATTTGACTTGAACCGTTGTGTAACTGTACCTACAGACGCTATACAACGTTTATTAGTAAGAGGGTAAATATAGGTATTTAAATGATAAATGATTTTATTTCTGTAAGTAGGTTTGTACAAACACTTTTACACGTCAATCATATTATTTTAAAGCTAGATGAGGTCGGCGTTTCCTATCAGACTACTCTGAGAAGAAAGGCCGAAACAAATTTATGTTAACACGTAACATAACATCGCACCTCTAATCCCCGGAAGGTTAGACAAGAAAGTTAAAAAGTGGCTCAATTATTAAAAAATGTGTGCATCATTAGAAGCGCAAAAAGTTTTAGACGATTAGTTAAATATTTCCCCTAATTAAGTGTGGAGTTGAATCATAATTAACGAAATCATTTGTCATCTACCATAGTCTTCTCCTTAGCGTGTCGATGACAATCTAAATGGACTCGGCCCAGAAATTCGGCTACGTGTCTGCCGCCGTCAAACTCAAACTCAAAGCGTTTATTTCAATAATACTCTTTATTATGTACACCATATAAATTACAGACTTAATTGATATTTTACCATATATGTACACACAAACTAAAATATATATATACTATATAAAAATGTATAATAAAAATAAAAAGACACAGACGTTCATCGGGCATCAAAAAATTCGTCCGCATCGCTGTCAATGGGATAAGTGCCCAAAAGGCTGGCAGCATTACCACGTTGGATGGCAATGCTTATTCTTTGGGCTAAAAATAGGCCAGCCCTCTGGTCACGTGAAGAGTCAACCAAACGCTTGGCGAGGTCTCGAAATATTCGATGAGCACTCGGACCAATTATAGGCACTTTTGAATTGTCAAGGGATTACTAGCGTCCATCAGTTCCTGTAACGTGCAGCTGACAGGACATGTGGGACATATTAAGTGTTGCATCGTTCGTGGAATAGCACCACATTTACACTCTAAGGCGGAGTCGTCTATGAATCTCCACCTAAACAGGTTTCCCTTGCTTCGGCCAACCTGAGTCCCCAGTCTGTTCAAAGACTTCCAGGTTACCCAAGGCAACTTATGTCCAGGTGGGAGGTCTTCAGCGGGTGGAAGCTCATATACCATATCGTGTCGTATCGTTAACTTTTTTATACTAGGACAAACAAAATAACCAATTTTTCAATCAGATGAGCACCGGATCCATTTCACATTAGCCTCAAATATACACCTGTAAAACATTTGGAACGTTGCCTGCTACAAGAACCGCGGAAGACGCATGCCACCATACATTACCTACGTTGACCGGCTTATACGCGCACTCGCCGGTAAAAGTGCGAAGTAACGTGCTTACATAAATTGTCACTGCGCATGATTTAACCAGTGTTAGCACCTAAGGTTCTCTACATTTTTATTTCTTCGCCCATTATCCTAGACTCGGGTACAGTCGAGTAGAAATTTTCTGGAATTTTAATATCTTAAATTGTTTTCTGTATTAAGGTTTGGATCAAAAGAGTGAGTGCACATTCTTGCCACTCTACCAATTTTATTTTTGTCTAAACAGTCTATACATAGCAAATACTAAAATATCTGGAATCACTAAAAATGCTCTTGCTCTTTTTCTGGTTCGATGTTCGTTTGGTCTAAACCTACTTTTACGTTTTCTTGTACTTTGAATGTATTCATAGTGTAAAATTTTAGGTTTTTATTGAGTAAAAAAACGGTTGAAAATGACCTTACAAGTACGAAAAAGGTTCAAAATGTATTTTCACCCTCTTAACTAAAGTCCAAGTAGAAACAATGCACACGAGACAAAAACAGGAACCACAACTGGTCTATTCTTACCATCATCACCTGCCCTCCAAAATTACACATTGCTTGGAACCTATTTTCCTTGCCTTTTCTCTCCTACAAATGTTGCCATTACCCAAAATACCCCGGTGCCCGAAACACCGCTGTCCTCCGCAGTACATTTACATACAGTTGCCATATATCGCGTCGCTCGGACATACATTACGGACGGTATAATTTGACGATAAGTAACGCCGTCCTGAACATAATCTACCGTCGAATCTGAATAACTACCCAAGAGTTTCGGTAACCACCGATTTATTTAATACTGTTTGTTTTCTTTGTGATGTTATTATGGGGAATTTTTCCTGGATATCTTGGATTTGAAGCGGTTTTAGATTTGTTTGTTTGTTTTTCAGGTACGTAACATCACGGCTTGTTTTTCTGAAGGGTTGGGCAGGGGTGTATCTATAGTACACCCAGTACACCCACACATTTCGCCAGTTATGTAATAGGGGGCGTGAATATCGCCATCAACAGGGCACAAATATACTGGAAGTTTTTTTTATCACCATCTAAATTTCTACAGGGTGTTCTACCCACGAATATGAAAAACTTTCACTATGGGACCAAGTCTGAAATCACGAAAAAAAAAGAGCTGTTTCATACATTTTGGTCAAGTAGGTATTGAACTTTTGCATTAAATTTTTTTTATTAAAAATAACACAAAGTCCTATACGAGGCCAAAAGGCTCCTATCTAATATACAGGAAGATTTTTTTATCACCCACCAAATTTTTTTACAGGGTAAATATACAATAATTTGTTTTTTTTTTTTAAATTCTTGACTGTGTTTAGTTTAGTTTGTGATCTTCCTGTACGAGTCGCAATAAATACTTTTTCTTTTCTTTTACAAACACAGACCGGGTTGCTACTGAGAAATTCCACGTGGAAAAATCCGTCCTGGGAATCTAACCCAGGACCTCATGATCAAGGGTAGCATTTGCGACCACAGACCAACGTGGCAGTCACCACTCTTGGGTACATTTTACTGCAAACTCTTGAGGTGGCTATGATCAGAGCTTATCTGGTAAACAGAATATTACTTTTTTATCCACAAAGCTTGGCAACATTTTTCCAGCGGGTTAATTGCCTAACACACTACCAACAGCAATGGCTTTAATTTTTACAGTTCAACAACAACCATTGCGTTAGTTACTTTAAATATTCCATGTAACCAAGGTAACTGACATAGCCCGAAGAATTGCCAAACTTAAGTGGCAGTGGGCAGGGCACATTGCTCGCAGAACAGATGGCCAATGGGGCCGAAAGGTTCTGGAGTGGCGACCGCGTACCGGAAGACGTAGCGTTGGAAGGCCTCCCACAAGGTGGACCGACGACCTTGTGAAGGCCGCAGGAACTCGTTGGATGCGAGAAGCACAAAACCGGTTGAAGTGGAGGTGCTTGGGGGAGGCCTATGTCCAGCAGTGGACGTCTTTCGGCTGAAATGATGATGATTCCATGTAGTCCATGTCACCCAGGAAATGAGCCGTGGAGGTCAGATAGGCATGGCAGTCGCTCATAAAAACATAAAATACAAATTAAAGCAATACTTTTTACAAAATATAAACACCTAAATACATTAATAAAAATAAAATAACATCAATTATTTAATTCATCATACATAAATAGTTTAAAACAATAACAAAGCAAAAATAATACCTAACAATAATATCATAACACAAATAAAATTTAAAACTAAAAACCATATAGGTACTTATGGGAACAGCCTGTATCGATTTTAAAACTCTCCACCACTTTTTGACGGACGGATTGGTCACTGATGTGCACTGGTTACACTGGTAATTAGCTAATATTTCGCTTATACCCGTTGTAATTTGATTTTTTGTTTTGTTTTTGTTGTTACTTTTTACCTAAGTACTATAAGAGTCTTGTTGACACTAATGTGACGCTTGCGCCACGGGGGTAAGTATATTATTGAGTAAAACTCCAGTTAGAGTTTTATAACGTATTATTTAGGAGTCTTTCATCATATTTCATATATTATAATAATTCACGACTTATTTTATAGACGTCAAACCTACGACTCTCATATGACATCTGCTTGAATGTTCGAAAGGAACTCACTTCAAAATATAACCAGCCAGTCCTGTAGAGCCGACCTCTACATGAGCTACGCCCACCCTTGAATAACAGTCTGGGCATAGGTCATGACTTTTATTCACACCATTCGAATTTCCATGCCCTATCTACCTATCCTATTGTAAGTCCACCTATGTCGGGATAGAATTTACACGATGAGGTCCGTCTCTTACAGGAGAAAGCTTAAGTCAGGACAAACGAAACGCGAATCCAACACCACGATAAGTGTCAGGTAAGTTAACATCTACATGTGCCAACGTGCACTCAAACAAACTAACGCTGCCATGCTTAAGCCTCGTCGGGTCAAAACCCGACTAAAAGGCTCGACGCGGCCTCCTAATAAGAACAACTGATGTGAAAGTTCACATCGACCTGGAGGAGGCTTAAGAGAATTAAACGATCTTAGCATCAGATTCTTTTAACTCCATCGGACGGGATTGAGCCAGAGGGAGGGAAAAGTTTAAGAGGCCAGGGTTCATTGAAGAAAATTAACATGCTTTTACTCCAGCAAAGAATGTCAAATACCTATTTCGAAAATCAATTATTTAATATCAAAACTGTTGGTCCTCAAACACAAGTTGAACTGAAAGTGTCAACCAAACACACTTTGCAAGGGTTATACCCCTGTTAGCAAAGTCGGTAACAACTTATGCTGAGTGTCTGTCACCCCCCCTTCTATAGGAGTGACCACAGTTATCAATAATATACTTACCCGGCGCCTCCACCATATATAAGAGTCTTGTTGACACTAATGTGACGCTTGCGCCACGGGGGTAAGTATATTATTGAGTAAAACTCCAGTTAGAGTTTTATAACGTATTATTTAGGAGTCTTTCATCATATTTCATATATTATAATAATTCACGACTTATTTTATAGACGTCAAACCTACGACTCTCATATGACATCTGCTTGAATGTTCGAAAGGAACTCACTTCAAAATATAACCAGCCAGTCCTGTAGAGCCGACCTCTACAGTACTGTAGAATAGGGGCTCTATTCTACGGAATTAAATCAAAATCCTTTTTATACTTATTAGGATTATATTGAATCTTTCTTTATATTATCATAATTCAATCCTTAAATATTAGACGTCAAACCTATGACTCTCATATGACATCTGTTTGAATGTTCGAAAGGAACTCGTTATAAATATATGCAGCGGCCTGACCCGCAAGGAGGTCTGTAACCCTCAAAGAAGTCTCTACATCAGCTACGCCCACCTTAGAATAAAAGTATGGGCATAGCCGGAGACTTTTATTCACACCATTCGAATATCCAAACCCTATCTACCTATCCTATTGTATATTGACCTAACTCCGAGGAACAAATTTACATGATGAGGTCCGTCTCTTGGAAAAGTAAGCTTAAGTCAGGACGTACGAATCGCGAATCCAACACCACCTTAAGTGTCAAGCAAAAATTTACATCTATATGTGCCAATATGCACCCATACAAACTAACGTCGTCATGCTTAAACCTCGTCGTGTCAAAACCTCGGTAAAAGGCGCGACGCGGCCTCCTAATAATAACACTTGATGTGAGAGTTCACATCGACCTAGAAGAGGCTTAAGAAAATTAACCGATCTTAACATCAAATTCTTTTAACTCCATCGGACGGGATTGAGCCAGAGGGAGGGAAAAGCTTAAGAGGCCAGGGTTCATTGAAGAAAATTATACTATGCTCCTACTCCAGCAAAGAATGTCAAATTCCTAATTCGAAAATCAATTATTTAATATCAGTCAATACTGATAAAACTGTTGGTCCTCAAACACAAGTTGAACCGAAAGTGTCAACCAAACACACTTTGCAAGGGTTATACCCCTGTTAGCAAAGTCGGTGACAACTTATGCTGAGTATCTGTCACCCCCCCTTCTATAGGAGTGACCACAGTTTTCACAATAACTATCCTCCTATCACTCGCGTCATTAAATATGCTGGAGTAAGTGTGTCCTACTCCTACTTGCTATCACTTTGAAGTCGACAATTTATTCAGGCCTCCCTTTAGCCCGTTGCAGGTGTGAGGGCGCACCTCACAGCCCTCTGGGAGGTGCGGATACCTCACACGCTCCCGGCCGCGTCCGATGTATTTTCTCACAGCATATGTAACACACAAATGGACACATATTAATAAATTGTAACAATCATACAAACTAAAATAATGCACTAAAATATGATGTTTACATTCAAGTGACATATTTACATTACATGACAAGATACATGACAATTAAAAAAAACAACAACTATTAACATACTAATATGAAAAGGTTTTAATTAAATAATCTGAAATTAAAAAGGTTTCTATCTCTAAACTTCCTTTTTCTGAATTTATATTTTAAAATTGAAAACTTCTTTATAAAATGATGCTTGTTTATAAAAAATGTTTTTATAAAATTATCAATTATTAAAAAACTTTTTGGAAATAATATTTTAGTTTTCGCTTTCTGAATAAATGGGATTCTTTTCTTCTTTCGTGCTTTTCTCTTATTGTTTGCAGCACATCGTGAATAAAACTTATTAAAATTAGGGACATCTACATGACATATTATACAATTACTACGATTACGAACTATAACTTCATCCGTAGGAAAACTAAATGAGTCTATTGATCGTACGGAGTCGTTCAACACCTCTGCATCTTCATCTCTGACTGCATCCAAGTTCATATCATCCTCAATTAACTCATCACTAATCATCTTATCATTATTATTCATGTCGATGATGAAGTGATCTTTCTTCTCTATTTTGGAAAAATCGGAATGGCCATCGTCCTTTATTTCGGAAAAATCGAAATGACCATTCTCCTTTATTTGGGACGAATCGATCGACACATTATCCACATCAAAATGATCAGCGGCGATGTTAATTTTATTTATTCCCACATCGCGATCATCATGCTCATTCTGTGGCTCTGAAACATTGCTAATTACATTAATAATTGGACAGAACTGACCCGATTCGTTGTTTTCATCATTGTGTTCGCTCTCGAACACTTCTATCGGCTCCTTCTCCTCCTCTGCGAGGATGCACGCCTCGCTGCTGCGCTCGTCCTCATCTCCATCACTGCCAACTTCCACGCCGCTTCCTAGGCAGCACTGCTCGTTCTGTAGCGGGTCATCTTGTCTTCCACTAAATAATACAGAAGCATCATTATCTACATTTACAATATTTTCTTGTCTGCTTTCCTCAGACAGATCTTGTGCCATCTCCATTACTTGCACCTTAACAATTCTTTTGTCTCTGTGACATTTACATGGAAGCTCCTCCCATAACACTTCACATATCTCATCAAATGACATGTCGTCATAGTATTTCCACTTATGAACTGCTAGGGCAGCACCCTCAAGATATGCGCTTAATATGAGCGCCCAGTCGCTCTCACGCCATTTATTATAGGCGGCAACAACCTCAAATCGCCTAAGAAAATCCTCCAGGCATACGCCGTCCATGCCCGCAAAAACTTGAGCCATCTTTCTCTTTTTATATTAAAAAAAATACATATAACCACTTAGCTTTTTATCCTCCTGGCGACGTTTCTTCGCCTCTAATTATTTATACTCACAGTATACTTTGTGGTCTCACTTGGCATACGAGAGGTTTTTCACTTCTATGAGTGCTGAAACAAAAAACTATTTCGCAAGCTTAGCGAAAATCCGGCGATCGTAACACACCTCCACCAAATGTAGAATAGGGGCTCTATTCTACGGAATTAAATCAAAATCCTTTTTATACTTATTAGGATTATATTGAATCTTTCTTTATATTATCATAATTCAATCCTTAAATATTAGACGTCAAACCTATGACTCTCATATGACATCTGTTTAAATGTTCGAAAGGAACTCGTTATAAATATATGCAGCGGCCTGACCCGCAAGGAGGTCTGTAACCCTCAAAGAAGTCTCTACAGTACCTACTTAAGTGGTTATATTATCTAAATTATGTAGTCGATGATTTTGGTGCACGGTGAAACTCTAATGAGTTTATGTTGGCATCAACTTAAATGTATCAAATGTATGTGTACTACTGAATTAATAAATAAATAAATAATCCGGTTATATTCAAAAAATCAAAATATTTTATTTCACATAAACCTACATGGGCACTTATGAAACGTCAGAAGCTAGGTGCACGGTTCCGATTGGTCGTTTCCTATGGAGAAGAGCCGGCAAGAAACTCCACGGTACTAGAAGTCCACACCAACATATTATTTGGAAAAAAGGCTAGGCAGATTGTTATTCTATGTAGCCTTATGACTACGCGAAAGGTACGTGAATGCGTACCATCCCTATCCAATATTTTA
Organism: Amphipoea oculea; assembly: GCA_945859645.1. Taxonomy (NCBI): domain Eukaryota; kingdom Metazoa; phylum Arthropoda; class Insecta; order Lepidoptera; family Noctuidae; genus Amphipoea; species Amphipoea oculea. Next base: position 2,137,091 of record OX243878.1, on the reverse strand, counting down.
ACAGTAAACAAACAATATAATTAATAATTTTTTTCATTAAATACCCAAAACTGTATGGAAACAGAAAGTACACGTCTTAATTAACCAAAAACAAATCTTTTGAAGCAATAAAGTTGATTCATTAAACAATTTTAATTTGCAGTAATTCATAGCTGCCGGTCGAGGTCGCCGGCGCAAGTCATAAGCGATAGCGATTTCCATACGTGACGTTATTTTGCAATATCTGCGACGACTTGGGGCGACACAAGGGTTTGGGGCTTGTGCCCTAAGACCACTACCACACTGCACCGCGCTCCTTCGCGTAGCGCGGGGTGGCAGATAAAACATTGTATCAGTTTGTTTCTAAAACACAGTCTGCGCGCGGGACGTGATCGCCCCGACACTTACTCGAGCCAGCCCAAGCCGCTGAGCCAGTAGTTTTAAATACGTCCCTAAATAATACCGATCCAGCCTGTCCCTCGATGCCCTCTTCCAGCGACGCCTTAAGCCATGGTCCGTACCCCACGGGGGAGCCCTTAGCATGTAGTCGCTTAGTTTTTAAGATTTTTAAGCCCTGGAGGCCTTAATTTATTGAGGCATCCACAGGCAAGCCCGGTTAAACAGACGACTACCTCATAGGCTGAATTGCAAGTTGCATTTCCAAAAAAAAAAAAGCAGGACGTGCTTGAGCATGTCCTGCTTTTTCTTTTTTTTTAAATTTTTTTTTTCTTTTTTTTGTTATGGCCGCCCCGTGCTACGCAACAGAGCGCGGTGCAGTTTAATAATCACCTAAAGGTAAGTTTTCTCGTTAACAAGGTCGCTAGTGACGACTTGAATGCTTTCCATTTTAATAGTAATTTTGTGTAGCTATTCTTATTCATATACTACTAAGTAAATTATGACTTCTTGAAAGAAATGAATGTTTTAAATCAGTTTTTTTTTTTTTTTTATTGCTAAATGGGCGCACTCTTGACCCCGATCACGCCTGATGGAAAGCGATAGATGAGGTCTATGATGGAGCGAGCGTGCCCAGAAGATGCCTGTTCACTCTTGATTTGAAGGCAGACGGGTTAAATGTGCGAGGGAACACAGATGCCGGCAGAGAGTTCCACACTTTGGCTGTGCGCATAATAAAAGTGGAGGAGAAGCGCCGAGTACGACTCATCGGGATATCAATCAAGTGCGGATGGTACGCTGCAGTACGTCTGGTTGTCCGGTAAAAGGGCGATGGTGGGATCAGGTCGTGGAGCTCCTGCGCACACTCTCCGTAGTACAGTCTATAGAAGACCGTCAGGCAAGCGACATTACGCCGATGAGCCAGGCTGGGAAGCGTAGCTACCAACGTCTCGTCGCCTATCAGTGATTAAAAAAAACTCGTAAAAGCCCGACCTTTTAATGGCAGTCCGATGTAATAGGCTTTCTACACCTAAAGCGTGATTGGGATAATGTCCGTCTGTCTCTTGAGACAGACGGACATTATCCCAATCCCAATCACGCATGTATGTTTGTTGTGTGTGTCAATGTGTTTTAAAAATAAAAGGTACATAACATGTCATTACAACAACAAGTTGGTCACCCATGCACAGACCAACCGCGGCAAGCGCGCTTAACCTGATTGATCGACCTGTGCGACTGTTATTATTTTACTACGGAAGTTTAAAAATTGCAGTTAAGTACGCGATTAAGTTTCATTTATGCTGAAAACTTACATCTAGACATCGTTGAACTGTTATTCAAATCGCTTATACCTTTAAGCTTGTGGCACAACTAACACTGCCGGTTACATCATTGGAATATTAATTTTTGCCCTGGAAGCTTTCCATGATGAATTTTATTATCGGCACGGTCCCCCCAGAATCCAAATTGGACCATTAGTTTCAAATTGATAACACACTCGGACGGCCAACGATCATTTTTGTTACTTCACGAAGATTTTCTTTGATTTACTTTGAAAACGTTTTTCATTTAAAAAGGGAAATTTAACTGGTATTAAAGAGTATTTAGGTATTAATTTTGTGTTATTTATGGTGATCTTCAAGCTTTTGCGAAATAGTACCAGCTCATAAATCGTGGCGAAATTATCAGGTTCATAGATTTAATTTTACCAAGGAAAACGTCAAAGTTTGGGGTGCCTGGTTACTATGCTAATATATTTTGGGTTGCTTTCAGTCGCATGTAATAAAGGGAGGGACCTAATACGTCAACTTACTAGCCTAGTTACTTCATATGTATCAGCCTATAATGTTCCCACTGCTGGGACACAGGACTCCTCTCAGTTATAGGGAGTGGGGCACCACGCGGACCCAGTGCGGGTCAGTAGATGTCACATGTTTTCGAATTTTTGGTTCTAGGACATGCCGGTATCCTCAAAATGTTTTCCTTCACCGTTTTGAGAGCAGTGGTGATGAAATTATTTACACAAAGTAAAACGCCTGCTTGGGTTCGAACCCAGTACCCACATCTCCTAACTTGGGGTCGTTACCTGGGCCACCATTGCTGCCCTTGCAAGTCGATCCTTGAGCCTCATTTATTTCAACATTTTAAGGTTATTCATAACGACAATCATACCAATGAGGCTGTTACTTACCTAAATCAATGTATACCCATCAGTGGCGTGCATTGCAAATAGGCATATAAGCAGTGCCTACCTCGATATATCAATATAAGCCTGTCGATTACATTTTAGTGTCTGCCCCACAATTAAGAAACTCACTAAATTATCATACCTAACAAAAAACAAAATGTTCATACAAACACGCGCGGCAGTAGGCAGTCGCCGGACGGCCTACTCGGCTCCCGTTCTATTCGCACATTACCATTGGTCTTTACTCGTTCAAGTTAATACGACAACATTAAAAATACGTACGTCTCACGCGTAATATGTTTGACCTTCGCAATTTAACACCCTTAGTAGGCATGCCTACTCAAATAACCATACTTTTGAGCTCACTTTTTTTTCTGATTAGTGACCGCGTTTGCGTAGACTAGACCTGGCCTAGTGCCTACCTATTCTGAAAACCAATGCACGCCACTGACCGCATGTCACATGCACACGTGAGGACCTAAAGGCTGCGTCAGCGAATCCACACGCGGATAGCGTTGCAGAATTTTGGGCCAACAAATTAAAAAATATAAAAAAAAAACTACTTAAATATTTTTGCCATCAACACGCTATAGAGAAGAGACCCACAAATTAGGAAGTAGCATTCCACCCTGCTCATTTTGTATTGGCTAAAGCATTTGGTCAATTCTCTTACGATTTTACCCAATCGTAAGTTTATCAATGACATAGGTAACTCATTCTAGTTCAATTTTCATAGACTAAAGACACATCTATGAACTAACAGTCTACATAACTAACAGGCTACATAACTGGCGGTATCAATTATCACAACCACGCGTTTAGCTAAATTATGAACCATTACGGTTGGTAATTGGGAACCCGGCGGCATCGGATTATGTTACAAGTACACTATATACCTATCTTCGTAAGGGGTAGGGCACACTTTTGACCGGTTTATCGTCAACTACATAATATGTCGGCTTCTAGTGAAATCGGATGCAGCTGAATACCAGTATTTCACATGGAGCGACTGCCTAACTGATCTGCACAACCCAGTACTAGACTGTACTCCAACCAGTCTTATCAAGGGGTATCGTTTTAGCCACCTTTGGGCTACTGAGTACCCAAAACATGGCAAGTACAAACATAGAAATAACATATGCTCACTAGTTCCTTCGCGTAGTTCCTTTGAAGGAACTACTGAGAATTTTTGGATCAGTAGTTCCTTTGCAAAAGCTGAAGGAACTACTGAGACTAGATATTTCCTTTAGCAGTTCTTTAGCAGCAAACCCACGGTCCTGCATGCGGCAGCAGCGGGCAGCATTATATGTGTTTATTTCCTTCAAAGGAACTGCTAAAGGAACTATCTAGTCTCAGTAGTTCCTTCAGCTTTTGCAAAGGCACTACTGATCAAAAAGTTCTCAGTAGTTCCTTCAAAGGAACTGCTAAAGGAAATATCTAGTCTCAGTAGTTCCTTCAGCTTTTGCAAAGGAACTACTGATCCAAAAATTCTCAGCAGTTCCTTCAAAGGAACTACGCGAAGGAACTAGTGAGCATAAACGAGAATTTTTTGGCCGAATACTGAAATGTAAAGTTCAATTTTAAGTTTCATGCTATTTTTGTTACTTTAAATTGTATTTTAGGGACATGATCGGCAGATGGGGTCCCTGGTGTAATCCAAGGTCAGGAAAAATATGTATGGGTTCTTTCTTAAAGAACTTCTCAGTAGCAGTCCCAACTTTAGAGTTTCTTTTCGATTGATGGCAATAAGGTTGCCTCATGGACATCCATGAGCATAGGATAGAATAAAACATTGCTGGCAAAATATGAATAAACTATGTATAGAAGTATGAGGAACAGGGTGTAAAGTTCACTCAACCTCCATAGAAAAGGGAGGATCCTCCGACCAGACGGGTGTTGTGTCTGGCGGGCAACTGCCCAATGATTCATGTCGGGCCGTTGTATCTATGCTAGTTGCGCGGTAAACTCTGCTTGCGAGATGCAGGATTTGCGTGACGTCAGTATGATGCGTTGTTCGCATGTGGCGTTGTAGATACCGCTACATATGCACGTCTTCTGCATACCCCGTCAAGGGATACATATTTTTGATGTAATTACTATAACTACAGTATTGTCTCTCCTTCCCCTTTTTAATCCATCCAAAGGTTGTCTTTAAAAGATCGCTCTTAGTGATAAGACCGTCCATTGTGTCACACTTTGTAAAATTTCTCCAATTATTTATCTGTAATATACCTACTGGATTACTGGTAATTCGACGTGTATCCGTCAGGAGCTGATCCGGCTAAAATGCAACAAATTGAACCCCCCATATGGATGGCCGAAATTCAATAGTTTTCGAGATATTTGAAACATTCATAAAGAAATATTAAAGGGTTTATAAGTTTAAATAAACTTATAAACCCTTCAGTAAGCCATTGAGTACGCATCTTTACAGCAAAGCTATAGAGCATTATTTATAGAGCAGCACTAATAGATACGCATCACGCATTATTGCCTGTACGCTGTACGAACATGATACACATAATTACCGTGATAGACCTGTTATTACCAATATTAGATAATATTGTTGACGTACGTATCTATTGGGGTGTTTGTGGGATTAAACTTTAAATTTAGAAGAATTTATCGGCCATTTTTGCAATATAAGGTTTACATTTAGAATCCGATTAAACCATCGAGCCAATTTTGAAAATACGGGTTACATACACGTAAAACGGCCATTGCTCACCACAAAACTGTGACCCTATGCCGTATTCTGTGCCTATGCGAGACAGAGCTACAGCGTGCAGCGCTGTTTTCACCGACAGCCGACGTTGAAGCGATGACGTCAACCGGTGCAGCATAAAATAAGATACAAAATAAAACATAATGTAAATACCCAATATAAGTTCCCAATCTCAAGATACATGGTAGGGTATTTACAGTCATAACTATTGCGTTTTTTTATTTTATTTGAAATGGGTTTGCTCTTGACTCTAGTCTAGGTCAGAGGTGACAGAGACAAAGTCGACGATGGAGTGAGCTTACCCAGAAGAAGCCTGTTCACTCTCACTTTGAAGAGATTCGGGTTGTATGCGCTCGGAAACACAGACGCAGGTAGAGAGTTCCACTCTTTTGCTGTAATATATAATGTGTTGATTTGAACATACGGGCAATTTATGATGGTTCTCAATTTGGTAAACAATTGATTTACTTAATTGAATTTACTACTATAGATTATACAATAAATAAACAATGTATCCTTTGGCCAGTTGGAACATCTGTGACCACGGTTTGCGTACAATGTTAAGTAAATTAAATTTCCAGCAGTAGGTGTTGGGAACTTGGGACTAAGTGAATGCCAGTGGCCAATTGATTTACCGGCTACCCTTTAGTTTTATTGTTCGGTGAACAAGCCGGATTTTGTCAATGTAAGGAGAAAATACTATGTATATGTAGTGAGCTACTTATTTTACGTAACGTTCCGCACAAAAACCTACGGACTAATAAAGTGTACAGCCAGCACATCAAGCTACTACAATCTGTCAGATTTCTTTAATAGATTTTCAACTTTATCGCTAAATCATAAGGTTTAAAGTTGATTGGGAAAATTTGACAGTTTCGGGTAGCTGGATATGCTGGCGTCTGTACCTAGAACATACACCTGACAACTCTGCCGCGTAAAGAATTCCGCTAAGATAAGATAAGATAAGATAAGGCATTTATTTGTAGAAACATGAGTATACATACATAGCATGCAGGTTGTTCATAAATAAACAAAAGAGATCCGTCATGTTCGGCCTATGTCGGCTAAGATTCCGCTTTTCATTTCTTCGGATTATTTGCTAAATATTGTATGAGAACCCACAGTGATATTGACGTGAACATATACGTAAGAAGTTTACAGTCCCAGCGCTGTTTGCTGGATTCGTTTTCTCTTAGGTATACCGATTGTTACGTGTCCAGACAAAGTATATTTTGTACAGACGCCAGCACATCAAGTTACCCGAAACTGTCAAATTTTCCCAATCAACTTTGAACCTTATTCTTTAGCGATAAAGTTGAAAATCTATTAAAGAAATTTGACAGTTTGTAGTAGCTTGATGTGCTGGCGTCTGTACATTATGTCACTATTCGAGTAACGGAACATTATAAGAGTCAGTTGAGTTGTGGCAATCGGAGCAATGTGTCGTCGCTTTCGACTTATTAAAAACAGTAGGTACCTATAGGTCTACTTCGGACCTCTTAGATTAGTTTTTCTGTAAAATCAACATCCATTTTGGAAAAAAAAGAAGTTTCGCTTTTTGAACTGGTCAACTGCCACAGATGCGTGCAAAACAAACGCGGTACCGCAACAAAATAGCGGACTGAGCGCGGAGGTGTAACTGGCTTCCGAGCAGATCGGCAAAAATTATGCGGGAAAGAGATAGAATCATAATCAAAATCTGTGCGTTAGAGCAGAACAATTTCGCTTATCGTATAATGGACGAAATAAATCATAGCGGAACTACGGCGGTTTTGCTGCTATGGTTTCGCGGCGGAGATGTGATACCCGCCGTCTACTAAATACAAATCTTAAATTCTCTGACAGACAACATACAGCCAGCAAGCATGTAATTTAGCACAAGAACTCCTTATAGTATAACGACAGTGAACAATAAGAAAAGTTTTTTTGAAAATTCACCGTCTATTTAAGTGATGAAAGTTTGTATGGAAAATTTTCTTTTTTACTGATGGGCAACCCCATCGGACACACGGCTTGTATATAGATAAATTCATGCTGAGAAATTTCTGAAGACAAACCCCAATAACAATATGTGATTAAATTTTGTAGATCAGTAGGGTTTTCTAGCGGTTTGTATTGGGCATTCAACCTCTCTATACCAACCCAGCCGACTTGTTGATCTTGTCACCTCGGCATGATTTAATCTCGTAAAGCCAGTGTCGAGAAAAGAGGTTTATTTTGTGGCATAAAGCACGTTAGACACCGTATTGACTTATCAAGAGAATATCTTAGGTAACCCTTAAGATAGTAATCTCCTTGAGAGGATTAAATGTCTAGAAATCTAGACGATATAAAATTTATTATTTAGTGAAACCACAGCTTTGTGGGTACGTTTTCTTGGTGAACAGTAGAACAATACTTAAGTTTGTTATTAATAATATAGAGGGAATTCTTGAGGCTTACATGTAAGGACCTAAAATATATTGCAAGAAGATTATCATTAAAAAAAGAACATTGTGTTACAATAACCTACAACAACACATGATGTACCTAATTGCTATACCTATGTACTCATCACAGTTAATTAGTATTGGCATACTAGACGATACTACGAAACCTAGCAGACAACTAACATGTGGACAACTTAAACTACGCCTGACATAAAACTGCTAACTATAACCCACGTCTTATACTTTGATTGCTAAGTTAAAAATCACAGGCGCTCCACTCCAACCAAAATATTTATCAAACCGCGCCGTAATAAAATGCTCATTTTATTTGACATTTTATGCGTCTATTATTTGAGATAAAGTTACGACTAATAGATAAATAGTCTATTCGATGTAGAAACTGAAAAAAGGAGAAAACTAACAAATCTCCGAATCAATCGATCATTGAAATCAATAAGTCTGAGCATAACTGATAAAAACATATTAAGAGGATTGCATGCTCAGCGACGCTTAGTAATTTAAAAACGTAGCGTTCCCTTAGATTGCGGGCTGGTACCGTCAGCAAATATATACGACTTACTATCGGCTACTCACCGCCGTGGATTTGTCAGGCTGCAGCCGGCGAGCGTTGCGACGTGCTCGTTGACGTAGCGTCGGCAAAATAGGCGGACGCAAATTAGAATATTGTTTTAATAGTTTTTTTTTGTTGGTGAGCCTCTTGTCACTTGTTAGTGCCGAAACGAGGAAAAAGAAAAGAGGCTAGAACATTCAATAATAATTTAAAAAATCCCTTAGTCCCCACTAAGGGATTTTTTTTTGACCGGTTTACTGGCTAGTCAAACAAAAAAGTAGATGATTTGAAAAGTGACGTGTTCCAAACTCAAATCACCATTGACTAGACAGAATAGCCAACACGCGACTAAGTATAATCACCCTATAATGTTCCCACTGCTGGGACACAGGCCTCCTCTCTGTGAGAGGGAGTGGACTGTAATCTACCACGTGAGCCCAGTGCGGGTCGGTAGATGTCACATGTATTCGAATTTTTGGTTCTACGAGTAGGACATGCCGGTTTCCTCACGATGACGCGACTTACGAACCTGGTAATACTACCATAAAACAGTGTTTATCAGTTGTTTAGGCTACACTCCTTTGAAACACGACATAATTATATGGACTTTGACGTAACACTGACATTAGATACACGTTGAACAAGTGTTTCAGTTTTTGTTGTAAGACCCTAAAGTAGTTTGTGATTGTTTGCGTCGTGTACGGACCACCATTGAAACACTAGTGCTGTTATGTTCTGTTAACTCAAGGTGCTTTTTATTTGTAACACGTTACTTTTCAGTAGCATCATGGACGTGGACGATTTGTATCATCATCGGATGAACTATCGTCTCAAAGACGAATACGACAAAAGAGAGTCTATAATGTTTTACTGTTTGGCGCAGATGTTAGAGAATAAAATGTCGTTAACCAGTAGGTATTACACCGGTTACTGTAATCGTGAAACAACCGGCCCTAATACTCTAATAATCTCTGTTAGATTACTTTCAATGATAATGATGATTTTGCATGCCCACCATCATTGAGCATGGTCATTTTCGGTGACTTATTTATTTATTTATATATGCTTTATTGTAGAACAGAAAAATATAATAATAGTAGATTGTACAACTAAGGCATAAAAGACGCTATTTTACCCCGAGACTAGTTAAGTCGAGGGGTAAAATGGCTCGTTTATGCCTGAGTTATATACTCTGCTTTTCACTTCGATTGCGAGAAAATGAAACAGGCATAAAGTATACAGTACATAATTAATCAAAAATGTTGCATCCATAGCTAATTCCCGCCACCACAGATAATACCGCCACGAAACTTTTTAAAAGTTTTTTTTTTAATTTTCAACATTTGTCATTCGACTTGGGTAGGTACTTCATACTGCCAAAAAGTGAAAACGTTTTTTTGCCTTTTTAAATAATAAATGACAACTATTTTACCTGATTTTATTAAATTAACGATAGAAAACATGGAAGTGGTATAAATTAAAGAAAATGAAATAAATCACGACTTTAATCTGCGAAGTTTTATTGTGCGTGTGGCTGTTGGGCCTGATTACTTTAGTCTTAGAAAAAAAATTTACTTTATGCACTAGAACATAAAAAGCGATTTTATGTCGCCTAAGCACAACATAAAGACAGACTTTTAGAGCATGAGGAGTGAAAAATATAATTATATATTTCACACTACAAAACATACAATGTGTGGACTTAAACTTTGGAATGGACAGTGATTGCATGGCGATTGTATTGATTAAAAAAAGAACTACCTTAAAATTAAAAAATATCCAAAAAAAACATCCATTTACTTATCTCCTTCCCTGCTAACGGTACAACCGGTAGCCGATCCCCTCGCTCAGGAAATTGAGTGAATGTTTTCCAATTTAATCGCATCTGCTCTGATACGTCGCTGGGACAGTCTCTCTGTTCCCAAACACACCCGACGTGTCCCGACTCCAGCAACACGACTTTTTGGACTTAATAACTTTACCGGTTTAAAGTATATCCCACTTTAGAAGTGAGCTTTTCGTTTTTGCTGCTCATTTTTTGTTTGCCCGTCTGTTAATGCCGATTGGTAAACTTCGGACGTGAGTTTGTCGATACCTACATTGAGTCGCCAAGACGGTTGGAAGAAATGAAATGATAAAATTATGTTTATTTCTGTATGTAGATCTTTTAAGACACTTTTACACTTAAGTTTTGGTCAATATTTTAAAACTAGGTGGTGCCAGCATTTCCCAGCTGACTGATCCCTAAGAAAAAGCATCATGACCTCTTTTCTTTCTTCCAAACATAACAATTTGCCTAGACTTTATGACAGGCTAGTTAAAAATCTAGGATCAACAAATGAATAAGACTCTCTTAAATTAATTCTAGAAAAAAAACTATTTCACAAATAACAATCCAAGATTTCCTTACTAATAATTTTCATACAAGCACACACACCATGAAAGCGGGCCACCTACTGCCATCACCATCTGCCAGCCTTTTTCCAACTATGTTGGGGTCGGCTTCCATTCTAACCGGAGCAACTGAATAAATACCAGTATTTTACATGGAGCGACTGCCTATCTGACCTCCACAACCCAGTCACTGGGTTACACGATACCTCTTGGTAAAACTGGTTGTGAGACTTTTGGGCTTCTGACTACAGTGACTACCCGTAACGACTGTCAAAGATCCACGTGTTTTATATTAACACATTCCAGAAAACTACATATTGCAGCATATCTAGTAATCTGTACTGTGCTAATCGGCTAGGTTTAGAAACCTACAAAACTAAAACCTGCTATTTAGAAATCGGTTATTAAAACCTCGGAACCAAAGCAACTGAACCATAATTGAGTCATTTTCACATTAAACTTTAAAAACATAACCAACACAAACCTATAATCAAAAAACAGTTTTCCACCTAAAATAAAGCCTTTCATAATCAGATAAAAAACAGAACGACCAGGATATTTATTTAGCGACTCGTGTACAGTCACCCGCGTGTATTTTTCAGCCAATTTATAAGTTTACATTGGACACATCGTGGTGTGTTCGCTTGTGAACTTCCATCTATTATTTATACTTGAGCCACGTCACGCTAACTTTTTACACTGTGTTTTGTCACTTATTTGCGGGGTGTAAACACAATTATTAAGCTGATTGTACGTATTTAATTGGTTCGCGTAAACAATTGTGTTAGCGCTATTAAAATTGTATAGTGATGTAAATATTTTATTTGAATGGCTACTGGCAATATGACATCTATAGACATATACAGGGTGAAATTAAATTCATGGGCATCCTTTTAAGGGGTCATTGTACTCATCATTATGGACAACTTTTAAAAAAAATGGGTCTAGAGGTCGCAAGCGCTACGGATGAGCATGAGGTCCTGGGTTGGATTCTCAAGTCGGACAAAGTGTTACTGGGTTTTTCCATTAGATATCAGTAGCAGCCAGGAGTTTAGAGAAGTGCCCGGGTGATGGATATAGGCTCGCCCCCAATAACATGAGACTTAACAATAACAGGCGACCTATAGGTGTTCTTTTTACCTTTTGTAGGTAGACTAATTTTATTCTAGGTGCATCGTCTTCACATAATAATTATAATGAATGTATACAAAACCTTGTAAAACCTTTTAAAATAGTAACGGTGGAGTTTCTTGCCCATTCTTATCCATACGAAAACTACCTTTTGGAAGTGGCGACTAGAATCAATTTCGTTTTATTGTAATTTTTCACGTTTAAAAGTGCCTTTAATGTGCCTAATTGAAATAAATGATTTGACTTTGACTTACTATACATACACCTGCCTAACCCTTCCGAGAACCGGATTTTGTCAAGAACCCTATGTCCAGCAGTGGACTCCTATGCGCTAGTTGATTAGAAGTTCTGCATCCAGTGCTTTTCCATGTCTCGAGGTCATTAGGCAAGTCATAATGCAGTATTAAGCAAAACTTCACAAGCTGTTGCGAAAAGAACTTCAAATTAGACCATTTTTAATACGACTTCCATAAAAACATCACGTTTTCCAGCGACCAGTAATAAAAGCTCGCTCGCTATATACCTATGTATGTATGTATGTGCGAGGGTTTAATGCAAACGTATATAAAACGCGTTGAATGTACAGCGACATGTTGCCACAAATGTACAAACGATGGAAAAAATAAAAATGTTACCGCACACCGCTTGTCTGTGTTGCCAGCTTCGAGTTTCCTGGGAATGAGGGAGTTTTTTGTTTGGTGTGGTAGGTGGCCCGCGGGGTAACTGCGTAGCAATGCCTTTCATTTTGACAGTTAAACAACAATCATTACGTTATTTACGTTGTATAGCAAACACATTTTTCGGACATAAATTCAGATTAAGATTGATACTGTGTTACGCAATTAGGGTACCGGTTTGTGCTACCCAGTAACTGAGCTGTGGTGGTCAGATAGGCAGTCGTTCCATGTAAAATACTGGTTCTTGGTAATTGGATTGACCGACCCAACCATAGTTGGGAAAAACCAAGGAGATAGTGATGATGGTGGTGGCAGTTGGCCCGTTTTCATGGTGTGTTGGCCTGTATAAAAATAATTAGTAAGGACATTGTTGAAAGTATAGACGCCTGCACTGTTTAATTATGCAACCTGTCACGAAGCTGTGTTGTACGAGTATCAAGAGTTTTTTTATCTGTCATCTCGTGTGTGCTAATGGCTAACATTATCCGTTTAAAATACTCTTTAAAATAAATGACATGGCCGGATTCTGCCCTCAAATCAATTCAGAATACATAAATGTACAGTAATTATTAATATATGAAAATTACTTCTTAAATATACTAAAATTAATCGCAACAATTACATTTCTCTAGAGCAGGCGACAAAAAATGGCAAAACAATATGTGTGTTAATTGATTTTTTGGTTTTTAGCAATGCAATCAATGCAATACAAATTGCATGTGCGTTTGGATACATGCATAAGACAAACACCGTATCTGTAGCACGCTTGAAGGTTGCATTAAAATAAAAAACACCCACGACTGCCATAATCGTATTGCTAAAGTAAATACCTGTAGAAGTCAACGTTTTCACGATTAACGCACACATTATTTTTCGAGCTGCCGTGGCCCGTGTGTCATGATGTTGTTTACGTTACGCATTATGCATCGACAATTTATACTCAAGAGTGTGTATCCGAACGTCCTAGTTATTTTTTTCACGTCTGTCACCTGTCACTCAGTGCCCTGTACCACGCTAATGTTATCTAACAGTATTGTGACTCGGCCTTGTTCTTGAAATAATTACCTACACCCGCGCGGTACGTAAACATGCGATAGGGTTGCCCGCCTACAGTATTTTAATTTCAGCAACCTACTTGAGTTTCTTTCTAGTTTTGTTATTGTAAATTCGAATCAAAACCTCTAACTACCTACTACACAATCTTACTATTAAATTATTATAATTACTTACATATGTACACACAAACTAAAATATATATATTATTATTATTATTCGTTTATTTGTCTATTTTACTTATTTTATTACATTTTTAAATATTTATTAACATATAAAAAATAACTATAAAAAAAACATTTAAAAATATAAAAAAATAGAAGTCCGCCGGTGTCGGGAGCAGGGTCCAAGCTACCGGTGGTTAGGGTTCCAGAGACAGGAACCTCCTCACAATACGAGCCGTATCGAGGAGTACTGCCTTCTGAATCAGGCCCTTGATCCAACCGCCTAACGACAGCCTCGACAGATGTTGATCGAGGCTTTCGGCCATAAGGCCATTGGCCGACACGACAATCGGCACAATGGTAGCCGAGCTCACATTCCACATGTCAACAACCTCGTGTGCTAAGTCAAGGTATTTAATTTGTTTCTCTTTCTCAGCTTTCACGAGGTTCCCGTCATGTGGAATGGTAACATCGACAATCATTGTGCGGCGCGCTAATCGATCTATCACCACTATATCAGGCTTATTGGCGACAATAGTCCTGTCAGTAATGATAGATCGATCCCAGTACAGCGTGACATGGTCATTTTCAAGAACTGGGTCGGGCACATACTTGTAATACGGTACCTCAGAATCCACAAGCTTATATTTCAAAGCAAGTTGCTGGTGAATAATCCTGGCTACTTGGTTATGCCTGTGCAAGTACTCGCCGTTAGCCAGACGAGAACAACCAGAGATAATATGTCTGATAGACTCACCCGGACGGTGGCACGCCCGACACACGTCGATCGTCCCGTCCTTCATAATATGTCTCCGGTAGTTATTCGTCAAGATAACTTCGTCCATAATTGCACAGACGAAACCTTCGGTTTCCCCGAAAAGATCACCAAAACGTAACCAGGATACGGACGCTAAGAAATCTACACCGGGCTCATGGAGAGCCCGATAGAAGCGCCCGTGAAGCTCCTTGCTTTGCCATACCTTCTTGCGGTCATCAGTAGTAAGTACTACAGGTTTGCGCCAGTTCTCTTTAGCCATGGAAAGCGGGGTGAGCCCCTTGTCCACTGCGACCACATCACGGTGCATACCCACTTCAGCTTTTAAAAAATATTCCCTGAGACTGCATACCTCGCGGTTGTGGAGGGTCTTTGCATTTAAAAAGCCTCGACCCCCACACTTCCGCGGGATATACAGTCTCATCACAGATGATCGTGGGTGATGCATTCGATTTGCAGTCAACAGTGTGCGGACCCTTCTATCCAGGGCGTCGAGTTCTGTTTGAGTCCATTTGAGTATGCCGAAAGAATACATCAAAACCGGCATGACCCAACCGTTGAAGGCGCGCACCTTATTTCCGCCCGAAAGAAGACTGATTAATACCTTCCTCAGGCGACAAAAGAAGCGTTCCTTCAACGATTGCTTCATGTCAGCATCGTTGATGCCTAACACTTCCGACATACCCAAATACTTATAGCTTTCGGATGAGGAGAGGGATCTAAGGTTTATGGAATCCGAGAGTTGAATTCCCTCAGAATCCATAATCTCCCCTCGCTTTACATGCATGACTGCACATTTGTCCACACCAAATTCCATCCTGATGGCGCTACTAAAAGTTTCAGTTACCTTCAGTAGCTCCATCAGACGCAATTTGTTGGGGGCAAAGAGTTTCAAATCGTCCATGTAGAGGAGGTGAGATATGACCTGACCACCTCTCGTCAACCGATAGCCTAGACCTGAATCCTCCAGTAGTGTGCTTAGAGGATTCAGGGCTAAGCAGAACCAAAGTGGACTCAAACTGTCGCCCTGAAATATTCCCCGTTTAATCCATACAGGCTCATCATTCCTTTGGATCTGCCGACATCCTGGATAGCGAAGGACCGTCTTCCATTGCCCCATACACGACTCAAGGAAGGTGCGTAGAGTTGCATCTATCTTGTACAACTCCAGCACCCTCATGAGCCATGTATGTGGCACCGAGTCGTAGGCCTTCTTATAATCTATCCAACATGTCGACATATCCTTGCGGGATCGACGAACCTGTTGGCTAATGGCCATGTCTATGAGGAGTAGCTCCTTAGTACCGCGGGACCCATTCCTACATCCATTTTGAGAGGCAGACATAATCGAGTTACTTTCAATGTGCGTATTAATTTTCGCTCTCAAAATGGATGTAAGAAGTTTATAAATCGTCGACAAACACGTGATCGGTCTATAATTCTTGGGTTCCGCGGGACTACCTGATTTATGGAGCAG
Source organism: Amphipoea oculea (assembly GCA_945859645.1). NCBI lineage: Eukaryota > Metazoa > Arthropoda > Insecta > Lepidoptera > Noctuidae > Amphipoea > Amphipoea oculea. Next base: position 2,121,132 of record OX243878.1, on the reverse strand, counting down.
GTGGGTAACGCCTGTTGTTAGAAACTGCGGTAGCGACCGAGACTCTAAAGATGACTGGAATTGAGATGCCAAGCAAGTGTGTGAACTAATTAGCCATTTCAACCAAAAGTTGTGCAGTCCGTCCGGTCCCGGTGATTTCCAATATTCGGTAACGGACGGACCGCTCTGGCAACGTCTAATGGCGTAATTAGTACTGTTTCCATTTCTGGTACAGTCTCACACACTCGCTCGACATCCCGTATCCAGCCAGCCTCAGTGTGACAGACGGGCACCGACCAGATGTTGCGCCAAAATGCACTCGTGGCGGCATCATCCGGGCGGCATACATCTGTCACATTTTGTTCAGGTCGCTCCCAAGCTCTATACACCCACCTTTCATCGCTCTGGAACATGCATTATTATTATTATTATAAGCCTGTATTGTCCCACTGCAGGGCAAAGGCCTCCCTTCCCTCTTTCCATGTTTCCCGGTCTACCGCGACTGTGGGCCAATCCTTTAAGAAGGAGTCTAGCTCATCCCGCCATCTTTTTCTGGGCCTGGCCATATATATACTATATACAAATAAAAATAAAAAAAGACGAGCTCATTGGGCATCAAAAAATTCATCCGCATCGCTGTCAATGGGATAAGTGCCCAAAAGTCTGGCAGCATTACCACGTTGGATGGTAATGCTTACTTAAAAAGTAAATTATAATGTAAATCAGAAGGTAGGTACCTACCATTTATTACTCTCATAATCATTTCATTATGATATTTCGTCTAATTCAATAATATATGTAAGTAGCGAAGTACATAAGTAAGTAGATAGCCTTACTGCTTACAAAATCATCACACCGTCCGTTCGTCACTGTGGCGCATTCGCGTCTGTTTGTTTACCGAGGGTATACCGAACTCGAGGTGCGTAGGTATGACTCGCGTTTCGACCATTTGTATGAAGACAGAATACTGATATGATAACATTACCACGATAATAGATGATATACTGTGACATTACCGTGCCTGTGCTCTGTGTAGCCCAGAACCTGTGTAGCACAGAGTACTTTTTGATAGCTGTGTAGTTTTGCGTTGACCTTAGCACGTATTACTGTATTCTGTTTATGTTACTCTGTTGGATATTTTAACTTGACCCCACGCTATGTCTGACACTCCCTTCCGCTCCACCCAGAGCGGGAGGGGTCATTTGAAGATTTCCCAAACATAAAAAAAAAATGTCATGACGTTGTTATGGTATTTGGGCTGGGCCAGGCATCAAGCAAATATAACGGCACCAGCCTCATTCCTTGATAGCATTTTGTTGATCTTTGAAGATGAATAACTTCAAGCGCAAGAGTAGGTAAAAACATTGAATGCCCATTCTTCTCCATACGAAAACTAGCTTTTGGAAGGGGCGATTAGAATCAATTTCGTTTTATTGTAATTTTTGAAATAAATGATTGAAGTTTGACTTTGAATGTGTCTTGTCTGAGTAATTGCAATGATGTTTTTCTAAAAATGTTTGTAAAACAAGTAGCTATACATTTTATAAGCAAGTGTCTATTCTAGCTACTTAATTACATAGGTACTTAAATAAAAATTCAAGTGCTATTTTAGTGTTTTATTGCCAATCCAATTGTATATTTTTTGCCAAGTTGCTATGAGGAAGTCATAATATCCAGAAATATCTGTAAGGCGACGAGCTCTTCGCTATCGCGGCCTGCCTACAACGATTGAATGGTCTAGCCAGAGACTATTACCAATACGTCAATAATATGATTTCTAATAAGTTTTACTTGGTATTTTGATTTTTGGCTCTTTCGTCACTAGCTGACACGACGCGTTTAGATTATTTCATACATTTTCATAGAATTAGATATTCACTGATATCGATGAGAATAAATGTCATGTCGGCTTGTGAAGAAACGGCATTTATATCCATTGATAATATTGTATTTCTCGTATTGTTTTGTCTATAAAACTCGGAAAGATTGATCATTGCTATTCAAAATGTCTAGGCGCTTTAGTTTTGTATCCTTATTGTAGTATCTCTCGCTTCTTCTCTGATCATAAAACTTAAACTATTGTAAAGACATACCTGTAAGCTTTAATATGACGTACTTTAAGTTAGTGTACATGAATATTTTTTGTTAGGGCACAGCTCTCTAAGAATTCCGGCCGTGTCCTTTATTTTAAAAGTTTAACTGCCCTTGTTTTATATTTCTTCAGGTTATAGGCCCAGTTAATTTTGTTGTTATTCGAGAAGTTGTTTTTTTCTAGGATATACACGCCTCAATCATGTTCAGATGTCATGGGTAAATTTGCGCAGAGATTTATGCATCCTTTTAACCTAAACTTCTTCACGAGGCTGTTAATACCGTTTCAGTGAACAACAATTTTGAATTATTTTTTTACATAATATCGTGCTTAAGTCTTAGCTTTTTGTTATTTCCACTTCTTCATCATGACTTATCACTATCTGAACTAGCTTGCAAATATTCATCTTACTGCTGATTTTCTTTTTCTTTGTTTATCAGTGGCATTCAATTGTGTGTAACTAGAACTTAACTAAAGGTATAACATTATCAGAAGCGTCCATAAGTTGCTTTTTGCTGATTACAAAAACACTGAGAAAAAAACAAAAAATAAAACATCAGTAAAAAAAAAAACACTGATTTTAGAGATTTATTTTACAGGGAGAATTTACGTAAAGCGTGGCAACCCAGCCGCTTCAACCACGTTCGTTCAAATGAGTAATGCGGCGCGTGGTCTGCGTTTGAATTGATTCCCAGTGTTAATACCACACCTTGTGCCCGTGTACACATACGTGCTGCGTTATAGGGGTAGGCAGACTAGTATGTTGCAGGTATTTACGTCATTAGTAGGTACATTATAATTGGTAATACGAGTATCAATGCGAAAATGGTGCAGGTTAATCTATGTCTACCTTGTGTAGGGGTACCTACTTATCATATGGGTTGATTGATCTATCTCGACGAGTAGGTAGGTCTTAGATGTTTGGGATAGTGAGAATATATTTTTAGAGTATCTAGTGCTTAAAATCCAGGCATATTTACTTAAACGGAGCAGACGGCTTAAAAGGTTCATCACGCAGTTTTCTCTACTTTTCCACTTACTATGGGTTTAAATCAATTATTTTAACGGGAATAGCCTTTATATACTACTAGCTTATGTCCGCGGCTTCGCCCGCGTGGAGGTTGGTAATTATCTCCCGAGAACGTATGTACTACCGGAAAAGAAACCCAGGTCCTAACCCAGGCTTATGGTCTGTCCGTGTGCTGAATTTCGTTCAAATCCGTTTAACTGTGAGATGTAAAAAGGTTACTTTCGCATTTATAATATTAAGTATGGAAATAAGGATTCATGTTTATAATGAAATCGCAACCAATTTTTATCAAACGACAAACACTCACCTACTCCACAAATCCCATCAAAACTCTATTGGCAGATGATCAGATTCGCCATAAAATGCTCTTACCGACAATCCCGTTCAGTAAATATTTATTAAATAATTTTGCATTAGACCGACTTAGTTCGCGGTGGAGCACCGTAATCCTCTTACGTCTACGGTGTACTGCCATAGAGCAGTGGAAATTATGTAGATGCGCCTGAGAGCAGGCGAGACGCAAAGATTTGGTTGGTACATTTGTGAACATATCGTTCCCAACTCCTGGGACACAGGCCTCCACAAAAGAAAGTGTTCCCTTTTCTTTGTGGAAGCCTGTGTCCCAGCAGAACTAGTCTTTGATAATACAGTGAAACTTAGCTGAAGTGAGCTTATATAGTGAGGTGTCAATAGTGTCAATCGCCCTTTGCTCGCTGTACCTATAACGCAGTGTGCCTAAGTCGCGTTATGCCTAGACGTCATTTCAAATAAGCGTTTCGTTTATATCTCACATTGCCCATTTCGCGATACAACTACACCTAGTTTTAGCCGGGTAAATCTAGGTGCAGCCGGATACAACTAGGTGCAGCCGGAGCGAAGGGCACCCCGAGGTTAGGTTTGGTTAGGTTACTTTAACATACTAACATAGGTATAAGTTATCTTTTTGTTTTTTACTAACCCATATGGTTGCAGCTTATCCGAATTAAAGATTATTTTATTTTATTTTTTTATTTAAAACCCTTTACACAGAAATAGGAGCCCCGCGAAGCGGGACTCCGTCGACGTAGGATGCTGCACCTAGTTGTACCCGCCCGGCTAAAACTAGTTGTAGCCGCACTTCGGCTATTAGCCGTAACATATACCTAAGACTCACTTGAATTAACAATGAACCTTAGTCTCACCATTGAAGGTTATCTCGCTATTGAACTAAAACGGAATTGACCTAAGTCACAATACATTTCGTTTGGTCTAGGCATAACGCGACTTAGGCACACTGCGTTATAAGTATACAGCGAGCAAAGGATTTAAAATATGTTCTCTGAATCTCTCTGTGACTTATTCCATAACTGATTTTGAAGGGATTGTCAAAGTCAGACATGGTGATCATGACAGTTTTCCTAGCCCAGCAAAAACACATTGTAATGGTCTGCAAGAAGAATAATGTTCAGCTGTTGTTTTATCTGATTCGTGTAGTGCCTGTCTGCGGCACGAGGCGACAGTTCGACGCGATTCTGCGATTTATGTATATCCGTAGAACAATAGGTACTATGAAATCGTGCGCGATAAGTACTCCACTTAGGAGTGACACAAAAACAACACGTCATTTCCCCGGCGTTATCTGTCATTCATTATGTAAAAGTATCTTATAAATATGTATGTATAGAAGTATTTTACTAAAGTGTATTTCTTTATTAACCGACTTCAAAAAACGAGATTCTGTATTCGACCCGTATGTATGTATCGTATGTCCGCGATTTTTTATGGCAAAATGGATTAAAAACAGTTACCCAGGCAGGCCAGATGTTAAAATGGCCCTGCCTCCATAGAAGAGTCCTGTCTGTCTGTAATAAACTGATCTATGGAAAGGTTTACCTACAATGTGCAAGTTTGGTACAGTGCACGTACACGAAGCGGCTACATATTGATATAATCAGCTGCACTTTCATATTTATATAAGATCTATGTGAAAGGAGATGGCAGTTTTTGGCATTGCTAATTTTGGAAAGGTACAGAATTCAAAGCTATTTAAAAAAAAACCGCTTATTTTTATGTATTGATAGCCAGATTAACTTTATTATTTGGGATTAAATCTCGTTAAATATGAGTAAGTTGAGCAGCCGGAAACAAGGCTTTTTGGAATTGTTATACTATATGACAGTGTTGTCATGGCAAACAAACAAACATGACTCTTTAGAAGATGACCACAGAGTACTTTTTGATAGACTAAGATGACACACAAAACTTCACAAGTCACATTCGCTCGCTCGCTACTATTTTGTGCTGGTGTGAATGTTTTGTGCGCCCAAAGTTTTACGTGGATTTTTACAACGACCTGGCTTGCTTTTCGATTTCGAAGACTCCTACCTTTCTGAACGACTGTTGCTAGACTTGGACCTCGACGTTTCCTATATGCTTAGATTATTATTTTATTATTATTCTTATTGTTTATTATTATTCCTATTATATGCTTAGATTCCGATAAGTGAGTCTCTAGAGTCTCCTGAGTTTTCTGTGACTACTGCGTTTAATTAAAACTGACCGAGTATCTACACTTGAAACTGTCATTAGGTCTATGATCAGTGGGTAAATCATTGAACTAAACAAACTTCAACAAGTAGTTATTTATCATTTTTGAAGTCATTACAAAGCATAATTAGCAATATGTTATGCATACAATAAACATTTATGCGTTAAAATAGTAATAGTGGTAAAATAACCTGTTAAAGTACAAACATTAATGCACTTAACCTCACTTTTACAAAAATTAAGATTTCTCTTTAACCCCATTGTAATTATTTTTTATTTATTTTTTTAACAAAAGCTCATAATATTCCCTATCAAACCATGCCACTTTTATTTCTGTGGAAACTAAAAAAGTTTAATGCCAGCGTTCTATGAACTTCTGCCATTCTCCTTTTACATAATGTTGGCGAGGGACTTTTGAGAGCCTAGGTTTAAATAATGTACTGGCGGAAATCATTATCCATACTTCCATACTTAATCACACTAATATTATAAATGCGAATTTTTGTGAGTGTGTGTGTTTATATGTTTGTTACATTTTGTGTGTTTATATGTTTGTCTTCACGCTTAAACGGCTCGACCGATTTTGATAAAATTTAGCATGGAGGTAGCTGACACCTTGGATTAACATAAAGGCTACTTTTTATCCCGATATTCCCACGGAATCGACATTTACGCGGGTGAAACCGCGGGGCGCAGCTAGTATTATAAATGCGAAAATGTGTCTGTCTGTCTGTCTGTTACCTCTTCACGCTTAAACCGCTGAACCAATTTAGATGAAATTTGGTATAGAGATAGTTTGAGTCCCGGGAAAGGACATAAGATAGTTTTTATTCCAATATTCTCACAGCATAGACACTTATGCGGGTGAAACTGCGGGGCGCTGCTAGTTACCCATATTTCTGAAAATTACTGCCTTACTGGTGTAGTGGTCGCAAGCTCTACCGCTGAGCATAGGTCCTGGGTTCGATACCCAGGTTGGGCGAGAGCAAGTGTTATTGGATTTCTCTACCAGGAATTTCTCAGCAGCAGCCTGGAGTCTGGATTCGAGCTCGGTTGATGGCAATAGGCTCGCCCCCTATTACATGGGACTTAAACATAACTGGCGAAATGTGGATGTACTATAGGTACACCTCTGCCTAACCCTTCGGGGATTACAGGCGTGATGTTATGTTTATGTTCTAAAAATGAAGTCGGTAAACAAAACAGTGGCACTCCGGGAGTGGCGACAGAAGTGAAAACTTGAACAATTACCTACGTGTGTATTTTTTGAATCGTCATATAAACAAAACACAAACATGAATACAAACGGAAATACAGTAAAACCGAGTACATCCTGAGGACAGCCGAACACATCCGAATGTAGCGCGGTGTCGGTAACAGTGTCGCGAGTTCAATGGTTTTTTCCCATCTCAAAAAATTTCCAACGGGCCTAAAGAAGTTTTCATTTAAAAAATTACACTTATAATTAGAAACACATTCTTTTTATGTGGTATTCTTACATGCAAAAGTGGAATGCAACATGAAATAAGTGTATTAATCACTGCGGGTGACACAAACACGGGCTGAACGTTTTCAACTATATTTTATGAGTAACAATGCTGTTTTATGTATTGCATGCTAAATTTTCGAGTGAAGAAAAAGGTACCTGCAAACGGGGTGAATAGGGATGCAGGGGTGAATCGGGACGAAACTTTAAAATGGATTTTTATGTCGAAATAATATAGTTTGTTGTCAATAAGGGCACGTAATCGTTAATTAAATTACAGTAAACACATTACGGTCCTTTTTGGCCACAAAAAATTTTATTTTTATGTTAAAATCCCGTTTAAAGTTTTGTCCCGATTAACCCCTGCGTCCCCTGCATCCCTATTCACCCCGTTTGACGGTAAGTAAGTAACCATTCTCCAGCTTTCCAATCCGTGACCGATTTTTGTACGAGAAAAATAGAACGTACCTACCTACTGATGGCAATGGTGCAACGTACACGTCCTACAAAAAGTCGGTCTAAATAACATAGGTCGAAATAATCTGACCAATTGTAGGACCTACAAAAAGTATGCCCTGCGCGAGCGCGCTTAAAGTAGGTACCTATAGGTACTGAAAACATTGAAGAAATTTATATCTAGGGTAGGTAGTAGGTACTCTTTTATTTTAGTTTTTGTCACTCGCCTACGTCGCCATCATTTATCTTTCGGAAACAAACATTAAAAAATCTTTGAGATGTTTTTGTAGGGTTCCGTACCCAAAGGGTGCCTACGGGACTCTATTACTAAGCCTCCGCTGTCCGTCTGTCCGTCCGTCTGTCTGCCAGCGGGCTGTATCTCATGAACCGTAGTAGGTAGACAGTTGAAATTTTCACAGTGTGTATTTGTATTGCCGCTGTAACCAAAAATAATAAAAATAAAATTAAACAAAAAAAAAACGCCGTTAAAAACCATGTTTCTTGTATGAAGACCTACAAAAACGTGATTTTTTACAGCGTTCTTTGCGTTGCAGTTCGGAACTATTTATATGCGAGTCCGATTCGCACTTGGCCGATTTTTTATACAACTACACTGTCCTCTCAGGTGCCACAGCAAGAGACAACTTCATCCTATTCCTGTCACATTTTCAAGCTCAGGCAGGCTCAAAATCCTAAAACAGAACTGTCACCCGAACACATTCACGTAAAAACACGTCCAAGAATACAGACATTGACGCATATGCGGCATATTACATTCTACACGCTGAAGTTATTAATGGTGCACGTTGAAGCACTAAATCAGGCACAAAAGTAACAAAACTGAAGCTCTTTGAAGTGTTTGAGAATTTGATGTATGTTCTGTAACTGTGGCGCAGGAGTAGATAATGCGACAGAGAACGACAGTGTCCGACTTGCGACCTCGCCCCGTGACGAGCTTTTGATTTGGGGCTACTTTGATTGAGTCCAAAATTAATCTGTGACAGATATTAACCGGTCAAGCGGCGCGGTTCGCCGATCGGCGACGAAACAATAGAAAATCAATTGTGTCTCATTAGCGACGCTTGACAGATTAATAAACTATTCCGCATTTTTCTGGTAATAATTAACGATGGGAGTCAATTTCTTAAACATAAGTGTGTCATAATAAAGTTATAGAATCAAAATTGAGATCAAAGGCACTGAGATTGCCACATTTTAACACAAGCCTGATCATCCATTGCTTCGTGGTCAGTCAGCTCCGTTACAACCTTGCTGATTGGCTAATATTTACCATGGAATAAGCTATTTCTATACACAGGTTATGCTGATGATGCTCATGTCAATAGGAGAGAAGAAACGCGATTGTATAAAGTTCGGTCTCTGTTTTATTTACTCAGGTACAGGTCAGAATTAAAGTATTTTGTAATTTTTGTTTCCAAACATTTTTTAGAGATAATGCACTCCGTAAATAAGAGTGAATGGCATTTTTGTTGGATGTTTTGTGGATGTCTCAGTTTCTTGGATGATTATTTTTAATGCCTTAGTCTACCTGATGAAGATTAGGTCAGCCTCTTTTATTTCGTCGGTAGCTATCGCCTTAAGGAGAAGAAGAGAGGATAATTATAGAAACTGTGTGCGCTTATTACTAGCATATAGCAATAATCAATCCGTTCGTTGTTTAGCATTCATTATTGAAGTGAAACTTCTTTAGGCGCGCTTGACTTGGGGAGTAAACTGGCGAATGCGTTACGAAAACGTGTGATCGCGAGTAGGGAAGGTACGTAAAAAATAGCTGGAAACACCTGGTGTAAAAACCCGGTCCCGGTCGCATGAATATGCGACCGGGTTTTTACACCAGGTATTTGCTTCCAAGTACGCACACCAGGTACCGACTCAAAATACTTGCAAGACTATTAAGTATCTTATACGGCTACTCGCTCAAATACGTAGGTACTCACTCAACCGAGTTAGTTTTCGCAAATGTGATCATGCTCCTTATCAGTAAGAGTCTACGGAACAGTTTCGTATGCAAGTAATTTTTACCAACTTCACAAAAAGGAGGAGGTACTATGTTCGGCTGTTTGTATGTTTTTGAAGGAATACTTCTTTACGCACGCTTGACTTGGGGAGTAAACTGGCGAACGCGTTACGAAAAGTGTGATCGGGTGAGGTGAACGGGAATTGAGTGGGGGATATAAGCAAGACAAAGCAGTGCGCGCGTACGTTTTCTTTCTCTCTTCCTCTCATAGCCAAATACGTATTAAGTTTTTTTTTCTTTTGCTCATATCTCGAAAATGGTGCGTCCTATCGCAAAAATAATGAAAATTTCGACCCCCTTTATGAAACCCATAAACTCCTAAAACTCAACATGTAGGTAATCATTTTTCATATTTTCCATACAAAAAGTGAAAAATTCCTTAAAAAACACGCCAAGGCCGCCCCCTCCGCGCCTGCGGCTCTAAAAAACAATACACGGGGTTAGGGCAAATAAGTACAGACGCCAGCACATCAACCTACTACAATCTGTCAGATTTCTTTAATAGATTTTCAACTTTATTACTAAAGAATAAGGTTCAAAGTTGATTGGGAAAATTTGACAGTTTCGGGTAGGTTGACGTGCTGGCGTCTGTACCACGTGTCGACGAGTCGCGATTGTCAAATTCGATTTTTGTTGTGTCAAAATTATTTACGTGAAACTTCTTTACGCACACTTGACTTGGAGAGTAAGCTGGCGAACGCGTGACGTAAGCGTTACGAAAAGTGTGATCGGGCAAGTAGGGAAGGTACGTATTTACTCGACCAGGTTTTTGCTTCCAAGTACGCACACCAGGTACCGACTCAAAATACTTGCAAGACTATAAAGTATCTTATACGGCTACTCGCTCAAATACGTAGGTACTCAACCGCGTTAGTTTTTGCAAATGCGATCATGCTCCTTATTAGTAAGAGTCTACGGAACAATTTCGTATGCAAGTATTTTTTACTTTAATGGTTTGCAAGTAATTATTTGTAAACGCGATTTTGCTCCTTATTTATAGGAAGTCATTGATCAATTTCCTATGCAAGTAGTTTTACTTCCAACGGGGCTTTTGAATACGCGATTGTACTTCTTATCTGTATGAAGTTATGGATCAATTTTCTATGCAGATAGAAAATACTTGAAAGTATCTCGCTCCGTCGTGCCTCGACGCTCGAGTACGTAGGTACTCAAATAGTTCAACAACCGCGTTTGTTTTCGCAAATGCGATCATACTCCTTATCAGTAAGAGCACAGAATACTTAATAGTACTACGTACAGAAAGGACACTCCCTTCTTCGCCCTCATATCAGATACCGCACCTCACCCCGCACTTCGAGGTATTCGTCGCCGACTCTTTAGCAAGGGCGCTCGCGAACCGCAGCGCTGTATTGCTGACACGAAAAGTTTTATTTGAGTTTTAATAACGATGGTTGGATATTGTAATGCTTTTCCGAATTCGTATTTACATAAACTGTTTGTAAGATTTCGCATTTTTAATAACATGCGATTTAATAACCGATTATTTACAGACAAGTCATTTAAACTAAACTATTTTAGTGTTTTTATTTCATTACGAACCCGACTATATAAATAAACAATTGAACTACATGGTCACTTCATAATAATGCACACGTTCGGGCAGCGCCGTCGCCGTCGTCGTTCGGTTCCTCGACACAAATTGCTTACCGCGCCATTTTTTTTACGCTACTAGATTTCACGCACAAATTTGCACGTATACAAACGTCATTTGTTTATGTAGTAGTACTAGGTAATTATTTTGCGAGCGTTGTATGGAGTGTCCGAGGTGTGGTAAGACTCTTACTACACCTCGGACACTCCATACAACTCCGTAAGAGTCTACGGAACAATTTCGTATGCAAGTATTTTTACTTTAATGGTTTGTAAAAGTATTTATTTGTAAACGCGATTGTGCTCCTTATTTATAGGAATTCACGGGTCAATTTCCTATGCAAGTACTTTTTACTTCCAACAGGGCTTTTGTTTGATTACGCGATTGTACTTCTTATTTGTATGAAGTTATAGATCAATTTTTGATGCAGATAGAAAATACTTGAAAGTATCTCAAGCCCTGGTTTTAGGGCCTGGTTTCTTAAGGTGGACGTACTTGGAAGCCCTGGTACTCGATTTTGCAAGTACGACCCATGTCTACGGGCTACGGGCGAGGCGAAGGGGAGTTGAGTGGTGGATATAAGCAAGAGAAATCAGTGCGCGCGCACATTTTCTTTCTCTCTTCCTCTCATAGCCAAATACGTTTGAAGTTTCACTTCAGTCGTGTGGTCATAAGCACACTCGTTTTTTTTTTTTACTATGGTTACGGCTCCCTTTAGGTGGACATAAACGCATCCGATAGTCGTTGTGCCGAAACATTGACAGCTGGTTCAAGCACCTGAAAAAGAGAGAGCATCCGAACACGGTACGCGGTCAGATTGTTTCCCCCCTCTGTAGCCCCATAGTATGAGCGCATGACATTTTCATTGATGGATCGAGTCCATCTCATGCGCTGCACACATCCGCCGGGAGCTGGGACCCTATCAGAGGCCGGTGGGTCTCGAGGTCTTAAGCCGTCCGGCGGCCGGCGTCTTCCCCGCCGACGAGCAGGTGGTGGCGTCGTGGGCGGAGAGAAATACTCGTCGCTCGAGCTCGACGCAACGCAACATAAACAAATGAACTTAGGTAACCAGAACAGGAATAGAGCGTTCTTTTCTAGAAATTTTACAATAGATTATTTATTTTTATTGCTGAATGGGCACGCACTTGACCTCGATCACGCCTGATGGAAAGCGATGGATGAGGTCTATGATGGAACGAACGTGCCTAAGGCACTGGAACTCCCACGTATCGACGAAACACAGCAGGCTGCTTGATGCCGGACTCCGATGGGAAGGTGGTCGCAAACCAGGCGGGCGTTAGCCCTACCACCGCAAGGGAAGAATTGGCCAGTCAAATAAGGTATTGGGTATGACTGTTGACTGTCCAGGATGCGCCGAGCGCTCGGTTCAGTTGAGTAACTGATGGAACAAACTGCGCTACAAGAGGAGGCTTCTTCACGCATCCCCGAGGAGGCTTCTTTATGGATGGTTGTTACCACTGAGAGAATCTCTGAGAGGCCCTGATCCTGTTTAAAAATAAATTTGTAGAGTGACTAGGCCATGTGCATTCGCTCATTTAGCCTAAACCAACCTTAAGAAATGGCTCTTTAAGTTCATTTTTGCGTTCGATTGTGCAGCAGTCCATGTTTGATAGCATTTCTCTTTTAATGAGTCAGTTAGAGTTAAAGTTAAAATAAATATATATCAGATATTACACATTACCTAAAAAAGTAAATGCTGATCTAAGAATTCGCCGAATCAATTAAAACAAACGTCTTATTCGCTGAAAAATCTTCCAACCGTGACATACCTACCTACACGGGCGAAATCGAGCTAAATTGCTAGTCAAAACTTATCCTTGACGGCTTGGTTTAAAGAGGATAATATAATCAAAGTTGTTTCTGAGAATACGGGCTTATTTCACGGTCAGTTGTGTCCGGTAAATGCGAAAAATTCGTACGAATAAAATACGTTTTTTTTTTTGTTATTCTTCGAAATCATCAAATATGATCGGCGGCTTGGGAGCTTGTGTTTAAATAATTGTGTGAAATCACCATGTATTTATATTGTTTGATTAATGGGTTCTTTTTATTTAGATCTTCAATTTAGATAACATGTTTTTCGTTTAGATCGTTTATGTAGGAAGTTAAAGTAAAAATACTTAAAATGTGATTGAATGTGTGCGAAATAATTTATATAGTTTGGGTGTATCGGATGCCTTTGATTTAGTTACTGAAAAAATTTTCTTAACAGAAGGTCTGTTCCTCCCTGTTTCTGTTTCCTGTTGGAGACGTGGTTCCCCAGTAGTGGGATGGCGTAGGCTAAGAGTAACAGCAATGACTCAACAGGTAAAAAATCTCGGCAATTAAAAAATCCTATAAAAAATCCAATATTAAACCCACAAATCAGTGGCGCCTTCATGACTTAGATGCAAGAGTGTTTTGCGTAGTGCAAGTGTAACCACTTCGTCGTATTGATGACTAGGTGCGCCCCGCGGTTTCACCCGCGTCAATGTCGATCCCGTGCGAATATCGGGATAAAAATATGTTAATCCAGAGTGTCAGCTACCTCCATACAAATTTTTATCAAAATTGGTCCAGCCGTTTGAGTGTGAAGGAGTAACAAACATATAAACACACACACATACAAACTTTCGCCGTTATAATATTAGTGTGATTCCCTTTTTATTAATTTTACCTTTTTTTATTTTTTTTTTGCCTATGGCATTATGTCCGCCTCTATCTGGTATATTTATGTGCTTGCAGTAATAAATAAATAAATAATTTTGTATAAGCTTCGACCAAAATTCAGCCACCTCGGCGTTAGCGTTGGTTAAAGAAAGATCTTTGCGAGGCCTGCACTGTGGAAAACCATAGTGCAGGCGTTTTTGCGCAGAAGGCACGATAAGAGGTGAGGCATCATCAGTGATGTGGCTCCACAGTCGCACTGTGGCTCGTCGAAGTATTCCCACCTGAAAAAAGTTGTACCTGCAACAACCCACCTGGCTTCTTAGTCAGTTAAGAGATTTCCATAGTAGTTGATGGCCCGCTGGGAGCATTTCTGCAGGTCCAATATTATGCAGTACATTAATCACCTTGTAATCTCGACCATACTCACATCGCTATAAATATAAGTTTGACAACCAAGAGCACATAATCACAAGGAGTATGTTCTTAGTGCAATTATAAGCCCATAATGATGGACTAATGACTCATTTCACGGATGCACCTGCTCTAATATGCTGCACATCGATCATTCTTTATGCAAACCTGTCGGCCTGGTACCGACAGCATGATACATTTGCTTTTTAGTTGGGATTTTGTTCGCAGATAACATATTAAAATCACGCTAGTAATCTCCGAAGGGTAAGGCAGATGTGTACCTATACAGTTACACCCACATTTCACCAGTTAGGTATGTTAAGTCCAGACTCCCGGCTGTTACTGAGAATTTCCTGTTAGAAAATCCATTATCACTTTGCGCAACCTGGAAATCGAACAGGATCAGATCAGTACTAGCGCTTGCTAGGCTGTGGAGGTCAGATAGGTAATCAGCCCATGTGATATACTGGTATTCAGCTGCATCCGGTTGGACGAGAAGCCGACCCTAACATAGTTGGGAACAGGCTAGGCAGATTTTTATTAAATACTAGCTGCGCCCCGCGGTTTCACTCGCGTAAATGTCGATCCCGTAGGAATATCGGGATAAAAAGTAGCCTATATGTTAATCCAGGGTGTCAGCTCCCTCCATACAAAATTTTATCAAAATTGGTCCAGCGGTTAGAGCGTGAAGAAGTAACAAACATATAAACACACACACACACACACACTCACAAACTTTCGCCTTTATAATATTAGTGTGATAGTGCGATTAATTAATTTTTTAATCTCATAAATACTTTCCAGACTTTTATAAAAATCAATACCGACTACTAATAATAAAACAGAGGTGCAAAGCAATTCCAATGCGCAATATAATTGTGGATAGAAACGCTGAAATACAATAAAAATAAAAGCAAGACTGTTTGGCTGACCACACTGTACTAATTACTGCACCTCGCTGCGTTTTGGTGCACGTTATAAGAGCTAGCGGGTGGCAGATGCAATTTAAGTAAAATAAATCTGCAAGTTGTCCAATAGCCTGTACTTTCCCACTGCAGGACAAGGCAGGGCCTCCCTTTCCTTTTTCCACTCAACTCGATTCTAAGCTATTATGGACCAGTCCCTCCTAGAAGCGTTAAGTTCGTCCTGTCATTTACGCCTGAGTCTTTCGCGGTAACGTTGGACGTTTTCAGGAACTCATGTTGTGTAGCTCACAATGCACCCGACGTGCGGCCAACGGTTCCGGTCCAGTCCCACTTAAGTTTGGCTGCTTTTTGGGTGACGTCAGCGATTTGTGTCTTTAAAAAATATTATTTAATGTCAACTCTCTTTCCAAATCATCTAATCGGATGCAGCTGAATACCAGTAATTTAAGTGGAGCGTCTGCCTATCTGACCTCCACAACCCAATTTACTGGATAAAACGATACCCCTAGACGTAAGACTGGTTGTCAGACTTTCGGGCCTATAACAACCCTTAGCACCTGTCAAAGATCCACAAATAACAGCCGGTACCAACCGATTAACGCTTTCCGTGCTTTCCGAGGCACGGAGGGGTCTCGGTATGTAAATATGATCACACATTCACGGACCCACCTCAGCAAGCGTAACTAAACTTGATCGATCGACCCTTACGGCTGTTATTACTTAGCCACGAGCCCCTCTCTCTCGAAATAAAATTATTAAAAACTTTTTTACAAAAAAAAAAAATAACAGACTTCAAAAATAAAACACTACAAAGAGATAAATAACTTTGATTTCGGAAGTCACTGTCGTTGGTTCCGCATTTTCGTTTTTTGACACCGACTTTCGAAATGAAAGTTATTAATCTCTTTGTAGTGTTTTTTTTTTTTTTTTGAAGTCGATTGTTTTTTTTTTTTTTTGTAAAAAAGTTTTTATTTTTCACTTTTTAGTTGTACGGTCAGCATCAAAAGTTGATTAACACCTTAGTTTTTTTAATCTTAGTTATTGAGCAAAATATTTGTTCAAAATTGCAACAGAATAATTTTCTTTAGAATATATATTATACTCTTGTCTATTATGTGAAAAGCTAAAAATCAGTTTATTGAAAAAAGTTGTTGTCAATTTAATAACATGTAAAAATGATAGTGTTAATCGACTTTTGATGCTGACTGTACCTCTCCCACACAATTTCAGTTAACACTATTGCATTGATGAATTGAAGACACCGACTAGAAGAATCATCAAGAAATGCCGGAGATGCACTCCATTTATGCATATAACTTCGTACATAAGAATAATTACCTAATGTATCATATACTAAAACCTTCCTGAAAGTATGTAGGTCACATTATTAAAAGAATTATCAAAATTGGTTCATTAGTTTTTGAGAAAATCGCGGACATACAAGCATACATTCATACATAAATACGGGTCAAATACAGAACCTCGTTTTTTGAAGTCGGTTAAAAAGCCTCCTAACGTGATTGACCAAAGTGCAGTCAATAAAGGGAAGAAGAAAATGAAATTCCTTACGGCGAAAACTGGATTAAAGTTCACATTTTCGGGTCAAATCGCTTCAGCTTGTTTCTTAACACGCATCTCTAAAATCCATGAGTCACAAAATTCTCCGTTATCAAAAAGGGCCTTTGTTAAACATTGCCAACTAAAATGTAGTGCAACGAACTTAGTGCATCGCTTTGTGTTGCCATATCAAATATTTGCACAGTTGTGCGATCCGATGTGCTGTACGTAAACCATAGACAATGAGTGTTTGATGCGCTAATTGTTCTTCAGGGTTTAATGAACTTTGACAGGCTTTTATTTTTTTCTTCAGGTCATTCGTTTTTTCAGGCTGCCAAGATAAAATGCTACTATTGCATTACTATTGTTTCCTGAAATTTTCCCATATTTTAATTTAATAGTAATTCTGCTATTCGGGGCGGAGACAAATCCAACAAATCAAATATCATAAAAATCGGTCCAGCCGTTCTTGAGTTATAAATGGTGTAACTAACCCGACATTGTTT
This sequence comes from Amphipoea oculea, assembly GCA_945859645.1. NCBI lineage: Eukaryota > Metazoa > Arthropoda > Insecta > Lepidoptera > Noctuidae > Amphipoea > Amphipoea oculea. The sequence goes on along the minus strand of OX243878.1, from coordinate 2,103,843 downwards.
TATTTATATAGATTTGTATAGTTAGTTAGTCATTTAATTTAGTCTCTCGTTTAAATAGTTAAATAACCTTCCTATTTTGTTCATAACCAAACTTGATTGATGTCCATATACAGATGTTTTTGGTTAGGAAATAAATAAGTCTAGTAGTTTCATAGATAATCACTTTGTGAGTGTGTGTTTATATGTTTGTTACTTCTTCACGCTCAAACGGCTGAACCAATTTTGATGAAATTTTGTATGGAGGTAGTTGACTCCCTGGATTAACATATAGGCTACTTTTTATCCCGATATTCTCACGGGATCGATACTTATGCGGGTGAAATCGCGGGGCGCAGCTAGTAATGACTAAATGTATTTATTTCAGTTTGCTGCTTCACTGGTCTTGTTGTCGCAAACGCCACTGCTGAGCAAGAGGACCTTTTTTTTTTTTTTTTTTTTTTTTTTTTTTTTTTTTTTTTTTTTTTTTTTTTTTTTTATGGATGGGAAATCATCAAATGACCCCTCCCGCTCTGGGTGGAGCGAAGGGAGTGTCAGACTCTTACGGACTAAAACCCATCCGTGTTCCTTCCTTAGCCCTTTATGTTCCGGGGTAGCGGTAACCCTTTCGGACAATCCCGCACCCCCGGCAGGCTTCGGCCCTGGCAGGCCCCTTCCTTTATGCTGACATCTCTTTGAGGCGCGCGTGGAACACGTACGCGCCGTCCGGCACGGGCCTGGTCCTGATCGGACGGTGAGCTACCCATTACTCTCCGTCCGCAGGCCCGCGCCTACGGTGGCCGGGAGTCGTCACGCGGCTCCCGACGCCCGGAGCGTCTCCCGCGGTGGCTGGGGTGTGAGGCTCTCTCCCTCAGCCGTTCAGCCACCTCCTTCGCTAGCATGACTGCTTCGCAGAAGGAGGCGACCGCCCCCCACTCCCTCTCGCCCCGGACCATGGCTTGAACCAGGGCCGGACGCGAGAGGTCGCCGCCGCTGTCGATCGCCTCTACGAGGGCACGGCGGTGCTCCGCCCATGCGGGGCAGACCTCCACCGTATGCTCCACCGTGTCCTCTGGGCGATCCTCGCAGTGGTGACACCCGGGCGTCTCCTCCCGCCTGATGATGTGCAGGAACCTCCCAAAACATCCGTGTCCGGTGAGGACCTGCGTCAGGCGATAGGTGAGGACGCCGTGACGCCTCTCTAGCCACTCCTCAAAGAGGGGTCTTATCGCCACTATCGTGGCGTGCCCTGCGCTGGGTTGCGAAAGTCGCTCCTTCCATGCCACCGTGAGATCGCGCCGGAGGTCTGTCCGCTCCGCCGCGATTTGCCGCGGAAGCGGAGTTTCCCCCCGGCTCAGTGCCTCCGCGCGCCACTCATACAGGCGCGCTAGGACTATCGCCTCCAGATCCCATGGCGGCAGTCCGGCAAGGAGGCTTGCCGCCTCGCCCGAGATCGTGCGGTACCCCCGGATCAGCCTTACAGCTACCACCTTTTGGGGCGCGTTCAAATAGTGGGCGGCTCGCCGCCGCAGAGAACGCGCCCACACCGGGGCCCCGTATAGGGCCATGGACCGCACGACCCCCGCGTAAAGCCTCCGGCAGGAGGTGTTTGGCCCCCCCAGGTTGGGCAGGAGCCGCTTGAAGGCGGCCCCGGTCCTCTCCAGTTTGGGGGCCAAACGTCGGAAGTGTTCGACGAAGTTCCACCGGCTGTCGAGGACGAGACCCAGGTATCTCATCGTTTGCCTCGACGCCGATGTGAACCCCTCCCACCGTTAGTTGGGATCCCGATGGTCGCCCGTTCCGAGGCCCATGGAAAGACATGGCCTCGGACTTGTGCAATGCTACGTCGAGACCCAACCGCCGGATTCTTTCCACGACTATCGCAACCCCGCGTGTCATCGCGTCGGCCGCCGCCTGATGCGACCTCCCTTGCGCAAGGACCAGCGTGTCGTCAGCGTAGCAAACCACGCTGACGCCATCAGGGAGGTCGGCCCGCAGCACCCAGTCGTAACCGATGTCCCACAGGAGCGGCCCCAGAACCGATCCCTGTGGGACACCGCACGACATGAGCAAGAGGACCTGGGTTTGATTCCCAGGTCGGGCAAAGTGTTACTGGGTTTTTCTTGGAATTTCTCAAGCAGCACGGGGACTGGATTTGTGCCCGGTTGGTGGCAATAGGCTCGCCCCCTATTACATGGGACTTAAACATAACTGGTGAAACCAGGGTGTAGATACTAATGTATACCTCTGCCGATCTATTCGGGGAATTGCAGGCGTAGGTAATATTATGTTATTTCAGTTTGGTCAATATGACGATGAGGAATCAATTCAAATACTGACCAAACACACATTTCGGAACGAAAACTAGCATTTCATCAAATACTTAGTATTATCAATAAATTATTGACATAGCCCGGCTTCCATCCAATAGCGACGCCCGTGTGTGTTGGTCGCATAACATCAATTTCTGCGAACATAATATTTTCATGGCTCGCTCCTAAATCACGGTATACCAAGTTATTTTCAAGGAAAATGCCTTTTATAGCTTATTTAGAATATTCCTTTATGCCATAAAATTTGCAGACGGGCAACTGAGACTGCCTATGTACATAAATATTGGTATACATATGTATATCTCGTGTGATTTGCTCATATGATACAATTTGGAAAGATAAATTATAATGTTGCTTTTAGATTTGTAGCGAACTAACTACGGCAAAACCATTGATCGTTGAGGTTAAGCTGAGTTTGTCAAGGTTATTCGACGGGTGGATGTTCAGTTCAACATATTAAAAGAGTAACGGTGGAGTTTCTTGCCCATTCTTCTCCATACGAAAACTACCTTTTGGAAGGGGCGACTAGAATCAATTCTATTTTAATGTAATTTTTGACGTTCAAAAGTGCCTTTTATGTGCCTATTTGAAATAAATGCTTTGACTTTGACAGCCTCTACACTGGATCTCACTGTACCTCATAGAGGAACTCAAACCGTCGCGACCATAGAAATGTACATATATCTATGGTCGCGACTGTTAACTGGTATTCAGGAAACGTTACAATGTAAGAAGACCAATTTTCAGGCTAATCTTTAATTTTTTTTTTATATTTTATTGCTGAGTGGGGTTGCTCTTGACCTCGATCACGCCTGATGGAAGGCGATGTGTGAGGTCTATGATGGAACGAGCGTGCCCCGAAGATGTCTGTTCACTCTTGCTATGTATAGGCAGACGGGTTAAAAGTTGAAAGTGTAGCGTCACGTATTGTGCATTTGTGAACGCACCATAGAATACGTTGCGTAGCCTGTAACGTTTTAGGTAAGTATTTATAAGTTAGTCAGGAACGCACCCTTATTAAGTAGCAACATGAATCTACGATCCGGGGCGCTGACCATAGCGTTCCTTAAGTAGCGCCCCTTTCATGCTTGCCAACCGTCACGGGACACGGACTAGATTTAAGTCGTTAGTTTATTATGTCCCCACTAGTTTTAATCACACTAATATTATAAAGGCGAAAGTTTGTGAGTGTGTGTGTGTGTGTGTGTTTATATGTTTGTTACTTCTTCACGCTCAAACGGCTGGACCGATTTTGATGAAATTTGGTATAGAGATAGCTTGAGTCCCGGAAAAGGACATATGGTACTTTTTATCCCGATATTCCCACGGGATCGACATTTACGCGGGTGAAACCGCGGGGCGCAGCTAGTTAGTTATATGTGCTAAATAGTGTACCTGACCTTTTTTTTTGGGTGGGAAATTATCAAATAACTTCTCCCGCTCTGGCCGGAGCGAGAGGGCGTTTCAGACTTTTACTGACTAAAACCCAGCCGTGCTCCTACAGTTGCCTGTGCCAGGGGCCACGGTATCTCTTTGGAACTACCCGCGACCCCGGCAGGCATTGGCCCTAGCGGACCCCGTCAGTTAGTGCTGACACCTCTTTGACCCGGGCCTGGTTCTTACCGGACGGCGAGCTGCCCATTGCTCGCCGTCCGCAAGCCCGCGCCTACGGTGCCGGGAATCTTAAACTATAATACGTGTGTGGCAATTACAATATTATTTACTGCAAGTTGGAGTTTCACTTCCGGTCTTCAATCACAACTTCACCTCCAATACGTGTAAAAGGAGACAGATAGAATACCTTCTACCTATGTCTCCAAAAAGGGGACCCAGATGCAACAATTATTCGCAGACTTCGTTCCTCATATACTTAAAAAATAAGTGGAACTTAAAGTAGCGTCGCTTTTATAGTTTACTAGCGACACGTCCCTGCTTCGCACGGCTTTTACGACTTGATAAAAGCATCGAGATTTTTTTATTATTTTTTAGTTTCATATTCATGCACATAAGCACACACACCTAAACATAAACCTTCCGCAATAAATTCTCTAAATGATGTTGAAGACCTATTATAGTACAGTCATTTTATTACAGGTACATCGTCTTCACATATAATACGTATAAACTGAATCAAGATGCCGTTAAATATGATAAATGTTTAAAGGAGTGTGAGCCTGGAGATCTGTCATACAGGTCCCGAACCTAGTTCACACTCCAGCTCTTACAAAAGTTCAAGCATAACTAAGGCAAAATTGTATATACACACCACTGTAACAATGTATCTTTATGAGAGAAATAAATAAATTTAAAAAAATATTATAATTAATTTATACAAAATATTTTTGAAAGAGTATGTAACGGTGGAGTTTCTTGCACATCCGTCTCTATACGAAACTACCTTTTGGATGGAGCGACTAGAAACAATTATATATGACGTTCAAAAGTGCCTTTTGAACATCAAAGTAGGTCAATGATTTGACTTTGATTTTGAGGGCATGACCTTTAACAAAAATTATGAAAACTGTCGTTATTTCATCATCGTATTAAATATATAAATAATGAAATGCCATCTATAACAGTCTGTATGATTGTCACGCTGAGCGGCGCCTGAGTCACAGCGACGGTGACTAACTAACTAATATATCGCTACCAAGCTGTCTATTTTAATCTCTGGTCGGCTAACGGACTTTTGAACTGTTCAACATTTTCTTTACGATATTTTGTACGTTTTTCTGTAAACATTCAACAATATTGTTGAGTAACAGAAATAATAACCAATAGATATTGATGAGTATACAAAATGGAGTCGACAATACGACAGTAAATTAAAACACTGGCAGTCCTAATGCATAAGAGTATTTTGGAATTATCGAATAAATCCTAGCAATAACATAAAAACGTGTTTTTAAATATACTAAATAGTAATAATGGGCCGACCATAGATTTTGCCGATCAGCCGACTACCTATAGTAATTAGGTGAACTATCCATACTTAATATTATAAATTAGAAAGTAACTCTGTCTGTCTGTCTGTATGTTACCTTTTCACGCCTAAACCACTGAACGGATTTAGATGATATTTGGTATAGAGATAGTTTAAGTCCCGGGGAAGGACATAGGATAGTTTTTATCCCGATATTCCCACGGGATCGACACTGATGCGGGTGAAACCGCGAGGCGCAGCTAGTTGGATTATATTCGATTGAATTTTCAGTTTTTTTTTAATGCGCTGTTTAATTTTTTTGTCCTATTTCCACCTTGTATAAGTTTCGAACTCAGTCATGCGTGAAAATATCGTGACGAAACCAGCATGCCCTAGAACCAAAAAAATCTAAGACATGTGACATCCACCAACCCGCTGGGCCCGCATGGTGGATAACAGTAAGACTTCTCCCATAGTGAGTAACCCTGTAGTCCCAGCAGTGGGAACATTATAGCCTGATTGTGCTACGCTTATGGTACTCACATCCTTTGAATTCTAACACAACAATGGTGGTTGATGGTACTGTAGCGTTATGTACAACGGAGGATCCTACCTTTTCTATAGAGTATGAGTGAACTATGCACCCTGTTCCTCATAAATCTAGAGTATCAATAAGGTGCCCTTCCACAGAGATAGTAAGAACAGGTGTGTAATGTTTGGTATAATAACAAATACACTTGAAATATCGTTCATATAATATAATTTTCATATGCTATAATATCAAATAACCTAAACTCATATGACCTAATGTTTTATATCATATAATTTTCCTTTAATATAATAACATTTAGTAGAACGTTCATTTTATATAATTTTCAATATATATAATATTCTTTTTATATAACGTTCATTTGACCTAATGTTCTTTTGACCTAATTTTCATGTTTAATGGTCACAGTTCTAACCTAACTCAAATGACACCAAAACCAAACCTTAAAAAATTGTATGCATGGTCGAGGGTGGGCTTAGTCGACGGAGCCCCGCTTCGCGGGGCTCCTACTTCTGGGTGGTTTATAAAAAAATAACCACGAAGGGGATGGCGGGGTCTATTCGCTCGCTTCGCTCGCTCACACGACCCCGCCATCCCCTTCTAACCTAACCTGTCCGAGTCGGGGTGCCCTAAAGTCCAGATTGCATCCAGTTTCTCCTGGTAACAATAGTTGAGGGTGGTAGGTGTACAGGGTATAACGCGAAGAAAAAAAAAACTTAAATTATATTAAAAGTTACTTAGAGATTGTGAATGTTATAGTAAATGAATAATATACTAAATTAATATTATGTCAAATGAGCATCATAGGAAAAGTTCATTATATCATAAGAAATTAGGTAAAATGAAATTATATCAACAATTCATTAGCTCAACTAATCATTATATTAAACAAAAGTATATTAACTAAAATTAGGTAAAGTGAATGTTAGATTTATTATTATTATATCAACCGATACACACCCCATAATTGTAGACCTTCCAGCGAAGTAATACATATATGGTTGGTTATTTAAAAAAAAACCAGTTGTTTGATATAAAAGAGCCCCACACGGTCAAAATGTGTAGGACAGCTGATTTTTTTTGAGAACCACCGGTGGACCGTTTCAGCGCTAGTGGATCTAGGATCACTGTACTGAATTCATGGTTAAAGTTTGCGCGTCGATGTACTTTACACCCTCATTATCTGCCTAGCCTTTTCCCAAATATGTTGGGGTCGGCTTCCAGTCTAATTGGATGCAGCTGAGTACCAGTATTTTACATGAAGCGACTGCCTATCTGACCTCCACAACCCAGTTACTGGGTAATACGATACCCCTTGGTAAGACTGGTTGTCAAACTTTCGGGCTTCTGTCGACCCGTAACGACTATCAAAGATCCACGAATGACAGCCGGGACCAACGGCCTTGGTATATAAAGATGGTCACCCATCCGTGGACCAACCGCAGCAAGCGTACCTGAACCTGATCGATCGACCCGTGCGGCTGTTATAACTTAGCCAGAAGATACATAGTTTTGAAGTGAAACTTCTTTACGCACGCTTGACTTGGGGAGTAAGCTGGCGAACGCGTGACGTAAGCGTTATGAAAAGTGTGATCGGGCGAGGCGAACGGGAGTTGAGTGAGGGATATAAGCAAGAGAAATCAGTGCGCACGCACATTTTCTTTCTCTCTTCCTCTCATAGCCAAATACGTTTGAAGTTTCACTTGAGTCGTGTGGTCATAAGCACACTCGGTTTTTTTTTATCTTCGCAGCCAAAGCCTGTAACTATCCTATGCTTAGTAATACAGTAGATGACTAACAGCACGTGTCCAGGAAGACCTTGGTATATCTAATTAATGTGTACCATATACTTGTGACTCAGAGTTACAGTCAGTTTGCTTTTTAAATTCATCACCTAACTGTTTGGTGTTTAACTAGCTATAATCTTTTTTAATGTTATTTTTTTGAGCGTGATTCATCGGTTCACGGCCGGTTTAGTGACGTGATTTGAATTGATTATCTATTATTCTTCAGTGTTTAGTATTCTATCCTTGGGTTGTCACCCAAGAACTATTAAAAATCGACTAGACATTTTATTTTCCTGCTAAGGAGTGAAACTCTTTGGATTGCCTTCGTAGTGAATAGCCAATCAGCGTGGATAACTCGCTGATTGCCCAGGGTGCGCCGGACGTATAGTGGTTCTGTAGATACGTCATTTGGGGAGGCTCCTTTCATACACCCGCTGAAGACCTCCCAACTGGACATGACTTACCTTAGATAACCTGGAAGTTAAACAGACTCCGGGTCCAGGTTGGCCGAAGCAAGGAAAATCTGTTCAGGTAGAGATTCATAGACGACTCCGCCTTGGAGTGTAATATGGTGCTGTTCCACAAACGATGGGATACTTAATATCGTGTCCTGCGTGTTCTGTCAGCTGCACGTTACAGGAACTGATGGACGCTGGTGATGACGCCAAATAAGCAGCCAAATTCTGGGCCGAGTCCATTTAAATTGCTATCGACACGCTAAGAAGAAGAAGTAGAACTCTAGAGTAGTGGTGGGCCAGTGGTATCGCCTCCGACTTACGGGTTGTAGTTCTTGGTTCTGAACCCAAGCTGACACATTGCTTTGTGTTGCAGACAGCTGTGCTGCTGGGGAGTTTGTTGCGCCACTTCTTCATTCTAACGAAAGCACTAAGATGTGGTGAAGGGCGGGTGTTTTGGGGGACTGTCTTATGTAATTTTGACATTCGAAAAGTGCTGATTCTCAGCCTAGTTTGAATAAATGACTTTGATTTGATTTTTATTTTGTTACTAGCTGCGCCCCGCGGTTTCACCCGTATAAGTGTCGATCCCGTGGGAATATCGGGATAAAAACTATCCTATGTCCTTCCCCGGAACTCAAACTATCTCTATACCAAATTTCATCTAAATCTGTTCAGTGGTTTAAGCGTGACAAGGTAACATACAGACAGACAGAGTTACTTTCGAATTTATAATATTAGTATGGATTTTATTTCATTACCACTGCTCTCTACACTGTGAAAGAAAACATCGTGAGGAAACCAGCATGTCCTAGGACCTAAAATTTGGAGACACGTGACATCTACCAACCCGCACTGTGCCCGCGTGGTGGACTACGGCCTACTCCTTCTCACACAGAGGAGGCCAGTGTCCCAGCAGTGGGAACGTTATAGGCTGATTATGATTATACAGTGGAACTCCTTGCCGGAGCCTGTTTCCTGATAGCTATAACCTGGTAATCTTCAAGTGACGAATAAATACCTAATAAGTTCCTCATTATTATCGTACTCTTAACAGAAGGACGTTCGCTGCTAGACATAGGCCTCTCCTAAGCCACTATAACTGAACCTGCGAATAGGTTACTTGCAAGCATGCTCCATCGTTGACCACATTGTGGCTAAACAGAAGTAACATCAGGTAAGTTTATTTCTTTCATTTTCAGGTTTCCGTATCCAAAGAGTGCCAACGGGACCCTATTACTAAGTCTCCGCTGTCCGTCCATCTGCCCATCCGTCCGTCAGTCCGTACGTCTGTCTGTCAGTGAGCTCTATCTCATGAACCGTAATAGGTAGACAGTTGAAATAAAAAAATACAAATGTGGTCAAATTTCCCCAGTGTGTATTTTTGTTGCCACTGTGAAAAAAACAAACAAAAATAAAAAAAAGTTAAGAATTCAAGGAGACCTCCTAATATTTTTAACTTTATTTTATTTTCTCCATGCAAGAAACGTGTTTTTTTTGCCTTGTGGTACGAAACCATTCGTGTGCGACTCCGACTCGCACTTGGCCGGTTTTTACATTTTCAATAACAAGCTATTATCTACGAGTGGAGAAAAGTCTCATAACGACCCCTAATTTACAGAAACCGTCAAGAAAAGAGTGAATATTCATTCCTCCACAAGTCTATAAAACGAAACAATAATGATGGCATTATAAAAGTTTCGTTATAAAAATATGTTACCTTGTTCCTTCAATATGTCTGTGTATGGGCGTGAATTGGCAGTACGGTTGTCTGCGGCGGCCAGCCCAAGGCGACTACGATAGTTTTGTATTGTTTGCTTTACATTGCTTTCTAAGAACCAATTGCTTCATTTGTTTCTAAAAGAATACACAGCTAGGTACGTACTGCAGCGGAATCCATACTAATATTATAAATTCGAAAGTAACTCTGTCTGTCTGTCTGTATGTTACCTTTTCTTTTCACGCCTACACCGCTGAACCGATTTAGATGGGTATAGAGATAGTTTGAGTCCCGGGAAAGGACATAGGATACTTTTAATCCCGATATTCCCACGGGATAGAGACTTATGCGGATGAAACCGCGGGGAGCAGCTAGTTCTCAATAAAACGCGTATTTTATATTAACTACTGTAGGGGCAGCAACTGTATTATCAACTGCAGTCATCGACACCCGTCGACGGCTGCAGTTGCCTCTGCCATTGAAACCTAGCGCTCATGTGTATGAACATTAATCTTGTAATTACTTCAATCAGTCAATCTACTTATTTTTAAATCTTCACGCGCGCTGTCAGCTCTCCAAACTTATATTCTATTCTTTTCTAATCTTCTAATTAAGAAATAGTGTTAATCTCATAATGTTTATAACATATAAATAAAATACTAGCTGCGCCCCGCGGTTTCACCCGCATAAGTTTCGATCCCGTGGGAATATCGGGATAAAAACTATCCTATGTCCTTTCCCAGGACTCAAACTATATCTATACCAAATTTATCTAAATCGGTTCAGTGGTTTAGGCGTGAAAAGGTAACATACAGACAGACAGAGTTACTTTCGAATTTATAATATTAGTATGGATTCGTAGACATCGGTTGTCATAGCCAACCGGGCTAAACCTGTACAGTACCTACATTTTAATTTTCGAAAAAACTTAAAACTTTTATTTTGGACCCCTGTAGTGGAAAAACAACTGTTTACACCAAAATTATGTAGATAGGTAAGTCCAATAACAAACAATCTAACCATTAATTATTTATACTTACTAACATTTATTCAACAGCAAAATATTATTTTAATAACAAACTGCAACTAACTGCAAAAACAGAATATTATTAAATTGTGCCCAAATAATAACAGCATCACTGGCCAAATGGAAATGATTCAAAACAACAATATTTTATTTTACATTCATTAATTAGTTTATTGACCAAAGCACTCACAAACAAACATTTGGGAATTGAAATAGGCAATTTTTTGCGAAATACATGTTTTGTTTGCAATAAATTAATTAATATTCGGGATGATCAGAGCGGAGTATAGACATTAATTTTATTTATCTGATCTATCTACGTAGTCAATGGAATGAAGGAATATTGAAAACCAAGCAAGTTGTCACAGTTATCAGGGTCGACACGCAGTGAGTTTTTAAATTATAAGCCAGGTTGAAATAATTAAGGTAAGGTAAAGCTAAGGTATTTAAATAAACAAAAATTGGTAGACATAATCTCAATCCATACTAATATTATAAATTCGAAAGTAACTCTGTCTGTATGTCTGTCTGTATGTTACCTTTTCACGCCTAAGCCGCTGAACCGATTTAGATGAAATTTTGTATAGAGATAGTTTGAGTCCCGGGAAAGGACATAAGATACTTTTTATCCCGATATTCCCTCGGGATCGAGACTAATGCGGGTGAAACCGCGGGGCGCAGTTAGTAGTAATATAATTATGTAATTCAAAATCGAAACCCGAAAAACCGAACGAACCGAACGAATTAAGTATGTAAATTAATTGTAAAGTAGTTTTTGATCACCTGATCTTATGTAGTAATTGATTGAATTTAATTTTAAGGTATTTTTTTATCAAATGATCTCACTAGCAATATGAGGTTTGTAAAATTTATTTTAAAGGAAATTTTTGCTGAAAGTAAGTAAGTATAATATGTGGAACTGTTTATATTTTAGATATTAGAGGTCTGGAAGTGCAATATTTTATGCAAAATAATGATATTGTTTTCTATTCTCAAAAAACCTATTCCAATAATTCAGCATCTTAATTGGGTAAAACACTTTCAATAACTATCAGCTATATGTATGCAATAATATATATATGCAATAACTAACTATGATTTTTAAGGATTGCTTCGTATATTTCGAACATTTAGCTGATCGACGACGTATATAACGCATGAATTGTATGAAAGATTAGAATAGAATTAGGAATTTCCTTCAAAATCCTTCGGATTGAAAGTGTGTTATGCAATTCGGGTGTTGGTCTTTCTTTTGCCACTCTTCTAAATAACTTGAAGAGATGGGTTGCTGATTGAGTTAACGGAAAATTCACCTTTTTACGGTTCTGTACCTCGAAAGGAAAAAAACAGGACCCTTATATGAATTTCCGTCCGTCTGTCTGTCTGTCTGTCTGTCTGTCTGTCAAGACCCTTTTTCTCAGGAACGCGTGGAGGTATCAAGCTGGAATTTATATCAAATACTCAAGTCTACTGTCCCTTAGAGCTGTGCAAAAATCAAACTTCTAAGCCAACGCAATCAAAAGATACAGCCGTTTATGCCGCCGCAAATTTATGACACACACACCAGGGAATCAAAAGCTACAGGGTACTTCCCGTGAACTCAGAATCTTGAAATTTGGTACGAAGCAACGTCTTATAGCACAGATATAGGAACAATTGTGAAAACCATAAATTTTTAGCTACATCATATAATAAAAATATTTGAAACAGGTTTGTACGGAACCCTCGGTGCGCGAGTCCGACTCGCACTTGGCCGGTTTTTATTTTATTTTAAGATATTTTTGTTGAAGTTAACAAAAACTACGATAAGTTTATCAGTAATTGTAAGCTTTAAGAAAGTTTTGTCCAGAAATTCACAGAGCAATGTATTAAAACCATTTGAAAATGGCCACCCACCGGAGTGGAACAGCAAGTTTGAATGTGGACTGGCCAACTAAACAATTCTCGAGTGACCAGCTCCGTTGGCAGCCTTGCCAAGCTTGCAACTTTTTGCAGAACTATCCTACATATGCGTCTATGAAAGTCATTTCCAATCAAAAATAAACTCTAAGCCGACGACATAGGGAAGGGGAATGTTAGGGTATGTAACAAAATTAAGTTGGTTTTCAACTTATATACAAAAGTGGACAGTGTTAATAGTTAGTGTCCTTCGAATTGTTATTATATACTTTTTGTTTTGGAGCCAAATGGAGGGTAGCGTACATTTGGTTCCAAAATGTTGGATATCCTTGCTTTTGTTTCACAAAATTTTGAACGTAGAGTTTTTGTTAATTTTTGCCAATGGGATACGTGCCTGAATTTTTAAAAGGAAAAGCTCTAAAGTGTTGGTAGTTACGACTACACTTGTTTTCATTGTCGCACAAAAAATTTACGAATTAGTACAAAACAGATTTTTAAAAATAACTAGGTACTTTTAATATCTAGAGTAACAACAGTAAAACGTAAAACTTTAATCTCGGTGTTCCAGGGAACAAGTTATTTTCCTGTTGCGGGTAAATAAAAGATGAGAAATAAACATGTCATGTCGTACAAACACTCAGACTCATAAAGGTGTAATACCTACATCGACAACTAACAATTAAAGTGTCTACAATCTTTGTTCCATATTATTGTTTAGCCTGTAAAATGTGACATATTACACATTAATAGTACAATATTATGGAACACTAATAATTGTAGCGACATAGCCCGAAGAATTGCCAAACTTAAGTGGCAGTGGGCAGGGCACATTGCTCGCAGAACAGAAGGCCGATGGGGCCGAAAGGTTCTGGAGTGGCGACCGCGTACCGGAAGGCGTAGCGTTGGAAGGCCTCCCACAAGGTGGACCGACGACCTTGTGAAGGCCGCAGGAACTCGTTGGATGCGAGAAGCACAAAACCGGTCGAAGTGGAGGTGCTTGGGGGAGGCCTATGTCCAGCAGTGGACGTCTTTCGGCTGAAATGATGATGATGAATAGTTGTAGACAATCAAATGAATTGTTGGCGATGTATGCATCTATTTGAGGTTGCATATAATCAGCATATAATGCTGACACTGCTGGGACACAGGCTCCTTTCGGTGAGAGGGAGTGGGCCGTAATCTACCACGCGGGCCCAGTTGGTTGATGTCGCATGTGTTCGAATTTTTGGTTCAAGAAAATGCCGGTTTCGTCACGAACATTTCCTTCACCGTTTCGAAAGCAGTGGTAATGAAATAATTTACAAAAACTAAAGCGCCTGTCTGGGTTGGAAGCTACTACCACAACTCGTAAGTCGCGGCCGCTACCACTGGGCCACCACTGCTCTGCACTGCTCTTTTGAGGCTGACTGTACTTAAATCATATATAATTTTATAATATAATATAATTACATCACATATCACATAATAATATAATAATCATACTAATATTATAAAGGCGAAAGTTTGTGAGTCTGTGTGTGTGTTTATATGTTTGTTACTTCTTCACGCTCAAACGGCTGGACCAATTTCGATAAAATTTTGTATGGAGGTAGCTGACACCCTGGATTAACATATAGGCTTTTTATCCCGATATCCCTACGGGATCAACATTTACGCGGGTGAAACCGTGGGGCGCAGTTAGTAAACCATAAACATGATTACAAACCTGTGAATAACATCGTTAATTCATTGTTGTTTTTTACTAGCTGACCCGGCGAACTTCGTATACCACCTCAGAATTAATAAATTAATGTTGTGTTTAATTATTCATCAAAAAACTCGTTCCATACCAAATGTATGAGAAAATGAATTATGTTCATTTTTCTTTTCGTAAATTTTTCCCATGTTTTAATAGTTATTCGGGGAGGAGGCAAGACTTACCAACTGAACTTCGACAAACTTTAGTACGACAAGATTTTAATTATTATTCGACACTACGGAACTCCGACACGTCTTCATTTCGACAATACTTTAGTTCGAAATGCCTTAAGTCTGAAACTACTGTACTCCGATAAAGCGTTTCTTCGACATAACTTAACTAGGAAACGATGCGACTTCGACGACGTGCTACTTCGACAACTATGGTAGTCCGACATGAGTCAATTTCGACATACTCTACTCCGGCATGCTGTACTTCGACAATATCTTACTTCGACGTTATATATCTGAGACACGATGCTACTTCGAAATTATTCTGCGACATTAGGGAACAACTAAATTTGTGAAAGATGATATGGCTAGAAAGGGGGTGACTACAGACTACTACTAAAAAAAATGTACCTATAGTGCTCTTAAATAGAAAGAAAATTAATATTTTTAAAACTATTATACAGTTAAATAAAGAAAGAACAAAGGAACACAGAAAATGAAAGAACTCGAAATATCTGAAATATCTGATATTGTCGAAGTACAGCATGCCGGAGTAGAGTATGTCGAAATTGACTCATGTCGGACTACCATAGTTGTCGAAGTAGCACGTCGTCGAAGTCGCATCGTTTCCTAGTTAAGTCATGTCGAAGAAACGCGTTATCGGAGTACAGTAGTGTCGGACTTAAGGCATTTCGAACTAAAGTATTGTCGAAATGAAGACGTGTCGGAGTTCCGTGGTGTCGAATTAAAATCTTGTCGTAGTAAAGTTTGTCGAAGTTCAGTTGGTAAGTCAGGAGGCAAATCCAATAAATCAAAAATCATAAAAATCGGTCCAGCCGTTCTTGAGTTATAAATGGTGTAACTAACCCGACTTTGTTTTATTTATTCATACTATATAATATTACGAGTAGAAATTCGAAAGTAACTCTGTCTGTCTGTCTGTATGTTACCTTTTCACGCCTAAACCACTAAACCGATTTTGATGAAATTTGGTATACAGATAGGTTAAGTCCCGGAAACGAACATAGGATAGTTTTTATCCCGATATTCCCACGGGATCGAAACTTATGCGGGTGAAACCGCGGGGCGCAGCTAGTATTAGAATATAAGCGAAGACCTCCTTACTCTCTTTACACGTTTCTTTGTCCAGAAAAAAAAAAGTAAAGAAACGCTTGCCAGTGTTTATAAATATCTATCTTCACGTCAAATTGCTATGATATACTAGCTGAGCTCCACGGTTTCACCCGCGTAAATGTCGATCCCGTCGGAATATCGGGATAAAAAGTAGCCTATATATTAATTCAGGGTGTCAGCTACCACCATACAAAATTTTATCAAAATTGGTCCAACCGTTTAAGCGTGAAGAAGTAACAAACATATAAACACACACACTCACAAACTTTCGCCTTTATAATATTAGTGTGATGTGCAAATTACTTAACTAGAACATGTTCTTAAGTCTAGTCTAATGACACTCGAGTAACGATACATATTTAAACTTAAACCCCAATTCAAATCTCCCATAGAAACGGCACATAAAACTACATAAACAGTGTCTCAGTATCTCAAAGATCGGTCTTTCAAAGCCATTGCGGGGTTATTCAGCCAATCCCTTTTCTTTTAGATCACAATTCTACCTAAATTTCTTTTGAACACCGTCCATACATCAACTTAGTTCCACCTCGTAATCTGTACTAACCTCAGAAACCTTTACAGGGTACGATACGACTCCGATACGATGGGGTAAAATGATGATCGTACCTTTTATTAAGGCGAATGGTTACGCCAAACTTCAAAGTAGACCTCTCTTTGAAGGCCTACTTCTCCCAAATGGATAGCCCAAATATATTAAAAAAAAATATATGATATGTGACATATGTTTACAAATATAATTTAAGTTTGATTTTTTTAATATTACTGTTAGTTTTAACAATAAAAAATCATATCCATCCTCTTATTTTACGCAAGAATTTTCTTTCTACTTTCAAACGCCTGAAGCGATTTTGATGATTCTTTCACCAAATTATAGCAAATTTAATGGTTTATAAAAATTAAGTTTGTTTTTTTTAATAATTATGTTGCCGCCTATGCTTAGGTGTGTGTTAGGGAGACTAAATGAAATACTGTTATAGAACAAACCAATACTTATTTAGATCTTTTAAATTTAAACTGACGTGTAGACGTGTACAAGATTACAGAAATTCTAGGACCCGTTACAATATTAAGCGTATGTTGACCGATCGGTGGTGCCGCGTCGGAGCAAGTCAAAGAGACCCCGGCCTTCTACCGCGGAGCCCGAGCGAGGTCCCCCCGCCGTCGTGTGTGGTGGCGCGCCGCCATTGGTCCGCTGCGGTATGGCGTGATACCTGCCGCTGGTCGCAACGGCGCTCCGATTGGCTCAGCGGAGATGGTCGGTGGATGACGTCGGCCCGCTGCCTGCGCGCCGCGCTGGTTGCTAGGCGGGCACAGGCCGCAACATACTCCCGGGCGTTGAAGACTTCGACTTCAACTGGATGACATGTCCCGCCAGAGGGGACACATCGTGCGGACGGCACGAGTGACCGTCCCTTTGGTTGTGGCGACGTCCGCCACCCGGCTGACCCCGTCTGGGCCTGGGTGTAGGCGCGTGACGCGCCCCAGGCGCCACTGGAGCGGCGGAAGGTTTGCCTCCCGCAGGAGCACGAGGTCGCCGAGGCAAATGCCTCGCTGCTGGGTCCTCCACTGGGACCGTTGCTGCATCTCGGCCAGGAACTCCTTCTGCCACCTGGACCAGAACTGTTGGCGGATTTTTTCAATTACTTTGTAGCGGTTGGGCCGCAGTGCCGTAAAGGGTGGTGATGGGACGGCGGTCAACGGCCTGCCCACCAGAAAGTGCCCCGGGGTTAGTGGAGAGGGGTCATTAGGGTCGGACGAGAGGGGAGAGAGGGGACGGGAATTGAGTATGGCCTCAATCTGCGAGAATAGTGTCGCCAGCTCCTCGAACGTCAAACAGGCCTCCCCAGCTACTCGTTTAAGATGATATTTAGAGGATTTTATACCAGCCTCCCATATGCCTCCGAAATGGGGCGAATATGCAGGTCCAAACACGAAGCGGATTCCCTCGTCCGCCGTGTAATTGTACACAGATTCTTGGGCCTCCTGCAGCATCCTACCCAGCTCATTGCATGCACCTAGAAAATTACGACCGTTATCACAATGTATGACATAGGGTTTACCTCTCCTAGCTACAAACCGGTGGAGACACAGAATGAATGCTTCAGACGTGAGGTCGCTGACCAACTCTAGGTGAACCGCCTTAGTGGTGAGACACACAAACAGACATAGATAACTTTTAGTTATGCGGTTCCCTCGGCCTTTACGACTCGAAATTTTAAACGGGCCCGCAAAGTCTACCCCACAAGAACTGAAGGCGAAGCTATTATCCGTTCTGACGGCCGGCAAATCACCCATAATTGGTTCGAAAGGTTTACCTCTCAATCGCGTACACACAACACACTGCCTGGTGGTCGTGCGAGCAAGGGTTCGCCCTCCCAAGGGCCAATATTCCTCACGGATGGCTGCAAGCAGTGCCTGGGGACCAACATGGAACAAGCGCAAGTGTTCATATTTTACTAACAGCTTAGTGAATCTATGTTTAGCGTCTAGAAGAATCGGGTGCTTCTTATCATAGCTGAATCTCGAATTTTCTAGCCGGCCTCCCACCCGTAGCACTCGTTCCGAGTCTACAAAAGGATTAAGGGGCAATATTTTCGAATTTTTATTTAACTGCAGCCCTTTGCTCAATATTTCGATTTCTTCAGAGAAAGTCTCATGTTGACTGAGTTTAATTAGAAGAGTGCATGCCTTTTGCAACTCTTCAACCGATAAGGTTGGACTAGCATTTATCTGCCCTTTTCCTATCTGGACAAATCTTAGCACGTAGGCAACTGTTCTTTTCAGCCGTAGGAAATTAGAGAACCTGTTGAAATCTATAAGCTTTGTATTATCTACTCTATTACTATTATTTGCCGCACATGAGTATGGGTTAAGTGGTTTGACTTCTGGCAGCGATTTTTCCTCTAACGGAGCTAGCTTGGGAGACCACTCACTGTCTTCTTGTTTTAAGAAGGGAGGGCCTTCCCACCAAAGCGTTGAACCTTGCAGCACGTGAGGTTCTACTCCTCTTGATGCCATATCTGCAGGGTTCAAACTTGTGCGCACATGACGCCATTGATATTCAGCTGTTAACTCCTGGATTTCATTTATTCTGTTACGAACAAACATTTTAAGTGAGTTTGGCTGCATTTTTAGCCATCCTAGTACTACCGTGGAGTCGGTCCATATTAATTTTTTATTTATTTTTCCTTTCAAGGACTGAATTACTTTATGACTAAGTCTCGCGCCGAGGAGCGCTCCACATAATTCTAGTCTAGGGATAGTCATAGGTTTAAGGGGTGCTACCCTGGCCTTGGCACATAGTAGGCGTGAGGTGTAGCTACCTTTGTTACTCCTTGACCTTAAATAAACGCAGGCGCCGTAGGCTGCCTGTGAGGCATCTACAAAACAATGCAATTCAATATACTCTGGTAATTCACACAGAGTGTGTCTAGGTAGATGCAAGTTATACAGATATGATAAATTATTGCTAAAGTTTAGCCAGTCCTTAGCAAAATTATTTGGTACTGGCTCATCCCAGTCTAACTTGGCGCACCATAGCCTTTGGAGTAGAATTTTTGGCTTTATGATGGCCGCACTCAGTAGTCCTAATGGATCAAATATTTTACATGTCATCGATATAATCGTTCGTTTAGTTATCTGAGCAGCTATAGGTATATTTGTGGAAAATTGAATTGTGTCATTCACTGGAGACCAGTTTAATCCTAGCACAGCGGATTCCTTGCTCAGATCTAGAACATCAGTACTAAAGGGGTCCTTCTTGAATATTTGCGGACAATTTGTACGAAATTTTCTAAGCTTGAAACCCGCCGACTCTAACACTCTAGTAGTACCCTTATGGATGTGCGTCAGCTGATCTTCTGATGCGCAGCCAGTGCTTAAGTCGTCTATGTAGAAATCAGTTAGCATAACCTCCTTTATAAGTTCGTCATCACATTCTAGCGCGAGTTGTTGAAGACACCTCGTACTAAGGAAGGGAGCTGACGCTGTACCATAAGTCACTGTATTTAACTGGTACGTTACAATGTTGTGAGACTTCTCACAACGCCATAGTATTAATTGCAAATGACGTTGTGACTCATCAATGAGAATTTGCCTATACATTTTAGTAATGTCTCCGGTAAGAACAAACCTATGCTCTCGAAAACGTAGTAATATGGACATCAAGTCACTCTGAATGACTGGACCTACTGCTTGTATCTCATTCAGCGATTTTCCAGAGGTAGTCTTCGCAGATGCGTCGAAGACTACTCGGAGTTTGGTGGTTTCACTATGTTCCCGAATGACACAGTGATGGGGTAGGTAGTACCCGAACTGCGGTTGTGCAATTTCGGTAAGGTGACCTAATTCCTTATACTCCTTAATGAACTCTGAGTAAGCTTCCTTTAGTTGGGGGTTTTTATTTAATTTGGTTTCTAAGTGGGTAAGCCGCTTCCTAGCTATTGCATAGGAATCGCCTAACGCGCTCTCAGGGTCTTCCTTTAGAGGCATTGCTACAGAAAATCTTCCGTTTGACAGGCGTTTGGTATGTTGAACAAAATGCCCTTCACAGAAATGTTCATCGGGGGAACGGGAATAGTGTTCAGCATAACCCTCTTCGATTTCCCAGAATCTTTTTAGACACTCTTGTGCGTCTTGGCTAAAGTTACAAGTTACAGTGAGGGACTTTAGGCTACCTTGCCCTGTAGGGCCTGACACTACCCAGCCTAGTTTAGTGTCTTGTAGTGCTGGTTTATTTTTGCCTAGATATATGTGATTGGCATTCACAATCGCCCAATATACATCCGCACCTAACAGAATGTCTATCTTCGAAGGTTCATAGAAAGTGGGATCCGCTAGACTAACTTCCTTTGGTATACCGAGTTGCTTAACGTTTACCTGTATGTTGGGCAACGTACCCATAATATTTGGTAAGACAAGACAGTTAACCGAGATACAGAAATTAGTCACGCGCGACTTGAGTTTAATGTTTACCCTTTCGGAAACCTTTGAAATGGAATTATTTATTCCGGCAACGTGAGTGGGACGGGAAGTGTCACAAATTAACCCGAGCTTTTGTTTCATGCTGTTGGATAGTAAGGACATCTGACTACCTGTGTCTAGTAACGCTCTTGCCTGATAGATTTCCCCAGTTTGCGGATGCACTATGTCTACTAGAGCCGTGCCTAGCAGTACTTGACCTACTGAGGCCGCTGAGAGAGAAACCGGTAAGCTAGAGGGCTCAAGGGCCGGAGCGTCTGCTGTGGACCTATTGGTCTTAAACTCGTCATTGTGTACTAGTGAATGATGTTTCCGTTTGCATACACGACACGTAAGCTTGGACTTGCATTGGAATGAGTTGTGACCGCTCTTAAGGCAATTTTTACATAGTTTTAATCTTGTGACTTCAGATAGCCTATCCCCTATGTCCATATTCTTAAATTTGGAGCACTCGGATAAATGGTGACTGTTATTGCAGACATGACACGTGGACGGTCCACCTTTATCTCCTAATGCAGCAAAAGTCCTATTCGGTTTAGGCTCTTTATTGCTGCTTGGCTTTCGGTCCCTTTTCTCGGCATTTTCCATGCCTGCGAAATACATTGTTTCTAGAATATCGGCTCGATTTCTTAGAAACCTTGTGAAATTTTCTAAGCTATGGTAATCGGCTAACGTAGACCTATGCTCTTCCCATTTAGTATTAGTCACCGGATCTAACTTTGAAGCTAGAATGAATAGAATAAGTGCATCCCATTTGTCAGTCGGCTGACCCAAAGCTTCCAGCGCTCTCAAGTTTTTTGACATATGGTCTACTAAGTACCTTAA
Source organism: Amphipoea oculea (assembly GCA_945859645.1). Classification (NCBI taxonomy): domain Eukaryota; kingdom Metazoa; phylum Arthropoda; class Insecta; order Lepidoptera; family Noctuidae; genus Amphipoea; species Amphipoea oculea. The sequence goes on along the minus strand of OX243878.1, from coordinate 2,082,305 downwards.
CGCCTTGTAGGATTCTCGACTACACTTTTCAACACTAATTAAAGCTTTGAGATGATTGTTTATGAGAATATTTTTATTATCATATCGCTCGCATAGTAAATCCCATGCTAGTTTGTAGCTATTCGAGGTAAACTCTATTGATTTAATTATCCCCTTAGCACTTCCTTCCAAAGCTGACCTTAAATAGTGAAATTTATTTATTTCTGGAATTGATTTATTGCTGTGAATAATAGAATCAAATGTATCTTTAAATTCTAGCCATGTTAACAAGTTTCCATCAAACTTTGGAAGATGTATGGTTGGCAATTTCACTCCGTTAAATGCATGAGAACAACAGCTTGGCTGATGAGAACAATTACTATTTTCTCCAACACTGTTTGCTTTATTTATTGGTAATGGGGTAGCCTCAATTAATTCTTGAGCTACAGAGAGGGCAGAGTAAAATTGACACTCTGTTGCCTCTCTTTCTTCCAATTGTTCATCTACATCGGAGCAACATATTTCAATTTCTGACTGTAATTCGTCAAATGTTTTAAATAATTCTTGAAACTTGGCTAATCTCAAAGAAATTTCTTTAACTTGGACACTGGCAACCTCTTTAGGCTCCAAGTTCTTCATAGTACCTAAATACTCTATGAATTTTGTTAATCTACCCTTTATGGTGCCACGCTTTCTAATTAACTCTTTAATTTTGACCTTCAGGTCGGTATCTACACTGGTCATTTTGCTATCAACGAGACCTATTGTCTATCGCAATACAAAACACAAAACAATGAAATACAATGAGCTGAATAGATAAATGTGCAGTGAACCTGACAATGTTATGCGTTGCTCCAACACGGTCCCAGGTACGACTTCCGCGTCGTAGCGGGCCGCCGGCCGGCCGCCGCTAATGTAGTCGGCGCGTCGAGGGAATCCGCTGTGTTGGCTGCGTTGGTTCTGCACCGGAACAGTTGCCGTATGGCCGGAACTCTGAAATAGTCAGCAAGATGGCTGGTTCACCAAGCTTTGGTTGCGTGCACTTAATTCACACGCGTGCATGAATATGGATTGGGTAGGAAAAACAATGCGTGCAGCTTAAAATGCTAGCTTGCGTTTTACAATATCGCCAAAAGTGAGGTTATGCGTTACGTGGGATTAAATTTATGAAACTGAACTTAAGCGGGTAGGTGCACACGAACATACAAATGATTCGACTAGAGTGGAAAAATTGCAGCTTAGCGCCTAGCCAAGCATGAAGCATAAGCCAGCTCAACCCACGTGCAATTAACCCTGCAAATTAGGAAAAGATATGGCCCTTTTCCCGTTTGACGTTCGAACAGCAAGCCGCGCACTGGTTCACAGCGCAAGGGCACACAGGAAAAAGATTAAAGAAAGGAAATGAATGGATCAGGGCTTACTCTCCTGGGCTAGACCTTCGGCAGACGTGTTGAGTTTGACCCGCCGTCACCCTCCGAAGTCTCCCTGGACACAGCAGCTCGTCCGCGCTCCCCTTCTTCTTGATTACGCAGCCCGGCTGGATGGATGGCGGGCTGCGGCACTTGCTCCACGCGACGAATTTTCCGTCGACGCTTCTCGACGATTCGATCTTCCGCCGCTTCTCGATGATTCGATGAATTTAAATTTTACGCAACGAGTCCTGTCACGGTCGCCACTTGTTGCCGCCTATGCTTAGGTGTGTGTTAGGGAGACTAAATGAAATACTGTTATAGAACAAACCAATACTTATTTAGATCTTTTAAATTTAAACTGACGTGTAGACGTGTACAAGATTACAGAAATTCTAGGACCCGTTACAATATTAAGCGTATGTTGACCGATCGGTGGTGCCGCGTCGGAGCAAGTCAAAGAGACCCCGGCCTTCTACCGCGGAGCCCGAGCGAGGTCCCCCCGCCGTCGTGTGTGGTGGCGCGCCGCCATTGGTCCGCTGCGGTATGGCGTGATACCTGCCGCTGGTCGCAACGGCGCTCCGATTGGCTCAGCGGAGATGGTCGGTGGATGACGTCGGCCCGCTGCCTGCGCGCCGCGCTGGTTGCTAGGCGGGCACAGGCCGCAACAATTATTATTTAAGTGGGAAAAAATCAGTAACACCATGGTTTTACCTATACGGGCGCGGGCAGCTGCCGCCCGGTCAGTCTCGCTGTATCGTTCGCACGGGGAGGTTGTGTCGCATGTCGGCTCGCTCCGATCTGCATTTTTGTGGCAAAGACTAAATAGCGCAGATAGTACACTCGGACTGTTCGTTTACGCTTGGACGTTGATAGTATTAGTAGTAGTGATAGTTTGTTTGCGAGTGGACGCTATTTTATTGTCTATTGAATAATTTGAATACTAATATAATAATAATATCAATAAAACACGTTTATTCAGTATACAGATCGTTTATTCACGTATACAGTTTATAAAAAAATACAATTACAAAAAAAATATTTAAACTAACTTATGACTAATACCACTCTTAACAGTGGTAGTTTTTAGGGTTCCGTACCCAAAGGGTAAAAACGGGACCTTATTACTAAGACTCCTCTCTCCGTCTGTCTGTCTGTCACCAGGCTGTATCTCACGAACCGTGATAGCCAGAAGAACGGTTATGTTTTTCGAGAATATATAATATATACTCTCGAAAAACAATTATACATACATAAACACATATTATGTATGTATGTATGTATAATTGTTTGGCACGCTCTGCGGCCTGAACGGCTCGATGGATTTTAGCTTGAGAGGTGTCGTTAGATTCGTATGTACTGTGAGAGTGACACTGGGTATATCAAAATAAAAAATACAAAATGGCGGATTTTTGGCGCAATATTATTTCTTCAAAAAAAATTATTTTCTCATAACCTATCGAGTGGGGTATCAAAATAAAAGGTTTTAAAAGGTGATTACAAAAATATATACAACTTATAATATGGTAAAAACTAATTCAAAGTGACAAATCGTAAAAAAACACCTACCAAGAACTAAATCTGAGTTTGAGTTTGAGTTTAAAAAACCCGACTGCAACCTTATACTAAAACTAACTGAAAAGCTAAAAACAAGCCCATTTTAAATTAAATAAAAGTTGGAAGCAGGCGGGACCCATTTGAGTTTGAAACTATAATAAAGGTATTCTTCTGGCAATCACGGTTCGTGAGATACAGCCCGGTGACAGACAGACAGACGGACAGAGGAGTCTTAGAAATAAGGTCCCGTTTTTACCCTTTGGGTACGGAACCCTAAAAACTACCATTGTTAAAAGCGGTATTAGTCATAAGTTTTTTATTTTTTTGTAATTGTATATTTTTATAATCGGTATACGTGAAAAAACGAACTGTATACTGAATAAACGTTTTTTATTGATATTATTCTTATTTTTTATTTGTCTCTAAGAAAGCAGTATTTTTACTGTACAATAGCATTCATACTCACAACATAAATATTATACGTATTCTCGATCCATCTACACTCAGTAGGTAGCGTCATAAAACTGCCTAAGATAAAATGCGTCCCACGCCGCATCTGCATGCACTACGTACGAGTACGACACTCTTTGACATTGGGGAGGTAAGCGGGCGCGCGGGGTGAGGCACTGAGTTCGCCTATGCTCCGCCCAAACGCTCAAGGACATTCGAGGCTATAATCGCCTTAAGGCGCGGTCAAAAGCACATTTTTAGTTAATTGACAACAGTGCATCGCGACAGCAAATTTGAATACGGTTTAAAACAGCGATGCGTTTGATGTTAGTTGAATAGAATGACCACCAAAATAAAGTAATTTTGCAGTTTTAATTAAATTAAAAACTAAATGCACGGCTCAGTGGAATTTTTTTTAGATATTTCTTTAGTTGACTGAATTCCCTTTATTATTGTTACATAATAATACAGGGTGAAATTAAATTCATGGGCGTCCTTTTAAGGGGTCATTGTACTCATTATTATGAACAACTTTTACTATGGGACTAAACCTAAACTTGCGAAAAAAAATCAGCTGTTCCTTGCATTTATGTTCACATAATTCGTCAAAATGTAGGAAAAAGCTGATTTTTTTTCGCGATTTCAGGTTTGATCCCATAGTAAAAGTTGTTCATAATGATGAGTACAATGACTCCTTAAAATGGTACCCATGAATTTAATTTCACCCTGTATAATACTTTACGCTCAAAATTTTGCGAATTATGCGACGAAATTTCAGCTCTGTTTTATGACTGTTTTATCATGATACTATTTTATTTTTACGAAATATTTTTGAATAGGTAACTCTTTTTTTGAACATTTGACAATACGCAATTTTTTCTGGCTTGTATTATGTACCAATACGCCTAACTGCGCGACAAACTGAGCGTTTTACGGTGTCCTGTGTTTGGCCAGTGCCTTAATATTACAAGCCTTATTTACACCCAATAGGGTTTCTTATCGGCAATAATGACGAACTTCCATATATAATAATAATAATAATAACGGCTGGCAACACCAACGTCAACAAGTCAATTTCATTCTTATAATATAATTTTCAGTTTAATTAAATTTTAGAAGCAGTTTTATTGTGAAATTTTACAAGCAAAGCCCAGAAACTCAATTTTTAATAATTCCAATCGAAAAAGTACATATAATGAACCATAATATTCGAATCTTTCACCAAAAACTACCGAACCGGAGGTGACATCTGTCATGTCACCTCCGGTAAAACCAGATAAATAAAACCACAAAAATGTTGACAAGATCAGCCGCAAGACGCGCACGCCTACCACCTCCGGACTCTTCGCTCAGCTCCGCCTCGCCGCCCGCGCCGCCGGTACCCAGCGCCACTGTGAGCGCTGTGACGACGCCGGCCGCGGCAGTTGCGTCGAGCTCGAGCGACGAGTATTTCTCTCCGCCCACGACGCCACCACCTGTTCGTCGACGGGGAGGACGCCGGCCGCCGGACGGCTTAGGACCTCGAGGCCCATCGGCCTCTGATAGGGTCCCAGCTCCCGGCGGAAGTGTGCAGCGCATGAGATGGACACGATCCATCAATGAAAATGTCATGCGCTCATACTATGGGGCTACAGAGGGGGGAAACAATCTGACCGCGTATCGTGTTCGGATGCTCTCTCTTTTTCAGGTGCTTGAACCAGCTGTCAACGTTTCGACACAACGACTATCGGATCAGGTGCGGGTCATCCAACGTAATCATATGTTGGATGATACTACACTTGATCGCCTGCGAAATGAAATGCAGAGTAGCCATGTCATCGCCCCCCAGTCGCAGACTACTGTAATACTACCGCAGACTAATACAAGTCATGCTGACGAGGGAAGTAATGATAGGGCTACAAACGTAAGTACCCAGTGCAATGAGGAATTGAGGAGTGCTTTGGAGGATGCGATTCAGGAATATCGCTTCATGTCGCCCGAACTTAGGCCACGCTTGCCTCGTTTGCCCATGCATAACAAAAATAGGGCGCTGGTGGCGGTCCTGGATTCGCAGTTGTCAAAATATTTTGATACCTGCGAAGACCTCACCGATACTCATTCGATTGTAATGAGGTTGTATATCCCGCGAAAGTGTGGAGGTCGAGGGTTTTTAAACGCTAAGACCCTCCACAATCGCGAGATATGCAATCTCAGGGAATACTTCCAAGAAACCGACGTGGGGATGCATCGAGATGTAGTCATAGTGGACAAGGGCCTCACCCCGCTCTCCTTGGCTAAAGAGAACTGGCGCAAACCAGTAGTGCTTGACACTAATGATCGCATGGAGGTATGGCAGAGTAAGGAGCTTCACGGACGCTTTTTCCGGGCCCTTCATGGACCCGATGTAGACCTACTAGCGTCCGTAGCCTGGCTACGTTGCGGTGATCTCTTTGGAGAAACCGAAGGTTTTGTCTGTGCAATTATGGACGAAGTTGTGATGACGAACAATTACCGAAGATTTATTGTGAAAGACGGCACGGTTGACATTTGTCGGGCATGCCACCGGCCGGGAGAATCAATCAGGCATATTATCTCCGGGTGTTCTCGTCTAGCTAACGGAGAGTACTTGCATAGACACAACCTTGTAGCCAGGATAATCCATCAGCAACTTGCTCTGAAATACAGCCTTGTGGAATCGGAGGTGCCGTACTACAGGTATGTGCCCGACCCAGTTCTCGAAAATGGAAATATCACATTGTACTGGGATCGATCCATCATCACTGACAGGACTATTGTTGCCAATAAGCCTGATATAGTGGTGATGGATCGATTAGAGCGGCGCGCAATGATTGTTGACATAACCGTCCCGCATGATGAGAACCTCGTGAAAGCTGAGAAAGATAAACAAATCAAGTATCTTGACTTGGCTCGCGAGGTTGTCGACATGTGGGATGTTGACTCAGCAATCATTGTGCCGATAGTCGTCACAGCCAATGGGTTGATTGCCAAGAGCCTCGACCAACACCTGAGGAGGCTCACGTTGGGCAGCTGGATCAAGGGCTTGATTCAGAAAGCGGTACTTCTGGACACGGCTCGCATTGTCAGGAGGTTCCTCTCTCTGGAGCCCTGACCGCCGGTAGCTTGGACCCTGTTCCCGATACCGGTGGGCTACTATTTTTTATATTTTTAAATGTTTTTATATATTTTTTATACTAATATTTAAAAATATAATTTATATGTACATAATGAAATAAAGGAAATAATAATAAACATTTAATTCAGACCAGGTCCATATTTTGTTAGTAACAATGTAAGTACTTAAAACTGATGTTAGTATTGGTAATAAAATTAAATAACGACATGAAGTCGCACCCACCTTTGCAGCATGGGGGACTCCCACCGATCAGTAAAAACTCACTCACTTTCATGCCCTATTTAACCCCTTTAGGGGATACACTTTAGAGGTTTTTTTCTTTTCAAGAATAATTCCTTTGTGCTCATCATAATCAGCCTATAATATTCCCACTGCTGGTACACAGGGAGTGGGCTATACCTACTTAATGTACCACGCGGGCTCAGTGCGCGTTGGTAGATACCACGATGTCTGATCAACGAAACGATTCCAAAAATCGTATCCACTAACGACTCTTCACTTGTGGGTAACTTAGCTTCGCCAACCACGCCCATCAATCTATGCTATCCACAACGAAGTACAGACTCCGTACGTTACTGCACATAATTGCTGCTAATTCATTCAACTTTCAACCTTCTGCTGAAGGAAATAAAGGTTACAAAAACTGCAAAGTTATCCCGGTTAAGGCGGATCGCGGCCAGAAATTGATTGTGGAAGTCTTTATAGTGCTTAATGAAAGAATTGAAACAGATAAAATGGAGTTGGACCGGACTTCGGGTGGCTCCATTTTACTTTGCGTTGCAATTTTTCGATTCCATTTGGCTGTTTTCGCGTATTTTCTCGTGCCAAAGTGCAGTTGTTAATGATTTGTGTCGAAGTGAAAAAGTGCAGATGATTGTTTCAAGTTTTTAAAGTGTCTGGAAAGCGAGATAGCTGGGCTATGTAATAATCACTTACCCCTTATTACCTACTTAGTAACGTGGAGTAAAGTTATAACACACCAGTGTATTCCCCGAAGGTTCAGGCAGAGTGTACCTAATAGTACACCCACATTTCGCCAGTTATGTTTAAGGCCCATGTAATAGGGGGCAAGCCTATTGCCGTCAATCGGGCATAAATCCAGTTGCCGGGCTGTTACCGAGCTTTTCAAGTTGGTGAAAACCCAATAACTTTTTGCCCGACCCAGGAATCGAACCTAGGTCCTCATGCTCGGCAGTAGCGTTTGCGACCACTACACCAATGAGGCAGTCAGCCCCGAAAAATGTATGGCTAATTATGAATAAGAATAATATTTATTTGCGTAAAACATGGTATATAAGGTTGTTAAAATACATTGTAGAGCATACATGTTTTGCTTATATCATAGCATGTAAATAATATTATTTACATGCTATGATATAAGCAAAAGTTACATTACAAAATGTTTCCCGTCAAGAAATTCTTTTATACTGTAAAAATTATTATTATTCAACCATTTGTGTAGGTAGTTTTTTTTTAAACAATCTAAGATCTAAAGTTTTAAAATCACTTGGAATTTTATTATACATATATCCGTATATGCTTATACTGGTAGAAACTTTACACCGCGCTTATTATTAAGAAGGCTGTGTTTAGTTTTGGAGCTGCTGAAGATTGTAAGTCTATCTTTGCATTGTATAAATTCAATCTCCTAGTATTGTATAATTGCATAACACATGTGTGAGTACTATGTACACACTATAAAGCTACCATTTACTGGGTACGTCTTTCATTGACTTGAATGTGCTCTGGCGGCTGAGAGTAGGTATGTCATGCTCACTCAAATGTGTTGGATCATTTAGCTCCCTTCAAAATGGTTGAGCTGAATGGTGCTGATGCATGCGTCATGTTCGTGAACGGGCGCCGTCAGTAGGGACTGGTCATCTCTTTGCTGCCATGGCTTATTTTAATTTATTATTTGAATTGTTGTTTTTTCTCATCTTTTCATTATGGACGCTTTTAACGTTCTGCATCGTTCTCACATGTATAATTTTTAACATGAATGATGTAACCAAGACTTTGTAACCACATTATTTTGATTTAAAAGAGTGTCCATGGAGTTTCTTGCCCGTTCTTCTCCATAGGTACCTACGCTTTGGAATGGGCAACTAGCTTCACTTTTTCTGACTGACTGACTTCTTGACAATTCAAAAGTGCCTGTAAATGGTTTAATTGAAATAAATGCTTTGAGTTTGAGTTTGAAGTGTTAGGCGAAATTCAATTTTTTTTTTTTTTTTGCAATTTGCAATAGAGATTTGTTCTTATGGAACAAATCTCACAAAGTTGACATAGTGATGATGTTCTTCAGAAAGATCACATGCGTAGTACTCGCAACCGGCATGTGTGTGTGACCAGATTTATGAACATAGACTTCATCTATCGCTTTCAATCAGGCGTGATTAGGGTCAAGAGCGGGCCCATTAAGCAATAAAAAAAAAACATAAACGAAGAAAAAGGAGTATAATAGGAACCGTAGCGGGTGGGGTTCTACAGCTTCTGTTTATCCCCATGGGAATAAGGCGTGAGTTTATTTATGTATTTACATTATGTACAACACCAAATATCGTAGCATTTTGCTACGTGCTACGAGCTACGCGCTACACAACTACTAATTACTTTCACTAATCGCGTGTAAACGGGCCAGCTTGTTCAGCAATGAGTTAGTTTACAAGACGAGTCGTAGAAATCAGCTGGCTTTAAGCTGTCGTCAGCGGAGTCAAATAGCTACGGCGAATTTCAATACAGAGGTCATGCTGGAGAGAAATGTACAGAAAGTCTAACGGTTATTAAAGCTCTTGATTTTTGCGAGAGACGCTTCTGCCCGTGGCTGCGTCTGCGTGAAAATTCTTGTTCTCCCGATCCACCACGTCGCATCGCATCGTCTGTCCGCGCTATTACCTCGTTTTTTTCTGTCTTTTTTTCTAGTGCTCGTCTCCTACGGGTGATGGCGTGGCGACCCAGAGGTATCGGCCTCGACTTACGAGATTTAGGTCCTGAGTTCGAACCCAGGCAGGCACTTTACTTTGTATATTTATTTTCATCACCACTGTACATTGCTTACGAAACGGTAAAGGAAAACGTCGTGAGGATGTTCTAGAACCAAAAACTCAAAGACATGTGATATCCACCAACCCGCACTGGGGCCACGTGGTGGATTATGGCCCACTTCCTCTCATTGAGAGGCTCCGCCTGTGTCCCAGTAGTGAGAACATTATAAGCTGATTATGCTATAGCTGAATGTGAAATATGTAGGTAACATGACAAGTTTCATTCTTCAACCATATTTTTCCAACCCTAACATCATCTGCCTTGTCTTTTCCCACCTATGTTGGGGTCGGCTTCCAGTCTAACCGGATGCAGCTGAATACCAGTATTTTACATGGAGCGACTGCTTATCTGACCTCCACAACCCAGTTACTGGGTAATACAATACGCCTTGGTAAGACTGGTTATCAGACTTTCGGGCTCCTGACTACCCGTAACGACTGTTAAAGATCTACGAATGACAGCCGGGACCAACGGCTTAACGTGCTTTCCGCGTGCTTAACGCTCTCCGCGTTTAGTCTGTGGATGGGTGACCATCATTACATAACGAGACCCGCTCCGTGCCTCGGAAAGCACGTTAAGCCGTTGGCAACCCTAACCTCCTGGGTTATTCTAAAGGTTATCCTGGTTTTAACTTTATCCGCGTTTATTACTAAGGAGAAATTCTAACGAGCCGTATCAACTTTGACTTCTGCTCCCCCACTCAACGCTCCCTATTTGGTATGCCCGTCACGCGCGCCTCACGTAGGTCGATATGACACCTACAGTCTCCAAAATTGAATTGATTTTTATCAAGCGTCGAGCAAACTCGACGATTTTTTGGCTGATCCCCTTTTTTATTATTTGTCCTAGAAGGGTAATCCTTATTGAGGTGTGAAAGGAATACTGATATTATTGTAGATGTTTATTTGTTTTTACAGTGATACGTTTACTTATTCGAATGTGAATTGATCTACTTAAGGATATTCCCTCCTGTGTTTTTCCCGATGCTGACGCCTCAAAGGAAAAGGCTGCCGTAAAGTAACGATCTGTCACTTATTGCTTTTCGAAATTGTAAGGCGCTTTTGTGTAGCTTTCATGTTTTAGCGACATTAAATTAATAGTTTATAGACTGAACAGGTGCTTAATGGAGTAATTTTGCGACACAAATTATGGACCAATTAGGGGCCATTTTCTTTTTTTACTGCCTGTATTGTGGAGGCTCAGTCACGTTTAAAAATACGTTTCCTTTTGCACATAGCTTTTTCTGAAAGCGATTTGTGTCAAAGTTTTAACTAAAAATATTGAAATATCGTTAGTACTTACTTCCCACGTGCATGCAAATACAATGTAAAAAATACTATGGTAAACTTTATTTTTAAGACGTAAGTAAGTACTTAGCAAATTATTTCAATTATTATTTCAATTTGAAGTTCAAAAATAAAGAAAATAATAAGTAATAATTAATTAATGAATTTGTTGTTCTTGTTGTTGAGTTGTTGTTGTTGTTCCATTTTAAACTAAGCACAAAGCTTGAAATCTGTTCCAAACATTGATTACAGTATGCTGCGAAGCCTTTCAAACTCGTACTTACGAAACACGATCCCAATCAGCTACCATACAAATAGAATTTCATATTAATATTCAATCTATACCTACATCTATACAAATAAATAAAATCAAAGTGTCTGTTTGTAAAGTCAAAATGACAGCTTTTTTACTAAATGCATAATTATGAAAGTACTTACAACAAATTTTTTATTTTTTTTTATTTTGTTTTTCTGTTTTTTCCAGCCTATCTGCAAAACGGCTAGACCGATTTTGACGGGACTTTCACTGGCAGATAGCTGATGTCATAGTGATGACAATAATGATAGGGATGGGGAAAAAAATAAAATCCATGGAATACAATTTGTTTTTCTAAATGCACGCGAACGAAGTCGCAGGCACAGCTAGTAACGAAATAAACACTCAATTCAAAATTCAAAGTCAAGAGCCAGCATAATTTAGTAACAGAATGTTCTGAAATGTTACAATTGTACTTAATTCACAATGATTAAGTCGTGGCACGTTTTGGCACCAAGTGAGTTCGTAAGTTCGTCTGAACCGTGCCTTATCTCGAACTTCAAACTCTGATTGGTTGTTGCGCATTTGAAAGTATTATAATAGCGTGTTCAGATCTCGCAAGTTTGTTAAAGGGGTTCCCTCTATTTGGCACAATCTTAATACTCCGAATTTTTTTTGGCATAACACACTTGGCATAATCTTCTTTAAACGAATATTTTTAAGGCATAAAAATTATTTAATATAATTATTGTTTGGCCGAATGTTTATATGTCCGAATTTACGATGGCATACTTTTAAGATGGCAGAATTTTATTTGGTATAATTACCTTTGGCAGAGTTAAAATTCCGCATAATTTCGTTTAGCATAACGTTTATTTAGAGCGGCGATTATTTGGTATAATTTTACTTGGCATACTATGAAGATGGCAGAATTTCCAATTCTGGATGAACCGTCGACCTGCTGACAGAAAACCTAACCCTAAACGGTCGACGTCAGGGGCACCCCGAGGTTCGGTTGGTTAGGTTCCTTTAAACCCTGCAGGCAGAAATAGGAGCCCCGCGCAGCGGGGCTCCGCCGATCTGCTGACAGAAGCCCGTTTCATCCGGTTCATCCATAAGGTAAAAAGGAACCCTTATGGTGCGACTTCGTCCGTCTATCCGTCCGTCACTACGTCCGATACTTTCTGAGATATGATAGTTCTGCCTTTTGATGATTATCGATATGAAATGTATGCCAAAAGACGATTCTGACTGTGAACTTTCTGCGATATGATGGTTCTACTTTTTAATTATTAGGGATATGAAATTTATGCCTAAAGATGATTCTGACTTACAAAATTATGAGTTTTGAATGTATGATAAATGAGTGTATGTCAAACGATTTTCTGCGAAATGAAGTTTATGCTATTCGCTGTAATGTAAAATAATATTATGACATAAAAAGTTCTGCTATAAACGGTGTACCCTTGTTAAAGAGGTTGGTGATGAATCATTGGAGATTGTTCGATACCTTTGAATGATTTAGGGCTTGTTAATTTGGGACAAAAGTTTTGATGCAAATGCAACAATGGCAATTAAAACAAGCGCGTAAAAAGTAAATTTATGCTGAAATGCAACGCATTTGACTTTCTTCGGTGAATGTGGCTATTAGGAACGTTACGGCACCTAGATGTTGTCGAGATAAAAAAATTCGAATGATGCCATTTGGCTTTATTGAAATCAAGAGGCTATATGGATGGAACACAACAATTAAAATAATACACAACGACTTTTCTTCTTGACGGAACAGTTTTTTACAGATTCTAAACCTCTAAACAACACGTTCTTTAAAATAACGAGGATTGCCCCTCGGCAATCCTCATAATTTTAAAGAACGTTCACAGTCTGATCTCAGTCTCAATCTATTAAAAATACTGCTAATTTCCCTACATTTTGGACACGGATTGTCGCTGAGATAAGACTGCGACTAGATTTTAATCGTTTTAAGTTACGGGAATTGGTCTTCAGTTTTATTTACTCGAATCATAAAACACTATAATAAAGTTGGTACACAACCTTCATCACTTTTTATCGTTTTCAAACAATTTAATGATCGGTATCATAAGTAATTAATAAATAATCAATAGCTTTTACGGTGAAAGAAAAAAAAAACATGAAAAAACCAGGACATACACCAGTCTGGAATCAGTCATCAACACTTGTGTCTAATAAAACGAGGTACCCTGCAGTCATTATAATCAGCGTATAACGTTTCCACTGCTGCGACACAGGCCTCCTCTCGGTGAAACGGACTGGGCCGTACTACACCACGCGAGCCCTGCAGTGCGGGTTGGTAGATGTCACAAGTCTTCTGATGTTTGGTTCTAAACTATGCCGGTTTCCTCACGATGTTTTCCTTCACCGTTTTGAGAGCAGTGGTGATGAAATAATTTACACGAAGTCATGCGCCTGTCTAGCTTCGAACCCATGACCTACAACTCGGTAACCCGCGGCTGTTACCACTAGGCCACCACTGCTCTCCCATCAGTTGACATCAACCAGTTATCGCACCCTGCAGTGGTACAACCATAACATACCAAAATTAAATTATTTAAATATTTAGGTAGTTATCGACCTAAATATGTAAAATATAAAGGTAAGCGTGTCTCGAATGGTCCATTAAACAAGTTTCACGATAATTGTTCGGTGCGGACAATTTTCTTATAAACGCGCTGTTCTAATCACGCTATCGCAAAAACAGGGTGACCCGCATGTGTGGCTAGGGGTGGCGCGACGTGTGAGTGGTTAATGGGTTAAGTTGTTTCTAATATTAAAGGAAATACAAAAGACCATTAAGACACCAATCTACATGGTCTTCACATGATCTGACCAAGGTTTTGTCTGGACTTTAAAAGAGACTGTGACCTCTAAGTTTGTTTCGGCCTTTCTTCTCAGAATAGTCAGATAGGAAACGCCGACCTCATCTAGCTTAAAAAAAAGACGGGTTGCACTCCGGGAGTGCCGGCAGAAGTGAAAACTTGAATATTAACGTTGAAATAAATCAATTATTAATTGAATTAATATAACTAATTTTTTTTTCACTATTTCTGCGTCAGTTTTTTCATTAATCGATGCACTTTGTTCAATTTCCATATTTTAAACACTTTATATACACGAATTTTACGAATACACAGCAGTGTGGCTACTACACAGACTGTCGAGCCATCAGCTGTCCATCCATCCATCCACATCCACGTCCACGTCCACGTCCACCATCACCATCACCATCACCATCACCATCACCATCATCATCCCATCATCATCCCACACTAACGTATTGGTCAAATGACGAAAATAGCTCAATGAGATAAAAAAATTTGGCCAATGAGTAAGCTTCATTGATGTCGCGTAACGTGGTGTGTTATAAGTCTGTTTCCGCCTTTACATTCGCTAGTAAAACGTGTCTCAATTCGTGCGTCAACGAGCGTTTACGAGCGTTCTCGTGACTGATGGAAGGGTCTTTAGGTTCGTGCATTGAAAACGCGCGTTAGATTAAAGATATTACATAATTTTCGATCTAAAATTCATGTTTATTGTGACAAAGTGCCAGAAGAACTTATAAGACCTGGAATAGATCATGAACGCTTAATGTTGTCATTTAATTTATTAATAAAAAACATGTGTGGGTATGTTTACAACTTTATATTATAGAAATATGATGAACAGGGTGTAAAGTTCACTCATCCTCCATAGAAGAGGGAGGATCCTTTGACCAGACGAGTGTCGTGTCTGATGAGCAACTGCCCGACGATTGATGTCGAGACGTTGTGTTGCTAGTTGCACGGTAAACTCTGCTTGCGCGATGCAGGATTTTCGTGACGTCAGTGTGATATGTAGGTTGCATGTGGCGGTGTAGATGCCGCTATAGTATAGTCTTTGTAAAGTTAATAATGATATAGTATCCATACTTCCATACTATCCATACTATAATATTATAAATTCGAAAGTAACTCTGTCTGTCTGTCTGTATGTTACCATTTCACGCCTAAACCGCTGAACCGATTTAAATGAAATTTAGTATAGAGATAACTTGAGTCCCGGGAAAGGACATAGGATGCTTTTTATCCCGATATTCCCACGAGATCGAGACTTATGCGGGTGAAACCGCGGGGCGCAGCTAGTTTGCTATAAAGTTTGACATAACTTACTAAAACAATCTACTTCACAGTTGCATGCCATCTCAACTAATATTGAATCGATGTTACATCCAGCTAAAACAATATATTTTCAATTTCCTGTTATTATGGCACTTCCTCTATCTATAGTATACAATAAAAAAATGGTTACGACGCGTGGCAGCCCTGCCCCGGTACGGTGACAAGCTAACGGCTTCGCGGCTCGGCTATGCGTGTGCGCAAGATTGTGGCGCGATGGATCGAGTACATTGACGATTTACTATTAGCAAAATGTAATGAAGAATCCTCAATTTCACTTTCGTTTTTCTAAAAGCTAAGAAAGGCTATCCAAAAGAGATATTAAAACCTATAAAAATAACAATGGCTTCGAGTCCTTGGATGGTCATGAACAATTTTGAATGAACATGATCTCCACCAACGCTTCTCATGCACGAAGTTATGGGTTCAATTCTGGGTGAGCACCGTTGTGCCTTTTTCAATTCATATATACAGACGCCAGCACATCAAGCAACTACAATCTGTCTAATTTCTTTAATAAATTTTCAACTTTATCACTAAAGGATAAGGTTCAAAGTAGATTGGGAAAATTTGACAGTTTCAGGTAGCTTGATGTGCTGGCGTCTCTTCTTTCGAACTTTACCTTGGACGTCACTGACCTCGGTGTAGTAAAATATCGTGAGAAAACCTGGAGTTATAGAAAATATAAATCTGTAATCGCCAACCCGTCTACAGCAAGCGTGGTGATCAATGATTGTGTCTTCTCCGTGTGAGAAGAGATATTTGCCATGCAGTGGGTCAATAATAAGCTGGTATTATTATTATAATGATAAGTATTCGCTCACATGGAGGTCGGAAATTATTACGGTAATGTATTACCTACTGGGATGAAAAGCATCCTGTGTGGTAATCCAGGCCATACACTATCTCTATGCCAAATTTCATCCAAATCCGTTCAGCCATTTTTGCGTGATTGAGCAACAAAAATCTCACATTTTATAATATCAGTAGGATTTATGAATGCCAGAAACCTTGGAACTACAATGTAGGTACTAAGTACGTAGGTTTTTGAGTTAGATAGTCTCCAGTTTCTGGGTTATCACTCATCAAATAATTTAGCATACATGCCACTAGTGAAATATTAAAAGTACAGTAAGTAAACCCAGCATTGTAAAGCATCCAACTTAAAAACCCACTGCGGCGCCAACGCAGACGACGTAATGACCGGCGGCGCCACCTAGCGGCGGATAACGGAGCACTTTGATTGGTTAATATATGTTTACACCTTTATTACAGCTATAATTTCTTCTCCGATCTGCTTGCCATTGCGCAACAGTGTGTTTCATTTGGTGGGTTAAATTGATCTTGAGTGTTAGATCATGTTCAAGCATTGGCACCGATTCTCTTGTTCACAAACTAAACTAAATTCCAGTTCAGTGCATCTTTTTCTTTCTGTTTCATTATGAAAGAAGAAAAAATTTAGTTTAGTTCTGTCAAATTAATCAGCGCCTGACACTACTCCATACAAGTTTAGACGTGATTAAAAAACTTGCCTACTAAAATTACGTAAATTTACGTCAGGGGCTGATTAATTTGACAGGACTAAACTAAAATTTATCTTCTGCCCTTTTCTTAGTGAAATAGAAAGAAAAAGATGCACTGAACTTAAATTTAGTATAGTTTGTGAACAAGGAATCTGCAGATCGGCACCATTATCAGCCACATTCCCACTGTGGGCATATAGACTTCCTCTCTGAGATTGGGACTATTAATCCACCACATGGGCCCCCAAGACTGGGCTGGTAGATATCACATGTCTTCGAATTTGTGTTTCTCAAATCTGCGCAAGTTTTGGAAATGTTGTTAAAAGTTGGTTTAAAAAAATTACAATGTTTCTAAAACCAGCACCCTAATTGCGTAACACACTATCAATCGGAATCAGAATCATTTTGAAGCAAATTTCTAATCCATTGCTTCATAAGTTCGAAAATTTTGTCTGCTCAACATGTAAATAACGCAATGTATGTTGTTGAATTGTCAAAATGAAACCGATTCCGATTGGTAATGTGTTACGCAATTGCCCCGCAGCATCTTGACATATTGGAAGAAACTACGTAGGTTGGAACCCCTCTCAGGTACATAGATGGATGGCCCTAGTAAGGCTGGAACAGACTGGATGCGAAAGCGCAGCTTGGGAGAGAACTATCCAGAAGTGTACAGCTGGATTGACAGATTAAATGTTAAGCTAAACTGCAAAATTTTAGTAGGTTCCTAGGTTAATCTGTCAAGCTCCGCTAATGAGACACAATAAAATTGATTTTCTATTGTTTCGTCGCCGATCGGCGAAACGCGCCGCTTGACCGGTAAAGTTGAATATTTAGTTTGATTTTGTGCATAATCTACATAATAATATGGTAATATACAGTCTCCAATTTACGCAAAAGCAATTTGATTTCGGTGATCAAGTTTATACAAAGGAAACGTGTTCACACAATAGACTCAAGAAGCTGTCACAACAAACTCATGCGCAGCTTTTACAATATTTCGCAGTAATATCAAACAACACTATTTTCTCCGAACCACAATGGAACATAACAGGCGCACTGTCTCCACATCAACAAAAACGTCGCTTTACCAAAATACGGGTTTTATTATGAAAAACAATGTGCTTTTAAAACTGTCTTCAGCCCATACATTCTCATTAAAGTTTTCGCGAATAATCGCCCCGATGATGCGATGGTTCGCGTAAAACAATGTCATTCCTTATTTTAGACAGAGTGTTTTAATTTATGGGCTCCGATTCAGGTTTACAAAGTCTTCTTGTGTTTCAGACGTCGGTTTTCGGATTCGCGGATTATCACTTAAAGGGTAAAAAGGAGGTCCTGACTCACCAGCTTTTTAATTTGCTCCAAAGGGGCAGGGAGCAGGGACAGTGGGCAGGGGGGGTGTTTGTGAGGACAGTTTTATAATATTATACCGTTTTTGTGTGACTTAAAAAAGGTGGCGACGTGTGCCTGGCTTGTTACTTTATTGCGAGAACTGCCTTAGTCTGACAACAGCTTTCATCGTCATAATTAAAATGTTTTCTGCTAAACATGGACTCCTAATGAGTGATAAAATAAATGGTCACTAGGGTTTCCCTTCCACGTATAACCCGCCAGCCTTCAAAGCAAGAAGTGGATAGGCATCTTCTGGGCTTGCACGTTCTATCATAGACCTCATCCGTCCCTTTCCACTAAGCAAGATCGAGGTCAAGAGCTTGCTCATTTTGCAATAAAAAAAACCACTGAACTGGTTGGACAACTGATTTAATGTTGCTAGCAGAAAAACTGCCATGCCTTTAGCGACACCTACGGATGGAAATTGGTTGTTTGACAGTAAAATTATTGAGAGCATTTATCACAATTTATAAATTATTACCTAATTTATAAAGGTCATGCAACGTAACTCAGGTTGTCGCAAAATCTCGTGTCACCTTAAACTCTGCTTACACCCAATAAACAGGAACTATATCAATACACCAACGGGCTCAACTACAAGTACAGTCAGTATAAAAAAAAAACTCGCAAAAAAAATCGAAACCGCAGGAAGCGGTCAGTGGCGTCGACCGTCGAATTTATTTGCGAACGGTATCTGTCACGGGGTGTAATGTTACGAGGAAGTTGACGCTGTTTAAGATAAGGGTATCGGCACTATATCCGATACTTGGGACACGTTTGAGACATGCCACAGAGTAAGATTTTGCAGCGGTATAAGTTTCTTTCCTGTGGTGAAATTTGACAGTACGGAAATGCTGTGTCTCGGTAATTGAGAGTAAGAGTCGTTACTCTTAAGAGCAACATTTTGCTTCAAGGGATATTAATAGCTACAAAAATATGACATTATAGCCTTTTATCCAATATCAATTGGATAAAAGGCTATAATTTTGCTACACGTGGAAACTTGTAATTGGCCTCATTTTATTTGATCTTTTATTTACTGTATCTGTTTAGCTGTAAGTTTTCCTAAAAATAAAATAAATAAATAAATCAAATTGTACAGACGCCAGCACATCAACCTAACCGAAACTGTTTCCCAATCAACTTTGAAACTTATACTTCAGTGATATAGTTGAAAATCTATTAAAGAAATTTGACAGATTGTAGTAGGTTGATGTGCTGGCGTCTGTACCAACATAATCGTGGCTAAATAATAATAGCCGCACGGGTCGCTCGAAGGTTAAGCTACTTCCGCCGTGGTCAGTCCGTGGACGAGTGACCGTCTTTATATACCGAGACCCCTCCGTGGCTAGGACAGCATGTTAAGCCGCTGGTCCCAGCTGTCATTCGTGAATCTTTGACAGTCGTTACGGGTCGTCAGAAGCCCGATAGTCTGACAACCAGTCTTACCAAGGGGTACTGTGTTACCCAGTAACTGGGTTGTAGAGGTCAGATAGGCAGTCGCTCCATGTAAAATACTGATATTCAGTTGCATCCAGTTAGACTGGAATTCAAACCCAATATACATAGTTGGGAAAATCCTTGGAAGATTGTTCTATATCCTTTTTATTAATATAAGATTACCTTTTTTTTTCTCGAGGTTGGAAATCCTCATGGACTTCCTCTGACAGAGGGGCATGCCGGACTCATACCGGCTAAAACCACCGCAGTGTTCCACCTCTACCTTTGGCCGGGGGTGCGGGATTCGCATAAGCATTCACCGTGATCACCTACGTAATTAGTACCTAAAATATAAACACAGCGCGAATTTCGTATTCAAACAACCCATTACTCATTCGTCTCGTCAAAAGCTCACTGTTTTATTTACACTGTGGCACCACAATGGTTCTTTGCAACTTTTTATTCGTCTAGACTGTACTTTCGGCTCAAAATTAATGAATCCTTACCCATGAAAGGTGTCTGGGTTATTTTACAATGTTTTCATAAGCATATTTCATTTGGAAAGTGATAAAGTGTCGGAGGTGTTGGGAAGGAGTCACTTCGTTTGAAATTAAAGATTTTTTCTGTCATGGAGATTTTTTCATTTGAAATTTTAAAATGTAGATCGAATAAATAAACATGTTGTATTTTTGCAACATTAGATTGACGTAACATAACAATATATCCCATCAAGCTATTCAAGGTGTAACTAAATTAACGCAAGTCCTGAAAATACTTTGTTCATAATTGACTACTGAATCGATTTTCGTAACTTTTGATATATTATTATTTCAAAAATGATGTATGACCACCACTTGATCCAAAAAATCTTATTCCAAGGGGATAAGACTCAATTTTAAATGCATAAAGTTTTTTTTAATTTTTTTTTTTTAAATGGGCTGGCTCTTGACTCTAGCCTAGGTCAAAGGTGACAGAGACAAAGTCGACGATGGAGCGAGCTTACCCAGAAGAAGCCTGTTCATTCTGACTTTGAAGAGATTCGGGTTGTATGCGCTCGGAAAAACTGTAGTAATGCTGTGATCAATATGTGTGTATAATATCAGTTAGCTTTAAAACAAAATTAGTTTTGGTCATTGTATTATGCTTTTAACTCAATACTCTAATTGGGGTGTATGAGGTCTTGCGTTAATTATGTTACATCCTACCATACTTATCACACTTCACACTAATATTATAAAGGCGAAAGTTTGTGAGAATGTGCGTGTGTGTGTGTGTTTATATGTTTGTTACTTCTTCACGCCTAAACCACTGAACCGATTTAGATGAAATTTGGTATAGAGATAGTTTGAGTCCCGGAAAAGGACCTAGGATAGTCTTTATCCCGATATTCCCACGGGATCGACATTTACGCGGGTAAAACCGCGGGGCGCAGCTAGTAATATTATAAATTCGAAAGTAACTCTGTCTGTCTGTATGTTACCTTTTCACGCCTAAACCGCTGAACCGATTTCGATGAAATTTGGTATCGACATAGTTTGAGTCCCGGGAAAGGACAAAGGATAGTTTTTATCCCGATATTCCCACGGGATCGAAACTTACGCTTAGTGTTACATATATAAGCTGAAGGGTTACGTAGAGGTGCATTTATAGTACCTACACCAACATTTCGCCAGTTATGTTTAAGTTCCATGTAACAAGTGGCGAGTCTGTAGCGGTATCTACAACGCCACATGCGAACAACGCGTCATACTGACGTCACGCAAATCCTGCATCTCGCAAGCAGAGTTTCCCGCGCAACTAGCATAGATACAACGGCCCGACATGAATCATTGGGCAGTTGCCCGCCAGACACAACACCCGTCTGGTCGGAGGATCCCCCCTTTTCTATAGATAGTGAACTTTACACCCTGTTCCCTGTTACTATATTCTCTATACTATACTATACTATGTTCTCTATACTATACTATATTGCCACAAAATAAATTTACCGCCTCGTACTCGTTGGCTTACTGGTCGCAAGCGCTACTGATGAGCGTAAAATTAGGTCTTACATGGGTTCGATTCCCGGGTTGAACATTGTGTTATTGGGTGTTTCCATTTCGAATTTCTCAGTACCAGCCCGTAGTCTGGATTTGTGACATGTTGATGGCAATAGGCTCGCCCCCTATTACATGGGACTTACATATAACTAACAAAATGTGGGTGTACCTACCTACTATAGGTGAACTTCTGCCTAATCTTTCGGGGAATGCAGACGTGATGTTAAGTTATAAATTACATATTTATATGAACAAAAAAAAATGCTTGTGCTAAGAAATAACAGCTGCACGGTTCGATCGATCAGGTTAAGCTATGCTTGCCGCGGTTGGTCCGTGGATGGGTGACCATGTTTACATACCAAGATCCCTCCGTACCTCGGAAAGCACGTTAAGCCGTTGGTCCCGGTTGTCATTCATGGATCTTTGATAGTCGTTACGGGTCGTCCGTCAGAAGCCCGAAAATCTGACAACCCGTCTTACCAAGGGGTATCGTATAATACAATAACTGGGTTGTGGAGGTCAGATACGCAGTCGCTCCATGTAAAATACTGGTATTCAGCTGCATCCGGTTAGACTGAAAGCTGACCCCAACATAGTTGGGAAAAGGCTAGGTATATGATGATGAACAAAAAATATATAGTACCCAAATTCGGAGCTTTGATAATATATCATAATTTGTATCAAAATTAATCCGAATTCACGATAAATGAAACCGAATTGAATTCCCGCTGATACCGAGTCGAGTTTACCCTCAACACTTATTTAATTCAATTAACTCTCATTCATCAAACTATCTGTCATACAATAACTCCCAAACCAGTACCTCAATAAAATAAGGAGTACATTAAAACAAAAGTTCGCGTCCGAATTAATGAATCAAATTATTGTACCTTTGGGGCTCATTGTAAATTCCGATATAACAGACCCCTTTTAAGTACGAAACCGAACGCAAGTTTGTAACTTCAACCTCAAACCCTCACACGATTTTCAACCTAACGCAACGATCATATGGGTTTAAATTCCCTGAGATATTTTCCACAAGGTTCCAAACTTGCGTTCGCGTCGTGTTGAAGCCATAAATGCCGATGCTATAAAGTACATTTTGATGGGGATGCGTTCCCCATAAACTTGAGGAGGGGTATTAATATGAAATTACATAATTATATTAAGGATGGTGATATTTAGTGTGGGATTTAACATGACCTACTTTAATTGTAAGAGGTTATTTGTATTAAAGTTTATATTCGTGTTTAGGGAACGGGTGGGAATGAGCGAAATCACTTGAAGTAGTTTACGCAACATTGGCTACAGACAATGAATTTTATTATAGTGATTTTTAGAAGACTGTGCAACTAGAAAAGTAAGTAGACGCTAAATGATAAATTAAACTGTGTGTACATAAATAATAAAATAAATAAATTATGTTTATTTCTGCAAAGAGAAGAATTGCCAAACTTAAGTGGCAGTGGGCAGGGCACATTGCTCGCAGAACAGATGGCCGATGGGGCCGAAAGGTTCTGGAGTGGCGACCGCGTACCGGAAGGCGTAGCGTTGGAAGGCCTCCCACAAGGTGGACCTACGACCTTGTGAAGGCCGCAGGAACTCGTTGGATGCGAGAAGCACAAAACCGGTCGAAGTTGAGGTGCTTGGGGGAGGCCTATGTCCAGCAGTGGACGTCTTTCGGCTGAAATGATGATGATGATGATGATTTCTGCAAATAAAAAAAATAAAAAAGTGAAAAGTGTTTATTAACCGGTCAAGCGGCGCGAGTCGCCCATTGGCGACGAAACAATAAAATCAATTGTGTCTCATTAGCGGAGCTTGACAAAAATTTTTCCTCTGCCAAACTGCAAAGTAGGTAGTTTGTTGGCAGACGTAGCTCCTTTTTTTGTACATATTAACATACTAGCTGCGCCCTGCGGTTTCACCCGCGTAAGTGTCGATCCCGTGGGAATATCGGCGTAAAAAGTAGCCTATATGTTAATCCAGGGTGTCAGCTACCTCCATACAAAATTTTATCAAAATTGGTCCAGTCGTTTGAGCGTGAAGAAGTAACAAACATAATTATAACATCAAACTTTCGCCTTTATAATATAGAAAGAAAAGAAAGAAAGAAAATACATTTATTTAGCACAGACTCAAAGACACACAATACACCAGACACATACATCAAATAAAAACAAAAAGTAAACTTTAAAAAAAAAAAGTATAAAATCCGATATAAAATATTAATGTGATATTATTTTTATAATGGTTTATTGCATTGCTTGGGTTGGTCCATTATTTAAGATAGATTACATAAGTCACACGTATCGTATACTATTTTATAGCTCGTGTGACTTTAAGGTCACGCTTTTCTGTGTAAAAATGGACTACTTAAGTTACAGAAAAGCGTAACATACAACACGTGTGTGTGACACGCACTGGGCCCACTCCCACTCACAGAGAGGAGGCCTGTGTCCCAGCAGTGGGAACATTGTAGGTTGATTATGCTACGCACCTTGCTTCAATAACCTAATCCCTACATCATATTTACCCACGCATCCAATTTTCCACAATATCAGTATAAACAGCAATAATACACAGGTAGGTACACAAAGAAACACAATATTACTGTGTACGCGGTGCATTTGACAGGCTTTGATCGTCAATATCAAAATTTAAACGCTTTTACAGTTAGTGAGTGTAAAATTAGCTGCTATTGAACAGGTGGTCTCGGGTGGACAGTCTGTGGTTTATTATGCTGTTTCAAAGGGTTATTCATTCATTTGTGGGTGTTTTTCATGAAATAATGAACTGTTTTGGTATGAAAATGTGTGGGCAGTAATGTTTTTAACATAAAATGGCAAAATATTTTGTTTTAGTCAGTGTACTCGAATTTTATTGAGGCATTTGATTTAATAGAATACATTTTAAATATATATTTACTTTAGGACTAACATAGTGACTAACATAGTATTAACCGGTCAAGCGGCGCGGTTCGCCGATCGGCGACGAAACAATAGAAAATTTAAATCAATTGTGTCTCATTAGCGGCGCTTGACATATTAAGTTTGTTTTATTTACTAACACCTTCTCTGGACCAACAAGTTGTCTATTGAATAAATGTATAATGTTGCAATCCTGTGTAAAATATTTGATACAGCTAAGTTGGTGACTGCCCAAGTCCAGCCTACACTAGGCAAGAAAAATAGCTCGCACTGGAAACTTGTGAAGTAATAACGCCATAAGATAAGAGCTTTTATGACACTCACTGGTCTTTAAGACCTCGTACTGGTCTTTTTGACCTCGCACAGGTCTTTTTGGCTTCGTACTGGTCTTTTTGACCTTGCACAGGTCTTTTTGGCTTCGCGCTGGTCTTTTTGACCTCGCACTGGTCTTTAAGACCTCGCACTGGTCTTTTTAAATGTCCATTTTTATCGTTTGTATTTCCTGGACGTGTCCCAAATTAATATATTTCTTTCTTTCTTTCCATTAACGAAAAATACTCGTAAATACAGCCTTAACCGTGTTTTCCATTTCGTTTCCCAAATAATCACAGGGACGGAAAGTTACAGGAAAAGCACCAAAATGAAAATAATCCTCAAAAGTAAGTCAACTCCTGTCTCCTCTCCTACGGATCATGATACAGCGATATTCTAAGCGAATCACGCGCCGTCAGCTGTGTTATTCAAACCTTTTGAATAACTTTGCCGTACTTTACTGTGGGTGACTTAATTATTCGCTTGACTGTACTTAGTCGCTGAATCTGGCAGATAACACGTAACATGATTAAGTATGTGCGTGAAAAAGAAGCGTTGTGTAACTATACAACGTTTATTGGTAAGAGAGTAGTTGTATAGCGGCTGTATAGTTATACAACGTTTACCTTCATCTTCCGAAATTCAAATTACTGACGACTGAAAGAGAGAAATCGGTGTGTAACTATTCATCTAAGTATATATTAAATTTAAAGTCCTGACTGACTGATATATCAACGCACAGCCTAAGCCGCTGGTCTTAGAGACATGAAATTTGGAGGATGTGTTCTTTGCGAAGAGTAGAAATCCACTAAAAAAACGTTTTTCGAAATTCTACCCCTGTGTGTGAAATTTCATGCGGATGAAGTTGCGGGCAGAAGCTAGTCTAATATAAAGCGTTTATTAGTAAGGGGGTTAGTATATGGATTAATTAACTGTGTTAAGACTCTGACCTTGAATAAGGTTCTAATTTTCCTTTTCTACCGACTTACAAAGCAAATACAACCTGATAAATTCTTCTGAAACATGTACAACTAGCAGAATGAGGCCTTGAAGTACGCGTGCGTGACCATCCTAACCCCTGTAGGCAGAAACTTCTCAAAGTTACATTACTCAGTATTAATACCGAAGATGATGTTGTAAAACTATTCCACTTACGGTCCGCGTAGAGATCAATAGGGAGGAAATACGTTAAAATCTTACCAGAGTTGCTAAACTTCGTATCCTTTGAGATTCGAGGTATTGAGTCGAGGCAGACGGGCCCATGGAGGGGGACGATGATGAAACGATCATTTGACGAATAAGAATAAATGTAATGCAAATCCCAATGTTGTGCAATTACTTGCTTTTTAATCGACTTCATATAAAAGGAGGTTCTGTATTCGACCCGTATGTATGTTTGTATGTCCGCGATTTTCTTAAAAACTAATAAACCAATTTTGATAATTCTGTCACTAATGTGATCTACATATTTTCAGGAAAGTTTTAGTACCTATATAATACATTCGGTAATTATTCTTATGTAAGTAACAAGTTATATGCATAAATGTACTGCATCTCCGGCATTTCTATGCGAATTTTGATGATTCTTTTAGTCGGAGTCTTCAATGTACTAGTGTTACGTAATTGAATTTGTATGGGGTAGGTACGGTCAGCATCAAAAGTTGATTAACACTTCAGTTTTATTAATCTTAGTTATTGAGCAAAATATTTGTTTAAAATTGCAGCAGATTTTTTTTTAGAATATATACTCTTATCTATTATGTGAAAGGCTAAAAATCAGTTTATTGAAAAAAGTTGTTGTCAATTTAATAACATGTAAAAATGATAGTGTTAATCGACTTTTGATGCTGACTGTACAACTAAAAAGTGAAAAATAAATACTTTTTTACAAAAAAACAACCAACTTCAAAAAAAAAACACTACAAAGTGATAAATAACTTTAATTTCGGAAGTCGGTGTCAAAAAATGAAAATGCGGAACCAACGACACGGACATCCGAAATTAAAATTATTTATCACTTTGTAGTGTTTTTTTTTTAAGTCGGTTTTATTTTTTTTGTAAAAAAGTTTTTTTACGTATAGGCACAGAAATGTGAAATCAACATGTAACATGCAATCAAGTCATTCATTTAAGTCAATCAAACTGTCTAGCCTTTTCCCAACTATGTTGGGGTCAGCTTTCAGTCTAACTGGATGCAGCTGGATACCAGTATTTTACATGGAGCGACTGCCTATCTGACCTCCACAACCCAGTTCCTGGTTAGTTACCTTGCTTTGGTAAGACTGGTTGTCAGACTTTCGGGCTTCTGGCGACCCGTAACGACTGTCAAAGATCCAAGAAAGACAGCCGGGACTAACGGCTTAACTTGCTTTCCGAGACACGGAGTGGGTCTCGGTATGTAAAGATGGTCACCCATCTACGGACCGACCGCGGCAAGCGTAGCTTAACCTGATCGATCGACCCGTGCGGCTGTTATTACTTAGCCACGAGCCCCTAGTAAATCACTTATTAATGGACCAAAATAAATTATCCCATAGTTTAGGATCACCCTAATCCTCCCTCCGCATACACACCCAAATTTTACTCAAGCAAATTGGTAAACTAATATATAAATTCGTTGAAAGTCAGTGGTTTCCATTCAGCTTTACTTCGCCGACTAAGATTCAATTAAACTCGGTTACTATTAATTCGTTCCTATAGCAAGCTGGTGGGATTGCCAATAATTTATTAGGGGAGCCCTTTGTAGGGCCAAATGTACGCAAATTTCATCAATAATATTATTAATGTGGAGTGGTTTATTAATTATTGACTGATCCGCTGCGTTTGTGAGGTGATTGTCAGTTTGGGATTGCGGTTTGTTGGCTCCAATGTTGGTGTGACTATAGAGCCAAAAGTTAGTTACAACATAATACGCCCTTATTTATAAACGGTGCTAAAAGTTAAGTAATGATTAACGTTTACTAAAGGATGCACTTTTTGACGTACCAAAGTCAAAGGGGTACCAACTTAATTCCCGTATTTTGCCCGTTTTTTCCTAATCTTAGGGCCGATTGTTTCAAACGGTTGTTTCACGTACGTACGTCAAATAATAACGATTACGTAATCATTAATATTTGGTAAACCTAAAGTTGTTACTCAGTTATAACATCTCCAGTAGTGTGGCGCCATCTACATCGCCACACGAGAACTACTCATCACACTGACGTCACGCAAAATTCTGCATCGCGCAAGCAAATTTCAGCGCGCGACTAGCATATAGCATAATGTCCCACACTTCCACACTATAGCCATAACGGTCAGTCCCCTGTGCAGGGCTTGCATGGAGGCTGATGAAACCATTGCGCATGTGCTCTTTGATTGCACAGGCGTCACCCAGATTAGATCAGAAACCCTTGGGACACCCAAATCATTTACAGATGTTCTCAACAGACCAGGAGACTCAGTCAGCTTCTGGAGGGAGGTGGGCTGGTTGGAATAACCACCGACGGCCGCCATGGCCCACGCACAATGGTCCATTTGAAGGACTAAGTGCGGAAACCAAACCCATAACATAGACATAGCATAACGTCCCGACATCAATCGTCGACACATCACCCGTCTGATCGAGGATCCTTCCTTTTCTATGGAGGATGAGTATACACCCTGTTCTCTACAGTAGCATTAAACGACACCTAAGAAAATATACTAGATTTTCACCCTAGAACCACATAAAACGGGGTCATCACCACAGCACTAAAATAAATCCACTAAAAACAAATTACAGAAAATATTTTCTGACATCAAACCATAATCTTAACATTTAAGTTATAAAACTCATTTTAACGTCAGAAACCATAACTCTAAAGTCTCAACAGTTAAAATTTAACTGTCCAAGTTATCCAGCGTTCAGTATATCAAGAGTATGCTAACTGGAGCCGTAAACCGTATCACAGTTTAACTTGAAACTGAAAACGTTTTAGTTAACTTTATGGGCCTACAGTATGTTATTATAGGTACTCAGAAGTAGCTGGGTGGCCTCCACAAGTTATTTGACATTTTTCCTCTTCAGGCTGTGATGCCACGTCATGATTTAAGATAAAAAAATAATCAGTTAAGCCTAAGGGATTACTTAATTTTTTTTTAATAGCTTCTGCCCGCGACTTAACAACACGCGACTTAGTAACCCGCGACTTAACAACTTAACATGAATGATGTAACCAAGACTTTGTAACCATATTATTTTGATTTAAAAGAGTGTCCATGGAGTTTCTTGCCCGTTCTTCTCCATAGGTACCTACTCTTTGGAATGGGCAACTAGCTTCATCTTTCTGACTGACCGACCCCTTGACAATTCAAAAGTGCCTGTAATTGGTTTAATTGAAATAAATGCTTTGAGTTTGAGTTTGACTTCGCGTGAAATTTCACCCTCTTAGAGGTGGAATTTCGAAAAACCCTTTCTTAGTGGATGGATACATATTCTTCACAAAGAACACAGCCTCCAAATTTCATGTCTCTCAAGACCAGCGGTTTATGCTGTGCGTTGATATATCAGTCAGTCAGGACTTTGAATTTTATATATATAGAAGGCTCGTGGCTAAGTAATAACAGCCGCACAGGTCGATCGACCAGGTTAAGCTACGCTTGCCGCGGTTGGTCTGTGGATGGGTGACCATCTTTACATACCGATACCCCTCCGTGCGTCGGAAAGCACGTTAAGCCGTTGGTCCCGGTTGTCATTTGTCGATCTTTGAGTCGTTACGGGTAGTCAGAAGCCCGAAAGTCTGATAACCAGTCTTACCAAGGGGTATCGTATTACCCAGTAACTGGGTTGTGGAGGTCAGATAGGCAGTCGCTCCATATAAAATACTGGTATTCAGCTGCATCCGGTTAGACTGGAAGTCGACTCCAACATAGTTGGGAAAAGGCTAGGCAGATGGTAGAAGATAGATTAAAAATTCGTGCTAGGTCCACTGGTTCTAGTATAAAAACTTTTTAAGAAAAAAAAAAAACCGACTTCCAAAAAAACACTACAAAGTGAAAAATAACTTTAATTTCGGAAGTCGGTGTCTTTGGATCTGTATTTTAGTTTTTTGCCACCGACTTCCGAAATTAAAGTTATTTTTCACTTTGTAGTGTTTTTTTGGAAGTCGGTTTTTTTTTTTCTTAAAAAGTTTTTATTTCACGCTTTTTAGTGGGTCTGCTTATAATTTATCTAAGTTACAATAGCTTAGTGCTCATCGCCTTTTACAAACAAATTATTGCTTTTACCGATGCAGGCAAGTTAATTGTTGAAGAGTTCTCCTGGTCCACCATCAGCTCCATATCACCATTCACATTGTGACGAGCATAAATTGCTTAGCAACCATGTTAAAGTATCGAATCGCAACCCGTGAAATAGTACGGAGATATTATTGAGTAGTTCCGGTGGCCATCTGTGGTCTTCATCACCAGTTCCACTTCACCAAATGGTGCTTTCCGAGAACAAATGCACGAGTGTTACTATAAATAATTTTGAAAGAATTTTCTTTTAACTCCAAGCCGTTGAGGAGTTGTACCTTCCATCATCAGCTCATCCACCTGAGATGATAATTATCAGATGCAAATACTTAAACAGCTTTAGAAAATATATGAAAATGGTACTATGTGCCTATAAAATTTAAAGGTTGCCCTCGATTTCCCTGGGATCCCATCATCAGATCCTGACCTGATGATCATGCAACCACTTGGGAAGTATACCATTTCAAACAAAAGAAAAATTTTCCAAATCGGTCCAGGCGTCTTCGAGAAATCGGGGAACATACATAAAAAAAAAAAAAAAAAAGATTCCGACGAATTGAGAACCTCCTCCTTTTTTTGAAGTCGGTTAAAAATGGTGGGGAATCCTTCGTTGGAAAACAACAGAGCCGTGTACTCTGCTTACCTCAAAAAGTAAAAGCTACACGATACAGGTTTGGCGAGTGGCGTGACCTTTCGCAACTGGCTGCTGACTCATATTTATCAATTTCGCCTCTACTTTCACTGCCAACACACAAGTATGCTCTCGGCTAGATAGTATACTGAAGGAAATTAATGTATTGTAAACAGTCCGTAATATATTTGGATAATAAAATATGTGTTTCCATCTCACACGCTGTCATTTAAACATACTTAAAAAAAAAAGTCGCATCGCGCTATTAGGTACTTCGTTTTTGCTTAGCGTTCTTTTCTGACTTATTTCTTGTTGTACGGCTCCTAAGGAACTTAGCGTGATATTAAATAGGCAATAGCCTTCTTCAAGAATTGGGTTACCAAGTGCAAAAAAAACAGTGGCACTCCAGGAGTGCTGACGGAAGTGAAAACAAAACACAAACAGAATACTTGGCCATCACTTACTGACATAATCCCAAGGACAGCCGAATACATCCCAAGCTGTGTCGGTTATGGTAACAGTGGCGCGAATTCAATGGTTTTTTTCCATCTCAAAAAATGCCCAGCGCATCTAAAGAAGTTTTCACTTCAAAAATCAATCAATCAATTCAGCCTATTGCAGTCCACTGCTGGACATCGGCTTGTCCCAGGCTGCGCCGCAACAACCTGTTCCAGCCACCTTTCTGAGGTCGTAGGTCCATCTAGCTGGGAGGCATCCCACAGTACGCGGTCTCCACTTGCCTTTAAAAGAACTTGCAACTTCGCTTTGCAGCTACACTTTATATACTCGTAGGTTTATAACTCGTACGTTTAGCCTTTTTGTTGGGGAAATATTTAGTTGAACCTCTAAAACTGTTTACGCTGCTAATAATGGGCACATTGAACCTCTAAAAACGTTTTGCGCTTCTAATGATGTACACCTTTTATAATAAAATTGCGCCTCTTTTTAACTTAATGGCGTTTTCTCAGAAGTTGGTCGCAGATGCTTAGCTAATTCATATTGTTATGACCCCAAAATATGAATTATTTGAGTTTCACAAAAAGACGCGCAATCACCATATATGTATTACTAGATGCAATCTATCTCTCTGCCAAATTTTATCGAAATCCGTTCAGTGGTTTAGGCGTGAAAAGGTAACACACAGACAGACAGACAGAGTTACTTTCGAATTTATAATATTATTAGTATGGAAGTATGGATTATTAGAGTGTTCAATAATATTTTTAAGAGTGCAAAATGAGAATGATTAGACGGTAGATTAAACACATTCCTTTTTCAGCAACTTGAAAAGTAAAGGCCTGTTGCTACACTTATGCCATAACGGTCACTTAGCACTTAGCGCCATTTTAGCTCTTGTAAACAATAGTAGTGAAGCTACCGACTCTGAACATCACAGTTCATTCTATTTAGTTCTGACAATCAGCTCTCTAAGGCAGTTCAGAACATTTCGCCAAACCCCCGCCCCCATCAACTAATACATATTATGGTGCAAGTTACAGCTGACGAGCGGGGATTACATCAGCTTATAAACATCTTGGGTAGCGATTGCGATTTTTTTTAACCGACCTAATAAAAGGAACGCTACGCAGGAGGTGGCAGGACTCACTGAACAAAATGAATAGCCAATAGCCCTGGATCAAACAGCTGGATGATGAGGGAGGCCTTTGCCCAGCGGTGGGTGACTTGCTCTTTATGTTTTTTTTTAACTAGGCGCCCCGTTTACGGCCCATTGACACGTACAAAAACCATCACACGACTTCGCAGCAACAAAATGTGGGCAAGCAGTGGGTACAGTCACGTCTAAAAGTATGTTTACACTTGCTAATTTTCAATTGCGATTTTTTCGTGAAATAACGAATGCAACGTTGAAATACGACACTTAACATAAACCTATGGGTTCGAAAATACTATTTTCGTAATAACATAAAACTTCATTCAAAAATAAAGGAGAAAATCGCCTTTGAATAAAGCCAAGTGTATACATACTTTTAGACGTGACTGTACGTGTAAAAAGTGTCGCTGCAGCTTTTTGCAGTTGCGTTCTAGGTGCGTTGTCGCTAGTAGTTGCGATGTGATTACGTTGTGGCTAGTGTTAGCAGACAGACAGACCGCGCTGAACTACTCGAAACTTAGGCGGCCGGGATGACGTTCCTCGGGTGACGGACGTGCGGTTAATGTGTGTATCGTTAGTTCGGCGCCGGTTTCTCAGTCTCATTGACGTCCCGATGATGGCAGTGGTGGACAAAGGCCCTCAGGGAAGCCGTTGCCTTTTTTTTTTAATCAAACACACCTGCACCTTTTTAATAATATGGAACTTTGAGATTTTCTGTTCAATTGCAAAAATAATAAAATAACGTGTACATTTCTGATTATTTTGATAAGTAGGTGAAAAAATAAAATTTTCTAAGTTCTATGGACGTGGTTTATAAAAAGTCATATCCCTAATTTTCCGAAACTCCACAAGCGCTAGCGATTCGCTTCCTCTCGCCACTCGGGCCACCCACCCAGGGAATCCCTCTCACTAATGGTGCTTGGTCGAAAGCGCCCAGTGTTTACTTTTATTGTAGAGATAAATCTGCCTTAACTGTCCCGATAATCGCCGCTAACTGTGGGCTACGTAAATATTGCGAGTATTATTGCTTCGTCCGGAATTTATGCTGTTTATTGAAAAAGGTAAAGTAAATAAACGGTCTGTCCTAGACGATACCCGACTCATTACAAAACGAATACTAACTTAAGGTGAACGTGCAAAATTATTTTTTTTTTTTTTACATTTTTTTTTTAGTTTGCAGGATATGATCTTCATGAACCGGGCACAAATTCAGACTCCAGGATGCTGCTGAGAAATTCCTGGTGAAAAAACCCAAAAACACTTTGCCCGACACGGGAATCGAACCCAGGACCTCATTCGGCGTCAGGTGCCACTTTCAGCGTCACCTTGTGCTGTCATCTAATATTATGCTGAGATGAGGCTCTTTTGGCAGGTGTATTTATTTTGCTGTAATGCCAATAAACGCAATTTTCTTTATTTCATTAATTAAACCAGCTTACCTTACCTTATTATTTTTATTGAATACTTCTTTAACTCTAAGCTCCTTAGCTTTGAGTTAGGCGTGGCCCTCCACAACATATCGTTCGAGTGTTAAGACCGCTTTATGGTTTCACATTATCATGGTATCTTTTAAACTTGGCGTCCACTAATCTTCAAGTCATAACTCACTACAAAACCTCCATACAAAGCCCTTACAAACTACCCACATAAAAACGCATTTAAAAAACAATCCCACAAAACAATAGACGCGTAATTATCTTGTGTGAACTCGTAAAAACTTTAACATGACGCTATCAAATATTTTGCACCTAACTTAACGAGCGGATCCAGGTCATAAAACCATGTATATCTCTCATACTTCGGTATACATTGACGGTTTAGTTTATAGAGAAGTTTACCGTCCTTCGTACGTAGCGTTCGATGTACGTTGTAAATCATTAGTGATGTATGGATGCGTGGAAAGGGACTAGTTTTATTACGGCTTCGTTTTATAGTTCGGCCAATAGCCGCGGTGCTACAGGCTCTGGTTGCGAGTTTAGGGAATTAGGTAGAGGGCATGAAGGGAGCGGGTTTGAAGCAGCGGGCAACGGTTTGTTGAAAATGATTTACGAAGCATAGGGACAAGATGAAAGAAAAAAAGTTTAAAAACTAAAACCCGACTACTGAAAAGGATGAAACAAGAAAGTACCTTCTCGTGGTCGCATGCCGCTGTACTAAATAAGCTATGGTAGCATGCGACCACGGGAAGGTACTTTCTTGTTTCATCCTTTTCAGTAGTCGGGTTTTAGTTTTTAAACTGTTTTTTATTTAATTATTTTGAGGCTTATTTCAGTAATACTTATATTTTTGAAATGTGCTAATTTTCATTTGATACACAAGGCATCATCCTAAAATATTTATTTTTAAATTCATTACCTTATGTGCTCTAGAGGGCGCCATATTGAATTTAGTGTGACATCACTTAGCCTATACAGCGGACGGTCAAGACGCTTCTGACGATACCTCATTTGTCAAATTATTATAAGTGCTTTTTAAGTTATGAGGGAACAGATGAACATACATACCGGTCAAAATCATAACCCTCCTTTTTGATTCGCCGTAGTCGGGTAATAATGCTTTTATCTTCAGAACGGTTACCTATAGTATCTTTCAGAAAAATATTAAATTATCTGCCCTGAACAGCAATACTGAAAATTAATGAAATCTATATACCTAGGTACCTATTAAAAATCAATTGCCGTGCGTTAGTCTCCCAAAAACTCGGAAATGGCTTGACCGATTGCGATGAAACTTTGGTAAGTTGTTGTGTGCGCGCCGGAGAAGGTTCCAAAAAAAATAATTAAAAAGGCATTGTAACGCATACCGGGCATTAGCTACTTAGACATAATTATTATAGATGTAGTTTGTTGCTTAGACCTATCAATGAGTCCCCAAAATATCCCTACCTAACTTGAGTGTATTTTTGTAGACATTTTGTAGTCGTAGCTAGTGAAAATTTCAGGGGCTCGTGGTTTAATAAAAAGAACCGCACAGGTCGATCGATCAGGTTAAGCTACGCTTGCCGCGGTTGGTCTGTGGATAGGTGACCATCTTTACATACCGAGACCCCTCGGTGCCTCGGAAAGCACGTTAAGCCGTTGGTCCCGGCTGTCATTTGCGGATCTTTGACAGTCGTTACGGGTAGTCAGAAGCCCGAAAATCTGCCAACCAGTCTTACCTAGGGGTATCGTATTATCCTGTAACTGGGTTGTGGCAGTCGCTCCATGTAAAATACTGGTATGTAGCTGCATCCGGTTAGATTGGAACTCGACCCTAACATAGTTGGGAAAAAGCTAGGCAGATGATGATGATGAGCTGGTGAAAAGTTATTGACCCACTAGCTGCGCCCCGTGGTTTCACCCGCATAAGTGTCGATCCCGTGGGAATATCGGGATAAAAACTATCCTGTGTCCTTCCCCGGGACTCAAACTATCTCTATACCAAATCTCATCTAAATCGGTTCAGTGGTTTAGGCGTGAAAAGGTAACATACAGACAGACAGACAGAGTTACTTTCGAATTTATAATATTATAGTATGGATTTTAAACTGCCCATAAGACACTGTGTTTTATCTCGTGTTTATTAATTCATCAATGGACTAATCCAAGAACTGGCTGGTTGGACCACCAATACCATTTCGTTCGCAAACAATCCATCAAAAAGCATACTTTTCTTATTGTTCCAGCAATTTTCTTTTTCTCTTTACCCAGCTTACCTAATGGCCCACTGCCTCTCTGTCCACCCCTAATCCGGTTGTTTTACGACTCGCCTTTTGTAGCCGCCGGCACTGAACTCCGGACCATTTTCATTTATCGTGCGTATTGCATCCGATTCCGTGCGTTTATACTTGACGATTTAGTTTAGTGTGTCACGGACGCGTGCGATTTTTTTTATGTTCCCATTGAAGACTTTATTCGTTGTGTCTGGTCGTGTATGTTTTGTTAAAAGATTTATCTTTTATTTAGTACTAACTTCAGCCCGCGACTTCGTTCGCGTCATACAGGCGTGATGTTTCTTTAAGTACTTTAGATGGCTTGTTCCCACGAACTCCAAAGATTCTCTTCGCTATTCGTTTTTTTTTTAATTTTTGTAGTTAAAACTTCTTTAGGCGCGTTGGGCATTTTCGAGATGGGAAAAAACCATTGAATTCGCGCCACTGTTACCGTAATCGACACCGCTTCGGATGTGTTCAGCTGTCCTCGAGATGTACTCAGCTTTGATGTATATCCGATGTGTCAGTGAGTGAAGGCAAAGTATTCTGTTTATGTTTTGTTTTCACTTCTGTCGGCACTTCCGGAGTGCCACTGTTTTTTTTTTATAATATTTGATAGCCACGCTAATGATCAGTTACAAATGATAGTCCCAAGAGTTTAAAATAAATAGATAAATAATATTAATAATACATTGTAACTGTAGCTCTGACTACTTTCTTCATGGTAGTAATTCTTTGCCACCTCCACCCCTTCGTAGTTCAGCTCGTATCAGACTCGACTAAAGCGATCGAGTTTCTTTGATGGGCACGTTAATTTGACAAGGGTATTGAATTGTAACCGAGTATATGCCACAACTGCGAGCGTGTTGTGGGGCGTGACAAACACACTCAGAAATATACCTACAGACATCAACCTACTACAATCTGTTAAATTTCTTTAACCTTTTGAACGCCAGAGTATAAACGTATCGCCGTACCCCTGACGCCAGGCCACTTTAACAACACACACACACACACACACACACTTTAAACAACAAATTTCTCGATATAAGTGGTTTATTTATATTAGTTTCATGCAATACAATATAGATGGAAGCTTAAACTATTAAATTATATTAATAAAAACACACAAAAGTAATGATTAAATTGTTTATTTCATAATATGGTGCGACCCGTGCGACGTGTATTTTGTCATATATTTGTGACGTTGGCGTTCAGGGTAAGATTTCGTTTGTCACATATATGTGACAACGGCGTTCAAAAGGTTAATAAGTTTTCAACTTTATTGCTAAAGTATAAGGTTCAAAATTGATTGGGAAAATTTTACAGTTTCGGGTAGGTTGATGTGCTGGCGTCTGTACCTGGTTGTAGCTTGTAGCTATGTTTGGTTGCAGCAGCCGCGCTTGAAACCGCTGCGTCAATTAGATCTAAATAAATATTTGTATAGGTAAGTACAATCCAAACTAATATTATAAATGCGAAAGTAACTCTGTCTGTCTGTCTGTCTTTTCTTCACGCCTAAACTACTGAACCGATTTAGATGAAATTTGGTATAGAGATAGTTTGAGTCCCGGGGAAGGACATAGGATAGTTTTTATCCCGATATTCCCACGGGATCGACACATATGCGGGTGAAACCGCGGGGCGCAGCTAGTAAAGTATATTTTATCTATCTGAGAGCAGATTTCACATTTAAGTTGTTTAAAATGCAAAAAATATTCATATTATATAAATTATTTCGTAAGCTACTTTGTGATTATTATTTATTTTACAAAAAATCCATAAAAAATTTCACAACATTATTTAATTATTGTTTAAAGATTCTTTACCTAAAAAATAAAAAAAAACGCCTTCAAATAAATTACGAGTATCTGACTCTCAATAAAAATCACTTTTTCTGTTTGTGGGAAAATATCCTACCAAGGTTAATAGTCACTACGTATACTGGAGCCCTAACATGAATTTTCTGACTGACAAATATCCCTTTTTCTGTTTGTCAGAAAGATTACTACTTTTTTTAGTTGATAGACCTACGTATCGTCTGCTAAGTATTCTAAGCTGCTAACTCCATTTTTGGCTATTTATTATCAAATGAAAGACAAAAATTTTCTCATTTGATACTATTTTTAGTATTGAGTTAGCAGCTTAGAACACTTAGCCGTCGGTATACTGAAGCCCCAACATGCACTTTCTGTCTAAAATTCTAATTTATGTTTTTCAGAAAATCTTCAAGCAAGATTGATAGTCGTACGTGTATACTGGCACCTATGTCTATATATAAATTAATTAATTCATCTGTCTATTAGTATGTTGCCTAAACAGTAATTAAATACATGCTTAGCTAGCGTGTCGTGCCAGATGGTAGGTATTGATCTGCATTGTTAATTGAGTGACATACCTTTGATAGAAATTGGCTTTAAATCAAATTGTTGCTTTACATGACTACTCTATGTATTATATCGTGCTGTGGGGTAAGCAGAAGTATTGTTCCTATACAGGGTGTTCGGCAGAACGTTGAACACACGAAAATGGCAGATAGATGGGATCGTCTGCTACCTATACAGCCCAAATAAAATACCAAGGCCCCATAGTTTTTTTCTATTACCGAAATTCATGATTTTTAAACTTTGAAAGCCTATAACTTTATGTAGGATAGACGAAACTGGCAACACTTTTTTTTTGTTTTTGTCTCGACTGTTGGTAGATTCAACTAAAATTATTGTTTGGTGCAAATATTAAAATCGGCTATAAAAAATAAAAAAAAAACTTTGGGGCCTAGGTATTCTTTTTTGGGCTGGGTAGGTAGCAGACGACCTCACCTATCTGCCATTTTCGTGAGTTCAACGTTCTGCCGAACACCCTGTATAAATATCAGTATTCATTATCGCTTCGTTCATACTTTATTTGTTTGCACACT
Organism: Amphipoea oculea; assembly: GCA_945859645.1. Taxonomy (NCBI): domain Eukaryota; kingdom Metazoa; phylum Arthropoda; class Insecta; order Lepidoptera; family Noctuidae; genus Amphipoea; species Amphipoea oculea. The sequence continues at coordinate 2,043,251 of OX243878.1, read as the reverse complement.
TGGAAAAGTGTTACTACATTAATTTAGTATCGTATTTTCCCTTCGAGTTGTAAGTAAGACAATCCATTTTAGTTAAGGTATTTTGTTTTTCGTCTTGATAAACTTAAGGCCAAAGCACACACGCTACTTTTTGCATCGGCGATCGGCGATTCAGCTGCTTTTTAGAAGCTAAATGCAGCGACCAAGCATTCTACACCGCACACTTAAAAACGCCAAACGCGGCGATTCAGTCGCTTTTCGGAAGCTCGATACAGCACACATTCGGATGCCGGTCGCAGCGATTTGGCATTTGCGCCAGCATCGGAGCAGTCGCTAAAACGCGCGATTCCGATACCGCGTCCGAACGCAGAGAGTCGCCAAAACGCGATGCAGCATCGATACAGCCGCAAAATCACCGATCGCTTATGCAAAAAGTAGCGTGTGTGCTTTGGCCCTTAGACAATGTATGATATTTACCAGAAATTAATTAATTTAAACTACGAGTACTTTAGCTGGGAATCGAACACAGACACCTACTCTTTCAACTACTGCACTAAAGTCACCGCCATAATGCATAACTAAATCCAAGCCGTAGTGACGAGCCATAACATCGATAATAGTGATGCGCTGTTATATCGAAACGCTCGATGCATTATAATTTTCCCGAGTAATTAAATTCGATATCGCAGTAATTTCGGCAGCCATTATCAAAAGTTGCTATTAATTTTACTCCGTAATGATAATGACGACATTTTCAGCTACAAATGAGTTTTGTTTTTGGTACTTAACAATTTCTACGTGTTATTGAATGTTTAATGGTCTGAAATGTGTTAAATGCTATTAATTTTACATGAATAATTAGTTTTTGAGAAAGTAGTGTTGGGATTAATGGTCATCTTGACCTTACCCCAATTTGTCTTGCGGTCACACAGTAGAATAGAATACTCTTTATTATGTAGACTGTACGAATTACAGATATATACATATGTAGACATATTACATAGGGTGACACAATGGCGGGTCTTATTACTGAAAGCGATCTTTTAAAGACAACCTTTGGATGGATTTAAAGGGCGAAAGAGTCTGTCTGGACTCTTCGTTCGCGTTCTTTCTGACTGTTTTTCTTTTTGCTCGGCTGCTAAGGGTCTCTGGGTGATGTTGATTATCACCAAGAATTGTGCTGAAAAATATTTTTTCAAATCCGAATGATAGTTTCTGAGATTAGCGCGTTCAAAAAACAAACAAACTCTTCAGTGTTATTATTAGTGTATTTTTTTTCCTATAGCCATCCTAAAGAATAGGGCTATCAAATGCAAAAATATTTTTTTTTAATCCGACCAGTAGTTCCAGATGTTAGCGCGTTCAACTATAGTCCGCGCGGAACCAGTTGGCCGCGCCTTAGGTATGTGAGCGGTGGGACGGAGGGGCGGCGGCGCATTACTCAGTACGTGCGTTATGAACCGCCGCCTCACCCCTGTCCCCACCTCAGCGGGCAACTAGTTCCGCGCGGACTATAACAAACTCTTCAGCTTTATTATTAGTATATAGATATATACAATAATAATCATGAAATAAGAGTAAAGAACTGTAAATAATAATTGAGGTTAAGGAGAGAGGAAGTTTTCGCGTTATAGGCATATTTTTTTCCCATATATCTCTATCAACAAAATATAATATGTACAAAAAAAAGGAGCTACGTCTGCCAAGAAACTGCTTTGCAGTTTGGCAGAGGTAATATGTCATGTTTGAAATTATTTATGTGAATAAACACTTTTTTTTTTCATCAGAAGTCTTATCAGTGTCCACTTTCTTCTTCATCTTTCTTCTCTCTGTCTCCTTCGTAAAGCCATTATCTATAATCTGGTCAGCTGCTCCTCATTCCTCCAAAGTAATGGGTTCAAAAACAACAAAACAGTTCTATCACGAGAGTACTTCGTATAAATTAATTTAATATTGTTTTGATTGGTGCCATTAATTAATTGGTAAATAGCATTTTACGACGCAGTCAATGTGTCGTAAAATGTTATTAGGTTGTTGGCATATATGTCCAGAATATTCAATTAATTTGGCCTTAACCGGTTTATAAGTCCAATTTTACTGTAGGTAGGTATGTAATAAATTTTTGTTTTAACCAAAAGTATGTTTCACTACTCTACTATTATAGCAGTAAACTCTTTTTTCAGGAGGAAACCTTCGAAAGGCGCCCGGGCTTTGGGGATAAGCCTGGAGAGTGTGGGATTTATACCTCACTAGCGGCGCCCCGCGGTTTCACCCGCAGAAGTGTAGATCCCGTGGGAATTTCGGGATAAAAATTAGCCTATATGTTAATCCAGGGTGTCAGCTACCTACGTAATAAATTTTATCAAAATTGGTCCAGCCGTTTGAGCGTCAAGAAGTAACAAACATATAAACACACACACCCACAAACATTCGGCTTTATAATATTAGTGTGATTAACCGTTACCTCTCAAAAGACCAATCCAAAACCTGTTCTGTACAACGCCTATTAGGGTATATGTATATCTGGAGAGACTGTAAAGAGGTCTCCCCAAAACCTAACTGTGCAAGGAGCACGTGACCACTGTGCGCCGTCTGCCATGAGAACTATCGGTGGATGAACAGAGTACCCACTCAAAACGCCCATGATCACATATTGCAGAATAACTTAGCTGTCATCTTCATCGTCATTTAAGCTGAAAGACTTGCTCTGCTGTACATAGGTCTTTTGCAAGCGCCGCCACATCGACAGGTCCTGTGCGTCTCGCATCCCGCGGATTCCCGCGACCTTCACAAGGTTACGGTCCACCCTGTGAGAGACCTACCCACGCTGCGCAGTATAATAATAATACCAGCTTACTATTGTCCTATTGCAGGGCAAAGGCTTCTTCGCATACAGATAAGACACGTGAATAATAAAAAAGTGAAACCAAAACACAAACAGAATACTTTGCTATCACTCACTGACATATTGGATATACATTAAAACCGAGTACATTCCGAGGACAGCCGAACACATCCGAAGCGGTGTCGGTTACGGTAACAGTGGCGCGGATTCAATGGTTTTTTTCCATCTCAAAAAATGCTCATCGCGCCTAAAGAAGTTTTCACTTCAAAAAAAATAGTTTATCGGTAAAACAAGTTTAGGTATAAACAAATATTTTTGATTTGATCCTCCTTTTAGGCAGATAGTCCCTGTGTTAGGAGAGTCCACTCTTCCATAGCAAGACGTTTTATACAAAAAGCAAAACAGCATTGACAACCGCGCGCGCGCCTGCTCAAACTTTTTTACAAAAAAAAAAAAAAAAAAAACAACCGACTTCAAAAAAAAAAAACTACAAAGTGATAAATAATTTTAATTTCGGAAGTCGGTGTCAACAAACAAAAATTTGGAACAAACGACACCGACTTCCGAAATTAAAGTTATTTATCACTTTGTAGTTTTTTTTTTTGAAGTCGGTTGTTTCTTTTTTTGGAAAAAAGTTTTTATTATGTTGAGATAACAATATCCATCACGTTTGAGGAGTTTTACTGGCCAATTTAATAAAACCCTGTGTATATAAAGAAGATACTAAAAACACTCATAACATTTTACCGAATTGAGAGCTACCCACAAATTGAATCGCTCGAACCAGTAACGTATTCACATCTTCTTAAAAATCACGTCTCCCATTTGCCATTTCCTCGAGCGAGCGCTTAACAAAATGGCTATAAGAGTTAAAGTCTCAAAATTTAAATATCGCAAGCCGTCTGGTCGTCCCCGTGCGCGATTGATGTTTATACGTATATACAAAATGCCGAGACACCGTCCTCGATGTGGGTAGGGATAGGATAATTATGGAGGTGGCGAAAAATACTTCGTGAATACAATTATTTTTGATGCTTCACCTGATAAAGTCAAGCGGAGGTTGTACTCTTTTAAAGGAACTATCTAGTCTCAGTAGTTCCTTCGGCTTTTGCAAAGGAACTACTGATCAAAAAGTTCTCAGTAGTTCCTTTAAAGGAACTGCTAAAGGAACTATCTAATCTCAGTAGTTCCTTCAGCTTTTGCAAAGGAACTACTGATCCAAAAAATCTCAGTCGTTCCTTCAAAGGAACTACGAGAAGGAACTAGTGAGCATAAACGTTAATCTTAAGATGTATTTTCGGGTTTCTATCTTGTGTGGCTTTAACATGTAGATACTAGTGTCTCCAGTGCTCTCCAGATCAGAGGGGCAATTCTCGTAATTTTAAGAACGTTCACAGTCTGATCTCAGTCTCAATCTGTCAAAAATATCTCTAATTTCCCTACATTTTGACAAGTTTCTGACATTTTTTTGTCGCTGAGATGAGGCTGCGACTAGATTTTGAACGTTTTAAATTACGAGAATTGGCCTTCAGAACACCATCCCTGTAATCCCCTAAGGGTAAGGCAGAGGTGTACCTATAGTACACCCACATTTCGCTAGTTATGTATAAGTCCCATGTAATAGGGGGCGAGAATGTAGCCCTCAACCGGGCACGAATCCAGGCCCAAGGCTGCTGCTGAGAAATTCTAGATGGAAAAACTCAATAACACTTTATCCGACCCGGGAATCGAACCCCAGCAGCAGCGCTACTAGCACCCTAGCAGGAGCGCTTGCCCAATGAGGCAGAAGAGTAATTCTTCTACTACAAAGTGAGCAAACCTATCTTCGTACCTCCAGGATCCCTAGCACAGTCTAGGTGTAAGACGCCGAGACGCGGTGACTGACCTGCGACCGTGACGTGCAATATACCACGAATATTAGCCGCACCACATACCTAGCCATTGTATCCTCGATGTAGACCTTTAGCAATCTCATTAGTGAAGGCTGAAGTACTAGGGTGGATTAGCAGGTAACATCAACTGTTTTCAGAGAGATTTGGGCCCAAGTTTACCAAACTCTGCTAGTTATTAAACGGCCTATTAAATATTTTGACTGTTGTGCAAATATAATCTGGCTCTTGATTAAATATGGAATAACGCTTTTAAAATAATTGCTGGGAAACTTCTTTTTTTTTTTTGTTTTTCACGCAAAACATTGTGCTTATGGGTGCATGCAATTACGTTACAGGGGTTGTGGATTTTAAGTTATAACATTAAAAGCAATTTTTCGTAAAAAAAAAACGTCAGTAAAAGTTGGATATATACCCCCTTATTCATAAAACTTATCAAACCTATTTTAGTTAAAATGGGGTTTGTCTCTTTCTTACACACAGAAATGATAACGTGACAGATAAAGACAAACGTTCTATAAACCTATTTTAGCTAAAATAGAGATAAAATAGGATTATGAATAAGGGGGTTAATGTTTAATAAATCTCCGTTACCAAAAGGTTCCCAGGTATGGTCCAGTACAAAAAAAAAACCGAGTATGCTTATGACCACACGACTGAAGTGAAACTTCAAACGTAATTGGCTATGAGAGGAAGAGAGAAAGAAAATGTGCGTGCGCACTGCTTTCTCTTGCTTATATCCCTCACTTAACTCCCGTTCGCCTCGCTCGATCACACTTTTCGTAACGCTTACGTCACGCCTTCGCCAGCTTACTCCCCAAGTCAAGCGTGCGTAAAGAAGATTCACTTCAAAAATGATTATAATGAGGGGTAGTGCAAGTGACTCTCGGCTTCTTTTTACACCTGCTATAGCTCGACCTCCGGATTAGCCGTTCGCCATGTGTATCTTTATCAGCTAGCCCAACTATGCCGTAATTCTCTCCATTTATGACAAGAGGAGTTACTGGTTTTTCACTTCTCATGCTCTAAAAGTCCGTCTTTATGTTGTGCTTAGGCGACACAAAATCGCTTTTTATGTTCTAGTGCATAAAGTTTTTTTTTTTTCTAAGACTAAAGTAATCAGGCCCTACAGCCACACGCACAATAAAACTTCGCAGATTAAAGTCGTGATTTATTTCATTTTCTTTAATTTATACCACTTCCGTGTTTTCTATCGTTAATTTAATAAAATCCGATAAAATAGTTGTCATTTATTATTTAAAAAGGCAAAGAAACGTTTTCATTTTTTAGCAGTATGAAGTACCCAAGTCGAATGACAAACGTTGAAAATTAAAAAAAAAAACTTTTAAAAAGTTTCGTGGCGGTATTATCTGTGGTGGCAGGAATTAGCTATGGATGCAACATTTTTGATTAATTATGTACTGTACACTTTATGCCTGTTTCATTTTCTCGCAATCGAAGTGAAAAGCAGAGTGTATAACTCAGGCATAAACGAGCCATTTTACCCCTCGACTTAACTATCCACCCTCGCCTGCGGCTCGGGTGGATATAAACGTCTCGGGGTAAAATAGCTTCTTTTATGCCTTAGTTGTACAATCTACTATTATTCAAACCAGTCTAGCCCACAGCCAACCTTTGGGAAGCATAATACTAATTCAGTGTCTCATAAAATTAAATCTGTCAACATAAACTGAACAAATGTCAAGTCCTCGATGCAAACTTATATTTGCACGACTAAACTCCTTTAAAGCTTACTCAATAAAGTTCATTTCTGTATGATTGATGGCTAAAACAATTTCAACCTCAAGGCCAAATGAAACTGAGCCAAAACGTGTCCATTACCACAATTAAACGTACATACAGTTCTGTAAATTATATGTTATCCTTATTACAATTACGTAAGGTTCATTTTTGTGTCGCACGTGTGTTTATGACAGCAATATAGAAAACGTATCTTCTTTTTGTACTACTATGTATGATAATGCTACGAGGAAAAATGGATTAAGTGACAAAATCGTTAAAATAACGGCCAATGCTTCAGACAAATTATTCTAAACATGTGCTTTTCCGAAGTGATAAAGTTAAGCCACTTTAAGTAACAGATTTAGCCCGAAGTAAGTGTTTGATTATTTATTGAACCGGCCTGTTTGGGTTCACTGATCTCTTAATAACTTCTGAAAGCACGAAACATGTCTTCATCTTCACAGTTTCATCCAAAAAACGTCAACTGATGGACATGGGCCTCAAGCGTCATTGTTCCCCAGAATCACCACGCTTGGTAGAGGAAGTGGTGATTAGGAATAATTAGCGTGCCCATTGTTACCAAAACTCATGAGATAAGCTCTTCTCTTCTCTCTTATTAGCACGAACTAAGTATAGCTTATGCCCGTTCCCTATCCATTTGCATAAAAATTTGAGACCTAATATAACTTGGCATACTTTTGTTTCTCCTAATTATATTTTCGCATAACATTAATTACGCATAATTTTTTTAAGCATACTTTCTCTAATCATAATAATAATTAAGCATAACATTCTAAAGCATAAATTTAACATGCTCGTTTTATTTCTAACGACGTCAGGTTCTGTCTGCAGGGTTTAAAGGAACCTAAACAAATCAAACCTCGGGGTACCCCTGACGTCGTTTAGTATTATGCGAATTAAATTTATGCCAAAACAAATTAGCCTTCAAGATAATTATACCAACATAAGCTGTATGCTAAAAAATATGGCAAAGTATTATTATGGCAAAACAAATTATACCGAAATAGTTATGCCCAAGTATATTAAAAGAAGGGATCCCGCTCATGCCGTGTTAAAAATCTAGCCAATCAGCAAAATTAGTTCGCGGGGCTGAATGCCCAGTTGCTACTAGGAGAGGCTATTTTTATTACGTATTCCTGGGTCATGAGTTCCATTTTCGAGTCAGGCAAAGTTTTATTGGGTTTTTATTACTATTCAAAATTTGCCAGTAGCAGTCCGGACTCTGGATTTGTTCCCGGTAGATGCTATTGAGCTCGCCTCGTATTACATGGAAGTAAAACATAACTGGCGAAATGTGGATGACTAGGTATAGGAAGATACACCTCAGGAACTCACCTCTTTCGGGAATACAGGCGTCTGATGATCAGACGTTTGTTTTATATGCCTCATATATCTGCTTAGCCTTTTCCCAACTATATTGGAGTGGGCTTCCAGTCTAACCAGATGCAGCTGAATACCAGTATTTTACATGGAGCGACACTACCTATCTGACCTCCGCAACCCAGTTACTGGGTAATACGATACCCCTTGGTAAGACTGGTTGACAGACTTTCGGGTTTCTGACTACCCGTAACGACTGTCAAAGATCGACGAATGACAGCCGGGACCAACGGCTCAACGTGCTATTCGAGGCACGGAGAGGTCTCGGTATGTAAAGACGGTCACCCATCCACAGACTAACCGAGGCAAGCGTAGCTTAACCTGATCGATCCACGGCCTAAAAGTTTCATAAAATTGCAAAGAAAAAAATGTTTACAAAATCTTTTAGTAGTAAAAAAGTCTCGATGTCAGTCACATAGATTAAAACAGTATAACTGTCTGTATTAAGACACAATCTCTTGTTTCCAGTCCGGTGGAGTCGTTAGACAAAAGACAAATACGCAACACTTTCTCGTACGGACAGCAAATAAAGAGAGATTAAAAGTAAAGACCGTAGACGAGGGTAGGGTTGGCAGAGAAACTTGTTGGAAAATAAAAAAATATTTTGTTGGAAATTTTAAGTGGCTTTGGTATTTCTGTGGAAATCGGAAGAAAGTTGTCCCGTTGGTAAGTAGACTGGTTGTCTGACTTTCGGGCTTCTGATGACCCGTAACGACTGTCAAAGATCCACGAATGACAGCCGGGACCAAAGGCTTCACGTGCTTTCCGAGACATGGAGGGGCCTCGGTATGTAAAGATGGTCACCCATCCACGGACCAACCGCGGCAAGCGTAGTTTAAAATGATCGATCAAGCCGTGCGGCTACAAGCTCCCTAAATAAATATTGTTACTAACATATTTGAGTCCTTTGTCACTTGTTATCACACTAATATTATAAAGGCGAAAGTTTGTGAGTGTGTGTGTGTGTGTGTTTATATGTTTGTTACTTCTTCACACTCAAACCGCTGAACCCATTTAGATGAAATTTGGTATAGAGATAGTTTGAGTCCCGGGAAAGTACATAGGCTACCTTTTATCCCGATATTCCCACGGGATCGAAACTTATGCGGGTGAAACCGCGGGGCGCAGCTAGTTAAATATAAATAAATAAATTATAATTATTCATCCAATTAAGCAATAACGTTATTATCATTGTCGATAAATTTTATGATGCCTAAAGGTCACCCACATGCTTTCTGGATTACCAATGTTTGTGCCAACCCTACCAGCGACAAGAGGCTTGAAGTAAACAGCAGTGTCTAGCTACGGTACACAATTATCGAGACGTATTAGTCGCAAACTAACTGCTAATCTATACTAGACTATTTAGACTTTAGTTTAGTTTAGCTATATAATGAAAATGTAATGATGTTGTTAAATGGTCTGCTGTAAGGCCTGTAAGATATTTGACGCGTATCGGCAAGAGTAGTGAGGGAAGCCCCTCAGCTAGATAGACGGACGCCTTAAAGAAGGTGGTTTTTTTTTATGGATGGGAAATCATGAAATGACCCCTTAATTCCGCTCTGGGTGGAGCGGAAGGGAGTGTCAGACTCTTACTGATTAAAACCCATCCGTGTTCCTTCCGTAGCCCTTGATGTTCCGGGGTAGCGGTAACCCTTTCAGACAATCCCGCACCCCCGAAAGAAGGTGGCTGGGACAGACTGGATGCGAAAGGCGGAGGACAGGGTGTTGTGGCGCAGCCTGGGAGAGCGAGAGGCCTATGTCCATCAGTGGACTGCAATAGGCTGAGTTGATTGATTGATAATATCTGACTGCTTCGTTGGTGTAGTGGACGTAGGGGTGATTTCTGAGGTCCTGGATTCGGTTCCCTGGCCAGGTAAAGTCATAAACACTTCCCGACCTGGGAATCGAACCTCGCGCTCGACAGTTTTTCGGGTTTTTCCATTAGAAATGTGCATAGAAGCAGTCCTGAGCTGGATTTGTGTCCGGTTAATGGCAATAGGCTCACCCTCTAATACAGAACTGGTAAACGTGAGTGCTGAGTGCTACTAGGACCTCTGCCTAACCTTTCGGGGTAATACAGGCAAGATACTTAGAGAATAAGATATTAAGATACTTTCGGGGTAATGCGGCTGTCGCTGAAAACCAGCGCTGGGGCTCTGTCTTGCATAGGGTCGCAGCATTATGCTGAGCGATAGCCGTTTTGCGTGGATGTGACGCATGTTTCCCGTACCTTCTTTTTTTTTGTGTTTATGTTCTTTTTTACGTCATGTTCACCGCAAATAAATGTATTTTCTTTCTTTCTTTCAGATATTACGTTATGTATAAGACATCAAAATAAACAATTATAAAATTACCATACGAGAATTAACACATGTTATAAACCAGAAAATTAAAGTGACACAAACAAACTATGCTTCAAAATCTAAAAATATGAACTAGCAGCCATTACGATTTTGTTTGCAATTTAAACATTAAGGCAATGAATCATTTTAATGACTAACAAACGTTGAGTGACTGAAAATTTTACGCAGTATTGAAATGATAAAAGTAGGTCACACTTTGCATACTTAATTAGTTTTAAAGTCGTGGTTCCGCAGGTTATTTTTTATTACATATTTTGTGGGTACACCTCTGCCTTATCGGTCGGGAAGCAAGGCGTGATGTTACGTGATTATTTATTTAATAAAACTTTATGGACAAGTAAAAAAGAATACTTTAGAGTTGCCAGCACATCAAGCTACTCGAAACTGTCAAACTTTCCTAATCAACTTTGAACTTTAAGCTTTAGCGATAAGGTTGAAAATCTATTAAAGAAATTTGATAGAACAAGGCGTGACTATGCTATACGTCATTATCATTTTTCCGAATATTTTATTTGTTAAAATTGATAAAATATACAGGCGAAAGTTTATGAGTGTGTTTGTATGTTTGTTACTTCTTCATGCACAAACGGCTGGACCAATTTTAATAAAATTTGGTATGTAGGTGAATTAACACATAGAATACTTTTTACCCCGATGTTCTTACGGGATCGACACTTATGCGGGTGAGACCGCGGGGCGCAGCTAGTTTTTCATAAAAAGGAAGGGTCCTAGCCAACAGAACAAACAAACATATTCCGTAGGTAAAAAGATAACACTTCAATAAAAAAAACAAAGAATAACAAACATCGACAGCCCAAAACACACCCGAAATCAATTAACAAAATGATTTTCCTAACCGAACCCTAATTTGTCTGTCTGTCTGTCTGAACAATAACTCCGTAATTGCTGCGTCGTAATTAACCAGAGGATGAGTCAGTGCACTTTCATAGGTCTTTGTTGTACGTATGAGGGCTACACGGAAGCGACAAAGGGTTTTAGCACTAGAAATGTAGAAGTCAATTATGTATAACCTTGGGCCCTTATTTGAATAAGTGTGAGCAAGTTCTTTGTGATGATATTATAGGAAGTATTTTTGAAGTTTACGTCGCAGTAATATTTGTCACCACTTATTTTCTTTAAACAAAATTGTTTTGTTGTAAACTGCACGTGCTTTCAGGGGCTTACAGGACCTAAACGCAAAAAAAAACGCAAGCTTTAGAACCAATAAAAGTATATGATCGACTCCAGTAAACAAAATAAAAAAAATATGTGATATTCTTCAGGATATATGCTAGCTAGATAGTGTGTTGAAAACATAATGCAAATTATTTGGTACGAAAAATATCATGAAGATACCTCTAAAAACTTTATTTTTACAATAAAATCCATACTAATATACATACAATCATTATGATTCTTTTTTCAAATTATTCTACAAGCAACATACTAAAACTCTAGTGTTTTAATTTTTTAGTCCAAGCAATAGATTTTTCATAAATAGATAATTGCTTCATATTTTGCAATAAATTACTAGCGTTGCGTTATCGCGCTTCTCTTTCTTTTCTATGCAGTCCGACCTGGTAAGGTTAGTTCACAGTTAGGGAAAAATTATTATTCTATGGGGTTAACATAACATCACGCCTGTAATCCCAGAAGGTTTAGGCAGATGTGTACCTATAGTACACTCACATTTCGCCAGTTATGTTAAAGTCCCATGTAATAGAGGGCGAGCCTATTGCCAGCAACCGGGTACCAATCCAGACTCCAGGCTGCTACTGAGAATTCCAGATAAAAAAAAAACAATAAAATTTTGCCGGATCTGGGACTCGGACCCAAGACCTCACACTCTAAGAGTTTATTCTAGTTTTCATCCCAATAAGCTTAAGAAGTTCGTGGAACATTGATTAACGTAGTGGTTATATACCTAGATACCTATCTTATCTATGAGACATCCATACTAATATTATAAATTCGAAAGTAACTCTGTCTGTCTGTATGTTACCTTTTCACGCCTAAGCCGCTGAACCGATTTCGATGAAATTTGGTGTAGAGATAGTTTGAGTCCCGGGAAAGGACATAGGATAGTTTTTATCCCGATATTCCCACGGGATCGAAACTTACGCGGGTGGAACCGCGGGGCACTGCTAGTCTTTTAATGAACCGACATGATGGATATATTTATCATTCAGAAAAAACCAAGTGTTGGAACATTGTCTTTTGAATATTTCTACAGTCTGAAACAGACTAAAAGTATATAAAAAACTGTCGTCTATTACATTGTGACACTTGATCTTTTCGTCGTTTGTCTGTCTGGAGTTCATTAAATTCATATTTTGCATAGTTTTTTATTTTATATGAAAAATTACACTCTCGGTCAATGACTTGTTTGTAAAATGTTGTTACATTGACTTCTATATCTGATTCGGTGTATATGTATATTTTAACGGTTCACAACCATAATATGTAAGTTATGTAAGTCATCATCTGCCTAGCCTTTTCCTAACTATGTTGGGATCGACTTCCAGTCTAACCGAATACAGCTGAATACCAGTATTTTACATGGAGCGACTGCCTATCTGACCTCCACAACCCAGTTACTGGATAACACGATACCTCTTGATAAGACTGGTTGTCAGACTTTCGGTCTTCTGACGACCTGTAACGACTGTCAAAGATCCACGATTGACAGCCGGGACCAACGGCTTAACGTGCTTTCCAGGGTATGGAGGGATCTTGGTATGTAAAAATGGTCACCCATCCATGGGCCAACCGCGGCAAGCGTAGCTTAACCTGATCGATCCTTGCGGCTGTTATTACTTAGCCAGGAGCCCCTCATAAAAAATAAAATGTAAGCTAATATTAGATTAAAAAATATAAAGGAGTTTTTTAACAATAGGCTGGCGTTGCCATAAAAAGAGGCACTGTTGTAATTTGTTGTTGTAATTTTCCCGGTCACCCTTCCATACTAGCTAGAGCACAGCATGGCTGCTTGGTGGCCCAAATAGGTAACTACCTTATCAAATAGCAAATGGGTAAGGGCGCCTCCATATTTACAGGGTTTGTTTTATACTAGCAGCGCCCCGCGGTTTCACCCGCATAAGTTTCGATCCCGTGAGAATATCGGGATAAAAACTATCCTATGTCCTTTCCCGGACTCCAAATATGTCTATACCAAATTTCATCTAAATCGGTTCAGCGGTTTACGCGTGAAGAGGTAACAGATAGACAGACACACTTTCGCATTTATAATATTAGTATGGATTGGCTAGCTAAAAATAAATTAAAATATCGAGCCTTTTCAGGAAGAAGATCGTAACCGCCATTTTGCATATTTTACAGGGGAGTAGAGAAATAAGCTGCAAAATCAGTTGATCTGGCAGTTAATATAAAAACAGTTTTTGGGATTTTTGGCGCTTACGATGTTCTTCCTGAAAAGGCTCGATATATTCATTTGATTTCTAAAAAAGGGAAGGTCATTTTCACTGATTTGTTTGTTCTAACAGGAGCTTTTCCATATTGCAATACATAAACACACATAATCAGCCTATAATGTTCCCACAGCTAGGACACAGGCCTCCTCTCTGTGAGAAGGAGTGGGCCGTAATCCACCACGCGGGCCCAGTGCGGGTTGGTAGATGTCAGATGTCTTTGAATTTTTGTGGTTTTCTCACGATGTTTTCCTTCACCGTTTTGAGAGCAGTGGCGAAATAGTAGTGGTATATAGTAGCGGTTGCATATTGCAATGAAGCTAATTAACTGTAAAGCGGCTAAACAGTTTACTAACAAAATTATCCGGAGTTTCATGCCCGTTTTTCTCCGTAGGAACCGACTACGCTTTGCAGTGGGCAACTAGCTTCATTTTTCTGACTGACCGACCCCTTTAAAATACAAAAGTGCCTGTAATTGGTTTAATTGAGAAATAATAATTTGAGTTCAAGTTTGACCCGTCTTTTCTAGGGTTACAAAAAGTAACCTAGAACTGTTGCCCTTTTATCAAATAAAGGGCTTAGGTAAAGCATTACAAAGCCTCATTTTTTTGCACCATAAGTAATTCCGCCAACTAACGATACTCCTTTCATGTAGTCTACCAAACTCTATTAAAAGGACGATAAAAATGATATTAGGATGCAAATCACATAAAATACAGCATGGTGTTTATAATGATGATGTAGCAAGTGAAGTGTGTAACAGGTCGTCTGGACAGCCGGGGTGAACGGCTAGTGTAGGCCCCGTCGGGTCACTCACACGTCTGAGAGACGTACGGGAGGCAGGGATGTCGAGCTTGTCAGCCAACTTGTTCGTGAATCAAGTGTAAGGCACTCTTGGTGGCAGGGGTGAACGGCTCGTTTTAAGACTCGCCGGTTTACTAATAAATCTGTAAGAACTTTTGGAAGAGTAACTAGCCTGTTGTTCATCACATGTATTAGGGCTCCCGCGCACTAGACAGCCTGGCTACGGCAGCCAGTCGAACAGTGACGCATCGTGGCTGCTTAGTGCGTAGGCTCCCATACATCGTCATAATATGTTCGACTGGCTGCCGCAGCCAGGCTATAAGATTGTTCGGGCAGTAGGTGCAGTGTTGGTCCCGCCGATTTACTTATAAGTCTGCGACGTAGGTAAAAGTGCAATAGACCATGAGTGGGCTGTAGTTTAGAGTTTTGACATCTAACAACTGATGCAAACAACGGATGCAGGCCACACTGGCCGCCACACACACGATTATGAGCGACAAAGTTGAAAATGTATTAAAGAAATTTGTCTGATGGTAGTAGCTTGATGTGCTGGCGTATATACATAAAATATATTAAATACAGAAGTTGTTGGTGTACCTACATACCATATGAATAAATAAAAACTTTGACCTTGAATTTGAGCCAGTCTTGTCATCATTTCAGCCAAAAGACGTCCACTGCTAGACACAGGCGTCCCCCAAGTATCGCCACTTCGAAAGGTTTTGTGCTTCTCGCACCCAGCGGATTCCTGCAGCCTTCACCAGATCATCGGTCCACTTTGTGGGAGGCCTTCCAACGCTATGTCTTCCGGTATGCGGAAGTAAGCCTAGTATAAGAGAATTTTAATATAATAAGAGGCTAGAATTATACTGATTTTGTTATCACTGACGCGCGGTGTCAGCCTATCATGTTCCCACTGCTGGGACACAGGCCTCCTCCCTATCTGAGGGAATGCGAGGCCAATTGCGGGTCGGTAGATGTCACATGTCTTCGAATTTTTGGTTCTAGGACATGCCGGTTTCCTCACGCTGTTTTCTTTCACCGTTTTGAGAGCAGTGGTGATGAAATAAATTACATAAAGCGCCTGTCTGCGTTCAAAACCACGACCTACAACTCGTAAGTCGAGGCCGCTACGTCTGAGCCACCACAGCCCTCTATACTTAACACCCAACAAATTCGACCCAACATTTGGCTCGCCGTCCTCCCCACCAGTGTGTACATCCTAACCATCCGCCGAAACGCCAGACAGACAAATGAATTCACAAGTTCCTGAAACTTGGTTGCAGAGTCGTGTGATAGACTTAGACGTGTTCATGTAAAAGTATCAACTGGAGTGTGTCACTCGAGATAACTTTTCCAATCAAAGCTAGAGGATGGTAGTTTCGATCTCGAGTTTCGGGTATTAAAGTAGTATTAGGTGTAGAGGTTATTTGTTTTATCAGATACTAGCTTCAGCCCGTGACTTCGTTCGCGTCAAACATCGCATCACCCGCCCGCGCTATCACTTAACGTTCTTTTTGACTTTTTTCTTTTTGCTCGGTTCCTAAGGGTCATAGCGTGATGTTAAATAGCCTATAGCCTTCCTCAAGAATTGGGCTATCAAATGCAAGAAGAATTTTTCAAATCCGACTGGTAGTTCCAGAGATTACCCCCTACATACAAACTTACAAACAAAGGAGAAGGGAAATCCTGGGCCCAGCAGTTAACTAGTTGAAACGGGTATTAAAAAAACCGTTATATTTTTCTAAAGGACATCACAAAATACAGTACCATGTTTTTAACTAGGAAGCGAGAAAAATTAAATTAAGTTGTGAAACTAAATAATCGATAAAGTACATGCCTGAATTCTAAGTAATCGATACTGAATAAATCGATAAAATCTCAGAATATGTATGAAAATCGTGTGTCAAATGCTTATCAATCGTTTCGTGGAATCGATTCAAAGCGAATCGAGTTCCTTTAATTTTTCTTCTGTTAGCAACACTGGCCACTCAGTATAGTCTAAAGTAATCTGTGCTGGTCACCGACTGACAGATTACAGGTAGAAAAAAACCAGCACCTATCAAAAAGTACTCTGTGACCCGACTCGTTCGTTTTCTTTCGTTGTGAGTGCGCACATATTTTCCGTTCTCAATCTAAACGTGTCAGGATCTTCAACACATCGCACATGGAGGCTCTCTACTTGCACTCCATGCGTAAAACCATTATACAACCGAAACCATTCAAAAATTTTTCGCAAATAACATCAAAAAACTACAATGTTATAATGTAACCTCACTTTTACTATATTTCATATAACTTGATTCCTGGGTAGCCAAATTTCAACAAATTTTCAGTGAGGCCTTGTTATTATATCCACTTACAAATAAAGCTAGTTTGATTGAGTTAACACCTGGGCCCAGGAAACTATGGAGTCTTTCCTTTCTCCTTTACATCTTTATAATATTATATATTATAAGTATTAGTATAGACTAGCTGCGCCCCGCAGTTTCACCCGCATAAGTCTCGATCCCGTGGGAATATTGGGATAAAAAGTATCCTATGTCCTTTTCCGGGACTCAAGCTAACTCTATACCAAATTTCATATAAATCGGTTCTGCGGTTTAGGCGTGAAAAGGTAACATACAGACAGACAGACACACAGAGTTACTTTCGAATTTATAATTATTAGTAAGTATGGATATAATTATTTTATCTATAGTTCTGGGTGTAGACCCGAAGATATTATTATTTTTCGTTCGTTCTTCGTCGTTCTTCGTTTTTACTAAGCGCTCACTCAGACTTGTTTTGTTTTTCTCGGCTCCCAAGGGTTCTAGGGTGATATTAGGTAGTGTAATGTGAATGATGAAAATCTGACCGGTAGTTCCAGAGATTAGCGCGTTCAAACAAACCAACTCTTCAGCTTCATTATTACTATATCATAAAAAACTGTGGATGATAGATTTTGCTGCTAAGAATCAAGGTGACAGCTTATAACGTAGGTATAAACCTAACTGTCAAATTAATGTTCTGAAATCACCGACAACCATGGTGTGATCAGCACCCGTTCCTTTCACATGATATAACATCGTGCCCGTGTATCCCCAAAAGGGATGGCAGAGGAGTATGATACTCAAATTTGGCCAGTTACTTTTCTAAAACTGAAGACCTGCCGGGTAATCGCGTAACACACTAACAGTGGTAATGACTTTCATTTTGACCGTTCAACAACATTCCATGCGTTATTTACGTTGTTGAGCAGACAAACTTAACTTTAGTAGGTATCCGAAGCATTTTTTTTCCCGAGCCCCTTTTCCCAGACCTTTGGAAGGCGTACGAGGAGTCGAAGCCAACTCGCAGAGGCCGCTGGTATCTAATCTTCCATCTTGGCCTGTGTCTAGATGTTGAAGTGAATTGATCGAGTTCAATGCAAAGACAGTTTTACGAAAATATGAAGCAATGGATTAGAAATATCATTCAAAATGATTCAGACTGTGATTAATAGTGTGTTAAGCAATTACGGTGCTGAAGGTGTTAACAGTATCAAAGTAAAAGGATGCAAGATAAGTGATAATTGATTAATTATATCACCGAGCAAAATCAGTGCACATCATTAGTTTAGACATAGGCATATAAAGAGCTCAACCCGAGCAATATTAAATACAATTATAGTGGCATATGAAGCGCAATAATAACATTATATTAATGCAATAAAACCAAATAGCTCACCAGAACGTGGCATTTTGTACACAAGCTTATATTGAATGGAAGCGACTTTTTGTTGGACACTATTGCCTTTTTGCTTACGTTATTGTTTGGGAGTCCAGCTCGTGTAGCTTGACCAAATTGACCAATTCTATCTCTATTCTACCAAGAATAGACAAAGTTCTTTCTATCCAACCCGACATCTGTTCTGCCCGAGCACGGGGCGACCTATAGACTTGCGTTTCTATGAAGACAAATACATATTTATTCTTTCCATAGCAACGAGGAGCAAATTTTAAAATCAATATAGATTCCTGACTAAGTGCAATGCGTACTTGACACTTGTTGAGAAGAAATCTTTCTTCCCCGAGTGTCAAAAGAGGTCGTCATCAGTCTAACGCAACTGTCTAATAAAAAAAGAAACTATGAAACGTGTACTAAACACAATGGTGGATATCGCTATCTCGCTTTAACATGTGCAGTCTGTGCATAGTCTGTGTCATTTTTGTTATGTTGGTGTTCAGTTTTAGTACAAGTTTCATGCAAGCGACGTTTTTCATCTTTTTCTATGGGACTCCCGTCTGTTCTTACATATAATGAACATTACTTACTCTATGGTAATCATGCTTGACATTGTAGACTTTTGTCCACTGAAGAAAAGAAACAATTCTTCTCTTCATCGCCATGCTTAAGACTAAATACAATCTGTCATTTTGTCTATTCTTTTGTTGACAAAACTCGTTTCTATAGTGATCATGCTACGCGTGCTGGTTGTCTATGCTTCCGCTTGACAAGCAATTCAAATTAAGAAGGTTTCAAACGCCAACCAATAACCTGAAGCCAGCCAGGGCCTTACGATTACCGTAACATTGTTGCGTTTCGATACAACACGTCATTCAATTTATCTCTCGGCAAACCACTTTTTAATGTGTTTCACCATAGTGAGCACAGCTGATAGAGAGCGGATGCATGTGTTCTTGCATCACCTCAAGAATTGTAAATGCATTGCTAGCCGAGGTAAAAGTTTGTGAATACAAAGGCAACGAGTTCCTATGATATGCGTAGATATTTTTGGACCTTCTTTTAACTCCGTAGCAGCGGATGGAATGGACCCCCAAAAGATAGAGCAAGTGATTCCGAAGACAATTTACTGCCGGCAAACACTGTCTCATCTATCCTCCGGACATCTCTGTAAGTTTAATTTTACGAGTCGAATAAACATGCGCGCGAGTTTCCGTATTTAATGCGAACAGCCCAAGGTTGCGCTGACGCACGCCGATGCGCTTGTTTTGATATTAAATGCAACACATACGTACATACAATCTTGTATTAAAGTGTTTCGGTTTAAATTATGTGACATTTTGAATTGGTGCTGAGTATACCAACAGAGCAACAAATATGTATTCCATTATGCTGTGGGACTGGTGTAAAAGTTTATTTGCGTTTTATTTAATTGAGGCCCCAGTAATTGATTTTCTCCGGAGTATTGTTGCGTTTCCTTTTTATATTCAGTCTTAAGGTGGTCTTGACCGATCTGTAAGCTGGAAACTAGCCGTTGGCGCGTGGACGGTGGAGCTACCAACTTCATAATAAGCGGTGCGTGAACAACAAGCTGTCTCTTCACCGGTGGCGTGCTAGTAGCGCGCGGTCATCTTACGGACGGGCGTGTTGGCGACAAGCGGGTGGATTTTTTCGAGGCGGTGCCGGACCGTTACTGCGCTGGAGAGGTGTTGTTATAATGAGTGATGACCACAGATATAGATAGACCTAGATAACGCAAGTATCACGAACTGTATGAAAACCAAGTGTGCCTTTTTTTAACTACCTACTATGACGTCACAAGCTCGCGCTCTCGCTCACGCTCACCCAGCCAGCAGTACACAGGACTGAGCGCGAAAGTGGCGGCTTACGATTTTTGAACGTAAGCTAGTGCGATTTTTGGCACGCGAAGTAGTTGCTCTTGTGTTATCTAGGTGTATCTATATCTGTGGTGATGACCTTGAAATAGGAGATATCATTGTCGCAAGTTTTAAGCAACAATAATTACTTAACGACGCAGAAGAGCCTTTACCAAATTTAGTCATATTAGATTACGAGATGTCCATGTTATACTCATCATCTGCCTAGCCTTTTCCCAAGTTCCAGTTAAACTGGATCCAGCTGAATACTACTATTTTACATGGAGCGACTGCCTGTCTGACCTCCACAACCCAGCTATTGGGTATTACGATACCCCTAGGTAAGACTGGTTGTCAGACTTTCCGGCTTCTGACGACCCGTAACGACTGTCAAACATCCACCAACGACAGCTGGGAGCAACGGCTTAACGTGCTTTCCGAGCCACGGAGAGGTCTTGGTATGTAAAGATGGTCACCCATCCACGGACCAACCGCGGCAAGAGTAGCTTAACCTGATCGATCGACCTGTGAGGCTGTTATTACTTAGTCTCAAGCCCTTAGAGTCGTACTCATCACCTTAAAAATCTCGCAATTTCAACTTAGCCCAAAGCCACACATGCAATTTCATCGCAAAAAAAAAGCAGTTATTTATAACGACCTGTCGTAATGATGACTGTATGAACGTTAAACATTTTTTATAAGTCATTATATTTATACAACCACTATAATGCGGAGCCGGTTAATAAATTAACTTTGCTGGCCGAACGAGTCAATGATCCATTCGTCAGATAAAGGAGATGAACAGTAGGTCTGACACGACTAAAGTCTATGCTAATCCTTGTTTACAATTGACGTTACTTCCACATAACGAATATCATCTTTACGCTAATGTTAATTAAATTAATTTAATTCATATCTAGTTTTAATTAATTAATTATAAAGTAATATGACGTAGGTAATTAACAACTAATACTTATTCAATTTAATATTAGGTCCTTACATATGAAATTGGCGTTTTGTATGGAAGGAACAAAAAGTCGAATATTTTTTAATATAATATATTTAATTAATCAAAGTATGAACCATTGTTTTCAATGCACTTTTGCCATCTTATAGGTAGTTCATTGATCCCTTATAAATGAATAAAAATAACAATATTAAATCTTAACTAAAATTATTCACAAAATAAAATATGGCGTCGAAAAAAAGTCTCTTTACTATTTGTAAATTATTTCATCACCACTGCTCTCAAAACGGTGAAGGAAAACATCGTGAGGAAACCGGCATGTCCTAGAACCAAACATTCGAAAACCTGTGACGTCTATCAACCCGCGCTGGGCTCGCGTGGTAGGAGGCATGTACCTATAGCAGTAGGAACATTATAGGCTGAATATGGATGACCTATATACATTTATACATGCAATTTAATAATGTAGAGGGTGATTCTACTCGTCATGTTTTACGATTTTCATGTTCGAAAAGCTTTAATTTGGATCAATATAAAAACTCACCACCTTCACCTACGTTGCATAATGATTTTTAAACAATACCCCACGAAACTGGTATTTCTGCAGCTTCCCTACCACATAACGGCAGCGCGCAATCGCTAAAGATGCGCGTGGGCAGCATACAAACGCATCGCACTCTTCCGCATATGACTCCGCTTATTTCGCTTATTATAATAACACTCATAAAAGCTATATAAACGATGACTCTCTTGCCTTTTTGTTTACGTTATTTTCATGGAGATATGCTAATTTCTGGATTGTAAAGTGTTTGAGAAATGTTTTTGGTTGTAATAGTTAAATGATAAAGGTGGCTATATAAACATCAACTTCAAGGCATTCGTGGTGCGAGTACCGAACTGTTATCTGCCCGTCGTCATGGAAGAAGACTTTTGACCGTAGGACGTGATGTCGCTTCCGCGGACAGGTACCTACCACAGGACTAGCTAGTGAAGTTCTACTAACATAGTTTCAAGCCATACTTTATTAACACAAGTTTTGTTTTATACATTGTTGAGAGCAGGGGTGGTCCAGTAGTAACGGCCGCGACTTACTTTGTAGGTCGTAGGTTCGAACCCAGACAGGCTCTTTACTTTGTGTAAATTATTTTTTTAATCACCACTGCTTTCCAAACAGTGAAGGAAAACATCGTGAGGGAACCGGCATGATTCGAAGATATGTGACATCTACGAACCGGCACTGGGCCCGCGTGGTAGATTATGGCCCACTCCCTCTCACCGAAAGGAGGCCTGTGTCCCAGTAGTGGGAACATTATAGGCTGATTATGTATATTATGTTTGTTATATACTTTATGTAAGTCAGTTTCTATGGGCATTTGTAGAAATAAATATTATATTATTATTTTTATAAAACATATTTATAAGTTTGTTGGTACAATGTATTTACTTGACCCGTTTGAAGAAGGAAAAGATTCTTAAAGCTATTAAAATAAAAGTGAGAAAAAATAAAAAGGAGAAATTAATAAGGAAAGTAACTAGGTACAGCTTTTTACGTGGGTTTTGCTCAGCGTTTAGTTTTTTTTTTCTATGTCAAGTTAGGCTAGATAAGTGTTGTACTTAACTAATGAAAACTCTCGGAGGACCCTCTGTCTCTCTTAACATTAAATTATTTTCCTTTTTCACCTTCAAGATGTCTAACTTGAAGGTAAAAAAAGGAAAATATTTTTTATAATTATATAATTTTTAAATTGATAGTAGTGTCCCAGTATCAAAGTTACGTAACTAAAGGGTGGCCAAAAGCAGTTAAACTTCGCGGAAAATTAACGGGACATACCTAAAACCCTTCGGCTACCATTGGTTTCACATAATTTGTTCCCCTTTGAGTGGCCCTTATGATGAATACAACCCTTTATTACCGTTACCGAACATTACAGGACACCCTATTCAAATACAAGTAAGGTTTGATTCTGACTGAACATTTGTTTTGCAGCTGCATTATGGCTGGTAATTTGTCTTATACAGGCTGTATTGACAAACGTCCTGTAAAATGAAAGCCTAATTTTATTATGGAGCTATTACTTTGTGTCTGAGTACATTGAGTCCATGTAGCGGATATGTTTTGGTCATTTCCCTATTACGTCATAAACAACAAAATACCACATCACGCCTTTAATCCCCGAAGGCTTACGCAGAGGTGTACCTATAGTACAGACAGCGTCAGAGAAAAGGAACCACCCCAAGACTTCTTGATGTCATTACCAAAGGGGGTTCCTTTTCTCTGAAGCTGACTGTACATCCACAATGAAGTCCAATGTAAAAGGGGGCGAGCACAGATATAGATACACCTAGATAACGCAAGAGCAACTACTTCGCGTGCCCATCTTACGTACAAAAATCGTAAGCCGCCACTTTCGCGCTCAGTCCTGTGTACTGCTGGCTGGGTGAGCGTGAGCGCTGGCTAGACGTGGCGTCCTTAAATCGATTTGATTTTCCCATCACTAAATAGTGTTTGTGACGTCATAGTAGGTAGTCAAAATATGGCAAGCTTGGTTTTTATACAGGTGGGCAATTCTCGTAATTTTAAGAACGTTCACAGTCTGATCTCAGTCTCAATCTGTCAAAAAATACTTCTAATTTCTCTACATTTTGACAAGTTTTTGACAGTTGTTTGTCGCCGAGATGAGACTGCGACTAGATTTTGAACGTTTTAAATTACGAGAATTGGCTTTCTGATCGTGATACGTGCGTTATCTAGGTCTATCTGTATCTGTGGGGGCGAGCCTATTACCACACTATTACTATCAACTAGGCACGAATGGGCTGGTACTAAAAAATCCTAATGGAAAAACCCAATAACAGTAGCGCTTGCGACCACTGCACCATCCAATGACGCAGACCTGTTACGTCCTGTTTCTATGACAACTGCTTCGTTGGTCTAATGGTCGTAAATACACCTGCCAAGCATGTGGTTTTTCTATTATGGTTTTTTATGTAGCAGTCCCAATTCAGTCTTTCGACTCGGATGATAGTCGCTCGCTATTAGACGCTTTCACATTAGGACATTAGCCTTAGCAGCGAGATAGTACTCAATACTCAATTCTTTATTGCATTCCACAATGTAGGCTTAGGTGGTGGTGGTGGTGGTGGTGGTGGTGGTGGTAGTCCGGCGGAAGCAGATGCCTTCACATTATAAGAACAGCCACACGATAGCAGCACGGCTAACGGACCGTAGTTTAGATCTGTGTGGCGCATTTCTTATAAAAACAAAATCCGAGTGTGCTTATGACCACACGACTGAAGTGAAACTTCAAACGTATTTGGCTATGAGAGGAAGAGAGAAAGAAAATGTGCGCGCGCACTGCTTTCTCTTGCTTATATCCCCCACTCAACTCCCGTTGGCCTCGCCCAATCACACTCTTCGTAACGCTTACGTCACGCGTTCGCCAGCTTACTCCCCAAGTCAAGCGTGCGTAAAGAAGTTTCACTTCAAAAATGGATTTCGACGGGCTCTGATATGAAATTCTGATTGGGCGACGGTCGCGCGTCTGTCGCGCGACTGTTGCGCTACTAAAGTCGCCTAAATGTGAAAGCAATCTTAGGTACATGGGATATAAACATATCTGGCGAAATGAGGACGAATGTCTCTGCCAACCTCTTCGGGGATTTTTTGAAGCTTGAATATTCGGACTTTGACCATTAAAATAATACAACCTCAATACGAACATTTACAATCGAGTCCCTATTTTCAGAAATACACACACAATTGTTACCCTACAGCAAAAAATATTTTCCCTCGATTTTTCTCGACTTTTTCCACAAACCTATTCACAACATTATTTATGGATATCAATATGTTAATATACCGGTGTTATTTTGAATGCATATAAATATGTATGCATTCAACACACGACTCGCGAATACCTGTCACTTTAGTACCCCAAAATATAGGTTTTTAGGCTGCGGCTCAGCGCTCAGTTGCAATATTTTTGTAACATTTCGCAATACGTATTTACTTTGCATGCGACTTGTTTTGTAATATTGATTTTGCATATGTTACATATGGAATGGAACGAATGTTTTGTTTCTAAATTTTAGAAACTTTTTGTTGAACTCAACTGTTGGCTGTTGCTCTGATTTTTAGGACCATCCTCTTTTAAAATTAGTCGATAACTTAAGGTCCCATTAACATGGACAAACTTGAAACGCTGGCTTGATGATTTGGACTCGTTTCTAACCGATTGGTCGTAGGCACAGCATAAAGAAAAGTGGAAAAATATGGGGGAGACCTTTGCCTAGCGGTGGAACAATATAGGATAACGGAAAAAGAAACCGTTGTGTTCCTACACAGCTACTCCTGCAGGTGCATCTGTGTAGGTACTGTTCTCGTCTGCCTAACACTTCTAGGTATAACAAGTTTGATGATATGAGATTCTTGTGTATTAACGGTAGGTATCATAACAACCTATTACAAAGAAAGGTTTAAGTTTCAAACTGCGATTGAACATGCAATGATGACAAATCTCAAGTACAGACGCCAGCACATCAAGCTACCCGAAACTGTCAACTTTTCCCAATCAACCTTGAACCTTATGCTTTAGCGATAAAGTTGAAAATTTATTAAAGAAATTTGACAGATTGTAGTAGCTTGATGTGCTGGCGTCTGTACATAATGCATGTCCAGCCAGACCATTAGCAGGTTTTAGATACGTTGTGCTTTTCAACCACTCTTTTGGCATGGCCACCCTTTAGTGGAGGCTGAAGTGGTCACTTTGCATATGCCTGATGTGGCTTAAGACCTAGGATAAAAAATAGTGGACATGGTACTACAAAAGCACTCGAACTATACACATGCATTAAAAAATCTCAAGGACTAGTCCGCTTTTTACTTTGAAGTCGCATATTACAGTAGACAGTACAAGCCATTAATCGTAGGTTTTTACATACTTGTGATATTTATGGTTTCATACAGTATCTAAGCTATGACTAGCTGACCTGGCTTTTATTTTATCCATCATGTATCAGGTCAGTGTATTCAGGTCCAGTTGGAAACCAGCTTTAGGCACTAGTTGTCTGGCATTATTGCTGAACTGGGCCTTTTTGGCGCAGCCGTGAGGCACACTTTCCTGCTAATTTCTTACATCGCACTTTACGCTTTTTATTTGATCTTTGTTTTGTTTTTTTATCTGATGTACCAATCTGGTGTATCGTGTGTCTTTTAGTCTGTGCTAAATAAATGTATTTTCTTTCTTTCTTTATCACTAAATTACACCTATGTGTACAAATAAATAAATTTGAATTTTAAGTTCCTACCGCCTTATAATCTCGACGTTTTGGAATGGGCTACTAGCTTCAACTTTCTGACTTACTGACCGACTATATTTTAAAATTCAAAAGTGCCTGAACATGGTTTAATTGAAATAAATGCTTTGAGCTTGAATCAATAAATAAATACACAATGTATGAGAAAATTAATCATGTTATTTTTTTAAAATGAATTTTTCCCGTGTTTTAATAGTTATTCTGCTATTTCGAGCGGAGACAAATCCAACAAATCAAGCATCATAAAAATCGGTCCAGCCGTTCTTGAGTTATAAATGGTGTAAATAACCCAACTTTGTTTTATATAAATAGATATATAGATTAGATAGAGACTCAATCATTTATACAAGATGTAATTAAAATGAATTAATTTTTACTTAGGGACCAACTTTGAAATCGCCATTTTTTTACTACATTTTATCGATTTATGCACACGTAAATGTATAAAGCAGCAGATTTTTGGTCGATTTCAGGGATGGTCTCATAGTAAAAGTTATTTATAATCATGAGTATAATGACTGAATGACCCTTTTTCAGGTTTTCAGTTATTTCAATACACCCTACCGGGTGTATTTGTTAGAATATACCTGTTCTAACAAATAACATTGTATGAGATCCAATTTTTCTCCTTCTGCAGTCACTGCGTTTCTTTAAAATCAGTTCAGTAATTAAGGTATTTACTTTATCTGAATAACCTGTATGTAAAGTCAGGCAAATTAATTCTTTGAATTGACTATAATTTGCCTGTATATTCAAATCACACTGTCACTGTCATTTTTTGACAGGTTTATGAAATACCCCTAACACGGTAAACTGACGTAGTGTGTGGGATTAACAGTAATTTCCCTGACTGTACAGACGCCAACACATCAAGCTACCCAAAACTGTCAAATTTTCTCAATCAACATTGAACCTTATGCTTCAGGGGTAAACTTGAAAATCTATTAAAGAAATTTGACAGACTGTTGTAGCTTGATGTACTGGGGCCTGTACATAAGTAAATAAACTAGCATAGAGTACAACCATGACGTCTGCACCACATTCAAATGTAAGTTAGGTTGAAAACGATTTGAACCCGTAACCCTTTGGTCCCTCGTCAGACGCTGTCGCTTCAATTTGCGAAATAATTTACAACCCCCGTTGAAACGCGAATAACTAATAATATGTTCTGTGTTATGTATGTACAAGGTATTTTTAGACAAAGTTAGTAGCTACTTACTAATAAACGTATTATATCAGATGAATAGTTACACACCGATTTCTCTCTTTCAGTCGTCAGTAATTTGACTTTCGAAAGAAGAAGACAAAGTGTTGTGTAACTATACAAACGCTATACAACGTTTATTAGTAAAGGGGTTATACCACAGGTTTGAGTGGAACTTTTACAGCTCAATCAAACTCCCCTCGAATGGATTTAAATAATTGTTCGGACATCATACGAAAGATGGCGCCCAAAAAATTCCACCGTTCACTGCTTTCTGTATGGCAAGATGCGATATGTCAAAGTCAAAGCATTTATTTCAAATAGGCACATAAAAGGCACTTTTGAACGTCAAAAATGACATTAAATTAAAATAGAATTGATTATAGTCGCCCCTTCCAAAAGGTAGTTTTCGTATGGAGAAGAATGGGCAAGTAACTCCACCGTTACTCTTTTAAAATGTTTTACAATATTTGGCATAGGTATATTCATTATACAGGGTGTCCCTGGAAGTATGGATCAAATCGAATAGGGGCGTGGGCAAGGTCATTTCCAACCTTTTTAACCCTGAGAATGTCATTGAATTTTTTTACGGTTTTGAACCGTAAAAAAATTATGACCAATTTTTTTTTTTTCAATCACTTCGCTTAGTGCTCAAAGAAAATAATCATAAAAAATACTATCAGGGCTATCTAAAAAAAATAAATTGATAGCCCTGATAGTTTTCACAAATTCGATTTTTCTTCTCTTTTTTTTAGTTTTTTTTTTTGCTAAAACGTTTGGAAATGACCTTGCCCACGTCCCTATTCGATTTGATCCATACTTCCAGGGACACATATGAGGACGATGCACCTAAAATAAACTTACTATACCACAATAGGTAAAAGAATTAAAAACGAAACCATGACATATAAATTAATTATCTGATAGATACATGGTGCTCACATATTTACGAACATGGCAAAAGTAAACGACGATAATAAAAAAAAATGATCAAGTAATAAGTCAGGGTGTGAGTAATGAATGTAAATCAGTGTAAAAAAAGAATAAAGTTTTACAATTAAATTAGCAACCAGTTTGATTTTAGACTCTAGCTAGATTGCCATATGGAGCCGGACCAGCATGTTTCCAAGCGTTCTTATCTTGGATATAATCTTTTAGTTTATAGTATGCTTGTTTACGAAGTGTATGTTTAATGTGAGCTTTAAATTTTCTTTCATTTAATTGCAATATATCACAAGGTATTTTACTGTATGATAATTGATAAGCAAGAAGTCGTGAGTTCAATCCTCTCGTAACCGTTACACAATCGACACGTCAGGAATAGGTAGTCGTGTAATTAGCAACTCACAACAATATCATAACTGAAAATAAAATGATTTTCCTAGAGAGATTTAAAGAGAAAATATTCTCAAACTCAAACTCAAAGCATTTATTTCAATTAAACCAATTACAGGCACTTTTGAATTGTCAAGGGGTCGGTCAGTGAGAAAGATGAAGCTAGTTGCCCATTCAAAAGAGTGGGTACCTATGGAGAAGAACGGGCAAGAAACTCCATGGACACTCTTTTAAATCAAAATAATATGGTTACAAAGTCGTGGTTACATCATTCATGTTAAAAATTATACATGTGAGAACGATGCAGAACGTTAAAAGCGTCCATAATGAGAAGATGAGAAAAAAAAAACAATTAAAATATTAAATTAAAATAAGCCGTGGCAGCAAAGAGATGACCAGTCCCTACTGACGGCGCCCGCTCACGAACATTACATGAACATTCTCTCTAACAGGCTCTAATATAGTTTTCCCACATCATTTTTAAGAACCATGGAATAGAAGGCGACCCTTTTGTCTTGTACAGACACCAGCACATCAGGTTACTACAATCTGCCAAGTTTCTTTAATAGATTTTCAACTTTATCGCTAAAACATAAGGTTCAAAGTTGATTGGGAAAATTTTACAGTTTCGGGTAGCTTGATGTGCAGTAGAGTATCATTTAATAATAAATAAATACCGCTCAGTAATATTATTCTGTTAGTGACTTTACATGTCGTGTACATTATAAATGTGTATCAAAGGTAGAAAGAAAACTTTTTTTACAAAAAAAAAACAACCGACTTAAAAAAAAACTACAAAGTGATAAATAACTTTAAGTTCGGAAGTCGGTGTCGTTGGTTCCACATTTTCGTTTTGTGACACCGACTTCCGAAATTAAAGTTATTCATCACTTCGTAGTGTTTTGTTTTAAGTCGGCTTGTTTTTTTTGTAAAAATGTGTTTTGCATATAACTTCGTACATAAGAATAACTACATACTGTATTATATACTAAAATCTTCCTGAAAGTGTTTTTGAGAAAATCGCGGACAAACAAACATACATACAAATACGGGTCGACAGAACCTCCTTTTTTGAAGTCGGTTAATAAAAATAAATAAATACCGCTTAGTAATACTTTTTCATTTCTCATACTCGGAAAGTAGTGTTTGTTTGATCCAAATAGCGGGTGGAAGACGCTACTTCCCACCACAGGGCGGGACAGACTCATAGTAATTACTTCCCTCTTTAGGGTGGGAATGAATTTTAAAAATAGAACTGTAGTCAGCTACGAAATTGTTTATATAAATTAAGAAAAATGCTGCAGTCTTGTGAGTGTATAAACAGCCAGTGTGAATTAAAAAAAAAACCTATAAAGCGGGACAGCCCGCGGCGATGACGCGGTGTGTTCCATATTTAATATAAAAAAAGACAATAGTATTATTTGGCGGGATACTAACCCTGTAAGCTGTACCGAAATTCAAAAACTTTGCATGATATTGTTATCAATAAATATTTTAGAAAAACTACTACTTTTTACTTTCCTTATATTCGAAATGAAAAGTAGAGTGTTTAACACGGGTGAAAGTCATCAATTCCTACTCGGGCTATAGCCGCCCTCGCTGCGCTCGGGCGTCTAAATGCCTCGTATAGGAATTGATTCCTTTCGACCCTTGCATAACAATCTACTATTCTGTTAGTGACTTGACTTTTCATGTCATGTACATTATAAATGTGGTAACAAAGGTAGAAAAAATAAATATTAATGAACCTAGAAATCAAACCCCGGACCTTACAAATCGCAACCTAACAAAAACACCAAAACAAATGCTAAGTAAATTATTCACTTGCGAGTTGTCCAGACATGTCAGTCGCCTACTTTCATTTTCGAAATGTCTGGCATCAGTTGAAGTCATCGGGGGAATTTTAAATGAGACGCATTTCTGGGCCATTGGTTTTTATGTTATTGTTTTTTGCTTTGAATTTTTGAATGAATTTCGGATTATCGCGGGTAAGACCAGAGCGGGGTGATTGTGCGACAAATTATAGCCATTCCATTCATTTTGGCAATTCAACAACAATTAATCGCTTTAAGTCCATTGTTGAGTAGACGAATTTTCAAACATACATAAATGTATTAGGAATTAGGAGAGCGGTAGTGGCTCAGTAGTCTCCGGAAACGAGTTGTACGTCGTGGGTTCATAACCAGTCAGGCGGGTTACTTTGTGTAATTTATTTCATCACCGCTGCTCTTAAAACGGTGAAGGAAGGCATCATGAGAAAACCGATATGTCCCAGAACTAAAAATTCGAAGACATAATGTGACATCTACCAAGACGCACTGGGCCCACGTGGTGGATTACGGCCCACCGCTCACAGAGAGGACGCCTCTGTCCCAATAGTGGGAGCATTATAGGCTGATTATGTGTTGATTATACAGGGTGAAGTTGAATTCATGGGCATCCTTTTAAGGAGTCATTGTAATCATCATTATGAACAACTTTTACTATGGCACCAAACCTGAAATCGCGAAAAAAAATCTGCTCTTGCGTACATTTTGACGAGTTATGTGAACATAAATGCAAGGAACAGCAGATTTTTTTTTATAGGCTGATGATGATGATAACGTTTATACATATCGCACCTTCGGTGCAACAAAGTCACAAATAGCCAATGCAAAATTGAGGTAAGTATGCCAAATTGTCTCTGAACCATGCCTATACTTGGGGCAAAAAAACATCCCTGAAAGTATCTCAAAATTCTACTAGATGGCGCAGGTGCCTTTGTGGTTATAAATGCGAAAAAAAAATTAAAAGTCCTCTCCTGTAAATTAAAAAAAATGAGCTGTTATGACATTGTTGCACCGAAGGTGCGATATAGTCATACCATAAATAAAATCTTTAATAATACTGCCTACTGAACATTATTTATACTCTCATCAAGAAGAAAGTAGTTCACAAAGAATTCTCTTAAGGTCAATCCTCTTATAAAACTCCGAGCTCGTGATTTATCGATTATATCGATGCTCGAAAGTACAGTCAGCATCAGAGAAAAGGAACCTCCTTTGGTAATGCCTTTATGAAGTCTTGGGGTGGTTCCTTTTCTCTGACGCTGTCGGTACTATATGATACGGAACTCGTCCAAAGGACTTCTTTCAGACGTTGACATACCATTTAGTACCTATAGCTAAGGTGGCCACAGTGTAGAATGTATGAGATGGATAACGATCTACCGGATTAAGATAAAAATCATCGTCTTATCTACGTTTTATTGGTTACTAGCTGCGCCCCGCGGTTTTACCCGCGTAAATGTCGATCGCGTGGGAATATCGGGATAAAAAGTAGCCTATGTCCTTTCCCGGGACTCAAACTATCTCTATACCAAATTTCATCTAAATCGGTTCAGCAGTTTGAGCGTGAAGAAGTAACAAACATATAAACACACACACACACTCACAAACTTTCGCCTTTATAATATTAGTGTGATAGTGTGATTTCTTATTCAACCAGATGTGGTGGACTATCAAAGCTTTACATGGTATGAATTATAGGTTTTCCAGATACCTGAAGAAACAGCCACATCAATAAAAATACCCGATACCGGTGGGCTACTATTTTTTATATCCTAATATTTAAAAATATAATTTATATGTAAATAATGAAATAAAGGAAATAATAATAATAATATCTTTTTATATTTTTAAATGCTTTTTAATTTTTTATATTCTTATATTTAAAAATATAATTTATATGTATTTACTTAAAAAAAGGGAATAATAATAGTACTTACCTATTTTTTCCTAATATTAATAAGTTACACTTATTAATTTTAGAAAAAAAAAATAGGTAGGTAGGAATACCTACGATAAAAAACAAAACATAGGTAGGCATATGGCTGTGTAGATATACGATTATATCGTAAACATCTACCTACTTATTTCATAGTTTTGTGCGTTGATAAAAAGTGAATTTGATAAGATGTGTATAGGTACACATCTATGCATAAAATATCGTAACGCATAAAGTTTAGAATAGGGTGTCCGAATGTTGGACTTTTAAGGTACTTACTTCATATCATTTGTAAAGTATCCTTAACATATAAAAAAATCCAATAAAATAAATTCACAACAACATTTCCTACTCTGTGGTCTTCAAAGGAGGTGAAAGTGTGACGCGAAGGACAGAATTGTGACCTCCTCGCTAATTTGTTAATGTGATATATCGGCGGTACATGCACAAATAAAATATATTTTTTTGCGTAATTAGGTACCGTTCGTCAAATATTTGGTAGAATATGACTCTGTTTGTTTGATGTTTGTTGACAAGGACAAAAAAGGCGGAAAAATGTGTTTATTTTATGTCGCAGTAGCTTGATATTTTCTTTCGTACTTTTGCCAGATAGGCAGATATAGGTTTTACTGCTAGGGTAACCCAGGACCCTTCCAGGGAGGAGGGTCCTTCCAAGACTCTCTGTAGATATGAATAACTGACGCTAGATAGGTCCCAATTTCATAAATATTCAGTTTACCAGCGATGCCTTAGAAAATAATGTCTCGTCTTCTATATACATACATGCTACATACATACATAAACATATACATGCATAAAAACAATAAATAAACACAAACAATAAACACACACACAACAATAACACAATACTAAACACAACACACACACAACAACACACACACACACACAACAATAAACATTAAAATTGAAGTGGCTGTTTGTAATGGCAAAATAACAGTTTAGCAGTAAATGCATATGAGAGTATATACAGACGGTACTTATAACAATAAAACCTTTTTTGTTTGTCTGTCTGTTTGTTCTGTTTAATCTCCGAAACGGCTGGACCAATTTTAACAGGATTTATTACTGTCGGATAGCTGATGTTATAAGGAGCAAATTAGACTTTTATTTTATAAAAATAATTAGGGTTCCGCAAAAATAAAATCAAAATCCCACGCGGGCGAAGACGCGGTCAGAAGCTAGTCACACTAATATTATAAAGGCGAAAGTTTGTGAGTGTGTGTGTGTGTTTATATGTTTGTTACTTCTTCACGCCTAAACCACTGAACCGATTTAGATGAAATTTGGTATAAAGATAGTTTGAGTCCCGGAAAAGGACATAGGATAGTTTTTATCCCTATATTCCCACGGGATCGACATATACGCGTGTGAAACCGCGGGGCGCAGCTAGTGGTAAATAAAACAAACAAAAAAATATCTATAGCATCATCCACTACATGAATATCGACTGTATAAAAAAACATGAAAGACACCCACACCCCTGTTACACCACGTTTTCCTTTAGACCCAAAAATATTTTTCTACAATCATAAAACCAAATTCCTAGTACATAAACATTATTATTTATCAACATCGCCCCTTAATATAAAAGGTTCAATAAATAAAACATACAACCACATTATTGGTGAGCGGGTGAGTGATGAATTATTCACTGAATAATCACCATGAAAAGATCAAAGTGGACTCGCCTGTGCGTAGTATGGTGTTTGCTGTACAATTTACTTGGTTATCGCACTTTTAGGCTGGTTTTTGAGGGGTTAAGTGCGTCAAAGGCGGCCAGTGATGCCCAGGGCGAGGCGAGAAGGTGGTATGTATAAACGACAATGTGGAAGACAGTTGACCGCTTTGTAGAGATGTTCTTATGCAGAGTGGTAGGTACGGTCACCAAAGGAGATAAGTAACCAGGGTCGTCGGAAATAGTTGAAGTTTAGTAAGAAGCCGATGGATGTTTTCGAATAAAATTTAATTTAGTTAATAGGAAACAAACAGTTCATTTAATCAAACTAAATTTTATTCGAAAACATCTATCGGTTACTTACTAAACTTAACTATATCCGACGACCCTGGTTACTTATCTCTTTTGGTGACTGTACATCGACGCGCAATATGTTACCATGGAGTCACTCAGGACATGATTCTGAACCCTCTGCACGAAAATTTTGCGTCCGTTATTTAACAAATAAAATTGCTGTTTAGTACATTTTGACCGCGTAAGTATTGCGCTTTTCTAAGAAACAGCATTTTTTTGATATCCCGCCTAAAATGTCTACTCTAGGGGATCTAAAAACATAGCTCACCGTCCGATCAGGACCAGGCCCGTGCCGGACGGCGCGTACGTGTTCCACGCGCGCCTCAAAGAGATGTCAGCATAAAGGAAGGGGCCTGCCAGGGCCGAAGCCTGCCGGGGGTGCGGGATTGTCCGAAAGGGTTACCGCTACCCCGGAACATAAAGGGCTAAGGAAGGAACACGGATGGGTTTTAGTCAGTAAGAGTCTGACACTCCCTTCCGCTCCACCCGGAGCGGGAGGGGTCATTTGATGATTTCCCATACATAAAAAAAAGGGGATCTAAAAACATGTGCTGAATTCATAGTTAGAGTTCGCGCGTCAATGTTCCTGCCACCATGTCAATCTATTCCGTAAAAACTAAGGTGAAATTAACTTAAAATGAACTGTGGTGTCCCTTCCCTTTTTTCCTTCCAAAACCTCTCTTTTATGCGACCTCTGGCCAAAGCTCCTCAAACACGACCAGATCGCCACACCAACAACGCCGCGGTCTACCTCGACAGCAAAGTAATCGGCGATCACACTTAATTTTGCAATATTCAGTGACTACATAAGCCATAAAAATCCGACTCAACCCGAAAACGCAACCGAAGTAACGTTACAATAAAAAATGCGTCGCTCAAAATGACAGGCAGCGGGACATTGCGTAAATTCCGCAGTGCAATGATACAGGCTGTGCGAAAAATAACAATATCAATAACAAACAAAACGTGCAGATTTCACGAGCACGTCAAACGCGACGCATGACATTCTCGAAAGCGCAGCGTCATATCCTGAATGTCGAGATGGGAGTTGTACAGGGAAGCGTGTTGGGAGCGTCGACGTTGCGGTTTGAAGGGTTAAGTAAAACCTGCTTTTAAAGAATGGAGGCAAGATGGACAGAGTGGCTGAGTAGTGCGTATCGCCGATTCAATCCCGGTATGGACATATTAAGTGTGTGATGGCTCTTAAAGACTTTGTATTTTAACGTGTTATATGCAGAAGTTATTTTATAGTGCCCAAAGTAGGTAGGTATCTTTTAAAAATATTCTTTTTAAAATAGAAGGTCAGGGTTCCCTAGTTTAGGAGGCAGGATTTTTCACTATTTGTGCAGCCTTTTCCCAAAATCCAATGTAGGTACCTATGTGAAAGGTATTGGTATTGTGTAACTTATTTTGTGTCAATAAACTTATTATTATTATTTTTTATTCCACAGAAAATTACAATTATTCAACTCTTTTATTTGATGAATCTAATGAGTGGACTCTGCTGGTCTTGGTCTGTTTGCCCAACTTTGGTAAGAAGGCCCACAGGCCTCTTTCATTTCCTTCCACTCAGTTCTGTTAACGCTTTCCTAGACCATGTTTTTCTTGCTACGGTCTTTATTTCGTTTTCTCACCTCCAAAACTGTGTACTTCGTTTCCTTTTTCTATTCCTTGGGTACCAAAATATTTTTTTTTTTCAAACACAACATCGAAATCTTTGCAGTTTCACTAATAAAGATAAAACCTCGAATGCTTAGCAGCTGCATTTGCGACCATTAAAACCAAAAAGCATTTAAAAATAGCTTAAGTAGAAATTATAATTTAAAACAGCGACCACAAAAGCATAGTTCCAAGCGCGCCCACACAAAATAAAGCCCCGTATCCACCGACCGCTAATTAGGCGCGTTCGTTTCATCTCACTTTGTCACTTTATTCCCAGAAAAATGCAGTTAAACAAAGGGGAAGTAAGTCAAAGAGACGCATTATACTTGCATCTCGATTAGCGAGGGGGTGACTCATAATAATTAGCATAACTATACGTAAGGAGGTCGCTTTGTTTGTTCGAGTATCAAATATGGAACGATCAAAGTGAACGAACTAAATTATGATGGGTTTTTTTTTTTTTTGTGTGGCGTAATGTTCCGTCTGAGGTTGTTTGAAAGAGGTTCGATTATAAAAGGAGGTCTTTAACCTAACCTAACGGTACGGGGGGTTAAATTAGGATGTCCTTTTTAGGGTTCCGTACCCAAAGGGTAAAAACGGGACCCTATTACTAATACTGCACTGTCCATCTGTCTGTCTGTCTGTCACCAGGCTGTATCTCATGAACCGTGATAGCTAGACAGTTGAAATTTTCACAGATGATGTATTTCTGTAGCCGCTATAACGACAAATACTAAAAACAGAATAAAACAAATATTTAAGGGGGCTCCCATACAACAGACGTGATTTTTTTGCCGTTTTTTGCTCGATATTAATAACGGCAATAGGTACACGCTTGAAATATTTACGGAATAGGTTAGTTAGTTGTATATTCACTTTAAAAATTAAAATAAAATAAATTAAGGGGGGCTGCCATAGGTACAACATACGTGATTTTTTTATGTATGTAGTGTTAAATATTGTACGGTGGTACGGAACACTTCGTGTGCGAGTCCGATTCGAACTTAGCCGATTTTTTAGGTTTTAATGCGATGGGTTGACAAACAGTCTGTTCACTTACTTGTTACATCGTGGTTACCGACGCTGATGGACACCGTCAAAACCTTAGAGGGTTCCGCTGCTTTCATCTGCCTAGCATTTTCCCAACTATGTTGAGGTTGGCTTCTAGTTTAACCGAATGTAACTGAATACCAGTATTTTACATGGAGCGACTGCCTATCTGACCTCCACAATCCAGTTACTAGGTAATATGATACCCACCCATTGGTAAGACTGGTAGTCAGTTTTTTGAGACTATTTACAAAGTCACATTAGCCAAACCCATGTTTTCTTGTTAAAAAATAGGTGTGTTGCCAAACAAACTCCTTTACAAAGATCTCCTTTGAATATTTTTGTGATTAATTCCACACGCCTTCCACTTTCTCATTTGTTTTAACGAAATAATGAAGCGTGAATGTTACAAATGCGTTTCAGTTTTCAGGAATCCTGTCTGTGTTGTAAACACTTTGTTTTCAGTTCACAGACCGAAACACCTGAGATTCTTTAGGTCGTTATCTTGTGTATTATTAACATTTTTTGTGGGAATTTAAAATTTCGTGACGAAAGAATTTGTTGAAGAAAAATTGTATTAAGTTTTGTAGTTGCTGAAGTAGATTCTTACGTAGAACATTTAATATTATTATTAACGTACAGACGCCAGCACATGAACCTACCCGAAACCGTCACATTTTCCCAATCAACTTTGAACCTTATGTTTTGTGATAAAGTTGAAAATCTATTAAAGAAATTTGACAGATTGTAGTAGGTTGATGTGCTGGCGTCTGTACCTACAGGTTGAGGTACTAATATTTTTGAAATGTTGATGTTGACACCGAATTAGTTGATTTTATTTAATTACTGCTTAAATATTTTTCTGTACACTTTATGACTAAATAAATCGAAACCACAAGCATTCGAGCGTATGACGCAGTGAATATGTTTTTCGAAACAGCGTCTTTCGCGACTACTTCATCTTCGAGTCCATGAGCTTTCGAACCTGTGAGGTACTGGAAAAATAATTCTTAACAACGTGCGTCGCAACAGCGGCGTTCGAAACCACATAGGGGGCCCGTCCTGTATTAAGACCTGTAAAGATAGTTAAGAGGAAATAAATAAATATAAGTTGGGGTAAGTTTTTTTCCTCAAAACTATTCTCCAAAGAATAGACAAAGGAAAACCTACCCACATTTCGTCAATGAGGAAAGTGAATTGCAACGGTAAGTAGGTATAGTGGACCTCGTAATTGCTATTGCTCTAAGCTTAGATAATATAAGGCTCTAAGGTTGAATATCACAACATCGTCATAAGCCGACAAGGTCTATTTGTCTATGTGAACGTTAGATAATTCCAACCTAACTGAAGTTTCAATTGCATTGGAATTGTTGTCAAAACAGGTAAAGTAATTTACGAGGACGACCATACCCTGAGGAACCCATGACCTATGATTGACGTTAAGGTTTTATACGATGATAAGTTCTATGTACTGATCGCGTTCAGTTTCATTATTTAAATTCGTCCTTAGAGAAAATAAACTGAAAAAGTTATAAATATGGCGAAGTGTGTCATAAGAATGCATCGTCATCCGATCACCGTTTTTATGACAACCAAATGCAACAATGCGTTGCAAAATAAGTATAATGCATGAGTAAATGCCCCAAGAATTAGGGCAGCCTGGTGACTGACACCAAGGCCAGTGACACTAAGGGCCTATGCACTGAAATGATGTATCGTTTCTTTGAAGCTGTTAATATTTTTAGCAGTTATTGTTTTTCTTGT
The DNA here is from genome assembly GCA_945859645.1 of Amphipoea oculea. Classification (NCBI taxonomy): domain Eukaryota; kingdom Metazoa; phylum Arthropoda; class Insecta; order Lepidoptera; family Noctuidae; genus Amphipoea; species Amphipoea oculea. The sequence goes on along the minus strand of OX243878.1, from coordinate 2,004,101 downwards.
CATTTTAATAATATTTTCGGTTTTTGGCAGTCTGTTTTATGAGTCGTATTCTTTTCTTCATTTTTAAGAGATTTTTGAACCTATCGAGGGCTTGATGACATCTTGCATTTTTGAGAAAATGATGACTTGATTAAATTTGCGCAGTGCATGCGTCATTAGCTTCGACGTTTCAGTTGCGTTATTAAATGTTTGCATGGCGTATAAATTGTTTTTATAATCTGAAAAGGGACATAAAATATATAAAGCAACTTCTAAAACCCAATTAAGCATCTACCTACTCCAAACAAAATCCTAGCTAAGCAGAACAAAAGAAAAAAAAAAAAAGAAAAATAATAGTCGTTTAACAACAATTTCCCAAAGCAATAAACAGCTCATAAATTCAATTAGTTAATGCAAAAATTGATTTACAGCTCCAAAGCGGTGGGTTGGTCGAAATAAAATCATATAACGTCGACCGAAATCGGCAGAGTGCCAGAAATCTCTGCTGCGAAAAAAACGTGACCATTCGAAATTATTAATGGTGGAAAATAATAAGCTCGCTCAATATATCAAGGGTAGCGGCTCGCTGCATTTGATTTTTCATATGTTTTGGCTTAAAACCTGAACGCTATTGCCAAAAGTTTGCAAAAGATTTACTGGAGGATCGTGGATATTGAATTATTGCTTTATTATGGCATTTTTGGTTTGTGCAGGATTTTATTTATTTATTTGTTGCGCCGTTTTTTTTTCAGCCGCCAACAGCAAGCGCTCCGGCTTTTCAGTATTTTTCAGTAAATACCTTTTAAAACGAGATACAAATATTTTTGTAGATATGAAATCCGTTGTTAACCTCATTAATGAGTGAATATTACCAAGTATACTATCTACAATTTTAAGGTTAATTAATACAATTGCTGTGGAGTTTTTATACTCAGCATAATTTACAAAAGAAACTAAGTAGGTACCTGCAGGAGTGGTAGGTAAAATTGTAATCGCATTAGCATAATCAGTCTCAAATGTTCCCACTGCTGGGACACAGGCCTCCTCTCTTCGAGAGGGAGTGGGCTGTAATCTACCACGCGGGCCTAGTGCGGGTTGTTGGATGTCACAATATGTCTTCGAGTTTTGGTTCTAGGACATGCCGGTTTCCTCACGATGTTTTCCTTCACCGTTTTGAGAGCAGTGATGATGAAATTAAATACACAGAGTGTCTGCCTGGGTTCGAACTCACGACCAAAATATTAATTATCATTATTATTTGTGTTACAACTCGTAAGTTGGGGCAGATACTAATGGGACACCACTGCTCCTCATAGAAATTAGCATAGATCATCACAAATTAGCCACACCAAGGGAAACGCCGATAATTATCGCGATGACGGGCATTAATTGTAAGCGCAGCCACAACTTATCCCGATAATCATCAGCGTTTCCCGTTGGTGTGGCCCTGGCATGAGAGGGAGTGCGCCGTAACCCACCACGCGGGCCCAGTGCGGGTTGGTACATGTCACATGTCTTCGAATTTTTATTACTAGGATATGCCGGTTTCCACGCGATGTTTTCTTTCACCGTTTTGAGAGCAGTGGTGATGGAATAATTTACGCAAAGTAAAGCGTTTCTATGGTTCGGACCTACGAACTACACCTCGAAATTACTTATTACCTTAAACAAGATTTGTATGAATCAAATTCGTCGCCGATTCAAAACTTAATAATCTAAAATTTAAACTAATCGAATTTAAATCACAAATAGTTAACCCCTGTTTTTAGACGAATCAATCAGACAAAGCACCGGAGCCATGAGGCGCAGCACAAAAGCCGCACAGTGGTCAAAACCACAAAAAGTGGCAGACAAAACTCGAATGCAGGAACCACAACGCTCGCGGGAAAATCAATCAGTATTGCGTGCCCACAGTTTTTTCCACCGGGGCGAAAACCTGCACACTGTGTTTTTCGTAATTGAATAAAACAGCATTCTATTAATGAATACCACTGTTCAAATCAGGTTTGTTTGCGCAGTTTGGAATTGTTTAACCGGTAGAACATGGAGAAGTAATTCAGGTTGTGTGCTGCAATTAAAATTGTAATATTATGTTTCAAAATGTTGGGTTTGTGTATCTAAGTGTTTTCGGTATTGTGGTGCGAGTGTGGAAGTGCACTTTATTTTTATTTATTTATTTATTAATAACCAACTTATATTGACAGTTTGCACCACACATACAAGTTATTAGTCAATATTAGTAATTACACATGTCATACAATAATAAAACTAGGTTAAATCACATAATAAGAAGCTTAAATGAAATAAAGTGAAACAAAATTGGTCAAAACTAGATAAAAATTAGATAATATTAGATAAAATTATACAAAATTAGATAGATAGATAGCACTAGTGTGTACTGGTGTGTGTCTTTTATAATTGGCAGGTACAGACGGAAACGCCAGCACATCAAGCTACCCGAAACTGTCAAATTTTCCCAATCAACTTTGAACCTTATGATTTTGCGATAAAGTTGAAAATCTATTAAAGATATTTAACAGATTGTAGTAGCTTGATCTGTACGATTTCGTGTTGGTTGATAATCAAACTGTCTAAATAAAATTTCCTTTGATTAATTGATGTTTACGGACTGTGGTCAATTCGGGATTAGCAGACTCTAATATTAGGTCCTTACATATGAAATTGGCGTTTTTCGTACTGGCCACTTTAATCACGAATTTCTCCTCTTTGGTAAGGAATTCCAAATTCAAATTTGTACAGCTATTTACTCATGTATTTGTGCTTCGATGACCGTCATTCATTTGTTTTTTTTCTTCTGTTTTTTCTGTTTGCGTCACTCATTTTACAAAATGGAAAATTTAAAATATCGCATTATTTACGAGTACGAGTTCCGCCGTGGCACTAGTGCTGCGGAAACGACTCGAAGGGTGAATGATGTGTATGGCGGTCATGTTGCAAAAGAAAACACAGTTCGTTTTTGGTTCCAACGTTTTCGTTCTGGAAATTTCGACCTGCAGAACAAGTCCCGTGGACGGCCTGAGACCCAAGTTGATAATGGAGAATTGAAGGCTATTGTGGAAGCGGACCCATCGCAAACCACGTCCGAGTTAGCTGCAGGCTTCGATGTGATGGAAAAGCTAGCGGCTAAACAACCAAGGCTGGTCAATCGCTCCACGCCACTGCTGCTTCACGACAACGCCAGACCACACACTGCGCAACAGACGGCTACCAAATTAGAAGAGCTTGAATTGGAATGTCTTAGACATCCTCCGTACTCCCCGGACCTTGCTCCAACAGATTACCATTTTTTTCGCAATTTGGATAACTTTTTGCAAGGGAAAAAATTCAACTCCGATGGGGCAGTCCAAATCGCCTTCAAAGATTTTATTGATTCCCGTCCGACTGGTTTTTTTAGTAAAGGGATCAATGAACTACCTATAAGATGGCAAAAGTGCATTGAAAACAATGGTTCATACTTTGATTAATTAAATATATTATATTAAAAAATATTCGACTTTTTGTTCCTTCCATACAAAACGCCAATTTCATATGTAAGGACCTAATATCAGGGTAAGTTGAGATTGACTTACGTACGACTGTACAGACGCCAGCACATTAAGCTACCCGAAACTGTCAAATTTTCCCAATCAACTTTGAACCATATTCGTTAGCGATAAAGTTGAAAACCTATCAAAGAAAATTGACAGATTGTAGTAGCTTGATGTGCTGGCATCTGTACATAAGACTACCAAAAGAAATAAGTAACCTGTAGCGTCGTCAGATATAATAAAAGTTTAGTAAGAAGTGGATTAAGGTTAAGTGAGGAGTGGAAGTGGAAGTGGAGTGGTAGCCCAGTGATAACAACTGCGACTTACGAGTTGCAGGTCGTAGGTTCGAACCCAGACAGGCGCTTTACTTTGTGTAAATTATTTCATCACCACTGCTATCAAAACGGTGAAGGAAAACATCGTGCATGTCCTAGAACCAAAAAATCGAAGAGATGTGACATCTACCAATTCGCACTGGGCCCGCGTGGTAGATTACGGCCTATTCCCTCTTACCGAGAGGAGGCCTGCGTCCCAGCAGTGGGAACATTATAGGCTGATTATGTATGTGTGTTATGTAAGAAGTGGATGTTTTCATCTATATCCGACGACCCTAGTTACTTATCTCCTTTGGTGAGCGCACCACTCACTGTAGACTGCGACTTCATAATCAGCCTATAATGTTCCCACTGCTGGGACACAGGCTTCCTCTCGGTGAGAGGGAGTGGGCCGTAATTCACCACGCGGGTCCAGTAGACTGCGATTTGCTGCTGACTAAAGGGATTGTCTTGAATCACGTGCTGCATTCATGGAAATAATTTGCGTGTCCCTTCCACCCTGTATAGAAGATTCGTAAACTGACAAAAACAATCTTTATAAAAACAAACAAAAATCAAGTACTTACCTAAATGTACAGACGCCAGCACATCAACCTACTACAATCTGTCAAATTTCTTTAATAGATTTTCAACTTTATCACTAAAGCATAAGGTTCATAGTTGATTGGGAAAATGTGACAGTTTCGGGTAGGTTGATGTGCTGGCGTCTGTACCTAAGTCATTTTGTCTTTGAAGTGTCTTAAAATTCCTGATGTTATCGCAAATATCGTTTTGATGACTTTTTCATGCTGAAGGCGAATAAAAACAAAATGATCACTGAAATTAAAATCTACAAGATCTTTATCGAAACATGCAATGTCTTAAAGAGTTACAACTTAATATTTTTTTAAAGGTTTTGGTTGAAATGCATCTTTGTAATGATTTTGTTTCGCCAAGACGAACCAAAAACGAAAAGCAAAAAAAAACCTTTGCTCGAAGCGTTTTTATGTTATTTTCAAACCCGTATTTCAGCTTCGGCCTGGATAATTCTAGAGAAATACAGATTTCTTATTGTTTTTGTTTGCAAATCCTAGCCTGCATACCAAGTTTTAGTTTTTTAGGACTTCGGGAAGTACTCTAGACTCTAGAGGTTTTATTTTATATACACCCCCCATTTACGAATGTGAAAGCATTATGTTAGTCTTGACAACCTACTTTAAATGAAATGTTTTTGGTGGGTGTATTTTACACGGAGCGACTACCCAGAGGGTCAGATCCTTAACCTGGATACTGGGTAACACCGACAAGATACCCCTAGGTAAGACTGGTTGTCAGACTTTTGGGCTTCTGACTACCCGTAACGACTGTCAAAGATCTACGACAGACAGCCGGGACCAACAGCTTAACGTGCTTTCCGAGGCACGGAAGGGTCTCGGTATGTAAAGATGGTCACAAATCCAATGACCAACCGCGGCAAGCGTAGCTTAACCTGATCGATCCACCTGTGCGGCTGTTATTATTTAGCCACGGGCCCCTCAATTACTAAGGTTCGATTAAAAAGCATTAAAAAGCCTGCATAAGTAAAAAATAATACTTGCACCTTTGACCTCCGATATAGCATCCAACTTGTCAATCTAGAAAAAGAAAAACCGGCCAAATACGTGTGTCGGTGCGATGAATAATTTATCCCAAGAGATATTTTAGTTGAATAAATTGTTCACCTGTACATACGTCACGGTCAATTCTTTACCTGCAAGAGTAAGTTGGTAATCGCAAAAACAATATGTGATAAAACTACAAATTAAAGATTTTCGGACTTTTTTCTTTACTTCTGCTGTGAGACCTGCGAGTCGGTCAACGGGAAGTACCTTATAGGTTTTGATTTATTTGCGAGTACCAAAATATGTCGCATAAATGGCCATATTTATTGCGTTGACTTAGAAGTTTGATTTCAGTAGAGTTCCAAAGGACCATAGACCTATGTATTTGATATTTATTTCAACTTGATTGATACCTGGGATAAAGAAAAACGGTCCTGAGAAAAAGGGTCAGACTGACAGACGGACGGACGGACACCGAAGTGATCCTATAAGGGTTCCGTTTTGATCCTTTTGAGGGACGGAACCCTTAAAAAAAAAACGGATTATATTTTATTTATTTTGTACAAAACACATAATAGGAAAAAATACAAAGAGCACTAAGGTACTTAACTGCTTATTTTTCTCTTTTTGTGGATATCGTAAAGATTTCTAGTTATTTTTCTCCGTTTTCCCTATGTCACGTATATTTTCAAATACAACAAAAACTTTTCCATTTACAATATTAGTGAAACACCAACATTCGCATGTTTACCAGCTTTCGCGTGGGCACACAACAAACGCTTGAAAGCGCTTCGTCAGCCGAAAGCGCAGCGCTGTAAATCGATTGCAGCAGCTTCATTCCTAAAACGCTGTGTTGGGTATACGGGGATGTCAACAATGATTTACGAGTAGTAAGTAAACAGATGTTTTGAATTTTGGTCGGATTTTGCAAGTTTAAAGTTCATAATCATAATAATCATAATCATTTATTCATTGTAAAACATAGGTACAGACGGCAGCACATCAACCTACACCTAACTGTCACATTTTCCCAATCAACTTTGAACCTTATGGTTCAGTGATAAAGTTGAAAATCTATTAAAGAAATTTGACAGATTGTAGTAGGTTGATGTGTTGGCGTCTGTACATTATAAGTTCTTATTTGTTAATACGGTGAGGGCGCTATGCTTTGCCTCTAGGGCGTACAAAAGCAGTAAAGAACATGCAATATAATTAAAACAATAAATTAATATAGTTATTACATGAATCAAAATTAAGTTAGTAAATTAGATCATCTCACTGAACAATGTCGATAAGTTAACTTGATAAATTATGTGTAGTAAGAAAATCAAAAAATGTCCGCAGTTATTGCAATAAAACGAAAAATTGTCAGCACTTACTTATTTAAAGAATGTCAAAGAAATTGAATGATGTCATAAATTAAAATTAAATGTCATTATGGAGGATCAATATTGTTCCTGAAATGCCAGAAATTTTATAACAGCATGTCATTCAAATATTCGGTGATTGAATAATAGCATTTTTCTATAAATCTTTAATTTTCTTTTAAAATTGTGCAAATTGTCATTTTTTATGCTATCAGGAATTTTATTGTATACTAGCTTCTGCCCGCGACTTCGTCCGCGTGAAATTCGTACTTTCCTCTAAAAGTTTCGAAAATGTCTGTTGGTATGATCTTTATAATTAACTTAAATAAATAAGTATTCGGGCATTTTTAAGTTTATAGAACAAAGGAATCAGATTTTTCAAAGAAACTATCCCCGCTTTTCACCCCCACAGGGGTAGAATTTTGAAAAATTGTTCATAACTTGACTCAAAGTTTATTTATACCAATTTTCGAGCTAATTAAGCCAGGCACTAAAATCCTCCCCTTTAAAATTAACTACCTCTTTTCATACAGTTAGGGGTAGATTTTCGAAAAACCCTGATACACGTTATTAATTATTTTTAGTCCTTAGTATAAATACTGAGTTTCAAGTTAATCGGACAGGGCGTTAAAATTCTTCCATACAAATTTTAACACCCCCCATTACCTCTTTAGGGGGTATTTTAGAAAAACGAAAAATTCCAAACTTCATAATTTACTTAGATAAGTATTCGTGCCAAGTTTCAAGGTTATTAACTCAATAAATAAGATTTTTCATACATACAAAATCCCCCCCTTAAAGGTTGAATTTCCAAAAACCCCTTCTTATTCGATACCTACTCTGCACAAAGAACACAACCTCCAAAACTCATGTCCCTAGGACCAGCGGTTTAGACTGTGCGTTGATATTTCAGTCAGTTCGTTCATCCCCCTTTGGGGGAGAAATTATCAAAAACGCTGAGACACGTATAAATTAATTTTCAGTCGTTAGCCTAAATACAAAATTTGAAGACCCTAACTTTTAAACTGACGGACTTTCATATACAACTTCATCCCCCTTTTTAACCCTTTGGGGTTGGAATTATCAAAAACGCTGAGACACGTATAAATTAATTTTTAGTCGTCAGCCTAAACACAAAATTTGAAGATCCTAACTTTAAAACTGACGGACTTTCATACAAACTTTCATCCCCTATTTAACTCCCTTAGGGGTTGAATTTAAAAAAATCCTTCCTAATTCCTTGTCTACATTATAAAGGGAACCATTGTGTAAAATTTCAAAATAAATACCTATAACTACTTTAATTAATAAAAGTACCTACGCTTAATAATTTGTAATTTGAACGAATATTTAAACACTACCAAAACAACTAATACGTGGTCCTAACTTTAGCTACCTTACACTTAAAATCTAAGTGACTATTTAAACTAAAATATTCTTATAGAATTATAACCAGAAATATATACAACTCACAACAAAAAAGAAATGAAAATAAAGCTGAAACGCCTGTGCAATACTATCTACCTATACCTACTTCACTTAAAAATAAATACTTATAACTACTTTACAAAACAACTCATACCTATTTTACAAAATAACAACAAAAGAAATTCAAATAAACTATTTAAAGACTAAAAGTCGCGGTTTTTCAATATCAATTATTGTCTGTCAATAAGGTCGAACGCTCTGAACGCATCAACAGCCAAATATTGAATGAATGAAGCTCGCTCTCGGACCTCCCGCCTTTTTATACCCTACCGCCGCCGCCGGCCGCGACCCGTGTCGAGCGCGGCAACCGTTACACAAAAATAATCCTTATAGCATGATTCAGTCTTCACGTGCGACGCGCGGCTTATTTCATGTATAAGTTTGGTGTTTCTATACCGATTTCTATGATTCTTTTTTTATTGAATAGGTAATAATGTTCACTTTTTTAAATTAGGGATGAGTGAGAGTATTATAAACGTAAGAGTAAACAAATATAATCAGAATGCTCCGAACTGCTAAGCTATCAGGAGTTACACGTGTTATTGTGAGTCAACCATAAAAGATAGACATATGCTGTTGCGGGATATTTTTTAGATAATTTTATGTAGAATATTTCCGTCATACATGATTTCTATGTAACTTTAACCATTAAGGCTGCACACGCGACGGAAGCTTAAAAAATGGAGTAACTTCTCCCGTTTTCCCAACATTTCCCTTCACTACTCTGCTCCTATTGATTGTAGCGTGATGAAAAGTATACTATAACCTGCCCAGGAGTATAAAGAATAATTGTACCAAGTTTCGTTAAAATCCGTCCAGTAGTTTTTGTTTCTATAAGGAACATACAGACAGACAGACAGACAAAAATTTTACTGATTGCATTTTTGGCATCAGTATCGATCACTAATCACCCCCTGATAGTTATTTTGAAAATATATTTCATGTACAGAATTGACCTCTCTACAGATTTATTATAAGTATAGACTAGCTGCGCCCCGCGGTTTCACCCGCGTAAATGTCGATCCCGTGGGAATATCGGGATAAAAACTATCCTATGTCCTTTCCCGGGACTCAAACTATCTCTATACCAAATTTCATCGAAATCGGTCCAGCCGTTTTCATGTTATGTCGTGACAACGGAAAACGGGTTTCATTTTTATATATATAGATATAGATAGACTAGCTGCGCCCCGCGGTTTCACCCGCGTAAATGTCGATCCCGTGGGAATATCGGGATAAAAACTATCCTATGTCCTTTCCCGGGACTCAAACTATCTCTATACCAAATTTCATCGAAATCGGTCCAGCCGTTTTCATGTTATGTCGTGACAACGGAAAACGGGTTTCATTTTTATATATATAGATATAGATAACCGGTTACCGGACCCATGCCTAAAATACTTCCCCTTGCTAGTGCTGTTTTGTATTTACCTGTACACAACATGGTTGTGTATTGGGATCTAAGTGGAGTGGTTCGTTTTCTAGTATCTACTATCGCAGGAAACAAGTTAAAGTTACATTTGACAAACACTGCTACTTCAAATATATATAGGCATGGGAAAGTCAAGATTTTTAAAGATTTGAAAACAGGCTCACAGCTATCATTAGTTTTTAGGCCTACCATACATCGTATACATCTTTTTTGAGTTCTAAATATAGTTTCTCTCTCAGCACAGTTGCCCCAAAATATTATGCCAAATCTCAATACTGAGGAAACAATGGCATGGTATGCTATAAGTACTGTTTGTAAATTAACTTTCTTTGTCAAGATGAAAAGAGCATAAGCAGATTTACTTAGTCGCGTACATATGTCGTCTGCCTGCATTTTCCACGTTAGTTGGCTGTCAACTAGAATGCCAAGAAATCTTGCTACGTTTACCTCTTCTACACTTTTCGTTCGGGAAGTCATTTAAAGTAGAATATTTAATGGTATTTTTTGGGAGTAGTGGAAACTGAACTTCCTACTATAATCACACTAATATCACAGTTATCGCACTTCACACTAATATTATAAAGGCGAAAGTTTGTGAGGATGTTTGTTACTCTTTCTCGCAAAAACTACTAAACGGATTTTGATGAAACTTTATAGTAATATAGCTTATACCTACATCAGAATAACATATAAAGTACTTTTATCTCGATATTCCCACGGGATCGACACTTATGCGGGTGAAAAGTAAATGTCGATCCCGTGGAAATATCGTGATAAAAAGAAGCCTATATATTAATCTAGGGTGTCTGCTACGTCCATTCAATTTAATGTGACTTCAAATAGCCTATAACAACCAACGATACCTTATTTGTCTAATTACTACAAGCAGTTTAGAAGTTATGAGGGAACAGATGAACATACGTAGGTACATACATACCTACTTACATACATACGTACCGGTCAAAATCATAACCCTCCTTTTTGCTTCGCCGTAGTCGGGTAAGTAAAAATAAACTCGATTCCCTTTTCATTTTACGAAAAGCGTCATCGAGTAGTTATTAACAGTCGGACAAGCGAAAAATGCAGTCTGTTTGTCGAAAACAATTTTTGATTTCACATCGCTCCACAGCGATCCAGGATTAATAACTGTTGCATACCCTGAATTTCGTAAAAGCCCTTTGAACTCTGTCCAGTGGTTAAATACACTATGTTTTCGCTGAATCCTTTAATGTTTTCCGTGCAATGTAATATTTTATGAATAAAAGAGGGATTGTGATGAACCTTTATTGAAATAAAAGAATTGCAATGCAATGAAACTTTTTTGAGAGCTTTTTCTTTTCAAGGAAAATAGAGTAAAACGTGAAAATACCTGAGACTGAAGTAGTTTGTTTCGTGTTGCTTTTTATGAGTTAAAAAAATGAATTTTACTCACAAATAGCTACTGCATGATATCTGAAGCTTTTTAATGGACGAATGCACCTCAACGCCTATCTATAATAAAATTCAAAGTCCTGACTGACTGACTGATATATCAACGCACAGCCTAAACCGCTGGTCCTAGAGACATGAAATTTGGAGGGTGTGTTCTTAGTGAAGAGTAGGTATCCAATAAGAAAGGGTTTTTCGAAATTCCACCCCTTAGAGGGTGAATGGGGGGAGGGTGAAATTTCATGCGGACGAAGTCGCGGGCAGAAGGTAGTAAATGGATAAATCAACTGGTTTGGGATTGAACATTTACCAGAGATGGTTAGCTTTTCCTCATAATATACAAGCGACCCGCCTCTGCTTCGCATGGTTTATATATGTCTTGACAAAGCATCTAGATTTCTTAGTTTTATGTAAGTTGAATATAGACAAAAAACCTTTCGCAATAAATTCATTAAATGATGGTGAAAACCGCATCAAAATCCGTTGCGCAGTTTATAAGAACAACGCGATCACACAGACAGACACGAAACCCGACTTTCATTTTTAATGTTTATAGATAAGTCTCGGAACTATAAAATACCTATTATCATTATTTTAAACAACACTGAAAAACACAAATAGAAAGCTCCAAAATCGATTAAACATTTTGCAGTTATTCTCCTACGAAACTGCTCCAAATCACATTCTTTTCTATTGTATAAATAAACTAGCTTCTACCTGCGACTTCGTCCGCGTGAAATTTCTTGCTCCCCCGACCCTCCCCATTGCATCGCATCACCTGTTCTTCTTGTCTTTTCTTTTTGCTCGGCTCCTAAGGGTCAGAGCGTGATGTTAAATAGCCTATAGCCTTCCTCAAGAATTGGGCTATAAAATGCAAAAATAATTTTTCAAATCCGACTGGTGGTAGTTCTAGAGATTAGCGCGTTCAAACAAAGAAACAGGCAAACAAACAATGAAACAAAAATACTCTTCAGCTTTAGTTCCTGTCAATTAGAGGCTTCTAATTCTTTTCCAAGAGCGATTTCATCGAGGCTATAATTTCCCTATTTCGCTGTTATTATCGTGTCATTCATTACCTTCGGAGAAATAAAACCTTTTTCAATACTTCGAAACTGAATTACTGACAGCTGTCGCGGAACGGAATCGTGAATATTCCTTTTGACTTCATGCGACGAAAGGTTAATTCTTCTTTGATGTGCGGCCGCTGAAAAGTGTAGGTTCTCGGCTATTTGTATAATAACTGGTGGTATGACATTTCTTTGTACCACATTTATATTTGTTTAGGATTACAGAACGCTTCGACAAAGTGCTACCTATTGTTAAAATGATTTTTGAAATGGAGGACGCAGCTGGCTTTTCAAGCAAGTGCAAAAATTTCACTGTTCGAATCAAACTTTGTATTTTACACAATATCTCTACATATAGGGTAAAATTAAATTAATATAGAAACTCTGCTGACGTGATGGGTATCGATATCTGAAAATGAAGTAATGTTTCTTGAATCTTCCAAATCACGTGGCTTATAACTATGTGAATGGAGAACATAACATCATGCCTGTATTCCCTAAAGGGTTCAATTCAATTCAATTTCCAATTCAATTCAACTTATTCAGGAACAATTCATAATACAATAAATCATAGAAAATAATAAAAAAAAAAAAAATAACATTACAAATTAATATTATCCAATCTCTCATTAACTAGGTTCTTAGGAAGGATATTTTATGACTTCCCGTTGTCCCCATAACGTGAAAGCATCAATGGGGACAACGTCAAGGAAGTTTTATGACTTACCGTTGTCCCCATACTCGTAACGTGAAAACTTCAATGGGGACAACGGGAAGGATATTTTATGACTTCCCGTTGTCCCCATAAAGTGAAAGCATTAATGGGAACAACGGCAAGGAAATTTTATGACTTCCCGTTGTCCCCATAGTCAATGGGGACAACGGGAATAGACCGTGGTGCATGTGTTCGATCATTTAGCTCCCTTCAAAATGGTTGAGCTGAATGGTGCTAATACATGCGTTATGTTCGTGAACGGACGCCGTCAGTGGGGACTGGTCATCTCTTTGCTGCCATGGCTTATTTTATTTTAATTTAATATTTTAATTGTTGTTTTTTCTTATCTTTTCATTATGGACGCTTTTAACGTTCTGCATCATTCTCACATGTATTTTTAACATGAATGATGTAACCAAGACTTTGTAACCATATTGTTTTGATTTTAAAGAGTGTCCATGGAGTTTCTTGCCCGTTCTTCTCCATAGGTACATACGCTTTGGAATGGGCAACTAGCTTCATCTTTCTGACTGACCGACCCCTTGACAATTCAAAAGTGCCTGTAATTGGTTTAATTGAAATAAATGCTTTGAGTTTGGGTTTTTTAGCGCGTCCTGTTGTCTGCTCACTACAGGAGTTGATGGACGCTGCTGAATGAGCCAAACTCGTAGCAAAATTCTGGACTGATAGATTTCCATTGAGATGTTAAGAAGAAAAAGGGGATAGAAATGAACCATAGATGATATTCCATGCTGAATTACGTAGAAATTCCTCGTCTTTTACATAAAAGTTACCCTCTAACACAAATCAGTCTTGTAGGAAAATTTTCCACCAAGCTGAAAACATTCGCGTGACGCTTAGCTTCGTAGTTTAAATAATAAATTAGCGTCAGTATCAACCGTCCGATGGCACCCCTTTCTATGCAAACACATAAGCTTGTGCTTTGCTAGAAAAAAAGCGACAAGTGACAGTCACCGCGCCTGCTGACGGTTCCGTACATAAATGTACTGCAAACAACTCGTGACTAAACTTTTCGGTGTGTGTTTACAAAATTTCGTTGAAAAAGACATAAGGATGATACTAGGAAATACTTATATTTTACTTCCTTAAACCTTATGATGGCCATTTTGCGTGGATGTGACGAATATTTTCCCCCAACTTTTTGTTTTTTGTTTTTGTGTTCTTTTTATGCGCCATATTAACCGCAAATAAACGTATTTTCTTTCTTTATACTTTTCTTTCTATAGGACTTAATAAGCCTAATCTTCTATATAAATAAAAATGAATCGCCGAAATGTATGTACGCGCATAGCTTCCGAACGACTGCACCAAATTGGATACTTCTTTTTTGTTGTGTTTGGTATTGCCAGAACAAGGTTTGGATGAAAGAAAATTCCGGAAATTCGAAAAAAATAACTCTCATACGAAGCTGGGGCGGGCCTCTAGTTTCTAATAAATAACAGCTATTGCTCTTATATTTGCTATTTTTTTTTGTTTACCAATCATATCCGGTAGCCATAAATGGTCTAATTGAAATAAATGACTTAACTTCTATGACAAAAACATGGAAACCGTCACAAGTTCATCCGTGACGAATAAGCTTTCCTTAAAAGTGTATAAGAAATTCGCAAATATGGACTGCACACTGAACAGTAATAACGTGTCCAAAAGAGTTTCGTTTTTTCTTTTTAAGGCACGGTACCCTAAAGACACCATTTATATGGGTTTTATGCAGTATTGCTCGACTTTACAGACGTTAAGACGGTGTTTGTTAAAGAGTTCTCGTTTACAGTTTATAGTCGGTCACCTTGCAGTTCAATGCAGAAATACCAGTACATCACAAACTAATTTATTTGCCAACTATCAGAGTTCATGAGATACAGCCTGGTGACAGACAGACAGACGGACAGTGGAGTCTGAGTAATAGGGTCCCGTTTTTACCCTTTGGGTACGGAACCCTAAAAAGCGCCCGTCTGTGTTTGAACCTACGACCTACAACTCATTGTTTATTTTCATTGGATCCCACTTTTGAATCCCATTTTTTAGGTATCTATTAACGATGGATACCGTTTGCTATCGGGACGTTACCACTGGGTCACGAACGAAATTTTAATTTAAGACAAGTGAAATGCTTTTTAGTTATTAATAAGACAGAGTTAAACTACTCATTTGTCTGCATGTTTGTACCTTTGAATGCCTTTATGCTTGCTCATAGCGGGCTGCAAATCGACACTAATATTTTTTTTATTGCAGCCAGCACGCGATGTATTCAGTGCACTCGTGTACAATTCCTTTGAAAATACACATTATTATTTTATTAATTTTAATTTGTCGGTTCACTGGTTTCAGTCAAATAGTACTGGTGAACACGGATTGTATTTCATTTCAGGTACCTGGTTTCTGGTACCTAGTAATTTTTGATCGGCTAAAGTTAAATTGGGTATTGGCTTAAGTAATTTAGTGTGAAGAAACAGAAGGCCACTTCTCGTTATTTAAAACGTTCAAAATCTAGTCGCAGTCTCATCTCGGCAAAAAAAAAAACTTGTCAAAATGTGTGGAAATTAGAGGTATTTTTGACAGACTGAGACTGAGATCAGATTGTGAACGTTCTCAAAATTACGAGAATTGCTCCTCTGATGTGTGGGTTTCAGCTGAAAATCAGGGTCTGGTGGTGACATTGAGTTGTCATCTGACATTATACTGAGCTGAGGCCCTTTTGACATTTTATTGTTTTCTATTCTTTAATAGTTTTAAGGTGTATTTTTTTGCTGTAATGCCAATAAACACATTTTTCTTTGTCTCTTTCTTCCTAAATGAAAATGCGAGACAAATTCAACCTGGGGTGAAGGCAGGGCTGACTGCGGCGTCTTTTTAACAGAAAATAACATCACGCTTTTATTCTTCAACGGGTGAAGCAGAGGTGTATAAGCATCTATTATTTGCACTAACATAAGATCAGGCCAGGTTTCAACGGAGAGTTAGGCAGAAGTGTATTTATAACAGACCAACATGTCGCCACTAACGTTCAAGTTCCATGTAAAAATGGACGAAACTATAATCAACCAGGCACAAATCCAGACTCCGAAATCATCATTCATGATCATTTCAGCCGAAAGACGTCCACTGCTAGACATAGGCCTTCCCCAAGCACCTCCACTTCGACCGGTTCCGTGCTTCTCGCATCCAACGGGCTCCTGCGGCCTTCATAAGGTAGTCGGTCCACCTTGTGGGAGGCCTTCCAACGCTACGTCTTCCGATACGCGGTCGCCACTCCAGAACCTTTCGGCCCCATCGGCCATCTGTTCCGCGAGCAATGTGCCCTGCCCACTGCCACTTAAGTTTGGCAATTCTTTGGGCTATGTTGGTTACCTTGGTCCTCCTGCGGATCTCCTCATTGATTCCGCAATGCTACTGAGAAATTCCAAATGGAAATTCGATAATACTTTGCCCGAATTAGTGATCGAACCTAGGATCCTGCGCTTAGCCGTCTCTTACGACCAATACATCAACGAGGTTGTCCCTCTGCCAATAGTAGTGACTAAAGCAGTGTGACCATTAAATACAGCCACGTAAACATAACAAACTACAATTAACATTCAAATGAAAATAACAGCAATTATTCAAACAAACTCGTAGGCAAAGTTTTTATGAAAGTCGAGCACTAAACAGGCTAGCTCAGGCTTTTATTAGAGCAATAACGAACAATGTTACGTATTATGTTGGAACTGCCATCTTTACTGTGACCCTCGAGGGTTCACGACTCACACCGCCTGCTTAGGATTCTGCATTTTTATACAGGTATGTCCCCGATGCGTTTGTCGAAGGACCGATGGCTGGTGGAGCAGACGAGTCCTGGAGTGGAGACTGCGTATCGGTAAGCGTAGTGTGGGACGCTCTCCAGCTAGATGAACGGAAGACCTAAAGAAGGTGGCCGGGACAGACTGGATGCGGAAGGCGAAAGACAGGGTGTTGTGGCCTGGGAGAGGGCTATGTCCAGCAGTAAATCAATTCAGTCTATTGCAGTCCAATAGGCTGAGTTGATTGCTTGACTGCTATAGTATATATGAGGTAAATAATATAAATACTTCTTGTTGTGGCACAAGGTATCTATTAAAAAATTGTTATTATAAATAAAGATTGGACTCCTTCAACAAGAACTGGTCCTTAGCAGCTTTCAACAGAGATAAGTGGAAAGAGAGTAGGGAGCCCTTTGCCCTGCAGTGGGACATCACAGACTAATAATAATATTAGAAATACTATTTGGTTTGTCTTTATATTATTTTTAGGAAAAGCAGAAATTAATATTTACAGCCACCAATAAAAAGTTTGTAACGGTATCTACAACGCCACATGCGAACAACGCGTCATACTGACGTCACGTAAATCCTGCATCTCGCAAGCAGAGTTTACCGCGCAACTAGCACAGATACAACGGCCCGACATGAATCATTGGGCAGTTGCCCGCCAGACAACACCCGTCTGGTCGGAGGATCCTCCCTTTTCTATAGAGTATGAGTGAACTTTACACCCTGTTCCTCATACCTCTATAAGTTTAATAAAAAATGGACAAACAGCTGTAAGAGAAAGCTTCTCTGTGTTAATGACTAACACACATAACACATAATGACTAACATCTGTAACATAATCAGTTAAATTAGCTCAGTAAGTACTAAGGAAACTTTTCTGCTAACCCTTCCCAGTCAAAATGGTCACAAAGTGGCCGGTGTGAGTCGGCTCGCTCATAACCGTAGGTAAAGCGAGGTGCGACTGTTTTATGTTGGCGTTTTATATTTAATTTATTACCCTAGTGTCAACTTGTACAGGTTGTTCACTAAACTCTACCAATTGTTTATCTGGTTTTTTTTACCCAACTACTGTGAAGCAAAAAGGAGGGTTATGATTTTGACCTGTATGTATGTATGTTCATCTGTTCCCTCATAACTTAAAAAGTACTTATAATAATTTGAAAAATGAGGTATCTTTAGAAGTGTCTTGACCCTCCGCTGGTTATAGGCGGCGGCGGCGGCGGCTGGTTAAATTTTAACACAGCGCTCAGTACGTCTAACTAAAGATATCCAAGAAAAAAAAAAACACTGATTAAAGCGATTTTATTTTGACCTAAAATAATAAATTACCGGCACATTAGTGTATTTTCGTTAGGTGATTTTTTTTTTGTAAGTAGGTATCTAATGCATTTTTCTTAAATATATTTTTTTACCATCGTCCTTATTTTAATGGTCTGAATGATTTGTAAAAGTTTGACCATCTATTTTAATGGGACCTTATATATGTAGATATGCATTCAAAACAGTGGTTCATGGACTTAAACACACCTTCCATTTCCAGATTACTTTGACCTTTTAAATCAGCCATATACCAAACACCCTGTGCGCTGTAACGCCACAACGCTATTACCACTAAGGTTGTATTTTTTTCATTTTTGGCCACAATATTGTTACTTCGCAGCACTGTGGGGAATTAATTATGACTTATTTTGTAATGCTGTATTTCTGCGAGTTGTGGAATTATTGCTATCGTTAAAGAGAATTATTATTGTACTAAACTTTGAAGGTGTAGTCTAGAAAATAATACAAAATCGCTTAATATGACTGTTGTTTGTATTGGCTGCAAGTTTTTTTATTCTATTGACATAAAGTTAAGTTTGAAGTAAGAGCAGCGATGGCGCAGTGGTAACGGCTCCGACTAACGAGTTGTAGGTCCGTGGGTTCGAACGGGTTGGTATCAGAATGACAAGATCGCAAATTGACCACGTCGCTCTTAGTCCAAATCTCAAATTAATGTCTAAATCTCAAAATACCTAAGTCGCAAATTGACTACATCGCTTTTACTCCACATCTCGTAACGTATTTTCTTTGTATAGTTTACTAGCTGCGCCCCGCGGTTTCACACGCGTTAATGTCGATCCCGTAGGAATATCGGGATAAAAAGTAGCCTAAATGTTAATCTAGGGAGTCAGTTACCTCCATACAAAATGTTATCAAAATTGGTCCAGCCGTTTGAGCGTGAAGAAGTAACAAACATATAAACACACACATACACACACAAACTTTCGCCCTTATAATATTAGTGTGATTTCGTCACAACTGCTCTCAAAACGGTGAAATCGGTCGGGAGGCTATTACCGATACTATATGATTGATGATACTATATGATAATCAAATGATTTGATTTGATACTGATTAGAAATACCAGTAGTAAAGGTACTACGTCTGGTACTGGTATCACACTAAGGCCAGTTACCAAAAAGTTTCAAGCCCTGAGCATAGACACTATTGTATACTTTAGTTCGTAAAGTCATTCAATTTATCCACACAGGCAGAGATACTAAACAAAATCAACTCCAACCTTTATTTGTGAAAATAATCACACTAAAAATACGCTTTCTTAAGACTTCAAATTCTTTTAAATCCTCTAAAGACTTCAAAATCTTTCCACGAATATAACTAGCCCATTCCATTTCTTGGAACGTTCAAGTTAAGTGTTAATTAAAAAAAACAAACGTTTATTTCAGAAAGGATTCCATTCAGCCAGAGACGTTAGTAGCTAGATTGAGGAAACGTCATTTCCGTTCGAAGGACGGCGATCATCTGACGATTTTTTAATGAGATTGTGCACGGTGGTGGGGGTAGACGAGGGTGCAGGTTCGATTCTGGGGAAAATGTGAAAATGAACTTTAATTTATTACTGCATTAAAAACTCTTTGTGTAATCTTTTGAAATTAAGGATTATAAAATGTCGTTAATAAATTAAGTAAGTAACGTTTAGAACTAAACTTTAATTTAAAAATTATGACAAGATTTTTGTATATTTTAATCTTGTGTGCAAATATTTTTTCATTAGTTAAATATTGTTGAAATGTTGTGTCAGCATGGATATACCTTGGAATCCTAATAATGCATGAATTGCCTAAAAAAAAACCAAAACTAAAACTAACCAAAAAATACTTCTACGCAACTTCAATTGAATCTAAGTAAAGATACTTTTTTTACCATTCAGAGGGTAGTCGGAGAAACAATAGAACTTTATGTGGATAATTACAGTGGACGTCAGGAAATTAGCGCCGTATCAGTGGCGGTGACAGCACTCTTTAGCCGACTTCAAAGAAAGGAGGAGGTTATTTGCGACCTTCTTTTGTACCGCCTTCTTGGCTACGAATGTTTGAGAAAAACGTTATATTTGAACTTGAAGTTTGTGGAATATTAATAAAGTGAGAAGTTTTTTGATGAAAAGTTTTATATTTGACAAAGTTTTTTTTATTTTTATTTTAGTTTTGCATTTGTGTGGCATAATTTTCGTGCATATTGTAAATGCGTCTAACGACTTAGTACACATTCGTTTTAATACTACGAGTTGACATAATATTAGGTCCTTACATATGAAATTGGCGTTTTGTATGGAAGGAACAAAAAGTCGAATATTTTTTTAATATAATATATTTAATTAATCAAAGTATGAACCATTGTTTTCAATGCACTTTTGCCATCTTATAGGTAGTTCATTGATCCCTTTACTAAAAAAACCAGTCGGACGGGAATCAATAAAATCTTTGAAGGCGATTTGGACTGCCCCATCGGAGTTGAATTTTTTCCCTTGCAAAAAGTTATCCAAATTGCGAAAAAAATGGTAATCTGTTGGAGCAAGGTCCGGGGAGTACGGAGGATGTCTAAGACATTCCAATTCAAGCTCTTCTAATTTGGTAGCCGTCTGTTTCTGTTCAGTCAATTCGTGAGGTACCCACCTTTCAAGCTTTTTAATCTTCCCAATTTGCTTCAAGTGAATTAAAACAGTTTTATCACTAACATCGAAGCCTGCAGCTAACTCGGACGTGGTTTGCGATGGGTCCGCTTCCACAATAGCCTTCAATTCTCCATTATCAACTTGGGTCTCAGGCCGTCCACGGGGCTTGTTCTGCAGGTCGAAATTTCCAGAACGAAAACGTTGGAACCAAAAACGAACTGTGTTTTCTTTTGCAACATGACCGCCATACACATCATTCACCCTTCGAGTCGTTTCCGCAGCACTAGTGCCACGGCGGAACTCGTACTCGTAAATAATGCGATATTTTAAATTTTCCATTTTGTAAAATGAGTGACGCAAACAGAAAAAACAGAAGAAAAAAAACAAATGAATGACGGTCATCGAAGCACAAATACATGAGTAAATAGCTGTACAAATTTGAATTTGGAATTCCTTACCAAAGAGGAGAAATTCGTGATTAAAGTGGCCAGTACGAAAAACGCCAATTTCATATGTAAGGACCTAATATAAGAGTAAATTTGACCGAAAAATAAACAATTTGTTCGAGTACAGGCAAAAGCTTATGATGGTAATTTAGAGAATTAGGCAATTGAATTGTCAAGGCGCGTTATTCAAGATTAAATAATAAATACAATGTGACGTTTCATTGTACGCTGTTTTTACAAAACTTCTAATCGTAAAATAAACGCAGAACGTTTATGCAATACTATGTTCGTAATCATCATAATCAGCCTATATTATTCCCACTGCTGGGACACAGGCCTCTTTTCTTCGAGAGGGAGTGGGCTATAATCTACCACGCGGGCTCATTGCGGATTGGTAGATGTCACATGTTCGAGTTTTTGGTTCTAGGACATGCCGGTTTCCTCACGATGTTTTCCTTCACCGTTTTGAGAGCAGTGGTGATGAAATAATTTACACAAATTAAAGCGCCTGCCTGGGTTTGAACCTTAATTCTGTGTTAAAATTCAGTAATTATGGAAAATCGTTTTGTAATACGGCTAGCGTTTAAACATACATAAAAAGGAATGCACCAGTAGGTATCGTGTCAAGTTCTCCAACACAAAAGAACACAATAAAACCTAAATCCGATGAACAGACAACTGACAAATTGTTACAACTGTTGTGACCTTAATTTCCTTTACTACCATATGTTTGTAAGACATAACATGTAAGATTTAACTCCACAATAAGCATTAACTCTTGACAGTTGCTCGCAATTGGCTCAAGATGAGAGGCATTCCGGGTTTAGGCAGAGGAGTAAAACATGGAGAAAATAACCATTATGTTGTGTAAAGTTTAATTGGATGAAAATGTATGGCGACGTGTCGAAATCTTTGTGAAATTAGTCATTGTTTTTCAGTTGGTTTGTAAAAGAAGGTGTATAGTAAATTTTAAAGGATAAACTTTGACTCATTTATTAAGGATGATTGCAAACAGACCAGTATCGGCAGCTGTGGGAATGCTGATCAGGCTGCATGTTACCCGATTCTTTGTAATTTAATTTAATAATATATTTTAATTTAAGTTCATATTTTCAATTATTTATTTATAAGTTATTTTAATTTATTTCAATTTAATTTTAAATCATTTTCAATTATTTATTTAGACTTGTATGTTACATTTAATTCATTAATTGATCTCCTCATGACTAACATAGTTTTTAATAATGTATGCTAACAAAAAATATGCACATTTTTTTTTATTTACGTGTTAAGGTTGAGAATCATCACTAGTGGCAAAATGTTACTAAAATTTTCTGTAAATAATATAGAGATATGAGGAACAATGTGTAAGGTACATTTATATAGAAAATGAAGGATCCTCCGACTTGACGGGTGTGCCTGGTAGGCTACTGCCCGCCCAATGATGTCACGACGCGCGACGTTGTGTATATTCTAGTCAGGTGGTAAACTCTGCTTGCGCGATGCAGGATTTTGCGTGACGTCAGTGTGCTGCGTAGTTCGCATCTGGCGTTGTAGATGTCGCCATAGTAATTTCGCAGTAGAAAAGAAATGAAGACTCTAAAGTTATATCTTTTATGTCCGAGATTTATTTTAGCACGTACTTCTTCTAAGAGCTGTTTTTCCGATCGCATACAACCCGAATCACTCCAAAGTGAGAGTGAACAGGCTTCTTCTGGGTAAGCTCGCTCCATCGTCGACTTTGTCTCTCTTACTTTTGCCCGTGACTAGAGTCAAACTACAAAAGCAATAATACAATATAGAGACGGCAACATGCCTAAGCCAAACCTTAGACTTGATCTATACTAATATAAAAAACTGTAGAGTGTTTTTGTTTGAACACGCTAATCTCTAAAACTCCCAGTCGGATTTGAAAACCTACTTTTGCATTTGTTAGTCCAATTCTTGAGAAAAGTTAAAGGCTATTTAATATATATAGGCTATTTTTATATTTTTTATACGACCCTTAAGAGCCGAGACAAAAGAAAAAAAGGCAGAAAGAACGCTAAGCGAAAACGAAGCAGCGCGGGTGATGCGATGCGACGCGGTAGATCAGGGAACAATAAATTTCACCCGGACGAAGTCGCGGCCCGAACTAGTCTTTTATAGATAACTAGCTACGCCCCGCGGTGTCACCCGCATAAGTTTCGATCCCGTGGGAATATCGCGATAAAAAGTACCCTATATGCAGGGTGTCAGCTACCTCCATACAAAATTTTATCAAAATTGGTCCAGCCGTTTGAGCGTAAAGAAGTAACAAACACATAAACACACACAAAGTTTCGCCTTTACAATATTCGTGTGATAGTAAATGATTTGAATAACATAGCTATGTTGCTGAAAATTGCTGAAACCAGTTAAAAGTTAAAAAAAACGTGAAATTGGGCAAAAATATCTCTTACATTTTTTTTTACTATTTTCACTGTCCCACTCCTGGGCAAATGCCTCCTCATCTTCCACTAACAGAATTGAATACCTACATAAACAAACATACTTAAAAGTTTCATATTCTCTACCAAAAAGCGACTAAAAGGACACGAAAATTCGCTGCCACACGTGAAAATCCTTCACTGAGTCAGTGTTTACTTCCAAGACATATTCCGAGGGCATCGTCATTTCTCAAGGATACTTGCTATCAACAAATTAACATTCATTATCTTCAAGTTAAAAGCAGAGCCCTTGACTGTTATATGTGGACTAAACTTGTTATATATAGGCGTGAGTTTCAAGCAAACAGTGAGATATATATGCCGATCTTGGCAAAGATAAAGGATAGAACTTTTCTTTCCTATATCCTAAGATTTCTACTACATTTTCTGTTTTTACCCGTGAAGACTTGGAATTGGCTTCATGTCTCATATAATATTGTTATGCTTCTGTTATAGCTGTTGATTCTCCTATATCCATACTAATATTATAAATTCGAAAGTAACTCTCTCTGTCTGTCTGTCTGTATGTTACCTTTTCACGCCTAAGCCGCTGAACCGATTTAGATGAAATTTGCTGAGAGCTTGAGTCCCGGTAAAGGACATAGGATACTTTTTATCCCGATATTCCCACGGGATCGAGACTTATGCGGGTGAAACCGCAGGGCGCAGCTAGTCCGAAATAAATAATCCTACAACATCCCCCCCACCCTGTTGGTTTTGAACCAGTCCTATAATTTTCATAAGTACCTACATACGAAGACCTCTAAAATAAAAGGTCGGCTAAAAATAATTGAAAATGCTCCGGAAACAGGAAATGATGAAGGTTGTACACTTATATATGTACCAATAACTTCGAATGGGTCTAACAACCTGGTCGAGGACTGGCGTCAAAGTAATCGCTTCTAAATAGCCGACGGACGTGGTTCGAATGGCATAATTAATAGGTTTAGTAGTACTACCTAATGTTTTAAACGTGATAGGGTATATACTTAAAGAGCGTACAGCATTTATATGGTGGAAATCGCGAAAGACAACTGGAACATTTAAACTCGATATTCTAATTTTAAATTACTTAGAAGATGTTGTTCTTTACTCAATTTGGGTTAATTTGATAAAATCTTGGGGTGGAAGTTTTGAAGCTTCATTTTGCAAGTTATGGCATAGCCCTGGCAAAAGCCTGTAGACCGAAGTTATTTGCGATTGCTTAGTTTAATGCTACTTAAAACAGTCATTATCGGAAGTAATTCCAATCTTGTACCAATGGTTCAAATATAAGACTTGGCATGATTTTTGAATATTGGAATTTATACATTCGAAACTAACTCTGTCTGTCTGTCTGTATGTTACCTTTTCATACCAAAACCACTAAACCGATTTAGATGAAATTTGGTATAGATATAGCTTGAGTCCCGGGAAAGGACTTAGGATATTTTTATCCCGATATTTCGACGGGATCGATACTTATGCGGGTGAAAATGCGGGGCGCAACTAGTTGCTTATAAAATTGATGACATACTACGTCAATTTTCCATGTTTATAGCCATTTCACACATCAGTGAAAGAATGACGGTTGTCATTCGAATATATTATGGACATTTTAAGTTGTTAGTTAATTTTGTAAGAAAATAATTGCCCAGACTCCGATACTCAGAACGTACCCAACCAAAACTATATTTTTGCCTGAACTCCTGCTCATTTCATTAGTCTAAAGTACCTACCTGAAAATAAAAACAAAAGAGCATTCGTACTTCCTAAGTATCTCTCTTAATTTGTGAGCAGGAGGCGACTGGCCTTAGCCCAGTCAGGGCCAAACGGCCCAGTATGTTGCACTTTGGCCTTGGGCCGAGGCATAAACTGAAGCGGGGTATTCTAGAGAGCGTCTAGGCGATAAATAACTAAAAAAAAATATGCTATGAATAAAATTGGCAATGCAATTGACCTTAGAACAGTCATGGTCAAGCGCATCGGTGTATTGCACTCTGGCGTTTGAAGACATGCGCGGTAGCGAGTTTTTCTGAAGAATATAATAAAGCAATTATTGCCTTACCGAATAATTAACTAATAAAAAGCGAATACGTACCTATTCGCTTTTTAGGGTTCCGTACCCAAAGGGTAAAAACGGGACCCTATTACTAAAACTTCTCTGTCTGTCCGTCCGTCTGTCTGTCACCAGGCTGTATCTCAAGAACCGCGATAGCTAGACAGTTGAAATTTTCACAAATTATGTATTTCTGTTTCCGCTATAACAACAAATACTAAAAACAGAATTTGGTCGGTTTTTTTTTTTATTTCTTCTGCCCGCGACTTCGTCCGCGTGAAATTTCTTATTCTCCCGACACACCCCGTCGCATCGTATCGCCTACCCGCGCAATTACTAGCTTTCCACTGAGTACAAAACAAGATTTCAGCTTTATTATAATTCATCATCATCATCTGCCTAGCCTTTTCCCAACTATGTTGGGGTCGGCTGCCAGACCGGATGCAGCCGAATACCAGTATTTTACATGGAGCGACTGCCTATCTGACCTCCACAACCCAGTTTTATAATAAATATTAGTATAAAAAGATTATTTGGTAGAATACGGTGTAAAAATATGAATCACCATGACATTTGTAGAATGTGTGAAGCTATTATTGGGTCAGTATAATCAGAAATCAACCTTTCAATATCTTGTATACTTTAAGACCAGGTTGTAATGACCTGATCCCTTTTATTTTATACTAGCTCCGAGCCGCGGTTTCACCCGCGTAAATGTCGATCCCGTGGGAATATCGGGATAAAAAGTAGCTTATATGTTAATCCAGGGCGTCAGCTACCTCCATACAAAATTTTATCTAAATTGGTCCAGCCATTTGAGCGTGAAGAAGTAACAAACATATAAACACACACACACACTCACAAACTTTCGCCTTTATAATATTAGTGTGATACTGTTTTTGATCTGATAACCAATCTAATAATAATACATCTTTATATATTAATCAAACACGTTAATATAAAAATATTGGTTAAGGAATGAGACATAAATCAAACGAGGTGATTCAGAATAGGTAATTTAACATTTTCGCTACTCATAACTTAATGCAAAATTCTTGGAAACAAGATAAAATAAAAACCACTGTATTTCATTTGCAAATGCGTTAAGACAACTGGCCTTAGTAGAGTCATGGCCAAACGCTTCAGTGTGTTGCACTCTGCCCTTGGAACAAGGCATGAACTGAAGCGGGTCAATCTTAATTAAAGAAACCTTCTTATTTCGTTCTTAGAAAATTGCTTTAATTTCTAAAATTATAAAAAAAACTTAGATGAGAGTGGTTCACCCTCATCAATAATAATCTTCTTTATAAGTATTGAAAACTGAATCATCATCATTTCAGCCGAAAGACGTCCACTGCTGGACATAGGCCTCCCCCAAGCACCTTCAATTCGACCGGTTTTGTACTTCTCGCATCCAACGAGTTCCTGTGGCCTTCACAAGGTCGTTGGTCCACCTTGTGGAAGGCCTTCCAACGCTACGTCTACTGTTACGCGGTTGCCACTCCAGAACCTTTCGGCCCCATCGGCCGTCTGTTCTGCGAGCAATGTGCCATGCCCACTGCCACTTAAGTTTGGCAATTCTTCGGGCTATGTCGGTTACTTTAAACTGAATGATGCCTCAAAATTGAAAAAATTGTAGGTTAATAGCGTTATACACATACAATTAATGGCAATCGATCAAAATGAAATCTTTCATTTTGACAGTTCAACTACGTTCATTGCGTTATCTATGTTGTTGAGCAGACGAATTTTTGAAACCTATGAAGCAGTAGATGTAAAAATGCATTGCGATAGACTAAGCCATTTTATGACTCAATTACCCTTCTTATCACATTTATTGTGAAGAAACAACATCATAAACCAAAACAACCTTTAGTGTGCCAGCACAAAGTTACTATATCTACCTATTTTGTAGAGTATAACACATATTTCTTCTTTGTTTTTTCATTACAGCTGTTTTATTTCGTACTTTATTTATTACTAGCTGTGCCCCGCGGTTTCACCTGCGGTAAAAGTATTATAGTCCTTTTTTATTGATTCCCTGTACAAATCTCCACCCCCCTTTTTACACCCTTAAGTGATAATTTCGGAGATAAAAACTATTTTATATCCTTTCCCACAACTCAAACTATCTCCATACCAAATTTCATCTAAATCCGTTTAGCGGTTATTGATTACCCATAAAAAACTTCCACCCCCCTTTTCACCCCCTTAAAGGATGATTTCTGGGATAAAAACTATCCTATGTCCTTCCTCGGGTGCAATCTATCTCTCTGCTCAATTTCATCTAAGTCCGTTTAGTGGTTTAGGCGTGAAAAGGTAACATACAGACAGACAGAGTGACTTTCGAATTTATAATACCAGTATGGATTGCCGCTACTAACACCCGCGCTCGCTACCTCTCATGACGAGTACCGCATACCAACAGCGTGATAATTTTGGCCAAGAAGCGAAGGTGAGAGTGCGATATTTATAAACGAGTCGCATTCGACGCATGCGCAAGCCCGCTGCTTCCTGTTTTATGCCTGTTAGTATGATTGCTAGCGTTTTTTTGTGCATACATTATTTTAAGTAGCTTTAAAATTAATGAAAATGGCGTGTTTCGCCCGGAGCGAGATGGTGTCTAGCGGTGGTTAGAGATTCAGACCTCCTCACAATGTGTGTCGTGTTCTCGACGGCTCCCTTCAAAATGGTTGAGCTAAATGGTGCTGATCTATGCGACATGTTCGTAAACGGGCGCCGTCAGTTGGGGCTGGTCATCACTTAGCTGCCTCGGCTTATTTTTAATTATTTTATTTTAGGATTGTTGTTTTTTTTTTTTCACTATTTGCTGTACTCTAGACGCTTTTAACGCGTATTTTTTTTTAATTTTTACATCGTTCTCACATATATATGTGAATTAATATATATGTGTATTTCTAATTAGTCCGTCAGTTAGATTATCGAAAAATAATGGACCTTTATTTTTTCTTTTGTCAATCAAACAAAAAATGCCAAAGATAAAGCGCGTCAAAATTTGGGAGTGGGAGGTCGTGACGTCACGCCGTGCTAAAAAGTGTCGCACGGCGTGACGTTACGCGGAACCTTAACGGGCGATATCTTCATCATTTTTTATATAATTGACAAAAGAAAAAATAAGGGTCCAATATTTTTTGATAATCTAACTGACGGACTAATTACAATTTTTTAGGAAACTAGCCTATTATAAATTCAACATTAATGATGTAACTAATATTTTTGTAAAAATATAATTTAAAAGAGTGTCCATGGAGTTTCTTGCCCGTTCTTCTCCATAGGTACCTTCACTTTGGAATGGGCAACTAGCTTCATCTTTCTGACTGACTGACTTCTTGACAATTCAAAAGTGCCTGTAAATGGTTTAATTAACCACCTTTTACAGTATAATTATAACTCCTGACCCAGCTGTTTACCGATAGTTTATCGAGGTGGCAATGACAATTCACAACAATTTGACCCTTGACAATTCAAAAGTCGTCGTCCTCGTCGCTATCAAACCATAGACGCATAAGTTTTGTGATGGCTTATCTAGTTTGGAAGTCAAAGCGGAAACGCTTGTTCCTGGAAGTTTAATCTCTAAGTCCGTCAACGAAGATACGGACGTGAAGTTATCCGTCAGAACAGGTGTGCTTCAGGAGTAGACATTATACAAGGTGAAATTAAATTCATAGGCATCCTTTTAAGGGGTCATTGTACTCATCATTATGAACAACTTTTACTATGGGACTAAACCTAAAATCGCGAAATAAAATCAGCTGTTCCTTGCATTTATGTTCACATAACTCGTCAAAATGTAGGGAAGAGCTGATTTTTTTTTTCGCGATTTCACGTTTGGTCTCATAATAAAAGTTGTTCACAATGATGAGTACAATGACCCCTTAAAGGGATCCCCATGAATTCAATTTCACCCTGTAGAGGTATGAGGAACAGGATGTAAAGTTCACTCATACCCTATAGAAAAGGGAAGATCCTCCGACCAGACGGGTGTTGTGTCTGGTGGGCAACTGCCCGATGATTCATGTCGGGCCGTTGTATCTATGCTAGTTGCGCGGTAAACTCTGCTTGCGAGATGCAGGACGTGTGCGACGTCAGTATGACGCGTTGAAACTTTTATTGGCAGGCATCGTAGGCCCGTAGCGCGTTAGCATTACAAGTAACTTAAAGTCAGCGTTAGTATGTAACATATTAGGCACACAAATACAATATTACATTTTAAGAAACATAATTATAAAGCACCCAATTAAAGGAAGGCTTATCAAGATTGATAAACCTATGCATAGTAGGCCCTTCTATAACCTTTCAGAATATACCTTCAGGATGCTATTGACGTTTCCTCTCATTATGCGTATTATTGACGCCACTTTCTTGCGCATGATCGCGAAATAATCGTCAGTGTGCGCTTCAGCGAACATCAGTGACGCACTGCAGTACGGAGGAAGCCTCAACAGCGCCCTGAAGGCATTGTTGTATTGTATGCGAAGGGTGTTGTCTGTTTTTTGGGTATGAATAGCCCACAGGCTGCTGGTGTAAAATGTTTGACAAAACGCCAACATACCTAATCATATCATAATTAGTCTATAATGTTCCCACTGCTGGGACACAGGCCTCCTCTCGGTGAGAGGGATTGGGCCGTAATCCACCACGCAGGCCCAGTACGGGTTGGCAGATGTCACATATCTTCGAATATTTGGTTCCAGGATATACTGGTTATCTCAAGATGTTTCCTTCACCGTTTTGAGAGCAGTGGTGATGAAATAGTTTACACAAAATAAAGCTCCTGGGTTCGAACCTACGACCTACAACTCGTAAGTCGCGGCCGTTACCACTTGGCCACTACTGCTCTCAAAACAAAACTCCAAAAAAACTGTTATTTTAACAATCAAATAATGGAACAGAAAAGTAAAATATAAAGACAGGCATTTTTTTGAACAACCCAACAATTTAAACTTTTACCAACACAAATCCGAAACAGTATGAACTCAATAACTTACAAAAACAGATTTACATAATATCCTCAGCCACAAATCCCCATGAGCACACCATCAGGTAACTCATAAGTGTATTAGAAAACCATAACTTTTTGAAGGTACGATGTGAATATTTGACGAAGAATATTCAATGCCGTGAGGTTGTAAAACAGCGGAAAATATAAGAGTTATGCCTTCTTTACAAATATATACGACGGTAGGGACGTGGCAGGAGAGTTGGGGATTACGGACTGGTACAGTTTATATTTTATGTAAGTAATTCTCAAAAGGTAAGAACTGGTCCTATTTCTTGGTATTACTTGTTAGTTACAAGTTATTTTCGTATAAAAATTGTCTGCTCGTTCTTTTGAAGGAAAAAAAAAACAGTGGCACTCCGGGAGTGCCGACAGAAGTGAAAACAAAACACAAACAGAATACTTTGCCATCACTCACTGACATGTCGGATATACATTAAAACCGAGTACACCCCGAGGACAGCCGAACACATCCGAAGCGGTGTCGGTTACGGTAACAGTGGCGCGATTTCAATGGTTTTTTCTATCTCAAAAAATGCCTAAAGCGCCTAAAGAAGTTTTCACTTCAAAAAAAAAGATTTTGTTAGGAGTAAGATCAGTTTGTATAAACGAAGTTCTTTAACGCGACTTGCGATAGGAGCAAACTCGTAGAAATCGTCACATTCATCACGTTACGAAAAAAAAAACCGACTTCCAAAAAACAGTACAAAGTGAAAAATAACTTTAATTTCGGAAGTCGGTGTCTTTGGATCTGTATTTTAGTTTTTTGCCACCGACTTCCGAAATTAAAGTTATTTTTCACTTTGTAGTGTTTTTTGGAAGTCGGTTTTTTTTCTTAAAAAGTTTTTATTTCACGCTTTTTAGTGGGTCGGCTTATAATTTATCTAAGTTACAATAGCCTAGTGATCATCGCGTTTTACAAAAAAAATATTGCTTTTCCCGATGCAGGGAAGTTAATTGTTGAGGAGTTCTCCAGGTCCACCATCAGCTCCATATCACCATTCACATTGTGACGAGCATAAATTGCTTAGCAACCATATTAAAGTAATCGAATCGCAACCCGTGAAATACTTAGATATTATTGAGTAGTTCCGGTGGCTATCTGTGGTCTTCATCATCAGTTCCGCTTCACCAAATAGTGCTTTCCGAGAGCAAATGCACGAGTTACTATAAAAAATACCCAAATCGCTATAGGTGTGCCTATAATATTTGAAGAGTTCCTTCGATTTCTCCAGGATCCCATCATCAAATCCTGACCTGATGTTTTTAGACTAGATGCTGATAATCCTGGCTACAGCATTAGGCCAGACTTATGTCAACATTACATTGAACTTAAAATTTAGTCCTGTTTAAAATGAGCCCAAACACGACTAAGGTGCTGTAATTTCAAGGTTGGTACTTTTTCTGATGCTCCTGGCTTCAGCATCAGGTCTTTATGTACTTCAGTGTTCCTCATTAACAGTACGTTTATCCACACATCGAGCCCTTTTCAATGAGCCTAAACACGATATATCTGCTGTTAGTTGTCGAGGAGTTGGGTACTCTGCAGACTATCCTGACTGCAGCTTCAGGTCATGACTTGATGATCATGAGACTAAATGTGGCAAACGCCATATCAAATATCAAAACAATTTACTAAAATAGTCCTTGCCTGTTCGAGTAACTTCTTACTGTTAAGGAGTTGTACCTTCCATCATCAGCCCAGCTACCTGAGATGGTGACAACCATACGCAAATACACAAGATACTTCATAAAATATGCGAAAAACAATAAGTGAGCCTATAAAATTTGAGGGTTGCCCTCGATTTCTCTAAGATCCCATCATCAGATCCTAACTTGGTGACAGTGGGATCACCTCAAAACTATCTACTTTGGAACAAAAAAAGAATTTTGAAAATCCGTCGACAATTGGCGGAGTATTCGATGAACAAACATACAAAAAAAAAAAAACATACAAACAGCCGAACATAGTACCTCCTCCTTTTTGTGAAGTCGGTAAAAAGGGTTATGCCCCCCTATGCGACCCCAGAGAGAGATAGTTGTCATGGTTTTCGAGGGTGCTGAAGTCAATAGCGAGGTCAAAATGAAAATCAAAAATGGCGACTGCGAACACTTTAAAATTTTTCGTCACAAGTATGGTTATCATGGTTTTTGAGGCGGCTAAAACCTAAAGCGAGGTCGAAATTAAAATACATGATGGCAAATATGTATTATAGGAGAGTTTCCAAAAACTTATACTAAATGCCTCTGTATTGAGCACGCGTATCAAATTCACACTTCTCTCTCTCTGTCTCTTTCTATTATATACGAGTGTGTGTGCGTGTGAGTATTGCTTAAGGAATCGTTCCTAACGGGGCCTGGGGGTCCCCCGACCGCACACGTTATTTTTTTCTGATAGTTTAACAAGCATAAACGTAGCGACGTACATAATGCCTTTCGACTTTTCACTGTAGCGTACTGCTTTGAAGATTATTTGACTGAAGACGCTACAAGGCCTATTAAGTTCGCTTCTGCTAGCTTTCGGCAATTGAAATTAAATGAAACCCTACATTCATTTTCAGTGCAGTTTCATTTTAAGAGCAGTGGTGGCCCAGTGGTAACGACCGCGACTTACGTCGTAGGTTCGAATCCTGACAGGCGCTTTACTTTTTGTAAATTATTTCATCACCACTGCTCTCAAAAGGGTGAAGGAAAACATCGTGAAGAAACCGCCATGTCCTAGAACCAAAAATTCGAAGACATGTGACAGATCTACCAAACCGCACTGGGCCCACGTGGTGGATTACGGCCCACTCCCTCTCACAAAGAGGAGGCCTGTGTCCCAGCAGAACATTATATGCTGATTATGTATTAATTTTCAGTTGCATCGTACCATATAATCAAAGACAAATGCCATTATCCATCAGTCCGAACATACAACTTTCATCCATGCACATATTCTACAAAACCCCAACTAGTTTCCATACTTTACTGAACCATCACTTTTGACTGGCACACAAATTTTCTCTATTTTTCCCCTCGCGCCAGCACTCGCTGCCAGCACTAGTGCTACAGCTGCGTCCGGTTTATGTGCCATCAAAGCCGACGCGGCGATAATAGTGGCCACGAGTGCGCCTCTCGTAAAAATATAACGCTTTGAATTTCAGTATCGAAGGAGGGTGACGTACGGAATTATGGCTGCAGGAATTAGTGTTGTTTATGAAAGTTGGGAGCTTTTCTTCTGGATTTGCTAAGTTTCTTTAAATATTGATCTGAAGTTTCTTTAGTTATTGATGTGCGTTTGTCCCTCGGAGTGGGGGGGGGGGGGTTGGACGAGTTGTCCCCTAACGAAATTAGAAAAGGAGGAATTGGTCCCTGGTCCCAGTTTCCAAGTGCAGCTAACCCGGGGAATGAACCAATAGATAATAGTGTCAAGCCTTTTTTCCTTAATAAACTTCCAAAAGAATTGCAAACGTTATACAAAACGAGTTCGAAAAGTTATAAGTACGAACCAAAACGTTTCGTTACACAAAATTTCTCCTAATGTGAGTACGTATTAATGAACCCTAAATAAACCCTAAGAAAAATAAAATAAACCCTAAGAGATTTTCGTTGTGTGGCTGAAACCAAATTGTAATACAAGAGTTTTAGAAATAAATAAACAAAATTTTTCGAGGCTTAATAGATTAACGGAAAACGAAAATAATCAAAATAATATACTATCAAGGACCTACCTCAAATTAGCAACCTATAGGTACCCACTTATTAACTAACCTATATTTAATAATCTTTTCCGTTCATACATCTAATATCAACCGTCATCTTAGTACCTAAGCTTTCGTAGTGATATAAATGTTTCTAAATGCCTCCATAATTTATCTTTACATAACCATATCCACATTCATATTCACCAACGAACCCCCTAATCCCCCATGCATAACATCCGCCCTTACAAAACAAGACAGTTTAAATTACCTTCAAAACATATGCAAATCAAAATGACATTCCAATTTCATTTCCAACCTCGCTCATTTCTCGCTTAGCTTCAAGTAGGACTTTTTCTGTCCCGATCACGTACCGACGGACAACATTAACGGGTTTTGCATACAAATAGCTAATAATGTTCGAGAATGCTGTTTTTCGCACTTTGGCGCGTCGCCAGCGTATTGAAGATTAGTAATAATTGACAGCACATCATAAAGATGTATGTGAATAAGAAACCAAATAGTGTGGATGCAGGAAATATGGATATTACAATTTAATTTTAAGAAACAGAATTTCGTCAGTGAAATATTAAATGAATGGGACGAATTCCCAGTTCAGCGCGATTATGATTTGCACTAAAACAGAAAAAAAAACACTCGGCCCAATATTTTATGTTTCTATATTTCTATTCCGTAAAATATTTCTCAGGAGTTTTTTTTTTTTAACATAAATGGTCAGTGCTTTTCAGCAGGGAAGTAGTCGTATCCCAGTGGTAAAAGCCGCGACTTACCGAGTTGTAGGTCGTAGGTTCGAACCCAGACAGGCACTTTACTTTGTGTACATTAATTCAACGTTTTTATTTACTGTTTTGAGAGCATAGTTGCTCTCAAAACAGTAAAGAAAAACATTGTGAGGAAACCGGCATATCCTGGAACCAAATATCCGAAGACATGTGACATCCAGCAACCCGCACTGGGCCCTAGTGATGGATAATGGCCCACTCCAGAGGAGGCCTCTGTCCCAGCAGTGGGAATATTATAGGCTGATTATTGTGGCGATGGCTTTTCAGTAGGAGGTTTGCAGCCGTTTCTGCATAGACTGAAAGCTGAGCACAACTAATGTTGTTGGGATAAACATGGCGACGCTTTTAAACTTTATGACTTTGGCAGACATTATAAAATAAAAATAAAAAAAAAATTTTTTTTTTTTCAAATTAACCAATTACACGCACTTTTTAATTGTCAAGGAGTCGGTCAGTCAGAAAGATGAAGCTAGTTGCCCATTTCAAAGCGTAGTATGTTCCTATGGACAAGAACGGAACGGAAGACGAGTTCAATTCCTTGAAGGTGAATGGAACCTGGGAATTAGTTGATCGACCGTTAGACGTTAATGTTATTAAAACAAAATGGGTCTTCAAGTTAAAGATTGGAGCGGATGGCAGCACCCAGCGCTATAAGGCCAGGCTGGTTGCTAAGGGTTATTCGCAAAAATCTGGTGAAGACTATTTTGAAACATTTGCACCGGTATTCAAAATGTCGTCGATTCGTCTTCTACTAGCACTGGCAGTTGAGAAGAACCTGAGCGTTCATCATGTTGACGTTACCACCGCTTTTCTAAATGGAGATCTGCGAGAAGAAATTTATATGGAACAGCCGCAATCTTTTGTTCAAGAGGGGAGTGAAGGAAAGGTTTGCAACTTGAAGAAAGCCATAGGCCTGAAACAAGCTGCCAAGTGTTGGAATCAAAAGATTCATGACCATATAATAAAGATGGATTTTTATAGGTCTAAATATGACCAGTGTGTCTACACAAAATTCATAATGAAATTTTCACTGTTATAGCTCTGTACGTGGATGATTTTTATATATTTACAAATAGAGCTGTAGAAGCCAGGACGGTGAAACTTTAGATTGGCAGATCCTTCAAAATAAAGGATTTGGGTGAGGCAAGAGAATGTCTTGGAGTCCGGATTGAGCGGAAGAGTGCTAGTGAAATCCACTTATCTCAAAAGAAATAAAGGGTTTTTCAACAAGAACTTTGTTTTTCAATTGGGGCAGCACCAACAACATGACAGTTTTGACATTTAGTTTTTTGACGTATTAGTAATAGATGCTCTGGCAATTGTTACAATGAATTAAATTTCGCTCGAAAATAGAATTAAAATAATTAAAATCCACTATGAAAATGGTGGTTCTGTTAATGTTACATTTAAAATTCGTGATATTTTCGGACAACATATTCGTCCTTCTGAGACTGCTATTAAGAATTATGTTATGTTAAGCAATTGCTTGCTTGGTTATGTTAAGGACAGAGTCTATACGGAGCCAATCGAATCGATTGCAGCCTTAAAACTCAATGTCCGAGGTGTGATTAACGAAATAGACCCGCCACTTTGCCAAAAAGCGACTAAAAACTTTGAT
Organism: Amphipoea oculea; assembly: GCA_945859645.1. NCBI lineage: Eukaryota > Metazoa > Arthropoda > Insecta > Lepidoptera > Noctuidae > Amphipoea > Amphipoea oculea. Next base: position 1,967,328 of record OX243878.1, on the reverse strand, counting down.
TAAAGTATTGACAGTCAGCGTGGTCGTGGTGGACATTTGCCAGATATCATTTTTCATTCATATTTGCCAAACTTTTCTCTTCGTAATACAATAAAAACTTGAATCATCTTCATCTAAATTCTTTGTTTTATTTTGTTTTAGAAAACAAAGTTCTTGTTGAAAAACCCTGTACATTTCATAATCTTAGAGAAATATGGAATGTCGGACTGCAAACAAGTTAGTACGCCAGTTGAAGTGAACCTTCGCCTGAAATCTGGTGAAAAGAATGACAATACTCGATATCAGGAAATTATCTGTTCACTAATATACCTGGCATGTTGTACAAGACCTGATATATCGTATGCAGATACGATGCTGAGTCAATTTAATAACTGCAACGATTCTACTCACATGGGGGCACTGAAACGTGTGCTTAGGTATTTAAAGGGGACAGCGGAACTATCGCTGTGTTACAAAAATGTGAATTATTCAACAGAAAGAAACTCCATGGATACTTATAAATCAAAATATTGTTACAAATTTATGCCTTCTCCAAATCACTCGCTATTCTTGTCCATGGTGTGTTGTATGCAAAAGTCATCGGTTTTCACGTTAGCCAACCGCAGGCTTCCCTTATCGCCTATTGTCTGTCCGTCCGTCTGTCGCTCAAGGTCTGCCGTGTGCGGTCGGGGGATCCGGGAACCGCCACCGATATGGTGCGCCTGTATATTTTTTAATTCAAATGAAGGCCTTTGAGGGAATTTTCAAGGTCTTTAATAGATCTTTGAACGTGGTTTAACACGTTAATGTTTTGCTAAATAAATTGACAATGACAAGTGTGATTGTGTATGGTAAAAATCGCTTAGTGAGATATTTAAAAGGAACATTCAAGTCAATCAATCTGCCTTGCCTTTTCCCAACTATGTTGGGGTCGGCTTCCAGTCCTGCCGGATGCAGCTGAATACCAGTATTTTACAACCTAGTGGAACGACTGCGACAACCCAGTTACTGGGTAACACGATACCCCTTGGTAAGGCTGGTTGTCAGACTTTTAGGCTTCTGACTACCCGTAACGACTGTCAAAGATCTACGAATAACAGCCGGGGCCAACGGCTTAACAACGGGTCTCGATATGTTATGAATGTTCACCCATCCACAGACCGATCTCGCCAAGCGTTGAATTTCCGCCCGTGCGGCTGTAAATTTAGCCATGAGGCCCTTTTTAAAAGGACCATTATCAAGAGGAATAATCTATGTTCCCAACCAAATCAAAGCCTACAGTGGTGCTGATAATGCTTTCGACGACGTCATTACGTCAGCGCCGGCTGTCGCTGAAAACCAGCTCTGGGGCTCTGTCCTGCATAGGGTCGCAACATAATGCTGAGCGATAGCCGTTTTGCGTGGATGTGACGCATGTTTCCCCCTACCTTTTTATTTTATTTTTTGTGTTTATGTTCTTTTTGCGTCATTTTCACCGCAAATAAACGTATTTTCTTTCTTTCTTTATGTTTGAAAACAGGTCGTTCTACGACAGGAGTTTCGTTAGTCAACAACAAGCTTAAGTTGCCATTAGAATCACAAAAGCCGAGCTTGTGGCAGCAAGTGAGGCTGCAAGAGAATTAGTTTCGACAAAAAGATTGTTTAAAGACTTGAATAGTCAATAAATCCCTGTTTTATTTGTGGATAACGAAGCTGCTGTGAAATTAAACACAACACCCGAGTTTGATCGCCGAACCAAACATATTTCTTGTGAGATTTTTTTAAGTAAGGCTACGGTTTCTTGAGACTGCGGTGGCCACCACATGGCGTCCGTAATTTACTGTCGCATGACGTCACTGACACGTTATTTATGAAAGTAAGTTCGGGTGTTTCCCTCGGGAGCGTTTTTCGACACCATAAAGTCAGGCGACATTGTGGCCGTTATGTGGCGGCCGCTGTTGTTGTAGAAAACCTTAGCTTAAGAGAACTTGTGCTTCAAATGCCAACTGTGTAGCAGACCTAACTTTCTTTACGACATTCATGTCTAATAAGTTATGTTCCATCCAAAAGTCTTGCTGAAAACGATACTTTCATTAGAGGGAGTAACCGCGGAGTTTCTTGCCGGCTCTTCTCCATAGGAAATGACCAATCGGAATCATGCACCTAGCTTCTGAAGTGTTGTAAGTGCCCATTTAGGTTTATGCGAAGTAAAATACTTTGAATTTCAAACGGCTGGTTGACACTTCTCGTGACCCAATGGCTGGCTTTTACCTTTAATAGAGGCTAAGCCGTAAGTTGCCAAATAACGTGGTAATGCCGTCAGTCTCTTGGGTACACTACCAGTCGACAGCGATGCGGAAGAATTTTTCGATGCTATATTTTAGTTTGTTAATAGTTAGTTTTTTGGTAGGTCAGGTTATTATACATATTTTTATTTTAATAATACTTTGAATTTGAAAAATATCCAGAATGTTCCCGCAGTTAACCTTGGAAATCTGCAAAAAAGATCAGCAAAAACCTTGGCGCATACATAATTCTTTTGACACTTACAGCCGTTTTGGTCTGTAGATGTATAATTTAAGGTCCGTGTGGTCACGCGCCGCCGCACAAATTGTATGGAGCCTTCGTGTATTTTGAAAGATATGCGTTTTTCTTTTTTTATTGTTGATTGCAGCTTGCATTGTTCAGTCCGAATGGTGTTAGAGCGAATTTACATTGGATTTTGATGTTTAAATTCTGATTTTGAGTAGCCATTTTTGTTGGGATTAAAAATAAGAATTTCAAAGTAATTGAAGGATGAAGGAACATGGGTCTTAAACATAACTGGCAAAATGTGGGTATGCACCTCTGTCTAATATTTCGGCGAAAACAGACGTGATGTTATGTAAATTATAGGCCGACCGCTTAACTGAGACGCTGCCTGAGCTAGCTGCGCGGTGCAGGAGGGGTGATATTTGTCATAAATTGACGAATCATTGAGTTCTTAGACTTGCTTCACGTCACCACACCCCTCCCGCACCGCGCTTCTACCTCATGCAACGTCTCAGTTAAGCGGTCGGCCTATAGGTTCTTGTACGACCCGTCGCTCGATAGATGCAAAAAAAAATATTTTTGTCTTCTCATGAATATTTATGTTATTGAAATTGATAGTTCGATGACTTTTTGGCATGTTGCCATTATAACCATAGGTCATGGATCTTGACGGCTATACATGGGGCTTCCCATAAACTGCTACAGGCCCTTTTCAGGCAGATTAATCGTTGTGGTTAGTTTCTATCAACATAAAATCAGTAATGTGGCCATTTATACAGGCTTAAGGCGTCATTGTAGGTACTCATTATTATGAACAACTTTTACTATGGGACCAAATCCGAAATCATGAAAAAAAAATCAGCTGTTCCTGACATTTAGGTATGTTCGCATAACTCGTCAAAATATAGGTAATGGCAGTTTTTTTTTTTGCGATTTCAGGGGTGTTCCCATAGTAAAAGTTGTCCATAATGACCCCCTTAAAAGAATAACGGTGATTATAATTTCACCCTGTGTACAGGGTTATTGGAAAAACACCAACAACCTCTTAAGAGGTCATTGTACTCATCATCATCACGAACAACTTTTACTATGGGACCAAACCTGAAATCGAGAAAAAATAATCAGCTGTTCCTTACATTTATGTTCGTATAACTCATTAAAATAGAGGGAACAGCTGATTTTTTTTTTGTTGTCAACAAACTAAACCCCTATCACAAGGGGATTAAATATAACTGGTGAAATTTATGTACAGACGCCAACATATCAACCTACCCGAAACTGTGAAATTTTCCCAATCAACTTTGAACCTTATATTATAGTGATAAAGTTGAAAATCTATTAAATAAAGAAATTTGACAGATTGTAGTAGGTCGATGTGCTGGCGTCTGTACCTATACAATGCGTTTCTGGCCAACCCTTCGGATTATACAGGCGTAATGCCATTTTAATATAAAAACAAAGGCTCACCGCCGACCCCACAAGTGGTTGTCAAAGTGACAGGTCAACACAGTATACAAGAGCTTTACCCAAAGCGAGGATCATACAAAAATCCTTACGCTTCGGCGCGTGCGCAGCGTGCGTGACGGACGAATTGAACCAACGCGTTTGATAGCGATGTGTGTAGGTACAAGCGAGTGCCGAAATGTTAAGGATTAACACTAATTATAATTATTGTGAACAGCTGTAATTATCGTGATCTAATCAAACTACGACGCCCGTGGCACAGGGTTTTTTCCTCGAAAATGATTTTGTTGAGTTGATTTGAAAACTCTGTGAGCAGATATACAGGGTCAAATTAAATTTGCTGTTGAAACTATGCAGTCGTGATGGGTATTGATATCTAAACACGATAAATAAAAGAGATTTGATGTTTTTTTTGGGGGGTCAACGACCGCTGGTAGTGTTGTTACGTAAAGTATGAGTTGTGAAAAACTGCTTTCTTTCTAGTATTCTTGTGTGTATGTATCGAGTCTGAAGTTTACACAAAAAAACAGATTTTTTAAACTGATATTTCAACAAGTGATTGTACTGACTTCGGTCGATGACCCCAAAGTCACCAAATTAATTAATTCGTTGTTTTATCATGTTTACATATCAATACCCATCACATCTGCGGAGTTTCACTAGCGAATTTAATTTGACCCTGTGGTGCTACGATGGTGATAATATTCGTGGCAATGGTGATATTATTCGTGGCAATGGTGATATTATTCGTGGCAATGGTAATATTATTTGTGGCAATGGTGATATTATTTGTGGCAGTGGTGATATTATTCGTGGCAATGGTGATATTATTTGTGGCATTGGTGATATTATTCGTGGAAATGGTAATATTATTTATGGCAATGGTGATAATTTTTGTGGCAATGTTGATATTATTCGTGGCAGTGGTGATAGATATTATTCGTGGCAATGGTAGTATTATTCGTGGCAGTGGTGATAGATAGTATTCGTGGCAATGCTGATATTATTTATGGCAATGATGATATTATTCGTGGCAATGAACAGTCACAGTAATCGCGACTCAGATAAAACACACTAGAATTTCTCCTGAATCTTGAGTCCACTTTCCTCCCTCTTCTTTGTTCATTGCTTCATCAATTTGTTCATTATTTCGTTCAAATTTTTAAAGAAATTCTTCCACCAGAGTCGCGTTGCGCCTGTCTGCGAGGCCTTAAGGGATTATGTCTCAGCAGTAATTATTGCAAGACTGTATTAATAAATTTTCCATTCCATTCGCATCTAAAACTAAAATTAAAGTAGCATAAATCTATCCACATTTCTACTGTAACTTGAACCATCAATGTCATATGAAAGTTACCTTGATAAAATGTGAAAAATTCCTATTCATTTATGTGCAGACTGTGTGGGCGGCTAAATAACTTTATTTTAATCTCGGTTACTATTGATTCGTAGGTTATAAATTATCTGTCTGTCGAACGCAATATCAATGTGTTCAGTTTGAAAAAAGAAAGTTTTACTGACTGCGTGAAAATGAACGTGTTGTGGGGCTTTTGGGACCGGGACTGCGGTCCTGGATTCCACCTAGATTACCGTAAGATTGAAGACTACCTACTTATGTTTTTGCTTAAGTATCCGGAAAAAGTTAATCATAAAAACTTTTTTACAAAAAAAAAACTACAAAGTGACTTTAATTTCGGAAGTCGGTGTCGTTGGTTCCGCATTTTCGTTTTTTGACACCGACTTCCGAAATTAAAGTTATTTATCACTTTGTAGTTTTTTTTTTTAAAGTCGGTTGTTTTTTTTTGTAAAAAAGTTTTTATTTTTCACTTTTTAGTTGTAGGTACCTACCCCACACAAATTCACTAGTGCATTGAAGAATTGAAGACACCGACTAGAAGAGTCATCAAAATTCGCATAGAAATGCAGTACATTTATGCGGGTTTGACGCAAAATGTGCACTTCGCAAAAATGTGCACTTCGCAAAATGTGCACTTCGCAAAATGTGCACTTCGCAAAATGTGCACTTCGCAAAATGTGCACTTCGCAAAATGTGCACTTCGCAATTTGTGCACTTCGCAAAATGTGCACTTCGCAAAATGAGTGTGAATTTTATCACAATGGGTCAAAATAAAAACCGTTTGCTAACACTATGCTTTTTTATTATTTAGTCCTAACACTCCAACAGGCCTCTCTGCAAAGATGTCGAATTGACTGGCGCTACATCGACGTGTTAAGATGTTTGTATGACACTGCAACGATGCAGGATCAGAAAACCAGCCCCATCCAACTGCTCAGGGGGGTTAGACAGGGGGATGTAATTTCCCCTAAATTGTAAAAAATAAAAAATAACTTGTAAAAAAACCAAGTCTCGCAACTCAGTTCTTCTACCGTAGGGACCTTCCGTCTTAAGTTATTACGTAATTAGCTAACCTAACAACATCTTATAGTGCCATATTATTATTAAGTTTTAAATTAGACTGTTAAGTGCGATTGCCAAGTCAATCTATTTATTTAAACTTATTTTTATAGATAGTCCTACTTTTTTTCAAAGCAACACTCAACATACGAGACGAGAGCGGCCGCGTCGTGTTATTTATTTATTTTTTTTGTTTTTTTGCTTTTGTTAGTAATATTTAGGGCCGCACTCGTCAAACGTCAGTTAAAGTTAATTCTTATGTAAAATTGTTATCTCTCATTTACTATAAATAAATATATTGTGATTATTATGTGTATAGCTGACGTGTACTGAAAATACATAATCAAACATTTCCTGAACGTGATTACTTTTTTACAAAGAAACTACTGTTATCGTGCTATTATTAATATTTGCGACCCCGGCAATTACTTCTTTTGCGGGTGGATTGCAAAGTTTTAAGTTTTGTATTCGTTAATGTTATTTGCGTATGAAGTAAAATGTTAAATAATAAAAAAAGCATAGTGTAAGCAAACGGTTTTTATTTTGACACATTGTGATAAAATTCACACTCATTTTGAGAAGTGCACATTTTGCGAAGTGCACAAATTGCGAAGTGCACATTTTGCGAAGTGCACATTTTGCGAAGTGCACATTTTGAGAAGTGCACATTTTGCGAAGTGCACATTTTGCGAAGTGCACATTTTTGCGAAGTGCACATTTTGCGTCAAACCCATTTATGCATATAACTTCGTACATAAGAATAATTACCTAATATTTTATATACTAAAACCTTTATGAAAATATGTAGATCACATTAGTGACAGAATTATCAAAATTAGTTCATTCGTTTATGAGAAAATCGCGGACATACAAACATACATACATACGGGTCGAATACAGAACCTCCTTTTTTGTAGTCGGTTATCTTGAGCCCAATACTGGGACACAGGCGTCCTCTCGGTGAGAAGAAGTGGACCTTAATCCACCACGCGGGCCCATTGCGGATTGGTCGCTGTCACTTCTACGAATTTTTTGGTTCTAAGACATGCTGGTTTCCTCACGATGTTTTCCTTCATCGTTTTGTTACGTTAGGTTTGATTGATAATGTAGGCAATTAAAATACAATTCCTCTTCACCTTAGCGTGTCGATGGCAATCTAAATGGACTCGGCCCAGTATTCGGCTACGTGTTTGACGCGATCACTAGCTTCCATCAGTTCCTGTAACGTGCAGCTGACAGGACACGTAGGACATGATTAAGTGTCCCATCCATCCCAAAATACAATTGATTTCCCAAATAAAAACACCACAATAAAACAACTCTTTACCAAAAATAAACTGCCGACAAGAATATACTTCTTCCAAATAAAGATATTCTAACAATCGTACGTGTCAGTACTTAACAATTTGGTCACAAGATACCATCTCAGAGATAACTATGCAAATACAAGAACCGCATACTTATCGGGACAGCGGACCAGTGAGATTTTTACGTGCAATTAAATGAGTTTTTATGACCACCCTACCCTCTACTCTTCTAAAAGCTTTATTATATATAAAGTAGTAAAAACTTTTAAAGTTATTTTGTTTTATTTTATTCGTTATTTTGTGTTGTTTTAATGAGTGAAGCCTTTTGTGTTATCTGGAGGTAGTTATTTAAATTAATTGTCTTTGTATCTTTATTGGGTGAGCTTGAGGAGTTCATCTTTATTGCTTGTAAGAAAGAATGGTTGTTTTTGCTGTATTTTGAAAATGTGGGCGTGCTGTTAGCATCGCGGAGATGCTAACTGTACCAGGATTAATTAATGAATAAAAGACTATTCACTTTTAAATATCATAATAATCATCATCGTCTTTAAATTAATAACATCGTTATGAAAAAAAAAAAAAATTCAAAGTCCTGACTGAATGATATATCAACGCACAGCCTAAACCGCTGGTCCTAGGGAGGGTGTGTTCTTTGTGAAGATTAAGTATCCACTAAGAAAGGGTTTTTCGAAATTCCACCCCTAAGAGGGTGATTGGGGGAGGATGAAATTTTTACGCGGACAAAGTCGCGGGCAGAAGCTGTTTTTAACCGACTACGGCGAAGCAAAAAGGAGGGCCATGATTTTGACCGGTATGTATGTTCATCTGTTCCCTCATAACTTCTAAACTTCTTGTCATAATTAGACAAGTGCGGTATCGTTGGAAGTGTCTTGATTGTCCAGTGGTTAATGGCTATGTGACGTCGTATTAAATAGAATATGGCGCCCTCTAGCGGACACAAAGTCATGATCTCAAAAAAAAAAAAAATATTGCATCATGCCGTGTGGGGTATAAAATGAAAGGCGACAAGCCAAATCTGACGCCTATTGTCTTCTAATCTTAAAATAAATTAATGTTTTTTCGTATTTATTGCCAATAATTTTTAACAGACTCGCGGAGGTTGCATGTACGCACCAAATTGGCTACAATCTCTACAGTACATCTCCGCATAACCCTTCAGGAACTACTTAAATAATAATATAGCACCTGGGTATGGATTAACCAAAGGGTCGGGCAAAATGTTATTGAGTTTTTCCATAAAGAATTTCTTAGTACCTACGTAACAGCCCGGAGTTTGGAAGTTGGCGGTAAGATACCCCCGTGCCTCGGAAAGCACGTTAAGCCGTTGGTCCTGCGCCTGATCTCTCTCCGGTCGAGTCGGATTGCCGTCCCATCGGACGGAAGAGGGAGAGCACATGTGTCTGCGCGCACACTTGTGCACTATAACATCTCCAGCGCCGAAGGCTAGTCTCCGTTGAGCTTGGCCGCCGTGGCCTAAATACGGTCTGGAGGACTTTATTAAGCTATTGCATAGCTTTTATCGCGGGCTTTGAGCGCGGCGACCGAATCAAGAAATTCCGTAACGAAAATAAACCTTACACTCCCCACTCCGACCGGCACAGCGGTGCGGCGTTGAAAACCGTGCATCGTCTAACATCGTTTCAGTTCGGCAGACTTCGGCACGGTGTTTGTGTGCGTGCGACTAGACGTATGCGTGTAGACTGTACGAAGCTCGCATAAGTTGATAAAAAATGATAAAAAATGCTTTACCGCGGCAGTCCCCGAGTGCCACACGTATTTTTTATTTATGGATCACCTAATCATGTAAAAAAATATCAGAGTTGAAGTAAAAAAATGTCAACCAACTTTGGAGGGCATATAATCAAATCAAATTGGTCACACTAGCTCAAAAAACAAAGAGGAGTGGGAAGGAGAAAGGGAAGGCTTTGCCCTGCAGTGGGAATATACCCTTTCATGAAACAGAAACATCTTAAGTATTGGTAATAAAAACATCACGCAACTTTTGAGACTCACCGACTCCCATGAGAACTACAAACATTAGATAATTTATATGTAGGTATCATTAAGTGGATCTCGAAAGGTATATATAAACGTTTAAACGGGTAATCTTTCTAATATTAAATAGATAGCTACTCCCTAACGACAGTAAAAGTACTCAGTGGTTATTTAAAACGCTGCCAAGTGCTAGTCGGACTCGAACACGAAGGGTTACGCCCACAGATATAGATACACCTAGATAACGCAAGAGCAACTACTTCGCGTGCCAAAAATCGCACCAGCTTACGTTCGTAATTCGTAAGCCGCCACTTTCGCGCTCAGTCCTGCGTACTGCTGGCTGGGTGAGCGTGAGCGAGAGCGCAAGCTTGTGACGTCATAGTAGGTAGTCAAAAAGTGGCACGCTTAGTTTTCATACAGTTCGTGATACTTGCGTTATCTAGGTCTATCTATATCTGTGGTTACGAACTTCGTATAACCGTTTACTACATTTTTAAAAAGATGTAGTAATGAGCATTAGATCGATGTTTAGACTGCAAACAACTGACAGCTGTAAATCTTATTTTATCGAACGTAAGATATTGACATTGCCCTCATTATACATCCTGGAAACAGTAATGTTCATTAAATCCAACTCGCATTTATTTCAGCGTTTGTCTGATGCTGTCCCTAGGAATAGACGTGATAATTTCAAACTCTGTGTTCACGGCGCTAAGACAGCCCTTATGAGTAAGAGCATCTTCTGCATGGCTCCGACCATTTTCAATAAATTGCCAAAATCATGGAAAGAATTAAATATATCTGCTCTTAAAATTAAATTGAAGAGTTTACTAACTGAAAGAGCATATTACAGTATAGCAGAATTTATGAAAGAGGACAACTTTCTTCGTTTTTAAGATGACAATGTTGTATTTTTGACATATTATTGTAATCCTTTTAATTTTTAATCTGGAATTGAAATTTTTAATGACATTAATTTATAATTTTATTAACTAATTTATTTAATGACTACTTTGATTTTTATAATGAATAATGATGAAATGTAATTTTGATGAATACCTATATTATCACGGTTTATGCACCATCTCTTCCTGCAAATTTGTACGCCACGATATGCGGCTGAACATGTTTGAACTTTTATGTACCCCATTATTATCCTGCATGCAATTTATCATGTACACCATGTTTAAACAAATAAAATTTACTTACTTACTTACTTACTAATGAGTAAAATACGCCAAATGACATGTTTTTTGTATGGGGTCCCATAAATTCACTAGTCCCTTTAATTTTTAAATTATTTATTATAGCGGACATAGTACACACTGTGAAAAGAACAATGGGTAAAGTTGTATGGGCCCCGTACCCAAAAAAAAAGATGACTGTAGCATTATGAGCATTATCGGTATTCGTTGCCCTCATGGAGTAGTTTAATTAATCCTAAGACAGCATGTCTGAATTCACTTGGAGAAAAAAGATATTTAAAGAAGTTTAATTGTTTTAATAAAATAATAGGAAAGTTCATTATCTTAATTCAGGGCTCCTACTTCTGGGTGGTTTATAAAAAAATAACCACGAAGGGGATGGCGGGGTCTATTCGCTCGATTCGCTCGCTCACACGACCCCGCCATCCCCTTCTAACCTAACCTGTCCGACTCGGGGTGCCCTAAAGTCAAGATTGCATCCAGTTTCTCCTGGTAACAATAGTTGAGGGTGGCAGGTGTATAGGGTATAAAGCGAAGAAAAAAAAAACTTAAATTATATTAAAAGTTACTTGGAGATTATGAATATTATAGTTAATGAATAATATATTATGTCAAATGAGCATTACAGGAAAAGTTCATTATATCATAATAAATTAGGTAAAATGAAATTATATCAACAATTCATTAGCTCAACCAATCATTATATTAAACAAAAGTATATTAACTAAAATTAGGTCAAGTGAACGTTACATTTTTTGTTATTATATCAACCGATACACACCCTGAATAAAGATAATGAACTTTCCTATTATTTTATTAAAACAATTCAACTTCCTTAAATATCTTTTTTTTCCAAGTGAATTCAGACATGCTGTCTTAGGATTAATTAAACTACTCCATGAGGTCAACACATTCCGACATAGTTCATAATGCTACAATTAACCTTGTCTCTGGGTAGGTACCGTCTTCTCAAAATCAATTTAACTTCCTTAAATATCTTTTATCTCCAAGTGAATTCAGACATGCTGTCTTAGGATTAATTAAACTACTCCATGAGGTCAACACATTCCGACATAGTTCATAATGCTACAATTAACCTTGTCTCTGGGTAGGTACCGTCTTCTCAAAATCAATTTAACTTCCTTAAATATCTTTTTTCTCCAAGTGAATTCAGACATGCTGTCTTAGGATTAATTAAACTACTCCATGAGGTCAACAAATACCGACATAGTTCATAATGCTACAATTAACCTTGTCTCTGGGTACGGTCTTCTCAAAACCAATTTAACTTCCTTAAATATCTTTTTTCTCCAAGTGAATTCAGACATGCTGTCTTAGGATTAATTAAACTACTCCATGAGGTCAACAAATACCGACATAGTCCATAATGCTACAATTAACTTGGTCTCTGGGTACGGTCTTACTCGTTCTCCTTTCATGTGTATAATTATCTATTACAGTTCAAAAGACACAAAACTGTGACAGATGGACTGACGGACTGCGGAACCTTAGCAATAGGTTCCCGTGGGCACCGTTCGGGTACGGAATCCTATAAACCATAACAAATAAACTAAACTTTATACCCATACTTGGTACTTAAACAAGAACCTCGTAACTGCACTTTTCATATCACTACCGACTCCATACACTAATTTCCCTGAAGACTGACTTCCCTAACACGAACAAAACGCAGTGATGAGGTAATGCTTACTCAGTGACGAGTAGATAAATAATACACCGGCGCGGGCGGAAGGATCTTGGAATATAAAATGGCTGTTGTGCGTATATTTTGCACGTAACGTATACATGTAGCAGCCGTTTCTATGTAAAAAAGACAATTTGTCTTAGTTATTTTATTGCTAGGATTATTAGCAGAAGGATTGTTTAACTCGTGTTTCCTGTTGATGATATAATAGTTATTTCAATTGATAAAATAAATTTGTAATAAAATCACACTATCACACTAATATTATAAAGGCGAAAGTTTGTGAGTGTGTGTGTGTGTGTTTATATGTTTGTTACTTCTTCACGCTCAAACGGCTAGACCAATTTTTATAAAATTTGGTATAGAGATAGTTTGAGTCCCAGGAAAGGACATAGGATAGTTTTTATCCCGATATTAACAAAGGGATCGACACTTATGCGGGTGAAACCGCGGGGCGCAGCTAGTAATTTACTATAGGTAGTATAACTCTCGGCGTGTGTCAAAGCAATAACAACAACATTATAGGCTGATATAAATATAATTGATGGTAGGATTAAAGCCTTTGAATACTGATTGAGGGAACTCCTAATCCCTTTTCCCATGTTACATCAGTCTCTCAATTTCTTGACTATCTGAAGCCGTATTATTTATTACAAATGCCTACTTAATATAAAATGTACGTTGAAAACAGCAAACATTATCCCCTCGGGAGTTCCTGTACCCAGGAGCTTGACGACTTAATGTGAGCCCAGTGACTTGGATAGATAAAGACGTAATACGTAGATAGCATCTATACAGAATACACGTTACGCGTTTTTGCGCGACGAGCGTTATCATGTATGTTGCGGTTTCTCTTTCCTTTGAGTTTTCTTTATTTGTTTTAAAAGTATTTATTTATTTATTAAATATTTATGTATATACAACACAGATAGGAAAGAAGAAATAATGTAGAGGAATGAAATCATTGGAATATATTTGATTTGTCGGAAAACTAATTAATTAAGTCACGATGTCGAAAATCATTTAAGTACTAAACCGTTTCTGCTTCCAACCAATAAGTTATTTAGAAAATTCATAGGTGGCTAACTTTTGTAGAAGGAACTAATGTAACGAATAAAGTTATTTAGAAAATCCATAGGTGGCTAACTTTTGTAGAAGGGTTTTACTGTTGTAGTGTTGTCTAATCTAGTATAGATTTTAATAGGTACAGTCAGCCTCAAAAAGATATATAGGGTGTATTGTTGTTTTGGTAAATTAAATTGTACACTATGTTTTGTTCCTATACAGTGAATACAATGTTATAAACAAAACTCAGAAAAAAAAAAACAGTTGTTCCCTACATTTATGTTCACATAAATTTTCAAATGTAGGAAACTGCTGATTCTTTTTTCGCGATTTCTGGTTTGGTCCCATAGTAATAGTTGGTCATAATGATAAAGTACAATGACCCCTGAAGAGGTTATCTATTAATTACCGGATAACCTGTATACTTCAACTTTAAATCATCATCATCGTTTTCCTCCCCTTATTCCAATTTATTTGGGGTCGACGCAACATGTCTCTTTCTTCCATACTTCTCTATCAGTCGTCATCTCGGTAGTCATCTCCTTTCTAACCATATCATCATTTTCACAGTCCATCCATCGTTTCTTTGGTCTTCCCCTACTCTTATAGCCATCGACATTCATGCTCAAAACTTTTCTCACAACATTTGCGTCTTTCCTCCGTATGACATATAATTTATATGTCAAGGTTTCGTTTTTAATTCTTTTACCTATTGTGGTATAGTAATTTTTATTTTAGGTGCATCGTCCTCACATATTATTATATAATGAATGTACCTATGCCAAATATTGCAAAACATTTTTAAAAGAGTAACGGTGGAGTTTCTTGCCCATTCTTTTCCATACGAAAACTACCTTTTGGAAGGGGCGACTAGAATCAATTCTATTTTAATGTAAATTTTGACGTTCAAAAGTGTTTTATATGTGCCTATTTGAAATAAATGCTTTGACTTTGACATGCCCATACAACCGATTTCTACACAACTTTTCAGTTACCGGTGCCACTTTCAGACTTCCTCTTATGTATGTGCTTTGAATATATACCACGAATAAACACACACGATACCCACGTGAATCTCAACAAACTACGACAAAATACACAAATTAATTAATTTCCAAGATCAAACGCAACTTGCACACGTTTTGTAACTTCAACTTAAAGTTCAGGACTTCAGGCTTCAACTGGAAGACCAAGTCGGACTGACCGATGAAGTTGTATTCAAACGGGAGTCGAACCTGTATCACTTAATTAGACGGAGAGTGTTTGTGAGCCGGAGTTCAGTTTCTTGAGCTACTTTGGTTCACTGCGACTTATTTTGGTAAAAGCGGTTTGGAGAGTTGCATGGGAGTTTCGATTCTTAATATGTATAATTAGACGTTATTTTGGGAGCAGTATAGTTTATTTTTGCAGTAGCAGCCCGGGTTTGTGGCCGGTTCAAGTCCTCAATTACGATACCGATGTGATGTTAGTTTGGGCACACCCCGGACACTCCATACGACGCTCGCAAAATAATTACCTATTACTACTACATAACCAAATGACGTTTCTATACGTGCAAATGTGTGCATGAAATCTAGTAGGGTTGGCTGTCATGCGTAGCGTAAAAAAAATGCCGCGGAAAGCGATTTGTGTCGGGAAACCGAACGACGACGGCGCTGCCCGAACGTGTGCATTATTATGAAGTGACCTTGTAGTTCAATTGTTTATTTATATAGTCGGGTTCGTAATGAAATAAAAACACTAACATAGCTTAGTTTAAATGACTTATCTGTATATAATCGGTTATTAAATCGCATGGTATTAAAAATGCGAAATCCTACAAACAGTTTATGTAAATACGAATTCGGAAAAGCATCACAATATCCAACCATCGTGATTAAAACTCAAATAAAACTTTTAAATCGCAAAATTGTGTGTTCGTGTCAGCAGTACAGCGCTGCGGTTCGCAAGCGCCCTTGCTAAAGAGTCGGCGACGAATACCTCGATGTGCGGGGTGAGGTGCGGTATCTGATATGAGTGCGGGGAAGGGAGTGTCTTTTCTGTACGTAGTACTATTAAGTATTCTGTGGTTTGGGTCTCGTCAATCCCAATATAAACCTATTCTGCCCCTGATTGGTTAAAAGATCTAACAAAAAGTAAAAACGGAGAAATAAATGTTTTAATGAATGAAACGGGAAATCAATTGCTGTTGATTGGGAAATTAATTACTGGAGAAAGTTAGAAACATATTGAAAATACAGGCAGATTCGCCTTTTTTTTCTGATTCCGACAATGTATGTAACTCAAATCTGGAAAAAATGTTAGATGCGTCTTTTTTCCTATCGGGGGCAGTATTGTTGACAATTTTTTTCTGTCAGAACGCGACGATGTAGCAGGTTTCTCAATAGCAGTCCGGAATCTGCATTTGTGCCCAGTTGATGGCAATAGACTCACCCCGGCCCTGTTACATGGGACTCAAACAACTGGCGAAATGTGAGTGTAGTTATCTACTAAAGGTACACCTCTGCCCAACCCTTTGGTGAAACAAGGCGTGATGTTAGGTCCGCGGGATTGTCCGAAAGAGTTACCGCTGCCCCGGAACATAAAGGGCTAAGGAAGGAACACGGGTGGGTTTTAGTCAGTAAGAGTCTGACACTCCCTTCCGCTCCACCCAGAGCGGGAGGAGTCATTAAAATTTGATGATTTCCCATCCATAAAAAAGGCGTGATGTTTGTCTTATGTGTTTTCGGAAACATTAACTGCTTTTTATTACATGCATCTACGTACCTAATTAAAGAAATGAAAGCTGGATAGAGTAACAACACACATTTTAAGGCACCTCTTATCCTTATATTTCTTATTATATTTCTTAGTTCCCCCGACCCGCCGCGTCGCATCGCAGCGCATTTTTTTTTTTCTCGCGGTGAGAATCCTCATGGACTTCCTCTATCGTGGGGGTGACAGAGGGGCATGCCGGACTCTTACCGGCTAAAACCACCGCGGTATTCCACCTCTACCTATGGCCGGGGGTGCGGGATTCGCATAAGCATTCACCGCTCCCCCGACAGGCCTCGACCCGCTGTGCCTGCGCGTTAACTTCGTTTTCCCTTAACGCTCTTTGTGACTTTTGTTTTTGTTCAGCTTCTATGACTCTTAGTGTGAAGTAAAGCATAGTCTTCCTCAAGAATTAGACTATCAAACGCAAAAAGATTTTTTCAAATCCGACTGGTTGAGTTCCAGAAATTAGCCCGTTCAAACAAACAAACTGTTCAGGTTTATTATTAGTATAGATTAGCTGCTGCCCGCGATTTCGTCGTTCGTGGAATCCTATCCTAACTAAAAGTTTTTTTTCTAAAATAAAAGTAGCCTAAGTTACTCCTTATTACATCAGCTATCTGCCAGCGAAAGTCCCGTCAAAATCGGTCTAGCCGTTTCAGAGATTAGCCGGAAGAAACAGACATACAAAAATTGTAAAAAATGTTATTTTGGTATATCTACCGTGTATACATCCATATGCATTTAGTAAAAAGCGGTTATTTTAATATTACAAACAGACACTCTAATTTTATTTATTTGTATAAGTAGAAGATGTATAGATTTATAACACATGGGGTTGCATATATTTATTTACGGAAACCGTATAGCAAATTCCACATCAACCATCTTTTTTCATCATCATTCAATTAAATCAAGATGCCGCTTCCAGGTGGAACATAGATTATTTTAGAACAACGCGAAAATATATTCAAGGTAGTATTGCCTTGATAAGAACGCTTTGTAACAGCCCCATCTAGTTGATGTCATCTCTGTGGTACCACTGACAGATAAGGTGATAGTTCGTTCTGATGGTATAGCCACAAGAGCAACGTCTTACAAGATGTGAAGATTACCCTCCCCAGAAATATGTTTAGGTTGTTATGTAAAAATGTTGCAAATAAGAATTCATTACATATCATTGTTAAATGGAATGGTGACAATGTGGCATTTAGTTACATATTAATATTAAAAACCACGTGTCACTATCACTATGTTTGTACACGCTAATCTCCGAAACCACCCACCGATTTCAATGAAATTTTGTGAATGTGGATCTATAGTTGGTTCCAGCTTAAAAGATAGATTAGGTTAGCATGCCCGCCCAAGCAAAGCAGGGGCGGGCAGCTAGTTGATTTCTAAAAAAATAACTGTCACACATTTCTTGTCAAAATGAAAAACAGACTCTAATTTAAAATATACCTACTTTTTTCAGTCCAATATATTTCTGTTCTGAAAGATTTATTTCAATCCACGCCTATAAATTCCGTGAAACAAAAAACAATCTAAAAGAACCACATGCACAAATATATAGGTATGTATAGAGAACGCATCCCAAACTTTATTAAATCGTACCAAAGAAAAATGAGCAGAAAACGGGGAATTAATCATCGTCCAGTGTGGCCCACAAAAAATCTAACAAAGTAAAAATTTTCATCCGAATTAAATATTAATTATTGCGGCGAGGACTTGGCAGACTGACCACGCCCCTCTGGACAAAGGGAAATGATTTATTTGTATTTTTTATTACAACTTGATTATAATTTAGCGAACGACATTAGTCACGAAATCATTTGCAACTTCCAACCTTATCAGCAAGTAAATTAGGACCACTTTCGAGTTATGTAGGCCCAAAGTTATCGCCAAAAGGAATGATAATTTCTGCCAAATTTTCGGACACAAAGCGATAAAGTTTAATTGTATACTCGAGTTAAAAAGTACATTAATTAAATATCATGGCGAATGGCGGACAATGAAAAAGAGATTGTGAGGTTTTTTCTTAATGATTATGATTTAATTATGTGAGAGCCATTTAGATGGTTAACGGATAAGGAACATTAATAAAACACCTCGTATGTTGGATGGCCAATAAAGGCACACAAGGACGATAACATCCATCACTCCACTTTTATAAGTACAAGGTTTGTTTATCTATGCAACTCATTAAGGGGCTTACAGGACCTAAACGAAAAAAACGCAAGTTTTAGAAACAATAAAAGTATATGATCGACTACAGTAAACGAAATCTGAAAAATATATAATACTAGCTGCGCCCCGCGGTTTCACCCGCGTAAATGTCGATCCCGTGGGAATATCGGGATAAAAACTATCCTATGTCCTTTTCCGGGACTTAAACTATCTCTATACCAAATTTCATCTAAATCGGTTCAGTGGTTTAGGCGTGAAGAAGTAACAAACATATAAACACACACACACACTCACAAACTTTCGCCTTTATAATATTAGTGTGATTCTACAGGATATAATATGTTAGGCAGATAGTGTGTTGAAAATATAATACAACTAATTTGATACGATAGAAAAAATCATGGAGATACCTCTAAAAACTTTCTTCTATACTTTTAATAAATCTGTAGAAGTGAAAATTCTGTACAACGAAAATATCAAAAAAATAAATGGCAGAGGGTGTTACTAGACCGACACCGAACCCAACAATGTGATTAAAAAAATTTTTGTCTGTCTGTCTGTCGGTCTGTCTGTCTGTCTGCCTGTTTGTTCAGGCATCACGCAAAAACTACCGGTTCGATTACGATGAAACTTGGTATAATTATTCTTTAATATCCTGGGCACCACACTAGGTACTTTTTATCCCGGAAAAGTATATACAATAAAAAACAAACTTAATTTTGCGGTTCGATCCCTAGACCCGATTACTGTACCAACCGCAAATAATAAGTTTGTCGTAGGTTACGTGGAGGGTGTGTTCTTTGTGAAGAGTAGGTATCCACTAAGAACGTGTTTTTCGAAATTCCAACCCTAAGAGGGTGAATGGAGGGAGGGTGAAATCTCACGCGGACGAAGTCGCGGGCAGAAGCTAGTTTTACAATAAAAACCATACTAACATACAATCATTGTGATTTTTTGGCAGATTATTCTGCAAGCAACATACGAGTACTAAAGCACTAGTATGTTAACTAGTCCAAACAATAGATTTTTTGTAAATAGATAATTACTTCATATTTTGCAATAAATTACCAGCGTTGTGTCATCGCGCTTCTCTTTCTTTTCTATGCAGTCCGACAGTGACCGCGCTTTAGGTCAAGTGGTTCCCTTAATAAAACAGCAATTAAATGCAGTCATTAAGCTCACTTAGACGGAAATTGATAGTAAAGTTTTCTACTAAGTGGGAAATATTGTCCAAGGAAGTATTAGTATTAATATTAGTATTAGTATTACCTATTTTAGTCGAAAAATTTATTTGTTGTTTGATGCCCAGTAAAAAAACTTGGATCTCGAGGCTAAACGTAGATAGTATGAAGCCCAAAAGTTTTACCAAGGAGTATCCTATTTACCCAGCAACTAGGTTGCGGAGGTCAGATTGGTCGCTCCATGTAAAATACTGGTATTCAACTGCATGAGGTTAGACTGGAAGTCCACCCCAACGTAGTTGGGAAGGTAAGGCAGATTGATTGACCTGTAAAAAAACAGTGGCACTCCGGGAGTGCCGACAGAAGTGAAAACAAAACACAAACCGAATACTTTGCCATCTCTCACTGACATATCGGATATACAATAAAACCGAGTACATCCCAAGGAAAGCCAAACACATTCGAAGCGGTGTCGAAAAAATTTTTTTGTACTCGCGCCACTGTTACCGTAATAACAGTGGCGCGAGTACAAAAAAATTTTTACCATCTAAAAAAATGCCCAACGCGCCTAAGGAAGTTTTCGCTAAAAAAAACCGCAAAATGTAGTTTCTTTATGTCTCATTTTATGGGACTTAAAATTTAGGTAAAATGTGCTGTACCTAGTTACTATACATATACACCTCTGTTTTCCCCGTCTGAAAATACAGGCGAGATAATAAGAACAGAGAGCAAAAGCTACATTTATTAGATGAAATCTGCATACAAGACAAAGACCACTCCGGGCAGATTATCTTAACCTTGGTGAAGAGGGACCTTCCGTCAAGGTCCCTCAGACCTTCAAACAAGCAGATATTCTAAATAAGGTCACAGGAATTTATAGTATTGCCAACCTTAGCGTACAATTGCCAGCTTTCAGGGACACTTCTAGCATTGCATGGAATTATTAACTTGATTCTTTATAGAATAGAATACTCTTTGTTATTATACACCATATAAAATCACATCACACTAATATTATAAAGGCGAAAGTTGAAGTTGAAGTTTGTGTGGGTGTTTATATGTTTGTTACTTCTTCACGCTCAAACGGCTGGACCAATTTTGATAAAATTTTGTATGGAGGTAGCTAACACCCTGGATTAACATATAGGCTACTTTTTACCCCGATATTCCCACGGGATCGACAGTTATGTGGGTCAAACCGCGAGGCGCAGATAGTACAGATATAAATGTACACATTTTTACAAAGGGTGACACAATGGGCGGTCTTATCGCTGAGAGAGATCTTTTAAAGACAACCTTTTGGATTAAAAAGGGGTAAGAGAAGCAATACTGTAGATAGTCTGTAGTAACATTTACATATATTATTATATACTGGATGAAGTTGAATAGGTGCGCCAAATCGATGAAACCAAATTTTCTAAAACATCAAACAGTAAACTTAAAAGTTAGAGGGAGAAATTTATTAATCGTTTTCAAAAACCACTTTCAAAAGTTTACTAACCATTTTTTTAAATCATCTAAAAAATAAAAAAAATATTAAAAAATTGAATTTTTTTTTAATTTGTTTAATAAAAAAATTTAGATAACTGGTGTTACTGTTCATGTGAATAATGACACCAGTTATCTCAAAATTTTACTATAGCATTACGGCAAGCGTACAAAAGTAAAAAAAAATAAAATGGGATGTCTATGAAACATTCGATAATGCTGGCAAAGGTACACTTTGCTAATTGGAAAACTATCAGATCCTGGAAGGAATAAGTCAAATTACAAGTCATCCTGTATATCTAATTGTCCCTTTACCTATATATTTTACTAAAACAAGCAGTATTATGAACTCAGATAAGCTGCATACATGTATTTCATTTCTTTTTTCTGTATTTCTTTTTTCTTTCTTAGTTAGTTTTAATCATAATCTGGCAGTTTGAGTAATTTACGCGGCCTACCCAAATGTCCTTTCTTTGGTATTGTTCGTCAAATCGTTGAGCTCCTTAAATTCTGAGTTGAGCTGCACGATTTTTGACAAATGCGTGCACTGACTGGACAGGTCCGCTCAATCTGTGTGGTTCTTTCCTCAAAAGACCATTTCAGACACCAATCTACATGGTCTTCACATGATCTGACCAAGATTTTGTCTGGACTTTAAAAGAGACTGTGACCTCTGAGTTTGTTTCGGCATTTCTTCTCAGATAGGAAACGCCGACCTCATCTAGCTTTAAAAAAATATGATTGACGTGTAAAAGTGTTTGTACAAACCTACTCACAGATAAATCATTTATCATTGCTCAGCGAATTGTTCCACTCTTACGCATCAAGTACTTGGAAATAGTTTGATAAGATAAATAGCAGACGATTATGCAATAAATGAATAAACATGATGTTCAATGAATGTTTACGCTCCTATTCTTTCAAAGGTTGTGATAGGTTTCATTCACCTGATCCTATTAATGAACATATAACGTGTCTACTGAAAAGTAAGATTCAGCTAGAAAAGCTCATTATTGTAATGGATATTTTAGGCTTCCTGTCAACCTGGGTTGGCACATACAGGGTGGCGATTTAGTTACCTGCAACCGTCAAGAGGGTGATTTTATCTGTCATTTAAAACATCGTTCGCTAAGTAATTAATCAGATTCGTGACAAAAAAAAATCAATTGTTATACCAACGGTAAACTGACTATTTTGTTCTATGAACGATTTTTTTTTACTCTTCTGGTATGTGTTTAGCAAAACTTGTTTATAATGATGCGTAGAATTACCCCTTTGACGGATGCAGGTGTCTAAATTGCCACCCTGTGTTAAATAGAATGATTGTTATTCGATGTTCCATAAGACATTATTACTTAGACAGTATTTAAAGAAACAATGAAAAATAAGTTCACTTGTCACAAAAAGAAGTCGGTGTCTTTGGAAAGGGTTTCTTTATTTTTTATTGCTGAATAGGCCTGCTCTTGAACTCGATCACGCTTGATGTTAAGCGGTAGATGAGCTTGTCTATGAAAAAAGGTTTGCTTATAGAGGTGAAATGAAAATATGTACAGACCGGCACATAAAGCTAGTTTTTCTTCTGTTTTAAGCATCTTACTTCGGTTTTCAATAATTAGACTCATTATGTTACCTCTTGAGTATACCCGCAGTTGGGCTAATGACCAACATAAAATAAAAAACAAGGCATTATAAAAAGCAAATAATATTACAATAAGACCGCCATTAAACTCTTTATATCTTTATATTAAAGAGAATTTTAACAATATAATCGCTCTAATCACGGTATCACGTTAAGTTCACTAAGCTGAAAATGCAATTTTAAATACTCGACTGCATTTGGTTGATAATAAAACAATCATTTGTTTATCTGATGTTACGGCCCAGTGGGTTGATGTCTTTATTGTAAAAATGCTTTACAGGCATACAGATGTAACTTGGATAATAATGTTTTACAGATCTATTAAAACATTATATAATTAAGTATAATTTCACCTTTACAATTTAATTGTTCCCATAAGAAATGTTAAACGCCAACGTCCGTGGTCGTGTTCATAAAACACAAGGGCAGAAAGCAATACTCCTTGATAAGAAAAAATATTTGATTTTTTGTATGTTTGTTTGTTACGCCTTCACGATAAAACGGCTAAACAGATTTGGGTGAGATCTGACATAAGGGTAGACCATGACCTGGATTAGGATAAAAGTCACTTTTTAAACCGATATTTTTTTATTGATTTATTAAAACTTTATGCACAAGTAAAAAAAATAATACTGTACATACATACATACATATAAACCAAATGAACTCTGAGGGGAAAAAAGATCGGTAGAGGAAAAAACGAATCCAGCAAATCAGCGCTGGGATGTTACGGCCAACTTCTGCCGAATATGTTCACGTGCCTTCACTTTAAAATATAACCGACTGGTTGCCGTCCTGATGTTCAGAGGGAGCGCATTCCATAGAAAGACCGCCTGGACAAAGAAAGAAGAATGAATGAAACCAGAACGGTGAGAAGGACATCGTAGAAGGCGATTGTTGGTTGAACGAAGATTTTTAGTATGGGCAGAGCATAAATATTGAATTTGAGAAGTCATGTAAGAAGGGGCAGTGGGATTGTCAAGAATAGAGAACAACGTAGTCAGCGCCCTCAACTCTCTGCGCTGGCGATTGGGTAACCATTTTAAAAGCCGCCGGTGCTCGGAAACATGGTCATACTTACGAAGATTGAAAACGAATCGAATGCAGTTATTGAGAAGACGGTCAAGTTTATTGAGGAGATCTGCATTCAGGTCATAGTAACACATATCACCATAGTAAAATATGGGAAATATTAGGGACTGTACAAGCATTGCCCTTATGTGCGAAGGGAGAAGGTTTTTCAATCGATAGAGCGACCGCAACGTTCCGGTGACTTTCTGACTAACAGTCGTGACTTGCTTTCGCCAGTCAAGACAAGTGTCGACATGCAGACCAAGATTCTTCACATCAGAGCTAAACGGGATGACTGAGTTGTCGAAGATCACTGGTGGCACAGTTAAGCCATTCAGCTTCCTCATGCTGTAGGGGCTGCCTACTAAGATAGCCTGACACTTGGTGGGGTTAACCGCCACCCCAAATCGATTAGACCAGTCTTTAACGACATCTAAATCCCGGTTTAGCTCATCAATTGCATCTGATATGTTGTCAACAACTGCCTGGCAATAAAGCTGCAAGTCGTCAGCATAAAGATGATACGCAGTCCGAAAGCTCGGTGGTAATGAGGTTAATAAAAATGGAGAATAAAAGAGGAGATAATATACCGCCTTGAGGAACGCCAGCTGCAAGATCACACCAACTCGACGAAGAGTCTCCAGCATAAACAGACTGCTGACGTCCCCGAAGATAAGAAGAAAACCATTCCAGAACCTCCGGAGAGACCATAAGATAGGAAAGGATAGATAAAAGGACTTCGTGACTGACGGTATTAAAAGCATTGGAAAAGTCAATTAACACTAAGACTGTGACTTTAGTGTCTTCCATTCCCCGCCTTATATCGTCAGTCACTTTAAGGAGAGCTGTAACGGTACTGTGCCCGGGCCTGAAACCGGATTGAAATGGACTGATGAGGGAGTTGTGGTGTATAAAGTGGGAGAATTGTTTGTGAACAATGGCCTCGAGCACCTTAGATCTAATAGAAAGGGAAGGATGGAAATTGGACGAAAGTGACTAGGAAGAGATGGATTGGATATCTTAGGCAGGGGCCGGACAAGGGCTTTACGCCATAGGGAGGGGAAAACACCGGTGTAAAGGGAAAAGTTTATGATATGGGAGATTGCAAGGAGGAATTGATCAAGAGCCGTCACGATCATATGGCGGCTGATGTTATCGCAACCCACGGCTTTGGATTTAATGGATAGGATAATCTTTTTGATCTCTCCCGGGTCGATTGTGGTGAAGACAAAGGGGTTAATGTTAGGACGCGTCAGACCAGCAAGGTATTGAAGTGTTTGACTTTTGGTTAGACTATCTAGAGCTGGAACGGTAGAGAAATGGCATATTAGATCGTCCAAACCAATTGTGCTAGGAAGGTCTGAATTTCGCGATTTGCCGATTCCTAAAGTTCCAAGAAACTTCCAAATATCGGCAGGAGAACATGTAGTGATATTACTTAGGATGTGGCGGCGTTTAGCGTTGCGTATCATCTGGTTACACCGATTTCTAGCAGCCTTAAAGAAGGTCCAATTGTCCTCCGATCGATCCTTTTTAAATTTCCGAAACGCGCGGTCCCTCCGACGCATTGCCATCCGAACTCCCCTGTTCATCCAAGGAGCAGGTGGACGCCTCAACTTAATTTTTTTGACAGGAGCATGGGCGTTATATAGCTTGACCACAACATCATTGAAAATACTCACTTTTTCGTCAACCGAAGCAGCTGCTTCCAGGGGTGACCAGTCAATATTAGATGCGTCTTGTTGAAGCCTCTCACAATTCATACGTGCAAAGGCACGCCTGTACTGGAACGTGGGTTTAGGTTTAGGGGGTTTAAGGATATAGCATAAGAAAATAAGGTCGTGACGGGAAAAGCCAGCCGCAAGCCCGCAGCAAAACCGGGGCGCAGTTAGTAGTAAATATGCATCGTTTAACTCGCGCATTTTACTCCCACTGTCTCGTAAAAGGAGGTTTTAAGGCTAGCAGGATGGGCAGCTGTGTAGAAAATTAAATTTACGATTAGATTTTCTCAGGATTCATAGAAAAGATATTAATTATTTGCGAAATAAAGCGCCTCTTGTGTGTCATTAGCTTTATATTATTGATTTTATAGACAATTCGTAATAGAATTGATTGAGAGTAAAAAGACAGATAGAAAATTAATCAGAAAATTATGTTTTGACAGCATTTGTAGAAAAGATATTAAATATTTGCGATAGACATAAGAACACGACGCCTCTTGTGTGTCACTTGCTTTAATAAAAAGTCGTGATGAGATCGTAGGAAAAATCTGTTGATTGAAGGTCTTTAGGCAATGTGCACACGCATGGAGACACTAATTATACGAGCCACTGCTTAGTAAGTGGTGTTCAATGATCACTAAACTAAATATTAATAAACTAGCGTCTGCGGTCTGCATTTAAAATATTACCTACCTACCTACTGCAAATAAATGGTGATAGTAGTAGCTACCTATGTACATAATCACATAATCTTTATTATGCTTAAAAATCTATTTAAAAAAATCGGTCAAGTGCCAGTCGGACTAGCGCACCGAGGGTTCCGTACAAAATTATAGGTAGGTACGGTCAGCATCAAAAGTTGATTAACACTTCAGTTTTTTTAATATTAGTTATTGAGCAAAATATTTGTTCAAAATTGCAGCAGAAGAATTTTTTTTAGAATATATACTCTTGTCTATTACCTATGTGAAAAGCTAAAAATCAGTTTATTGAAAAAAGTTGTTGTCAATTTAATAACATGTAAAAATGATAGTGTTAATCGATTTTTGATGCTGACTGTACTTATGTAACTAAAAATTTACGGTTTTCGGATTATTTCCTTTACTTGTACTACATGACCATGCTTCTTGCCAAATTTCATGATTCTAGGTCAATGGTAAGTACCCTATAGGTTTTGATTCCCTTGCGAGTGTCAAAATATGCGGCATAAACGGAACATAAATGCCCTGTATCTTTTGATTGCGTTGACTTAGATGTTTGATTCTTATACTGCTTCAAGGGCAACCAGTCATACCAAAGGGTATCATATTACCCAGTAACTGGGTTGTGGAGGTCAGATAGGTAGTCGCTCCTTTTAAAATACTGGTATTCAGATGCATCCAGTTAGACTGGAAGCCGACCCCAACATAGTTGGGAAAAGGCTAGGCAGATGATGACTGCTTCAAGGGATTGCAGCCCTGAGTATTTGACATTAATTTCAACTTGATAACTCCACGCGTTCCTGAAAAAAAGGGTCAGACAGACGGACAACGAAGTGATTTTATAAGGGTTCCGTTTTTCCTTTTGAGGTACGGAACCTTAAAAAACCCGCCAAATGATTTTTTTTTAAAACGATTTAAAATATACCTCCTACAGCAAGCCTTATAACATTTAACACTTGAGCTAAAAGCTTAACGTCGTCGTTAACATAGGAACCTTTCAAATTACATTCCACATTAAAATAAATTATTTTAATGCAACTAGGAAATAATATCCCTCATAATCGGGGGTGCATCCTTATGGCGCATTTGTTTACCATCCCCCTTTACATTCAACACAGGGGAATTTGAACCCTACAGGCATTGTAATAGAAAGGAGGGTAGTTGTATGTAATATGGCAAGTGTTTAAGGGATCTGTTAGAGACGTGACGCGCGAGACGTTTACGCGGGAAACATATTTTATTAAAATTTTCCATCTTCCTAGTTCTGTTCAAATGTGGGCATAGAGTAGGAGAGGAGAGGCGACATATTTTGTGCCACACGATTATCTATGTACATAATCGTAATGATGCAAAAAATGATGGACTTACTAGTGGTCGCAAGCGCAACTGCTAAGCATAGAGGTCCTGGATTCTATTACCGGGTCGGGCAAAATGATATTAGTACTAGTTATACATATTCGTTACTGTTTTATCTGACAATTTTTTTTATTCTATTTAAGTATGCATACTCACGTCACGTTGCAATATAAAACTGACTTACATCCGTCACCTCACACACCAGGTCCAGTTGAAAACCAGCGTCAGGCACTAGTTGTCTGGCATTTTTGCTGAACTGGCCCTTTTTGCGCAGCCGTGAGGCACACTTTCCTGCTTATTTTTTTTTTATATCGGACTTTATACTTTTTTTTATTTAATCTTTACTTTTTGGTTTTATTTGATGTAAGTATGTATCTGGTGTATTGTGTCTTTGAGTCTGTGCTAAATAAATGTATTTTCTTTCTTTCTTTATATTGGGTTTTCCATCTGGAATTTCTCAGTAGCAGCCTGGAGTCTCATGGGACTTACATGACTGGCGAAATGTAGGTATACCACATAGATAGACCTAGATATCGCAAGTATCACGATCTGTATGAAAACCTAGCGTGCCATTTTTGACTACCTACTATGACGTCACAGCACTATTTAGTGATGGAAAAATCAAATCGATTCAAAGACGTCGTGGCGTGCGGCACCCGTCTCGCCCCACCCCCGGGGCCTAACCAGCGCTCACGCTCACCCAGCCGGCAATACTCAGGACTGAGCGCGAAAGTGGCTGCTTACGATTTTTGTACGTAAACTGGGCACGCGAAGTAGTTGATCTTGCGTTATCTAGGTGTATCTATATCATGGGGTGTACAATAGCCTCTGCCAAACTTTTTGGAGACACAGGCGTGATGTTATGTTCATAACTGACTTATGATGTGAAAATAGAACAAGAAATCCTGGTTTAAAATTACCAAAAATACGTAAGAGTGGCGACAAAAATGCTCTTATCATCCATTTGCCTAGCCTTTTCCCAACTATGTTGGGGCCGACTCCCAGTCTAACCTGATGCAGCTGAATACAAGTATTTTACACGGAGCGACTGAAATAAATAAATATAAAAATGCTCTTATATTTATTGATTTAGATACGCTTTCGTGCAGATGGCAAAGTACATAATTCGACCAGGCATCCAATATACGACGATAAAGGCTCTGGGGATGGGAAGAAAGAAAATACATTTATTTAGAGAGGACCTGACTACTTCGCGATGATTTATTTATTTATTTACGCAAATCTTACCCAGATCAGCGACCCAATGCGATAGAGTGGCCTTACATGCTAAATCCTTAATCTACATCCTATAAAATTACATACTATATCCTAAATAACATATATGGCGGCGCAAGCGTGGGCGTAGCGATAACAGGGCCTTCATCTTCATTTATTGGTACGGGTACCATGAGGAAAGTGGGTACTCGGACAACAGTAAAACGTAGGCACAAGTCACAGTCACGTTTATTCGGTAATTTACAATGAATTTGAGTAAATAAAGGCTTGTACGATGAACGTTACAGTTTCGATCCTATGCTCTGAACTATAAGGCGTCAGCTACCGCAAATCGAATGCCACCTTTTTTAAATCGACTCTGTCCACGTGTAGAAAATAGCGAGAAATTAAAGCGCCACCTTACGGCGTTCATTGTACTAACCGATCAACTAATGCGAATTAAGTTACAGTTTGCCCAATATAATGAAACCAACGGGTATGAAATTTTGATAATGTTGTCGTCTTGAAATTGCTTGCGACGATATAATTATATAATGTATCTTTTGCGAATTCTCTCAAGTTGCACCACATAAAAACCTACCACACCTAACATACCTTAGAAATATATAAGTATGTTTATCAGTTGTCTAGTACCCATAACACAAGCTCTGCTTAGCTTGGGACTAGATGGCGTTGTGTGATAGTTGTGGAATATTATTATTATTATACATCAAACCTCTCGTGGCCTCGTGTCGTGGCGTGGTGTATGTGATATTGTCGTTCTTCAGGCACTAGTTGTCTGTAATTTCTTAAATCGGACTTTACACTTTTTTATTTGTTTCTCTCTGATGTAGGTATGTCTCTGGTGTACTGTGTAGTCTGTGCTAAATAAATGTATTTACTTTCTTTCTATAGACAACGTATTCAAAATTAGACATAACATTAAAAAAGCATGCATCAAGCCTGATAAACAAATCATAATGACTCTCCCTAGATAGAGGTTCTAAAGTCAAATACCAGAAAGAACCACCACAAAATCTCAGGCAGTAAACTCAGTCCTTGAACGGTTCTGTCCCATCTCTTTCATAGTCTACATCTCATAGCGGCGGCGTCGTCAGTCGGCAGGGAGTTAATGAGCAAGCTTTGTTACCATCGCGCTGCGGCGTGCAGGCACCGGCAGAGGACTATGAAACACGTAATTTTGTCTGCTAATTACCTACTACATTTTGAGCCTATGCGTAGAAGATATACGTGTGTCAATAAGCATGATTTTTGTATGCTTTTTCTAAAATGTCTTGATGCACTTTTCGTGATGAAGAATGATAATTGTCTGTCTAATAGATAAATGTCTCACTGATGGTGGCGCGTGTGCTGGATCATTCGGCTCCCTACAAAACGGTTGAGCTGGATGATGCTGATCCACGCGTCATGTTCGTGAACGGGCGCCGTCGGTTGAGACTGGTCATCTCTTAACTGCCAAGGCTTATTTTTAAGCTTATTTTTAACCGACTTTAAAAAAGGAGGTTCTGTATTCGACCCGTATGTATGTATGCTTGTATGTCCGCGATTATCTCAAAAACTACTAAACGGATTTTGATAATTCTTTCATTAGTGTGATCTACATACTTTCAGGAAGGTTTTAGTATATAACACATTAGGTAATTATTCTTAAATACAAAGTTATATGCAAAAATGTACTGCATCTCCGGCATTTCTATGTGAATTTTGATGATTCTTCGAGTCGTGTCTTCAATTCACTAGTGTTAATTGAATTTATGTGGAGTAGATACAACTAAAAGTGAAAAATAAAAACTTTTTTTACAAAAAAAAAAAAACAACCGACTTAAAAAAAACTCTACAAAGTGATTTAAAGTCGGTTAAAAATAACTTTAATTTCGGAAGTCGGTGTCAAAAAACGAAAATGCGAAACATTTTTCACTTTGTAGTGTTTTTTTTTTTTTTGTAAAAAAGTTTTTATTTGTACCTATTGTTTCTTCATTTGTGTGTTTTTTACATTGTTCTCACATATAGAAGCAATAAGAATAATGTACCCAGGATTTTGTAATATCTTAATTTAAAAGAGTGTCCATGGAGTTTCTTGCCCGTTCTTCTCCATAGAGACCTACGCTTTGGAATGGGCAACTAGCTTCAACTTTCTGACTAACTGACCGACTACTTAATTTTGACAATTCAAAAGTGCCTGTAATGGTTTAATTGAAATAAATGCTTTGGTTTGAGTTTGAGTGATATTAATTCAGTCCTGTCATCTGTCAGGCAGGATGACACCTCAAAATTTTCCGTTTTTTTTAATTTTAATGTATTTACTTTGTAAAATCATCGTATTTTAAAAATTCGCAATGAATGTGTGCAATTTATGGAAGGAGTGATGGGGTTATGGAGAAATGACTTGACGTTGCGTGAGCGTGCGAGATCCATTGTGGCCTTGTGGCCACTCGTTCGATGTCCGCCGCGCACAACATGGATGGAAAGCAGCAGATGATGTAATTTTTTACTCCGTTGGTGTAATTGCCGTATGGCGTTCCAGTGTGAGGATAAATAAAATAAATAAATTAACAGACATACGTACAGGGTCAAATTAAACTATCTAGAGAAACTGCAGCCGTGGTGGGTATTGATATTGACACACCATAAATGAGTTAAGAAAACCTTTTTTATTTTGTTTTATCGTATTTAGGTATCGATATCAAATATGTCTGTGAAGCTTACACAAAAAACTGATTTTTTAATCTGATATTCTAAGTTACTGCACTAACTGCGGTCGATGACTTGTTATTTTTACCCGACTGCGCCAGAAGGAGGGTTCTGTTTTTCGAGAGTATGTATGTATGTTTGTTTGTATAATTGTTTGGCACGCTCTACGGCCTGAACGGCTCGATGGATTTTAGCTTGAGAGGTGTCGTTAGATTCGTATTGACTGTGAAAGTGACACTGGGTAGGTATATCAAAATAAAAAAAAACAAAATGGCGGATTTTTGGCGCCATATTATGCCTTAATTTTTTTTTTTCTACAAACACAAATGCGTTTGTAGGAAATGCATGTTTTGTGTTTAATAAAACAATAACAGTCACGTTGTTTTTTTAAAGCTGGAAATGGTATATAAACATCTCTAGTAATTAATAGTAAATTGTTTGCTAATATACACACATCAAAAGTGTCTAGGGATCAAGCATTTTTATGCGGATTTCTTGAGATTGAGATGTGGCTTTGTAATAAATTTA
This sequence comes from Amphipoea oculea, assembly GCA_945859645.1. Lineage (NCBI taxonomy): Eukaryota > Metazoa > Arthropoda > Insecta > Lepidoptera > Noctuidae > Amphipoea > Amphipoea oculea. The sequence goes on along the minus strand of OX243878.1, from coordinate 1,935,107 downwards.
TGATTTTATAAATTTATATGGATCCTTTTTGGTGCATTTCATAATTTGAATCAGGAACTGTGAATCAAATTCGAGTAAAAGATGAAAATCAGCTGTCAATATTTTCCCTATAAAAACATACAACGCATTGAAGACATTATTAGTGCTACTGTTTCCCTACTACTGATTAAAACCAACGTTATTATGGAGCGGCGACGTCATTTAAGCAGGGAAGAAATGCTCAGAGCCGTGGGAATGATAGAAGCTGGTTCCCGGCAACGTACTGTGGCTTTAGCTCTGAATACAAGTCAGAGTGTTATCAGTCGACTTTGGACACGTTACCGAAGCACTGGTACCGTGGCTGAGCGCCATGGAGGACGGTATCGCTGCACCACACGGAGACAAGACCGATACATTCAAATCTTAACTCGAAGAGCTCCAACAATAACCGCCATGATGTTAGCCGTGAGGCTTCATCACTCTTCAGGGAACTTAATTAGCGACCAAACAGTCAGAAACCGCTTGCATGAAGTGAACCTTCATTCCCGAAGACCGCTACGGGTACCACCTATAGCAATGCACAATCGTAGGATTCGATATCAATGGGCTCTTGAACACAGAAATTGGGCAGAAGAACAATGGCGTTTCGTGTGCTTTTCTGATGAGTCTCGTTTTGGTATGAGACCGGATACAAGACGTATACGACACTGGAGAACCCCTGGACGGCAACAGCGATTAAAATCCTGCCAGGAAGTCCATCCTTATAGTGGTGGAACCATCATGGTATGGGCGGGTATTTGGATCGGCGGAAGAACTGAGTTGATTTGGATCAGAGGCAACCTCAACGCTCAAATTTATGCTAAGACGATTGTATCAGACGTCATCGTTCCTCTACAAGTGCAAATCGGTCCCTTATTTCAGTTAATGCACGATAATGCACGACCGCACACCGCAAGAGTTGTAAAACAGACTCTCGCCGCAGCTAACATCAATGTCCTGCCCTGGCCTGCTCAGTCGCCAGACTTGAACCCGATTGAGCATGCATGGGATATGCTACAGAGAAGAGCTCTGCCGAATATGGAGGGTATCCAGTCGCAAGAAGACCTTTTTTTGTTGTTGCAACGAACATGGGCGGCCATTCCACAGCGTGATTTGGATGAACTCATTTTGAGTATGCCAAACCGATGTTCTTGTGTTGTTAGTGTTCGCGGTAGAAACACGGATTATTAATTGTTTAAGTTACCCAATAAAATTTTAAAGAAAACTGTTATTTCAGTCTTTTTTTCGAACTTTTGTGTTAGTGGTTCAAATGTCAAAAATCCCTTTATTAGGAAAATGGCAAATTTCTTTATTAATGCAAAGGTGACTTGGTTTATCGTTACTGTGACAAACGAAAACACTTTATTTGATGAATCCTTAAAGAAAATTTTAATTAATATCAATCAGGAGAAAAGTTATTGCAAAAATATATGTTGATCCCTAGACACTTTTGATGTGTGTATTTAGGTCAGGTTACCACAGTCGGGGGTGCGGCGAATGTATAAATATCTCCCAGGCCCCCCGGGCCGGGGAAGGAACAGTGGACTTTTAGTCGGTAGGAGTCCGACATAACCCTCCGTTCTTCCCAGACGGAGGGTATCCATGAGGAAATCCCCACGAAAAAAAAAAGGTCAGGTTACCAACTTTTACACATCTTTAGAGAATCAAAATCAATTTGCCTAGCCTTTTCCCGAAATGGTGGGGTCGGCTTCCAGTCTAACCGGATGCAGCTGAATACCACTATGCGACTGCCTATCTGACCTCCACAACCCAGTTACTGGGTAACACGAGAATAACAATTGGCTATTATAATTTTTCCTTATTAAATCTCGAGATAAATTATGAATAGGCACTTCAAAATGAAGAGTGATGGCGGAATAATTAACTAACCGCAAAAATTGTCAGTTTCATAATGAAAATTGACTGTTCCTAATAAGTTTCAGGATAATTCGAACCGTTAATATTTGATCGGGATTCTATTCTGTGATATAATTGACGATGACGTAAGTCATGACGTAATTTAGATTAATTTTATCAGAAAACTTCCCTGAAACTCCCGGATTTAATGGTTTTATTTGTTTAGCTGAAGATTAGGTAACCTTAATTAGTTTCTTCGCTTGCTGAACTTTGAGCCTAAACGTGTTATATTTTGTCATAGGAATTTAAAATAAGTCGACTTAGGTACCTTACATAATCAGCCTATAATGTTCCCACAGCTGGGACACAGGCCTCCTCTCGGTGAAAGGGAGTGGGCCGTAATCCACCACGCGGGCCCAGTGCGGGTTGGCAGATGTCACATGTCTTGGAATTTTGGGTTCTAGGACATGCCGGTTTCCTCACGAAATTTACCTTCACCGTTTTGAGAGCAGTGGTGATGAAATATTAGGTCCTTACATATGAAATTGGCGTTTTGTATGGAAGGAACAAAAAGTCGAATATTTTTTAATATAATATATTTAATTAATCAAAGTATGAACCATTGTTTTCAATGCACTTTTGCCATCTTATAGGTAGTTCATTGATCCCTTTACTAAAAAAACCAGTCGGACGGGAATCAATAAAATCTTTGAAGGCGATTTGGACTGCCCCATCGGAGTTGAATTTTTTCCCTTGCAAAAAGTTATCCAAATTGCGAAAAAAATGGTAATCTGTTGGAGCAAGGTCCGGGGAGTACGGAGGATGTCTAAGACATTCCAATTCAAGCTCTTCTAATTTGGTAGCCGTCTGTTGCGCAGTGTGTGGTCTGGCGTTGTCGTGCTTTCAAGCTTTTTAATCTTCCCAATTTGCTTCAAGTGAATTAAAACAGTTTTATCACTAACATCGAAGCCTGCAGCTAACTCGGACGTGGTTTGCGATGGGTCCGCTTCCACAATAGCCTTCAATTCTCCATTATCAACTTGGGTCTCAGGCCGTCCACGGGGCTTGTTCTGCAGGTCGAAATTTCCAGAACGAAAACGTTGGAACCAAAAACGAACTGTGTTTTCTTTTGCAACATGACCGCCATACACATCATTCACCCTTCGAGTCGTTTCCGCAGCACTAGTGCCACGGCGGAACTCGTACTCGTAAATAATGCGATATTTTAAATTTTCCATTTTGTAAAATGAGTGACGCAAACAGAAAAAACAGAAGAAAAAAAACAAATGAATGACGGTCATCGAAGCACAAATACGTGAGTAAATAGCTGTACAAATTTGAATTTGGAATTCCTTACCAAAGAGGAGAAATTCGTGATTAAAGTGGCCAGTACGAAAAACGCCAATTTCATATGTAAGGACCTAATAATTTACACAAAGTAAAGCGCCTGTCTGGGTTTGAACCTACGACCTACAACTCGTAAGTCGCGGCCGTTACCACTTAGCCACCACTGCTCCACACCTTTACAAAGTTTCTCAATTACAGAAAAAAAGCTAGGTATTTATACCTAACACTGTCTGACCGTGTGTGAAAGGTAAAACTTTAGTTTGTATCAGCACTGCAGACCAACGAAAATAATCTTTCATGTACGAGTAAATAAACAGACGAAAACATTTCAATATTTTCACCTAACGGTACAGCAACTAGAAACCACACAAACATTAAATTGTACCGCTGTAAGCAATTCCGGGTAACACCAACCCTCTTACAAGCAAAGAGCATAATAACACACACACACACAACACAGACACACACACAAACACACGCAATTTACCTTGAAGTTCTCATAAAGACTACCCTCCGTAGATAATGCACGCTAAAACATTCAAAGATTTCTCAGTAAACGAACAAATGCGACATTTAAAACCGTAGTTATGTTTGCTAGTAGAAATATGGATAATTTTATTCTTGAGACACTATGGCATGCTAATGCGAGCACCTAAGAACGAAACTAGGGAGTGTCCAGGTGTCCTAGGGATGTGAAATCGTCCTGCACCTTAGATAATAATATCAAGTTAACAGAATAAACCCCACTTTCTGAAAGGCTTTAAAATTAATCCAAAGGGCAATTCCGGTATTTAATCTGTCAAAAATGTCTATAATTTATAAGTAGCCAATACGCCGCCATCTTGTATTTCATACAATTTTTAAAAAAAAAAAAAGACGGGTTGCACTCCGGGAGTGCCGGCAGAAGTGAAAACTTGAATATTAAAGTTGAAATAAATCAATTATTAATTTAATTAATATTACTCATTTTTTTTCAATATTTCTGCGTCACTTTTTTCATTAATAGATGCACTTTGTTCAATTTCCATATTTTAAACACTTTCGGTCTTATTCATAAAAAAAGCCTATTGAAGGTTTAAACCATTCATTAGTTAAAATGCTCAATAGGCCTTTAAAACATTCGATAAAATTTTGTATTCATAAACGCTTCATAAACGTTCTATAACTAGAATGTCCTACAACTTCTAAATGTTGCCATTATAATGAAGTCATCCAACAAATTGGCCAACACATTAAATCGGCATACGAGAATATCTGTCTACGAACCGAATATTTGTGTCCATAGACATTATTACGTATGAAAAACTAATTTACTGTCAACAGTTTCAACAGTTTTGACGCGACAACGTCATGGTCGTCATGGAAACCAAAAAGTACTCTGTGAAACTGACTTCTCAAACATTTGTACGTCAAATGTCATTTTCTTCGGCCATCTTTGTCGTGTCTCACTTGGTTCAATTCGGTTGGCGCCGCCGTAGAAAGAGATGGGGGGGGGGGAAATCTCTCCTGACGGTCACGTGTCCTGACGCGATGCCCTGACGCGAGTTTAACATTTTTTACCCATTACAAAAAGTGTTCAACGCCGCTAAAGAAGTTTTCACTTCAAAAAAGTTTACAAATATATACCAACAACGCCCCCCTCCGTAAATGTCACTCGAGCGCCAACAGTTCAGCAGTGTACATTTCTGACAAGTTTTTGACACTGATTGTCACCGAGATGGAATTGCGACTAGATTTGGAACGTTTATTAATATTGGCCTTCTGTTGTCAAATATAAAATGATTTGATGTTAAAAATATGATTCGAGTTACGAAAAATATTATCTGTTATTTTTGCCAAAAAATTTAAATAGCTAAAATAAAATTAACAATGGGTCGGGACTTGATTAGCTTAAAAATGGAATGGTTACAAATGATTGCTGGAATAAAACAGTAGAGAATATATGAGATGTCCCCGAAAACTTTTAACAGCATCGCGACAGACCCAGACGTAGATGGCGTAACGACCTTGTCGCTTAGCGGTATTGGTCCATGTTCGACTCAGGATCGACTCAGGTTCAGGACTTGAGCGGAAAATAGAAAGAGAGGCCTTTGCCCTGCAATGAAACAACCTAGCGGAGTTATTGACACTAAAATGACAAATGATCACAATGCCTTAAATTTTGGTATCCATTGCTTCACAGGTTTGAAAAATTCGTCTGCTCAATAACGTAAATAACTCGATGAACCTGGATGAACTGTCAAAATGAAAGGCATTGCGATCGATTGCCATTTTGGTGCTCATACACACGAGTGACACGTGCCAACAGCAGGAGCAACAGCAGCACGTGTCGCTCGTATAGATATTTGTGTACGGTGCTCACAAACACGAACGGCACGTTGTCTACGGCAGCCGTAGACACGTCGACGGCTGCAGTAGCCTGTGTGGTACGCAATTAACCCGCAGGCTGAATAATTATAATTTTCAAAGGCTAGGGAGTGCCAACCCTAGCCTGCAAGCAAGTCGCAATTCAAGTTGCATTACCTTTATTAAAGGATATTAGCGTGTCGAGAGCGAGCATACGGATTTACATGTTATATTGTATATAGAGGGAATGTTTGAGAGAATTCGCGACAGTTTGTGTGCGGTTTATACTTGTTTTCCTTTACTTGATTATGATTTCTAGCGCTTTGTGCACTGAGAGTCGGGAAGTGGATTATGTTGTAGACGTAGTATTGCTGGGACTAAGAGTTTGGGGCTTGTGTTATGATATAATTTAAATTCTACCTAAATCATGAAAATGCCTTAAGATTTATTTTCACAAACTAAGAGTTTTTAAATTTTAAGTAGTTTCTTTTTTAATTTTTATTAGGTTTTCATTTACGTCAATGGTTTTAAATTATTTTATGGTTTTAATTTCTTCCAAGATTTTCAAGATTTCAATTTTGCGTCGCCAACGATGTAACGTGAACTGTTACATCTAGAATCATTCAAAGAAGTAGATGTAAATTTCGCTAAAGTTGATAAATAGACCCAAACTTTAAACTACCCTGCAGCGCTCGTTATCTATGTTCCTGCAACTGTACAATTGGTGACACGTGGTTTGGGGTCCCTGTTGAATGAATCAAAAACGCTATTGGGCGAGTGAGATCTTCAGAAAGGTCAGGTGCGTATTACTTGCAACCGGCGTATGTGTATGACCAGAAGGCTAATTCTCGTAATAAAAATTGTAAACATTAAAAATCTAGTCGCAATCTTATCTCAGCGACAATCAACCAATCAATCAAATCAGCCTATCACAGTCCACTGCTGGACATAGACCTCTCCCAGACTGCGCCACAGCACCCTGTCCTCCGCCTTCCGCATCCAGTCTACCCCAGCCACCTTCTTTAGGTCGTCCGTCCATCTAGCTGGGGGCGTCCCACACTAAGCTTGCCGGTACACGGTCTCCAGTGTAGGGCTCGTCTGCTCCACCGGCCATCAGTCCTTCGACAGACATGGCCAGCCCACTGCCACTTCAGCTTCACTTCACTCAGCGACAATCAATATCAAAAACTTGTCGAAAATGTATGGAAATTACAGGTATTTTCGACAGATTGAGACTGAACGTAAAAACGTTCTTAAAATTACAAGAATCGACCCTCAAGTAGTCCAACAAGATGTCGATATAACTTAATTTCCCTTTTATTCCCATACTGTTTTACGTTACCATGTTAACTAAATTAAAACTTCAGCCAAAAGAGATAAAACACAGCACATTACAGCTACTTACAAAATAAGACGCTACGTCGTAAGGGACGCGCTTAAGCGATTTACATGCGGAGTAATTGATTGCTTGTATTTTATCACATGAATTATGTATGTGTGCGTAGTGCAAGTTATAGGCGATAGCGGTTCTGAAAATAGATGCTTAATAAATGTAATATAGAAAGTATGTATGTAATATAGAAAGATGTTAACCTATTATGTAATTAGATATATCACAAGTATTTTGGGGACAGTCAAAGCCCAACAATAGTGCCAATGGGTGCTTATTACTAAGCCTCCGCTGTCCGTCGGTTCGTCATCCGTATATCCGTCCGTCTGTCCGTCGGTATGTCTGTCAGCGAACTGTATCTCATGAACCGTAATAGGTAGACGACAGTAGTAATTTTCACAGAGTGTGTATATCAAGATAAAAATTAAAGAGGATTTGTCTCCATACCAGAAAAGTGTTTTTTCCGGTATTTTTTGCCTTATGGAACCCGTCGCGTGCGAGTCAGTCTCGCACTTGGCCGGTTTTTTTAATGTGTATTACATCTGGCCTCTCTGAATGAAGCAGTACCTACTAGCAGAAGACCTGCTAAGAAAGATTTTTCTATGCTACATTGAGTAAACGGGAGGAAACTCGGATACAAACAAAATAGCGGGAAGATCGAAATGGTAAACCGCTACTGCTTACATTTAAACCACACCCGACTCCCTTAAAATACGCAAATGTATTTCAGATAGCACAAAGCACATATCTATAAGGAAGCGATTCCAATTACATCGGTAATCGATTTTTGAGTGTTTTCTGTAATGAGTCGATTCTTTTTATCGAAAATTTTGTTTAATGGATTTTGAAGGGCGTGTGTGTCGTGCCCTCTAGATTGTGAAGTACGTTCACAGGTCATCTTTGAAGCGTTAACGACGTAATTAGGGATGCTTCATTTCCAATAGGCTTTGTTTATTCTAAGTCTTAGTAGTTTATAATAGGTATTACTAAAACCATCAAGATTTTATCGTGGTACTAGCTTCTGGCCGCGAATTCGTCTGCGAGAAATTTCATTTTCGCTTTCTGACTTTTCTTCCTCAAGAATCAAGCTATCAAATGCAAAAATATTTTTTCAGATCCGACCGGAAGGGCTAGAGATTAACGCCCTCAACAAAACAAACTCTTCACTTTATTAGATGTTACATATAGATTTGTCTTAAAATTTTGGTCCTAAAACATGCCGGTTTCCTCATGATGTTTTTTCTTCAACGTTTTTGAGAGCAATGGTGATGAAATAAATTACATAAGGTAAAGTGACTGCCTGGGTTCGAACCAACGACCCGTTGTCACTGGGCCACCACGACTCTCTACTCTCACTAAAAGTTATACAGGGTGAAATTAAATTCATGGGCATCCTTTTAAGGGGTCATTGTACTCATCATTATGAACAACTTTTACTATGGGACTAAACCTAAAATCGCGAAAAAAAAAATCAGCTGTTCTTTGCATTTATGTTCACATATCTCGTCAAAATGTAGGGAAGAGCTGATTTTTTTTCGCGATTTCAGGTTTGGTACTATAGTAGCCGTGCTACTGGGGTCGTAGCTGCAGAGGCGCTGACGACCAATAATTAAGACACTCTAAGCTTTTTACAGCATTTATTGCATAAGAACCACTTCTTACAATAGTCAGTCTTTTAACTCAATCTAAAAAACACTAGAAGAATATTTGACACTCGCTTGAAATATCGAATGGAACATACTTTAAAATATAACCAGCCAGTCTTGTAGAGCCGGCCTCTACATGAGCTACGCCCACCCTTGAATAACAGTCTGGGCATAGGTCATGACTTTTATTCACACCATTCGACTTTCCAAGCCCTATCTACCTATCCTATCGAATGTCTACCTATGTCGGGATAGAATTTACACGATGAGGTCCGTCTCTTGCAGGAGAAAGCTTAAGTCAGGACAAACGAAACGCGAATCCAACACCACGCTAGGTGTCAGGTAAGTTAACATTTACATGTGCCAACGTGCACTCAAACAAACTAACGCTGCCATGCTTAAGCCTCGTCGGGTCAAAACCCGACTAAAAGGCTCGACGCGGCCTCCTAATAAGAACAACTGATGTGAAAGTTCACATCGACCTGGAAGAGGCTTAAGAGAATTAAACGATCTTAGCATCAGATTCTTTTAACTCCATCGGACGGGATTGAGCCAGAGGGAGGGAAAAGTTTAAGAGGCCAGGGTTCAATAAAAAACTAATAAATTATGCTCGTACTCCAGAAATAAAACTTTAAACTCCTACTACGTTCTCTAAAATTCACATATCATTAAATATCAGTCAATGCTGATAAAACTGTGTGTCCTCAAACACAAGTTGAACCAAAAGTGTCAACCAAACACACTTTGCAAGGGTTATACCCCTGTTAGCAAAGTCGGTTACAACTTATGCTGAGTGTCTGTCACCCCCCCTTCTATAGGAGTGACCACAGTTTTCACAATAACTATCCTCCTATCACTCGCGTCATTAAATACTGGAGTACGAATCATGTCCTAGGCCTACTTGTAATCACGTTGAAATCGACAATCTATTCAGGCCTCCCTTTGACCCGTTGCAGGTGTGAGGGCGCACCTCACAGCCCTCTGGGAGGTGCGGATACCTCACACGCTCCCGGCCGCGTCCGATGTATTTTCTCACAGCATATGTAACACACAAATGGACACATATTAATAAATTGTAACAATCATACAAACAAAAATAATGCACTAAAATATGATGTTTACATTCAAGTGACATATTTACATTACATGACAAGATACATGACAATTAAAAAAAACAACAACTATTAATTAACATACTAATATGAAAAGGTTTTAATCAATTTTAAAAAGGTTTCTATCTCTAAACTTCCTTTTTCTGAATTTATATTTTAAAATCGAAAACTTCTTTATAAAATGATGCTTGTTTACAAAAAATGTTTTTATAAAATTATTAATTATTAAAAAACTTTTTTGAAATGATCTTTTAGTCTTAGTTTTTTTGAAAAATGGGATTCTTTTCTTCTTTCGTGCTTTTCTCTTATTGTTTGTAGCACATTGCAAAAAAAACTTATTTAAATTAGGGACATCTACATGACATATTATACAATTACTACGATTACGAACTATAACCTCATCCGTAGGAAAACTAAATGAGTCTATTGCTTGTACGGAGTCGTTCAACACTGCATCCTCATCTCTGACCGCATCCACGTTCATATCATCCTCCGCTAAGTCAACATCACTATTCATCGTATTAATATCATTCATGTCGACGGTGAGACAAGAATTCTCCCTAGCTTCGGAAACATCGACGAGACCATTCTCCCCTATCTCGGAAAAATCGACGTGATCATTCTCCTCTAACTCAGAAAGATCGTCGTGATCATTCTCCCCTAAATCAGAAGAATCGATCGAAACATAATACTCATTAAAATGATCAACAGCGACGTTAATTTTATCTATTCCCACATCGTGATCATCGTGCTCATTCTGTGGCTCTGAAACATTACTATGTATATTAATAACTGGACTAGACAGACCCGATTTGTTATTTTCATCCGTGTGTTCACTCTCGAACACTTCTAACGGCTCCTTCTCCTCCTCTGCGGCGATGCACGCCTCGCTGCTGCGCTCGTCCTCATCTCCATCACTGCCAACTTCCACGCTGCTTTCTAGGCAGCACTGCTCGTTCTGTAGCGGGTCATCTTGTCTTCCACTAAATAATACAGAAGCATCATTATCTACATTTACAATATTTTCTTGTCTGCTTTCCTCAGACAGATCTTGTGCTATCTCGACTACTTGCACCTTCTTAATTCTTTTGTCTCTGTGACATCTGCATGGAAGCTCTTCCCATAACACATCACATATAGCCTCAAATGACATGTCATCCTCATATTTCCATTTATGGACTGCTAGGGCAGCACCCTCAAGATATGCCATTAATATGAGCGCCCAGTCGCTCTCACGCCATTTATTATAGGCGGCAACAACTTCAAATCGCCTAAGAAAATCTTCCAGGCATACACCGTCCGTGCCCGTAAAAACTTGAGCCATCTTTCTCTTTTTATATTAAAAAATACATATATCCACTTAGCTTTATATCCTCCTGGCGACGTTTCTTCGCATCTAAAATATATACTCACAGTATACTTTGTGGCCTCACCACGCAATTTTTAATAATGCCTGAGCGTATGTATTGGGCTGAAAATAAAGTTTATTAGGCAGCAAATTTTGAGGTACGTGAAACCTTGTGTAGTATTATTCGGCTCTACACACGCCATCCAACAAAAAGAAAACGTTCGAAACTGGCGCCTCCACCATCTATAGTAGCCGTGCTACTGGGGTCGTAGCTGCAGAGGCGCTGACGACCAATAATTAAGACACTCTAAGCTTTTTACAGCATTTATTGCATAAGAACCACTTCTTACAATAGTCAGTCTTTTAACTCAATCTAAAAAACACTAGAAGAATATTTGACACTCGCTTGAAATATCGAATGGAACATACTTTAAAATATAACCAGCCAGTCTTGTAGAGCCGGCCTCTACAGTACATAGTAAAAGTTTTTCATAATGATGATTACAATGACCCCTTAAAAGGATGCCCATGAATTAAATTTCATCCTGTATAATATTATGGTGAATTTATTTATTGCTTTTTGCTCATAGAAGACTCATCTGAAAGCTTATAATTATATGCCAACGGCACCTACCTACCTATATGGTCAAATGATGAATTTTACGACTTATTGAGCTCATTTTCTAGTTAGTTCAATAATTTTATAGCGTTTTAATGAGCTAGAAAAATAAACGTATAGGTACTCTTTTGATTTGTTTTACGACTTTTTATGTTTAATTAAAATTCATTTATTTATTATGTGTATTTCAATGTTTTGTTGTTTTTTGTGGGTTAAAATAATTTTAGATTAGATCGAATCTTAGATTCGTTTATAAAATTAAGATTACATGCTATAAAAGTGTTTTGAAATTGATGTTTTTATGTTTAGATAAATGTGTATTGATGTTATTTGGATTTTGGAAACCATCGATCGTAAAAGTAATGACAATGAGCTGTTTCGATACGAGTACGACCGGACGATTTCCTGTCCATATTTTATTTTTCTTTTCCGGTTTCTGGAAACGCGATGTTTATTTTATTGTTAATTCAGTATACAATCTGCCTAGCTTTTTCTCAACATGTTGGGGTCAGCTTCCAGTCTAACCGGATGCAGCTGAATACCAGTATTTTACTGCGACTGCCTATGTGACCCCAACAACCCAGTCTCTGGGTAACCTTCCTAATGCTGTTTTTCAGACTTTTGGGCTTCTGACTACCCGTAACGACTGTCAAAGATCTACGAATGACAGCCGGGACCAACGGTTTAACGTGCTTTACGAGACAAGGAGGTATATATGTAATGGATGGTCACCCATTCATTAACTGACCGCAGCAAGCATAGCTTAACCTTCAATCGACCGTGCGGTTGTTATTATTTAGTCACGAGCTCCTCCTCTTATTCGATAGGTACCTATTTTGTTTAAATGTTTATTCAACTTTTTCCTAGGACGTATTCCTACTAATGTCAAATGTCATATAAATCAATACCCTAATTGCATAACACACTATCAAACTCAATCTGAATCATTTTGAAGGATATTGCTATCCATTGCTTCATATATTCGAAAAATTGGTTTGCTCAACAACATAAATAACGCAATGAATGTTGTTAAACTGTCAAAATGAAAGTAATTCCTACTCTTAGTGTGGTACGCAAACTCCGCTGACCTACGTTCTTTTCTTAAAATTGACACTTTAATAACTTTCTATCAAACAAACAAATATTGCTCTAGTAATTTCATAGAATCTGTGTACGAATTCACGTTTAATATAGTGGGTATGTGATAGATACTGGTGTAGTTAGCGTTGTCGGGATGAACATCGATGGCTGTTGAGCAGTAATTAGTGGATTCCGATGTGCTTTGACGGTGCCGCCCTTTGATCACGGCGCGCCATGGATGTTCGGCGACTGGATGAGACTGCGGTACGATCATTATGAAGGCGATTTTGTTTTTTTTAATACATGTGTGTTACTTTATTTTGGTTGTATTTCTGAACATTTTACTGGCAAAAAAGGTCGAATCCTAAGCGCTCGATGAAAGAGTGGCGATGTTTTTTACCATTTATTTACAAAACCGATCCCCCCTCCTCAACCGTCACGTGTACACCAAGTGTACATAAGAGAAAGTGGTGGAAAGTCGAAACGTCAACGGTACACCAAGTGTACACAACAGTGCCATTGTTCTATTGTCATTGTTAAAACAATGACTTTACTGCACCCATTGAACTACTCCGACGCGTGGGCTGTTTCAACGTTTAGACAGGCCAATGTGTGAGAGTTAAACGAAGCGCTCAAGATTCGTGCCAGTCTCTGTACTAAAATAACTCTTTTAATGTTTGTTAAATTTAAAGAATTTAACTTAAAGTGAAACAACGTTGAGGAATTTAAACTATTACTTTGAAATGGTCACCACGCCGTAGAGCAATAAGCGTGTTAATCATCAATGCTTTCAGTCAATGGTCTACTACTCCATGAGAAGCAGCTTGCCCTACCCTGCAGTGAGAAAATAACGAACTGAAATGATAAAATTTAAGTTCTGAGCTGAGTTACACGATTACTGACAAATCCTTGCACTGACTGGACACGTCCACTCAAATCTGCATGGTCCTCTATGGCCTGACCAAGACTATGTCTGGACTTCAAACAGACTGTGACCTCCGAGACAGTTTTGGTCTGTCTTCTCAGAGTAGTCGGATAGGAAACATCGAACACCAAACAACGAAGTATTTTTGACATGTAAAAGCTATTTTTAAAACAGATATCAATATCAATTATCACTAATAAGTTATATATCAAAACGTACACCACAATTAAAATGTCCACCTAGACACGAGTTGCCTTCGATAACCTAGAAGATTTTAAACAGAGTTCGGCCAGGTTTTCGTTGCTTCGGCCAACCTGGGGAGGTTGGCCGAACGTCTTCAGATGTAGATTTATAGGCGACACCGCCTTGGAGTGCAAATGGTGTGGTGCTGTTCCACAAACGATGGGAGACTTAATCATGTCTTGCGTGTCCCGTCGTCTGCACCAATCAATCAACTCAGCCTATCGCAGTCCACTGCTGGACATAGGCCTCTCCCAGACTGCGCCACAGCACCCTGTCCTCCGCCTTCCGCATCCAGTCTACCCCAGCCACCTTCTTTAGATCGTCCGTCCATCTAGCTGGGGGGCGTCCCACACCACGCTTGTTCGTCTGCACGTTACAGGAAAAACAAAAACGTAGCCGAACCCTGGGCTGAGTCCATTTAGATTGTCATCGACATTCTAAGAACAAATCATATTTACCATTATTATGTTATAAATCAAAACGTAAATACATTCAAAAAGTTTCATGACACATCCAGCAAAACAATATCTGTCCACATTGTCACATAAAAAATAGATTCATAGCATACACATAATATATTTATGTTCTCTTGTATATTTATATTAATGTGATGTAATATATTATAGGAACACGGTGACCGCCAGACGTCTGACAAAAAATATTACGGTCGGTATATGAAGCAGTTCATATTTTATTATGTATATTATAACTGTATGCTTTGCTTTATATTTGGCAGTTTATCCTTCTCAAGGTAACAAAAAATGTAGTGTTGCTATGGTGACGATTATGACTTTTTTAACCGACTTCAAAAAAGGAGGTTCTCTATTCGACCCGTAGATATGTATGTATGTATGTCCGCGATTTTCTCAAAAACTCATTTACCAATTTTAATCATTCTTTCACTAATGTGATCTGCATACTTTCAGGAAGGTTTTAATATATAATACATTAGGTAATTATTCTTATGTACGAAATTATATGCATAAATGTAATGCATCTCCGGCATTTCTATGCGAATTTTGTCTTCAATTCTTCAATGCAATAGTGTTAATTGAATTTGTGTGGGGAAGGTACAAAAAAAGCAAAATGAAAACAAAAAAGTGAAAATAAAAACTTTTTTACAAAAAAAACAACCGGCTTCAAAAAAAAAGCTACAAAGTGATAAATAACTTTAATTTCGAAAGTCGGTGTCAAAGACGAAAATGCGAACCCAACGACGCCGACTTCCGAAATTAAAGTTATTTATACCTTTGTAGTTGTTTTTTTTGAAGCCGGTTGTTTTTTTTTTTTCTATATGAGATTTCTTCGACATGACATTAAATCACGCCTTGTTTCCCAAAGGGTTGGGCAAAAGTGTTCCTGCATAGCTATTCACAACCATCCGACAGGCAATCGTATCGAAAACTACACATTCGATAACCTAATGTGCCTTGCCCCCGACAGCAAACAGCTCTCGGAAGAATAGCGGTCGTCTCGATTTAGACTGTCAAAATTTTCGGCTTTCGGACTTGTGAACAGCGTTTAGAGGACTCCTACAATAACATTGATTGATGTTCGATACGTTACGGAAGCGTATCGAGTGCTTGTGAATAGCTATGCTGTAGTATACCTACCCACATTTCGCTTTTTAAATTATGTAATAGGGGGCGAGCCTATAATTGCCATCAATCCGACACACATCCAGTCTCTGAACTGCAACTGGGAAACTTGACACTTCGACATGTTCTGGTGGTATAAAAAAATGTTAGCAATGGGTTTGTATTGGGTCTGACTCTGATCCCAAACTATAACATCACAACAGGACAAGTATCGTCATTCAGGAAAGTTCTTTTAATGCATCCTATCTATTGATTTATGCAATAAAAACAGGGCACTCCGGGAGTGCCAACAAAAGTGAAAACTTGAACAATTACGTGTGTATTTTTTGAATCGTCAGGAAATATTTCGAAATATTTATTTGGTGTCGGTTATGGTAACGGTAACAGTACCGCGAGTTCAATGGTTTTTCCCATCTCAAAAAATCCCAACATGAATGTGTATCTATGTGAGTACATACATAATATATGTACATACTTATATACAGAGGTGTCGGTTACGGTAACAGTGTAGCGAGGTCAATGGTATTTTCCCATTTCAAAAAATGCCCAACGCTCCTAAAGAAGTTTTCACTTCATTATATGACCAGCTCGCTAGATTTTTC
The DNA here is from genome assembly GCA_945859645.1 of Amphipoea oculea. Lineage (NCBI taxonomy): Eukaryota > Metazoa > Arthropoda > Insecta > Lepidoptera > Noctuidae > Amphipoea > Amphipoea oculea. Next base: position 1,918,976 of record OX243878.1, on the reverse strand, counting down.
TTGAGGCCTTCTCTTTTAAATCATATACTGATTCCTTTTTATCTTCCACCCATTTATTAATTACACATAAAATTCATGACAGATAACTTGCCCAGTCCATACCTTCTTAGAAATTATCTAGTTGCAATATTTTAAATACTATTTACACATTGTAACATTGTACTACTGTCATTTTGACAGATCATCTGTCAGTGGTTTTGTGTCACTGCCTTTTAGTACCTAGGGAGAAAAAAAAAGTTTTGCTGAGTAGTGCCACACACTAACATTTAACAACGCTGACATCTCGACCATTCTACTCCTCAGACCAAATAAAAAACCAAGACCTCTGTCTTGGTTTTTCCCATCCGCCAACCGGCTTCACTTTACTGTTGACAGCCCTCTGGCTGTCAACAGTAAAGTGAAGCCGGTTTCGTAAACATGTTTGCACTTAGTGAGGTGTAGTTTGATTGTAAATGGTTGTAAACTGTTTTTTACATTTCTATGGTTGTAAATGTGTGCATGTGAGCACATGCATACATTTGCAAATGCCCAAACAATGAAATGCATTTGCACATGCCAAAACTACACCTCCGCTCTGTGCATACACACGCACAGAGCAGAGGTGTAGTTTTGGCATGCTTCACTTGTTCGCAGCGCTATGTCTTGACTTTTTTATTTGGTCCGAGTTCTACTCACACTGACCATGAAATTAATTTCTAAGAATCGACAAACAAGCTTTCAAAAGTGATTTTTAATAGCCGTATAAAACTTTTTACACTCATTTTAATGATCTCACACACTGTTTATTAACAAAACATAATACCTACCTATCTTATTATCCGTTAATAATTTTATGAATGTTAATCTATCATTTTTTGCGTACATTAAGTGGCAAGCTACCGATCTGTCGATACTGATGTCCGATTTGATCGCTAATGACGTCTGTAAGTGCGAGTGAGATGGAGATATTTAGTTCTGTGAGTGTGAGAGGGATGGAGTGATGTTTGTTTTTGCTGCACGTCTAGAAACTAGACGGTATCGTGTGCTTGTAATTAAGGTAGGTTTCATATTTTGGGTGTTAGTTTTGTAGTGCATAAACTCTGCTCATTATAAAATGGAGTGAAGTTAAGCACTGCGCTTAAAATGAGGACTATCTAAGCTAAATAAGCAAAAACAATGTGTTATTAGTAGTCTTTTCAGGATTACAACATAAAAAAATAAAATGGAACCTTTATAAGAACTTTTTTTTCTGTGCATGAACTGAAAAAAAAAAGAATTCAATATCATAATCAAAATATTTTATTTCACATACTTAATTAAACCTATATGGGCACTCATGAAACGTCAGAAGCTAGGTACGGTTCCCAATAGGTCACACGGATTTGTCTCGAGGTCTATTTCTTTTATTTAATAATGAATCATAATTTGTACAAGAATAGATTGGACGGTGACCCCCAAATGCAATGTACAGACGCCAGCTCATCAAGCTACTACAATATGTCAAATTTCTTTAATAGATTTTCAACTTTATCGCTAAAGCATAAGGTTCAAAGTTGATTGGGAAAGTTTGACAGTTTCGGGTAGCTTGATGTGCTGGCGTCTGTATGAATTTTAATTTTGGCATAATTTTAGCTTACAATGACGCGCACGGAAATTACAAATCGAAAAACTTAGATAAATGTCTTTAGTTACTGTAAAAAGCCTTAGAGAGTTGCATCCATTAAGAATCAACCCTTAATCCATCTGTACAAGAAAGTTATCTAGAAGTATTTATGAATCAACTAGCTGCGCCCCGCGGTTTCAACCGCATAAGTTTCGATTCCGTAGGAATATCGGGATAAAAAGTAGCATATATGTTAATCCAGGGTGTCAGCTACCTCCATACAAAATTTTATCAAAATTGGTCCTGTCGTTTGAGCGTGAAGAAGTAACAAACATATAAACACTCACAAACTTTCGCCTTTATAATATTAGTGTGATTTTGAGTGCTAATAAGGCAAGAGTTCCTAATCATAATCATTGGCCGCCTTATTCCACCCACTCCTGAGTACCTACAATCCTCCTCCCTTTTGTGCCATACTTCCCTGAAGGCAAGCGTTGCATAATCAGCCTATGATTTTCCCACTGCTGGGTCACAGGCCTCCTCTCGGTGAGAAGGAGTGGGCCATACCCATAATCCACCACGCGGGCCTAGCGCGGGTTGGTAGATGTCACAAGTCTTGGGATTTTTGGTTTTAGGACAAGCCGGTTTCCTCACGATTTTTTCTTTTCCTTCACAGATTTGAGAGCAGTAGTGATGAAATAATTTACAAAAAGTAATGCGCCCGTCTGGTTGCGAACCTACGACGCTAGGTAAGGCAAGGGTTGAATACTAATAATTCCACTTTTGATTTCAACTTTCCAAAAATTTCACATCTTTCAATTTAAACATTTAATTACTTTAATAAAAGGGGCTATGATATTTCACTAAACAGCCAATGGACTTTTGATGGCCCCTTCTTAATTTGAATTCTAGCCGTCAAACCGTAGTAAATCGTCCCCGACGTCGAGATGGGAGATTTTCAGCAAACTCCTGAAGCACCTGAAAGTGTAACGATTCAAGAGAGGTTTAATTAAACATTGCCAATACTTATACTGTTAATTTTAACATTCATTGAAACAGTAGCTCGGGAGGTATTACGTGTTCTGCTTGAATTGCTATCGTTTGGTGGCTAATTGCAAATATAATTTTGTATGTGAAAAACATTGTTGAATTTTTTATCTGTTAAAGTGTGTTCAGTGTTAAGGTGCCGGCGAACTATGCATGCTAATGCATTGTTCATACAAACGTAATACCAAAACAATTCGTAATTTAAACATATTCTTAAGGTAGTGTGTAGGTATTTATATTTATTCCGATTGGATTACAGATTATCTAGGTTCCCAAATACATATGTATTTTGAAAGGACTCTGATATAAAGACGAGATATGAGACATTTCAAATTTCTATAGAAAACTTATTTTTCTCATAACTCGTCTTTAAATCAGTGTCCATTCAAAATATATACTTGGGAACCTAGATGTTCTGTAATCCAATCGGAATAAATACACAATACATTAAGAATATGTTTCATTTACAAATTATTTTGGTATTACGTTTGTATGAACACCGCATGCTTTGCCGGCCTTTTAATAGTAGTGCATGAGATTAAAGATCTTTAAAATAAAGAAAACATGTGTAATATTATTCAATACTATGTGGATTATTTAAAAATTAAAAACACCAATCTGGTAAAAGTAATTGTTTTATACAAATGCTTTCATTTATTTATCCATCGATGGCGATAGGATCTGTCACTACGACACGTAATACCACCGTGTCGGTGTATAATGACAAAAAGGTGGGAATCCAAATTAAAATGGACGCCGTAAACAATGCTTTGACAGATAATAAAATACTCGTCTATGGCGCGAACGTAATTCAATACAGATTATTTAATTTTACCTTGTTTTGTTCAACGCGAATGATTTAGAATTTTATTTCAGCCATAAATTTTAATTATGTGTGATGGTTTGTTTGTGATTCCGTGAAATATGGGGGATACGACCGAATATGACGATAAACAAAAGCCCTACAATTATTATTACTGTTGTCACTACCGTCAAATTAATTATTCGTGGAAAACTGTCACCGATTTATTTTATGACGCTGATGAATTTATTGTACAAGCATATTTTTATATTTCGTAAATGACTTTTCAAAGAAAATTAATTTTTGTGTTGGTAATAGCTTTGATTGTTAATCTTTCGGTCTCTCAAAAATTGACCTTGTAGCCATAACTGAAATTAAATTCTTAGTATTTCAATAAGGAATTTTACCACATCTCCTAAGAGCGATCCCGCACTGGCTGTACCGATGCGTTGCGTCGTCGCACCGCAGTGATTTCGACGCATTGAGTACCACATGAGCGCTGCAATGTTGCAACGCAACGCAGCTTATCTTGACGTCGTGCCTTCATGACGTGGATATTCGATAATTATTCTAAAAAAACAACTGTGTGCAGCGCTCCGCTGTAGCTCCATTCGTCTCAACGCAGCACTCCTCCCTGATTCGTCTCCCTGGCCCCTTGTCCGATGCGCACGCGTTCCATCGCCGCACGTCGTTTTAACGCAACGTGTGGCATGACGCTCAAATTTATATGTAGAACTACGGAGCGTCACCGCTCAGGCATTCACTGAAAAAAAAAAATGCACTCCAATCAAGCGATTTTTTAGCTTGATTGACGATAAATCTTGTTTAGATTAATCAAAATCTTAGTTAAGTTGATCATCACGAAATGGTTGCAGCAATACTAGTTCAAATGATTGAACGCTCAAACAAGTTTCTTGATTACTCTTAACATGACATCATTGTAGAAGAGTTAAAACAACAAAGTAAGTTAGTTGTGTCAATAAAGCATTTTGATTACTTCAATAACGATCATTGAAACTTTATATTATGTTGATTGGACTTGATAGCATATTATATCATTGTAATTAATTGTATTAATCATACAACTTGATCAAATCTTGCGCTAAATGTTTGCGCTAAATAAGTTCCTTGGTTGTGTTTATCAAATGCATCATACAAACACTGGTACACTGATCAAATAAAAACTTTTTAACAAAAAAAAAAAACCGACTTCCAAAAAAACAGTACAAAGTGAAAAATAACTTTAATTTCGGAAGTCGGTGTCTTTGGATCTGTATTTTAGTTTTTTGCCACCGACTTCCGAAATTAAAGTTATTTTTCACTTTGTAGTGTTTCTTTGGAAGTCGGTTTTTTTTTGTTAAAAAGTTTTTATTTCACGCTTTTTAGTGGGTCTGCTTATAATTTATCTCAGTTACAATAGCCTAATGTCAACTTTCTCATCGCCTTTTACAAAATATTGCTTTTACCGATGCAGGGAAGTTAATTGTTGGAGAGTTCTCCTGGTCCACCATCAGCTCCATATCACCATTCACATTGTGACGAGCATAAATTGCTTAGCAACCATGTTAAAGTATCGAATCGCAACCCGTGAAATAGTACGGAGATATTATTGAGTAGTTCCGGTGGCCATCTGTGGTCTTCATCATCAGTTCCACTTCACCAAATGGTGCTTTCCGAGAGCAAATGCACGAGTGTTACTATAAATAATTTTGCAAGAATTTTCTTTTAACTCCAAGCCGCTGAGGAGTTGTACCTTCCATCATCAGCTCATCCACCTGAGATGATGATTATCAGATGCAAATACTTAAACAGCTTTAGAAAATATATGAAAATGGTACTATGTGCCTATAAAATTTGAAGGTTGCCCTCGATTTCCCTGGGATCCCATCATCAGATCCTGACCTGATAATCATGCAACCACTTGGGAAGTATACCCTTTCAAACAAAAGAAAAATTTTCCAAATCGGTCCAGGCGTCTTTGAGAAATCGGGGAACATACATAAAAAAAAAAAGATTCCGACGAATTGAGAACCTCCTCCTTTTTTTGAAGTCGGTTAAAAAGTAGTAGCTGTGATCATTGTGCTTGATAGGCTCAGATGCAAACAAGTTACTTAGTCAATCTAAACAAAATCTTGATTGTGGCAACTACTTTTTTTTTCAGTGTTGCAGCGCCGATGCAACGCATTGGAATCGCCCGGGCGGCATCGAACTTAGGCACCCATAGTAGGTAGAAGCCTCGAGCGCTATTTTCCTACCTACATAAATTAAGTTTTAAAGCACTAAGAGGGGAACGCAATTATTTCTAAGACATGAGCACGTCATAAACATTGCTATGTGAAATATGAATATTGGTTGAGTATCATCATGCCAACGTCCCTTCGGGGCTGGCAGTTAGCCAGTTGTCACTCTAGGTGATTAACGTTTGATATGATATTATCATATTTAAGGCCGGTAGCCCATGGTTTTGACGTTAGATATTCCCTTCAGCTATAGCTTTAATAATGTGCCATAATATCTACCGCGAGGCTAAAGTAATTTCAAGAACAGAATAAATCTAAGGTCATCTTTTTTATTAAGATCGATCATTACTGTCAAACTGTCATTCTTAGATCTTCGACAGTCGTTACGGGTCGTCAGAAGCCCGAAAGTGTGACAACCAGTCTTAACAAGAAGTATCGTATTACCCAGACACTGGCTGGTAGAGTTCAGATAGGCAGTCGCTCCATGTAAAATACTGCTATCCAGCATCCAGCTGCATCCGGTTAGACTAGAAGCCAACCCCAATATAGTTGAGAAGAAGCTAGGTAGATTGCAGATTGATTGACACACAGAACCGGTCAAAGTGGAGGTGCTTGGGAAAGACGTCCACTGCTAGACATAATCCAGCAGTGGACGTCTTTCGGCTGAAATGATGATGATGATGAAAAATATTGGGTATACAATTATAGATTACACATCATTTATATCTGGTCACTATTGGTACGTAATTATTATGCTCCTGGGAATAAGAAAATAGTACTTCAAAAATAACGTCACAGAATAATGTAACTCTAAACATAAGCCTGCAGGGACCTGGGACCGAGGATTTAACTAACAGCTCACTCATACATCCGTGGTTTAGCTAAACGAGTGTTTTGCCAAGATTAGACCGGACTCGCACTAAGTGGATCATCCCTTTTACTCGTTATGTATTTCATTATTAAAATTACATTTTCAATTAAGTAAAACAATTTCGTATAAATTTTAATGCTCGTTTAATTTGGTTGAATTATTTTTAAAGTGGAGTGCCTCCTAGTTCGTTCTTATTGGATTATTGTTGAAGGTTTCTTCTATTTATTTTATCCTTGGATTTTAATTTTAGATGTTTTTATGTGTAAAACATCAAATAAAAAAAACCTCTAGATTTTTTTTCGAAGTTTTATCGAAGATACCTAATTATTATTAGCGTGGAGTGCCTATAATTCTAAGTGGATATTTTTTAAAGTTTCTATTATTTATTTGCACTAGGATTTTAACATGAGATTTTTATCTTGTCTAGAGGTTTTTTTTCAATTCATGTTTTATCAAAGATATCTAGAATGGTGTGTGGCTTGATGCAGATGTGGCTTGCCATGTTTCAGATAGTACAATTTTTGTCTCGAAAGCACGTTAAGCCGTTGGTCCCGGCTGTCATTCGTGAATCTTTGACAGTCGCTACGAGTCGTCAGAAGCCTGAAAGTCTGACAACCAGTTAAGACTGGTTGTCAGACTTTCCAGCCGCAGCAGGAGTTTTTTTTCTTTTTTTTTTCCAGTTACTGGGTTGTGGAGGTCATATAGGCAGTCGCTCTATGTAAAATACTAGTATTCAGCTGCATCCGGTTAGACTGGAAGCCAACGCCAACATAGTTGGGAAAAAGCTAGGCAGATGATGATGATAGTACAATTTTTGTTTATCTAAATCATGATACTCTCGCCTCTCGCCTCTGTACATTTATGTGCTTGAAGTATTAAATAAATAAATAAATAATAGATACTGTGACTGGTACTGTTAGCCTGCATCATCCCACTGCTGTGACTGGTACTGTTAGCCTGCATCATCCCACTGCTGTGCTAAAGCCATCTCCGTGACTTCCAGGTATTTCGATCCAAGTCATGATATAGATAATAATTTTTTTTTATAATTAAAGTGAAAAAAAAGAGTAGGTACGCACGACGAAATATCAAGCGAAACATTTTCAGTATAAGATGGCTTCGCATTGTACGAAAAGCCTATACAATGCGAGGTCAGCTAAAATTGGTTATATGAGTAGTTTGAACAGTCGTCAAGATGTTACTCAAACTAAAAACCGGTCAAGTGTGAGTCGGACAAGCACACGACAGGTTTTTGTACCACCGTACAATAATTTAAGACTACATATTTAAAAGAAGACACGTTTATTGTATCAGAACATCCTTTAATTTTTAACTTAATTTTATTTTTATTATTCGTTGTTATTTATTTAACAAGGCTTACCAACTAAACACATACACAACATAAACCTAGAGTCGTTGACATAATATTTATCTCGCATGTTTTTAAATTATAGGAAAGCACGGCACTATCAATTAGCGTACTAGTACATCATACAACAAATAGAAAATTCAAAAACAAATCAAAACAATTAAAAAGAGAATTTGAATACCACGACATGGTTATAGCGGTCATAGTAGACCATTTCAGGAAAAATATCAAGTGTCAAGTCAAGAAAAAGCCTAAGTACCCCCCGTCTTCTCAAGTTTTTTACTTTATAACATAATATTAAAATGGCGCATTAACCGATCGCCTCCATTATCTAATAAGAACGCTTTCTTTAGGGCAGCGCCATTAATCCCGAGCAAGCTCATGCTAGCTTATCGGGTGGGGCTCCTATGTCAGTGGTGTGAAAGAAAAAACATTTTTCCAAAGTCAAAAGTTTTAATACCTTGAAAAACCTGGATTCAGATGGTTTTTCAGTCGTCAATACTTTTAGCGCTAGAAAAAGGATGTGGTCAGTGTGTTAATGATTTTTATTTTTTAAATAAAGTTCTCTAGCACACTATATCACACTAATTTTATAAAAGCGAAAGTTTGTGAGTGTGTGTGTGTGTTTATATGTTTGTTACTTCTTCACGCTTAAACGGCTGGATCAATATTGATAAAATTTTGTATGGAGGTAGCTGACACCCTGGATTTTACACATGGACTGCTTTTTATCCCGATATTCCCACGAGATCGACACTTATGCGGGTGAAACCGCGGGGCGCAGCTAGTTTGTTATAAAAGCACAGACACATTGCATGCATTAACTGACAGATCTAAAAGTTTAATTGAAACCCAAAAATACTGCTGGTCTAAATGTAATTTTCTTTTTCGTGAACCACACACAATACCAACTATTCAGATTCACAATTTACAACCGCTTACTTTGAATCCTCCAAAAAACCATTGGCTGCACAAGTCGGCATTTTTTCCATACGAACGTTGTGGGGTCATTACTCCACTGTTTGACATCATAATTATGTCCAAAGTTAACCCTACTGCAACCCATCATAAAGCATCTCCTAAGGGGCTACATTAATATTCTAAGCTAACAGCTTTAATGTTAATAAAAAAAGAATCAAATAACCCGCTAACAAAACAACCCCACACGTATAGCGATCATAAAATAAATCAAACGAGTTTATGGCCCAACTATCCCGGCATTAAAATATGGCGAAACGCTTAGCGGAGCTGCGGGGTGAATGGAAAAACTATAGGGGTGAAGGAGACTGGATGAATGAAGCTGAGTGAACAAGCCTACGGAAATGAAGCTGAGTGAAGAAGCTGACTGAGTTAACAAGCCTGAGTGAATGATGCATTTGGGATGCATGAAGAAACCTCCTCGTGTAGCGCAGTTTTTTTTTTTATTATTTGAAATGGGCTTGCTCTTGACTCCAGTCTATGTCAAAGGTGACAGAGACAAAGTCGACGATGGAGCGAGCTTACCCAGAAGAAACCTGTTCACTCTCACTTTAAAGAGATTCAGGTTGTATGCGCTCGGAAAAACAGACGCAGGTAGAGAGTTCCACTATTTTGCTGTGCGCATTATAAACGACATTTGCAAACGCTTAGTGCGAATTGGTGGAATAGCAACCAGGTAGGGATGGTAACTTGCAGTGCGCCTGGATGTCCGAAGGTAGAAGGGGGCCGGTGGAATGAGGTCGTGGAGTTCTTGGGTACACTCACCGAAGTACAGTCTGCAGAAGACCGACAGGCAGGCAACCTTGCGGCGATGAGCCAAGCTGTGAAGCTTGGCATCCACCAGTTTTACGTTTGTTCCGCCAGTTACTTAATTGAACCGAGCGCTCGGCGCATCCTGGAGTGTCACACCCAACACCTTATTTGAACTGACCACTTCTTCCCTTGCGGTGGTAGGGCTAACGCCCGCCTGGTTTGCGACCACTCTCCCACCGGAGTCCGGCATCAAACAGCCTGCTGCGTTTCGTCGATGCGTGGGAGTTCCAGTGCCTTAGACATTTTCTGGGCACGCTCGTTCCATCATAGACCTCATCTATCGTTTTCCATCAGGCGTGATCGAAGTCAAAAGCCATTCAGCAATTTAAAAGAAATGAAGCCGAGTGAACTAGCCTGGGTGAATGGGGTTCCTCAGTGTTCTGGTAATAACGGTCATGAAAAATGTTACTTCCACGGTTCACCAACAAAATAAATAAACAAATAATTATTTATTTTACCAAAAAGCCTTTAATTAACCTTATGACTAAAACATAAAAGACTGACTCCTAAACTAGGTGTAAGTTCCTGTGATTTAGAACGAATTTCACCAAACTTCTATACCTAGAATAAGTCAGAATAAATTTTTTAGCAGTTTTTTCATACTGGAACTGTCAGACGTAAATTTTATTCCACGGATTATAGATTTCTGACTTTGGTAAAATCAGCCCTTAGGAACAGAAAAGTATGTGCCAAACAGAGTCGGTATATTAAAATACTAAATCACAATATTTTAATGATATTTTTATGGTCTGGGGCTCCATTTAAATCGTCTTACAGAACAGAGGTGCCTCGTAAAGTCTCACCTAAAAAAGACGACCTTAACGGTACAACGCAGATGAAATGCACTTCAAGTTTTCATCTCAACGCGGGTTTTACAAAATAAACAAGTTTAAGATGTCACCTCTCGCATAACTCAGAAAAAAATGAAGAATGAGTTTAAAAACCTGACAATAAACATTTAATGCAAGTTGGAAAACATTCAAAATGTTTAAATGTGTTCAAATACATCATAATGGGTCATAACGCGGGGCAGTAAGGGGATCAACAGGCAAATAAAAACTTCGCAATTTGACGTAGTGTTAAGAGGCTCTCGCGATAAATTTGTTGTTCACCCGAAATCGTAAAGCCTGGGTGAATGTGTGAAATTTAAAGCATTAGCCGCGGTAGGGTTATGTTCGCTCGCGGAAGTTATTGACACTTCCCAAGTGTTTATTTGAGAGGGTTTAAACATGCGTTAAGTTTGGTTATGTTTGTGCGATTGTTTTTGACAGGTTAAGCAGTTTACTTGAGCGTGTAACTTGACAAGTCACTGAATTAGTTTCTGGCACAGACACAAGACTTAATTACTACTTTAAAATGTAAGATTTAATTCAGAAGTTAGAGGTTTGGTGAATGGTTCATACGTTGTCCTGAATAAGAAATTACTAAAAGATGATTATGCAGCAATCATTAAACTCACTTTTTGAAGTGAAACTTCTTTACGCATGCTTGACTTGGGGAGTAAGCTGGCGAAAGCGTGACGTAAGCGTTAGGAAAAGTGTGATCGGGCGAGGCGAACGGGAGTTGAGTGGGGGATATAAGCAAAGAACACATTTTCTTTCTCTCTTCCTCTCATAGCCAAATACGTTTGAAGTTTCACTTCAGTCGTGTTGTCATAAGCATACTCTGTTTTTTTCCTTATGAATCTATTCACTAACTACAAACACCACATGTTACGATACTTAAGAGCGTTTACGCCGTACGGAATTTCATACAAACTTACAAGCCCTTGTTTTTCGAAATGAATGAACCGATTTTAATGAAACTTCATACGCATAAGCAGGATAAAAGTTAGTAAAGATCATTTTCGAAATGTCTTATTAAAAAAAAAGACGGGTTGCACTCCGGGAGTGCCGGCAGAAGTGAAAACTTGAATATTAACGTTGAAATAAATCAATTATTAATTTAAAAAGCTAACAATCTTAAAATAATAATATGTACAAGTATATAAAAAGGGAAAATCCACCACCACCACCAACACCACCATCACCACCAGCACCACCACCACCACCAACACCACCACCACCACCACCACCACCACCACCACCAGCACCACCACCACCGCCACCACCACGAGCACCACCACCACCACCAGCACCACCACCATCACCACCACCACCACCACCACCACCACCACCACCACCACCACCACCACCACCACCACCACCACCATCACCACCACCACCAGCACCAGCACCAGCACCACCATCACCACCAGTACCACCACCACCACCACCACCACCACCACCATCACCATCACCACCACCACCAGCACCATCACCATCACCATCCCCATCCCATTCCCATCCCCATCACCATCACCATCCACATCACCATCACCATCCATCCATCCATCCATCCATTATCGTGTCTCACTTGGTTCACTTCGGTTGGCGCCGCCGTAGAAAGCGAGGGGGGGGGGAAATCTCTCCTGACGGTCACGTGTCCTGACGCGATGCCCTGACGCGAGTTTCACATTTTTTACCCATTACAAAAAGTGTGCAACGCCGCTAAAGAAGTTTACACTTCAAAAAGATAACTGGAAATCTCTGTTTCTATGGAAAATTTAAAATCGGTCTAATTTGGCTCTAAAACTGTTTCTCGAAAATGTTCTTAATTAACTTTTAAGACCTTTGTATTCTGCTTATGCTTACGAAGTTTCATTAAATTCATTTCAAAAAACCAACTCCTGCAGTTTCGACATTAAACAGCGACAAAAATCGGTCGCTAAGTCATATAGTTGTCAAATTCCTGTAATAGATTTTCAAATTTATTTCGAAAACTCAAGGTTGAAAATGTATTAAAGAAATTTGACATTCTATTTTTCGAGAATTATTATTAGAAGGCTGAAAGTCACTCAAAGGACAATGGAGAGGGCTATGCTTGGAGTTTCCCTGTGGGATCGAATCAGAAATGAAGAGATCCGCAGGAGAACCAAGGTAACCGACATAGCCCGAAGAATTGCCAAACTTAAGTGGCAGTGTGGGCAGGGCACATTGCTCGCAGAACAGATGGCCGATGGGGCCGAAAGGTTCTGGAGTGGCGACCGCGTACCGTAAGGCGTAGCGTTGGAAGGCCTCCCACAAGGTGGACCGACGACCTTGTGAAGGCCGCAGGAACTCGTTGGATGCGACAAGCACAAAACCGGTCGAAGTGGAGGTGCTTGGGGGAGGCCTATGTCCAGCAGTGGACGTCTTTCGGCTGAAATGATGATGATGATGATGATTTTTCGAGACTGCAGGACCAGGGCTTGAAAGTTTGCATGAAATTCCGTGTCGTAATAAAACGCTCTTAAACAGGATACATATTACTGTGTTGTGTCGTGTCGTGACGTCTTCTGACACAGTGTTACCTAATCAAAACTCGTCCTGATTTGACGTACTCTTAAACAGTTTCGTTTGGTGTATCCCGAGCTACACGACACAACACGATACAGTAATGTGAATCTTTTGGTACGTCTACTACCTACTCTATCTCGTTGAACACGTTCATAATGTCATACACGTGCTTCCATATTTGACACGCGCTTGTTTAGGGTTGAACCTTTAACCTTAAGAATGCGTACGACTTGACAGGTGACCCACAATATTCTACGCATAAAACCAATGAGTACGAGTCACTAGATAAACAAAAACATTATTTTTACAGCCATAGCCCAGCTGCTAACTATAAGTTACCCGTGTGAACTATCTAGGGGTTATCTTACAAATGATTGATTGATTTCAAACTAATTATCGTTTTTACTATTACGGAGCCAATTTGTTAGTGTTTATGACGCAACTTTGACCTTACAGCTGCATATTAATAAGACGTATAACAGTTTTGACATCTTAGATGTATGTGTCGGTCAAGGGGTAAATTAGGAGATGATGTAATTTGAGTTAGTTTACGTATGTGATTATTAATAGCTGTATTTCTAACGTACCTATTTACTTTTTCTTATACCTTCTGTTTGGCGAGACGAGCTTTTTTTTTTTTTCATTGCTAAATTGGTCTAAGATGGAACGAGCGTGCCCCGAAGATGCCCGTTCAGCAGACGGTTTGTGGGATCCACAGATGCCGTGGCAGAGAGTTCCAAACTTTGGCTGTGCGCATAATAAAAGTGGAGGAGAAGCGCTGAGTACGACTCGTCGGGATATCAACCAAGGATCAGGTCGTGCAGCTCCTGCGCACACTCTCCGAAGTATAGTCTGTAGAAGACCGAGTTAGAGAAATCAAATGACCAGTGGGCCACATTAGCCCTGGATCGAAAGAGTTGGAAGTCATGGGGAGAGGCCTTTGTCCGGCAGTGGGATGATGCAGGCTGACAGTACCTAATACTTACTTAATCAGCCTATAATGTTCCCACTGCTGGGAAACACGCCTTCTCTCGGTAAGAGGGAGTGAGCCATGGGTCCGCGTGGTGGATACGCGGGCCCAGTGTACGTTGGTAGACACAGTCACATGTCTTCGAATTTTTGATTCTAGGACATGGTGGGTTCCTCACGATGTTTTCCTTCACTGTTTTGAGAGCAGTGGTGATTAAATTACTAACACAAAGTAAAGCGCCTGCCTGGGTTCAAACCTACGACCTACAACTCGTAAGTCGCGGCCGTTACCACTGGGCCACCATTAAGATAAGATGATGAAGATAATGATGGATATAAGATTATTTTGTGTATTTTATACAGGCTGTTACGGAAAGAGTATATCAATACTTAACGGGTTGAAGAGTGTATCTGGTCTAGAATCTCTGTACAAAATTTCAGCTCAAAAGCATTAACTTTGAAAATGCTTAATATTTTTTTATTTCGACTTCACGGCGCTGCACCGGCGCGCGGCGGCGTGATGTGCGTGTACTAGGCGCACAGAAACACTACAGATAATGGATAATGACCCTCGTAGTGCGGTGACACGTTTGTTATGATTTCGATTTAATAAACTATCGAAATAAAAAAATATTAAGCATTTTCAAAGTTACTGCTTTTGAGCTGAAATTTTGTACAGAGATTCTAGACCAGATACACTCTTCAACCCGTTTGTATTGATATACCCTTTCTGTAACACCCTGTATATGGGCCTTAGTTGCCTGACAGTAAAATGATTATTATTATTATGTATAATGATTACTCTGATTAACAGTAACTGTTTAGTAAATAAACAGATGAACCACCTTATAGTAAGTGTCACCACAGCTTATGAACATCTGCAATACCAACGTAATGCCATAGCAAAGACCAAGCTGAAATGCCACATGTGCCTGTGATTACACCAGCAATCGAGAACAAAGCATCACAGGTTGACTGTGGAAATAGGTTTAAACCGCCTCTGTGGTCTAGTGGTAAGAACACCTGATCTTACTTATTTATTCACAAGGCAACTAAAACAGGCAATAATCACATTAGGGTATATCACTAGGTTCAAATTATAGGTTTCGACCTGACTATCACCCAAACCGTAGTCGCACAACATGACCGGCAACAACAAGAGTACCTAATGATACCAACTACAGTAAAAAATAAAAATTATACTTATTTGACAAAATTTACAGCTACAAGGTATGAGCGTCTGCCCTCCGACACACTTCTACATACACAGGGGTTGTGTTGGAGACCAAACACGCCAGGTTAAGCACACTAGACCACAGAGGCGGTCCGCCACCGCTGAAACAGGTCTCTCAGACCCAGAGGTCCCGGGTTCGATTTCCAGTGGGAGCAAAACTTTCTGTTTGGTTTGGTTGGTGGTAGGGCTTGTTCCAAGTTCTCCTGGCTAGCTACCCCCATCTTATCTAAGTCTGTCGCCATAACAACAATATTAACAGCATTGCTGTGTTTCGGCAGTTAGAAGTAAGATAGCCAGTTCCTCAGTGGTTGAAGATTCCGGGTTTCCGCCTTCGGTCTGATCTTCACTTGACGTCAGGTGTGATGAAGACCTAGAGCTCCCCAAGAGTAGTTAAAAAAAAAACAGTAGCCCTCCGGGAGTGCCGACAGAAGTGAAAACGAAACAGAAACAGAATACTTTGCCATCACTCACTGACATATCGGATAACCATTAAAACCGAGTACATCCCGAGGACAGTTGAATACATCCGAAGCAGTGTCGTTACGGTAACAGTGGCGAGAAGTTTTCACTTTAAAAAATAGTTAGGTAAGAAAGAAAAATAGGTTTATTTGTCACAGAAACACGTGGGTATCAGGTTGGGGTCAGGTGGTCAACAGGTAGGTAAAGTGATAGCACATCCTCGGGCTAGCTCTTAAAATAGAAGCTACATAAACTTTAATAAAATTAATGCAATAATTTGAATTAATTATCGCCGTCCGCGTCCCCTTTAAATGTCAAAATGAGTCACTCCTATTTAAGGATCCGATTCTGTCCACAAAAAATAACCTTTGCCATGAGACTTCCTGTTCAATTATTTTAAGAAATTACGAACAAAATAATAATGAGCATTATTATGTTAATACATAAACAAAGTTGCGATACTACAATTAATTATTTTAAATAGTTATTAAAAGTGAAACGTTGATAAGTGCGTGCCGTTTGCTACGGACAGTGATATGCTAAAAGGAACTAAGTAATCTGCGTTCGCGATTTAATAGCCAAACATGTAAACAAACATGAGTTTTTGGAAAAATAACTTTAATTCCTAAACAATAAAGTTCAGTTTACATTACAAGTTCAAACATTTTTATAACTTTTGCAATAGTTCTAGTCACTCTGAAATCAACTTAATTTCCACTGAGATAAAGTTGATGTTTGCTTAACTTGAAATAACATCCAATTGGAGACTTTGGAAATTTGAATACCACCTTACGTTCATATACACAAAGTCACACCTTCTTCCTGTGATGGCACGCAGAAACTACAGAATGCCATCTGCTACGATCCTTAGATAATCCTTTTGCCTCATTTACATCTGAAGCCCAATTCCTGTAATTAATAAAAACGTTTAAAGGACGATGAGTCAGAACGTCCCCCCAACCTTACATTGACCAACAGACTTAAAATGTATCTCATTCGAACCGCCTTAGCAAGCTGATCAATTTTTACTATGACGACATCTCTCAAAAGTGTGGGATATTCCGAGAAAATCATGTTTTAGTGTTAATTTCGTCACAACGTCCCTAATGATGGGCGATTCCGAGATGTTTTAACAATCGAAAGAATCGGAGTCGTTAAAATAAACCATCGAGTCAACCATCGACTCGCCGTTCTACAAAACAATCGAGATGTTTTTCGATTGTCTCGAGTCAATGGAATCGACCGCTAGTTTTCGACTGTTCGAATCAGTCATTCATCACTCTCACTCACCGAGTCTCGCTCGGTCACCGAAGTCAGTCGATTGCATCAACCCGAGGTGCATGTTAGTTAGAGGCGGAGCGTGCCACATTCGATGACTCGAGTCGATCGAGCCGCGCGTAATTTGTGAATGTTTACCTGTACTTACGACGACGATTACTTTGCACTGTTTTCATTTTAACTAGGTACTTACATTTTATTACCGTCGCGGTATTGATTATTTTCGATTGCTCTTGTTGAAAGAATTAGTTTGGATTCGCAATCATAACGCAAGTCAAGAACTCGCGAAACTAAACCATCGATGAACAACTCTCGAATGAACGCGCCATGCGCCAGTCGCAATACAGCTTAAACAGACCGAGTCGGACTCGAGTTCAAGTCGAAACAATCGAGAACCATCGAGATGTTCGAACAATCGAAACAATCGAATAAAACCTCTCGCCATCGCGCATCGCTAAACGTCCCCCCAACCCTTACATTGACCAACAGACTTAAAATGTATCTCATTCGAACCGCCTTAGCAAGCTGATCAATTTTTACTATGACGACATCTCTCAAAAGTGCGGGATATTCCGAGAAAATCATGTTTTAGTGTTAATTTCGTCAGAACGTCCCCCCAAACCTTACATTGACCAACAGACTTAAAATGTATCTCATTCGAACCGCCTTAGCAAGCTGATCAATTTTTACTATGACGACATCTCTCAAAAGTGCGGGATATTCCGAGAAAATCATATTTTAGTGTTAATTTCGTCACAACGTCCCCCCAAACCTTACATTGACCAACAGACTTAAAATGTATCTCATTCGAACCCCCTTAGCAAGCTGATCAATTTTTACTATGACGACATCTCTCAAAAGTGCGGGATATTCCGAGAAAATCATGTTTTAATGTTTATTGCCAGAACGTCCCCTCAAGCCTTACATCGACCAACAAACTTAAAATGTATCTCATTCAAACCGTCTTAGCAAGGTGATCAATTTTTACTATGACAACATCTCTCAAAAGTGCAGGATATTCCAAGAAAAATCATGTTTTAATGTTAATATTGCCAGAACGTCCCCCCAACCCTTACATCGACCAACAGACTTAAAATGTATCTCATTCGAACCGCCTTAGCAAGCTGATCAATTTTTACTACGACGACATCTCTCAAAAGTGCAGGATATTCCGAGAAAAATCATGTTTTAATGTTAATATTTTTGGCACAAAAAATAAGAGTTTGTAAGTAAACCATATTCTTTGATTTTCAAACCTCTCAAGATCAATTAGGAGATGCCATTTAAAAAACGGAAAACGTCATTCGTTACTCGTCCAATTTTTTCTATTCCCATAGGCAGGCAGTTGTCCCACCGGCGCGGCGGCGGCGATGAACGATTAGCGAGTAGAACTAGCAACTGAAAACGAGATGGCGAGCAGCGAGCAGCGTGTGTGTAGTTCCGATAGTTTTGTCGCTGGGCTATCAGCAAGTTTTCGAGTGCGACGGGCGATTACTCGCACCACTCGCTCGGGGTGGTTAGTCTCACAGGGGTTTCTCTCGGCGTGAGCTCTGACCACCAAGCGACCATCGCTGAGCGAGTATCGCTAGGCGAGTATTATCTTTGATAGCTCTTGTCGCTCAGCGACAAACCAGTGAAGCGAGTCCTCGCCGGCAGTGTGAACAGTCAGCGATCAACTGTTAATATATGCATTTCTTTTGTTTACACGGAATGTATATCTATTATACGTTTCTTGAACGAGAAAACAGCCAACAGTTAGTCGCTTCCTCGCCGGCGGTGGGACAACTGCCATATGCTCGTTCACGACGGAGACGCGGGTGTCTTCGTCTTGGGCGAGCTTCAATCCCTCACTGCACTCAGGATTCAAGTCTTAACTCCCTCGCTTCGCTCAGGAGTCAACTCAAACCTAGAATCCTTCGTTACGTTCAGGATTCAAAATAGCGCCCGCGACAACAAGACACTACTTTATCCCAAAATAAATAAAACGATTTTTTATTTTATTTCTAAGCCCCATCGATTTTGAAGTTAAAACTGGTTGCTAGTCTTTTTATAGATCTTTATGAACCTGATAGCACATACAAAAGATCTGTTGCAGGGCGGGGGACGGGCCTAGCGAATTAGAAAAATTAATGAAACGTTTTTTTAATTTTCATTTTATTTCTAAGCCCCATGGATTTTGAAGTTAAAACTGGTTGCTAGTTTTTTTATAGATCTTTATGAACCTGATAGCACATACAAAAGATCTGTTGCAGGGCGGGGGACGGGCCTAGCGAATTAGGAAAAATTAATGAAACGATTTTTTAATTTTTATTTTATTTTTAAACCCCATGGATTTTGAAATTAAAACTGGTTGCTAGTCTTTTTATAGACCTTTGTGAACCTACTAATACATACAAAAGTTCTGTTGAAGGGGGGGGGCGGGTCTCATACAAATATGGTCATCGTTCTTTAGTCGCAATCTCATCTCAGCGGCAACCAATGTCAAAAACTTGTCAAAAATTCAGTGAAATTAGAGGCATTTTTAACCGACTTCAAAAAAGGAGGTTCTGTATTCGACCCGTATATATGTATGTATGTCCGCGATTTTCTCAAAAACGAACCAATTTTGATAACTCTTTCACTAATGTGACCTACATACTTTCAGGAAGGTTTTAGTATATAATACATTAGGTAATTATTCTTATGTACGAAGTTATGTGCATAAATGTACTGCATGTCCGGCATTTCTATGTGAATTCTGATGATTCTTCTAGTCGGTGTATTCAATTCTTCAATGCACTAGTGTTCATTGAATTTATGTAGGGTAGGTACAACTAAAAAGTGAAAAATAAAAACTTTTTTACAAAAAGAACAACCGACTTCAAGAAAAAAACACTACAAAGTGATAAATAACTTTAATTTCGGAAGTCGGTGTCAAAAAACTAAAATGCGGAACCAACGACACCGTCTTCCGAAATGAAAGTTTTTATCACTTTGTAGTGTTTTTTTTGAAGTGGGTTGTTTTTTTGTAAAAAAGTTTTTGACAGATTGAGACTGAGATCAGACTGTGAACGTCACTAACCAACTACCTACATACATAATGAGTACTCAGGCAACAGGGACCGCGGTCCCACTCGCCCAATAGCGTTTCTGAATTGTTCGTCTGGGACCCCAAACCACCTGACGACAAGTGTACGGTAGGCAGCGAAATCAAAAGACCATACGCAATTTTAACCCGACTGTGGCGGAACCCAAAAGAAGGGTAATGTTTTTGGTTGGTATGTAAGTAGGTGTAGCTGTCTCTACATTTATGTTTCTGTAAATAATAAAGTTGATGTCTTCATCGTCTTGCTGTCAGTATTTCTAGCCGGTAGCCGCTAGCCGTCTGAAGTTTTTGCAGAGTTTGTATTACTATTACCGCTATAATCTATACATCTATACAAATAAATCAAATTGGAGTGTCTGTTTGCAATATTAAAATAACCGCTTTTTACTAAATGCATATGGATGTTACACGGTACATATATGAAAACATTTTTTTTTACAATTTTTGTCTGTCTGTTTGTTCCAGCTAATCTCTGGAACGGCTGGTCCGATTTTGACGGGACTTTCACTGGCAGGTAGCTGATGTAATAAGGAGTAACAAGGTCCACGCGGACAAAGTCGCGGGTAACAGCTAGTAACAAATATAATAAAGGTAAAAGGGGTCTCCATACAAGAAACGTGTTTTTTCGGCGTCATTTTGCTTTGCGGTACGGAACCATTCGTGTGCGAGTGCCAACTCGCACTTTTCCGAGTTTTTTCTTCTACCCACATCACGAATAATGAACCAAAACATTCCAAACGCAACGCTTACTTCCGAAAAACCTTTGAAGGAATTAATTAAGTACTTTTCACACAAGGGCCTCATATTATACCCTTCATCTTAACAAATTAATTGCTTGCTCCACTATTGGGGACCGGCGTCCATGTTGTTATCTGTCAACGTAGAACGGACAGCCGATAATAACAGAGTACTGCGCAGTTGCGATAAGCGGCGACTTAACCTATTTATTATTCATTATACAAAAACCGACTGATGTTGATTAGAAAAAAAACTTAACTTGAATTTTTTTTTTGTTCGGTGGAGGTAAGTACCTACTTTATTCTTTGTAGGAAACTTTTCAGTAGCTGCAACTGTTAATTATGATGAATTTATATAGCTGTACTATTTCTGCACAAATGATTCTAGACCCTATTCCTTATTCTAGATTCTAGCGTAGAAATTTTTCGTCGGTTATCAAAAAACAAAAAAAATCTGCTGTTTCATAGAAAAGTTTAAAACCTTCGCGGTCAAACTCAAAAACTCAAACTCAAAGCATTTATTTCAATTAAACCAATTACAGGCACTTTTGAATTGTCAAACGGTCGGTCAGTCAGAAAGATGAAGCTAGTTGCCCATTCCAAAGCGTAGGTACCTATGGAGAAGAACGGGCAAGAAATTCCATGGACACTCTTTTAAATCAAAATAATATGGTTACAAAGTCTTGGTTACATCATTCATGTTAAAAATTATACATGTGAGAACGATGCAGATCGTCAAAAGCGTCCATAATGAAAAGATAAGAAAAAACAACAATTCAAATATTAAATAAAATAAAATAAACCATGGCAGCAAAGAGATGACCAGTCCCTACTGACGGCGCCCGTTCACGAACATGACGCATGTATCAGCACCATTTAGCTCAAAATATATGGCAGAGCTATTTCTTTTAGAATTATGTACAGAATCTATGGTAACAGGTAGTGCATCGATGTCCCTACCAGCCTGTACACAATGTGTTTCAGAGGGGTGTGACCAAACTTGAGGGTGTGGTCCAAGCCATCAAACTGAACAACTTTTTCCCGGGGACCAACATTGTAGGTAATCGTGAAAAAAACATCAGTCGTCCCATAAAAATCTTCAATATCTACTTGACGAAATGTATCTATCTAATCTAATCTAACTAGCCTGTATTGTCCCATTGCAAAACAAAGGCCTTCCTCTCCCTCTTCCACACAATTCTGTCTTTTGCGAGTGTCGGTCAGTCCTTACGGTAGGAGTCAAGCTCGTCCCGCCATCTTCGTCTTGGCCTGCCGCGATGGCGTCGTGCGTTTAGAAGGACCTAATCGGTGGTTCTTTTAGCCCAAATGTATGGGAGCACTGATTTTTTTTCACGATTACGATGTTGGTCCCCGAGAAAATGTTGTTCAGTTTGATGGCCTGTACCCACACCCCCAAGTTTGGTCACACCCCTCTGAATCACATTGTACTGTATAAAATAAATTGGCTAACTCGATGGCCCAGTGGTCGCAAGCGTTACTATCCAGAGGGTCCTACAGGTTCAATCCATGGCAAGGCAAAGTGTAATTGGGTTTTTCTATTCGGATTTTTTTAGTGCTGGTCCGAATTCATGCTCGATGCATGGCTATAGGCTTGCCATAACACAGGACTTAAAAAAAAAACAAGATCCAGACTCCAGGCTGCTCTTGAGAAATTCCTAATATAACCCCCTATAACACTTTGCCCGTTTTATCGAACCTAAGATTCTACGTTCAGCAGTCGCACTTTCGTCCAGCGGACCAATGCACACAATACTAATTAAATCATAAATGCTAAACTGGTTTTCGAATAGGACCATAATATATTTCTACCGCATTCTACCAAATATGGTAGCTTACCCAAATGGTCATTACGGACTAGAGTTCCGTAAATAAATTATGAAACTTTTGTTATTGTGATTTAAGCTACAATAGCGAAAAGGCTAGGTGGTGAAGGGGGGGTCATAGGTTCAAATGGGTAATGCCACATTGAACTAATCACGGCGTTTTGTTGGATGTGGAAATTCAATGACCTATATTGATAAGAGGAATGAGTTTAAACCTTTTTTTAAATTGTTTAATTAAAAATATTCGCTGTTCCTTGATATTAAGATTTTCAGTTTTGTATGTTTTCCTTCTTGCGCTTTAAGGTGAATGTGCCATGGTAGACCGCGAAATTTAAATTTTCTTACGTTTTTTGCAATTTGCAGATCAGTGTCAGGTTGTATCTTGATCCAAATATGATTCGCGACTATAACCGGTACGTATTTACAGAATTATAATAATTAGAATCATTAATATATCTCTTTAAGTTAGATTTCTACCATAAACACTTTTCCATACGAGATTTGTTCTTAACGGTAGAAATCTAACTTAGAAAGATGTATTAATGATTCTAATTATTATAATTCTGTAAATACGTACCGGTTATAGTCGCGAATCATATTTTGATCAAGATACAACCTGACACTGACCTGAAAATTGCAAAAAACGTAAGAAAAATTGAATTTCGCGGGCTACAACTACCCATTCCCCTTAACATAAACAAAACACTTGAGAAGCCCGTGGCTAAAAAATAACAGCCGCACAGGTCGATCGATCAAGTTAAGCTACGCTTGGTCTGTGGGTGGGTGACCATCTATACTTACCGAGACCCCTCCGTGCCTCGGAAAGCACATTAAGCCGTTGGCCCCGGCTGTCATTCGTGGATCTTTTACAGTCGTTACGGGTAGTCAGAAGCCCGAAAGTCTGACAACCAGTCTTACAAAGTGGTATCGTATTATCCAGTAGAGGTCAGATAGGCAGTCGCTCCATGTAAAATACTGGTATTCAGCTGCATCCAGTTAGACTGGAAGCCGACCCCAACATAGTTGGGAAAAGGCTAGGCAGATGATGATGACTTTAATATAAACAAAAATAATAAAAATTGTACCACTGATACCTTCTTTATCTATGTGGAATGGACTACAATTATAACGATATCACAATCAGCCTATAACCACAGATGATATAACGTTCCCACTGCTGGACACAGAATAGAATGTAATTACCGTTCCATTTTTCAGCATAATGATTACTAAAGCTACGGTTTTCAGTATAAAACCGATTTACATCCGTCACCTCACACATCAGGTCCAGTTGAAAACCAGTGTCAGGCACTAGTTGTCTGGCATTATTGCTGAACTGGGCCTTTTTGGCGCAGCCGTGAGGCACACTTTCCTGCTAATTTCTTACGTCGGACTTTTTATTTTTATCTGATGTAAGAGTATGTATCTGGTGTATTGTGTCTTTTAGTCTGTGCTAAATAAATTTATTTTCTTTCTTTCTTTTCTTAGACTGCGGTGACTGCCACATAGCGTCCGCAATTTCCCGGCGAATGACGTCACTGAAACTTTACTTATGATAGTAAGTCGGTTTGTCTTCTTAGATAGCTTTTTTTTACACTGTAAAGTCAAACCCCGGTGCCATCACTTGGCTGGATTGGATTGGCTTATTCCTATAAAGTTGTTTTAATACTCTTAAATCATATATTAAATAAGTCTAAACATTGTATCCTTTATTTAGTTAAAACATTGCAGTTTTAAGAAATCGTTCGCTGAATTTTTCAGCATCAGCTCGGGCAATGTCTTTGAAAATATTCTTTTAAATTCTGTTAGCTTTTCTTTAAAGCTAATAATGGCGGACCGGACCAAATTGACATATCTGGTAAAATATTGGCATCGCCTGAGATATTGTAAAATAATTTAGTGTCTGGCGAGAAGGGAGCTTTAATTTTTCAAATATTGGGAATGTAAGTATTTTTATAGTGTAAATGAACGGAGAGGAAGAAACAATGTGAATTTAGTCCTGTATGTAAAGCGAAATCAATACGTATCATGCTGAGATTATAGAATTTTTGTCCTCGTGTAGGTTCTTTTTATTCATAGCTTTTCGTCTTTTGTTTTTTTAATTCATATTGTTTTGTGTATTTAATTTCATCACCAATGCTTTCAAAACAACGAAGGAAAACGGCATGTCCTAGAACCAAAAAATTTGAAGACATGTGACATCCACCAACCCGTACTGGGCCCGCGTGGAGGTTTTTGGCCCGCTCCCTCTCATAGAGAGGAGGCCTGTGTGCCACCAGTGTGGACATTATAGGCTGGTTATGCTATGCTGTTATTGTCCTGTAAAGCCCCATTCACACAATACAAGTTTCTTGCCTTTGGCATACTATAAAATTGAAGTAACAACTGACTTGCACCGTCTAAACAAAACAATGTGTAGATGGTACAACTTTTATTGTTGCTTCGACTTATATTATGCCAAAGGCAATTAAATCGCACTGTACATTCAGGCTTTAGGGTTATAAATAATTACTTTTTTCTTTAAGTCTATGACATGACGTGTATACAAGCTTCATAGCATGTGACATTTAGTAATCTTCGTCGAGTTATCCATACTTATATAATATTATAAATGCGAAAGTGTGTCTGCCTGTTACCTCTTCACGCTTAAAACGCTGAACCAATTTAGATGAAATTTGGTATAGAGATAGTTTGAGTCCCGGGAAAGGACATAGGATAGTGTTTATCCCAGAAATCATTATTTAAAGGGGGTGAAAAGGGGGGGGGGTGGAAGTTTGTTTGGGGAATCAATAGCCGCCGAACCGATTTAGATGAAATTTGGCACCTGGATAGACCATGACCTGGATTAGGAAATAGAATACGTTTTATCCCGATATTCTTACGGGATCGAGACTTACGCGGGTAAAACCGCGGGGCGCTGCTAGTATCATATATCTTTATCGCAGCAAGCAGAATATAATCACCAATTTAAATTCAATAATCTATATTTTTTTGCTAAATAATTAATCCTATTTCTCAATGAGCCTAGCTATAATAAATCCCTTCATAATTAGGCCTATCTTTATATGGCAATGGCTTACGTTACCTGTCCGGGTATGCGGAACTACCAACATTAAGATAAGTACTCCATCTTGTCCACATTTTTTCTGTAATCCAATATGGCCGACTACCTTTGGCAGACTTTGTGGCGGCCGGCCGTGAGGTTCTTATAAGGAGGTGTAATGAGTCGTGTGAGAAAAATAGCTGGCTTTATTTATTTTATTTACTTAGATTGTGTGATGATCTAAATGCTGGTGTGTATTTAATTTATGTGAGGATTGCGAGTCTGTTGCCACTTATACCTACATATTTTATGTATGTATGCTCCATGTAAAACGCCATGTAAGCCCTTTCTTATTTTTTTTTGTGTTTATGTTCTTTTTGCGTCATGTTTACCGTACGTAAACGTAAGTTCTTTCTTTCTCTCTAAAATTGAATATAAAATAAAAATAATTGAATTTTTACTTGTTTTCAACATTTAACTTTTAATACTAATTATACTAATTTATTATTTATTGCACTCCCATTAATTTAGCATCTAGTGGTCGTATTTTTAGATTAAGATTAACAAAGAATAGCACCCATCCATATACTCACTTTCGTTAAAAAATCGTATGATGGCAAAGCAGTATTATGACACTTTCCTGGATAAACTCTTGAAACGGGTACCTCTCTAACAGAAATCGCTATTTCGAATCATAAGTAATATTATTATTCTGCAAAAAAGCGTTCATTCGTTTTAATCATTAGCATGTTATATTGTGAATTATTCTGCACATCAACTGCCTAGCCTTTGCATCAACTGTGATGAGGTTAGCTTACAGTCCAACCGGATGCAGCTGTATTTTACATAGAACGTCTGCCTTATACACCTGCACAACCCAGTTACTGGGTAATACGGCACCCCTTGGTAAGATTAATTCTCTGAATTGTTGTTTTTTCTCATCTTTTCATTATGGACGCTTTTAACGTTCTGCATCGTTCTCACATGTATATTTAAAATTAATGATGTAACCAAGACTTTGTAACCATATTATTTTGATTTAAAAGAGTGTCCATGGAGTTTCTTGCCCGTTCTTCTCCATAGGTACCTACGCTTTGGAATGGGCAACTAGCTTCATCTTTCTGACTGACCGACCCCTTGACAATTCAAAAGTGCCTGTAATTGGTTTAATTGAAATAAATGCTTTGAGTTTGAGTTTCAGTTCTCAGACATTTGGGCTTTTTTAATTATGACGCATGTGTACTTATTTAATTCCATAATTTTATCTGAGAACATCTTGATGACATGAGCTATCTTCTATTGCGAAAGAGCTGTAGATTATTTTCCCATGGCAGTAAGGCATGACACACACGAGTGACTAACAGATGTATCATTAACATGCGCTGTTGTATACGGGGCGTTAGTCATGGTGCTCACTGTAATTAATATCGCATTTGTTTTATATTATGTATATTTATAATGATCTTTCAATTAGGAATTTCTTAGTAGCAGCCCGGTGTCCGGATTTGCGGCCGGTTGATGAAACATCGATGGAGAAATGTCAACTCAGTGTGCTTTACAATTCTGCGTGCTCCCTTAAGAAATACAGGCATGATGTTTGGTCTATGTTCCCTTAATACCTATACAAGAGTTTTTTGGTTAGAAGCGTCTTCATCACTGTCTCGAAGGAAAGAAAGGAAAATCTAAAGAAAGAAAGACACAAAAAATAAAAAAAAGACGGGTTGCACTCCGGGAGTGCTGGCAGAAGTGAAAACTTGAATATTAACGTTGAAATAAATCAATTATTAATTGAATTAATATAAGTAACTCATTTTTTTTTCACTATTTCTGCGTCACTTTTTTCATTAATAGATACTTTGTTCAATTTCCATATTTTAAACACTTTATACACGAATTTTACGAATACACAGCAGTGTAGGTACTACACCCACACCCACACCCACACCCATCCATCCATCCATCCATCCACCCATTGCCGTGTGTCACTTGGTTCACTTCGGTTGGCGCCGCCGTAGTAGTCTCTCCTGACGGTCACGTGTCCTGACGCGATGTCCTGACGCGAGTTTAACATTTTTTACCCATTACAGACCCATTAAAAAGTGTGCAACGCCGCTAAAGAAGTTTACACTTCAAAAAAAAAGCAAAGAAAGACACAAAGAAATAAAAATAAGGAAAGATAGAAAAACTGTTTATCCTGCACAAATTCAACTATTAATATTAGTCCGCGCGGAACTAGTTGGCCGCTGAGGTGGGGACAGGGGTGAGGCGGCGGTTCACAACGCACGTATTCAGTAATGCTCCCCCGCCCCTCCGTCCCACCGCTCACATACTTAAGGCGCGGCCAACTAGTTCCGCGCGGAATATAACAACAGGGCAGGGGCATGGGACCCAACGAACAAAAAACCGCAGTCAGCACAGTTTATTTATGGTCACATACTAATCTATTGAACAATAGTGCCAAAAACAGGTTCAATTCCATCAATCAGTTTCTAGTCTAGTCGACAATCAATTACCTATAACTATTTTGCGACAATCTCAACCACATTTGCGACTAATCGTCAATATGTATAGCGAGTATTTAACTGTATCGCAGCTGCGGTCTCCACACAAAGCCTATTGCGTTCGATTGTCAAACTTAGTTCAAACACCAAATATTGAAACGTTACAATTGCCATTTTAAATATTAACGACACTGTTATTGTGCTCACCGAGTTTAGTTATTTAGTTCGGCTTTTGTGTTTGTAAATTGATTGTAAATGCACTGCCTAGTTTTGAGTGGTTAAAAGAAAAGAAAATAGGTTTATTTGCGGTGCGCTTTTAACGCGTACATCTTTTTTTTTACATCATTCTCACATATAATTATATAAATTCAACATTATAACTAATATTTTTGTGAAAATATAATTTAAAAGAGTGTCCATGGACTTTCTTGCCCGTTCTTCTCCATAGGTTAGGTACCTATGGAATGGGCAAAATAGCTTCATATTTTCTGACTGACGACTTCTTGACGATGCAAAAGTGCTTGTTAATGGTTTAATTGTAATAAATGCTTTCAGTTTGAGTAAAACACGCCGCAAAGAAAAAACACAAAAAGAATAAGATGGGGGAAAAATGCGTCATATCATCGCAAAACGGCCATCAGGAATCAGAGTTTGACAACCAGTCTTACCAATGAGTAATGTTGTCCGATAACTGGGTTGTGGAGGTTAGATAGGTAGTCACATGTAAAAACTGATATTCAGCCGCAATCGTTAAGATTAGAAGCTGAACTATGTTAGAAAGTTGGGAAAACCTAGGCAGATGATGACTAAGGGTTGCAGGAATTACAGGACCTATCCTTGTGGCGAGCTGGGATTAAGCCTATATCCAGCAATAGGGAATTGCTGCCTGAGTTGGGGATATCATTATGTTCCCGACCCGTAAGTATCTCCTGTTCAACCATCGATACCCTTAGAGTGGACAAGACTATAATATTTGCCAATTAACAGCAAAATACTTTTGTGGGCCGTTTTACCATCCTTATAAGGCTGGAATTTGTAAACCTATCTTGTACATAGAGCTTATCACGACTCTGACTTTGAAGCCGAGATTAGTCATAAATGATACTCAGCACGCACTTTGTTTTAGCATTCATTACTTCTGTCACTTTGGCAAAACTGTCAAACAAGTGCAAGATAGGGGGGGAAACAAAGCAACGTTTATCAATCTCGACTAGAGTGATATTTGACTAATAAATTAGCATAAAATATTTGCAGAAATACAGCAATATTTGTCCGAGGCAAGACAACATAATGTAGACATCAAAATTGCCAACATTTATTGAATTGTGTTTGACATTTGAATAAAATTCCTATTATTATTTCGCAGGCAGCAGTGCAAAGGCCCAGAGGGGCCGACAAAACCGCGCTTTAAATATTTTAAATAGTTAAGAGTGAGCACACATTGTAGATTTGTCGTGCGACTTCCTTGGAAATTGGGAGTAGTAGACTGCGTTGTCGTGTTGGCAATTTGTGCCTTTAATTTAGCTTGTAGATTCGTTACTGTTAGGACATATAATTGGGTGCCTTATTTTTTAAGACAGGTCTTTTTATTATATAAAAGTTGACACTTATGGAAAAAGGCAGGGTTTCATGAGTGCAACTAAATTAAATATCAATTGATAGACTGTTTGGTGTTTTTTTTTGCTTGCTTATGAATATAATTATAACCATCAAAATAGATTAGGGGGATATGAAACTAGTTTTAATATCCTAAAGAGATATTGAGGAAGTGATTTATTTTATATTACTGCCTAAATATCCTTTATTGTGCGGGAAAAAATGGGTATGTAATTTATTAACTTTATTGATTTCAAATATAGTAAATGCTTCCGCTAAAGCCTGATTTTCATGCTACAATTTAATTGCCTATAATAATACCATGAGCTAAAGCAAAAATAAAAAAAATATGATGCACGTTATAATTATGTTCCTTCAAGTTTAAATTATGCCACAGGCACGAAACTGGCATCGTGTAAATGGCTTTAAACTCTCGCGACGGAAAATCGCAAACGCCCACTGCCACTTATTTTCTGTTTTAGCTGAAAAATCTGCGACTAAATGTTAACACGAAATACCTTCCTGGATATCGAGCGTTTGTTTTAATTAAAATTTTAGGCTATATCCAAACTATTCAGTTTCATTACCTGCAGTGTGTTGTGACGGGAATGTGTCTGTTCAATATTGGTTAAAATGGGAAATAGGTACCTTGTTATGTGGTATATTTGATTTTACGCAAGTTAATGTAGTATCGGCGGTAAGGGCTCGTGGCTAAATGTATCAGCCACATGGGTCGATTGAAGGTTAAGCTACGTTTGCCACGGTCAGTTCATGGATGGGTGACCATCCTTTACATATCGAGACTACTCCGTGCCTAGGAAAGCACGTTTCGCCGTTGGTCCCGGCTGTCATTCGTAGCGACTGCCTAACTGGCCTCCACAACCCAGTTACTGGGTATCGTTACCCCTTGGTAAGACTGGTTGTCAGACTTTCCGGTTACTGACAACCCGTAACGACTGTCAAAGGTCTAAGAATGTCAGCCGGGATCAACGGCTTATCTTCAGCAGTTCAAATAAACTTAAATCTCCTCTTCCCTTCATATATTAAATAGACGACATCACACTACCGATAATCCTCACGACTTTAGACTGGAAGACAATGTCAAGTTAGATGTGCGATAACAAAGTATTTCAATAAAGAATCAATGGATACTCAGAATGGCGTGGGAACGGTTAGCTTCACTATTATATTGTATTAGTGGCGGGGAAGATAAAACCAGTGTAGGTATTGCGTCGTTTAGATGCGGGGCTGACTTATTCTGGTAGAAATTTTGGATATTGTTGATTGTCACATGTCTTCGAATTTTTGGTTCTACGAGATGCTGGTTTCCTCACGATGATTTTCTTCACCGCTTTGAGAGCAGTGGTGATGAAATTAGTTACACAAAGCTGGGTTCGAACTCACGACCTACAACTTGTAAGTCGAGGTCGATACCACTACGCCACCACTGCTCCAAATCAGAAACATTAAAAAAAATCTGTGATTCCTGCGAACACAGACAGGTAAACTCAAAATCATAATTATCATAGCGTAGATTTCTGGCAGACTGGGAACGAAAAATTCTGGACTGGCGACCGCGTCCAGCTTGGATGGTCCCCCATAAAGAAGACTTGCAATCATGTGAAGGTCCAAAGGAAGGAACAGTACTGGTTGAACATGGCAATGTTTTAATGGGAGTGAAGTATGTCCACTAGTACAGTAGTGGACGCCATTACGAATGATGATGACGATGTTGATGAAGTATATCCAGTACTTCTTGGGCAGTCAGTTCCGCTACTATTCTAGCCGACTGGCTAATCATCTTAAGAAGAGAAAAATTATAAAATATTTGAAAGTCCATCTAGCATCTACCTCGTCCTTTAGTTCCAGAATAGTGGCAAACGAAGAACTTAAACTGGATGCAATGGCGCGTACTCCTGGAAATTGTCTTAAGAGAGCAAAGACGTTCCCTGTTAGACGACGAGTTACTATTAACTACTAGTGATGGGCTGCCACGTTAGGATAATGGTATGTTGTCGATGAAACTGCACGATTTTGTTTTGTGAAAGAAAGAAAGAAAAGAAAGAAAATGCGTTTATTTGCGGTGAACATGACGCAAAAAGAACATAAACACAAATAAAAATAAAAAAGAAGGTAAGGGAAACATGCGTCATGCGTGGTAGTGATGAACTGATGATACTTATGATAATAGTGTACTTAATCAAGAAATTTAAGCGCGCTGCAAATTTATACAGAAAGAAAATTGATGAGTTGTTGTTGTTGAACCTACTAATATAATATAATTATACACCCAATTAAGCACATCTAATAATTTATAATTTAAATTAATATGGTTTGGTACTTAGCCCTCTTCCTCGCTCCTAATTTTGCTGTGCCCGACAGGGTCCATATAGATCTTTTACTTTATAATACCATTATGTAATACATGTGGAATGCAATAAAGAATTGAGTATTGGGGCTTTATTAATCCCAGTTGAAAAGTCATGTCCAAGATTTTTTCTACGCGACAAATTTTTAGATAGACTAGGATAGAGAATGTTTATTTGCATAGAGTGTAGGAATACAAGTCAGTGGTTACAGAATAATGCTGCAAGTTGTTGTTATGTTGCATATAACGTAAATGGCAAAAGTCTAGTGAAAAGAAACGATATGAAACTCTTTAAGTTCGTAACAATCTATACTAATATTATAAAGAGGTAAAATTTGTTTGTAAGTTTGTATGTAGGGTGTAATCTCTGGAACTTCCAGTCGGATTTGAAAAATTCTTCTTGCATTTGATAGCCCAATTCTTCAGGAAGGCTATAGGCTATTTAACGTCACGCTATGACCCTTAGGAGCCGAGCAAAGGCGTTATGGGGAAACGAAGTGATAGAGCAAGAGACGCGAGCAAGTGATGCAATACGACGAGATGGGTCGAGAGAATAAGAAATTTCACGCGAACGAAGTCGCGGGCAGAAGCTAGTAACTTATATGTTGAACGCAAATCATGAAATAGGTTGCCTGTAGGTACCGTTAACTTGACATTACCATAGTTATTATTGTTATTCTATCGATGTTCAAACCATCGATAACACCCCATCTCTCGCGTATCACCGCGGCTCTCAAACTTAACGCATTACTAGAACTGCATTCAGCAGGGAACTTGTCCGTACACTTAACCTGTACATAAAATGGTAATTTGTAAATATATTAAATATATTTAATACAGACGTCACGACTATTTCATAGATAGGGATAGCCTATCTATGAAATAGTCAGTAGTAGTGGGGGTCTTAGTTTTTGTGCAGCAACATTTCGTAAACACGGACATTTCGAGAGCTTACAATAATGTAATTTTACATCTTATTTGCACCTTTATACCTTATAAATTACAAATAATCATAAATAATTTATAACATCGCGCATGTACTCCCCTAAGAGGTATGCAGCAGAAGTACTCAATAAAAAAAAAATAGTGGCACTCCGGGAGTGCCGACAGAAGTGAAAACAAAACACAAACAGAATACGTTGCCATCACTTACTGACATATCGGGTATACATTAAAACCGAGTACATCCCAAGGACAGCCGAACACATCCGAAGCGGTGTCGGTTACGGTAACAGTGGCGCGTATTCAATGGTTTTTCCCATCTCAAAAAATGCCAAACGCGTCTAAAAAAGTTTTCACTTCAAAAAATCTATTTTCTCAATCTGCAACATTGTATCGGATTGATTCGCAAATTCTTGTTTCAAGCAAGATCTAGAGTTAAAATAAAGCATATTTTTGTTTATGCGAATATTACATGACAACAATCGTCAACCACAACACTCTTCAATTAAGGTTAGACTAATTACCGCCCTGGAGTGCTCTCCCTCCGAGCAAGAGGGAAAACTGCCGAATTTTTAGCACGAACGAGCTAGCTCGAGACTTAATTACGTCATACATAAGTATTGCCGGGTGGGTAGTTGGAAAAAAAAATACTCAAAGCCTTTTATGAGGAGACTTGAAGGAAATCAGGCAATAACCTATATTACATATAATACAATAACATTTCACAAAACTGCCACAGAATAGATCAGAGGGGCAATCTGGTAATTTTAAGAACGTTCACAGTCTGATCTCAGTCTCAATCTGTCAAAAATACCTCAAATTTCCCTAAATTTTGACAAGTTTTTGACATTTGTTTGTCGCCGAGATGACACTGCGACTAGATTTTGAACGTTTTAAATTAAGAGAATTGGCCTTCTGAATAAAATGTCAACGCAATGGGGATAAAAACTGCCACTTGCTCACTTCAGATGTCGCTAGTACTGCGGCTCTAAGAATACTTGTGGATGTTAGGTACCTATACCTGCTTAAAGCCTGTCGTTGAATAGGGCATTATCCATGATTAGTATGATTTAAACTCAAAGTGTGTAACGTCAAACACAAATTACGAAAAAAGGTGGATATTTGAATGACAACCTTTTTTCAGTATCCACGTTTTCAACAACTCCAAAAAGTTTGGCAAGAATGATTTCACTCATTACGTCTACCACAGGTAAAGAGTAGGTACTCAATACGTAAATATATAGACGCAGACAGGTACCAAAAACATCTC
This sequence comes from Amphipoea oculea, assembly GCA_945859645.1. Lineage (NCBI taxonomy): Eukaryota > Metazoa > Arthropoda > Insecta > Lepidoptera > Noctuidae > Amphipoea > Amphipoea oculea. The sequence goes on along the minus strand of OX243878.1, from coordinate 1,884,571 downwards.
CGAACCTTCTCTCATACATTAACTTCACTTTTAATAGTCCGGAAATCTAATATCGAATACAGTTCATTCATCACAGCACTAATGCACCGGGCGTACGGTTCGTATACGGCAGGTATCCGGCACGTATACAACAGGTACACGGGACGTATACCGCCGTATACGGGACGCATTACACTGCATTATGTGCACTCGATATTCCGATATTCCATTAGTTTGAGCGCAAATAAGGGATGTTTGATGCTTTGGATCGGTTCCGCTGATGTGTTCGGAATTTGGTTGGAAAGACGAGGTATTTCATAAATTATTAGGATTCTATGTTATTGGGATTTGTTTCCGCACTTAGTCCTTCAAGTGGACTATTTACACTCCAAGGCGGAGTCGGCTATGGATCTCCACCTGAACAGGTTTGCCTTGCTTCGGCCAACCTGGGCTCGGAGTCTGTTTAAAGATTTTAGGTTAGAGCGAGGCCATACGATGCGTTAACGGTGCGGTGCGGCACCGCACCCCAATTATTTCGAGCTATAGGGTGACACATGAGCAGTGCGGCGACGCTGTTTACCGCGGTGCGTGCCGCAGCCCATCACCCCTCCCTGCCTCTGCTCGCAGGTCACAAGCGCGGCGCGCCTATGGTGGGACACCGCACGGCGGCCGAACACATCGTGGGACATGGCATAGTGATTTGTATGTAGGATGACGTTGCGGCACCGCTCCGGCGCCACACCGCACCGATAACGCATCGTGTGGCCTCACACTTACGCAAGGCAACTCATGTCCAGGTGGGAGATCTTCAGCGAGCTGAACAAACGGTGTGAGAAAGGAAGTACTATCTCGATGTTGGATGTTATTATTGCATGCTTGTGAAGTAGGTTTTTATTAGGTAGGTATTTAGTAGGTATCTTAGGCCATTACGTAAGAAGCTTAATTTTATTTTGCACTATATTTTTGCCTGAATAAGGAGTCATTGTTCAGGTCCTAGTGGTTAGAGGCAGTTAACAATTTGGAAAATGTATTCTTCGGAATAATTAAATAAATATAATTATGTGTCTCGAAATATGACTAAAGTTACATAGGCAGATAGAAGATGGAATATTAAATTCTTTATTATGTAAACAATTTAAGTTACATATATAACTAAATCTAGACTTTTTCAAGGGGTGACACAATGTGCGGTCTTAACACTAAAAGCGATCTTTTCAAGACAACCTTTGGATGGATTAAGGTAGGAGAGAAAATACTGAAGGTAGTCTGTGGTGTACCAATTACTATAATTTATAATGGTCTAAAACATAATTATACATGTCTATAAAAATACACACACACACAAATCACATTATACTTTTAGGGAAAATGCAGTCTCGACCAAGCCAAGTTTGAATGATGTAAAAAGGAACAGAAAACAAATGAATTCTAATTAATTACAACACATTAATACTTGAACACCCAATCATCATCTGCAAGAACTCATTAAAAAAGTAATTCAACGAAAATGAAATTAAAATTACATTCTGCGGCTTGTTGGTTCATTATACGAAAAAAAAAACGTGAAAATACGTTTTCCATGTCACATCGTTACGTCAAACGCAGTCGAAACAGAGAGCCATTATTTTTTATGGCAACATTACGGTTCGGCACACGAATCTGGACTCGGAAAATCTTTTGAATTGTTAAATATTTTTGCCCTTACACATTAAAAATGTATTATAATTTTTATTATATCAAATGAAATATTTCGAAAGAATGCAAGTGGAATTTTTTTGTGGTTTTTGATAATAATTGAGAGGAACGATTTTTACAAAATAACGGTAAATCAAGCGCACAGACAGTTTGAATAACTGACCTGATAAGTTATAAATTATCGTTAGGAACGCTTACTTATTTTAGAACAAAAAGTTATAATTTACTAATCGTTCCTTTGACGCTATACTTTACTGCGTATTCTTAATTACCTACCCTTTATAGAAGAAAAACATGACCAGCACTTTTACAGCACAAAAAAAGAAACAAAATTCACAAAACTAATATAACCTGTTTCAAAAATCGGGTAACTTCGCAGTCCAATAAATTCACAAAAGTATCCGCTATACGTGTACCCCATTCGCACACAGTCACAAATAAAATATGCAACAAGGCATAATTAAAATGGCGTCGGCTAATTTTTATAGCCTTTAGCCGAATTTGTATGTTCTGAGGATTTCCGGGCCACCTGCGATGACTGTCTTTTGTTTTATAAAGTTGTTTTTTTAGTTGGATTTGTTAAAAAGTTTTCTGTATTTTCAAGTAAGTGTTGTTACATTTTTTTTTACCTGAACTTTACAATTTTATATTTTCTTTTATAAGTAGCATGTCTCTGTCTTAAATAAATGTTATTGATTTTTAACTAAAAAATGATTCTTTAACTAACAATTTTTTTTATGAATTTTTTGTTTTGTAGCAGTAGGTAGCCGGGCTAAGACCTGGTTAAGACTGGCACAGACCAGGGAAGCATGACACAAAAAGAAGGACGCGTATGCACAGCAATAGCTAGAACAAGGCTGCCAATGACGATGTTGATAGCTCCGTATAAAATGACTTGTCCAAAGAAGAATTAAGTATCACAATCACCTATTTCTGCACAAATTGTCCATTATAATGAGTGTTGACGTGTTTCAATTTGAAAGGTATTATTATAAAGGTATGAGAAACAGGGTGTAAAGTTAACTTATACTCTATAGAAAAGGGAGAATCCTCCGACCAGACGGGTTTCGTCTTGCGGGCAACTGCCCGATGATTCATATCGGACCGTTGTATACGAGTATATGCTTATTGCGCGGTAAACTCTGCTTGCGAGATGCAGGATTGTGCATGACGTCAGTATGACGCGTGGTTCGCACGTGGCGTTGTAGATACCGCTACAGTACGATTACTGGGGAAATTACAGGCACATGACACTTTTCAACCTTGTGGATGACGGGCACGATACAATGATGCTTATGTCCTCGAGAGAGCCTACCGGGTGATAAGGAAATGGAACAACTACTTAACTTGCTGCTTGTTTATGCTTTATTATATTCTACATGTAAGTAAACTAAGATGGTAATTTTGTAAAGTATTTGATTTTTTTTTTGTGAACCCCATTGAGCTGAACAATATAAATAAAACAGTGGCACTCCGGGAGTGCCGACAGAAGTGAAAACAAAACACAAACATAATACTTTGCCATCACTCACTGACAAATCGGATAAACATTAAAACCGAGTACATCCCGAGGAGAGCCGAACACATCCGAAGCGGTGTCGGTTACGGTAACAGTGGCGCGAATTAAATGGTATTTTCCCATCCCAAAAAATTCCTGATGCGCCTAAAGAAGTTTCACTTCAAAAAGACTTTTATTCTAGTTGAATGAAAGTTCATTAACATTGCGCCTGCTTTATCCAAAGGAGTAGGCAGGGTGTATACCCAATTTTTTAAATTATATTTAAGAGCCATCGACCGGATACAAATTCATAGGTACTCTAGGCTAATAATAAGGGTTTCCATTATAAAAAACCGAAAACAGATGGGCCAGTTATGTCACAAAAGTTACTGAAAAACAGACAAAAGCATTAAAAAAACGACTAAAAAACAAAGCCCTTTGTTCCTTCACTTAAATATTAAGTTTCCGTTACATTTCTGATGGTCTTATAACAATAATGCCCTGAACAAGTTGTTAAAATTGAATTATTACATTTTTACCGTTCCTCGACACATCTAATTGGCGAAGCGGCGTGTTTTTCTTAGGAATTATGTGTGTAAGCCGGTATGAACAAAGAGGGGACTAATTATAATGATTTTAACATACAAATGCAAAATTATTTCATATATTTTTATTTCCATGTAATTCTTTTCTCTCGGGTTTTTTTTTTTTGTTGAATGGCCCGCTCTTGATCTCAATCACGCCTGATGGAAAGTGATGGATGAGGTCTATGATGGAACGAACGTGCCCAGAAGATACCTAAGGCACTGAAACTCCCACGCATCGACGAAACACCAGGCTGATTGATGCCGGACTCCGGTGGGAGAGTGGTCGCAAACCAGGCGGGCGTCAGCCCTACCACCGCAAGGGAAGAATTGGCCATTCAAATAAGGTGTTGGGTGTGACTGTCCAGGATGCGCCGAACGCTCGGTTCAGTTGAGTGGCTGGCGGAACAAACTGCGCTACACGAAGAGGCTTCATGCATCCCAAAAGGTTTTCGTTTTACGGTAACATAACATCACGCCAGTCATTCTTGAAGGGTTAGGCAGATTACACCCACATTTCGCCGGTTCAATTTAAGTCTCATGTAATAGGGGGCGAGCCAATTGCAACCACCGGGCACAATTCCCGGAATGTTACTGAGAAATTCCAGAAGAAAAACATTAATAACACCTTGCCCGACCTGGGAATCGACCTGTTCACGTGATAACATAGACCGTATTGTCTAGTTAGTTTAGTGGTTGTAAGCAGTACTGGCTAGGCGAGGGTCTTTGGTACAATTTCCAGATCGGGAACAGAGTGCGTTTTTCTTCAGAAACATCTTTGCGGCAGCCCGAAGTCTGGATGTGACCGGTTGATGGCAATAGACTCATCTAAAACATGGAAATTAAACATAGGCGAAATCTGGGTTTATTATACCTACACTGCTGACATACACCTTTGGGGGGCAATAGCCTGATGTTATTTTACGTAGGCTTCTCAATAAATAGTTGGTTAAACGGTGGTTGGTTGGTTGGATAGTTGGTTGGCTATTATCTCCCAACCCAACCAATTGGTAAGCACATTTTACCGTTTTGTTGTAACTGGCGAAATGTGGGTACACTTCTGCCCAACTCTTCAGAGAAAAAAAAAACGTGATCATCATCTGCCTAGCCTTTTTCCAACTTTGTTGGGCTCGGCTTCCAGTCTAATCGAATGCAGCTGAATATCAGTATTTTACATGGAGCGACTGCCTATCTGACCTCCACAACCCAGTTATTGGGTAATAAGATACCCTTAGTCAGACTGGTTGTCAGACTTTCGGGCTTCTGACGACCCGTAACGACTGTCAAAGATCTACGAATGACAGCCGGGACCAACGGCTTAACGTGCTTTCCGAGACACGGAGGGGTCTCGGTATGTAAAGATGGTCACCCATCCACAGACCAACCGCGGCAAGCGTAGCTTAACCTGATCGATCGACCTGTGCGGCTGTTATTATTTAGCCACGGGCCCCGTGATATTACGATGATTTTACCGTTAGATAGATAGATAGATAGATTTATTTATTTCTGAGTATATGGTACATTAAGATCTTAATAAATAAACAGTTTCACATACACTACCGTTGCCGGTGTAGAAATATTAAAATTACTTACAAATGCAAAGTGGCCAAATTTTAGGTCGTAACAATATAATCATATGACCTAGTTAGTTTGTCATCGAAACTCTAAGATGAAAATTGGTAATTTTTATACAATGTCAAGTTTTATGTGCACAATTTTATATTCATTTATAATGTCAAAACAAAAAAGAAACAGTACAAGTCAATAGGTATACATACACACACACAGAGTAAGTATTGATAAAATGTAAGTAATGTCAAAATTTATAATTTAAAAATTCATTAACTGAATAGAAACAGTTGTCTAAAAGCCAAGCAAATATTGTTCCTCTAAATTTATTTGTTGGCAACACTCTGATGTGTGGGGGTAAATTGTTAAATATTTTGATTGCCATGCAATTGGAATTCCTGCTGTAAAGATGTAGTCTCTGGCTAGGTGCAAGTAATTTATTTGGGCTTCTGCTTTTCACTCTTTTAGAAATGTGTTCATACAATGGGAACATGTGCGAATACCTTTTTACAAACATGCAAATTTCAAAAATATATAGGCAAGGAAGTGGAAGAATTTTTAGTGCTTTAAATAACGGCTTACAATGCTCCAAATATTCTGCTCCATACACAGCTCTGACACATTTTTTTTGTGCAATAAATGCTCTGTTCACATCTACTGAATTTCCCCAAATCACGAGGCCGTAACGCAGCACTGATGCAACATAGCCATGATACGCATTGAGGGCTATTTCTTTACTGGCTATTCGTCGCAGTTTTCGAAGAGCAAACACAAATTTGTCGAGTCGAGTGCAGACTTTTTTTACATGTTCTTTCCAATTCAATTTTTCATCAATAACTATTCCCAAGAATAAAGTTGAAGGTGCGGGTTCCAAAATTGATTGATTGTATTGTATTTGAGGTGGTTTTACCAAAGAATTGTATGTTTGAAATTGTACTAACTTTGTTTTTTCAATGTTTACACGTAAATTATTAGATTCCAGCCATTTCATTGCTTTTAGTATTTCATTGTTAGTGTCAGTTTCTAGATCATTCCTATTTGAAGATTTTATTGTGAGAGTAGTGTCATCAGCAAATAGTGTACAATTATGTTTTAAGCTCTTGCAAAGGTCATTTATATATATTATAAATAATGGAGGCCCTAATACGCTTCCCTGAGGAACACCACAACTATTTATTTTTAACCCTGAACTGTATGTTTTTTTTGTGTTATTGTCAATTTTTGATACTACTGTCCTTTGCTGGCGACTCGATAGATAACTTTTAAGCCAGTCATGCGCCTTGCCTCTTATGCCGTATTTTTCCATTTTGCAAAGTAGACGATTATGTGGAACAAAATCAAATGCTTTGCTCATATCTAAAAACACTGACAATACAGACATTTTGTTATTAAGGGCTTCAGATATCAGTTTGACCAAAGTGAAACAAGCAAGTGAAGTTGAACTATTTTTCCTAAAACCAAATTGGTTCTCAGTAAGTATGCTGTTTTTATTTATGAAATTTATTATTTTCCCGTACATTGCCTTTTCGAAAATCTTTGATAGGATAGGGATCAATGTAATGGGTCTATAATTGGACATATCCGTACGGTTACCTTTTTTGTATAGCGGTTTGACTATGGATTGTTTTAATCTAGTAGGAAATGTTCCTGTCTCAAATGACAGATTAATTATATGACTTAAAGGTGCTACTATGCATTTACTGCTAAGTTTTATTATTTTTGTAGTTATTTCATCATATCCAGTAGCGCTAGTATCATTTAAAGAGTTGATAATTTTTACAATGTCTTGTTCATTCACTGGAGTCAAAAAGATACTGTCAGTGTTAGTTGTAATGTCAATGTTACTTACGTTATTACTATCATTAAGGTTAAATTTATTGGTCATTTCTATAAAATAGTTATTAAATTGATTACATATGTCATTAGGATCATTGATTAAATTATCATTTATTATTAACTCTTTGATGTCATTTTTATAATTATCATCATTATTTATAGTATTTTTTATGATAGACCATGTCGCTTTGCATTTATTTTTAGAATTATATAAATGTTTTTTGTTATTTATTAATTGTGAATGTGATATACATGTTTTTAAAATTCTAGAATAGGTCAGGTATCTTCTTTTATGATACTTTTTGCTTAGAGCATCGTGTTGGTAGTTATAGTATAAAGATCTCTTTTTTATGCACGATATTTTTATACCCTTACTAATCCATTTATTTTTAATTGGTTTTTTATATTTTTTAATTGTTATTTCAGGGAAACATAGCTTGTAAAAAAGAATATATAGGTCATGAAATATATTAAATGCATTGTTACAATCTGTTTCCTCATATACTTCATTAAAACTTAAAGCCGATATACAATCAAGAAATTTTTCAATATTGTTTTTATTGTAATCTCTTTTGACTTCATAAAAGAAGTTCGGAATCTTCGGCTTATTGGCTATCGGAATCGTTATTAAAAGCCAAGAAGATACTCCTGTACTTCACAACATAATCCTCTTACAGTTCGAAAACTTATCATGTTTCTATCCTTACCAACATTATTGAAGTATATTCAGAAACCTAAATTAAATATTATTTTGCAGAAAGCTAGCGGCATTCGCTCCAGGTTGAGTTGCGTTCAAAGAGTATCATGCACTTTGGAGGAGCATTAGTAATACATGACCAACCACGTGTAACTAAAATGCTTTATATAGATAATGTTACATTTTAATATACCATTCTTCATGCCTTGGAATTGAAAGAGGGTAGAGAGTCTTAAAGGTTTTAAAGTAGTGTGAATCATCTAAGTTTTTGGGGCTGCTAACCTCAAGTTTTCTATCGTTAAATCTAGTTTGATATTGGCTTGAAAGAAAAGAGACACCCCTTTTCAAACAGATATTTCACGTTTCAAGTTTTAATATAGTTAAAAGAACCTTTCGCACCATTTAAAAGATAATAAAGTGCGAAAAATACATACTACCAAACTCATTACGGCACTTCAAAATTGATTCCATCTATTTATTTAAAAAAAAATATGAAATTAATTCTGACAAAACTTTTAAAAGCCCTTTGATCATCATCCCTTCATATTTTTCGAGGCCTTGGCTTAAAGAGAGAGATTTAATTAATTGGTCATTATAACCTTAAGGGCTGTTGCCCTGGCAACGGTGGATTAGCCCGGAAAGGGTACAAACCTACCCTTTCGGAGTTTATAGCTAAGATAACAAATGTATTATGTGTTGGTTTAAAAATAGAAGGGTGTTTGTTTACAGAATTATTGACATGCTCCTTTTAAGTATTTGCAAAAGGAGATCCTCGAATGTAAAGGTTGAAATCCGGTTCTCAAGTCACGCAGAGATTGACATAGGTCTATCTTATTTTAATCTCATGGAAAATTGAGGATGAAAATTACATTAAAGAAAGATTTGAAGACTTTTCAAAACTTTTAAGAAAAGTGATTCACTCTGAATAATTTAAATCATTTCTACTAAACGTGTCATCATCTGCCTAGCCTTTTGCCAACTATGTTGGAGTCGGCTTCCAGGCCAACCGGATGCAGATGAATACCAGTATTTTACATGGAGCGACTGCCTATCTGATCTCCAACACCCAGTTACTGGGTAATACGATAATATATCTTGGTAAGACTGGTTGTCAGACTTTCGGGCTTCTAACGACCCGTAACGACTGTCAAAGATCCACGAATGACAGCCGGGACCAACGGCTTAACGTGCTTTCCGACGCACGGAGAGCTCTTGGTATGTAAAGGTAGTCACCCATCCACGGATCAACCGCGGCAAGCGTAGCTTAACCTGATCGATCGACCCGTGTGGCTGTCATTACTTAGCCACAAGCTCCTCTAAGCGTGTGTCGGAAATAAAAACTTGTTCTTCTTTAAAAATACAGCAGATTTGCTACTTTTCACCTATTTTACAACAATTTGCAATAATAATCTAAACATATCAATTTATCACCCATCTTAGGAGTATAACACGATATCGGTCGGTCAAGTGTAACTGGGCCATGGCAATATTTTTTATTGTTTCAGATTATATCTATAATTCATATCATATGGTGTACGAACAGCTTCAGAGAAAAGGAACCCCCCAAGACTTTAAAGATTATCGCCCGAGCGCGCTCGAGCCCGCCGTCGCTCGTCGCTCGAGCGATGGCGGGCTCGAGCGCGCGCGCTCGGGCGCGTCACGTGGCTCTGGCCTCAAGCAGCTCCCTCCCCCGCTGCCGCGCGGCGCGGCGCATCCATCTCTGCCCGAGCATCCACCGATCCCACTCAAATATTATTTGCAAGTTTTTAAATAATTATAATATGGTATTTTTTCGGCTTGTTGCCCGAACCGTATCCCAAGAATAACTTAACTTACAAAAAGACACTTTCCGTGCGATTGAGGATACGAACCCGCATCACCAGGCGCCAGCCGATCACATAGACCGCGCCTTATACCACTAGACTATTGAATCAGTTAGCCATCTTAACGAAAATTTGAATAGCTTTACTCCTTTTATCGAACAAGGTTGATAACGGTCTAATCTTCTAGACATTAAGGTTTAAATTTCAACTTCCACCACGTATTATAAATACTAACACCTTACCGTCTTGTTTTACAAAATGCAATTCGTAACTCCTCAATTTACTAAAAGATAAGGTTGAAATTTGCATAGATTTCTTGTTTGGTTGAATAGAATGTGCCTGATTCCGATTGTTGCACTACCTACCGTAATTTTACTTCAGAAACTTAACTAGCTGTATGAACTGTGAGTTAAGGTTGAATTTAGAATACTTCTTCGCCTTATTTACTAAACTGTGATTGAGGGTATAATTACTTTTCAAATCGTTTCGTTTTCGTGTCGATCCGCTTGTGCGTAATTATCTTCGTCGAAATATTATCCAATTTATTAAGTTTTTGAACAGTTGATTATATTAACCGATAGTATTGTTCGATTAATAACTTTTTGAAGGCTAGAATTAAATAAACTGACGACTGAGGGAAACTGACCAGTGATACGCGGACTCTAAAATTGTTGTTCTCTGGGAACAGGAACAAAGCATAAAGAACGAGATATGGCCATAACGGTAAGATTTACGTTATACACATATATGTATTTATTGTTGCAATCATGTTGCATTATTACTGACAAGTTGGATTTTTTTATGTATTCCTAATATTATTATTTTCGTTCCAGAGAAAAACTGTTCGTAGATGGATACAAAGGTATCATGCAACTGGTGATGTGAAATGTGATCGCCAAGGCCCTCGCTCAATAATTGTTTATACTAATGAATCGGGGCGACACCGTAATATTGTGGAAGTTCACTCAGTGACACCCTTCAAAACTACGCGTTCAAGTGTGACTTCAAGAAGTGATAGACAGTGACGGCCATCCTCTCCGTTATTAATAAGCAATTTACTCGGCAGATTTATTGTGTAACTGATCTGATAAAATTACATTGGAACGTATGAGCAAGTATTAATAATTCCCAATATTTGTGGAATCATTAATTCGTAGTTAATCAAAAATAAACAACCTTTATTATTATCAATCCAGATGCTTTTGTTTACAAGTAGTCTTGTAATGTGTGATGCACCATCTGACCTCACATATTTTTATAATTTCTAATGTTGTGTTAAATAAGGGTTATCAGAAAATGTGATAAAAGAGAAAGATGTATATTGCTATACTTTTATAGTTTAGCATGTTGGTTCTTCCTCTGTAATTCACAGGCACAAATGACAACATTTAATTTTTTAATCTTTTTTTCCGATAAGATCATACAAAGTATAAAAAATTAATGTTTTCACAACTTTAAATGAATAAATATTATTGTAGTTGTTTCTAGAAAAATCTATAAATAAACCGTTATCTAATGTTAAACATTCTAAACATCACCCAGGGTATCTATTTTGTGTTTAGTTAATATTCTAAGTAAATAACCCCAATTTAACACACATAGAAAACTGTATATTCAACCGTGAAGTGGATTCCATGAAGTCCTAGAAATGTAATTAGAGAAATAAATGAATATTGTTTATGCAACATGCCTAGATTTTCTTACAAACCTCATACCTACTTCAACATTTGATTACTTAAATAATAATTAACAAAAATCACATAATAACCTATAAAAGAAACAAAAAAAAAACAAAAAAAGAACTTCTCGTCCGAGGATTTGAACTCGAGACCATCGAATTGTTAAGCCGCTGTCTTAACCACTAGACCAACACGCCATATACAATACGTTACAAAAAACTTAAATGGGTTTAATGTCATTACCAAAAGGGGTTCCTTTTCTTTGAAGCGGACTGTACATAATAAAGGGTCTCTTCGATTCTGTTCGATCGACAAACTCGCTTGGAAATAAAGTCGAAAACCCCAACGTGCCATAACTAACAAACATAACACCACGTCTGTACTCCTCAAATTCAAACTCAAATCATTTATTTCAATTAAACCATTTACAGGCACTTTTAAATTGTCAAGATGTCGGTCAGTCAGAAAATATGAAGCTAGTTGCCCATTCCAAAGCTTAGTAGGTACCTAAGGAGAAGAACGGGCAAGAAACTCCGTGGGACAATCATTTAAATTATATTTTACAAAAATCATCATTACTTTTGAATTTATAATTATAAAATGAGAACGATGTAAAAAAAAAGACGTACGCGTTTAAAGCCTCCAGAGTACAGCAAATAGTATGAAAACAACAATCCAAAAATGGTTAGAAAGAAGTGTACCTACCTATCTTCCTCTTCAATCGGTCCCTCATTACTGAGGATCGTGGTCACTGGACCCTTTCAAGCGGACAAACTGCCTCCATCTACTTCGGTCCAAAGTTGCCATCACCACCTGCTGAAAATTGCTTGAGGACGTAGCTTCTTTTACTTGGTCGGACCATCGTGTTGGCGACCGGCCTCTTGCTCTCTTTCCTTCGGTATTGCCAACAAATCTGTACCTACCTATAGTACACATAAATTTCGCCTCTTATGTGTGCCAGTAGAACAATTCTTTTAATACGAAAAAAGAAGCCAAAACACTCCCATCCCAAAACACTTAAATAAATCCCCATACACTTGCCAAAAAACTTATAAATTATGCTAAAGAGATTCATCTCTGGGTAATAAATTTATAAAGAGCCACGTTAAAATCTGGTAGTAGGAGCCTTATCAATTTCAAGGAAACTTTAATACTTTGCAGCGTCTTTTTAAACTTTATGCTAATAGTAGATAGCTAAAGTTCAAGTTAACCCTGGCTTAAGTAAAACAAAGTGCTTTTGAGTCGAGAAGTTAGGACGGTCGAAAAAAATTGCAATGTACACTGGGCTTGGTAGACGGATACGTCTGGGTTGTTTTGGGATTTTTAGCAGTGTTCAATGATTTCTTATGGCGTGTACTTAACGAAACCCCTAATAATTCCCATGTCCTAAAAATATTAACACACTCAATAGTACACTCTAATCAGTGGCGTGAATTGGTTTTCAGAACAAGTAGGCACTAGGCCGGGTCTAGTGTAAACAAACGCGGTCACTAATCAGAAAAAAAAGTGAGGCCAAAAGTGTGATTATTTGAGTAGGCATGCCTACTTAAGGGTGATAAATTGCGAAGGTCAAACGTCATACTATTACGCGTGAGACGTACGTATTTTTAATTTTGTCGTATTATCTTGAACGAGTAATGACCAATGACAATGTGCGAATAGTACGGGAGCCGAGTAGGCCGTCCGGCGACTGCCTACTGCTGCGCGTGTTTGTATGAAGATTTTGTTTTTCGTTATGTATGATAATTTGGTGAGTTTCTTTTGTGAGGCACACACACTAAAATGTAATTGACAGGCTTATGTTGATATTATCGAGGTGGGCACTGCTTATACGAGTATGCCTATATGCAATGCACGCCACTGACTCTAATATAATATTTCCGCCTCTTTTTGTGTGCATAAGCATTAATTAGCCTATAATTTTCCCACTGCTGGGACACAGGCCTCCTCTCTATCAGAGGGAGTGGGCACGCGGGCCCAGTGCGGATGTTACATGTCTTCCAATTGGCACTAGGCCTGCTTGGTGGATTAAGCCCACTCCCTCTCACAGAGAGGAGGCCTGTATCCCAGCAGTGGGAACATTAAAGACTGATTATGTTATGCTACTGGCATGTGTATTATTGGCTTTACATCTACTCTTCTATCATGAACACAGCCTTACAGAAACAGGTGCAAACTTCTCTTTGCCTTTGTAGGGATTAAAACAACAATAGTTAGATATTTTAATGATGACTGTAATACCTAATCTCCTAGTAGTTAGTGGCGGATTTAGTTCCATCTGCATTGTGTGGCTGACGAATGCGACTGAATTTAAAGGGACTCTTTTTTTTTTTAAAGGGACTTTTTGGAATAAGAAAAAAAAAACCGAGTGTGCTTATGACCACACGACTGAAGTGAAACTTCAAACGTATTTGACTATGAGAGGAAGAGAGAAAGAAAATGGCGCGCGCACTGTTTTCTCTTGCTTATATCCCCCACTCAACTCCCGTTCGCCTCGCCCGATCACACTTTTCGTAACGGTTACGTCACGCGTTCGCCAGCTTACTCCCCAAGTCAAGCGTGCGTAAAGAAGTTTCACTTCAAAAACAGACAGACTCTTCAGCTTTCTTATTAGTAATATAGATGTATTATTATGTAGCAATTAAGAAATTAGAAAAAAAATAAACGCTGCAAGTAAACTGGATAGTAATTAAAAAAGCAGTTAATCAAGAAAAACATTTCAAGCAACATTTTACAAAAGATTTCTATAAAATATTTTTGACGTCTTTAGAAACTCGCTGAAACTGAAATCAACTGAAGTGCCTTTAAAATTCTCGTTCGATATGAAAACGCCAGACAGGAGCCTTTATTTCGTTTCTTTTCCGTTTAAAACAAAATAAAATGGACGTAGAAAACTAAGAACGAGTAATGCCCGTGGGAGGTAAGAGTTCCGGGTTCGATTCCTGACCGAAGCAAGTCAGCTTTAGAGCTTAGTTGGCGTTGTTTCCTCGCCCCTCGGGAATTGTTTGTTCGTACGTATGTGTACATATAAAACTGACGGTTTGAACGTCTTGAAATCTTTTGAGTATTGTTTGACTGCATTTGTAATGGTTGAAGTTTTGAATGCGTTTAGAAAGGTCATTGAAACTTTACCTTTATTTATTTATTACGCAATAATGGCTCCATTTTACATTTATCAGAGGAGTGCAAGTAAGTCTAAGTTGTCTACCTTTACATTATTTATTTATTTAAACTATTCGCACACAAAAAAGGTACAAAGACGGACTTAATGCCTTAGGGATTCTCTACCAGTCAACCAAGGGTGGTGAAGAGATTAGTTGGCAGGTGAACAATGATATAAAAAACTATTAATAATATATTTTAATGAGTTATAAATAAAATAGATACATAAATATGTTATAATTTTAATTATAATACACATACACATTTAGAATAATATATACTTATTAAATATATATACAAAGTCAAGAGGAAGAGGTGTTGAGATAACTACGCTTTTGTTTTGAAAACAGTTCTGTAATTTCCGCTTAAATTCATACCGACTGGTGGGACATTACAAAAATATATAATCTCCATATTATGTGTCACATCATAAAAATCATAATAATATTCCAAATGGGCGTTTTAATCACGAGGGACTAATGCTACAATCTACCAATACACCAGCAGATTGGTGACACATGATTTTATATCCAAATAAGGTGTGAAACCTTCATCATAGATTAATTAATTGAAAACAAAGATGGCACCGGTTGAACAGCCGAGTGTGGGAGGAGGGTTACTTTGTCGCCCGAAGGCAATGGATGTATTGGTTATCCATTAGCCAGCTACCTTTATTTATATTAATGAATGACTAGCAGCGCCCCGCGGTTTCACCCGCATAAGTATAGATCCCGTGAGAATATCGGGATAAAAAGTACTCTACGTGTTATTCTGATGTATAAGCTATATTGCTGTAAAGTTTCATCAAAATCCGTTCAGTAGTTTTTGCGTGAAAGAGTAACAAACATCCAACCATCCATCCTCACAGGGTTTCGCGTTTATAATATTTAGTAGGCTAGTAGAAAGTAGGATAATTTGTGATTAATGATAATAATACCTGTGTTGGTATTTTTTAAAGAAGGATAAATAGAAAAATATGGAATGAGAGAAAGACCTAAGAAAGTAAAGAAAGAGATAAGAAAAACTTAATTGTTAAGGCTTTTTCCTGACCTACTTAATTTCATTACGTAACGTTTTTCTGGGTTTTATACCTCAAAAACGTTGCCTGGTTAAAGAATAACACCTAACTTTGATTCATCTTATCTGACCATCCATCGCTTTCCATAAGACATGATCGAGGTCAAGAGAAGCAGCATTCAGCAATAAAAAAATACTTTAATTTTCACAAAATCATACCAACTTATACCCTAAACAGCCTACACCTCAACCAAAAATCACGAGCACAATAAATAAATAAAAACAAGAACAATAAAGAACAACAACAAAAAAGACGGAAGCTCCGTCTCGGAAGCCGGTATTGTACTATACTCATATTCAAGAAAATATGACACCAGTTTCGCTGTGTCCATTGTAATGCTTGAAAAGTATAACTGGCTCACTTAAAAATACAATACATTCACGAAAAATACACTGAAAACACACACACAGAGACACAAAATCTGTTGAAAGTGCAGCCAAACGCACACATTGAAGGAATCTCGCGATCTGTGCGCACGTATACGCGTCTGTGTTATAATGTGTGCGTCAGGGTCGCAAGTAGTGGGTGTACAAACGCGTACAAAATTCCCGCGCAGTGAACTTCGCCTTTATCTGGTAATGTCCCGTGCACATTGAGAGAAAAACGTTTATTTTTATTACGCTTGGCTACTGCCACAATAGATGTAACACCTAAACGTGACTTATACTTTACTTTTATAGTTTGAATTTGAATTGGAAAGTTTAGCTTTAACGGGTTTGATGTTTTCTGTTATTATAATGGTTTTTCATGGCGGACATTTTAATAAAGGAAAAGTTTCGTTGTAATTTTGCATTGGTTGTGAGAGTGCCAATACTAATTTAATAAAGGATGGTTTACTGTTATCTTTATAGTCGATAATAGTTACCTCAAAACTTAACGTCATATTATGTAACTCTTTGACTTTTATTCGTGCTTCGAAACTAGACATGCAATCTTTTTATTAATAAAAATTCATTGCATTTCGTTGTTTTAGCCATTTTCATTAAAAAGAGCTGGTTCTTATTAGCAGTCATAAGGGGCTTGAGGGAAAGTAATAACAGCCGCACGGTTCGATCGATCAGGTTAAGCTACGCTTGCCGCGGTTTGTGCGTGGACGGGAGACCATCTTTACATATCAAGACCTCGCCATGCCTCAGAAAGCATATTAATCCGTTTGGTCTCGTCAGTCATTCGTGGATCTTTGGCAGTCGGTATGGGTCGTCAGAAGCCCGTAAGTCTGACAACCAGTCTTACCAAGGGGCATCGTATTACCCAGTGACTAGGTTGTGGTGGTCAGATAAGCAGTCGCCCCATGTAAAGCACTGGTATTCAGCTGCATCCGGTAAGACTAAAAGCCGACCCCCATATAGTTGGGAAAAGGCTAGCCAGATGATGATCTATCCATCATGACATAATGCTGAGTCTCCAAATCCACATGAAAATGTTCATTATAAAAAAAAAAACTAAACGCACAAATAGTGCTATAAAATAAGAAAGAATAAAGAGCTTCATTATACACAGCACAGTGCTTATAAAGAGCTTCACTAAACAATTTGAAGCTGCATTATAATGATAAAATCAGAGCATACTAAAAAGATGCACCAAAAAACGATGATGCCGCAGCCTAGCGGAGCATGTGCGAGTCATTTGCGTATGCTAATCCTTGTCCAACGTCCGCGATATAAATTGATTTATCGCCCGCATCGGACGGTTGGATCGGTCGGTCACAGACTTTTATATGACGTATGAAAATGTTGACGCAGGAAAATTGTATTTTCGGAAAGATTGTATGAATATGAATTTTATTATTTTTCAAGGTTTGCGGTTTTCTTTTATTTCTTATGTTTATTAGGTAACCAGCAACCAGGATCGTTGATTGAAACCTAAATATCATGATGAAGCTTACAGTAGAATACTAGTTAATATTAGGTATTCTACTCTGTCTGCCAAACCCTTTGGGATAAACAGGCATTTTTATAAGCAGAAATGTTCAAATATAAAAAAAAAAAACACTGCACTGCACTGTCCTAGAAATTAGTGTACGTTGCATAACTATCATCAGTAACTTAATTATATTTTCCGGTACTCAAAATTCAGTACTATTATTACATAAATGGTATGTATCCATCCATATATACTATATTATACTATAATATTATAAATTCGAAAGTAACTCTGTCTGTCTGTCGGTCTGTCTGTCTGTATGTTACCTTTTCACGCCTAAACCGCTGAACCGATTTAGATGAAATTGGGTATAGAGATAGTGTGAGTCCCGGGAAAGGACATAGGGTACTTTTTAACCCGATATTCCCACGGGATCGAGACTTATGCGGGTGAAACCGCGGGGCACATCTATTTTTTTTTCTAAGTTTAAAAATAAACGTCCTCCGTACAAACACGTAATAAAAAAATTCTCCATTAAAAAAAAATTGTTACTTTCCAACCCACCACAGACTAGCACATAACTATAGCTAACGTATGGCTCGATTACCCGCGCGGCTAGACCGAGGTGTTACTCTGTGGTCAGTGATTAATTTTGTGGTCATGTATCGTGTTCGGCCAGTAAGGGAATGAAAATTAGATTAAAATGGCTTGATGGTCCGTATTAATGGATCATCTAGAGGTCGGGTTGTGTGAGGGATGTGTATTATGTAAGTTCTGTAACATATGTGTGAGCCCTTTACAATAATTTTGATACTTATAGGTACTTGTGGAACGGTGGCGTGGGAAAATTAAATGAAACATCAAGAAAATATAATTATCCATACTAATACTAATATAATATTATAAATTCGAAAGTAACTCTGTCTGTCTGTATGTTACCTTTTCACGCCTAAACCACTGAACCGATTTAGATGAAATTTGGTATAGAGATAGTTTGTGTCGTGGGGAAGGACATAGGATAGTTTTTATCCCGATATTCCCACGGGATCGACACTTATGCGGGTGAAACCGCGGGGTGCGGCTAGTACATATATATTTTTTTGTGATGCATCGATGGCCAGGATTTGAATTGCGATGGGTTAAATTTAAAGAATTTTACTATTGTATAAGATTCGCACAGGTCAAGGAAGCATGGTAAAAAAGAGAGGATTCCTATAGCAGTGGCTAGGAACGATGGGTTACATTATCGGCCTAAAATGTTTCCACTGCTGGGACACTGGCCTCCTCTCTGTGAGGGCGTAGGCCGTCATCCATCACGCGGGCCCAGTGCGGGTTTGAAGATGGATGACATGTGAAAAATGCATTATCTTTCAAAAAAGTATGTCTAGCAAAGACCAGAGCGGCAGCGGGCTGGCCTATTTTTCGCCAAAGAATCAGCATTTCAACATTGCCATACAATGTTTCAATGCTGCCAGCCTTTTGGGCACTTTTCCTATTGACAGCGATGCGGACGAAATTTTTGAAGCCTTATGATTATTTCTCCTCCATTTTCTTATATACAAGGCCACGGGGGGATCTAGGTTACTAAATTAAACTCCCTTTAGAGTTTACTAGGATAATTATTTTAGGAGTCTTTTTATCATATTATATAATTATTCGTTTATTGCCTGTGGTCCGACCGCGTTCGACTTATATTTAAGACGTCAAACCTACGACTCTCTATGCGACACATGCTTGAATGTTCGAATGGAACTTCCTTCAAATACAAGCGGTCTGGCTCGCAAGGAGGTCAGAATCTCTCAAAGAGGTCTCTACATTCCTACATATTATTATTTTTAGAGTGTTAGCTCATGCACCTATTATGTAAATATTATCTTGTTTGAAAATAAATAAAAGAGCTAGAAAAACTATGATTAATTAGTTGACGACTGACAAAAATTTATGGCAGAACAGAAGGCTAATTCTCGTAATTAAAAATGATCAAAACTAGTCGCAGTCTCATCTCAGCGACAAACAAATCTCAAAAACTTGTCAAAATGTAGGGAAATTAGAGGCATTTTTGACAGATTCGAGACTGAGATCAGACTGTGAACATTCATAAAATTACGAGAATAATTGCCCCTCAGACATTCTGCACCAACCCTTAATACATTGGAATAAGCGCAGAAGGACGATCAGTGTAAATATCTTCCCAGTACCTAACTAAAACCAAACATACTTCGTGAAACCCAATGCATAACGCCATACATTTCGCCTCGCCAGCCGTTAGACTAAAAATCTAATGGGATTTGCATGGGAATTGAGTCGAGGTTTACTTTGTGGTCGGTATCATTGCTTAATCCATTTGGAGGCTGCGTTTAAAGGGGCAGTTGTGGTCATAGATTAAAATGGTTTGGGTAGAGGCAATGGAGTTATAAAGGTTTATGGTTATAGAGATACATAATAGAAGAATTGGGTGCAAAGCCTTCATGGGTCGCGATACTAAAGTTAAGAAAAATTAACTGAAATGTTCTTCCATAAGATAATGATTTTCTTTGTTGACATTTTTATATACGAACTAGCTGCGCCCCGCGATTTCACCCGCATAAGTTTCGATCCTGTAGGTATATCGGGATAAAAACTATCTTATGACCTTTCCCGGGACTCGAACTATATCTATACCAAATTTCATCCAAATCGGTTCAGTGTTTTAGGTGTGAAAAGGTAACATACAGACAGACAGAGTTACTTTCGAATTTATAATATTAGGTCCTTACATATGAAATTGGCGTTTTTCGTACTGGCCACTTTAATCACGAATTTCTCCTCTTTGGTAAGGAATTCCAAATTCAAATTTGTACAGCTATTTACTCATGTATTTGTGCTTCGATGACCGTCATTCATTTGTTTTTTTTCTTCTGTTTTTTCTGTTTGCGTCACTCATTTTACAAAATGGAAAATTTAAAATATCGCATTATTTACGAGTACGAGTTCCGCCGTGGCACTAGTGCTGCGGAAACGACTCGAAGGGTGAATGATGTGTATGGCGGTCATGTTGCAAAAGAAAACACAGTTCGTTTTTGGTTCCAACGTTTTCGTTCTGGAAATTTCGACCTGCAGAACAAGCCCCGTGGACGGCCTGAGACCCAAGTTGATAATGGAGAATTGAAGGCTATTGTGGAAGCGGACCCATCGCAAACCACGTCCGAGTTAGCTGCAGGCTTCGATGTTAGTGATAAAACTGTTTTAATTCACTTGAAGCAAATTGGGAAGATTAAAAAGCTTGAAAGCACGACAACGCCAGACCACACACTGCGCAACAGACGGCTACCAAATTAGAAGAGCTTGAATTGGAATGTCTTAGACATCCTCCGTACTCCCCGGACCTTGCTCCAACAGATTACCATTTTTTTCGCAATTTGGATAACTTTTTGCAAGGGAAAAAATTCAACTCCGATGGGGCAGTCCAAATCGCCTTCAAAGATTTTATTGATTCCCGTCCGACTGGTTTTTTTAGTAAAGGGATCAATGAACTACCTATAAGATGGCAAAAGTGCATTGAAAACAATGGTTCATACTTTGATTAATTAAATATATTATATTAAAAAATATTCGACTTTTTGTTCCTTCCATACAAAACGCCAATTTCATATGTAAGGACCTAATATTAGTATGGAATTGTGCCGTACGCAAAATACACGCATTGACGTGGAGTTGCGGACACCAGCCCGTATTATGTTACCTATATGGAATTGTGACTAAATAATTCCTACTTTATTTATGTACTGTCTTAATTTATTAACATACTAGCTGCGCCCCGCGGTTTCACCCGCGTAAATGTCGATCCCGTGGGAATATCGGGATAAAAACTATCCTATGTCCTTTCCCGGGACTCAAACTATCTAGATACCAAATTTCATCGAAATCGGTCCAGCCGTTTTCATGTTATGTCGTGACAACGGAAAACGGGTTTCATTTTTATATATATAGATTATTAACTATTAGTGATTGTCATGAAATTGTGACATCTACCAGTAAATTGACATTCGATTACCAATGCTATGTTTTGTATGCCTTCTGGCGGCACATAGTATTGTCAACATTCTTTTCATACAGGGTGAAATTAAGTTCATGGGCATCCTTTTAAGGGGTCATTCTACTTATCATCATGAACAATTTTTACTATGGGACTACACCTTAAAAATCAGCTGTTCTTTGCATTTATGTTCACAAAACTCGTCAAAATGTAGGGAACAGCCGATTTTTTTTCGCAATTTCTGGTTTGGTCCCATAGTAAAAGTTGTTCATAATGATGATTACTATGACCCCTTAAAAGGATGCCCATGAATTCAATTTTAAATTCATGGGCATCCTTTTATTGACACAGGGTAAAATTATACAGATGTTCCTGTATAACATCAGTATAATTTTACGCTATGTCCATAAAATGAATTTGAAGGAATAAAGAAAAAGATTATAGGTCCCCACAATGAGCACCGTGAATAATAATAAAACATCCCATGCCGATTTCGGCTACGGAGACTGTGTTCCTAACATCTGTAGGTCACGCGTATTTGTGCT
Organism: Amphipoea oculea; assembly: GCA_945859645.1. Taxonomy (NCBI): domain Eukaryota; kingdom Metazoa; phylum Arthropoda; class Insecta; order Lepidoptera; family Noctuidae; genus Amphipoea; species Amphipoea oculea. Next base: position 1,862,548 of record OX243878.1, on the reverse strand, counting down.
TTGCATCCAAATAATCAGGTCAAATTGTTAAATTTGACCCGCATATTGACCCATATCAACGGACCACATAGACACTGGAATTTCTACCATCAACCAGCAAAGCTGTATATCCGATTAGCATAATAAGCCCAGCTAGATGGACGGACGACCTAAAGAAGGTGGCTGGGGTAGACTGGATGCGGAAGGCAGAGGACAGGGTGCTGTGGCGCGGTCTGGGAGAGGCGTATGTCCAGCAGTGGACTGCGATAGGCTGAGTTGATTGATTGATTGATAATAAGCCCATAAGGTTACGACTGCTGGGCCACAGGCCTCCTGTCTTTGAGAAGGAGTGGGCCGTAATCCACCACGCTGACCCAGCACATGTCTTTGAATTTTTGGTTCTAGGACATGCCGGTTTCCATGCGATGTTTTCTTTGACTGTTTTGAAAGTAGTGGCGATGAAATTTTGTCTGTTTAAACTTAGGGTATCCCATGACGATGGCATTACAGAGAAACCCATTGGACTTTTAAAATCCTAGTTTGAAGGCCCGGTTGGAAAACTAAATAAGGAATGCTTGTTAAAATTTTTGAAGTTATTAGTAAGTCATAAAAATCTGTATTATCTACATATACTTTTTACATAACAGGTTACACCTGGCAGTTATTTTAACAATCAAATCTTTTCTTATTATATTACAAGTTCCCACAAAATTTGGTACTTTGTGTCTATTTTCATTGAATTATAAGTTGAGCCCTTTTCGAATACTCCAAAGTTTGGAATCACTCAAACTTCATTGTTACAATCTTAATAAAATAACTGGGCAACGATGTTAAGTAAAAGTTTAATTTCTTGGAATAGAAATATTGTTTTAATTATTATCTTCCATTTATATCAGCCAATTACTGGATATAAATCTCCTCAAAATCTATATAAAATAAAATGCAATGCTATTTGTTGGTAAAGCTACTTGGAATTAGTATTAATGGAAAGAAAAAGTATTCTGTTTTTTTCTATGGGATTTTTGTATGAATGATTGAAAATTGAACAGAATAAAAACGTGTGTTGGGTCAGCTTGTATCATATACAAATTGCTGATCATTAATTTCATTGCGTGACCTTTCAACATCTCATAAAGTCTGTGCCTAGAATACAATAGAATAGAATACTCTTTATTATGTACACCATATAAATTATAGACATGAATATAGAAACTTTACAATGGGTGACACAATGGGCGGTCTTATCGATAAGAGCGATCTTTTAAAGACAACGTTTGCATGGATTAAAAAGGGTGCCTAGATTGGGGTTCTACAACTTACGTCAATATCTAAGTAAGGTTTCCCTGTTGTGTTTGTCATCATCATCATCATTTCAGCCGAAAGACGTCCACTGCTGGACATAGGCCTCCCCCAAGCACCTCCACTTCGACCGGTTTTGTGCTTCTCGCATCCAACGAGTTCCTGCGGCCTTCACAAGGTCGTCGGTCCACCTTGTGGGAGGCCTTCCAACGCTACGCCTTCCGGTACGCGGTCGCCACTCCAGAACCTTTCGGTGTTTGTGAAATTGCTGAATACAGTCTGTATTCAGCAAATTTTGCAATTCTGTTATTCTTTTCGGCATTTGTACCTTTCTACAAGTTTCTAGAATACGAGATAAACAACCTAAAAATATATTTTACTTCTTGTTCTCATCCGTTACATCCGTTATTTATAAATTACTAACTGCGCCCCGCGGTTTCACCCGCATAAGTGTCGATCCCGTGGGAATATCGGGATAAAAACTATCCTATGTCCTTCCCCGGGACTCAAACTATCTCTATACCAAATTTCATCTAAATCGGTTCCGTGGTTTAGGCGTGAAAAGGTAACATACAGGCAGACAGACAGATAGACAGAGTTACTTTCGAATTTATAATATTAGGTCCTTACATATGAAATTGGCGTTTTGTATGGAAGGAACAAAAAGTCGAATATTTTTTAATATAATATATTTAATTAATCAAAGTATGAACCATTGTTTTCAATGCACTTTTGCCATCTTATAGGTAGTTCATTGATCCCTTTACTAAAAAAACCAGTCGGACGGGAATCAATAAAATCTTTGAAGGCGATTTGGACTGCCCCATCGGAGTTGAATTTTTTCCCTTGCAAAAAGTTATCCAAATTGCGAAAAAAATGGTAATCTGTTGGAGCAAGGTCCGGGGAGTACGGAGGATGTCTAAGACATTCCAATTCAAGCTCTTCTAATTTGGTAGCCGTCTGTTGCGCAGTGTGTGGTCTGGCGTTGTCGTGCTTTCAAGCTTTTTAATCTTCCCAATTTGCTTCAAGTGAATTAAAACAGTTTTATCACTAACATCGAAGCCTGCAGCTAACTCGGACGTGGTTTGCGATGGGTCCGCTTCCACAATAGCCTTCAATTCTCCATTATCAACTTGGGTCTCAGGCCGTCCACGGGGCTTGTTCTGCAGGTCGAAATTTCCAGAACGAAAACGTTGGAACCAAAAACGAACTGTGTTTTCTTTTGCAACATGACCGCCATACACATCATTCACCCTTCGAGTCGTTTCCGCAGCACTAGTGCCACGGCGGAACTCGTACTCGTAAATAATGCGATATTTTAAATTTTCCATTTTGTAAAATGAGTGACGCAAACAGAAAAAACAGAAGAAAAAAAACAAATGAATGACGGTCATCGAAGCACAAATACATGAGTAAATAGCTGTACAAATTTGAATTTGGAATTCCTTACCAAATAGGAGAAATTCGTGATTAAAGTGGCCAGTACGAAAAACGCCAATTTCATATGTAAGGACCTAATATTAGTATGCATAGTAAGTATGTATTTATACGGTAGCAAAAACACAAGCCACTTATTAGCTGACCGCCTCCTAAGTTAAACTGCCAGGAGACCTTTGGAAAAAAAAAAAGTTTGTTAGTGGCGCTGGCTGCTCACAAGGACGCCAGACGTACCACAGTATCAAACAAAAAAACAAACATTAAACAAACAACAACAAAACAAACAAAACACGCAAACACACAAACATTTTTCTTTATTTCTTTCTTTCATTCTTTATCATCAGTCTTGTTAATGGACCATAACCTACTGCTGTATCCCTGGGTTTCAGACAGAACAACGTGAAACCCACACCCACCCATCAATTCCAAAACATCCCTCACTTGAACCACTCCAATCGCATGTACAATCAACCGAGCGCGCATAATAAAACTTGAACCACAAAACCGCCCTTAATGCTACAAACACAACACACTGTCAGAGTCATACTGGTACCTTGGACGAGTGGTTGACCGTACCGGTGAACAGAACCCCGCCCATTTCGACTCACCAATACACTTATACAATTAAACCTTTCGAATTGAATTGGAAGCAATAAAGATCGATACAGTATAAAGTAGTCCCTCCAAAAACAAACATAGTAAATAGAGGACTGACCGTTTTCGCACCAAATGGTCTGTGAAAAAGGAGCATACGGTTTTTGGGTTCTGCAGGACAAAAGTTAGACGCCATTTTTCTGAAGGAACTAGGCACTTTTCCACTAACTATTAACTTAAATTAATTTTCCTTTTCTTTGTTTTCAATAATAATGGTTAATTCAGAATTAAGACAAAATGTACCTAAATAGGAACTTATACCTAATTAATAATTAATTAATTAATTTTAATTAATTAATTATTAATTAATTCATATTAATAACCTAACCTAACGAAAAATTCCTCCGCTTCGCTATCGACTTGTAATGTACCCAAGAGACAGGCGGCATCACCAGGTTGTATGGCAATGCTTAGCCTCTGACCAAGGTAAAAGCCAGCCCTTAGGTCACGGGATGTGTCAACCAGCCGTTTGGGAGATTCATTATTGATCTCTGTACCTACATTTCTAAAGTTCAGAATTCTAATATGTTTGGGACATCATAGAATTAGATTCTTCTGTTAGCGAAATTCTATTATGATGTTGAATTTGACTTGATGATTGGCGATTGTGTCATTGCTATTTTGTGAATCTAAAAAAAACTGAAGATTGTTTCATAAAAGCTTAGCTTTTATTTGTTGAACTTATTTATTTCTTTCATAATTTTTCTGTTTTTGCCATTCAAAAACAGGAAGCTCCGATTTGGGATCACGACAAGTTACAGTTCGACACAACTTAGATGTAGCATCGGCAAAATTCGTAAAACGTTCGTAATTCGTATTCGTAAATCTTGAAATCTTGTTATTCGTAAATCTTTTAAGATTGGTGATTTTGAAGGCGCACTTAGTTCGGATGTGATCGGTTTTACGAATTTTGCCGATGCTACATCTAATTTGTGTCGAACTGTACACCCATTGCCTTGTCAGCTTCTAAGGCCCAGAATATTGAGCAAAAAACTAAAAACGCTAAAGATTCTATTCCCAAAGAAACCCGACAAGCTTATCGTGTTCACGCTTGCCCGTATTTTTTCCAGTCCGCCATTGCACCGCCTCCGTTGACTGAAATAATTTCGCTTCAGGCTCATTTGTATGTAAATGCGGCCCGACCGTTTATATCTCTGTTTGCCTCTTCATGTTTTTTTATAGTCTACGCTTTTAAAGTATTATCCGCTCGGTTGGGGCGCTGTTCTAGTGGAGTGGCTTTTGGGTGTATAGAGATTTTTGCTTTAAGCTGTAAGACCTTTAAGTGGTAACCAGGTATAGAGCTTAAAGGTTGCTAAGGAACTTGAGAATTTTCTATTTGTGGATGGAATTTCAGAGAGGAAAATGCTTGTTTATATTTATTGTGCGCGATGCTTCTTGGATGAATAAGCTGCGAATTATTTGGTAGATAAAAAACTTTTATACAAAAAAAAACAACAGACTTCAAAAAAAAAAACACTACAAAATGATAAATAACTTTAATTTCGGAAGTCGGTGTCGTTGATTCCACATGTTCGTTTTTGACACCGACTTCCGAAATTAAAGTTATTTTTCACTTTGTAGTTTGTTTTTTGAAGTCGGTTGTTTTTTTTTTTAAAGTTTTTTTTTCACTTTTTAGTTGTATCTACCCCACACAAATTCAATTAACACTAGTGCATTAAATAATTGAAGACACCGACTAGAAGAATCATCAAAATTCGCATAGAAATGCCGGAGATGCAGTACATTTATGCATATAACTTCGTACATAAGAACAATTACCGAATGTATTATATACTTAAACCTTCCTGAAAGTATTTAATTCATATTAATGAAAGAATTATCAAAATCGGTTCATTAGTTTTTGAGAAAATCGCGGACATACAAACATACATACATACGAGTCGAATACAGAACCTCCTTTTTTGAAGTCGGTTAAAAAAATAGGTACACTTCACTGAAAAAATAACTATCTAAATGGGTGTACTAACAAAAGGTCGTATTTGTAAATTGTGGGTGTACAAGGCAGATGTAAGTGGAAACGCCGGGACGCCATAGTAATACTCGTACATTATAGTAACTTAATTAGTAAGTAAAGTTCTTCAGAAAGGTCAGGTGCGTAGTACTCGCAGCCAGCGTGCGTATACAGCGCCCTAAGGGCTGCCGCATATAAGCGCGACGCAACGGTGCGACACGATTCTGGCGGAACAAATTCCACAAAGTTTTCATAGAAATTGTTCTGTTAATGTCGTGTCGCGCCTGTCTGTGGGAGCCTTAATTGCGTAACACACTTTCAATCACAATTTGAATAATTTTGAAGGATATTGCTAATCCATTGCTTCATATGTTCGAAAAATTTGTCTGCTCAACAACGTAAATAACGCAATGTATGTTGTTGAACTGTCAAAATGAAAGATATTGCCACTGTTAGGCTGCGTTTCCACCAGAGATGAGCGAGGATGCGTAGCGAGAGATGTGTGTAAACCACAGATATAGATACACCTAGATAACGCAAGAGCACCTACGTCGCGTGCCAAAAATCGCACCAGTTTACGATCGAAAATCATAAGCCGCCACTTTCGCGCTCAGTCCTGCGTACTGCTGGCTGGGTGAGCGTGAGCGAGAGAGCGCGAGCTTGTGACGTCATAGTAGGTAGTCAAAAAGTGGCACGCTTAATTTTCATACAGTACGTGATACTTGCGTTATCTAGGTATATCTATATCTGTGGTGTGAAACCAACCAATGACATCGCTTCATTGTTATAGCTTGAACTAAGTTAGCGTTGTTATTGGTTAGTTTTACACACATTCCTCGCTACGCATCCTCGCTCATCTTTAGTGCAAACGCAGCCTAACGGCCAGTTTCTTCATCAATAGTAACAGCCAAAGTAACGTCACAAAAGTCAAAGTAACGATTAAATTTGTTTCTTCACTATTTTAGCTGTTACTTGAATGAAGAAACACATGTGCCGTAGTATACAATGACATACTAATAGATGTTTACGAATGAAAGAAATACGTGTAATATTATTCGTGTACAGTCACGAGCACCAATATGTCAACACTTGGCAATTTTCAATTGCGATTTTTTCGTGAAATAACGAATGCAACGTTGAAATACGACACTTAACATAAACGTACGGGTTCGAAAATACTATGTTCGTAAGAACATAAAATTTCATTCAAAAATAAAAGGAAAAATTGCCTTTGAATAAAGCCAAGTGTATACATACTTATAGACGTGACTGTACCTACATTTGGCATAAGCAAACGGTGTGAGTAGATGAATGATATATATTGAAGTAAATAAAAGTTCTACTAACATAGTACCTAATCATTAAGAAATGTTCTTATAGCGAATGTGAGTACCAATACAAACCATTTCTGGTTTAATGGTACAAAACAAACAAATCTGTATTAAGACTGTATCAATAAATAAATAAAATAAAAAATAAATCAGTAAAATTCAAGTAAAAGTCAGTTTGACTGATTACTTTAGTTGTTGATGAAGAAACTGGCCATTAGTGTGTTACGCAATTACCCCACTAATTTATGATCGTAAACGAAGCATAAGGAATATGTAAGGATCGTAGTTTCTGCTTACCCCCATGGGACGAAATACAAAACAAAACTTCTGCCCATCCGTCTATAAATTGACAGTTAGTAAATCGAAACTAGAGGAAATGATCATTCATTACTTTATGATGAAAGTAGAAGAAACAACTAAGGGTCAGCGCAGACAGAACGGAGCGCAGCGGAGAGGATTTTATTAACGCACTTGAAAATAAACTTTAAAATTATTACAATAAAGTGCATAAATGCTTGAACCTGACAAAAAATGCTCGCGCGTCCTCGAAGATACGCGGGAATCCCCGCGCGACTTTATTGTAATCATTTTAAAGTTTATTTTCAAGTGCGTTAATAAAATCCTCTCCGCTGCGCTCCGTTCTGTCTGCGCTGACCCTTAATCTGCTTCAAACTCGTTCAATCTCATTTCCCAAAGCACGAATGTTAAAAAGTCAGATCGAACTAAAAACCTCATCAATCTTAGAAAAAATGCATTTCGATTTCCGAGTCAATCTGGAAATCACAGAACTCTTCGTTCTTCTTTTGCTTTGAGATTGGATTGGAACATCATGCGGTAAGGATGAATTATTCCATTTTTAGATTACTAGGGGCACCCACATTCGTGTTTTAATACCCCTTATTATACAACAGTTGCATAAATAACTGCTAAAAATAAGCGACAATGAAAGATCAATTGATAAATAATATTAGCAACACGTTCATCTTCATTTCCCAAATTCAACCCTGAATAAAACCCGACTGCAACCTCATACTAAAACTAACTGAAAAGCTCAAAACAAGCCTATTTTAAATTAAATAAAAGTTGGAAGCAGGCGGGGCCCATGTGCTATTATTATAGTTTCAAACTCAAATGGGTCCCCCGCCTGCTTCCAACTTTTATTTAATTTTAAATGGGCTTGTTTGTAGCTTTACAGTTAGTTTTAGTATAAGGTTGCAGTCGGTTTTTTTTTAATTTTTTTAATTACTTGTTTTTTAATTTCCAGCATTTTAGTTTACAAATGAGAAAGATTTCGCAGACAATTTAGTTCTTGATACGTGTTTTTTACGATTTTTCACTTTGAATTACTTTAAACCATATAAGTTGTATATATTTTTGTAATCACCTTTTAAAACGCTTTATTTTGATACCCCATTCGACAGGTTTTGAGAAAAAAAAAAATTTTTTTGAAGGTATAATATGGCGCCAAAAATCCGCCATTTTCTTTTTTTTTATTTTGATATACTCAGTGTCACTCTCACAGTAAATACAAATCCAACGACACCTCTCAAGCTAAAATAGTAAAATCCATCGAGCCGTTCAGGCCGCAGAGCGTGCCAAACAATTATACATACATACTCTCGAAAAACATAACCCGCCTTCTGGCGCAGTCGGGTAAAAAACGTCAACGTTAGCTTCGCAAAATAGATCATCTTAGCGAAGAAAACTCGAATTAAATTATTTCTACATTTTCCGCAGTAGGTATTCCCTATTAACAAAAGAGACACTGTTCGCAAGTTCATTTACCCGACTGCGATAAAAGTGCGTAATGCTTCGTCCTTTGTTCGTAAAGGCATTACATTGGTGTAACAATCAAGCATTATTAATGGGCTTTTGTTGGCAGTAACTGCGAATTAGTTTTTAATTATCAGCCGGAAACAGCTACATGGTGATTGTTTTAACAAAGATTGGTGGCATCCATTGTGGAAAATGTATGTAAGGTGTTGATGAATTAGTCAGTGGTAAGTTTAATCTGAAAGGTACAGTCAACAAAAGAGATAAGTATGCAGGGTCGTCGGATATTGTTGAAGTTTAGTAAGAAACCGATGGATGTTCTTGAATAAAATTTAATTTTATTAATAGAAAACAAAGAGCTTATTTATCAAATTAAATTTCAGTCGACAACATCCATCGATTTCTTACTAAACTTCAACTATACCCGACGATCCTGCATACTTCTCTTTTGTTGACTGGACATAATAATAAGCATAATCAGCCGATAATGTTCCCACTGCTGAGACTTAGGCCTTCTCTCTTCAAAATATTATATATATACAGAGTTATTTTAAATTCGTTAGCTACACTTCACAGATGTGATGGGTATGGATAGGTATTTTTCACGACAAAATAAAACTTTTAAAAGATTTAGATGTTTCTTTTGGAAGGTCAACGGTCGCTGTTCGTTTTGATACGTTGAGAAAAACTGTTTTGTTATGTTATATTATCGTATTTAGATATCGATTCCAATACCGAGCAAAAAGAATAAAATGTTACAAAGAACGCTAAGTGAAAAGGAAGTACTAGCGCGGACAAGTGATGCAATGCATTTCACGCGGACGAAGTCGCGGGCAGAAGCTAGTAGTAAAAAGAAAAAGAAATTGTAAGGAAAGCTAGACAGTCACTTGTAAACTTTACTGGACAATAGTGCCATTTCCTAGCTATTAAGCAGTAAACCGAGGTAATTAAGGTAATTTAATAAAAACACCACGATTGAGTGCGCACTGCCACCCGTGGCGCGGGCGCATCTGTACGGAGGGGGCGCTAAAATGGCGCTAGGAGACGATCCCTTTACTAAATTCTAGTTTCAGCAGGAGCTACATTTAGGTTTAAAAAGTCTAGTTTTAGAAACTTTTTTATTCTGACTGTACTATACGAATCGAAGTCTGGACGAAGTCATCGAGTGTGAGATGACCATTTAAAATACGTTACCCGATTTTAAAACCATCACCTGACTTTTATCTGAGGAATTAATAATGGCAGTTTGATAGCTTTTGTATGCAAATAATTGGTATGAAAAAAAAATGCAATAGCTGTACATATGTTGTGGCGATTTTAAAAGCGGTCCTAAATAAAATTATGTAAGAAATTTACATATAAATTATATCTTTAAATATTAGAATATAAAAAATATAAAAACATTTAAAAATATAAAAAATAGTAGCCCACCGGTGTCGGGAACAGGGTCCAAGCTACCGGCGGTCAGGGCTCTAGAGAGAGGAACCTTCTAACAATACGGGCCGTATCCGAATCAAGCCCTTGATCCAGCTGCCCAACGAGAGCCTCCTTAGGTGTTGGTCGAGGCTCTTGGCTATTAGGTAATAATATTATTTTAACCTGTATTGTCCCACTACTGGGAAAGGTCTCCCCACAGCTTTCCACTCTTCCCTGTGTATTGCCTTCTCTCGCTAATCTTACGTAAACGCCTCCAAGTCATCGTGCCAGTTTCCTCGGCCTGTCTCGGTAATCACACTAATATTATAAAGGCGAAAGTTTGTGAGTGTGTGTGTTTATATGTTTGTTACTTCTTCACGCCTATACCACTGAACCGATTTAAATGAAATCTGGTATAGAGATAGTTTGAGTCTCGGAAAAGGACATAGGATAGTTTTTATCCCAATATTCCTACGGGATCGACATTTACGCGGGTGAAACCGCGGGGCGCAGCTAGTATAACATAAAAATTTGACAAATAAATCGGTAAACCTCTTATTGACCCATCCAGCATGTGACTGAAAAACTACTTAACTTAATCCTGCACCAGAAAATCATTGACTTGCGGGCTGTTAATATTATACAAAGAGGCAACAGTTTCCCTCAATTAAGTATCTCAATTTAGGGAGGATAATCAACAGCTGATACAAGTGACTCAGCAAAAGGGGCCGAAGCCATCTTGTTAATATTTTATAACGATAAAGTGTTGGGACAAAGGGAAAGATACGGAGTCATTACGTTTAGAAATCGAGAGAGAAAATATTTGTCTAAAAACTTTTTAACAAAAATACAACCGACTTCCAAAAGAAACACTACAAAGTGAAAAATAACTTTAATTTCGGAAGTCTTCTTTGTATTTACGTTTTTTGCCACCGACTTCCGAAATTAAAGTTATTTTTCACTTTGTAGTGTTTCTTTTGGAAGTCGGTTGTATTTTTGTTAAAAAAAAAATATTTCACGATTTTTAGTGGGTCTGCTTATAATTTATCTAAGTTGCAATAGCCTAGTGTCAACTTGCTCATCGCCTTTTACAAAATATTGCTTTTCCCGATGCAGGGAAGTTAATTGTTGAGGAGTTCTCCTGGTCCACCATCAGCTCCATATTACCATTCACATCGTAGCGAGCACAAATTGCTTAGCAACCATATTAAAGTAATCGAATCGCAACCCGTGAAATACTTAGATATTATTGAGTAGTTCCGGTGTCCATCTGTAGTCTTCATCATCAGTTCCACTTCACCAAATGGTGCGTTCCGAGAGCAAATGCACGAGTTACTATAAAAAATACCGAAATCGCTATAGGTGTGCCTATAATATTTGAAGAGTTACTTCGATTTCTCCAGGATCCAATCATCAGATCCTGACTTGGTGACTATGGGACCACTTCAGAAGTATTTCCTTTCGAACAAAAAAAGAATATTGAAAATCGGTCCACAATTGGTGGACTAATCGCGTAACAAACATACAAAAAAAAAAAACATACCGTCGAATTGAGAACCTCCTCCTTTTTTGAAGTCGGTTAAAAAAGCTGTTAATCCGGTATAAGCCCAAGACGAGAAGCTCCAAGCTAACTCATAAAGCGCAACCATTTTTTGATTCATAGAAAAAGCGTACACTAAGCTCTAGTAGATTATGTCGATAATATAAGTACGAGTAGTTTTAGTTTATGCGTATCTTTATATTTAAAATATTAATTCCTCAATGTTTACGATTGCACCTACCACTGTTTGTCTCTGCATCACCCAAAGGTTGACTGGTAGAAAATGCCTATGGCATTAAGTCCGCCTCTGTACATTTATGTGCTTGAAGTATTAAATAAATAAATAAGTTTTTTTTTTGATAAATAATTTTATTTCTGTAAGTAGGTTTGTTACAAACACTTTTAAACTTCAAAAATATTTAAAAAAACTAGACGAGGTTGGTGTCTTCTATCTAAATACTCCTTGAATAAATACACAAGTGGCTAGTCTCTTAAATTTCAGACATAATCTTGGTCAGATCATGAGAGTACAGTGCCTGAAACGGTATTTTGAGGAAGGAACCACACAAATTTGACTAGACTTGTCCAGTCAGTGCACAGTGCAGCATTAGTAGTTACTGCATGATGATTATTTTCGCCATTCGTCCTTCTTCAACATTATAATCAACCTCTTTTTGTACTGGCCCTATCAAAAACCTTTATTTTTATAATAATTTTGAAATAATTTCTTTTACGTGACATGAGATTTTTTCCTGGTGACATACTTCACTTGTCTATATAGTCTCTCATACGACGTCCGGAATTTTTTTATTGATTGGGAAAGAAACACCAAAATTTATTATGGAAATCAACAAATCTTAATTGGATCGTGCATGTCTATCTTGCTGTTAATTATTTGATTCGGGGTATGTATTTTTTATCTTTTTGGCCTTTCATAGCCTTTCGTCATGTTTCAATATATTAATCCCATCCGTTCTGTGCTAAAGGTTTCCCCACACCTTGACGGAAGACTACCTATTATTCCTATTGACTGGATTGAATTCTATTGACTGGTATGTATAATTGTACGTTTTTTGGGGTTTTATGAGATCTGCTTGCAACTCGGGATTCTTATGGTGATAATTTTTGCCCCAGATAGAAGTCCGAATTTTCTGCGAGCCGATTTATTCGGTTCCATCCACCCACCTACATATTAACTTTTATCTGCGGCTCTGCGCTGCGCTGCACTGCATTTCATCGGACATCCTCTTCATATAATATCTCAGAAGTCAGCAAGTGAGGTATTGGAACAACTGGCAGAGCTTCTACGTCACCGCGAAGGTTTTGGACAAGATATGGCAGATTTTTAAGTTTTTTTATTTCCCGTAGTAGATTTAGCCTTTCTTATTTTAAAATCTGTTAATTTTAAATATTTAAATATCGTGTTATTTCAAACTTTGAATACACTTAGTCGTACCTATTCTCAACAAAAGTTACGTCTTCGTTTTACGGATCTGGTTGCAACCGACTCATAACACGTTACGTAGCATTTAAAACCTAAATTTAAAATATAATGCAATAGTTTCCTATTATTTAAATGTGACAAGTTTTCATATTTAGTTTTTCCTTTTTTTCATTTTTATATTTTTTTTTTCCTATTTGTTTTTCGATTTTTTTTATACAAAAATTAAACGTGTTTGTCGGTGAAGTGTCTTTATGTTTCATTTCGCTACAACAGTCACACATTTGTTAGTAATCGTGTAGCTCAACTCAGAACCTAAGGAGATCAACGACTCGACGAACTATATCATAGAAAGGTCATTTGAGTAGGCCGTTTAAAGTTTTCAAGGGTCCAGAGAAGGACACTTGCAATAAGGATGGTTTCATCAAGGTGGAGAAGAAGAAGAGAAGAAGCCTCCTTGTCGGAACTAGTGCGGTATCGCGCAGGCAAGACCCAACATGCTGCTGCGTCCAGCAATCCCGACGACGCGGCTGTACGTGTCCAGACTCCACGAAGGTTGAGGATATCGTGGAGTACATGCGTGTAAAGACCATGAGGGTCGAGAAGTTGAAGTCGCGTCACAACACGGACTTCAAGTCGTTCGTGGTGCGTGTTCCGACACATTATCTCGAGAAGTTCCTCAAGGAAGAGTCCTGGCCGAAGGGTGTTGTGTACCGCCGGTTTCGTGGCCGGCTACATGACACCAGTCAGCGAAACACGACGTAGATACTGCGTGTGCATTAGTTTTTAGTGTAATAATAATGTGTGTATTTATAGTATTTTTAAGTTTATAGTAATATTGTATTGTATGTGTTAATATGGGTCTTGATGCCTGAAATAAATAAATAAATAATTAAAACTAACTGAGAATCAAACCTTTATTTTAATTTATCGCAATTGCTTGTTATCAATTTACTAATGAAATCATCTTTCATTTTAAATTAAACCTTTCAGCCGCCAGTCACACCTGCACGTCTTAGCGCCCCAGATTGCAGTGCAGATAAAATCCTTCACGAATGCATTGTAACGATATAAACCGATGCTTTTAGCGTCTGTTGTGCTAATTGCATGCAGAGGATTTCACTCAGATCCAGTCCTTTGATAATTTACTGTTGTAATAATGTGAGCAAAGACGAAAAGGTCGTATTTGACGGTAATAATACATTTTCATACTTATGTACGAAGATTTAAATCATTAGACTCGCCATACAAGCGTCAAAAGATAGTCGTGTTTCTGTTTTCTTTTGACACAACATGACGTAGTGACTTGACTTGATAGTCATGGAAACGCTATTAATACTTTAATACTAATATTATAAATTCGAAAGTAACTCTGTCTGTCTGTCTATATGTTACCTTTTCACGCCTAAACCGCTAAACCGATTTAGATGAAATTCGGTATAGCGATAGTTTGAGTTCCGGGGAAGGACATAGGATGCTTTTTATCCCGATATTCCCACGGGATCGAGACTAATGCGGGTGAAACCGCGGGGCGCAGCTAATCTATATCTATACTAATATTATAAAGAGGTAAAATTTGTAAGTTTGTATGTAGTGGGTAATCTCTGGAACTCATAATCCAATTCTAACAATTTTTTAACTGGCAGAAAGCTACATTATTCCTGAGTGCTATAGGCTATAAATTGTTTCTATAGCATGTATATTAACCGAGCTATCACAACTTTTGTCTAGCAAGTCGGAAAAAAATACCACATAAAACAGAATTATTTGCGTGCGCTGCCTAAACAGTTGCTTAAAATGAAAAACAATGTATGGCTACCTGGTTCGTCTTCATTATTTCTACAAAAAAGTCCGCGATACCATATCTCTATCTTTTATATTTTATCTTTTATACTTCTTTTATTGCATTAAAAAAATTTTTTTCGGTATACTTACGTTTGGTTGATTATTTGAGCAACAAAATATTAATTCTTATGACAATAAATTATTTCAGTATCACAAGAACATCATACAGATAAGATTTGCCATTTACAGTATATCAATTGGTCATACAGTTTCGGAGATAATATAAAATTACTAAAACGCAAAATGCCCCTAGCATAACTTTCATTGTGCAGACGTTTTACCTATTTGCCCATAGATGGCGTTCTGCAATTACGTCATTTTTCTGAATCGCGGTGTTAAGACTTTCCGTGGATTGATGACCCTCTGGAATTTTTATGTCCACGTTGTCGTTAGTTGGATTGGAGTTCCATACGAACGACGATTCGATTAAAATCGATTATGAGCACGGAGATTATGGGGTATCCAATAGTATCTACATATTAGATACCTCTCATATTCGAAAATATCGTAATTTCGTTGTACGTTTGATTTCATTGTTTTGTATGTTCGTAGTTTCGTACTTCGTTCTATCGTAATAATCGATACGAGTTATTCGATATTACGATTGTTTTGTTTTGTAAAGGCGGACGGTGTTCGAGTCGCTCTCCCTTTGTTCGTAATTGTTTTCAAGTCTGTGCGTAGTTTGTCGAGAGCATGCCTAAAAGGAAATCTCAACTGTCCCGGCAGACATCACAGACAAGAGCCGCTCGAGTACGCCGTACGGAAGAATCTGCCCCTGAAAATGAGCAGCGCCTCTCGAGAAATAGAGAAAATATTTCGCAAGCACGCGCTAGAGAATCTAGCTCCGAGCGCTCACAGGGCCTCGCTAGCCAAAATGTGAGGACGTCGCGGGCCCGTGCTCGAGAAACTAGCGCTGAACGTGCGCAGCGTCTATCTGAGTTAAGGCAGCATGTCTCTGAGACAAGGGATAGGGAGACTGGCGCTGAGCGCTCGCAGCGGCTCGCTAGGCAAAATGCCGTAACATCACAGGCCCGCGCTCGAGAATCCAGCGATGAACGTGCACAGCGTCTATCTGTTTTAAGGCAGCATGTCTCTGAAACAAGGGATAGGGAGACTAGCGCTGAGCGCTCGCAGCGGCTCGCTAGGCAAAATGCCATAACATCGCAGGCCCGCGCTCGAGAATCCAGCGATGAACGTGCACAGCGTCTATCTGAGTTTCCAATAAAAACATCATTTGCCCTGACTATTAACAAGTCCCAGGGACAAACATTCTCTTTGGTTGGCATTATTCTGTTACCGGAAAATAAAACAACCTCAAACATTGTATATAGAGAAGCTTTAAATTAAATAGATACCTAACTTAAATAAATAAAATAAGTAAAAGGCGACCAAGGGTTAAGTTACCTTGAGCAGAAAAGAGAACTTAGGTAATCTTTGAAGTTACTGATCTGATTCCAAACAATATTTTACTAATAAAATTAAATACAGTAATATCAATCGAGTGTTATCTTATGTTAAAACAAGAAATTTTCCGCGGACGAAGTCGCGGGCAGAAGCTAGTTTAATAATATGTGAGCTCACTCTACTCAATATGAACACTTTTTCGCGTAACTAAGTACGGTGAGGACAAATCTAGCGATTTAAATATTTGCGTTTGTACGATTGTTTTAAAAATGGAAGTCAAATAGTAAGAATTTACACTCGGTTTCAAATACAGATCGTTTGTCCACCCATTGAAAATTTTTGCTCTTTTTTAATAGAAATATAGCCAGCTTAAACCTACAGGTATACTTAAAGAGTTTTCAAAAGTTTAAAATTGTTTTCAGTCGATAGGTATGGGCAAAATCGCGAAACTATACTTATTAACCGTAAGCCCAGAATAACTAACAGTAGGTAGGTACTCCGTAAGTAAAATATTGAAACCGGTTTGTTTAGTACAAATCCTGTGGATTTCAGATTAGCCTAAAAAAAACAGGTAAGGAAAGCGTGAAGAGCTTAAGCAAAAACATCCTCCTGACTGCTGAAACAACACAAACGGGCATAAACAAGAAACTTAGGCATAAATAAAAACGATCCGGATAACACTGTTCTATAAAAAAAACTCATTGTTGAATATGTTTTTTGTGTAAAGCCAAACCTATCGAGAATGCCAGCCGTGTTTAGGTAAAATAAAAAAAAACAGTCGCACTCCGGGAGTGCCGACAGAAATGAAAACAAAACACAAACAGAAGACTTTGCCATCACTCACTGACATATCGGATATACATTAAAACCGAGTACATCCCGAGGACAGCCGAACACATCCGAAGCGGTGTCGGTTACGGTAACAGTGGCGCGAATTCAATGG
The DNA here is from genome assembly GCA_945859645.1 of Amphipoea oculea. Lineage (NCBI taxonomy): Eukaryota > Metazoa > Arthropoda > Insecta > Lepidoptera > Noctuidae > Amphipoea > Amphipoea oculea. The sequence goes on along the minus strand of OX243878.1, from coordinate 1,845,514 downwards.
TTTTTTCCCATTTCAAAAATACCCAACGCGCCTATAGAAGTTTTCACTTCAATAAAATATCTTGTGTGAGAATACATCTCTTGCTCTTCTATCGATCGGCACAATATTTCTTCCTAACCCAACTCAAATAATTATACCTTAACACGTAAATCTTATACTATATTTGTTGTCGTTTAAAGCAAATACGATCATAAATAATTAAACGCAATAACACCTTCCGTTTGTAAACAATAAAAGTACCTACAATTGACATTGCTTATTAGATCCTATTATAATTACAAATAATTATTAATTCTGCGATGATCTGAAACACGTGATATAAATAGAAAAATACCAGTATCTTTTAATTTTTTTGCTATTTGTTGCCCTCGACTTTATTTGCACAGCTACAACAACCTTCAATCTCCCCCCTCCCATTTGACAGGCCCTTTAAGGGGTTTAGTTTCAAAAAACCTATCTAAGGAGCCGTCTCTACGAGCGAGAGAATCGCAGCGATATTATCGTCGTGTCACGTATTTCTATACACTCTCTTATTTGAATTTTCAATGAGTCGGTCAATCAGAAAGATGAAGATAGTTGCCCATTATAATAAGTGGTAGGTTCCTCTGGAGAAGAACGGGCAAGAAACTCCATGGATACCCTCAATTTGAAGTGTCTGCCCAGAGTATACTGGTGAACCTGCTCACTGATTGTTTTCTGCTTTGGATCTTCAACAAGTTCAACAAGATCCAAAAAGACGATCAGGTAAAGTTAAGGGGACTACCTGATCTAAAGCGCGGTCACAGTCGGACTATCTAACTAGCGTATTATCTTGAAGAATATCATATATGTTTCTGATTTTTTTACTGTAATCGATCATATTATACTTTTAGGCGTTATAAAGCTTGCGTTTATTGCGTTTAAGTCGTGTAGTACTCTTAAGGAAAATTATTTGATTTTGGCAATATAGATTCAAGGTCGAATAGTTTTGCAACCCAAAATAGTTAAGTAACCATAGCTTGGTAATCAACAAAGCCGTTAATTAAAGCAAGCACATTTCAAGTGTTTACTAAACTTTCATAAATCAAATCAAATCGTTTATTTGCATAAAATGTGGTACAAAAGATGATAATCTGATATTGTATTGTGTTGTTGTTGGGTATTGTTGTATTGTGTGTAATGTGTCATAGTGAGTAGGTAGCTAATGGCAAAACTCGAGTCGATACAAAGTTGCATCTGATACTACAGTTTCATGTCCACATGTTTTTTCTTTCATTAGCAGATGTCATGCCAAGTCACGATGTTGCCATGCGTGGTCAGCGTGGTACGTTGCATAAATAACAATAACTATTGTTTATCTATTTATAGGCTAATTATGATGCTGCCATGTCGATGGTAGCATGTAAAAAAATAATTTATTAGTGCTTAGTAGGTACCTACTGAACCTACCAAATTGCTTTCTGCTAGTTAGGTAGAGTTTGCTAGATGTAGCCTGTAGCCATTTTGTGCATTGGCATACTTTAGACTATTTACATAGACGTAAAGCTGGTTGACACTTCCCGTGGCTGACTTTTGCCATACAACGAGGTAATGCCACCGGTCTCTTGGGTACATTACCAGTCGACAGCGATGCGATGCGATGCTATATTTTAGTTTGTGGACAGTTTTAGTTAAGTTAAGATATAATTTTCTTATTTTTATTAATTAATTAGGTATTCTTTTTATTTACTTCGGTACATGTTTTTTTAACTCAGTATAAATGTATTATTATTTCTTTAGACTATGTTTTGATTGAACACATGGCTATAATTTTATTAAAGTCCTAATTTTTTCTTCCGGTTGGCCGCAATCATGATTTTAAGTGCGGACATAAAAAAAGATTAACATCAAATCGTTTTTGTTCCAAATAAAACTCAAATTTCGTGTTGATACTTATCAATTAAAATAATTAACAGCAACATAAAGATACATTCAATTATGTTAATGACGAAGGTGTGTTACTTCAGGTGCGGTTATTGCACCGATTAGTTCACACACCTCCTCTTATTGACCTTATGGTATAGTATCAATGTGACAGAACAAAATGGATGACGAAAACCCTTTAAACCCACTAATTGACCAATCCAGAATGGGTTAAAGTCTTGGGTAGCCTTTAATCAAAACTTTTTGGACCTTACGAAAGTTGTCTGAAAAATTGCGTTTCATTTAACACCATTAGCCAATTCTTCTGAATTTAGTTTTTTTATGCAGGTTTGTTGTTTAATTTTGTATGTTTAGCTGGGTTTAACCTTTTAACCGCTTACGTCGGATTAATCCGACAAATATTTTCGTGCCCATTCCGCCAGAGTCGTATATATACGACCAAATAACACATCTCGTTTAATCTGTATTATTATTACATCATCACAGCTCGTTTCATCGGTATTTATTTTTCGTTTTTTCTCGGACGCTGGGGGCACGACAACTGATATAAAGTCGGGAGGTTAAAAGGTTAATTATTAGGTATAGGTTGCCTTATCTAACGGTACCAATAAAGCTGTTTTCTGCAAGATAGAAAACAGTCTTAGAGCGGTTTCGCACTACATCCGATCCGAATCCGAATTAAAGATCCGACTTCAATCCGAATTGGAAATGTTCTAAATTCTGGCGGATAGAGTTCGGATCTAGTGCGCAACCCCTCATACAAATAGAACTATGGTCAAGTCTGACGGCCAGTTTCTTCATCAACAACTAAAGTAATCAGTCAAAGTATTGCCTTTTACTGCTACTACGGCAAATGTGTTTCTTCATCCAAGTAACAGCTAAATAGTGAACGAACTTTAATCGTTACTTTGACCTTTGTGACGTTACTTTAGCGTAACTATTGATGGAGAAACTGGTCGATAGACTGATTGACTGCCTGACTTATATTATGGTAAGAAAACTCCTGAGTGGACCTTACAGGTAATTGAATTTTGGAGGCATATGATAGTTACTGGTTACTGTTAGACTGCATTATCCTACTGCCGGGCAAAGGCCTCTTCCCATAATTTCCAGGTCTTTCCATACAAGGCTAAAGCGAACCACTGGTCGTTTGTTTTCCCCAGCTCGTCCCACCATCTTCTACAGGGTCTGCCGCGACGCCTTCTAGCTCTACGTGGTGTTTATTGAAATGAAACTTTTTTACCCACGCTTGACTTGCGGAGTAAGCTGGCGAACGCGTGACGTAAACGTTACGAAAAGTGTGATCGGCAAGGCGAACGGGGAGTTGAGTGGGGGATATAAGCAAGAGAAAGCACTGCGCGCTCACATTTTCTTTCTCTCTTTCTCTCATAGCCAAATACGTTTGAAGTTTCACTTCAGTCGTGTGGTCATAAGCACACTCGGTTTTTTTTTTTGGCTCAGCTCATTAGGCATAAGGCAGACGTGGCCAGCCCAGTCCCACTTGACAACAGCTCTCCTTGAATCCTCCTCATGAAAAATATGACAGTTAAGTTATGTAACACATCAGAACAAAATATAACAGACAGCGAGTCTCCACCACTCATTAATATAATAACCGACAGTTTACTGACACATTCATGTATGTAAATATTGTAGGTGTGTACTCGGGCGGTTATTGCACTAATTACCTCGCAGCTCTTCCTTGTAACCTTGTTATTGTAACTGCGATGCTTCAGATATGCAGGAACAAATCAACATTTATACGATGTATTGCATAATCTGTCAATTTTCTTTAATAGATTTTCAACTTTATTGCTAAACTATAAGGTTCAAATTTGATCGGGAAAATTTTACAGTTTCGGGTAGCTTGATGTGCTGGCGTCTGAACATAACGTAACGCCTGTATCCCCCAATGGAGTAGGCTACGGTTCACCTAAGTCTGACGTAAGGGGCCGAGGACCGAGCCTATTGGCAGCCAACTATTATTGAATTGGCTCATTACATCTGTCACATGTCGGAGTCCAATGGCAGGAAACGATAATGCAGGAGACCCAGAAAAAGATGGTGGGCTGAACTGGGCGCCATTAGGATTGGCAAAAATCGCAGTGAACCGGTCTTGCTATGGTGTACCCTTGCAAGGTAAAGGTAGTCCTTCCCTGTTTCCTCTTTCCTAGGTCTACTGCGATTTTTACAAGCATAGGCTTTTAAAATATATTGTCATCAAGTTAATCTGTTTTACATTGTTTGAGCTGTATCATATCTTTCTAACCTAAACACTAATAATCTAGCCTCAAAGAACCTACTAATCGCTAAACACGTGTTTCGCTAAGTGTTTGTTTGTCAGTGGCTCAAGTACCTCATCATTTGGTAAACAGAATACTAAATAACGATATATACTCACAAACATAGTTGTGTAAATATCGAAAGTGTCTTAAGTCACAGAAATTAATTATTTAGCAAATTGACTACTCGTACCAGCTTAAATTGTTCATATATTCGAATCACAGCTGTCATTCCGTGTCAATTGTATAGCATAATCAGCCTTTTATGTTACACTGCTGGGACACAAGCCTCATCTCTGTAAGAGGAAGTGGGCCGTAATGCACCACGTGGGCCCAGTGCGGGTTGTTGGATGTCACATGTCTTCGAAATTTCGGTTCTAGTATAGTTCGGTTTCCTCACGATGTTTTCTTTGAATTATTCCACTTTGCGTCGCTTCTGCGGACAAGTACCTACCTACCACAGAACTGCACAACAGTTAGCTAGTGTTTTATAATAATAAAAATAATATATGTATGTTTAGGTTAAGGTATTTATGTTTGGGCCTGGGTCGCCTGAAATAAATAAATATTAGCCCCGCTGGCCGCCCCACTGGTGGGGCAAAGAGGAATGCCTAAAATTTTGCAGTGGAATCTGCCCCACTAAATCGAAGTAGTGGGCCAGATTCCATTACTTTAAAATCTTTTTGGATTCTGCCCCACTAGGGTTGGCACTTTAGAATAAACGTACAAACATTTTATTTTTGCAATTTTTTTAAATAAAATATAACTATGTAAGTACACTAAACTTTGGGCTGAGTCACCATTTTGAGCCCACCACACTGGACAGTTGTATGCAGTGGCTATATACGGCAAATAATAGTGTGTTAATTTGATAAACAATTAATTTCCCTGCGCGGTTATTGCACCAATTACCTCAGTTCTTCCTCATAACCTTGCCATGGGCGATGAACCTCTACACGACCGGCCTCAACACGAGAACCGAATACCAATCGAGAATCGTTTAGAATCAGATTAATCGATTCGAGGTCAAGTTCTCCTTTATATCGGTTAATTGAATCAAGGTTTACATGCATCGTCTGAGGTTCAGATTGTTTGATTGAGGTGGGTTTGAAATAATTCATTATGTATGTAGGTCGTCGTTTGGCTTTCCGTGTTAGAAGGTTTAGGTTTTTAATTTTTTTTTTTTTCATTAGGGTTGACTCCAGATTGCTCTGCGATTATTTTTATTTATTTAAGATTTTTGGAAGACTTACAGCTAAACAAAACAGAATAAATATAGTTAGTGTGTGTGTCTTTAGTGTATTACACTGTTAACGCCTTGCATAATATGCATACACACACATGCAAACGGCGTATTACGATGCGTGGAACATTCCAGAAGTCTGCGCGAACGAGGCGCGCACATGATATGCGCGCCTTCTTTAGTTTTTCACTTTTACCTTATTTTGACAAGAAGAATGTCACTTTATTATCCTATTACTTTATTCATGTTTAATTAATTTCATTATATTCTTTTATTGGGGAAACACAGTTATTTATTTGATATCCATCCATCGCCCAACGAACACCATTGCCCTCACATTGGTCCTTCGAGCCGGATAAACAAAATTAAAAATTAAGAAGAACAATGGAAGCGTTACGTTGAAAATTATACGGATGAAGAATTATTGAAGATTAGGAAGACCACCCTACTTCAAGCACCTTAAGGCCTGAGGGAGTATTGGAGTAGCGTTACCGTGAGTCTGTTCCAATTAATTAGTGAGACGACATCGTGTTCCCCATAATTAGCATTATTATTGATTATTTCTCATAAAAATACTTAAATTATTATTAAACCTTACAATAATTACTTTACCTAAAACATGGATTTTAAAACCCTTGTCAAAAAACGAGGAAGTATTACAAATAGACTAACAATATTTAAAAAATATATAGAAGGGATAGAGAAGTCTCAAGACATAAGCCAGGCTCAGACGAAGGAGCTGTCATTTCGGTTAGCCAAATTAGAAGATTTGGATACAGAATTTAATGTCATACAAAATGAGATAGATATCATTTGTGAATTTCCAGAAGAGCAATATACGGAGCGTGAAGTGTTCGAGTCTTCTTTCTACAGCCTTGTCGTGCGCGCTCGAGAGGTGTTGGCGCAGCATGACATACCAACCGCAGTACCTGCAGGCTCCGGCTCCTATTCGGACGCAGGTTCAAGTACCGCGATTAGAGGTGGGCCAAAATTAAAGTTACCAACGATACATTTGCCTACCTTTTCGGGTCAACATCAGCCCTGGCTCGAATTTCGAGATACTTTCGCATCATTGATACACTGTAACCAATCTATTCCCAAAATTAGTAAATTTCACTATCTGCGAGCAGCGTTAGAAGACAGCACAGCCGTAATTGTTCAGTCGCTCGGTTTCACTGCCCAGAATTACGACTTGGCGTCGTCTGCGTCGTGGCGGGATCTGCTTTGCGATCGTTATGACAACCAAAGACTTCTCGTCAATAATCATCTACAATCCATTTTTAACATTGAACCATTATCTAAAGAGTCAGTTACATTGTTAAGAAACATCATTGACACGATCAACAAAAACCTTCGAGCTTTGAAAAATCTTAAATTACATACAGGACATTGGGACATAATTATCATTTACATTGTTTCTCATAAATTAGATCCTATCACTAACCGTGAATGGGAAGTTCATCGTTGTAACAAGCAAGGAGGCAAGGAGTTGCCTACGCTGGAGAATTTTAAGGAGTTTCTAAAGTCGTGCGACGATGGTGATAACCATCATAAATCTTTTATCGTAAATTCTCATTCACCATCGTCAACTCGATTTTATTATGTTTGCCCATTATGTAAGAATAATTATGCAATTTATCGCTGTCACAAATTTAAATAATTTCCAATAAAAACTAGAATTCAAAAGGCAAATGCTTTAAAATTATGCCAGAATTGCTTGCGCCAAAGTCACCTCAGATGCATGCAGATTCGAAGTTTGCCGCTTCTGCAAAAGGCGTTACCCAGTAACTATATTGAGGAGGTCAGATAGGCAGTCGCTCCATGTGAAATACTGGTACTTACTTATTCAGTTGCTCCGGTTAGACTGAAAGCCGACCCCAACATAGTTGGAAAAAGGCTGGCAGATAATCAACATACAAACCAAAAAACGTGTTCACACAAAATATCTATCATTAACAGAATGAAAACTTTTCCGTCCCTATTCCGAAAATGTCCTACCTACAACAAATGTCGAGCCTTCGATTGCATACGTGACAGCAGACAGCGAGACGCCCCACAATCGATACAAGTCTATAATTATTATTGTATGACACTCTGACGTCATCACTTGTCGAACGATGCAATCTCGACTTTGATTTGACATACTCGTACGTTGGAAAATGTTAGCAAAGTATACAGTGAATCATAAATTCTATTCCATTTATTGTAACTAACTTAACAACACAGGGTACAGGGTATAAAAGGACTAAGTATAATACATACATACATAATCAGCCCCTAATGTTCCCACTGCTGGGACACAGGTCTCCTCTCTTCGAGAGAGATTGGGCTGTAATCCACCACGCGGGCCCAAGTGCGGGTTGGTAGATGTCCCATGTCTTCCGAGTTTTTGGTTCTAGGACATGCCGGTTTCCTCACGATGTTTTTCTTTACCGTTTTGAGAGTACCGTTTTGAATTATTTCATCACCACTAAATATAATAGGGAATAATAAAACCCGTTTAATTTGTTGCTCAATTGTTGTAAAACATCCATTGAGACATCGGCTAATATTGATGATGATGGTACCTATACATAGCCCAAAATTGAGATAAATGGCGATTGGAGAGGACTATATCCAGGTAGATAGATTAGACCTCCTAAATTGAAAAATGGCGGAGTAATTGGTGCAATAATGGGTGCAGTTCTCATAATATAATCATTTTAACATAATATTAACAAAAGCCATGTTAAAAAAACCTACACCTCAAAAGGCAATAGAAAGAAAAAATAAATAGTTCGTCATCACAATGATATCAATTTTAAACGTTCCGTAGATAATTACAAGTGTGAGTAATTAATATAAGTGGCTAATACTCGAGGTTTCCGCGTGGCATCGTAATAGCGGCCATCGTCAGTCTGGGGGAATTTCAAATATCTATTATTAAGGAGGCATATGAGTATAGGTAGTCATTACATGCGTCTATAGAGAGAGCTCGACAATCTGATAACTGAAATAGAAATAATTTTTTTTTTCAGAAAAACAGAATTGGTTTTGCGACCTTTTTCGACGCCCTACTTTTTTATTAATAATTATTATTGTTTTAAAAGATAAGGTTTGTTGAAGTGAAAACTTCTTTAGGCGCGTTGGACATTTTTTGAGATGGGAAAAAACCATTGGATTCGCGCCACTGTTACCGTAACCGACACCGCTTCGGATGTGTTTGGCTGTTCTCGGGATGTATTTGGTTTTAATATGTTTCCGATATATCAGTGAATGATGGCAAAGTATTCTGTTTGTGTTTTGTTTATATGAGGATTCTAAAAATACACACGTAATTGTTCAAGTTTTCACTTCTGTCGGCACTCTCGGAGTGTTCTTTTCTTGTTTTTGACAAATAAATGAATTGTGTCAGTTACTTGGTAATTTAATCAGCAAAAAATACATCCAAATACATTTTCCACTACAACTGGAGTATACTACGATATACCATAGATACTTTTATTATGTGCCAATCAGTACGCATAATTAACCAAATGTAAAATGCATAAGTTAGAATAACTTTCTATAGTCGACACAACATTTAAATGGAACTCGCCACTATACAGTTACTCCTAAATCAATGAGTAGTGTATTCATGTAGAACTTTGAAGTTCCGCGTTAATATGTATTCAGGAAAAGACTACTCGAACGGTGACAGTCACATTTATCTATTGCATTGGTTAGACCAGGTTATCCCATAAAAATTATCATCGCAGCCACGTGTACTACTTATGGATATAAGATAATAGGTAATAACAAACTTAACTACAAAATATCTCAAGTGTCGAGTAAATATCAAAAGTGTGTGTCAACTGCATGATAATGCTCTTCAACACACGCATAATACTTTTTCATCCCATCTATTCGAAAAGCACGACTTGGTTCGCCTTTAAGTTTTTTTTTTCATTTTATTTATCATTTATACAAAATAATACAGGATAAGTGCACCCAAAGGTGGTGTTTTCTATAAGAAACTTTTAGCGGGCAGTAATAAGTTTTTAATCCTCTTTATATTAAATATTTTTGGCTCGGGCGATGTACTTTGAATCCCTCGCTACGTTCAGGATTTTACTAAAGAATCCCTCGCTACGCTCGGGATTCAAAAAAGCGCCCCCGCCGTAAAAATATTATTTTGCTCCCTTATGATACAATCTACTATTTCATTTTTGCTGATAATCACTTATTCATAAAAGCACCGTCAGACATTTTGACCCACCATGGCAAGTAACGACTCTCATTCGGGTGATCATCGAATATAAACAACTACTAAAAAAGAAATAAAATTATCAGAATAAAATAAAATCCTTATTTATTTACTATTTATCATTTATGTACACACATGTATAAATAGACAAGAAAAAACAGAACAGAAGAATAGGTACAAAGGTGATGCTTATTTCATAACAAATCTCTTCCAGCATACCTGCGATAGGACAAGAAACAGAGAGTAAAGGAGACAAAAAAAAAACATAAAATCTAAAAACAATTCACTTAATAAAACTAAACAAATAATATGAGAATATATCCTTGTTATAAATAAAGCCTGTACTAAGGCAGGAATTCTGCCTTTCATCGATGACATTGTGATCGAAATAGGTGCATAAAAATAGCATCCCCCGAGTGGGCGATTCTAAATCAATATCCCGTGCAATCTGTGAAGTCAGCCATGCTATCACCTTCCGGACTAGCTTCTTTCTACCACGGCATGAGCTATTCTTAGACCATCCATCCGCCCAGCCTTTTCCCGACTATATTGGAGTGGGCTTCCAGTCTAACCGGATGCAGCTGAATACCGGTATTTTACATGGAGCGACTGAAATAAGTAAATATAAAAATGCTCTTATATTTATTGATTTAGATACGCTTTCGTGCAGATGGATGCAGCTGAATACCGGAATTTAACATGGAGCGACTGCCTGTCTGACCTCCATAACCCAGTTACTGAGTAATACGATACCCCTTGGTAAGACTGGTTCGAGCTTCTGACGACCCGTAACTACTATCATAGATCCACAAATGACAGCCGAGACCAACGGATTAACGTGCTTTCCGAGGCACGGAGGGGTCTTGGTATGTAAAGATGGCCACCCATCCACGGACCTAGCGTAGCTTAACCTGATCGATCGACCCGTGCGGCTGTTATTACTTAGCCACAAAGCCCCTATTTTAAGACATTAGGTACTATTTCTAAGCAGTTATTTTTAGACATGATGAAAAATCTATTGAATCGATGATCGGATTGAAGATAGTAACGGGATGCTGATAGAATGTATATTTATAATAAGCTACCAGCCAGATTAAACCCAAAATAATCTCGATCCGATCCAGCCTGTCTCCTGCTGACCTCCCCCAGCAACTCCGCAGGCCGAGGTTCGTAAACCAAAGTGGGAGCCCTTAGCGTGTAGTCGCTTAGTTTATAAATTACGAAGAATCCTTGGAACAGACGCTCTAGACTTTATCTACTTTCCTTTTCATTTATGTATAGGTACCTACCTTACATTTCTGTCTTTTCCCGTATTAAAAAATAATAGTAAATTGTAGTTCTTGTACAAAGTTAATTTTTCTGCTTATCCTATCCATGTTACAATATTCTTTTGATTAGTTTTCTTATGTACACCTTAGTGATATATCGTAGAGTTACTTTTTAAATTTTAACCAACTTTATTTGTTAAACACTTGTAGCAACAATATATGCAAAGATTTACTTGCTCTCAAAACGTCGAAGGAAAACATCGTGAGGAAACCGTCATGTCCCCCGTCCATGTCCAAAAATTCGAAAATTCGAATGACATCTACTAACCCGCACTGGGCCCGCGTGGTGGATTGCGGCCCACTCCCTCTCACAGAGAGAAAGCCTGTGTCCCAGCAGTGGGAACATTATATACGCTGATTATGAAAGTCTACAGATACACTAGGAAATTAATTTTTAGGTGTAAAAAGTGCATTCAAACCTTTTATTTTTTTTTAATTTCTAGCTTTTCGTTCAACAATACACATGCAGCTCAAACATTTTAAACATTCATTTTTGAACGTTAAAACCTAATTTTTCCTGCACTTTACGTTGAAAACTTTCCACCGTTCGTGTTTGCGTGCTGAGCGCACTTACACTGTCGCTTGATTAATATTTATAAATTTAATTACACGTTTCATTAGTGTCGGTAGTTGATAGCCCTGGGGTTCGGTTCTCGGGCTGACAATTTTCAAAAGTGGGTTTTAGAATGTTTGTAGTTAGATTGTGTGCATAAATGAGTTTGTTATGGATGTGGGAAAAGCACACCCACATAAATATCCAGGTATGTTGCATATTACTCCCATGTAATAGTGGACGAGCCGATTACCATTTACCTTTTAACCACCCGACTTTATATCAGTTGTCCTACCCCCAGCTACCCGAAAAAATAAAAAAAACGAAAAATAATTACCTGATAGAATACAGCGTAATTAAATAAAAAAGCAGATTAAACGAGCTGTGGTATATAATCGTACATAGTATAAGACCATTTTTTTTTTCGCAGTGGAAAATAGTCAAACTCAAAACTCAAACTCAAAGCATTTATTTCAATTAAACCATTTACAGACACTTTTGAATTGTCAAGAAGTCAGTCAGTCAGAAAAAATGAAGCTAGTTGCCCATTCCAAAGCGTAGGTACCTATGGAGAAGAACGGGCAAGAAACTCCATGGACACTCTTTTAAATCAAAATAATGTGGTTACAAAGTCTTGGTTACATCATTTATGTTAAAAATTATACATGTGAGAACGATGCAGAACGTTAAAAGCGTCCATAATGAAAAGATGAGAAAAAAAAATCCTCATGGACTTCCTCTATCGTGGGGGTGACAGAGGGGCATGCCGGACTCTTACCGGCTAAAACCACCGCGGTGTTCCACCTCTGCCTATGGCCGGAGGCGCGGGATTAGCATAAGCATTCACCGCTCTCCCGACAGGCCGCGACCCGCTGTTCCTCAGCGGGTTCCACCTTCCCGTGCGCCCATTCCTATAATGGCCGCACCCACTCTCGAGTGGCGCGCGTGGAACACTGCAGCGCCATCTCGGGCCGGTCTGGTCGGACGACGGACGATAATGATATGATAGACGATAATATACGACCCTGGCGAAATGGACACGAAAATTTTTGTCGGATTAATTCGGCGTAAGCGGTTAAAAGTTTAACCAGGTACACATCTTGGCATCAACGCGGCTCTTTACGAGAATTTCCAAAATTAAAAACCCAAAAACACTTCGCCTTACCTAGGGATCCCACCCAGGATCTGCGACCACCCTTTACGAGACACCTCGAGGCTTAAAAAACGACTCTCGCACGGTATAAGTGAGAAAGGCAACGCTCTCCAAAGGCGATACCCAAAGGGTCCGTCTCCACGAGCGAGAGAATCGCGGCGATAGTCTTGCCGTGCTATCAAATTTTCGCCGCGATGAGATTGCCGTGTGGAGACACGTTCTAAGAGAGTGTATAGAAATACGTGGCACGACGATAATATCGCCGCGATTCTCTCGCTCGTGGAGACGGCCCCTTAGGGTGCCAACGGGAACCTAGTACTAAACCTCCGCTGTCCGTCCGTCTGCTGTATCCCATGAACTGTAATAGATAGATGTTGAAATCACAGAGTGTGTATTTCTATTGCCGCTATAACAAAATATTATAAAAAAAAGACGGGTTGCACTCCGGGAGTGCCGGCAGAAGTGAAAACTTGAATATTAACGTTGAAATAAATAAATTATTAATTTAATTAATATTACTCATTTTTTTTTCAATATTTCTGCGTCACTTTTTTCATTAATAGATGCACTTTGTTCAATTTCCATATTTTAAACACTTTCGGTCTTATTCATAAAAAAAGCCTATTGAAGGTTTAAACCATTCATTAGTTAAAATGCTCAATAGTTCATAAACGCTTCATAAACGTTCTATAACTAGAATGTCCTACAACTTCTAAATGTTGCCATTATAATGAATATATAGTTCGTATAGACAGATATGCATACGAGAATATCTGTCTACGAACCGAATATTTGTGTCCATAGACATTATTACGTATGAAAAACTAATTTATTGTCTACAGTTTCAACAGTTTTGACGCGACAACGTCATGGTCGTCATGGAAACAATATGAATAATTGAATATGTCAATGAATGAATTTGATATTGTATGTGTCAAACTAAAAAACTTTTGAATATTTTTTTTGTATTTAAAATAAATGAAATTAAGACCGGAGACTAGTTGCAATAAAGGGCAAAGAATTGAATATTGGTTGGAGGAGGATAAGGTGTGTACCTACTGTTACAGCTAAAATGTGTTCAAAGTAACTTATGTTTTGTAAACATTCTCAATTTCTTATACTTATGCTTGCTTTTGCTTCTAATCCTTAGATTTTTTGGAAGAATTGGTCAGGGAGAGGTCTCCATAATAGAAAATAAAAACACTGACACAAGCACTAACGCTAAACCGGGGCAGCGTGGCATGATTTACGAATTAGGTGCCTATCCAATTTACAATTTTACGAAGAACTTCGTTTGCCTGTACAAAACTCATTGTAACAAAAAAAAAAAAAACCCGCCATAAGAATAATAATGACTGTTATTTTGATGCCGCTACTGATTAATTAAATCAGTATAAATAAGATAATGAAGAGAAAGAATTTATAACATTAGTTTTGTATTTCAGGTCAATAGGACTAGTAAAGATGGTGCTTCACTACGAATAGCAGAAAATGAAACGGCCTACAGAAGAGATGGCACAGATGGCAAATGAAAAGCAAACATTTTAAAAATGTTGTTCTGCTTGCACAAGTTTTAGAAGCCAAATTAGAGTTTAGAGTATTGTTCAGCCGTGAACAGGCAAGAGTTACATACGCCAGCGTCAGCATCAAGAGCGACATACATTCGTTCCACATAAATTAGTAATTAGTAAATGAATAAATTAGTCATCAAGCTGGAGTAGAGTTTGACTCATCTTCCATAATTCCTCTCACTATGGCCAAGACACCTTTAGCCATCACCAGTTCTATGAGTCTGTGGACCGGCAATGACAAAACTATTTCCTGTGTACACATTGCACAACGTACACAAACCCCTATTCCTACCCAAATTCTGTCTCTGTTCCCGTAGGTCTCCCGTAGGCTTGTATGATAGGTTAGGGTGTTAGGATAACTAGGGTGTTAAGTAGTTGCTGTAGGTTTATAATCAGTAGGGTGAGGTAACCATAGATACCAGGCTCAATCGTTACAAACTTAGCCACACTGTATGCATTTGGAATAACAGCCGTACTAAGCTGTAAGTCCCGGTGCGTACAAGTATTATAAAAATAAACTGATATTTGCATACAAGCTTTTTATTAATGAACTACTCCCTAAATTTCTTCTCTTTTACTTTAGATCTTGTTGGCTCAAAATATTGCCACTTCCACGTTGTCGTCGGTGGCAGCGCAGAGGTCACTTTGACTGCATGTTTTGGGTAGGACAAATAAGGCAGGATAGGACGTGGAGCATGTTTTGCAACATAGCTTCACAGCCACACCCTACTGGAGCATCTCCCTGCAGGGTGTAAACTTCCGTGGTCGACACGGAAGCATTGTTTTCACCCAAAAGCAGCAATGTCCCACAGTATTTCTTGTTGCTGTTGCTATAATGTGCTTCGTTATATTTTTCGTCGCTTCTATTTTGTATTGTAGGTAGGTATATAATAATAAACTAAATTGGTTAAACAGAAGTTCAAAATAAATTAAATACAACTGCGGCTCCTCGAAGTACTATTGTTTACGAAACTGACTTTTCAAACATTTGTACGTCAAGTGTCATTTTCTTCGGCCATCTTTGTCGTGTCTCACTTGGTTCACTTCGGTTGGCGCCGCCGCGCCGTAGAGAGATGGGGGGGGGGGGGGGGGGGGGAATCTCTCCTGACGGTCACGTGTCCTGACGCGATGCCCTGACGCGAGTTTAACATTTTTTACCCATTACAAAAAGTGTTCAACGCCGCTAAAGAAGTTTTCACTTCAAAAATAAACAAAAAACAACACAAAACAGACGCCCTGCAAGTTACCATCCCTGCCTAGTTGCTATGCTATTCCACCAATTTGCACTAAGCATTTTCAAATGTCCTTTATAATGCGCACAGCAAAAGAGTGGAACTCTCTAACTGCATCTGTGTTTCCGAGCGCATACAACCCAAGTCTCTTCAAAGTGAGAGTGAACAGGCTTCTTCTGGGTAAGCTCACTCCATCGTCGACTTTGTCTCTGTCACCTCTGACTCTGACTAGAGTCAAGAGCTAACCCATTTCAAATTAAAAATGTTGAAGGGGTTCTTCATACAAGAAACGTGTTTTTACCCGACTGCGCCAGAAGGAGGGTTATGTTTTTCGAGTGTATGTTTTTCAGCGTTTTTTGCCTAACTGGCGAAACCTTTCGTGTGCGACTCTGACTCGCACTTGGCCGACTTTTTCTGGAACTGAATGTGCCATATTTAAGGCTCCCGCAGACAGGCATGACTTGATTCTTGTAGAACAATTTCTATGAGTTTTCATAATTGTTCTGCTAGAGTGCATCGCAATATCGCATAGCACCTGTCTGCGGGAGCCTTTCTGGTCCTGTACATTCCACCCAAACCCATTGTGACATTGCACAAAGTCAACGCTCTCAAGTAATTTACACAGTACCAACTACCAATATTCGCGTTCAAACAAGGCAGTAAGACAATAAACTGGGCAGGTAATTAATCATGGAGTTTAAATCACAAAATCAATATTTGCACAGCGGTTTATGAATGCTGCCAACTGCATTTTGCGGCCACAGAGTAGGGTATCTAAAAAAAAATTGCTGCTAAAACTATGCTTTTCACCGTTTTTATTTTTGATCGATTTATTTTTGGCAAGCCCAATTAAGGTGTTCTAATTAATTATTAATTTATGTGTTTTACCAGAAAAAAAAACTGAGAAGAAGATAAATATTCAGCTTTTAAAATGATAAAATAATAAGTACCTAAGCATTTAATAAAATATTTTATTGTATAATTTCCTTATTCTTAGTACGTTTTCGTGTTTGGAATAACTTATTTAATTTTTGTTCCTATTCTGTGGTTAAAACCAATGTAAGCGACTGTAGGAACTATTGATAAAGACTTTTTTTTCTATAGAATGTAATAGTAGATTGTACAACTAGTGCATAAAATAAGCCATTTTACCCAGAGACGTTTGTATCCACCCGAGCCGCAGGCGAGGGTGGATAGTTAAGTCGAGGGGTAAAATGGCTCGGTTATGCCCGAGTTATACACTCTGCTTTTCACTTCGATCGCGAGAAAATGAAACAGCCATAAAGTATATAAGAGTAAGTATTTAATTAAAATTTAAAGTGAAATTTGTACAATTGGTAATATTAAAATGTATTGTCTTCCCTGGCATGTTTACAGTGTTTATTTGTGACGTCCCTGATGTTACGGGATTGTCATTGGTTGGCTGTGGCTGAAACATATCATGAACAACACCTGATGTACTCGGCTGCGGCTCATTAGGAATTAAATTAATTGCTTCGGTAATACAGTCTGATATCTTCGATTTGTTCTCCACAGATTCTTCTATATAGCCCTCAGCCACCTGGTCGGATTTCCAGCCACCATGACGCTTTATCGTTGTGATGTTTGCCCCCGAGTCGGCTAGGAGAGTGGCTGAAGTTCGCCTAAAGCAATGGCCTGTGTAATTTTCCGGATTGTCTAATTTGAGAAAAACTGCAATTTCTTTGGGCATGGCTGCGAATTTATTTCGCCCTATTACTTGCCGTGTGCATTTACCGTGCTGATAATTTAAGAAAAATCTGGTGGTTGATAAATTATCTGGACGTAAAGCTTGATATTTTTTAACAATATTTAGATATTCGCCTTTGACGATGAATGTTCTTTCCTGGTTAGTTTTTGTGTTGGGCAAGTTTATAGCTTGCAATATCGTGTCAGTTTTAACATCATTTACAGTAATATTTTTCAGTTCAATACCACGGCATGCGCCACTAATGCCAAATATTAGGGCTACCTGCAACAAAAGCAATACAATTATGGATTAACTACAACGTTGTACGTATGCATGTCATGAATCATATAAGCTATACGTTACACAAACAATGTTTAAATGAATTGATATGTAAAAGCATTTATATCAATGGGTAAAAGCTATACAAATAAATAACAATTTTACGTACTTTTGTGGCCAAATATCTCTCGTCAGGGGCGGTATTTAAAAATGATTCCACTTGCTTCGCCGTGAAGACCTTTGATTTTTTGCTTTTGTGCCCAACGGAAAGCCTTTTCAGAAAACTTGCAAGCTTCGTATAACTCTTTATATTTACATCGTTTTTAACTAGGACAGTAGCCCTCAACATGGAATATATACTCCAAAGTGTAGATGGCTTCTTATTTTTGGACAATTCGTCAAAATAGGTCAAGAAAACACTCTCTGTTAAAGAATTTACATGTTTAACTGATCTCCAACGCATGAAATTGTCGTACACATTGAGATAAAGTTGCTTGGATTTCGGCGGTAATATTTCTTCAACCACGTTTTTCGCATTCTGTTCCATTAGTGTGTTAGGCGAGAGTGTAATTTCTTCGTCACTTGAATATTCCATTGTTTTAGTTTAATCACTTTTCACTGTTCAAAAATGTTGCAAAATTGAAGAAGAGAATAGCTAATTCCCGCCACGAAACTTTTTTAAAGTTTTTTTTTTTAATTTTTTCTGTCATTCGACTTAGGTACTACTTCATACTGCCAAGTCATAAAAACGTTTCTTTGCGTTTTTAAATAATAAATGACAACTTTTTTATCTGGTTTTATTAAATTAACGATAGAAAACACGGAAGTGATATAAATTAAAGCAAATGAAATAAAATAACGACTTTAATCAGCGAAGTTTTATTGTGCTTGTGGCTGTTGGGCCTGATTACCTTAGTCTCAGAAAAAAAAATTACTTTATGCACTAGAACATAAAAAGCGATTTCATGTCGCCTAAGCACGACATAAAGACGAACTTTTAGAGCATGAGAAGTGAAAAATACTTTTTTTTGGCAGTCAAATGGCAACTTTTGTTTTTGGGTGTGCTGTCATTGTCGTTAAAAAAGCAATTATATTTTTGACGTGACAACGTTTTATAATTCGATAGAGCCGGCTGCACGCACGAAAAAACATGACTCATGCGGCGTTACCTCGCTCTGAGGCGTTCCATTTAAGGCTTGAAGTGCAAGCGAGAGCGCGGAACGAGCGACAAAGAGGCACAATAGGCCTCCGCGTTCGGCAGCGTTCGACATCTGTCTGTCTCCTACTTGAGTGAGCGATGCGTCCGCGTGGACAGCTGCTATAAAATGATACATTTGGATGTTTTCGTATTTTCTTTTTCTTCTATTTCGTAATTAAAGTTATTTTTATTAATCTTCCTCATACAATCGTCACTAATCTTTTCACTTCGAACCTAAGACCATTACAACAAGGACTGATCTAACCAAGATTAAAACATGCGTCTGCGTCTGTATGGAAACATCATAAGGCAACAAAAAAAAATTAAAAGAAAAAGATTGTCTATCAATAAGAATGTGCACAAAAAAAAGGAAACTTGCAGACTAAACCTGATTTACTTGAACTATTGTAAAGTGACTACTCTGTGTACCTGCACTTTTGCATAAGGTCTGTCAACTCCTTTTGCGACCATACTTAATGTTTGTCACGGGGACGATAAAAGTGTATAAAAAGAATGTCCTTTTGACCTTGGCAAGCTATTGAACCTGAGATTGTTGTTATGAGATTGATATTATTTTGATTTAAAAGAGTGTCCATGGAGTTTCTTGCCCGTTCTTCTCCATAGGTACCTACGCTTTGGAATGGGCAACTAGCTTCATCTTTCTGACTGACCGACCCCTTGACAATTCAAAAGTACCTGTAATTGGTTTAATTGAAATAAATGCTTTGAGTTTGAGTTTGTTCATTTGACGAGGCGCAGGCGCAACCAGGTGTTGAAAGGTTATCTGGTAGATAGATCTGTAATTTTATTACAGTATTAAAGGTGTCAGCTCAGAGACCTATTTATAATAAAAAGTGAAGCATATCTGTTTAGTATCAGAATATTTAAATAAAGTAGCTAACTATGCAACCGACCATGGAAATATAATAACAATAATAATCACTAAACACAATGAATAATTTCTAAAGATAAATCAACGTATAAGTCACAGACTAGACTGGGTATAACGACAAACAATACCTATCTAAGACAATACGGAAGCCATTTAGCCCGTTTATACTTATAAAATATAAAGATAAAGTAGATAAACTCATAATACCTATTAGCGACGCAGTTCTACACGTGTTTCCACAGCATAATTAATGTAACCGCCAATTATATCTGAACACAGGAAGAAAATTACACCCTCACCTCATGCCAATTAATCACATTCCGCCAATTTTCTCCATAAAACAGGAATAAGTCAACAAATTAATAACAAAAGCCAGTTACACCGGAAAAACTCGAACACTTACGATCGCTTCCGATGAAAACGTAAACAATGGAAAAAAACATGGCCACAGTAACATGGCGCAGTATACGCGCGGTTTGCACATAAAAGAACAATGACTATTAAATCAATTTATAGACGTCATTAGGATTGTTATGATTGTGTTACTTGATAATAAGATGAGTTTATGTGCGTTTAGTTATCTTTTCTGTCTATTCATTGAGCATTAATTGATACTAAGCTAGCCATTTTGTAAAAGATATTGTTAAACGTTTAATTGTGTTTGTAACTATAATAGGTAAATACTGTTTAATAAATACAGATGCTCGAACAAAAGTGACAACCAGTCTTACCAAGGGGTATCGTACTCGTATCGTACCCAGTAACTGGGTTGTGGAGGTCAGATAGGCAGTCGCTCCATGTAAAATACTGGTATTCAGCTGCATCCGGTTAGACTGGAAGCCGACCCCAACTCAAACTCAAACTCAAAGCATTTATTTCAATTAAACCATTTACAGGCACTTTTGAATTGTCAAGAAGTCAGTCAGTCAGAAAAAATGAAGCTAGTTGCCCATTCCAAAGCGTAGGTACCCATGGAGAAGAACGGGCAAGAAACTCCATGGACACTCTTTTAAATCAAAATAATGTGGTTACAAAGTCTTGGTTACATCATTCATGTTAAAAATTATACATGTGAGAACGATGCAGAACGTTAAAACGTCCATAATGAAAAGATGAGAAAAAACAACAATTCAAATAATAAATTAAAATAAGCCATGGCAGCAAAGAGATGACCAGTCCCTACTGACGGCGCCCGTTCACGAACATGACGCATGCACCAGCACCATTCAGCTCAACCATTTTGAAGGGAGCTAAGCCAACATAGTTGGGATAACGCTAGGCAAATGATGATGATGACTCGTACAAAAGTGATCGATGGAAATATGCCTCAACCGTTTGGCATTACATACCTGGGAACTAGCCTTGTACCGTCCGTATATTCAGACTGTTTCACAATTTCTAACAGGCTGATTTCTATCAAAGAGCTATAACTAAGAAAAGAAGACTTTTCTGAACAACTTAGTATCTGAAACAGAAAGTAAAGCAGTGGCGTAACTATAGAGTGGCATTGGGGCAAAATGCCACGGACCACCAGCCAGAGGGGGCCCCCGGCCCGAGAGAGCCATGAGCACAGAAGGATTCTAAACATAAGTTTATAAAGGCAAACTTTTGTTTTTTAAATTTGCACATCATTCAGGCTCCGAACAATTTGTACCTACCCAACCTACCAAAAATGTATTTAAAGTAATCATTTCCGCTGACGGCAAGGTGCGATCTTCTATGATGTCGTGTTATCACCCTTTTTGCCACTAGACCAACGAAGTAGTCAGGTGTTAAATTTTGTAGAGAAAAATATGAAATCTACCCAGGAGAAGTCGCGGGGGAAGTGCAATTAAAAAAAACTATAACGTTGGTTGAGCTTCTTTACATAGAGGGAGGGTCCCATCCCTTAAATTTGCCACGGGCCCCAAACGGTATAGTAACGCTACTGAAGTAAAGCTTTGGAAATGACACGCATTCAAGAAGCATCTGTATTCTTGCGTATACTACAACCTCGTGGTACCCATTTTCAGGGTCACTGAATTTGAATATAATACAGTTGGGAAATTCTGTTTCCATCGTTTATTTTTATGAGAAATAAAACTAGTACTAGACTTCTCAGTACTCAATACTGTAATTAAAGTTAATAATTAGATATTATTGCTGTGGAAATGTACGTTTATCGAATGTAAGTAGCGTGTGTAAAGACTGGTTTTGTGACCTAGGTCTTGCGGTTAGGATTATGTAAGTGTGATCTGACAATAGCGGAAAATTGTACACAATGTGTTGTTAAACAATTAATTATAAATATAGTTGATAAGGATAGCAACTTGAAATAAGAACTTCTTGAAAAATAGTTTTTTTTTTTTTGAGAAATATAAATGGACAGAAATATTATTTTTGTTTTCAGATTTCATGGAATTGAATGAAGTTTGGTAGAAAACGACGTCCACTTTATCAGTAAGGTAGCCCCACAAAGAACAAAAATCAGTGCTCTAAGTGGAATCTGAGGTATTCCACTCAGAGCACTGATTTCAACGGCACTTGACCCAACCGAACCTGAGCACTTCCACTAACCGCACTGAAACAAAATTTTGTAAAGTGGGGTTCGGTGGAACAGTTTCATAATATTATTTATCTATACCCATGCTATAAATCCTCTATAAAAGTTTCTGAAACAGTTAACTTATTGCCACCATAAAACAACCAGTGTCATAGTAACCATAATAATTATCATCCAAAAGTGTGTTATAATGTTGTACTGAATTTCATTATGCAACTCGTTTTCAAAAAAAGAACATTGTCATGCACGCGC
This sequence comes from Amphipoea oculea, assembly GCA_945859645.1. Classification (NCBI taxonomy): domain Eukaryota; kingdom Metazoa; phylum Arthropoda; class Insecta; order Lepidoptera; family Noctuidae; genus Amphipoea; species Amphipoea oculea. The sequence goes on along the minus strand of OX243878.1, from coordinate 1,823,154 downwards.
GTTTTACTACCACAGCGCCGTAATTTAAAAAAAGAACTTGTATGTTATTCGAATTCACGTCGTATCCCGCCGGCCGCGATTTTTGTTCGATATTAGTATTGCAAAAACTTCTTTCAGAACCTTTTATATAGGATTCATATCATGGGTGTAGTCTTGTATGCAACTGTACATAAACACTCATGTGATACTAACGTGACACTCATGTGATAAACCCATATTCGTGTTTTAATACACCTTATTATACAACCGTTGCATAAATAACTATTTCAGTCCCCGAACGGCACCTTCACACAGTTTGTAGTGATGTGTCGTATGTATCTTTAAGAATAAAAATAAAATAATGCCCATCATACAAAACTTGTCCCCTCTTCATTCCTGGATGAACATGAAAACTTGTGCATAAAATTATGAGATCATCTCAAAGGAATCTTATCATTATCATAACTACCGGCCCATTGCATTGTTAAAGAGATATTTGCATCTAAATGTACAGCGGAGGTCAAGTAAAGTATTCACTAGGTCACCCATCCGATTATCGGCTGCGGAAAATGTTGCTACACACCCTCAAGGCTTTTCTTTTCTCCTTTATTTTGATACAGCGTTTATTAGATAAGTGTTAGGGTTACATTTGACCCCTGTCATTTTGGATATATAAGCCATGGCCATTTCGACGATTTTGGAATGCTCCAAGTGTACCGTTTCTTAAACCGTTGTCAGTGGTAGTTAGGCCTTCCTAGCTGCAAATTTTAGAGCACGAAGAGCAAGGCGATATGGACGAGTAATTTTTGAGCTTATTTTCTACATTTACAACAACTCAAGATTTGAAGGTTGTTACCTTACCACAGAGGTTATGTGGTGTATCTAAGGCTACCCTAGTATACTTACGTACTTCAGATTCAGTGGCGTGCATTACATATAGGCATATAAGCAGTGCCTACCTTGATATATCAACATAAGTCTGTCAATTACATTTTAGTGTGTGCCCCACAGTTAAGAAACTCACTAAATTATCATACCTAACAAAAAACAAAATCTTCATACATACACGCGCGGCAGTAGGCAGTCGCCGGACGACCTACTCGGCTCCCGTACTATTCGCACATTGTCATTGGTCTTTACCCGTTCAAGTTAATACGACAAAATTAAAAATACGCACGTCTCATGCGTAATACCATGACGTTCGACCTTCGCAATTTATCACACTTAAGTAGGCATGCCTACTCAAATAACCACACTTTTGACCTCACTTTTTTCTGATTAGTGACCGCGTTTGCCTAGACTAGACCCGGCCTAGTGCCTACCTATTCTGAAAACCAATGCACGCCAGTGTTCAGGTTAGTCCCGGTATAAACTTCGTTGACTGGCTAATCTTTTTTCCACTAACATGAGGCATTCTCACACATCACTTGTTGATACGAGAGCAAAATTCAGCGTGGCCTTCAAGCATAAACATTAAACAACCCTTTTATCATCAAAAGGCATAACACGGTCTCTCTCCTTCCCCAATAGCACACGATCTTGGTGTTCCACTGCCATAAACCAACAACATAACTTATGCCTTACTTTTCCGTCAGCGCCATATCTAGTGGCAACGCGGAACAAAATGTCAAAACATACCATTTTAGGTCCACGCACTAACGACTAATGTGGCTCGCATGACCTTTACAATTGTTTCCTCTACTTGCAGTTTTTAGTCTAACAAGCGTTATGTCTAACCGCCGTATGGAGAGACATCTCTTAAAGAAAATATTAAACAACAATGAGGATGTCGTAAGGCAACATTGCGGTTTAAAAGAAGATCTAGTGACAAACACTTGAAAGAGTATGCGTGAATGGTTTGGTCACGTTGAGAGGATGATGAAAAGCGACTAAAAAGGTATTTACAAGGCAGATCTGAGTGGAAACGTCGGGAGAAAACGCCAAAGACATAGAGAGGCCATTCTCGTAATTTTAAGAAAGTTCACTGTCTGATCTCAGTCTGTCATTTGTCAAAAATACCTCTAATTCCCCTACATTTTTGACAAGTTTTTGACATTTGTTTGTCGCTGAGATAAGACTGCGACTAGATTTTTAATAATTGGCCTTAAGATGTATGAACGTAAGGACAGACGGACAACGAAGTGATCTTCTAAGGATTCCGGTTTTCCTTTTGAGGTGTGGAATCCTAAAAATAGGTTCATTGTCGTTTGCAAAGCAATGCAACAAACAATTCGAATAACATTACACCCGTATTTCCTGAAGGTATTAGCAGAGGTGATATGACACCATGATTCGAATACTCAGTCAAAATGAACATGCTCAAGTAATAGAATAATATCTTAGAGTGCGGCCGTTAGTACTTTTTGTAGCGTTAGCTGGCTTATTGCTCGTGTCCGTGATACCAAATTAGCGGGACTAGTTCCTTCTTTTATAGTTTTTTTCTGATGGGTAATGGTACTTCACATAAAGCTTAAACGCTCTGTCAGAGGGAGTGAGCCGTAATCCACGTGGGCCCACTGCGGTTTGATGGATGTCACATATTTATCTTCGATTTACTTGTTCTAAGACCAAGATAAGGTCAGAAACCCTCGGGACACCCAGATCATACACAGATGTTCTCAGCAGACCAGGAGACCTCGTTAGCTTCTGGAGGGAGGTGGGCTGGTTGGAATAACCACCGACGGCCGCCATGGCCCACGCACAATGGTACATTTGAAGGACTAATTACGGAAATCAAACCCATAGCATCGAACTTGTTCTAAGACATGCCCCTGGTGTAGCGGGATTGTCCGAAAGGGTTACCGCTACCCCGGAACATAAAGGGCTAAGGAAAGAACACGGGTGGGTTTTAGTCAGTAAGAGTCTGACACTCCCTTCCAATCCACCCAGAGCGGGAGGGGTCATTTGATGATTTCCCATCCACAAAAAAAAAAGACATGCCGGGTTCCTCACGATGCTTTCCTTCACAGGCAAAGTAAAGTGCCTGCCAGGGTTCGAACTAACGATCTACAACTCGTAAGTCAAGTTCGTTATCACTGGGCCACCACTGCTCTTCATAATAATTCTTGACTGATATTTTAGTAGGCATAATTTTTTTGCCATCGATGGGATGCTACTGGAGCCGAGAGCTTACAAGAACTGACCACCTACTGCCTTTTTTTTTATTCTTTCGCAGTGGAAATCCTCATGGACTTCCTCTATCGTGGGGCTGACAGAGAGGCATGCCAGACTCTTACCTGCTAAAACCACCGCGGTGTTCCACCTCTACCTATGGCCGGGGGTGCGGGATTCGCATAAGCATTCACCGCTCCCCCGACACCACCTACTGCCCCACCCATGTTTAATGAAGGCGTGAATATTCACGGCCGCCATTTTTCCGTGAGTGTTCCTACCACACACACAGTGTAGCGTACGTATGACCTTTTCAATTGTTTCCTCGTGAGCAGAATTTTAATTACCGTGGTCTTCCGCGTGGCGCTAGACACGAGATAGAAGTTGCATGTGTGCATGTTTATTCGATTGTTTAGGATTGCATGCCGATTTAGGTCATGTGCAGATGGTCAATTATTTATCTGTAAGAATATATGTTAAGGACGTTCACTTTGCTTGTGATAATCAATTCAAATATTAAAAATATAATCTACTTCTATATAGCTTTTGCCAGCGGCTTCGCTTGCGTCTATGTGGAATCATCCCATGGGAACGTGCTACCAGGATATTTAACTACCAATCCTATGTGTTAATCCACGTCATAAACTATAAATGTGCGCAAAATTTCATCCAAATTCATTCAGCCGTTTTTGCATGATTGAGTAACAAACGTCCAAACATTGTATATTATATTATGTGCCTTTTAGTCGGCGCTAGATTAATGTATTTTCTTTTTCTTTTCTTAAAAAAATACAAACTTTCACATTTTTGTATTAGTAGCATGAATATTTTTATTCGAAAAAATAGATAGATGCTTCCAAAACTGTCGTTGCAAATCACGGTATCGAATGTGTCGAAAACAAGCGTAGTGTCAACAAAATGGTCCCTCGAGCCTGATAGGATAAGAACTTCCAGAACCCGGTCATTTGCCTCGCTCAAGATATACCACATGACCAGCAGTGTACCGTTTACGGCTGAAATAATGATGATAATGGATCATTCCCGCACCCTATTACATGAAAATTCACATTTGCACCAAATATTGAAGTAAAAACGAACCCAATGCATTTAAAATCGATTACTTCATGCAACATTTAGCTCGCGTCGATCTGTTCACTCCATCTTAGTCACAGTGTAAAAAAGTATCCAAAAACTGAATCCTGGAGCGCGTGGGACGAATTAAATGCGGAAGATCTAACTTTGGTAGTCCTTGAAATATTGGCTTGGTGATGACCTTGATACAGTATAAAATGAAGCAGTAGGTCAGTGGAATATTTAACGGAGTTATAAATGTCTTTATGACATTAACTGTATGTATATTGTTTGACTGCCCCGTTGATCTCGTGGTTGCAAGCACGACTGTTAAGCGTGGGGTCCTGGGTTTGATTCCTAGGTCGGACATATTGTTTTGCTGGGTTTTTCGATTAGGAATTTTTTAGTAACAGTCCGGAGTTTGGAAGTTGGCGGTGTGATGACCCCGTGCCTCGGAAAGCATGTTAAGTCGTTGGTCCTGCGGCTGATCTCTCTCCGGTCGTGTCGGATTGCCGTCCCATCGGACTATGAGAGTGAGGGATAAGAGAGTGCACCTGTGTCTGCGCACACGCTTGTGCACTATAATGTCTCCCGTGCCGAAGGCTAGCCCGTTGCGATTGGCTAACTGTATGTGCAATGATCTTTACATCCATACTAATCCATACTATATAATTATACTATATAATATTATAAATTCGAAAGTAACTCTGTCTGTCTGTATGCTACCTTTTCACGCCTAAACCGCTGAACCGATTTCGATGAAATTTGGTACAGAGATAGTTTGAGTTCCGAGAGAGGACATAGGGTTGTTTTTATCCCGATATTCCCACAGGATCGAAACTTACGCGGGTGAAACCGCGGGGCGCTGCTAGTAAGCCATATGTAAGTGTCGATATTTTTTTTTTTCACAATTATCATTTCAACCCGGAATCACTCACTACTCTGTATGCGCCTCCCCTTTCTTCTGTCATACTTCCTGGTTCAGTGCATCCCTGTTGGAACTATTTGGTAGCTTTAACCAACCTTTTTCATATTTTTGATAGGTCTTTTTATTTCGTTTTAATTTGAACTTTTTTTTTCGCTGTCACTTTATTTAAAATTATGAAAAACTAGCTGCGCCTCGCGGTTTCACCCACGTACATGTCGATCCCGTGGAAATATCGTGATAAAAAATATCCTTTGTCTTATTCTGATGCTATATGCTATATTACTGCAAAGTTTTATCAAAATCCGTTCAGTAGTTTTTGCGTGAAAGAGTAACAAACATCCTAACAAACTTTATAATATTAGTAGGATAGGATAGTAGGATACAACCAATAAATATTCATAATGTTACACATTATTTATTTGGATTACTAGAAGCCCACTGAAAAACCATTAACCTCCTTCGATCCCTGATACAGGTGATTGATTCCCTTTCGATATTCTTTATGGAACACCAGTTAGTTATTTTACAAAAAGAGTGGTAGACTAGGTAATAATATCTTACTCATCAAGTCTAATAGCTCATTATCCATATAGCCAGGACATAGGTAGTAGGCAGTGGTGGCCCAGTGGTTAGTAGTAGGTGCTCATTTTCAATATAGGTATAACGTAGGTGGGTTCGAACCCTGACAGGCGCTTTACTTTGTGTAAATTATATCATCACCACTGCTCTCAAAACGGTGAAGGAAAACATCGTGAGGAAATCGGAATGTCCTAGAACCAAAAAATCGAAGACAAGTGACACCTTCCAACCCGCACTGGGCCCGCGTAGTAGATGACGGCCCTCTCCCTCTCACAGAGAGGAGGCCTGTGGGGACACAGGCCAATCACCACCACCTCCTAATCACCACCATGCAGTGGGAACATTACCGGGTGGTAATTTAAGGCTCAAAACGAATTATTCTTTGAAAATTCAAAAATACACCTATACCTGTAAATAATAAAAGCCACGCTTATTTATCGGTTGACCAACATAGCCTATAGGAGGAAATAAATACTAACTTACAAGGCAGCTTATAACATAATTCAGTATTTAACACATTTCCTCTTACTGAGGATATATGACGGAAGGGAGGACTTCCTTCCTCATTAATTTGGAGGAAGAAAATAAACATTTACACGTGCACACCTTCTTATATGAATATTGATAGTTAGGTGTCACTAAGAGGTCACCTCAGAGAGAGGAGGTCTGAGACTTGACAGCTGTTTAAAATGTTATAATAATATAACTCCCCACATTCTTCAATATTTACTGAATGAGACAAAATTCAAGTCTCGTATTAAACGCACACTATGCAGACAGGCATATTATAAGTTAGGGGATTACATCGTTGTTAAAAATGCCTGGCTCAATGCTGGTCCTGCTCCACAACCACAACTAATTGATTAACACTTGAAAATACTGTTGGAGCTGCTGAAGATTGTAAGTCTATCTTTGCATTGTATAAACTCAATTTATTTTGTATTGTAAAACAATTCAAAAGTGCCTGTAAATGGTTTAATTGAAATAAATGCTTTGAGTTTGAGCAGTGGGAACATTACAAGGTGATTATGATAAAAAGAGTTTTGACCAAAGGCTTTACTGTGGTCCCTAGAATGGCTTGAGTAAGATAATAATCATACCCTAGTTTCCAGACCCATTACAAAATGTCATAGCTGCCTACTTCTTTCAAAAAGACTGCTTAAGCCAGTTACCAAGGTCAGCGGGATTGTTCGAAAGGGTTACCGCTGCCACGGAACATAAAGGGCTAAGGAAGGAACACGGGTGGGTTTTAGTCAGTAAGAGTCTGACACTCCCTTCCGCTCCACCCAGAGCGGGAGGAGTCATTTGATGATGTCCCATCCACAAAAAAAAAAAAAATCAGTTACCAAAGTTGGTTTGTGAGGCTAATTTTCAGGGTGGCCCAACGGAAATATAATTACCGTTGGATGGTGGCTCTAAACTGCTTAAATACTCGTAATTGCAAAACTACTGAATATGGGAATAGAATAGAATACTCTTTATTTTTATTTATTTTTTTCTCTTTTTTTGCTTTTTTTTTTGTTTGCTATAAAGACAAGGCTTCCCTTTATTACCAAATTTAAATAACAAATTCTTATTTATCAAGTTACTGCAATAATAATAAAACTAGGGTACCTACTGCTAGATTCTAAAATGCAATTACTAAATACAATGATTGAGGAAAACCAAACATTTTATTAGTCACACCTATTTACTTCTGGCAAAAACTGGGTTGGTTACAAGAAAAACATATTTTAACTTTGTGGTATCTTTCCATTATATTATGTATTGTGGTACTGCATTGCAATAGACCGTTTCCGAACGTATTAGCAAGGTCACACGACTATAATATCTATGACGAATCGATTAACTTATCAATGGTAATCTATGTTATATGTCAGTAAGTCAAATAATTATGCTAAAGTAGGTGTATTACGAAGCTCTTCTTTAAGTTTTTAGTATAGCAACAAAGGAACTAACCTACTTTTAAGAAGTATTTATGTATCAATAATTCGAATCTAGGTATATTATACTAATAATAAATAATCATCATCTGCCTAGCCTTTTCCCGTGTTGGGGTCGGCTTCCAGTCTAACCGGATGCAGCTGAATACCAGTATTTTACATGGAGCTACTGCCTATCTGATCTCCACAACCCATCAGATACTGGGTAATACGATACCCCTTGGTAAGACTGGTTGTCAGACTTTCGGGCTTCTGACAACCCGTAACGACTGTCAAAGATCCACGAATGACAGCCGGGACCAACGGCTTAACGTGCTTTCAGAAGCACGGAGGGGTCTCGGTACGGTATGTAAAGATGGTCACCCATCCACAGACCAACCGCGGCAAGCGTAGCTTAACCTGATCGATCGACCTGTGCGGCTGTTATTATTTAGCTACTGGCCTCTAACTAACTAATAATAAATTATAATATAATATATTCTTTATTTCGGACTACACATACAAGTACACATAATCCATAATTATAATGTTAGTAGCAATGACTTAAAAACTATGTTAGTAAACTTTTACAAAAAAAAAAGTAAAAGGCACAACTGCACAATACTTTTAACGGCATAATCCCTTCGCTAAACCTCGCATTTATAATATTAGTATGGATTGTTTGTTTGTGCGTGTGTTACCTTTTCATAGCTACTGGAAGTACAAGTGGTCCTCGCTCAAGTGCCTGGTAGCAGGTCAAATATCTAGGGCACTCGTGACCTGCCTGGCTTAGGCTTTTAATTTTTTAACTAATACAACTAAATAAGACGTGGCCCAACACACAATGGCACGTGCCTCCGTACCCAGTGCCTTACAAAGGGACTGTCCACTTTGTCTAAGAATGTTTTTAGGATGCTGTTGGAGCTTCCGCGCAACCTACCCGTTATTGATGCTGTTCTCTTCCTCATAATGCCATGTAAGTCGTCAACATGGGCTTTGGCGAACATCTGCGAAGCGCTGCAGAAGCGCGGAAGCCCCATCAGCATCCTAAACCCATTATTAGTACGCGAAGGCTTAATAAAGCTGAAGAGTCTCTGGCAACAATGTCGTCTGCCCATCGCGCCGTAAAACCTGGATGAGGCTGGCCCAGGAGCGTGGTGATTGGCACAAGAAAAGAGAGGCCTATGTTCAGCAGTGGTGAAGTCGGGACTGTGGATGATGATATATCTCTGGAACTGCCAAAACCAAAATAAAAAAAAACAAAATTAGATTATACAGGGTGTCCCTGGAAGTATGGATCAAATCGAATAGGGGCGTGGGCAAGTCATTTCCAAACATTTTAGCAAAAAAAAATTCTAAAAAAAAAATTAGATTATACAGGGTGTCCCTGGAAGTATGGATCAAATCGAATAGGGACGTGGGCAAGTCATTTCCAAACATTTTAGCAAAAAAAAAATTCAAAAAAAAAAACTAAAAAAAAAAAAATGCTAAAAAAGAGAGACGAAAGATCGAATTCGTGAAAACTATCAGGGCTATCAATTTTTTTTTTTTAGATAGCCCTGATAGTATTTTTTTATGATTAATTTCTTTGAACACTAAACGAAGTGATTGAAAAAAAAATTAAAATCGGTCATAACTTTTGAACCGTAAAAAAATTCACTGACATTCTCAGGGTTAAAAAGTTTGGAAATGACCTTGCCCACGCCCCTGTTCGATTTGATCCATACTTCCAGGGACACCCTGTAGAATAAGAATTACAGTGGAGGTGCTTGGGGGAGGCCTATGTCCAGCAGTGGACGTCTTTCGGCTGAAATGATGATGATGGAGCTCAAGCTTAGCTTGGGAATCAGTAGCAGCACCTTTTGTGCAATACATCAATACGATGCAAATGTTGGATACTCTAAGCTAAGATGAATGTATTAACTGGCGACAATAAAACTTTTTTTTTTTTACTGCCAGCTGGATTAGAAAAAATCTTTTTTGCATTTGATAGCCTAATTCTTGAGGAGGGCTATAGGATATTTAACATCACGCTAAGACCAATAGGCAAAGAGAAAAAAAGTCAGAAAAAACGCTAAGCGAAAACGAAGTAATAGCGACGGGGAGTTTTATAAAAATGTGGCTGATATTTTTAGTATAGCCATTACGTATTTTACGACTTCCACGCGAACGAAGTCGCGAGCAGAAACTAGTAATATATAAATAGTTAATATTCCCGAAAAAGTATTGTTGTTTGTAAATACCGCTCCACATTTTACAAGTCAGTTAAATTGTTGCAAACTAGATGGCGCTAGTTTCCTAACTTCGATCAGTGAAACCCTTCGGACTAAAACCTGCCAACTAAACCAGTTTTCTCAATACTCTTCGAGCAGCCACTACGGCTGTCACAATTACCCCAGATAATAAAACCAAAGCGCCCTTAATCAAATCACAATTTCAAAATCCAGTATTCCATTACATCGTAATAAGTTCAATCACGGAGCCAATCCGTTGTTATATACTAGTTAAGGCTGTCACACACACACGGCACCTGTACTGCAAAAATATATAGCATGGTTAGACATATTTGAACAGAGTATATAGTTAGCAGTTAGTTAGCAGGTAGAGCAGTGGTGGCCCAGTGGCAACGGCCGCGACTTACGAGCTTGTAGGTCGTAGATTCGAACCCAGACAGGCGCTCTACTTTGTGTAAATTATTTCATCACCACTGCTCTCAGAACGGTGAAGGAAAACATCGTGAGGAAACCGGCATGTCCTAGAACTAAAAATTCGAAGAATGTGACATCTGCCAACCCGCACTGGGCCCGCGTGGTGGATTACGGCCCACTCCCTCTCACCGAGAGGAGGCCTGTATCCCAGCAGTGGGAACATTATAGGCTGGTTATGTATAGTTAGCGCCACGAAAGATGAGGCTTGACCCCGCCTCCCGCGCTCATTCCGCCGCCCCAGTGACCTCAGACCTCATACCGCCAAAGAGACCTAAAATCCTGTACTGAGCAAGTCAAACCACGTGGTGTGTCAAGTCTCATCTTTCGTGCCCCGCATTGTACACTGTGTGAACAGGCATCTTCTGGGCGCGCTCGTTCCATCATAGACCTCATCAATCGCTTTTCATCAGGCGTGATCGAGGCCAAGGGCAGGCCATTCTGCAAAAATAAGACCATCCGATCTATTTTGTAAAAATTTCGTCGTGGAAACAAGGTGAATTGAGCTTGAAGTGAGCTGTCAATACTTCAATAGTGTATTGACACTATATTGAGCTGTCATTTTAACTGATGCAAGGGATTGCCCTTGCATCAGTTAAAATGACAGCTCAATTCACCTAAGTTTTCACTGAGAGATTTTAACAGAATAGACCGACTGATATACTTGACCTACTGGAGCCCCAACATAGCAGCAATACTGTAGGTATGTTTTCACATATTAATTTCATTTTGTATTGAGCGACACGAAAATATAGGTACAGACACTAGCACTTCTTTATTAGATTTTCAACTTTATTGCTAAGCTTTTAGGTTCAAGGTTGATTGGGAAAATTTGACAGTTTCGGGTAGCTTGATGTGCTGGCGTCTATACATGATGTATAGATACTTATAAAAAAACGTGCAAAAATTACACACTACAGCATTCAAACTAAGAAAGTTATACCATTAAGTACATAACCTACTAAATATGCAGTATTTAACGGTAATGTAAAATGTACATCCCGGGATATAACATACATTATAGCTGAAGTGTGTGACAGGCTTAACGTAGATACGCGCGCATAAACGTACAAATAAACCCTGCGCACGCGCGGGTGCCACGACCTGGCTCAATGCTACGCGCGTACATGTGAGACACACATACGGAATCGTGCGTGTGTGAGTGAGCGCGTGTCGACGGCTTGTTTACATCAACACAAATGTAGGTTTAGCGCGATGTATAGTTTTGATCGATTTGCAGTAGTTTTTATTTATATCTTGTTTAATAAATAAAAAAATGTTTCAATTGCCATGCAAAGCTAAGCAAAGGTGCTAATAGGTATGGTATAGAATGGGGTATCAAAAAATGAGGACGTTACTAAAAAAATTGGTGTGATTAATACAGAGTCCATAATTTTGCTGTAGTTGTCACACTTACCTACTTGGCATATCGAATAATAAATAATGAATTGACGTCGAATGCGTTTAAATTATATGAAAAAATATATTGGGTTTTTTAGGAATACAATTATAGGTATTTAGGTAATCCTATCTAGAACAAATCTTATACCGACACGTTTTTTAAAGCCATTAAAAATGTTTGTTTCATTAACTTAGTATTATTGATGGTCTGTCTCGGCATAATATTGAAGTTTAGCATTAATCAAAGTTAAGCAAAACAACTTCTCGAATACCTAAATATTTTTATAGGATGATCATTTTCTCCGAACTGAAATTACTATTTTCATTACAAAACTTTTTCAATTTTCAATGTTTTACTTCAATTTAGGTTGAATATTAGCAGATAACTTTTAGTTACTTTACTAAAACAGTACTTTATTAAAGTTGATTCATTATTTTTAATTGGCTGTGAAGAAAACCACTATATCATTTTAAGATAATGATTGTTATTTGTCCGTGTCGCGTGGTTTGTGGTTATTAGGTAACTTATTTGTTTGCTAATTTGCCTATACCTGCTGAGTTACTCTTTGAATAAAGAGCAGGCTACCTACCTACCTAGTAAACTACATTTTACAAAGGAGGTTGAATTGTGGCCTGAAAACCTAAAACATTTGTAATGACGAAGATTATCGACTTACTAGGCTAGCAGGCCGCTAAAGAAATGCTTCTGCTCCTTGACGTAACCCGTTGTTTGTTCTTTTAGGGGCAGATTTTTTTTAATAGTCAGACAACTTTTATGCGTGGATTAAATGTCGCGGTTTGAGAGCTATAATTGTATAAAAAGTTTGTCAAACTGACATAATATTTATTCTTCAAATCAAAACTACCCTACCTGACTATTAAAACATTAACACTTACAGTCCGGCTAGGGCTTCGAAAGAACACGTTCTTGACATCTGTCAGTCTCATACAAACGTATACGTTTTTGGCAAAATTGATCTCTATTATATACTAGAATTGTTTCACTGACAGGTATCAGGATCGCATTCTCTCGGCTGGACTTTAGTATTCTTGCCCGATAACCTTGACAAAGCTGCACAGAGCTTGTCATTCTGCAATAACAATAAACAACCGACCAAGACTACTCGGTCCTCCTATACTCGCGCGTGTGTGAATGTTTACAGATAATAAAATATTCTCGAGTATTCAACTCTTGCGCACTATATTTGTTTGGTAGAGAGTCTTTGCCCTGCTCCCTTGCATTTAGGACCGCTTAGGGTCGGACTCTGATTTAATTATCGTAATATGGGTCTCGATGCGTCATTACCTTATGATATTTCCTGGTATGAATATGGATTAGCGATCGATCTGATACTCATTGGAAAGGCAAATGAATTATGGTATGTTATTAAATACGTAATTACGTATAATTTTATGTAAAACCGTCTTGAGGTAGGTAGAGAATTTATACCTGTTTGAATATCAAACTATTTACAAAAGAGGACTTTAAATATAACTATACCATGCAGTCTATACAATAATTTCAGACAGCAATAAAGTATTTTTGTAATAGTCTTATAAGGTTTATTCTTCAATGATAAAGAGCGTTTCTGAAAATCTGTCTGAAAAGTGAAGCTCTATAGAAAATTATTTCAGAATATGTTCATTCTTCTTTTCACATTTATGGTATAACTAGCTGCACCCCGCGGTTTCACCCGCACAAGTCTCGATCCTGTAGGAATATCGGGTTAAAAAGTATCCATTGTCCTTTCCCGGGACTCAAACTATCTCTATACCAAATTTCATCTAAATCGGTTCAGCGGTTTAGGCGTGAAAAGGTAACATACAGACAGACAGAGTTACTTTCGAATTTATAATATTTTATAATATTAGTATGGATTTGTAAACACATATTTCCTTCTGAGTATTTAACAAGGTTGTATTTTCAAGACGTACCTTCAGTTTAATTCCGTGAAATGCCTGAAGGTTTAATTTCATTCGTATGTTACGTTAAAGTTTCAGAATCCTTTTGAAACAACGAATGTTTTAAAGTCTTTTATCTGCAGTTTTCGAAAACAGATGAAATATTTCCCAATAAGAGAAACGTTTTTGACACAACAATTAAAATTTACGAAAGAGTTTAAGCCAAGAAAAACAAAATGTTTTACGGACAGGTTTTATGAGTGGTCTGTTTTTTTTTTTTACATAGCCCGGTTATTTTTTTTAAATGTATTGAAGATCAGGGATATAATAATTATGGTGTATCTAGTAGCTACTAACATAATATACTAAATATATATTTTTATTAGATATTATTCTCAAATATCTCTATCTACATTATTTTTGGATTTTACAATTTCTTTCTATTTTGATGGCGAGAAGCGCTTGTTAATTATACAACATTTAATAATCTAGTAGAAACTATCCACAAAACTACTATGATGTTATTGCTTTTAGGATCAAATCCCAGTTTAGGTCGACCTGTTTAAAACTAGTTTTATTTATATAATATGTACACATATAAAACTTTTTGCACACAAAAAGGTACAAAGGCGGACTTAATATCTTAGGTATTCTCTACCAGTCAACCAAGGGTGCTGAAGAGATTACATGGCAGGTGCATTGGTTGAGAGGAAAAATGATAAAAACCTAAGTATAAAAACCATTGCATTATTAATAAAATAGGTACACAAATACATGAATAGGTTACAAACCTATGAAGGCTGAAGTAAAAAAAGAGTTACCAGAAATTTACGGCTTCATGTGGCAGTGCTACAGGCACCCTTCAAAATTATTGTATAAAGACAACGTTTTGGAATCTGCAGTCGGGTGCCAACAAGGTGATCCTCTCGGGCCAGTCATTTTTAGTTTGGCTATCCATCCCATAATACAACAACTAAATTCAAAATTCAATGTGTGGTATTTAGATGATGGAACACTAGGAGGTGACGTAGACACCGTTCTACAAGATCTTCAATTCCTAAAGCAGCAGTTCCAATCTATCGGCCTTGACCTCAACTACTCAAAATGTGAAATTTTCATTTGTGACAATACTGACAGACAATCGACTATACAGAAATTTAACACAATAGCCCCAGACATCAAAGTTTTGGAAAAAAGTTCATTGCACCTCCTAGGTTCCCCAATTTTAGAAGACAGTTTTTCTCCATTCGTCGACGATAAAATTAATCATTTTAACGATATTTCGGATAGACTATCTAAAATTAATATACATTCGGCTTTCACCCTTATCAGATATTGTTGTTTCGGTCCAAATTTCATGTATTTTCTCCGCTCTTCCTCTTTATGGAAGCAGCCACACCTTTTAGACAAAATCGATCATATTATTCGCAGCACTCTTACATCCATTTTGAATGTAGCTTTGGACGACCGCGCGTGGCAACAAGCCACACTACCCATTCGTTTTGGTGGGCTCGGCGTCCGAAAAATTTCTAGTGTAAGCCTACCGGCGTTCCTATCCTCGGTCCACAGCACAGAAAAGTTAACCACACGAATTCTGATTCCTGCTCAGGTTGACTCTGAAGTGCCGTGTTTGACCGATGCGGTGAACGCCTGGAAAGTGGCTTGCCCGGACACGGTTCAGCCCGAGAACCCGTCTTCCCAGAGACAGTGGGACGAGCCGCTCTGCAGGTTGGTACGGAATAAACTTATTAATACGTCCACCAATACTGCTGAGCGTGCCCGCCTGCTGGCTGTGGGTGAATGGGAGTCGGGCCTCTGGCTTCAGGCGCTACCGTCACCCAACATAGGCACTATGCTGGGTGACACCACATTCCGGCTCGTTACATGTTTGCGTCTGGGCGCTCCTTGCGGAGCTCCACATCGCTGTCAATGCGGTGAAGCAGTCGACTGCCTCGGACACCATGGCCTATCCTGCAGCAAGAGCGCTGGTCGGATGGCACGGCACGCCAGCATTAACGACATCATCCGTCGGGCTCTTGTCACCGCCGGAGTGCCAGCTGTTTTAGAACCCAATGGCTTGGCACGTGACGATGGGAAGAGGCCAGATGGAATGACCATAATGCCTTGGAAGTTGGGTAGGCCTTTGGTGTGGGATGCAACCTGTGTCGACACCCTCGCGCCATCCCATCTTCCTAGCACGGCGGGCGGTGCTGGGGCGGCTGCTGCAGGAGCAGAAAACCTCAAACGGCGCAAATATAACAACCTTATTGGGAGCTATATGTTTGAGCCGTTTGGGGTTGAAACTCTAGGGCCTTGGGGTCCGAGTGCTCATCGCATATTTCGCGATATCGCCAAGCGTTTGGTTGACTCTTCGCGTGACCAGAGGGCTGGCTTATTTTTAGCCCAAAGAATAAGCATTGCCATCCAACGTGGCAATGCTGCCAGCCTTTTGGGCACTTATCCCATTGACAGCGATGCGGACGAATTTTTCGATGCCCAATGAACTCCTGTCTTTTTTTTTTTTTTTTATTATTATTATCATTTGTATATAGTATATTTTGTAGTTTGTGTGTACATATGTAAGTAATTATAAATAGAAAGATTCAAATGATTATACATACTATAATATATAATAATAATAAATATATATCTAATGTTTTATTCCTAAATATTATCTTTAGTCAAAAGTGAATTTTCAATACTTACGTTTCTAAATTAAATCGCAAGTGATAATAACCAAAACGACATACAAATAAAATCTTCCTTTGCACCAAATAAAGCATAACGCACACTGGTCCTGTTCCACACAAGCACAAACTGCATGTGTGTGAGTAATCCTTTATAGTGTTGCCAACTTATTTATGGAGTTAATCCTTCTTTATGACATTAACATGTCGGTATAATTCCCGATTGTTTTGATGATCATGCCGGTGACGGAAAACAGATCTTGTCAGCTGCTTGATTATTAAACTGCGCAATTTGTATGGTCCGCAACACAAGTTACAATATACAAAATACCTCCATGAGAACATTCAACTTTTCGTGGAGGTATTGTTTTAACTTAGTGACATTCATAGCTAGGTTGAACGGTTTAGAAAAGTTTTGTGAAACAAAATTCGTTAAGCAACTTTTGTTGCTAGCCGTACATGTTTGGCTTCATTAAAATGAACATTAAATGCATTGTTTATGAGAGAACTTTCGATGTAGAAGGTTACCTACTTATAAATCGATGTACCTACTTAAAACTTTACTTTCCTTTACAGAGAAAGGACTTTTCCATCGTTGGAGTTTTTTAGTGTTCAACAAAAGAAAACCGAGTGTGCTTATGACCACACGACTGAGGTGAAACTTCAAACGTATTTGGCTATGAGAGGAAGAGAGAAAGAAAATGTGCGCGCGCACTGCTTTCTCTTGCTTATATCCCCCACTCAACTCCCATTCGCCTCGCCCGATCACACTTTTCGTAACGCTTACGTCACGTGTTCGCCAGCTTACTCGCCAAGTCAAGCGTGGGTAAAGAAGTTTCAATTCAAAAAAACTTACTAGCGGGGTAATTGCGTAACAACTATTAGTAGCAATGGTTTTCATTTTGACAGTTCAACAACATTCATTGCGTTATTTACGTTGTTGAGCAGACATATTTCTCGAACATATAAAGCAATGGATTAGCAATATCCTTCAAAAAAATTCAGATTGTGATAAATAGTGTGTTACGCAGTTAGAGTACTGATGTATGAACGTAAACAGAAAAAGGAACATTAAAGAATCGTAACAGGTGACGTATTGTAATTTCTGCTTGCCCCCAAGAGAAGAACGCGTAAGTTTATGTATGTATGTAGAAAAACGCAAGCCATGTCATCAGTCATCACCAACGCTTTGTACAGACGACAGCACATCAAGCAACTACAATCTGTCTTTCTTTGATAGATTTTCAACTTTATATCTAAAGCATTAGGTTCAAAGTTGATTGGGAAAAGGCAGTTTCGGGTAGCTTGATGTGCTGGCGTCTGTACCAACGTAACCAACGATTGTAGTATTTAAGACTTTATAAAGATTAATACAGCTTGATCGGATTAACATCTTACTTGATTAGAATCACCCGATACGATCATCATAAATAATTTATTTCTCCCATTCCAAGCGTGGAAAATCACAACAAGGCTGTAACAGAAACTAAATAAAATCACAGATTCTGAGAAACCGTAACACCTGGGACTAATTATTTTACTCGACTATCTTCCTGACACACAGACAGTTAAATCCAGGAATTAGAGACAGACACACACAGACACGTCCCTGCAGATGTATTTAATTGTCCTTGGCTAAATATAAATCATCCTTTTCTTTCTCGGAGTCTCCTAATACAGGCTTTATTAGCTTAAAAGGAGGCTCCAATCACTACCTAATTATGTAAGGAAACTTGTTAAAACTAATAAACATTTTTTCATTTTCATTTCATTTTCATTTTCTGTGGGACTTGAATCTAGGGCACTTAACAAGTGGATGAGGAGCTTCCACGTAGGTATTTATGAACATGAAGGTCCATGTTTGCTTAAAATTACCTTATGGCATTGATTGCTTAATCAGATTAATTTTCCTATCATTAGATGTTGATGTACCTACTCGTATAATCAATCAGAGATTTTTTGGAAATGGACTTTATGAAGTAGGTACCATTCTACTTCAATCTATAGGTACATGCCATATATACAATGCATACATTACATACAAATAAATAAAATTGCAATGTATGTATGTAATGTCAAAATTACAGTTTTTTACTTAATGCATATGAAATTATATACGGTTCCTATAACAAAAAAAAAAAATTAAACATTTTGTCTGTCTCATTGTTTGTTCCAGCTAATGTCCATAACGCCTGTATCAATTTTGACGGGACTTTCACTGGCAGATAGCTGATATTATAAGGCGTATTAAAAAAAAAACCATGCATGCCGACGAAGTCCAGGAAATCAGTACCAGGAGATAATGAGACATCTATTTATACCAAATACTTACCATCAAGGTTGTCTAAAAGAATCTTATCTTGTAAATTATTTACTTTTTAAACAACATCTACAATGCCACGCCGCGCGCCGGCCTTACTCACAATCATTAAAATCCTCGAATTTCTGCACACATCGGGGCGCGCCATTAATACCGAAACGGTCTTTTGGTCCTAAGTTCCCATTTGGTCCTTTTTGAGCAACAAGAGCGTAATGTTCGTGAGTAATCCACGCAGCTACGGACTGACCGAGTTTAGATTTCATTTACTAAATTAGCACCGCGTCTTGGGTGTGTGGTTTTACAATTTGAGGTAAGCAGGCAGCCCAGTAAGGCGTCTTACGGTTGCAAGATTTATAGCTAATTATCTTTATCGTATAGACGTCAAAAGCTGAATAATATAGCAGAGTCAGTGACTGGACAAATTAATGAACAACGAATGGCATAGTCAACGCAGTTAGTAATGGTAGACATATTGGCAATTGCAATGTTTTGCTAATAACAGACAGAAGGACGCCGATATCAATACTGGCGACTTATTGTTTAGTTAATTTGCAAATACAAAACTTATAGATAGGTATCACAGTTGCCTTTTACGTCATCTATACTTATAATAAATCTGTAGAGAGGTCAATTCTGTACATGAAATATATTTTCAAAATAACTATCAGGGGTGAGTGATGTGAGGGGGGGGAGTGATCGATACTGATGCCAAAAATGCAATCAGTAAAATTTTTGTCTGTCTGTCTGTCTGTCTGTCTGTCGGTCTGTATGTTCCTTATAGAAACAAAAACTACTCGACGGATTTTAACGAAACTTGGTACAATTATTCTTCATACTCCTGGGCAGGTTATAGTATACTTTTCATCACGCTACAATCAATAGGAGCAGAGTAGTGAAGGGAAATGTTGCGAAAACGGGAGAAGTTACTCCATTTTTTAAGCTTCCGTCGCGTGTGCAGCCTTAATGGTTAAAGTTACATAGAAATCATGTATGACGGAAATATTCTACATTAAATTGTCTAAAAAATATCCCGCAACAGCATATGTCTATCTTTTATGGTTGACTCACAATAACACGTGTAACTCCTGATAGCTTAGCAGTTCGGAGCATTCTGATTATATTTGTTTACTCTTGCGTTTATAATACTCTCACTCATCCCTAATTTAAAAAAGTTAACATTATTACCTATTCAATAAAAAAAGAATCATAGAAATCGGTATAGAAACACCAAACTTATACATGAAATAAGCCATCGCGCCGTCGCACGTCTGAATCATGCTATAAGGATTATTTTTGTGTAACGGTTGCCGCGCTCGACACAGGTCGCGGCGGGTATAAAAAGGCGGGAGGCCCGAGAGCGAGCCTATGGAGCGAGCTTCATTCAATATTTGGCTGTTGATGCGTTCAGAGCGTTCGACCTTATTGACAGACAATAATTTATTGATATTGAGAAACCGTGCTTATCAGCGCGACTTTTAGTCTTTAAATAGTTTATTTGAATTTCTTTTGTTATTTTGTAAAATAGGTACCTATGAGTTGTTTTGGTAGTGTTTAAATATTCATTCAAATTAAAAATTATTAAGCGTAGGTACTTTTATTAATTAAAGTAGTTATAAGTATTTATTTTTAAGTGAAGTAGGTATAGGTAGATAGTATTGCACAGGCGTTTCAGCTTTATTTTCATTTCTTTTTTGTTGTGTAGACAAGGAATAAGGAAGGATTTTTTTAAATTCAACCCCTAAGGGAGTTAAATAGGGGATGAAAGTTTGTATGAAAGTCCGTCAGTTTTAAAGTTAGGATCATCAAATTTTGTGTTTAGGCTGACGACTAAAAATTAATTTATACGTGTCTCAGCGTTTTTGATAATTCTACCCCCAAAGGGTTAAAAGGGGGGATGAAGTTGTGTATGAAAGTCCGTCAGTTTAAAAGTTAGGATCTTTAAATTTTGTATTTAGGCTAACGATTAAAAATTAATTTATACGTGTCTCAGCGTTTTTGATAATTTCTCCCCCAAAAGGGGGATGAACGACCTGACTGAAATATCAACGCACAGTCTAAATCGCTGGTCCTTCCTAGGGACATGAATTTTGGAGGGTGTGTTTTTTGTGAAGAGTAGGTACCTATCGAATAAGAAGGGGTTTTTGGAAATTAAACCTTTAAGGGGGTAAAAAGGGGGCATTTTGTTGGTATGAAAAATCTTATTTCTTGAGTTAATAACCTTGAAACTTGGCACGAATACTTATCTAAGTAAATTATGAAGTTTGGAATTTTTCGTTTTTCTAAAATACCTACCCCCTATAAAAGAGGTATTGGGGGGTGTCAAAATTTGTATGGAAGAATTTTAACGCCCTGTCCGATTAACTTGAAACTCAGTATTTATACTAAGGACTAAAAATAATTAATAACATGTATCAGGGTTTTTCGAAAATCTACCCCGAACTGTGTGAAAAGAGGTAGTTAATTTTAAAGGGGAGGATTTTACCGCGTGGCTTGATTAGCTCGAAAATTGTTATAAATAAACTGAGTCAAGTTATAAAATTCCACCCATGTGGGGGTGAAAAGCGGGGATACAGTTTATTTGAAAAATCTGATTCCTTTGTTCTATAAACTTAAAAATTGGCCCGAATACTTATTTATCTAAATTAATTATAAAGATCATACCAACATACATTTTCGAAACTTTTAGAGGAAAGTACGAATTTCACGCGGACGAAGTCGCGGGCAGAAGCTAGTCTAGAATAATCTAAGGACTTGGTACTTTCTGGTGGCCACACTGCATTAATTGTTGTGTTGTATTTAGCCATATTATTAGTTAATATAATAGCTTTACGTTACTTAGAAGTAGGTAGGTAGGTACATGTTTTCAAACGGAACAACGAGCAGGAAACTAAACGCATTCATTTATTATACCTATAGGTACTTACCAAGTTTCATATGACTGATTTTTTAGATCATCTGAATTATATTTCCTAACTAGGTTATCTTTCAGTGTACCAAATTTCATACAAATTCATTCAGGCATTTTTGCGCAAATCCGGAATATATGTATAACCAGACGAACAGACAAATGGACAAAATCCTAAAAACTATAATTCCGCCATCAGACTCGTTCGCACACCTCGTACTGTGCAATCACTTTATTTTTAAATATTCAATGTACAGCTTTGACTTCGATTATAATTATTATGTAAGTATATTAATTACTCCAAAAACAATATTATCTACTAATAATAATTATACGTACTACGTATGTTCGACATAATATGTACGAAAGTATGCAGTACCTTACAACAGCAAAGATAAAAGATGGGCTGGTATATTAGCAGTAAATAGTACCAGGAGATAATAAGGTCACAGAGATAAGTCAGTACGATGTAATGTAAACAATTACAGACACCGCAGTTTTCCAACGAATGCGTGGAGATTGAAATTAAAATGACTATCGGTTAATATGGCGCGGCCGCAGCTGCGCCAGTGAGTCAGTCTGTTGAGTTGCTGACCAAGTATTTAGCGTAGATAGGTCTGTAGAATATTGTATGGGTTTATGCCTACTTAATTAGGTAGGAAGGCATAAAATTATGCTTACAAGGTGACATTTTAATCACCGTTATCTTCTTAAGGGGTCATTGTACTCATCATTATGAACAAATTTTACCATGGCACTAAACCTGAAATCGCGAAAAAAGAAATCTGCTGTTCCCTACATTTTGACGAGTGATGCGAACATAAATGTAGGGAACAGCAGATTTTCTTTTTTAATTTTTTCATAATGATGAGTACAATGACCCCTTAAGAGGATAACGGTGATTATAATTTCACTAAATCAGCACTTACCTAAGTCACGCTTTTCTGTGACTCCGTCAGGCATCCAGTGAGTGACGATATTTGCCCATCTCTCTCTCTCTCTTTTTCGTAAACTATAAGATAATAAAAATATGGAAAAAAAAAACAATTACCATTTCGAGAATTTTCTGAATATTATTATTTATTTAAATTACAATTTTAACACCTTCACAGACTCTGTCATTGAAGGCGATGTTGTAAGTCACAATGTCAAAGTTCAGAAAATAAAATAACCCGAAAGCAAAATTACAATAATATACAATAGGCATTGTATATCTAGGATACAAAAATGTGTAGTCAAAATATTATAATTATTAAGCAGAAAAAAGAAAAAACATGGTTGTGTATTTCGAAAGTTTTTATTCCTTTTTCCGAGAAAATATAATAATTATGTTCAACATCAACTTAACTAGAACTATGGCTAGAAATAATTTAAAAAAAAAGCAACTCGTAAAAATAATAATTTATGATCACTTTTAAATTACCTTTTCTTAAAAATTTAAATACATTCCAAATGCAAATGTCCAAAACATTCCAGAAATAATATTAACAAATCTATTTAATTACGTATTCTTTGTCGGTATGCCTTTGATCATGCCGCGGCCGGTATCCCATATAATACCTATCCGGTAAAAATGTTAACCGCAATAATTATTGATAGCTGTAAAAACAAAACAACATACGTTCCATTTATTAATTGACAACAACTCATGGCTATTGTTTATGTTTAATAGGATGGAATATGGGAATAATTGAATAAACAGGAGGTTTATTATAATAACGACATTCTATTACATGGTCGCATCAGTTTAGGTACTGACTATGATACTTAACCAAAGTCCATAGGTGCAGTTTGGTCTTATCTGAAGTTAGGTCATTGGTCACTAAGCTACTAAGCTAGCTAGAAATCCAGCAGAATATCAGCGTCAGGTTTATTTGCCTGACACATGCTGAGCTGGACTCCCATTTGGTGCAACCTTGAGACGCACACCACACTTTTTATATTCGTTATTTTGATTCAAAGTTCTTCATAGTGTTACTTAAATTCTTTTATGGCTAATTTTTCCTACGCCAGATAATTTTATGGGATCAATAATTTTAAATTTTTGACAGTTCTTCCATACAAAAACTATCAGATGTCAATTTTATTCCATGAATAAAAATTATCTGTCGATTGAAAGATCAGCTCTTAGTCTGATTTCATTTTTATTTTTTGTATATTGGCACTTTGTTTTTATATACTTTTTGTGCTATATCTTGTATGCACTACATAAATGGTTTATGTATCTATCTAATAAGCTGCACAAATAAAGTGGTTGATGATGGTTGAGGACTAAATTTATTCTCGAACGTAAATTCTGGTTATGTTTGAGAATAAAATTAGTCATCAACCATATTATTATTACTGTATGCCTCTACCTAAATGTGCTACAATGAATGGAAATAAAGAAGGAAAATCCCCTTTCCACCAGGCTTGGAGGAAGGTAAAATATTAATTTAATATCTCTTCTAAATAAGGATTAAAATTGGAACGATGGTATAGTGCGCAAAATTTTGTTGTGATTCTAAATTTGTTGAGTTGAATTTCGTATTTATTTTCAGCAAAACCTTTTAGAATTAAGCCGATAAAATGGCTATAGTTAATTACTAATAAAATTTTACCTTATATTATATTTATACTAATAATAAAGCTAAAGAGTTTGTTTGAAAGCGCTAATCTCTGGAACTAATCTATTTTTTTTTGCATTTGAAAACCCAACTCTTGAGGACGGCTATTGGCTATTTGACATCACGCTAAGAACCTTAGGAACCGAGCAAAAAGAAAGATAATAAGAAAACACTAAGCGAAAACGCAGTAATAGCGCGGGCGATGCGATGCGACGGGGTGGTACGGGGAACAAGAAATTTCACGCGGACGGAAGCATGTGTAATATAAAACTTCCCACGCGAAAACATTAGCCATCCAGACGGCAAAGCTAAAAACCTAAAACACAGCTATGAATTTATGTATATCCTTTTACCTCCTTATCCTTACAAACCCTGCTTGTAGACTGAAGTCCTTGAAACTAAAAAAAAAAAGAGTCAAGAAACAAGCAGGTAAAAACAAAAAAATATCGTGCAAAACCAGTACTGAAAATGTCCTCTGAAATTCTACTTTCAGCGGCTGAATTTCAAGAATGTACCTGAACACGCCAGCTTTGAGCTGAATAGCAAGACAGATTATGGCGTAAGTCGTCGCTAGAGACCGAGCGCACAGTGCGCCACACAACATGTGTTTGGAAAAAGTGGAATTTTTCATTTATTTTTATTTCTTGTAAAGGTTTTGTTTCGTTGAAGAGTGAAAGTTTTGTTCGCTGTTTGTACTCTGTTGTGTAAGTTTTATTTATGTATGGTTTCATGCGAATTTTGTTCTGGTTCCTTTAAATATGTGTGTTTATTTGTTTAAACGGGTATTGTGTGGATTATACGGCGAATATTTGTTTTCTATCAAGCACTATTAACTGTAATCATAACGTTGTTGATGCTCTTATCCCTGGACACTGTTCTTAAAGTGCCATTTTTTGAAGAAAACCTTATCTATGAAGCGGTATTACTATTATATTGATTTTCTCCATCTACTGAATCATTTCCCAGCCGTTTACTTTGCATCCGAGCTGCTCACCAACCTAAAAATCGACTAACACCTCTTGCAATCCCCATTAAAATGAAACCGATAACATTTTTTCCTGTTTCCTACCAAAAATCAGCAAAAAAAAAAACACAAAAACCTCTTTTTTTTTCTTTTTTGTCCTCGCCGTGCACATTTCGCCCACAGTGCTGTGCGCCCGACACGCCAAGTGTCACGTTACGCGTGTAGACCGTCTGCGAGCGCGATGACACTTGCAACTGCTATTTGCTCTAATTGCAAGTATTATTACACGGTACAGTCTACGATTCGTTGGTGTCGGCTGTGTCTACACTTTCGAGAGTTTGACATTAGAACTCTCGTTACGAGTTGAGAGTTGTGTTTGTGATAATTTGACGACGTTGTTTCATATATCTGTCCTAGACTTTATTGACAAATCATAGGACCAGCACCCTAATTGCGTAACACACTATCAATCAAAATCTGAATCATTTTGAAGGATATTGCTAATCCATTGCTTCATATGTTGGAAAAATTTGTGTGCTCGACAACGTAAATAACGCAATGAATGTTGTTGGACTGTCAAAATGAAAGTCATTCCTACTGTTAGTGTGTTACGCAATTACCTGCCATGTTTTGTCTCTGCATCACCCAAAGGTTGACTGGTAGAAAATGCCTCAGGCATTAAGTCCGCCTTTGTACGGTAGGTATTTTTTATTTACTTATGCATAAACTTTTAATAAATAAATAAATTACCCCGCCGGTATAAACATACCTCTAGTAAATGTGCTGGTTTAACAAAATGGCAAAAATTAATGTGAACGGGTTAACTAAAAGAACTGTAGTACCAATCATAGTATCACTATCTATACCTAAAAAAAATCAGTGGCACTCCGGGAGTGCCGACAGAAGTGAAAACAAAACACAAACAGAATACTTTGCCATCACTCACTGACACATCGGATATACATTAAAACCGAGTACATCCAGTGGACAGCCGAACACATCCAAATCGGTGTCGATTACGGTAACAGTGGCGCGAGTTCAATAGTTTTTTCCCATCTCAAAAAATGCCCAACGCGCCTAAAGAAGTTTTCACTTCAACAATGAATTCGTAAAAGCAAACTTTCACTACGAGAAAATGCTATATAAACCTCCTCCATTTTTAAGCGTATAAAAAATAAATGTGGTAAAAAATTACTTCCTTATTACCTGCTTATTATATACTTGTATGTATTTCTTATGAAAAACAGATCAAAATATTCGAAATATTTACTAAATAACAAAGCAATAAATCCAGTTTTACAATGTTTACAAGCATCAACGAGAACTAGGTATCACACATATGATTCATTGTACAAAACCGCAACCAAACTATGTTTAGATAATGTTTATTTTTTTTTACATTGAAAACATGTTGTCCTCATAAGTACGGGCAGCATCAGTTACCTACAATCACATTTACTTAACCTATACTGTCCCATTGTTGAGCAATGGCCTCCTCGAAATCCTTCCAGGCATTCTTTTCTAGAGCCATATTGATCCAAGGCTTGCGGTTTGCGTCTACGTCGTCTCGCCACCTCTTCCTGGGCCGGCCCCGGCGGTGTCGTCCATCCTTAGGCAGCCACCGTAACACAATTACAATAAAAACATACTTTTGGAAAAAACTTACAAATACTCGAAAAAAAAAACATTGAAAAATTAAAAGTGTGTGTTCTTGGTCATCATAAAAAGACAACCCTAACTTTTACTTACCCTGAATCTTTCTTTGATAAATTTATTTTATTATAGTTGTGTATTTGTTTAAGCTAATAAAATTTTCTCTTGAAATAGTAACATTTTTTTTAAAGAAAACTGACTCACTGTACTGCACGAGTATGAATAAGGGCAAGTGCACTCTTAATACCGCTCGATATTTACCGCATCTGCACGAGTGGTCCCGATCATTTCCGATCTGTTTTATAGGACTATTAACTGCGTAGGTGCACATAGGATTTAATTGAATCTAGTCATGATTTTATGTACCATTAATTTGTTGTTTTTTGTTTATTTTGTTTATGATTGTGTTTAGTTTAGTTTGTGATCTTTCGAGTCACAATAAATACTTTTGATTTCTTTCTGATTTAAAGCCCGTATAGTCGTCTGAGTAGGTTATACCAAATATGAGACAATAATTATCCCGTAGGTCCCGACAATTCGTTAAACACTTCGTGACCACTGTGCAGCGTAAGAACGCAATTAGCGCGTGCGCATGGAGTCGTATGATAGTCAGGTGATCAACACGAGTCGTGCAAGGTATATTATATTTATTTATAGACTGTGAAAGTATATAAGTAAACCTAAGACTAAGAGAAGAGAATACTTATACAGAATCAAAAAAAAAAAACCTGAATTCTGATTCGAGTCGATAAGTGCGTTTTATTATGTTGATTTTTTCAAAACGGATTGGGTTAACGTGATAGTTTTTTTTTGGCGTTTTTGTTGACTTCAGTACTATCTTCTTTAGTTCAGCATCATTTATAATCACTTGATCCTACTACAACGCAGTACTACAGCATAGTGTTGAAGGATACAAAAAATAAATAAGATGAAGCCATGACTTGGTGCAATACTTTCATATCTTATGTGCAACATGTTAGTAAAACGCCTGAAAAATGTGTCTCTGTTTCGACTGATTTGATCCCCGACTCGTTAGGATTTCAATGAATGCAAGGGTTCAAGCAATCTTGCAAATATCCCGCAACCCTTAAAACGGTGCATTCCATTGGGGATTCTGATGCTTTTCCAAACGTCTAGGCATTTACTACTAGGCATCCTTTTTGTTGATAGTTGACTCTACCGCTTATGAACATCTGCAGTTTCAGAGGCTTCGCGCAGATGCCGTACCATCCAAGAGACAAAACTGAAATTTCATGTGCCTCTCTAATAACACCTTCTAAACTGGAACAGAGCAGCATAGCTCATGGCAGATAAACATAGGTCGTGAGGAAACCGGCATGTCCTAGAACCGAAAATTCAAAGACATGTGACATCTAATCTACTGACCCTTGCTAGGCCTGCCTGGTGGATTAAGGCCAACTCTCTCTCACCCCTGCACCCTAATTGCGTAACACACTATCAATCGGAATCTGAATCATTATGAAGCAAATTGCTAATCCATTGCTTCATAAGTTCGAAAAATTTGTTTGCTCCACGCGTAAATAACGCATTGAATGTTGTTGAACTGTCAAAATGAAACCGATTCCGATTGATAATATGTTACGCAATTGCCCCGCTGTTCTGTGCCTTCTTCACAGCGACGATAAAGGTTCGAACCAGACTTTCTAGAGTATCCTAAGTGCCCGTTTACTTGCACTGAAGAAGACCTAAAAGTGCTAATGCCACAATCCAACGTGGCCATCCACTGGGCTCAAACTATATAAAAAAAAAAAACGAAGCACCAACGACACGAAAAGAAGCAGGAGCGTTAAAGCTCTAATATCCTAAATACATAAAGGAAGAAACTGACTGACTGACTGACATATCAACGCACAGCCCAAACCACTGGGTTTTAGAGATTCCAAATTTGGCACGTAGATGTTCCTTATGAGGTCTAGGGGTGCACTAAGAAAGGATTTTTCGAAATTCTACCCCTAAGAGCGTGAACGGGGGAGGGTGAAATTTCACGCGGACGAAGTCGGAGGCAGAAGCTAGTGCTACTATAATCTGTGAATTTCTGAAAACACCTCTCAAAAAAGAGGTAATATAAAAACACAATATTTTTTTAAGCTAAAAGAGTCTTGTTCTAACTTGTTTATTTAGTTCTGGTGTTGAATTATTAACACTGGAACCGTAATCAACGATCACCTTTACCGGAATCCTTGAACCTAATTAAACAACTCGACAACATAATAAAATTGCGTGCAAATCTCAATTTTTCGCACCAGTCGATGACGCATCCTTGCGTTATCTGCCATACGTACTCGTATATAACCATATGTGGGTTTAATCGTATAATGTAGATATGCACACGTGTTCATTATTTTGCTGCAAGTGTAAACAAGGATTCCTTTTAACATAATCTTAGCATAATCGTAATCAGCCTATAAAGTTCCCACTGCTGGGACACAGGCCTCCTCTCGGTGAGAGGGAGTGGGCCGTAATCCACCACGCGGGCCCAGTGCAGGTTGGCAGATGTCACATGTCTTTGAATTTTTGGTTCTAGGACATGCCGGTTTCCTCACGACGTTTTCCTTCACCGTTTTGAGAGCAGTGGTGACGAAATAATGCAAAGTAAAGCGCCTGTCTGGGCTTGAACCAACGACATAATAATACCAGCCTATTAATGTCCCATTGCAGGGAAAAGGTCTCTTCTCATACTCAGAAGGCATGTGCATTGACCACCACGCTTGCTCAAGACGGGTTGGCGATTTGAGTTAAACTAGAAGTTCAGGTTTCCCCATTATGTTTTCTTTGACCGATGATGCCAGTAATGTTCAAGATAAACTTAGAAAGTACATAATGAACATGAAGAGTCATATTGGTACTTGCCCGGATTTGAACCCACAATGTCGTGTATGAGAGGCAAGGTCTAAACCATTGGGCCATCACGACATCTACATTAAATCTATCTTCTAGCTTACTACGCAACATAATTCCTGGCGTAGAAAAGACTTTCCAGGCTAATGTGATACCTTCCAGAGATGGAGGATTCACCTCTGCCTGTAAATAACAACCAACTGCAATTACCAATCTCTTCAGTAGGTAAGAAGAATGCAATTTTTGAAGTGAAACTTCTTTACGCAAGCTTGACTTGGGGAGTAAGCTGGCGAACGCGTGACGTAAGCGTTACGAAAAGTGTGATCGGGCGAGGCGAACGGGAGTTGAGTGGGGGATATAAGCAAGAGAAAGCAGTGCGCGCGCACATTTTCTTTCTCTCTTCCTCTCATAGCTAAATACGTTTGAAGTTTCACTTCAGTCGTGTGGTCATAAGCACACTTGGTTTTTGTTTTAAATTATCCTTGACTTTCCCACTGCTGAGCAAAGGTCTCCCCCAAATCCTTCCAGGCATCCTTTTCTAGAGCCACCTTGATCCAATAACCTTTGCGATAGTTAGTCGTCTATAATATTTCATACTGATAATACCATGAAATATTGCCACCATGCTTCGGAGACCTACAATAGATTCTTGTTCTCGCAAACCCAATTTTTTTCATGGAAGTTTTGACTAGGACATTATTTTAAAAACTTCTGGTTACTGAAGTCGCTTCGCAAAGTCAACTTCAAGGCGTCCGTGGTGCGAGTACCGAATTGTTACCTGCTCGTCATCATGGGAGAAGACTTTTGGTCGCAGGACGGAGGAGTACCACGGGACAGCATAGGGACAAGCTAGTGAAGTGCTACTAACATAGTTTTATGCCCAGGCCACACCAACGGCATATGCCGATAATTATCGAGAAAGTCGTGAATGCACCTACGATTAACGCCCGTCATCGCAATAATTCTGACAGGCCTGATGGTCTAGTGGTTAGTGACCCTGACTGCTATGCCGGAGGTCGTGGGTTCGATTCCCACCCAGGACAAATGTTTGTGTGATGAGCACGATCATTTGTTCTGTGTCTGGGTGTAATTTATCTATAATATGTATGTATTTAGAAATATATAAATGTGTTTATCAGTTGTCTAGTACCCATAACACAAGCTCTGCTTAGCTTGGGGCTAGATGGCGTTGTGTGATAGTTGTGGAATATTATTATATTATTATTATTAATTGTCGGAGTTTCCCGTTGGTGTAGCCCCGGCGATTTTACTAACGCAATTTTTTTTATATTTGACTATCTTCCCGCGACTTCATCCGCATCAAACTTCTCGTTCCCCCGACCCACCTTGTCGCATCGCGCTATTAGGCACTTCGTTTTCGCTTAGCGTTCTTTTCTGACTTTTTTCTTGTTGTTCGGCTCCTAAGGAACTTAGCGTGATATTAAATAGACAATAGCCTTCTTCAAGAATTGGGCTACCAAGTGAAAAAAAAAACTGTGGCACTTCGGGAGTACCGACAGAAGTGAAAACAAATCACAAACAGAATACTTTGCCATCACTCACTGACATATCGAATATAAATTAAAACCGAGTACAGTCTGTTATAGCAATTAGCTGACCCCCCTAAAAATTACTCGATTTTGCACCCTCCTCTCATAACATTAAAGGTTATTCAATATGTATGAGTTAATCGGACTAACACTACTCGATGAACAGAAACAATAAATAATTTTGATACGCAAATTTGAGCTTTAAGATGTTGGTGTTAGGTCATTTACTATGTATGGGTATTTGTTACGCAATTTTCATTTTTAATCAGCAAGACTTAAAGGTTAGGTTAATGTTGTGATAATTTGTGTCATTGCTACTAATACCTTATTTCATCTATCTTACTCAAGTTAATCTGGTGTCGTGGTTCATGCGTAAGGCTGAGACGTGCAAGATGCGAGTTCAAATCTAGTCTCATGTTTAATTTTGTTTTCAATATATAAATTGTTCGTAAGTATTTCTGCATTATTGTAAAGAACAAGCATATCAATTAAGTTGATAAACGTTTCACCTTTTTCAATAAGTGGGTAGTTCGACGTCAATATGAGTATTCAACAAAAACTGCTATTGAAATGATTTTAGGAATATGGGGTAGAAGAATAAATTGAACAAGACATTCTATGCACAAATAGCAGTGAATACGCACGAACATTTTTATATTGCCTAAGTTGCGAAAATCCACGCCTTTTTATTAATTATTATTATCGGTTTTGATAGTTTAATCGTCATGTCTCAGTTGAGTGATTATTTAAAATACAAAATATTGTATTTGCATAAGGAGAATGTTGGTATTAAAGCGATTGCTAGGAAACTTAATATAGCGGTAAGTGTATTCTTTTTTATACTTCCTTAATTCGTTAGTTGGCTTAAAAACGTGAGTATAGAATAATAGAAAATTAACTGTTTCATTATGAGATCATTTATAGGTCTAATGTGGTTTATCTAAAGGTATTTTTGCAAACTTATTCGAAAAATTATGATTACCGGGTTATTAAAATTATGCTTATTGTGTTGTTTCAGAGAAATACAGTCAGACTGTGGCTAAGACGTTTTGAAGAGACAGGGAATATTCAAAAGGATCGTCCTGAACCAAAACCTGCAATGTTACTCCTGTGTCAAAACATCATCAAGCAATTGTTAGAAGGCATACTGAACACCCATTTTTGCCTACTCAATGCAGTATAATGTTTCTGTTCAGACGGTCAGAAAACATTTGCATGTTGCTGGACTGAAACAATACAAGCCAGCACGTAAAATTTAACTGACTGCTGCACATCGCCAAGCAAGGGTCCGCTTTGCCCAAGAATATCTCAATTTTAATTGGGAAGATTATGTTGTCATATTTACCGACGAGAAGTTTTTGTCAAAACCTTATTTATAACTAAACATAACTACATACTTACAAAACAAATTGATATATAGTATACCTAGTAGGTAAAACATCAACGTATAATGCTATTTTATTTAGTTCAACGATATTTAATGTGGTGATGTTATTGTTATGAAATAGAAATACATACCTATATATTTCTAAATATTATAACATGTTGATTCACTACATTAAACTCTGTGAAGTATGTAACAACGTTATTAGTAACTGTTATATCATTTACGTTATTCTTATAATAATTTTTTTTATAAAATAAAATCGTTTTTACCATCATTATCGTTTTTTTATTTTCGTTCAGCTTTTTTTTTTGTTGCTAAAGTTATAATTTATTATTTATAACTTAAAAAAAAAATTATAAAACAAAATGCGCAGCAGAAAACATGTTGGTTTCGAACTCGCAACCACGCTCTTGTCAGCTCACTGCAGCTACCACTAGACCACACGAACATGGTGATTGTCGTTGAAATTAGCAATAATATATTACAAGCTAGAACAATATTCAAGATCATACCTACCTTAACACTGCGTGTTAAATATCAAATTCGAATAACTGTTTTATTAATCGTAGACATTGAACCGTTCTAGTTCGATAAGCTTACTGCTAACAAGCAGAAGGTTCAAATTCGTTTAATTTTTAAGGGGTCAGCTAATTGCTATAACAGACTGTACATCCTGACGACAGCCGAACACATCCGAAGCGGTGTCGGTTATGGTAACAGTGGCGCAAATTCTACAGTTTTTTCCTATCTCAAAAAATGCCCAACGCGTCTAAAGAAGTTTTCACTTCAAAAATCAAATCCACATTCAAACAAACTACAGCTTTATTATTAGTAGGTACTTATATACATTTATGTTCATTTGTAAGGTGTCCAATGTCTACGGGGCATTGTAGCCTGACATAAATGTTTAATTTTTATTTATGCATGACATTATGTCTATTATACCTAACTACACTATGTATGCACTAGGAAGACAAGACAGGTAAAATAATGCATTTATAGTGTCACAAGTGTTCACTCCTACAAGTAAGTTAGTGACCGCAAATGGGTTTACACAGTCAGTTTAAATGTAAAGAATGGCGTAGGTACTTACATGCCTATCAAAGTATATACTTAATAATATTTATGTTAAATGTGTAGGTAAACGCAGTAGGTGTCCGTAGTACTACGGGTTCGATAACCCGAGGTCGACCAGTGTTTACTTTCCGTACTCGTTATTGTGTTTAAATCGCAATTATGTGCATACAAATGGTTTTTTGAGTCGGCCGCTAGATGGCGTTGGCTGTATTATTTGGTCCTTTCGTTTGGTTTTTTGTTTTTGTTATATTTGCACTATTTACTTACGGTATTTCTTTACGCTATACCAACACACAAAATTAGTCGCTTTAAAAAGTCATGCGTGTTGTTTTGATCCAAAACAAGATACCTAAGCCTTTGACTTAGAAGTTATAATGGCGCCGATTCCCTTGTTCACAAACTAAACTAAATTTAATTTCAGTGCATCTTTTTCGTTCTATTTCATTAAGAAAAGAACAGAAGATAAATATTAGTTTAAACCTGTCAAATTAGTCAGTGCCTGACATAAATTGACGTATTTTTAAAAGCCAATTTTTTAATCACGTCTAAATTGTCTATGGAGTATCATAATTTGACAGGACTAAACTAATATTTATCTCTTGTCCTTTTCTTAATGAAATAGAAAGAAAAAGATGCACTGAACTTAAATGATTAGTTTGTGAACAAGGGAATCGGCGCCAATGTCTCGATACAAAATTGTAATTGATTTTCGGTCCACGAGCTCATATCAGTAAAATATTTCGTTTCGATTTATTTTACAATAAAAAAGAGTTATTTCATTTTCCTACCTTATCAAAATCAAACGTTCGTCGTCGCATTCCACCAAACTTTTATACATAATTAGAATATGTCTTATCCCGAGAATGAATTTTGAATTCTTGACAGTTTTTTCATACTAGAACTATCAGATGCAAATTTTATTCCACGGATAAAGGTTATCTGCACCATAATTGCGTAACGCACGATCAATCATAATCTGAATCATTTTGAAAGAGATTGCTAATCCATTGCTTCATATGTTCGAAAAATTTGTCTGCTCAACAACGTAAATAACGCAGTGAATGTTGTTGAACTGTCAAAATGAAATAGATTATGATCGATCGTGTGTTACGCAATTAGGGTGCTGATTTTGGTAAAATCAGCTCTAACGTTTAATTGTTATACTAAACCAATTTGAAATACAAACTATTTATATTTACCTAGTAATGCGCATCAGTAGGCTTATTACTTTAAATTAATACTTATAATCGTTTATTTATGCAAAACAATAGCCATAACCAACCTACTGGGTATAATTGGTGATAATTAAACTGTAGAATTAATAACTAGCTTGTAAACAATCTCCTATGTAATTACGAAGTTAAGTAATTAAATAAAAACCGTTCGTAATGGCTAGAGCATTTAGCTTTAGACTTGATACTTGTTTTTACGATCGGAGCAAGTGTCAAGATGTATGCATCTTGACACTTGCTCCAATCCGGTTAGCAGATAGTTGTGTTATCACTTTCGTTATTACTGTTAAGGACTTAATTTGCTTGTAAGATTGTATCATGAAGATTTAGGTACAGACACCATCAGCACATCAAACTACCCGAAAATGTCAAATTTTCCCAATTAACCTTTTCAGTTTTAGAGGTAGGTTGATGTGCTGGCGTCTGTACCTACCTATTTTCCAAAGAGTTTTGTCACTACAACAACGATAAAATCCTTTACGATTCATACGATTTTTACATCTAAAGGTCGGTTTAGACCAAACGAGCGAATACACGATTCTATACCCACTTTACTTAATTATTTTTGTATAAACAGGGACAAAGCATTGTTTCATTAGTCTCATCATCATCATGATTTCAGCCAAAAGACGTCCACTGCTGGACATAGGCCTCCCCCAAGCACCTCCACTTCGACTGGTTCTGTTCTTCCCGCATCCAGCGGATTCATGTGGCCTTCACAAGGTCATCGGTTCACCTTTCGTTGGTCTATCCATACTAAAAAGTCAAGAACATCAAGAAAATAATGCTCGCGTCCTGGTTCTATGTTAACCAGCCAACCACCAACCAGTTTTATCTATGGGTATCATATGACTCAGTAACTGGGTTGTGGAAGTCAATCAAGCAGTCGGTGTAGACCGTAATGGTTCTGGCTCCAAGTTTATTTATTTTATTGGTTCACCAACAATTGTTTGCACAGGTTCTATAAAGGTAAAGATAACATGCGAAAGTGTGTATTTTGGAACAATTACTTACAAACTTCGAATGCATAAAGAAGTCGTTCAAAAAAAGATGTATTCGATTAATTGCCACCATGGTTCCTGTTTTCCTCAAAATTCCCGTTTTTGCATATATTGTTTTAAATTACTTATGTACCAATTTGTAAATAATAACAATAACGATATCATTTTACAGTACAGGGTGAAATTAAATTCATGGGCATCCTTTTAAGGGGTCATTCTACTCATCTTTATGAACAACTTTTACTATGGGACTAAACCTAAAATCGCGAAAAAAAAATCAGCTGTTCCTTGCATTTATGTTCACACTAGCTGCGCCCCGCGGTTTCACCCGCGTAAGTTTCGATCCCGTGGGAATATCGGGATAAAAACTATCCTATGTCCTTTCCCGGGACTCAAACTATCTCTATACCAAATTTCATCGAAATCGGTTCAGTAGTTTAGGCGTGAAGAAAAGACAGACAGACAGACAGAGTTACTTTCGCATTTATAATATTAGTTTGGATAGTTTGGATAACTTGTCAAAAAGTAGGGAAAAGCTGATTTTTTTTCGCGATTTCAGGTTTGGTCCCATAGTAAAAGTTGTTCATAATGATGATTACAATGACCCCTTAAAAGGATGCCCATGAATTCAATTTCACCCTGTGTAAGGTACCTACTGTATGTTAACACGTCTTTTCGTCTGGTTTAAACCCAACGCCATAAGAAACAGTATGATGCTATCCCCACCTAATAATCTTTCACAATTAGTTGCACACAATTTATGTTTGAGCTTACAGAACGCAGCGTCATCTGATACCTAATCATGTTATATGAGGAAAAAGTGCAATAAATACAAAGTATGAAATTAAATGGAAACTCTCATTCGCTATATAATTACACGCAACACTGCCTCCGTTTAGTCACTATCATATGTGATTAGGACTCATCATTGGAATCCCCCACAGTTTTTTCAGAATGAGGAAAACTGAAGTCGACACTTCGCGGAAAAAAATCGCGTGTCCTTCCTCATGAAACAAGTGATAACACGAAACAGATCATACTCGTTTAGTAACTACATTATATGTACAGTAATGACTTCTTCCTCGAATGTGGATGAAAGTGAGATGAGGCAGCTGGGTTTCCTGTAATCATTATCAGATCAGCATAGCTATTCACAACCTTACGACAGGCTATCGTATCGAAAACGACACATTTCGATAACCTGATTAGACTTGCCCCCGACAGCAAATAGCTGTTGGAAGAATAGCGGGCGTCTATTTAAACTGACAAAATTATCGGGTTTCGGACTTGTGAACAGCGTTGAGAAGACTCCTACGATAACATTGATTGATGTTCGATACGATACGGAAGCGTATCGAGTGTTTGTGAATAGCGTTGGAGGCCAATTCTCGTAATTTAAAACGTTCAAAATCTAGTCACAGTCTCATCTCGGCGACAAACAAATGTCAAAAAGTTTTCAAAATGTAGGGAAGTTTGTGGTATTTTTGACAGATTGAGACTGAGATCAGACTGTGAACGTTCTTAAAATTACGAGGGTTGCCCCTCTGATGTTTTAACATATTTATCATCATCGACGTTGTTTTTACAAACTCCAACGTATGTAAGTACTAGTAACTTGCGTTTACTTAAGTTGTTACATTTTTTTTGTTAGTCTATAGGTACTGTCCCACTGCTGGGCAAAGGCCTCCCCCAAATCCTTCCAGGAACTCTTTTCCCGCCACCTCGAACCAGCCATCGCGGTACGCGTCCAAGTCATCCCGCATCTCTGGGCCGGCCTCGGCAGCGCCTACCATCTTCAGGCACCCATTGCATACGGCTGATGTGACCCGCCCAATCCCATTTGAGTTGTAACTTATTATCACACTAATATCTTTATGTTATAATGGCGAAAGTTTGTGAGTGTGTGTGTGTGTTTATATGTTTGTTACTTCTTCACGCGGACCAATTTTAATAAAATTTTGTATGGAGGTAGCTGACACGCTAGATTAACATATAGGCTACTTTTTATTCTGATATTCCAACGGGATCGACATTCAAGTTGGTTTTCGTGTCTGTCTGTGCGTTCGCGTTGTTTTTTTAAGCTGCGCAACGGAATTTCATGCGTTTTTCACCATCGTTTTGAGAATTTATTCCGAAAGGTTTATGTGTAGGTTTACATTAATATTAATTTTACACATAATAAAGAAATCTTCATGTTTTGTCAAGCCATAAAAACTGTGCCAAGCAGGGTCGGGTTGCCAGTTTTTGATAAAAGCTAGACTTTCAGGTATTTCTTCCTCTTCAGTATCAGTTCGAGGTATAACTGGAAGATATATTAGTGAAACGATAAAACATTCAACAACTTTTTTTAATGAGGCTGATGTAAATTACCAATGAGGGTTTAATGTTTTTGATAGGAAAGACATAGCTCCACTAGTATTAAGGTTTTTCGAAATGGGAATACCATAAATGCATAACAAAATTGCATACTTTCAAACACAACAAACTAGTCAGTTCCGCATGAAGTTCAAACTACAATAAAGGCTAAAAGTGCAACACATGATTCAGATGAAACGGTGAGTGAGTCAAAAGGAAATTTTCCTGCTGATGTAGGGCAGATAAAACGTAAAATCGTGAACGTCGCGTGCCAGTAGTAAGCGTCAATTGAAGATGAATTGCACTACGTAGGATGATGATGAGAGCGTTCCTGTTTATAAATCTGGAGTGATTCAATTGTTATTGTTTACTAAAGATTCTAGAAATACCAAAAAGAGCAAAATAGTTATTTATGCCAGTTGCATTTTTTAATACCTAATTAGGTACAGTTGCATACAAGACTTTATCTACACCCATGATAAAGGTTCTGAAACAGTTTTTTTGCAATACTAACATGGAACAAAAATGGTGGCCGGCGGGATACGACGTGAATTCGAATAAACTATAAGTTCCTTTTTTAAATTACTGCGCTGTGGTAGTGAAACGCGCGTGCATGACAAGGTTCTTTTTTTGAAAACGAGTTGTATAATGAAATTTAGTACAACATAATACTTGCGTTCCCATTGAGGGACCACATTTGAATTTTTAGCTTTTGAATGCGTCAGCCTTTAGTAAAAGTTCTCAAACAATTGTAAATTCAGCCTTTAATTTGTAAAAGTAGGCACTCAAAAGTTACAATCGATTAAAGGTGGTCCCTCAGTCGTGACTGACAGACATCCCTATCTCAAAACCTAGTGAAAATTTGCAACTGCTATAAATTACTACTCTTAGTAAAAGATTTGTAAAACTAATTTATTTGAATATCAACCCTTCCTGTTCAAGGAATAAAAAGAACTAGCAAGTGGAAGGTGGTCCCTCAATCGATCACCATATGTTCACCTTGAGTGGAGACCACAATGGAATTTGAAATTTACATATGGGTCTAACGTTAGTAAAAGTACTTGAATGATTGTATATTCAACCTTTAGTTTGTAAAAGAATCCATTCAAAAGTTACAATCGAATTAAGGTGGTCCCTCAATTGAAACGTTAATCATAAGAAAAATCAATTTACGTAGCATTCGGAGGTTAAATAGACGAATGCTACAGTCTA
This sequence comes from Amphipoea oculea, assembly GCA_945859645.1. Taxonomy (NCBI): domain Eukaryota; kingdom Metazoa; phylum Arthropoda; class Insecta; order Lepidoptera; family Noctuidae; genus Amphipoea; species Amphipoea oculea. Next base: position 1,783,748 of record OX243878.1, on the reverse strand, counting down.
TCCTTTAGTAATTTTTTTTTACTAACGATTACTTTACTAAACAGTATCAAAAAATGTACCGTTTTATTTTAAATAATAATCAAATAGCTGGGAAGAAATACTAAGATAGAGGTGACCACACAGCAGGGTTTTTCTAGTGACTGTAGATAATAATTTTTAATAAAAATAAAATCTGCGCGTCGCGTACCTACGTGAACATACTTAAAAAAAAATTGGTTCAATGACTAGTAACTCAAGCCGCAAATAATTAAAAAAATCCGGATAAGTCGGACTCGTGCAACGAGTATTCCGTAAGGTATGTAAATAGTTTAACACAGTTTTTTTTAAATATAACTACAAATATACGATTTTCGGATATTTTCCTTTATTTGTGCTACATGACTGCTTTAATGAGGCTAATGTTGATGATGACATAATTTTAATGTATATTAAAGGCTTGAATGACAATAATTACAAGATAGATGATATTTACATCTTGAGAGCACAAATAATTTCCCAAGCTTGTAATAAAAGAATAAAACCAGAGACGTCGTTACTTACAGTTGCGAATGTAATGTGTCTACCGTTTTCGAACAAGTTATTAATAAGATTTTTTTTAGTGTCAAATTCTCCAAACTGTGTAGCAATGCATGGTGTCAAACAGAAAACATTTTAAAAAGATATACATTTATCAGTTTGAACATTCAGCTTATTAAAATATTTGGCATTAGTATTTTGGAAGAAGCTATTTTAATTCGTGACGAAATTAAAGAATGTACATTGTGTAATAATCAAGTGACGTGCGAATGTGAGCTTACAGATTTTATATCTTTCAATTTAAACGACACACCTAAAGGACCGATTAGCGAAATACCTCGAACGATCAAAGTCAAACAAAATTTCTACAAATTAGTTGGGGCTATTGAATTTATTCCCGGAACTAGCGCCAGTGAGCTCGGCCATTACAGATGTCTCTACTTCTTTAATGAGAGCATACGTTCTTACGACGACTTAAGCTTTAAATTTGATGACAGTCCTCTAAACGAACAAATTTTTATACATACACTTTGCTACTGTCTCATTAGTAGTAATGTTTGATGTAAAAACCTGTTTACAAAAAAAACAACCGCGACTTCAAAAAAAAAAACACCAAAAAAATGTAAATGCAGAACCAACGACACCGACTTCCGAAATTAAAATTATTTATCACTTTGTAGTGTTTTTTTCTGAAGTCGGTTGTTTTTTTTTTCGTAAAAAAGTTTTTATTTTTCACTTTTTAGTTGTACCTACCCCACACAAATTCAATAAGCACTAGTGCACTGAAGAATTGAAGACACCGACTAGAAGAATAATCAAAATTCGCATAGAAATGCTGCATTTATGCATATAACTTCGTACATAAGAATAATTACCTAATGTATTATATACTAAAACCTTCCTTACAGTATGTAGATCACTTTAGTGAAAGAATTATCCAAATCGGTTTTAGTTTTTGAGAAAATCTCGGACATACAAACATACATACGGGTCGATTACAGAACCTCCTTTTTTGAAGTCGGTTAACAGAGTTACATTTTCAGTGCAGGGTAAAATTTTGTTTCTTTTTTTTTTATTATCATAAACATTATTTTCTTTGTGTTTTTATTTAGCTAAGTGATGTCAAATATTAATAAAAATTAATATCAACAAACACTCACTAGTTTTTACTTTATAAACAATCCTGCTGTGTGGTCACCTCTATCTTGGTATTTCTTCCCAGGAATTTGATTATTATTTGAAATAAAACGGTACATTTTTTGATACTGTTTAGAAAAGTAATCCTTAGTAAAAAAATACTACTAAAGTATAGACTGTATCATTCGTCTATTTAACTTCCGAATGCTACGTAAATAGATTTTTCTTATGATAAACGTTTCAATTGAGGGACCACCTTGATTCAATTGTAACTTTTGAATGGCTTCTTTTACAAACTAAAGGTTGAATATGACAATCGTTCAAGTACTTTTACTAACGTTGACCCATATGTAAATTTCAAATTCAATTGTGGTCTCCACTCAAGGTGAACATATGGTGATCGATTGAGGGACCACCTTCCGCTTGCTAGTTCTTTTTATTCCTTGAACAGGAAGGGTTGATATTCAAATAAATTAGTTTTACAAATCTTTTACTAAGAGTAGTAATTTATAGCAGTTGCAAATTTTAACTAGGTTTTGAGATAGGGATGCCTGTCAGTCACGACTGAGGGACCACCTTTAATCGATTGTAACTTTTGAGTGGCTACTTTTACAAAGTAAAGGCTGAATTTACAATTGTTTGAGAACTTTTACTAAAGGCTGATGCATTCAAAAGCTCAAAACTCAAATGTGGTCCCTCAATGGGAACGCAAGTCAACATAATGACACTCGTTTGGATGATGTTATGGTTACTATGACACTGGTTGTTTTAATGTTGGCAATAAGCTTACTGTTTCAGAAACTTTTATAGAGGATTTATAGCATGGGTGTAGATAAAGGTTTTTATTTGGTATAGGTACTATCATCAGACAACTATGTTATCCTTTGCGCCACAGTTTTGTGATATTATCATAATGATAGGTAACCAATTCGAACAACAATTAGGTTTTTAATTTTGGAGAACCGCTGCGTAAACAACTTTTATAGCATTGTGTGACTCGAACCCGCACTTAGGTTACGCTTTTTTGTGACTTAAGCAGTCCATTTTTACACAGAAAAGCGTGAATTAAGTGCGGGTTTAGGTCACACGAGCTATAAAATAGTACCGTCAAACGGGGTGAATAGGGATGCAGGGGTGAATCGGGACGAAACATTAAAATGGATTTTAACGTTGAAATAATATAGTTTGTTGTCAATAAGTGTACGTAATCGTTAATTAAATTACAGTAAACACATTGGGGTGCTTTTTGGCCACAAACTATATTATTGTAATGTTATAATCCCTTTTAAAGTTTTGTCCCGATTCACCCCTGCATCCCTATTCACCCCGTTTGACTGTAAACAATATGTGTGACTAAAGTAGTCACGTATCGAAATATATTTTTTTTTTAATAATTAATAAATGAGGCTGCTCCTGATTTTGATCTTGCCTGGTAGAGAGACATGGATGAGTTCCATGATAGAACGAGCGTTTACCCGGCATGGATTGCAGTCTCATTTCACATAGGTACGGAAAGCTCTTGGAGATCTCTTTTATGTATACTACCTTCGCAATTACTTGTAAAAAATATTTTTAACCCTTAAACCATCACAATTTCCTTACCTCCACCAATTTCGCATAACCTCAAAACGCGGCTTTTAATACCGACTTCTGCAGGAGTCAAAACAGTTACTCAATTACTGACACTAACTAATAAAAACAGGAAGGTTGCGATAACCAACAAGTAATAACCGTTTACGGGTAATAAACCAAAATAATAATTAAAACATCAAAAGCGCCGCTTTTAGTAAAAATTTTTAACGTTTTGCGATTCGTCACGATGTAGAGTTTACATTGCACCGGTTGGTTTTGGGTTCCACACGTTCAAATAATGGAATTAGATTACATATTTTTCAAATGATAATTATAATGGACATGGATTCGATTCTCGTTTGACTTCCGTCACTCACGTTTTGTTCTGTATTCCTTTGTTACAATTTTAATTTTTTAATTGGTGTAATTCTTTTCTTTTATTCATTTGGTTGTATTATTATCAATTTGCTTGATTTTATCAATTTTATTTCATCTCCTTTATTCAATTAAATACATATAAATTATTTTTTAAAAATATTGGAATATAAAAAAAAACATTTAAAAATATAAAAAATAGTAGCCCACCGTTATCGGGAACAGGGTCCAAGCTACCGGCGGTCAGGGCTCCAGAGAGAGGAACCTCCTGACGATGCGAGCCGTGTCCAGAAGTACCGCTTTCTGAATCAAGCCCTTGATCCAGCTGCCCAACGAGAGCCTCCTCAGGTGTTGGTCGAGGCTCATGGCTATCAATCCATTGGCTGTAACGACTATTGGCACAATGACTGCTGAGTCAACAGTTTGATTTAATTATTATTAACTTTTTTGATTAAATTGTTATTTTTATCACTTTAATTACCTAGTAAATCAATTAGGCAAATTATGTAAGTGCTGTGCACACCTTTAAGTGATAAAGTTCACTGTAGCACTTTATAATTATAATGTGACTAAGTGCTCTGTTAATGTTTAAGTCATGTTTAAGTGAATTAATCATTGGAGTGGCATAATAAATAAATAAGAAAAATACATGCTGCGCCGAGCCCAAATATATCGAGGAAGTTGACGATTTTTCAAATCATTATCATCGTAATCATCCTATAATGTTCCCGCTGCTGAGGCCTTCTCTCTATAAGAGGGAGAGAGGTCGCCGCCGCTGGTGGTGAATTATGAGCCGGGACGCCTGAGGCGAGAGAGAGTAGGAGGCAGTCACCTCCTTCTGCGAAGCAGTCATGCTAGCGAAAGAGGTGGCGGGATGGCTGAAGGAGAGAGCCTCACGTCCCAGCCGCCGCGGGAGACGCTCCGGGCGTCGGGAGCCGCGTGACGACTCCCGGCCACCGTAGGCGCGGGCCTGCAGACGGAGAGTAATGGGTAGATCACCGTCCGTTCAGGACCAGACCCGTGCCGGATGGCGCGTACGTGTTCCACGCGCCTCAAAGAGATGTCAGCAAAAAGGAAGGGGCCTGCCAGGGCCGAAGCCAGCCGGGGGTGCGGGATTGTCGGAAAGGGTTACCGCTACCCCGGAACATAAAGGGCTAAGGAAGGAACACGGATGGGTTTTTAGTCAGTAAGAGTCTGACACTCCCTTCCGCTCCACCCAGAGCGGGAGGAGACATTTGATAATTTCCCGTCCATAAAAAAAAGCCCAGTGCATGCGGGTTGGTAGAATCGTTACCAACCAAGAGTTTATTACGGAAAATATTAGTACCTAATATTCTTGCATCCTATCCTATGCTGTTATTAAAACTTGATTACCAACCATACTGATTATGGCAATATTACCAAGCTCCCTCGAAGGTAGTAGTAGAAGGCTCATATTCGCATTAGGCAATATTGACGTTTACGACTTGCTAATGACGTTTGAAAAGCAACCGGTACTTTTTACAACTTATTACCTACCTTAAAATTAGAGTCAAAGCTCACAACTTGGTTGTTTGCAATACAAACTTTATGTTTCTTCATCATTTGCATTTTGTTAAGTGTGAAATTTGAATGGAAAGCCCGGTTTTCTTAGACCCTGAAACTTTTATGGGGTAGCATTATGGGTAACGGTACTGTAGCCTCGGAAATTTAAGTACCAAACGTATTAGTTGGTACATTGTAGGTAAAGACGCCAGCACATCAAGCTACCCGAAACTTTCAAATTTTCGCAATCAACTTTGAACCTTATACTTTAGCGATAAAGTAGAAAATCTATTAAAGAAATTTGACAGATTGTAGTAGTTTGATGTGCTGGCTGTCTGTACGTGTAGTACCTACTAAAAACAAAATTGCTAATGATATTGCTTAATCTTTAAGTAATAAAACCATTATACAACCGTTAAAACATTTAATAGCATAACAACATAAGCATAATCACTAATCAGCTTCTACAAACGACGCCAGCCTACTGTGGGTTGGTGGATGACACATGTCTATGAATTTTCGGATCTAACTTATGCAAAAAAAAAAAAAGCAGAGTGTGCTTATGACCACACGACTGAAGTGAAACTTCAAACGTATTTGGCTATGAGAGGAAGAGAGAAAGAGAATGTGCGCGCGCACTGCTTTCTCTTGCTTATATCCCCCACTCAACTCCCGTTCGCCTCGCCCGATCACACTTTTCGTAACGCTTACGTCACGCGTTCGCCAGCTTACTCCCCAAGTGAAGCGTGCGTAAAGAAGTTTCACTTCAAAAATAGATAAACTAAAACATTGGATATGCGTGCGGAACCTTTAGTTGTAAAACGAAATATTTTCCATACGAATAACTACGAGCGCACGAAAAATGTGAATGTGCTATAATATTTTTGCTTCCTACAACTCAATTCGTTACGTGAGGTTACGTTTAAAAGCATGACGGACGCTCGCTTCTGACTTGAATCGACTGCCAAATTTTTTCCAAAAATTTGTAATGGGCAACTAGCTTCAACTTTTTGACTAACTGACCGACTATTTAATTTTGACAATTCAAAACTGCCTGTAATGGTTTAATTGCAGGTACATTTGAAATTCATTTTAGAAAATCGTTGGTGACTTTTAACCGGTTAAAGGCCGTCATTAATGACACAATTAAAAAGCCATTGTGTCTCGCGTGGATCCACGTTTAAGCATACGAAGGGTTAAACGGTTTGGAACATAAGAAATGAATCTCCTATGATCCAGCAAGAATTCAGTGTTGTACAGGAAATTGGGAGTTTGGATGTCCAGCTGTGGGCTGGCTAGGTAAACGATTGATTGACATGGGAGTGACTTTTCCGGTGCAGCTAATACTTTTTATTATTGAAAACCCATAATGTAAAAGGAGAATTTGCTCTTTTACTTAAAAACCAAACATTCAGTTCACCTCAAAAACGCTCATAAAAATGCCTTCAGTATACCTTTTTATGACGTCATTTTCGTGACGTTAAAGTACAGTTAGCCCAATCTGTTTTAAGCTACACAATAACTAAAGCCCAACAATTATTTTTAATTCCTTCGCGACTTCGCAATTTCGGCTCCCATATAATTTATCGTCCATAAAACCGAATTCGGCACAAAGTGACAATCCCTTTGTCGTGTTACATTTCCGAGAAATCGTTTGATGACTGACAGACAGACACTTATTATGTGTACGGGTTGACTTTACATCTGACACTGTCAAAGGTATTATTAAATAAAATATTTTTTGGCAGAATGTCTTTTTGATATATTCTTTACTGTCGCATGTCGCGTTAGCTTTTTTATGGGTGGTGAGGATTTCATTTTATTATTGTTTCAGGTGCAAATGACTGATTAGAGTAGCGTTAATGACTGTTAGATGACGGTAGTAAACCAGAAAAATTATGAATGATTTTATTTATGAAAGTAGGTTTGTACAAACCCTTTTCCGTCAAAAATAAATTATGTTTAAAAAATGAGCGAGTTCGGTGTATCCCATCCGATTACTGTCAGAAGAAGCAATGACTGTGTTGTCTATAGAAATGTACTTACCTATAGTCAACAAAAGAGATAAGTATGCAGGATCGTCGGATATACTTGAAGTTTATTAAGAAACTGATGGATGTTGTCGACTGAAATTTAATTTGATAAATGAGCTGTTTGTTTTCTATTAATAAAATTAAATTTTATTCGAGAACCTCCATCGGTTTCTTTTTAAACTTCAACTATATCCGATGATCCTGCATACTTATCTCTTTTGTTGACTGTACATAGAATAGAATAGAGTACTCTTTATTATGTACACCATATAAATTACAGACATAAATATAGAAACTTTTTTTTTCTTTTTTTTACTTTTTTTAGCGACATAGATAGCAACTAGATTGAACGTTTTTAATATTAATATTATAATCTAGGTAATTGTGACATATCACAATTACCTACTAGGGAAAATAAACCCAGAAGAGGTCATACAAAGTTCATCTATCCCGCATATATACCAATAAACAAATTCCGTTAACATAAATACACTTAATTGCATAAATTCGAAACAATACCATCACTTACTGCGCCAATAAAAAAACTCAGTAAACGCCACGTGCGCTGAGCACTGTCGTAAATTGTGTGCGTCGGTTTATTTGCGTCCATCTCGAAAACTTAGCATCTGCGTTTGTAGCGCATTTTTGCGTTTATTTTGCACACGTATGTAGGTATGTAAGTTATGCGGCGAAATGTTTACGAAAACTAGTGGAATTTAACCCTTTATTTATAAACTTTGCTTAAAGTTTTATACGTCAAAAAATGTATGGCTAAGCAGACGTTAATTGTTATTTTAAGCAACATTTTTATAAATATAGGGGTGAATATCCTAGAGCGTTATAAGAGAGTTATAAATATAGGGGTGAATATTGAGCTACTTTTAATTCCCACGGTAATACTAGTCCTGAATTAAATGATAACAAAAACAAAGCGTTAGGTGTCAGCCATCCATCCATCTAGCTTTTTTATCCCTATCCTATTCTTTTCTCGAAATGTAATGTATGGTCACCCATCCACGAACCGACCGGGGCCACCGCAGCTTAACCTTGGATCGACCCGTGCGGCTTTTATTGTTTAGCCATGACTCCTCACAAGTAATAAAGCACATACAAATACATAAAATAATTTCAATTTGACCCAAACACACAAACGTACGAATTTAAGAGAACACTCATTTAAATCCGCAATAAATAATCGCAAATAGCCAGAACAAACGGCGCGTAACCAGTAACGTAAACACGTGAAATGTAAGCGGATTTGTACGGCCGTCAAACGTAAACGTAAACTTGAGTGCAAATTGCAGTTGTGAGTAAGTGGTGTGCGTTTTATGTTAAGTGTAATATTGTTGTAGAAAATACGTTTATTTTGTTACATTTTTAGGATTCTGAAGAATGTTTTGACGCTTTTTCATTTATTGGTACTTTGAGGTATATTTCAAGCTTTTCAGATTTTTGAGACAGGTAAGAGGAATTTAAAATTACGTTACCAAAACCAAAAGACATTATAAACTGACTTTCTCAAAATTTACAAAGTTTATGGACGGAGCGACGCGGTTGATAGACACCGACAAATCCATACTAATCACACTAATCACACTATAATCACACTATAATATTATAAAGGCGAAAGTTTGTGAGTGTGTGTGTGTGTTTATATGTTTGTTACCTCTTCACGCCTAAACCACTAAACCGATTTAGATGAAATTTGGTATAGAGATAGTTTGAGTCCCGGAAAAGGACATAGGATAGTTTTTATCCCGATATTCCCACGGGATCGAAACTTATGCGGGTGAAACCGCGGGGCGCAGCTAGTAATATTATAAATTCGAAAGTGATTCTGTCTGTAAGTTACCTTTTCACGCCTAAACCACTGAACCGATTTAGATGAAATTTGGCATAGAGATAGTTTGAGTCCCGGAAAAGGACATAGGATAGTTTTTATCCCAATATTCCCACGGGATCGAAACTTATGCGGGTGAAACCGCGGGGCGCAGATAGTATTTAGTATTTTATAAAGAGTGCAAAATGAAGGTAATTAGTAACTATTTCTCACCTTTCTTCTCGACACCTTAATTCATTTGTGATTCAATTTGATACTGGTGTTAACAAAAAAGGCAGAACATTTTGCTGAATGTTGTCTCTGATCATAAGACTGTTGTCTCTGATCATAAGACTAAGATCATGAGAAACAAACGAACATCATTTGACAGCACTAACTGGCTGCTAACATGAAGCCATTAAACTAACAACTTGACCAATTTATGAGCAGTTCAGCGAACCCCACACCTATTGGAGAGCACACGCAGATTAACTCGAATTATCTAATAATGAGTGCAACGAGGGAACGCCCGCGCACTGCACTCCCACCACGATGTGGGGCAGACAGAAGGACCAGTCTAGTAACATTACTTCACGCCTGTAATCCTCGAAGGGTCAGGCATAGGGTCAGCGCAGACAGAACGGAGCGCAGCGGAGAGGATTTTATTAACGCACTTGAAAATAAACTTTAAAATGATTACAATAAAGTCGCGCGGGGATTCCCACGTATCTTCGAGGACGCGCGAGCATTTTTTGTCAGGTTCAAGCATTTATGCACTTTATTGTAATAATTTTAAAGTTTATTTTCAAGTGCGCTAATAAAACCCTCTTCGCTGCGCTCCGTTCTGTCTGCGATGACCCATGGGAGTACCTAATCTGCATTAGCGAAGTATTTTCCAAAAATGTAAACAAATATGAGTTTATTGAAATATAACTTTAAATCCTACACAATAAAGTTCAGTTTACGCTACAACTTCAAACGTTTTCACTATGCTAGTTACTCTGAAATCCACATAATTACCATTAAAATAAAGTTGATATTTGTTTAACTTGAAATAATATTAATTTGAAACAAGTTTGAAGTCTCAAATAGGCGGTGAGCCTATTACCATCAACAGGATACAGGTCCAGACTTAAGTCGAGTCACAACAAGCCCAGACGTCCAGATTTTCCGGGCAACTTAAAAACCTAATTCGGACTATTAAGTACTTGCAAACATAAAACAAAAAATAACCAAATCGGTCTAGCCATTCTCAAGTGAAAAGAAAGAAGGTGGCTGGGATGGACTGGATGCGGAAGGCGGAGGACAGGTTGTGATGCAGCCTGGGAGAGGCGTATGTCCAGCAGTGGACTGCGATAGGCTGAGTTGATTGTTCTCAAGTGATGCGTGCGAACGAAATAAAAAAGAAATGCTTCATTTTTATTTATTTAAATATATTAGCAAGAGAGGCTTTGAGGATGTGCCGGGTTGATTGTGGTACATTGTAGTCTTTATCTACTTTTCACCATCATCATGTTCGTAATAATCCGATAAGTATTCGATTTTTATGGAAAGAAAGATTAGAAAGTTTCCCTTAAAATGTTCAAAATTCGTACGTCCTTTTTTGTATGAACTTTTTTTTCTCGCTTTGGAAATCCTCATGGACTTCCTCTATCATGGGGCTGACAGAGGGGCATGCCGGACTCTTACCGGCTTAAAAGCACCGCAGTGTTCCACCTCTACCTATGGCCGGGAGGTGCGGGATTCGCATAAGCATTCACCGCTAACTACTGAGATTTGGGCAAGAGTAAGACCCGTTGGGATTCAAAGAGTTAGCACCGTATTTGTTTGTCGCCGTAAAATTTGTAAAAAAAGTGTTTAATAGTTGCTAAATTAATTAGTGCAGTATATCATTGTAAAGCTTGTGAAACGGACTAAAAAGTGATATATATAACATATCTGGACTCCATCGGTACCGTGAGTAATTAGTAAAAAACTTTTAGGAAAAAATTGCAATGACTTGCGTCCCTGACCTAGGGCAACCCGCAGATCGGCCGCTTCTACGCACACATGCTCAACGCTTACACAAACACTAGGCGATTGTTTTTAACAACTTGAGCTTACACTACGCGCTTATAGCAGACTTAGCTTACGCCACGCTTCAAAACTACAATAGAAACTGGTATATGGTAGTTCGAAAAAATAAAATAAACAAAGATGGATTTTCAAAATATAACTATGCGAAGAAATAAAACAGTAATCAACTCTCCGACTTCCTCTTTTGACTCCGCTAATTCTGAATATCTTTCAAAAAGTTTACCACAAACTACCAGCTTAAGTTGTGAGGAGTGTGAGAGACTAAATGGAGATATTGAACAGTTGAGAATGCAATTAAATACTGCTCATGATGAAATTGACAACTTGGTCATGGAAAACGCCACTTTGAAGAAACAAACAAATGAACAACAAAATATCATAGCTAAACTAAAAAACCTATGTAGCGGCCAACCTAGTAGTACAAAAAAACACTCAACTTTAAAGAAAAATAAATGTATGACACAAAATTTAAATATTACCAAAAAGAACCTTGATAAGAGTCTTAGAGATCTAGAAACAACAAAGTGTAAGGAAATCGTAACAGATGTCGCTGCACGCAGTATGAGCGAGAATGGTTCACCTCTAGATCTGAACTGCAATTTGAAGCAGTACGATCTATGCACAAGAGATGATGCTGTAGCTGAAACTAAAAAAATAAAATTATCTGAGGGACCAACTTCAATTACAAATGAAGCAGAAATCATACAAAGGGAGAACCAGCGAGGAAATTACATAATAAAAGAAAAGCAAAGAAAAAGGAAACTATGTGTACTTAGTAACTGCAACAACTATCGGCCGCTGGAAATTATAGAAGATACTTTCTGCGAACAGTTTGAGTATTGCCATTATGTGTCACCTAATAGTAAAATTAAAGAAATACTCAGAAATATTACGAACAAGGTTCAAGATTTTAACATGGACGACTATTGTATAGTAATGATTGGCGAAAAGGACTTTAAAGATAATGAAGACTCCATCGAACTTGTTAGGCTAATTAGAAAATCTTTGGAACAAACAACTCATACAAATGTGATTGTATGCTCTCCGGTATACGTAAGGGGAGCCCTTATTCATAATTATCGTGTAGAATTGTTTAATAATTTACTTCACATGGACATACAAAACTATAATTATGCATATTTCTTTGATACGAATCGTGATCTCTCCTTCGAAATGTTCTCATATAAAACAGGAAAACTTAATAAACTAGGTATAAAATGTATATTTGGAAGTATTTTTAGTCGCATACTTGTTGACATCAAAAATTACCCACTGGATTATGACCATGAAAATTCACCTATGTCACTGACGAGTACAGCTCATGTACAAAATAAGTTTTTTCGTCCCACCCTTTAAAAACAATGTCAATAATGATAAACAGCGGCTTGCATTGTTACACCAAAATATAGCTGGAATACTCAATAAATTAGATTTCTTTGAAGTAACAATATCTGAGTTGACGAAAGAGATGGGTGTTATAGACTTTATATGTCTTAGCGAAACCTTCATACAATCTGGTCATGAATGTAATCTTAGACTTACAAACTATAAGCTAGCTGCGAATTACTCAAGAGCAAATAAAAAACGGGGCGGCACGTGCATATTGGTGAAAGAAGATTTAGTTTTTAGCCCTTTACAAATAACAAATGAAATGTCTAGCGATTATTCTTTTGAATGCTGCGGCATAGAAGTTCCGAGTCATAACTTAATCCTAGTATGTGTTTATAGAATCCCGGATTCCGATTCAGGTATATTTTAAAAAAAAATGGAAGTTTTGTTACACAAATTAACCCACAAAAGTAGGAATCGTATCATAATATGCGGAGACTGGAATATTGATATGCTTAAAGACACTACACAAACAAGAGAATTAATATCTATTTTAAATAATTTCAACTTATTAACACATATTAAAATGCCCACTAGGAAAAAAAGCTGCATAGATCAAATAGCTAGTAATATCTCGACCTTAGACACAAAAAGCAGTATACATAACCTAGCACTCTCAGATCATGATACTGGGCAGTTATTAACGTTCTTTCTTCCGATAGCCAATAAGCCGAAGATTCCGAACTTCTTTTATGAAGTCAAAAGAGATTACAATAAAAACAATATTGAAAAATTTCTTGATTGTATATCGGCTTTAAGTTTTAATGAAGTATATGAGGAAACAGATTGTAACAATGCATTTAATATATTTCATGACCTATATATTCTTTTTTACAAGCTATGTTTCCCTGAAATAACAATTAAAAAATATAAAAAACCAATTAAAAATAAATGGATTAGTAAGGGTATAAAAATATCGTGCATAAAAAAGAGATCTTTATACTATAACTACCAACACGATGCTCTAAGCAAAAAGTATCATAAAAGAAGATACCTGACCTATTCTAGAATTTTAAAAACATGTATATCACATTCACAATTAATAAATAACAAAAAGCATTTATATAATTCTAAAAATAAATGCAAAGCGACATGGTCTATCATAAAAAATACTATAAATAATGATGATAATTATAAAAATGACATCAAAGAGTTAATAATAAATGATAATTTAATCAATGATCCTAATGACATATGTAATCAATTTAATAACTATTTTATAGAAATGACCAATAAATTTAACCTTAATGATAGTAATAACGTAAGTAACATTGACATTACAACTAACACTGACAGTATCTTTTTGACTCCAGTGAATGAACAAGACATTGTAAAAATTATCAACTCTTTAAATGATACTAGCGCTACTGGATATGATGAAATAACTACAAAAATAATAAAACTTAGCAGTAAATGCATAGTAGCACCTTTAAGTCATATAATTAATCTGTCATTTGAGACAGGAACATTTCCTACTAGATTAAAACAATCCATAGTCAAACCGCTATACAAAAAAGGTAACCGTACGGATATGTCCAATTATAGACCCATTACATTGATCCCTATCCTATCAAAGATTTTCGAAAAGGCAATGTACGGGAAAATAATAAACTTCATAAATAAAAACAGCATACTTACTGAGAACCAATTTGGTTTTAGGAAAAATAGTTCAACTTCACTTGCTTGTTTCACTTTGGTCAAACTGATATCTGAAGCCCTTAATAACAAAATGTCTGTATTGTCAGTGTTTTTAGATATGAGCAAAGCATTTGATTTTGTTCCACATAATCGTCTACTTTGCAAAATGGAAAAATACGGCATAAGAGGCAAGGCGCATGACTGGCTTAAAAGTTATCTATCGAGTCGCCAGCAAAGGACAGTAGTATCAAAAATTGACAATAACACAAAAAAAACATACAGTTCTGGGTTAAAAATAAATAGTTGTGGTGTTCCTCAGGGAAGCGTATTAGGGCCTCCATTATTTATAATATATATAAATGACCTTTGCAAGAGCTTAAAACATAATTGTACACTATTTGCTGATGACACTACTCTCACAATAAAATCTTCAAATAGGAATGATCTAGAAACTGACACTAACAATGAAATACTAAAAGCAATGAAATGGCTGGAATCTAATAATTTACGTGTAAACATTGAAAAAACAAAGTTAGTACAATTTCAAACATACAATTCTTTGGTAAAACCACCTCAAATACAATACAATCAATCAATTTTGGAACCCGCACCTTCAACTTTATTCTTGGGAATAGTTATTGATGAAAAATTGAATTGGAAAGAACATGTAAAAAAAAGTCTGCACTCGACTCGACAAATTTGTGTTTGCTCTTCGAAAACTGCGACGAATAGCCAGTAAAGAAATAGCCCTCAATGCGTATCATGGCTATGTTGCATCAGTGCTGCGTTACGGCCTCGTGATTTGGGGAAATTCAGTAGATGTGAACAGAGCATTTATTGCACAAAAAAAATGTGTCAGAGCTGTGTATGGAGCAGAATATTTGGAGCATTGTAAGCCGTTATTTAAAGCACTAAAAATTCTTCCACTTCCTTGCCTATATATTTTTGAAATTTGCATGTTTGTAAAAAGGTATTCGCACATGTTCCCATTGTATGAACACATTTCTAAAAGAGTGAAAAGCAGAAGCCCAAATAAATTACTTGCACCTAGCCAGAGACTACATCTTTACAGCAGGAATTCCAATTGCATGGCAATCAAAATATTTAACAATTTACCCCCACACATCAGAGTGTTGCCAACAAATAAATTTAGAGGAACAATATTTGCTTGGCTTTTAGACAAGTGTTTCTATTCAGTTAATGAATTTTTAAATTATAAATTTTGACATTACTTACATTTTATCAATACTTACTCTGTGTGTGTGTATGTATACCTATTGACTTGTACTGTTTCTTTTTTGTTTTGACATTATAAATGAATATAAAATTGTGCACATAAAACTTGACATTGTATAAAAATTACCAATTTTCATCTTAGAGTTTCGATGACAAACTAACTAGGTCATATGAATATATTGTTACGGCCTAAAAGGCCACTTTGCATTTGTAAGTAATTTTAATATTTCTACACCGGCAACGGTAGTGTATGTGAAACTGTTTATTTATTAAGATCTTAATGTACCATATACTCAGAAATAAATAAATCTATCTATCTATCTATCAAGATAACGTCTGTCGGGTCAGCTAGCCCATAATAAAACTGTACCCATTGTTTTACTGCATTCCATGCAATACGTAAACACTGCGCAGAAACTAACATGGGTGACGATACTGCGTAGTGAGGGACCTACCAACTATAACTTGAGCCCTCATTTCGAACATTTAATAAGACAATAGAGGTCAATACAGTCACCGTACTGCGTAGTAACTTACGACCAGTATAAGTTGGACCCTCGGTCGAAACATTTAGTATAGGGCTATGGGTCAATGAAGATGGTCGAGTGGCTTATTACGATAATACGGTTCGTACAAGCTTTTGCTTTTGTTCACTTTGACAATTAATTGGTGTAGGTTGCGCCTCATCGACCTCATGTTCCATTGTTAAGGAATTACGTATGAGCTGTTAAATAGATACGAAAGTTCTAGACACTTTATTTATGGTTCTACTCTAGTGTTTATTTGAGGGGCCCGTGGATAAATAATAACAGCTGCACAGGTCGATCGATCAGCACCCTAATTGCGTAACACACTATCAATCGGAATCAGAATCATTTTGAAGCCAATTGCTAATCCATTGCTTCTTAAGTTCGAAATATTTGTCTGTTCAACACGTAAATAACGCAATGAATGTTATTGAACTGTCAAAATGAAACCGATTCCGATTGATAATGTGTTACGCAATTGCCCCGCTGGTCTAACTACGCTTGTCGCGGTTGGTCTGTGGATGGGTGACCCGTGACCAACATACCGAACGTTCTTAGGACAAAGTGAACTTCTAGCAATTGTGTGACGCGCTCCACAGTCTATTAAATACTGCATTTTTCATGGGTATTTCTTCAAAAATAGATAGATAGATAAAACGTTTATTTAAATTTACAACAAAAGACACAATACAGGCATTAAAAAAACATCAAAAAGGTGAGAAAAAAAAACAAAGATTAAAAAGATAAATTGACCCTTAGACACCTCATATGACATTTATAACATCACTACTGGTCGGTGTGTGTCTCATGGCTGCACCAAATAGGAGTCCAGCTCAGCATATGCCAGGTACAATACCTGACGATGGTATCCTGCTGCATCCCTTTAGTGACACACGGATGTCGAGAAGACACATCTGAGTTTCAACAAAATGGTACCTACATAGTGCGGCGCGTATATTATAAAGGTGGTAAGTACCCATATCTTAATCGACTTGCTTTTAAACTGGTTTTAAAGGTTTATTTGCTATAATATTTTCTCTTAGTGGTCGCTAACGCAAATGCTGAGAGTGAAGTCGTGGGTTCGAATGCCGTGTAGGGTAAGGTGTGACTGGATTTTTTACCTGGAATATCTCAGTAGCAGCCCGGAGTCTGGATTTGTGCCCGGTTGATGGCAATTGGCTCGCTCCCTATTACATGGGACTTAAACATAACTGGCGAAATGTAGGTGTAGGTACAGTCAGCATCAAAAGTCGATTAACATTATCATTATTACATGTTATTAAATTAATAATAATAATAATAATAATGTGCCCCCTAAACAACCACACGTCCTGATTGACCATCTAATCACGTGGGGGGCGGACACACGAATGAGAAATTACTGGCGTGGCTAACGTGGCTCTGGAAACCCACTTAAAAATGGAGACTCGTTCAAAAAGAAAACGTATAGGGCCGCTGCCCGGGGGCGATCGCCGGGGCGCACTTGGAGCTGACGCTGAGTGTCTCAGCATGCGAACCGTCAGCGGTGAGGAGTTGAACAGGCGGGCTCCCACCGACAAAGATGCTACAGCCGATATCATTGACGATGGTGACAGACTGACGGACAGGATAGACACCCCTGTAGAACCTTACAGTCCAAGCACAGTATCATATACACCTTCTAGGCCAGCAACACCATCCATACCATCGTCACCTTCCATACCATCATCACCCCCCATTACTAGTTTCAATTCAGTTCAACCAACTTCAACCTTGAATGTTACGCGGGAGGTATCTACCTTCTTACCCGCGTCCACCAAGGCTGGAAAAGCAAGAGTTCGCATGAGATGGAGCAAAGAAGTAAACATATTCATCATGCGAACTTACCTATACATCACTAAATTAGAGACCGATCTCACCACTTACAGAAAACAACTGCATGAACTTTTTACACGTCAATACCCAGAGATTACCGTTACCGAACAAAGGATTTCAGATCAAAGAAGAATAATAGTTAGGAATAAACTCTTGTCGCAAGACGTAATAGACCAGTTAAAAGAAGAAGTCCGTACACAACTACAAGGAGAATCAGAAAATACTGCGGACGCAATCACTATCGCATTAACACAAAACACAACCGCGTATGATCAACAGGAACAACTGTGCAGTCAAACAGAACCTATCATACAATCTCAACCTATCACACAATCTCAATCATACTTTCAATCACAAGCGTATTCACAAACCACACATACATCCACGCAAACCGAAAGTATAACCATAATTTTAGAAAATGAAATTGAGACCCTAACCGACATTAATATAAATCAGCCAACAGATACACGTATTCATGAAATACACGATAAATTTAAAACAGCTCTCACTCAATATTCCGGTATGGACCCGGCAGCTCGACCAAGACTGCCCAAACTTAGGTACACACCAAAACTATCTCAGCTCGTTCATTTATTTAATCAAAATATTCTCCAACAATATATTAGCGAAGAAACTCACCTTATAGACATTCATACTCTGATATATTGCACAGCGTTAGTAATTTCCAAAGAACTAAAAAAAAAAATATAAAAAAAATTAAAATTAAAAAAAATTTAAAATCACAGAATACACAGGCAATCCAAGACAAAGAAATATTAACAAGCCAGCATGGCAACAGAGACTTGAAAAAGATATAGAAAAACTTAGAGCAGACTGCGGTAGACTAACTCAGTATATTAACAACAATAGGTCAAACAAAGTAGTTAAGAGAGTAGAAGCAATATTTAAAAACATGACTACCCACACGAGACATGAAAACAACAATAGAAAACCGGAAGAATTCTTAGATACATTGAAACAGAAATTAGCCTTAAAAGTTCACCGGTTGAGAAGATATAAGAAAGCACAAGAACGGAAAAACGATAACTCCTTGTTCGCCACAAACGAAAAGAACTTTTACAGAAATTTACATACAGCACAAACTGACACTAATACACTGACAACCGATAGCAACGTAGAATTACCAACACGAGAACAGTTAGAAGCATTTTGGTCTGGAATATGGGAAGAGCAAGTGCAACACAATAAAAATTCTGATTGGTTATCAGACGAAGAAACAAAATGGAGCTCATTAGAAGAAATGGAATTTGTTGAGTTAACTGAGTCTGATATAACTAGTGTTACAGCGAGACTACACAATTGGAAATCCCCTGGTATTGATAAAATTCATAATTATTGGTATAAAAAATTAGAGTCATTACACAAAGTCTTAGCTAAAAATTTAACAGAAATCATCTTAGGGAAACAAAACATTCCTGAATTTATTGCTACAGGAATAACCTACATGTTACCAAAAGCACAGTACTCTCCGCAACCTTCTCAATACAGACCAATTACATGCCTACCCACAATATACAAGATTCTAACGTCCGCAATCACAACAAAAATCAACAAACACATAGAGAATCACAACATAATAGCAGAGGAACAAAAAGGATGCCGAAGGGGCCACATGGGGTGTAAGGAACAACTAGTTATAGATTCAATAATCCACAAACACGCCACCACAAAACATAGAAATCTACACTGCACATACATAGATTATAAAAAAGCATTCGACAGTATTCCACACTCCTGATTAATTCAAATACTACAAATATATAAAATAAATTCAAAAATAATAGACTTCTTACAGGATATCATGGCCCGTTGGAGAACTACACTTCAATTAAATTACCGAAACAACACTATCACAACCCGGCAGATATCCATAAAGAAGGGTATCTATCAGGGAGATTCTCTGAGTCCTTTATGGTTTTGTCTCGCTCTGAATCCTCTGTCCGACTTACTAAATCGCAGTCATGCCGGATATTCCATAAAACATGCCACAGAAGAGATCTCACATCTTATATATATGGATGACATTAAATTATACTCAAAATCTGAAAAAGGGATGAAAAAATTAATAGATATCACGACAGAATTTAGTAAAGACATTAACATGCAATTTGGTTTAGATAAATGCAAAACAGTTCATATAATAAGAGGTAAAATAAAGCCGGGCGACTATCCTATTAACAATACAGACACAATCACAGCAATGGAACCAACAGATTTATATAAATATTTAGGGTACAGGCAACTCAAAGGACTAGATCATTCCGCAATAAAATACACATTAAACTCAGAATACAAAAGAAGAGTGGTCGCAGTATGTAAAACCCAACTCTCCGGAAAACATTTAATAAAAGCGCTGAACACCTACGCAGTCCCGATATTAACATACTCGTTTGGAGTGATCAAATGGTCCAAAACTGACATACAACAAATAGAGAGAACAACACGCACTACACTTACTAAACACAATAACCTACACCCAAAATCTGCAATAGAAAGACTGACCATCAAACGGCAACACGGAGGGAGAGGCCTTATAGATGTCCATCATCTTTGGCAGAAACAGATAGCCAAACTAAGAAATTTTTTTCATTCTAAATCACACACAAGTAACATTCATAAAGCCGTAGCTAGTTATGAACGATATCAGTTACACCCCACTTAACCTACACGAACAGATAGATATACAACACACTAGTAATGAAGACCCACATAAGCAAAAGATAGAAGACTGGAAAAAGAAAGTGTTGCATGGACGGCACCCCCATGATCTAGAACAATCTCATATAGATACAATAGCGTCAAATAAATGGCTTAAAATCGGTAACTTATTTCCGGAAACCGAGGGATTTATTATTGCAATACAGGATCAAATCATAAACACTAAAAACTATAGGAAATTCATTATGAAAGACCCCACAATAACAAATGATAAATGCCGCAAATGTCACAGCCAACCAGAGACCATACAACACATAACAGGGGCATGCACAACACTCACACAAACAGACTATACACACAGACACAATCAGGTAGCAAACGTTATCCATCAAAAACTAGCACTCAAACATAAACTCATACAAGATACAAACACTCCTTATTACAAATACGTACCACAAACAGTTCTAGAAAGTACCACACACAAACTCTACTACGATCGTGCCATACTAACTGACAGGACCGTTCACTATAATAGACCAGATATAACCCTTCAAGATAAAGTTAATAAAGTCACATACCTTATAGATATTGCAGTCCCTAATACACATAATTTACAAAAAACAATAAGTGAGAAAATCAGTAAATATGCTGAACTGAAAGAAGAAGTGACCAGAATCTGGAGGCAGGAAAAAGTCTACGTAGTACCCATTGTTGTCTCCACGACGGGTGTTATACCCAATCACCTCCACCACAGCCTTAAACAAATAGACCTAAAAGACTCAATTTATATAACACTCCAAAAAGCCGCAATCTTAAACACCTGCAGAATAGTTAGAAAGTTCATGCAGATTGATGAAAATGAAATCACCCCTCATAACACCTCACACACGCTACATTGACTTGGCTTGGGCCCGTTAATGTAGTAAACTAGCCAAAGAGCTAAGAAACACGTTTACCAAAAATAATAATGTTTATTCGGTATTAAAATTGGTAAAATTATTACAAAAGTCTTAGAAATTAATTACATAGGTATAATAAAGTTAGATGCCTGTACTAGGATAAACCTGTATCACAGGCGGCATGAGCATACTATATGTTAATGGTAGGACAATAAAAATTCTTAACAATATTTAACTTTAGAAGTATTGAAATAATGACAAAATTTAATTAATTAATTATTGTATACCTAGTTTACTTAAATACTATTTATCTTAAAGATCAAAAAAACAAAAAAAACCTTATAAATTATACGTAATTATTTAGTCAGCGTTAAATAGTTCCTTGCACTTTAAAACTTAGCTACACATAATGATTATGATTTTGCGTCAGCAGAAAATGGTAAGCATGGGTTATTGACAACAACTTTTTTCAATTAACTGATTTTTAGCTTTTCACATAATAGACAAGAGTACATATTCTAAAAAAAATTCTTCTGCTGCAATTTTGGCCAAATATTTTGTTCAATAACTAAGATTAAAAAAACTGAAGTGTTATTCAACTTTTGATGCTGACCGTACTATACAGGAAGATTTTTCCATCACCATCCAAATTTTTACAGGGTGTTCTACCCATGAATATGAACAACTTTCACTATGAGACCAACTCTGAAATCACGAAAAAAAAAATCAGCTGTTTCATACATTTTGATCAAGTAGGTATTGAACTTTTGTATTAAACAGCTGATTTTTTTTCCTTCGCAATCGACCTTCGCAATTTATCACCCTTAAGTAGGCATGCCTACTCAAATAACCATACTTTTGACCTCACTTTTTTTTCTGATTAGTGATCGCGTTTGTCTAGACTAGACCCGGCCTAGTGCCTACCCCTATTCCGAAAACCAATGCACGCTACTAAAACAAAGAAAAGGCTACAACAAAGTTTATAATAAACTAAGCTAAGTACCTACCTACTAACAGCATCCAATGAGCTAAATTGAGATAAAAGCCAGGAAAATTACTGATATGACTTTTTAACAGCTAACAAGCAATTATGTCTAATATAGAGCTGTGCTAAGGGAGCACGCAGTAGAAACACGATACTACACTAATTTGTTATTTCAGTCTAGGTTGAGCTCAAGGCTGGCTTTTGTTTTGTATTTATAAACGGAATTGGTCAATACTTTGAGCAGTATTATGTTGGGATGCATGAAGAAGCCACCTCCTGTAGCGCAGTTTGTTCCGCCAGTTACTCAACTGAACGCTCGCGCTCTGCGCATCCTGGACAGTCACACCCAACACCTTATTTGACTGGCCAATTCTTGCCTTGTGGTGGTAGGACTAACGCCCGCCTGGCTTGCGACCACCCTCCCACTGGAGTCAAGCAGCCTGCTGTGTTTCGTCGATGCGAGTGAGTTCCAGTGCCTTAGGCATCGTCTGGGCACGCTCGTTTCATCATATACCTCATGCATCTCTTTCAATCAGGCGTGATCGAGGTCAAGAACGGGCCCAATCAGCAATAAAAAAAAATCATACTACATTCATTCACGTCTTGCTATCCCGGAAGGTTTGAGCAAAGGACTATTGGACACCCACATTTCGCCAGTTATCATACTAATGCTTTAATTATCACTGTGTGGACAGGCTGAAGTAACTGCCTCGCTATAGGGCATAGAAGGAACTAACATTTGTACTAGATTACGCTTGACACTTGCTCACAGATCTTCGTTTATTTTTTATTAATTTATCGTTAATTAAAACGGCACAACACCAATTACCATAGAGACAATAATTACGTTGACAATAATATAATTTAAAACTAACATGGCACAGTGGACACCCTTTCATACATTCTCTCACAGAACTCCAGACATATACGCATAATTTTAATCCATTCATCCGCAAACACATCACATTCAGGGTTGGCAGTTTAAAAACAATGACCCATTTACCGCTGGGGGGTCCTCAACTAGAATATTTTAAAAAATGCTGAATTGTGACGCAGTTCAAATAATACACAGATAGAATGTTTATTAATTTGCATAGGATTTAGAGGTAACTAAGTACCTATTTACATAAGACGTTTTGATTTAATGATTTTTGTAATATAGATAATGATTTTTTTAAACCCAATCACGGTAAAGCATAAGTTCGTTCTCCTACCCAAAAAAGATCGATTCTGGTATGAATGCTTAAACTGGGTTTCATTCTCCACTAAAAATGATCCTCGCACCTTTTTAGATAAAGCAACTATGAGACACCGACTACAAATGTATAACCCCATTCATAGTTAACTTAGCGGCGAGACAGAGCATGTCTGAGCATGTATAGAAGATAATACCATACTGCGGCGTTGCTTGTCAAATTATCGTTTGACGTCGACTCGCCGAAGCGGACGTTTTACTCGCCACGCGAATAGACAATATTCTCGTAGATTTTATATGCATGCGTATTCTGAAAACTGTTATAATGCCTACATTGTTTTTTTATTAGTCTGGCCAGAATGTTTTGGGGTTGTTCTCATAATTATTTATAGCAATGGAAGGGCGAGGATTAATTTCAAACGACCTTTCTAGAAATAGAAACTCTCTCTAAAAGAATTACGCCACTGGTTTACAGGCACAAACCCCAACAAAATGACTATTGCAAAATATTCAAGTATGTACAGTCAACAAAAGAGATAAGCATGCAGGATCGTCGGATACAGTTAAAGTTTAGTAAGAAACCGATGGATGTTGTCGACTGAAATTTAATTTGATAAATGAGCTGTTTATTTTCCATTAATAAAATTAAATTTTATTCGAGAACGTTCATCGGTTTCTTACTAAACTTCAACTATATCCGACGATCCTGCATACTTATCCTTTTTTTGACTGTACACAGTGCGAGAAACAAATCTTCGGTCACTTATACAGGGTCAAATTAAATAAGCTAACAAAACTCTGCAGACGTGATGGGTACCGATAAGTACTATAGAGGTATGAGGAACAGGGTGTAAAGTTCACTCATATTCTATAGAAAACGAAGGATCCTCCGACCATACAGGTGTTGCGTCTGGCGGGCAACTGCCCGATGATTCATGTCGGGCTGTTGTATCTATGCTAGTTGCGCGGAAAACTCTGCTTGCGAGATGCAGGATTTGCGTGACGTCAGTATGACGCGTTGTTCGCATGTGGCGTTTGTAGATGCCGCTACAGTATCCAAACACGATTGAATAAAACAGATTTTATGTTTTTTTTTGGGGCCTACGACAACCTGGCAGCTGTTCTTACTTCAAGTATGAGCTGAGAAAATCTTTTTGCTTTTGTTTTATCGTGGTTAGGTATCTATACCAATCATGCCTGTGAATATTAAACCAAAAACGAAAAAATAAAACAGTGTCACTCTGGGAGTGCCGACAGAAGTGAAAACAAAACACAAACAGAATACTTTGCCATTACTCACTGACATATCGGATATACATCAAAACCGACTACATCCCGAGGACAGCCGAACACATCCGAAGCGGTGTCGATTACGGTAACAGTAAAGTAAAAGAGTAAAGAGTAAAGTAAAAAAGTAAAGGTTTTCTTGCCCATTCTTCTCCACACGAAAACTACCTTTTGGAAGGGGCGACTAGAATCCATTTTATTTTAAGGTAATTTCTTTTCCCATCTCAAAAAATGCCCAACGCTCCTGAAGAAGTTTTCACTTCAAAAACTGATTTTTTAAACTGATATTTCAAGTGACTACAATCCCACAAAAATTATAAATATATTATTTTATCATGTTTAGATGTCGATACTATATTCGATACCCATCAGAGTTTCGCTAATTAATTTGACCATGTAGTTACCCCCTCATTCAGTCTCTCATAGTAGACCGTACTCTCCTTAGCTGAATATTTATTTAACCACACAAAATGTACACAGGCGGACTTAATTACTTATTAGGCATTTTCTACCAGTCAACCTTTGGGTGATGCAGAGGCAAACAGTGGTAGAGGTGCAATAGCGAGAATTGAGAAGTGTAATAAACAAACATACAAAAACCTAAATATTTTCTCTCATTTTTATAGTTTAGATAAAGATAATAAACATAATTAAATCCGGCCACGCGAGTCGGACTCGCACACTAAGGGTTCCGTACCACCGTACAACATTTAACACTACATATAAGCATACAAAAATCTCGTTTGTTGTATGGGAGCCCCCCCTTAATTTATTTTATTTTAATTATTTATTTTTAATGTGAATATAATACCAAGTACCTATTCTGTAAATATTTCAAGCGTCTACCTGTTGCCGTTATTAGTATCGAGCAAAAATCGTCAAAAAATCACGTCTGTTGTATATTTATTTTATTCTGTTTTTAGTTATAGCGGCAACATGAATACATCATCTGTGAAATTTTAACTGTCTACCTATCACGGTTCATGAGATACAGCCTGGTGACAGACGGACAGTGGAGTCTTAGTAATAGGGTCCCTCTTTTACCCTTTGGGTACGGAACCCTAAAAACGTGGTTATTGCACAAAAGACCAGTAAATCACAAAAATATGCCAATATAAATCACTCGAGGCATCGTTGTATCTTAACCTACTTCTCAAACGTTGCACTGAGTAACAACAAAAAACACACAAAATGTTTCCACAGTTTAACAAACGGTCATATTATCACAGTGCAACGCTCTTCGAAATGGCAGTAAGTGTCCCATTTTCAATACAGTACCGTACATTTGAGTATGAATGTGTAATTATTTAGCATCCTGCATTATAACGGGTAACGGTGGACCATTGTACCTGATGGACAAATGATTGCGAATTTTTTTCGTCTCTTTCGCACTGGTTTTTTGTCCACACAAAAGAGTTGGCGCAGCGCGCGCGCACGATAAATGTTTCCGAGAATTAGGATGCGATACGCTAGTTATGGATTTGTGTTGTTGACCTGTAACCTTATGGCTCTTATGCACTGGGTTGCCAGTGGGTACAGCAACTGGCATTTATAATTTGTCTTTTTAGGGTTCCGTACCTCAAAAGGTAAAACGGAACCCTTATAAGACCACTTCATTGTCAGTCTGTCAAGACCATTTTTATCAGAAACACGTGGAGTTACCAAGTTGAAATTAGTATCAACTACTCAGGGCTGCAGGCCCTAGAAGCAGTGACAAAATCAAACTTCCAAGTCAACACAATCAAAAGATACTTACGGGCGTTTATGTTCCGGTATCAAAACCTATAGGGTACTTCCCGTTGACCTAGAATCATGAAATTTAGCCAAAAGCAATGTCATGTAGCACAAGTAAAGGAAAAAATTCGAAAACCGTAAAGTAGTTACATTATACAAAAAATTCTGTGATAATCTATTTACATACCTACAAATTTATACGGAACCCCCGGTGCGCGAGTCCGACTCGTACTTGACCGGTTTTTTTATCATCAGTCTTGGACACCACTTCATCATCATCCTCCTGCCCTTATCCCTATTTATGTCTGCGCAGGCGACCTCAAAGGTCGCCTGCGCAGTCTTCCATAGATCTCTATCAGTCATCATCACAGAGTTCACATCATTCCTAACCATATCTTCCTTCTCATAATCCTTCCATCTATTCTTTGGTCTACCCCCTTTTCTTTTAACTTCATAAAAACTTGGACACAATACTTATACTATCACACTAATATTATAAAGGCGA
Source organism: Amphipoea oculea (assembly GCA_945859645.1). Classification (NCBI taxonomy): domain Eukaryota; kingdom Metazoa; phylum Arthropoda; class Insecta; order Lepidoptera; family Noctuidae; genus Amphipoea; species Amphipoea oculea. Next base: position 1,756,768 of record OX243878.1, on the reverse strand, counting down.
AAGTTTGTGAGTGTGTGTTTATATGTTTGTTACTTCTTCACGCTCAAACGGCTAGACCAATTTTGATAAAATTTTGTATAGAGGTAGCTGACACCTTGGATTAACATATATACTACTTTTTATCCCGACATTCCCACGGGATCGACATTTACGCGGGTGAAACCGCGGGGTGCCGCTAGTTAATAAATAAATAGAAAAACAACGTGATTTCACCATTGATGTGATCCCACCTAAAATGAAAATGTTCTAAAATCGCTGAAACTTAGTACGCAAACATGATGATTAATGCTCTTCCCTACTCTGATGAGGCGACCGCACATTACCTTATTTGCGTCAATTTTACAGCCTGAATTCAAATTGTATATTTATCTAGTGATGTGTATTCTCACACAAAATCTTCACTCAAAGTAAATCCGCGTCGCCGAAAGCCGAGAATTAATTCCCGCTGAGTAAACAGCGAACTATGCTGAGCCAATACTATTAGTAATTTAGTCGGTAATTGTCTGTCGTATATTAACGTAAACAAGAAATTTCCTCGGTAAATATTTGACAACACTAGTGTTGTGCGGTTCTTTGCTTACAATTTGTATAGTGATGTTACTTGATGAATATAGGTACTTAACGGTTTTTACACTTAGTAAAGTTCACAGATAATTATAATCTGCTTAAAGGTAACCTTTTATTGTTTTGTAGTTATTCCTGAATCTAAGAAATGTTGAGCAATGCCTTCCGTATTTTTGAAAACCTGGCAAAGAATTCAATGTTTTTCACTTTGAATTTTTTAAGTTAACGACATAAGCTAGTCTTGCACGCAAAATGCGACATCACACCTACCTACAAAAAAAAAAGTATTAGCTACTGGACTACCTTACCTTAGTTTATGTATTTATTCGCTAAATGATCAATGTATGTGCATTTTAGAATATTTTTTTTTTAATTTATTTATCATTTATACAAAAGAATACAGGATTAGTCATAATAAATAGCAACCAAAAACCACTAAGGTTTAAATCTGTGCTATCATGAGTCTATCTCAATATCGAACTATACAATTAGGTACTAACATGTTAAGGTCTACATAATACTTAAGTAATATTAAATAAAGTAAATAAAGAATCTTTAAACCCAATTTTTACTATCAAACAAGTACACAATAAAGAGACGAGAGAGAGAGAGAGATGGTGTACATAATTATGATTAGCACTAGTATTTCTTACTAATGGTACTGATCTTATTTAGTAATAATATACTTACTCCTTGAAAGTGCATCAATTGTTAATTTCGAGCCAATTCTTCTCAATCTCAGAGGAAACCACCTTACAAGCAGATACTGAGCATAACATGCCAAAACACCGCAATTTAATAATTATTAAAATCGTCTCTCGACCTCAGTTCCAAGCTATCGCCTCCATGAATCACTTTTCACTGAATTCCGCTTATCACCGCTACGTTTTATTATTTCGAGGAACCGCCAATGATAATTTTGTAGTAAATAATGTTTGTGGCTTTTCTAATAAACTTTGTTTTATAGCACATTACTGGAACTAATTGCCTGATGACCTGTCTAGAAATGGCGCGAAAATTTGTTTTATACAATGACTAAAAATGCTGTTTTGCAGAAAGTACAATGCTGATTGGCATCAGAAATTGGAGAGAAGGTACTTCCCCGAAACCCTTTTACATGGAGTTTTGTTACGAAAACGACAAGACGAAAATAGTCATCATCATTTCAGCCGAAAGACGTTCACTGCTGGACATAGGCCTCCCCAAGCACTCCCACTTCGACCGGTTCTGTGCTTTCCGCATCCAGCGGGATACATACTCACAAACCACCAAATAAATAAAATTGAAGTGTCCGTTTGTAATGTGAAAATAACATTTTACTAAATGCATGAAAGTATATAACGGTACTTATAACAATTTTGTGTTTTAATTTTTGACCTTCTGTCTGTTTATTCTGGCTCCGGAACGGCTGGATCGATTTTAATGGGACTTTCACTGGCAGATAGCTGATGTTATGTAAAGTAGTCCTTCTACTTTACGAAATTCACGCAGGTGAAGCCGCGGGCAGATACTAGTATTAAACATAATTTTATAAAAAATTAAACAATTATTTCAACCACAAACTGCAGTTGATCGCATGTTAAAAAGATTAAAAAAACAAAACTGGTCCCCTAAGGAAACTGATTAGAATGAACCGTGCGTGTGCAATAGAAAACTATTGGGCACGCTAGGCTGTCACTCATTCCATGGTACGGCCTATGGTTTGTGGCTTTTCCTTCCTCGAAGGTTTGGATGTAGGTAGTAGAATCGGAATTGGATACGAAAGGTCGGAGCAATTGTGGTTTGGAAAAAATAGGTTCTAAATTCGGAATTGGAAAATAATTGTGGCAATTTTCCGGTGTTTTTTTGGCATTTATTTGTTACTAGCTGCGCCCCGCGGTTTCACCCGCATATGTCTCGATCCCGTAGAAATATTGGGATATAAAGTATCATATGTCCTTTCCCGGGACTCAAGCTATCTCTATACCAAATTTCATCTAAATCGGTTCAGCGGTTTAGGCGTGAAAAGATAACATACAGACAGACAGATAGTCAGACAGACAGACAGAGTTACTTTCGAATTTATAATATTATTATAGTATGGATTATGGTGTAATTATTTTTTGCTGTTTACAGGCAAATAAGCTGTTCTAATTTTTGCCATGGAACCCACTGCTGCACGTAGTCTTCCAATAAATGAAATCTAATCTTAAAGTTAATTTAGATACTAAGGCTGCATGGATGGAATTTTACGGTCTGGCAATTTGATTTTAAAGCAAATCATCTGGCAAGTATGCTGCCCCCCATTAGAAAAAAGACGCATCTAATATTTTTTCCAGATTTGAGTTCCATAAATGAAAATCAAAAGTCATTTATTCAAACTAGGCTGAGAATCAGCACTTTTCGAACGTCAAAATTACAAAAGACAGTCCCCCAAAACGCCCGCCCTTCGCCACTTCCTAATGCTTTTGCTGGGGAGAAGAAGTGGCGGAACAAACTCCCCAGCATACATTGCCGAAATCAGAATAAAAAGGCACATCTGCCTGTACCTATTTTTAATATTTTTCGAACTTCCTCCAGTAATTAATTTCCCAATCAATAGCAATTAATTTCCCGTTTCATTCATTAAAACATTTATTTCTCCGTTTTTACTTTTGGTTAGATACGTCTTTTTAACTATCGGGGGTACTATGGAGGATCAGGTTTTACAACCGAACAGTAAAATTAAAAGTCAAAAATCTAAAGTAAGTCTTTTAAAAAGTCAAACTAGGCGAGTCAGTCTGCCAGTTTGGAAGAGTCTCTAAATTACCATTACAATACCGAACAAAAAGTTACGGTAGAACAGTATTTCTCGCTTTAAACCAAACATAATGCTACAAACTGTTTAACAAATCTAGTTAATCCAAAAGGCTGAAAATTTTCCAGTGCATTATCCAAAAATGTTCATTATAAACGAAGACACTTAAAACTGTAGCAGCAAGCCAAAATCTGGTCGTATGACGTATTAATTAAAACAGAACAATTCCAACTATTAGCTGCTACGTTTGGCAATATCCCGGCGTCTAGCGCGGAAATGTGAAAGAGATTAATATGACCCGTGCTGAATAGGAATTCCTTTGCAACGCGTCTTAGGCTGGAGCTGTAGTGCAAGCTGAGCTATAAAGCGATATGATTATGTTGCTACAAGATAACTGTAGCTAATCAGATAGATCTACGTGCCATTTTTCCCAAAAAAATATTGACTGTGTCATAATGTCGAGTCTTTTCAGGAAGAAGATCGTAACCGCCATTTTGCAAATTTTACAGGAGAAGGTTTTTTTTAAATATTTCTCAAAATATTTATAGCATCAATTTGAAATTTTTACTTAGTGCTTTAAGAGCACCTCCCTATTAATTCAAATGTTAAGATTTGACTCATTGTCAGTACTCTATAATCACATACATATGTCGCTTACGTTAAAACTGATGACCATTATTAGGTGGTAGAGCTGGTATGAGTACCTATGTCGATTATGATAATTCTTAAAATCATAAAATAGTAGAAATATTTTTATGTCATTTTAAGCGACAAGTATTTAACTTACGTTGCATAATTTACTATCGTAAGTGCCAGGTACTATACTTACGATCTGTCAGTCGGTGGAGGTTACGTTAAAAAACTGAATGGGTTGTACTTATTTCTACTTTGAACTCTTTGTAAGTGACATAAGATGCAAAATCAGTTGATCTGGCGGTTAATATAAAAACAGTTTTTTGGGATTTTTGGCGCTTACGATGTTCTTCCTGAAAAGGCTCGATGTGTCTTTCAGCCTCATCGGCCATAAGTTCTTCGAGCAATAATTATGACCACTGCTACTTAAGTTTGCAAATTCTTCGGGCTATGTCGATTACGTTGTTTCTCCTACGGATCTCTTCATTTCTGATTCGATCTCGTAGGGAAACTCCAAGCACAGCCCTCTGTGTTCCCCTTTGGCTGACTTTCAGCCTTCTACTGAGGTTTCTAATTGCTCCGGCTACTGTATGCGCCTTACAAGCTTCGCTCAACCCGGTGGATCGAATCCAAACGGGTAGTAGCAGCGCTTGAAACCCCACTAGTCCACAAGGCAGTCATTTTACACTCAATCTACTAAGCTTTTTCCCAGTCTAACTGAATGCAGCTGAATACCAGTATTTTACATGAAATTACATTGCCTATCTGACCTCCACAACCCAGTTACTAACACGATGCCCCTTGGGGTAAGGGACTGCCTTAAAAGGACTCTTTTACACTATCAAAGATATTTCAAAACTAAGAGGAAACTAAAACTTTTTTTTTTTACTGTACTCTATTTGAAATAATATTAGACGTTTAAATAAACCTTTTTTGCCGTCCGTTCAACCGATTTTGACTTGTATTGTGTTGATGGCATGAAAAATGGCAGATGCAGTAAACAGTTGGTATTGTAACCTGGTTTTTGTGTTTAATATCTTCCTTATGCCTACGGTATAGAAGTCTAAATCGTTTGAACGGACGGTAAAAAGGTTTGATTAAATTTCTTATGTGTATAGGTATTGTGTATTTTTTTTTTCTTTCTTTTTGTGTTATTTGTATCTCTTTGTATACTGCATCGGTTGACGTCATCGCGTCAACGCCGGCTGTCGCTGATAACCAGCGCTGGGGTTCTGTCTCGCAAAGGGTCATAGCATTATATTATACTGAGCTATGGCCGTTTTACGTGCGCATATTATCTCCCAACTTGTTATATTTTGTGTGAGTTCTTTTTTTTATTGCTAAATGGGCGCACTTTTGACCCCGTTTACGCCTGATGGAAAGCGATAGATGAGGTCTATGATGGAACGAGCGTGCCCAGAAGATGCCTGTTCACTCTTGATTTGAAGGCAGACGGGTTAAATGTGGGAACACAGATGCCGGCAGAGAGTTCCACACTTTGGCTGTGCACATAAATAAAAGTGGAGGAGAAGCGCTGAGTACGACTCGTCGGGATATCAACCAAGTGCGGATGGTACGCTGCAATACGTCTGGTTGTCCGGTGTTCTTTCTTTGCGTCATGTTTACCGCAAATAAACGTAAATATTTTCTTTTTCTCTAAAAGGGTAGGGGTCTGGGATATACAAAGGTATATCCTACTTCTTTTAGTACGCCACAACTTTACCCAGAGTCGGCATGTACGATGCGTGTGACAGTTGAGAGTCTGCCAAAATCGTCGCGTGAACAACTCGCCGTCGCATTAGCCGTTGCCGGATTCCGCACCGGCCCGGACCCCTTACTTTTACACCCGATTAATTGTGTGCATTTACACTGTTAACTGTCTCGGAGTTTGCTTTGACCCTTTAAAGGTATGTGTGGTGATTAGATAGTTACTAAAACTATCTGTAACTGTAAATTGCTGCGGGCAAATTTTCCGGACGTGTTTGAAATTTTTGACAACTCCTGATGAAATAGAGATGTTTGTTAGTGTGGGATGAGACTGTTTGTTTCGACTAGTAATGTCAACTTCTCGACAGATTTTATGTATATGGAGCCAAATCATATTAATGTTTTTTTTTTTTGTACACAGGTCACCAATCAGTGGATCCCAAATGGCAGGAAACGACTGCGCGGCAGGCCCAGAAAGAGATGGCGGGATGAGCTGGACTCCTTCTTAAAGGATTGGCCCACAATCGCGGTAGACCGGGAAACGTGGAAAAAGGGAAGGGAGGCCTTTGCCCTGCAGTGGGACAATACAGGCTTATAGTAGTAAAGTAGTAGAGTGATGAACTGGATTTGTTCGATAAAGACTGGTTTCAAATAGCCCTAGACAGAGAGAAATGGAAGGAGAGCAGGGAGACCTCCAGAAAAGGGCTTAGGTTAAAAAGCAGCGCCCAGCAACCCTCTAGGGGACCTCAGCATTATGCTGACATCTTTCATATATCTATGTGCTGACACGTTACTCATTTGCTTGCGATATGATTGTTCTGTGTACGTAAGTACTTAATGCTAGCTGCTTATTCTTTATAACATAGAAATATGCTGAAAAGTCTTAAACCTTTATTAAATAAAATTAAAGCTACTTTCGTTTCAAAGATTAAAATAAATGAAAGTGCAATCAGCAAGTAGGTACTACGAAAAAGTTAAAATTACCATACGACGTTTTCCCTGTGCAGTAAGCAGAATTACTAAATCATCCGTTACCGAACTTGGCACTACATACAAGTTCATGACCAATGTGACAGATGGTATTACCTGTCAACACTACTGATAAGAACTTACAGAAGACCAACTCCATAAACTGGATTTTGATTCACTTAATACATTATTACTTTTTACCTGACTACGGCGAAGCAAAATGGAGGGTTATGATTTTGACCGGTGTGTATGTATGTTCACCTGTTCCCTCATAACATCTAAACTACTTGTCATAATTTGACAAATGAGGTATCGTTGGAAGCGTCTTGATCGTCCGCTGGTTACAGGTTATGTGACGACACATTAAATTAAACATGGCGCCCTCTAGCGGAAATAAAGTCATGACCTAAAAAAAAAATTTTAATCATGCCGTGTTGGGTATCTAATGAAAGGGCTTAATTAGCACATTTCAAAAATGTACATATTACTGAAATAAGTCCAAAAACAATTAAATAAAAAATAAGTTTAAAAACTAAAACCCGACTACTGAAAAGGATGAAACAAGAAAGTACCTTCCCGTGGTCGCATGCCGCTGTTTATACATACATGCTGTGGTAGCATGCGACCACGTGAAGGTACTTTCTTGTTTCATCCTTTTCAGTAGTCGGGTTTTAGTTTTTACGTTATTATTACTACTCACTTATTCCCCACTTCTTTATTACTTATAACCTTATAACCATTATTATATATCTAATATAATAATACAGTATCCATTTTTATATTATTAAATGTGAAAGTAACTTTGTCTGTCTGTCTGTTTGTCTCTGTCTGTTTATTACCCTTTCACGCCTAAACCGCTGAACCGATCGTTATGAAATTTTACTGATAGTTAGCCTGGGAGCTGAAGAAGGACACAGACAATTTTCATGCTGGATTTTGTATTAAAATAATAAAAAGGTCAATTAATAATTTCATAGTAGAAGTTCACTGGCCTAGACAATTGGACGAGCTGGAGCTTTGCAGTAAAAGCTTATTTAAAGCATGACAAACTGGTGGGCGTGGAGGAGACATCTAAAGATCGTAATAAGGTAATAAAAAAGGCACAGTCATAACTGATATTATTAGATTTATTTTATAATTTCTTTACAGATAGAAGTATTAATATAACGGAGAAGGCATTTGTATCTCGTTACTATCAGCCATATTTTAACTATTGTGGGCGAACTACGTGTGCACAGTGTTGGTTATTGCGCAATAGAAAAACGGTTTGCAGTTCAAATCAGATTATAATTTCACGAACAAATTATTCACACTAGCAAATCACACACTATAGGTACACGATACAACCAGATACGGAACGCGGGACAGTTTGCGGAGCACATGTTGTTCGTTAGATGTCCGATGTCCAAGAGGGCCGCTCCACCTCGCTGCACGCTCTCTTGTACTCCCCACGAACCCAGGCTAGACTGTGTCGAGCGCCGCCAGATGGCGCTGGCGTTCCGAATCGTCAAACGAATGACCGGATGCGACAAATATAATAATTATACTAACATAGTTATAAGTATTATTTACTAACAATGTATGAAATGCAAATTTATTCCGAAATAAAATTATTAATAATCCTGCTACACGCAAAAGTTTGTGAGGATGCATGGACATCCATCCAGGATGAATGTTTGTTACTCTTTCACGCAAAAATTACTAAACGGATTTTGATCAAAAAAAATTAAACTAATATAGCTTATACATCAGAATAACACAAGATACTTTTATCCCGATACTCCCACGGGTTCGACACTAATGCGGGTAAAACCGCGGGGCGCTATAGTACTTACATATTGGTAATAAAAAAATCTCCTGCCAAACTGCAGTTCAGTCTGTAGGCAGTGTTCTCGTGGACACAGTCTTCTTGAATAATATTACGAGTATGTAGGTACGTTGTTTTTACTACAATAATCATCGACAAAAGATAAAAAAGATACGTAGTTTTCTTGTGATCGTCGGCAAAAGAGGTATGGGACAATTAAACAATCGCTTTCCAGGACTCGGGTTTAATGCGAAAGATCGGTTTACTTAAAGTTTTATTACATAAAACAATAGACGATACCGGTGAGTGTGGAAGAATACATAATATTCTACATATACCAGTAAAATAAGATAATGTCATAGTGCGTACAAATTACGAAACATATGATTTGAAATAAATGATGATAAAGCGAAAAAATACAGTAGTTAATTTGTAGGTATGTGTGCGCGCACCTTCTATACATACCTGCCTAATGTCTTTTGTCTGGCACTCTCGCGCCCATTTCTTGTTAGACGAGTTTTCTGACTGTTTTCCTTAAGTTTTTTGGTAGGTGGGCATCGTAGACCTATATTCTGTTTCATGGATTACATTATTTTATACTAGCTTCTGCCCGCGACTTCGTTCGCGTGGAAGTCGTAAGATAAACCGAGACCGAGAAAAGCCGAGGGAGTCTTATAAAAATGTGGCTGTTATTTTAGTACCTATATTCTGTAGGTACAGAATATACTAAAATAACAGCCACATTTTTATAAGACTCATCCCCTCGACCCCTCGACTCCCGATCCACCGCCTCGCATCCCATCGCTTGCCCGCGCTGTTACTTCGTTTTGCTTAGCGTTTTTTCTAACTACTTTTTTCTGTTTGCTCGGGTTCTAATGGTTGTAGCGTGATGTTAAATGTTGTATAACCTTCCGCAAGAATTGGGTTATCACATGCAAAAAGATTATCTTAAATCTGACAGGCAGTTCCAGAGATCAGCGCGTTTAAAAAAACTCTTCAGCTTTATTATATTACTAGCAGTGCCCAGCAGTTTCACCCGCGTAAATGTCGATCCCGTGAGAATATCGGGATAAAAGTACCCTATATATTAATCCAGGGTGTCAGCTACCTCCATACAAAATTTTATCAAAATTGGTCCAGCCGTTTGAGCGTGAAGAATTAACAAACATATAAACACACCCAATCACAAACTTTCGCCTTTATAATATTAGAGTAATATTTATGTGTGTTCGTATCCCCATTTAAGTCGACAGCGAAGTGGTTTTCAGATGTAATAATAAATGATGTAGGTACCTACTTATACTTATGCACATTAAAATCACAATCAATGTTTCTTAAAAAATACAGGCTATTTTTCCCTGTGGAAATAAAGAGTCCAAACTGTTACTAAGAAAAAAATTGAAAAGTATTCACATGCGCATAATTGTGAAAAATAAAACTGCATTTCTTTCTCATTTCCAAAATTAAGTTAGCCCAAAATATGACACATACTTACATCTGCTGTCAGGCAGGATGACACCTCAAAATTTTCAGTTTTTTCAATTTTAATGTATTTACTTTGAAAAATCATCGTGTTTCAAAAATTCGCAATGAATGTGTGCAAGTTATGGAAGGAGTGATGGGGTTATGGAGAAATGTCTTGACGCTGAGTGAGCGTGCGTGATCCATTGCCACTCGTTCGATGTCCACCGCGCACAGCATGTATGGAAAGCAGCAGATGAAGTGATTTTTTACTCCGTTGGTGTAATTGCCATATGGCATTCCAGTGTGAGCATAAATAAATAAATAAAGTTGCACGCAGAAACTACCTAACCCCTAAAAATACTACATACCTAGATCGGGCTTATTGACTTGCCGCTATTCGATTGATGTACAACATAGGTACCGCGACATTAGGTACATTCGAAATAAAATCCATCCAAACTGATTACTCTACATTTAGCACCAGCCATCTCTTAGCACCCAACGAACAGACAGACAGACAAATTGACGGATAGCTCGCACAGGATACACGGCAGACGAAACAAAAAAACTGTAGCTTATTAACGTTTACAACGTAAATGATCGCAAGTGAAACGACCTCGGTGGGATTATTATTGGATAAGGGTGGGTGACCCCTCGGGGTTGAGGAGTAGGTGGCTCTGATTCTGAAGAAAGAAAGAAAGAAAGAAAGAAAATACGTTTATTTGCGGTGAAAATGACGCAAAAAGAACAAAAACACAAAAAATAAAATAAAAAGGTAGGGGGAAACATGCGTCACATCCACGCAAAACGGCTATCGCTCAGCATTATGCTGCGACCCTATGCAGGACAGAGCCCCAGCGCTGGTTTTCAGCGACAGCCGGCGCTGACGTAATGACGTCGTCCGGTGCAGCAAACAATTATTAAAATACAGTGTACTTAAAGACAAATAATCGGTTAAAACTTAAAAGTGATAGAATATTATGAAGGAGGATTAAGGATTATGATGAAGGATTAAGCGAAGGTCTGGATGATTCCAGAACCCGTCCAGATTTTGGGAAAGCTGCACTATATGGCACGTTACATAGCCTTATTTGCGCTAAGCTAAATGTGGTGGTGAAATAACTATATACAGGATGAAATTTGATTAGTTAGCGAAACTCTGAAGGCGAGATGAGTATCGATATATAAACATTATAAAACAAAAAATTAATGATTACTTTTTTATGGGTCCACAGTTAGTGTACCTAGTCACTTGAAAGACCAGAGGGAATATTCTCGTAATTTTAAGAACGTTCACAGTGTGATCTCAGTCTCAATCTGTCAAAAATACCTCTAATTCCCCTACATTTTGACAAGTTTTTGACATTTGTTTGTCGCTGAGATGAGACTGCGACTAGATTTTGAACGTTTTAAATTACGAGAATTGGCCTTCAGTTTAAAAATCTGTTTTTTTATGTATGCTCTTCTCAGAAGTATTGATAACTTAACACGATAAAACAAAAGAAAACAGATTATCTCAATACATACTTGGAAGTAAAAATATTCCCAGCGGTTGTTGACCCCTAAAAAAACATCAAATATTTTTTTTTTTTTATCGTGTTTAGTAATCGATACTCATCACGTATGCAGTTCCGCTAGCTATGTAAATTTGACATTGTATAGCAATAAGCACGACTAGGATAATATAGTGCTTCTTTCGTTCATGTTACGGCCACATTGTCGCGATAAACCGAACTACAAACACTTCGCTTTCCGTTCGACGTCTCGCTGTAAACAGAGACAGCACAAAATGTAGTTCGCTTTATAGCGACAATGTAGCCGTAGCATAAGACTATCAATTTCTACACAGACAATTTGTCTGTAAGAAATCGCCTTGTACGATGGACCGTATTGCATCTTGTAATGTCGCTTAATGTATATTAGGTATGTGGTAGTATACAATAAAGCGTTAAAATAATAATAGATGGGATCTGAACCCACGACCTCTCCCCTCCATCTTGGGTTCAGTCAATTGCCGCTTCTAGATTTGTACGATGGAAAGTAATGTAGTTAATGGCTGTACAATAATAGCGCACACGCAATTAACTCCACTAAACTGTATGATAATGTCATTGACACGATCATTTCGTCGACTCATGCATGATGACTATGACATTTTCGGGTAGATTACAGTTTCAAACTATAATAAAGAGACAATATCAGGAAATGAGAAGACTAAATGATTTCCAAAGTTTTTGATGGGTGACTTTCCTACTAGATAGATAGGCGTTCTGTCAGTTTTCTACTCATCATAATCAGCCTATAATGTTCCCACTGCTGGGACACAGGCCTCCTCGCTGTGAGAGGGAGTGGGCCGTAATCCACCACGCGGGCCCAGTGCGGGTTGGTGGATGTCACATGTCTTCAAATTTTTGGTTCTAGGACATGCCGGTTTCTTCACGATGTTTTCCTTCACCGTTTTGAGAGCAGTGGTGATGAAATAATTTTCACAAAGTAAAGCGCCTGTCTGGGTTCGAACCTACGACCTACAACTTATAAGTCGCGGCCGAAACCACTGGGCCACCACTGCCCTTAAAATGAAACTGCACTGAAAATGAATGTAGGGTTTCATTTAATTTCAACTTCTGTTTAATTGCCGAAAGCTAGCAGAAATGAAATTAATAGGCCTTGTAGCGTCTTCAGTCAAATAATGAACAATGCTGCTCATGTTTTCTACTACTGTTTTCTCATGCTTACTCATGCATCGTATAAAGTCCCCCTTCAAAAGTAAGTCGACGTTTCCCCATTTCAGTTGTAATGCACATATTATGATTTAAAATTTAACTTTTTTTTTCTCTAAAAGTTAGTTGACTATATTATCATTTTTATGATTTTACATATCTCGGGACCATGGGGTCCCGGTCCTTTGGAAGGCGTACGAGGGGCCGAAGCCAACTCGCAGATACCCCTTAGGAAATTTTAATCACCAACCGACGATTATCCCTGTACGCACTATGTAATTATCATTATTATTTAATTATCATTATTATTAACTGTATATCTTGATGACGTTTTGATTTGGTGGAAAGCTTAGGCATATAATATTTCCACCAATCAACTGTAAGATACTGAGTTATTTATTTCACCGACCTGCCATCGCTATTTTGATAGCGTAACTTCTCCGTATTCCAGTAACTATATAGGCAATAGTATATCGGCTGCAATGTGCAACAATATCGGCCATATTTCGAAATGCACACGAGAGTACTAAAACGTCCGTGTAAAGCTACGGACACATATATTCGGTGCAGCATGTCTCACCGAGATCAAAAGGAAGTGAGCCCGTTTATTTCTGGATCATAATGTAAACTGCGCTCACCAAGGTTGTGTGCACTCCTCCTTTTTGACATTTGTCAAATTAGCGATCATTATTTTGCTGGCGATGCGGCCAGAGATGAATTTGTGTTATTTATATGTTTGACTGGATATTTTCTTGAGAGTGATTGACCGAATGACGAATATTATTACAGTGCTCTGCGGTATCGTTGAGATTATTTTTATAAATATATATTTTTGGATGGTACCGTTTGCTGCAGATGCTGCAACTTCCAGTCATTGATTCTACAATCGCTTTTAATTACAGTGAGTAAATAAGCAATAAGTAGCTTATAAATTACCAGCATATTTTTTCCAACGACATCTTGTATCAAAGTCAAATTCAAAGCATTTATTTCAAATAGGCACATAAAAGACACTTTTGAACATCAAAAATTACCTTAAAATAGAATTGATTCTAGTCGCCCATTCCAAAAGGTAGTTTTCGTATGGAGACGAATGGGCAAGAAACTCCACCGTTACTCTTTTAAAATGTTTCACAATACCTTGTACGGGTACATTAATTATATAATAACATGTGAGGACGATGCCCCTAAAATAATATTACTATACCACAATAGGTAAAAGAATTAAAAACGAAACCATGACATATCAATTAATTATCTGATAGATACATGGTGCTCACATATTTACAAACATGGTACAATTAAACGATTTTAATTTATCCTATATCCTAACACCTAATCTAGTCCTTCCATACCTAAATACTTTTATACATTATTACAGTACGCTAGTTAATTTATTGTTTTATAAACATCGGGCTCTTACTGTTTGCGTTTATGTCATTTCCGTAAAACAAACAATAATACCTAAACCCGGAAGAAGGCAGACTGCCAACGTTGCAAGGATCTTACATAGTAGCTATACAATTATACATATATGGCAAGGGGCAGCTCTTGCTATATTTCATCACCTTTTTATCCTTCTTCTAACAGCTAATCTCCTCTCTTCAGTTGTGCTGCTCAACCTGGTGCCAGTGTGGCACGTTGATCTTAGCACAGCAGCATCACAGTAATATTATAAAGGCGAAAGTTTGTGAGAGTGTGTGTGTGTGTTTATATGTTTGTTACTTCTTCACGCTCAAACGGCTTGGTCAATTTTGATAAAATTTTGTATGGAGGTAGCTGACACCCTGGATTAACATATAGGCTACTTTTTATCCCGATATTCCCACGGGATCGACACTTATGCGGGTGAAACCGCGGGGCGCCGCCAGTAGCATAATAAGCCTATAATGTTCCCACTGTTAGGACATAGGCCTCCTCTTTGTGAGTGGTGGTGGGCCATAATCCAACTCGCAGGCCTAGAGTGGTTTAGTAATAACCGTTGATCTTACCATGATCCTGATCGTATGCTATTCGCTTTCACGCAATTTAAAACTTCATCTCAAGAGTGATCCTTCAGGATATAAACTCAAGCTTCTAATTTCAAGAGGTCCTCAAAATTCGATAGCTATGTATTATATTGTTTTATCGTGTATTTTGAAAATTTATTTCCTATTTCTCGGTCTTATTATTATTTTCCACAATAACAATACAATCATTGAAATCTTTAAAACAACCCGGAACGCGGCAACCTGCCAACGTCACAAGGATGTTACATAGAAATGCTTTCTGTCATAGTTATGTGTTGATTAGCATAAAACATGCTCCTGCGCATTGAAGCCGCGCTCTTCCGGATTTTTTCAACGTTACACCACGAACGGAATTCCAACCCGCATGACATTGAACGTTCATTGCCAATGTTTTGCATCTAGTAATAAAACTGTATGTGTGTAAAGTCATCTTAATTATGGAAGGAATCCTGAAAATCTGGGAAATAAATCTTTGGATTCAATAGTTATAACGTGTAGCTTCCAAATCTGTGAGTATAGTTGGCAATTACTTTTAAAGTTAGGGATGGTATCCAAGGAACGGTTGCCTGTAGCTTGAATGCCTATGAAGGGCTACCCTTGCAATGACCCCATTTCAAATTACCAAACAAACCAAATTACATTCAACAAACTCACTACACACACATAATCGGCCTATAATGTTCCCACTGCTGGGACACAGGCCTCCTCTCAGCGAGGGGGAGTGGGCCGTAATCCACCACGCGGGCCCAGAGCCGGTTGGCAGATGTCACATGTCTTCAAATTTTTGTTTCTAGGACATGCCAGTTTCCTCACGATGTTTTCCTTCACCGTTTTGAGAGCAGTGGTGATGAAATAATTTATACAAAGTAAAACGACTATCTGGATTCGAACTTATGACCTACGAGTACAACTCGTAACCAATACAACCCATACACTAACCCTCTTATTCATAAAACTTATCAAACCGATTTTAGTTAAAATGGGGTTTGTCTCTTTCTTACACACAGAAATGACAACGTGACAGATAAAGACAAACGTTCTATAAACCTATTTCAGCTAAAATAGAGATAAAATAGGATTATGAATAAGGGGGTTTAACTATAAAGGAGGTTAAAATATCTACAATCAAAAGCAAAATTAAGACAAACTTACATACATATATCGTAATAATCTACAAAGAATCTATCAACATAAGCAAAGCTCAGACAAACCCGCCGTACGCACTAGTATGCAAAACAACGAACAATGTGACTATTTGTCACGCCATGGACTTAGTATGTGCATAATTATGTCCCAGTGAGGGTATGTACTGTGAGACATGGCACCTGTCCTGTACGTCAGGTGGTCTGATGATCTTGGAGTAGAAATGGCGCAGGTATACACTTTCATGGCCAGCGGGGCAATTGCGCAATACATCATCAATTGGAATCGGTTTCATTTTGACAGTTCAACAATATTCATTGCGTTATTTACGTGTTGAGCAGAAATATTTTTCGAAATTATGAAGCAATGGATTAGCAATCGATAATATGTTACGCAATTAGGGTGTTGTTAGCAGATAAGATTATTTTGTGCTGCTGAGAAGTTTGTTGCGTTACTTCTTCTTCCTAGCGAAAGCACTAGAAAGTGGAGAACGGCGGGCGTTTTGGGTGATTATCTTATGTAATTTTGACGTTTTAAAAGTGCTGTAATTTGAACAAATAACTTTGATTTTGGTTAAAAACTATTTCAAGTCAAAAATTTGTTTCGTGGGAGGATTAAAAACGAACATAGCACAGATATGAGCAATTTGGGTAAGATATCAAGGGCCGTATGAAGCAGAAAGACATGATTATACTCGTCCTATATAGTGCCATCCCTTTTTGCTATGAAACAGTGATAACTTGGACACTTCAGTATACGGCCCGATAATTGTAACCATCAAACTGATTTTCCATTAGCTGACCCGACATACGTAGTCCCGTGCAAATTTCAACAAATTTGACAAAAATCCCATAAGAAAAAAGAACTTCAGTTTTTCCGAATTTGTACATTTTCCGGAAAACTTTTCCAGTATTCTTTCAAGACATTTAAAAACAAAAAATACTCAAAACGAATCCAGCTATTGTCAAGTGATGCGCTTGACCATCGAGTAGCATTTCATTTTATACTAGCTGCGCCCCGCGGTTTCGCCTGCGTAAATGTCGATCCCGTGAGAATATCGGGATAAAAAGTACCCTATATATTAATCCAGGGTGTCAGCTACCTCCATACAAAATTTTATCAAAATTGGTCTAGCCGTTTGAGCGTGAAGGAGTAACAAACATATAAACACACACACACACACTCACCAACTTTCGCCTTTATAATACGAGTATTAGTGTGATAGATATATAAACTACATTCTTGCAATTAGCAGTATTTGCAATGCCAATAAATTCTCCTTCAATTTCATCGTCATTCCATAAAAAATCTTTTTTCCTGCACCTTTAAAGGCACTCCCTTAAAAGGCCTACAATGAGCTACTGGCAAAAAAATCAACATTAAAAGGAAAGCAAATTAGAATGAAGCAGATAATACTATCAATTGCTACCATAAACTTGCTGACCGATACCGCGATAACACCATTTTATTGGGCCATTGTTCTTCAAAAGGATTCTCTGCTTTAGTGGTAAATAAATTATCGCCTGCGCATTGAACTCCTGACCTGAAATCATTTAAGGAATGATTCTGATAGCGTGGCGTTTATGGCTCGCAGTACCTACTCTAGTATTGGCGAATGGAACTAAAAGAATATACAAGGTGTTTTTTTTATATCCCATAACTCTAGGGGGTCATTGTACTCATCATTACGAACCACTTTTACTATGGGGTCAAACCTGAAATCGCAAAAAAAAAATCAGCTGTTCCCTACATTTATGTTCGCATAACTCGTCAAAATGTAGGGAACAGCTGATTTTTCGCGATTTCAGATATGGTCACATAGTAAAAGTTATTCATAATGATGAGTACAATGACCCCCTAGAGTAAATATAAAAAAAAAACACGTTGTATAAATAAAGTACAATATTTACTTGAAAAGTCTCAGTCTCAATCTGTCAAAAATACCTCTAATTTCCCTACATTTTGACAAGTTTTTGACATTTGTTTATCGCCGAGTTGTGACTGCGACTAGATTTTGAACGTTTTAAATTACGAGGCTTGGCCTCCAGGTATTTTACCTCTGATTTGCATTCCTGTCAAAGTCACAGTGGTATTTTTAGTCCTTGTAATAAGGTTGCTATTAAATTGCTGTCACTGACTGTTCTGTCAAAATGACAATGATCTTTATTCTCATTATAATAAGGTTGCTGTTGTCAAGGGAAAATAACTGAAGGACTGTATAATACATATGTTGTTACGTCAGTATAGAAAAAGAAGTACAAAATATTAGAAAGCCAAATGGTTTCTGTATTTTTGCGTATAACGACATAAACAATAATATCAGGCAAAGGAAAGGTAAAGCGAGAAATCAAAAAAACAAATTGCTACCGACATACACCATAAGTGTTGATAACACAGGGAACCAAGAAATTATTGATAGCATTTACCTAAAATAGTGGTGGCAACATGCTCCAGAAATATGACTTCCCCAATGTTCAGTAAAACGGACGGTGGCAAAGGGCCAAGAATACACTAGGATGAAGATGAAGATATATTATGACATTGTACATTCACGAAGTGAGGAAGGACTAAACGACGAACTCAAATGCGTCACTACTCAAATGTAGAGGCATATTGAGAAACAAAATAAAATAAAACGTACATATTATATGTATGTGAGGAATAATCAATTATAAAATTGCAATTCCCCAGCATCCAGATTGTAAAATATAAAACAGGTACAATTTAAAGGATTGCAACCATTCAAATTCTTAGACAACACTTATTAAGGTTCAAAAAAGATTAAAAAAAAATAGATGATATTTCTTAGACAAGACTTATTAAGATTCCGAAAAGATAATATTGAGATTAAAAAAAATATATCAAAATAAAAATTATCTCTCAATTAGCAACAATAAAATCTTGAAACTTATTTGACAAGTAAAGAATTTTTTTAATCAGACTACCGCGTAATCTTCCACTTATAATCACATAATATTTTCCCATGCCTTAACGTTAGTAGAGCAAATCGTAATTGCCCCTCAGTTTAATTAACTGGCCCTTGATTCGGACTTAGGTCAACAATCACATATTTCAAATCTCGATTCTTCACGTGCTGCAATAAAATGTAGTATTTATCTAATGTATAAAACATAATAATCAATTTAATAGGCCAATCAGAGGCCCCTACCAATAAATAAGTTCGAAACTGCATTTCCAGCCTTGGAAATTACTAATCATTAACCGCTGCGTCTTGGTGTGGTGTAAGTGGAAAAAAACTTCGTTACATTTTATTTGGAAAAGAGAGTCGTTGAAAAACTACTCGTTAAAGGTTTTATCATCTAAAGAAAACTATAATCGTATTTAATAGGAAGAAGGTTTTAATGTGCGAAGTCATTAACTCTTGATAGTCATAATTATACTCTTGGTATATACAGTCAACAAAAGAGATAAGTATGCAGTATCGTCGGATATAGTTGAACTTTAGTAAGAAAACAATGGATATTCTCGAATAAAATAAAATTAAATTAATAGAAAACAGACATATCATTTATCAAATTAAGTTTCAGTCGACAACATCCATCGGTTTCTTAATAAACTTCAACTATATCCGACGATCCTGCATACTTATTTCTTTTGTTGACTGTTCGTAACATTGTTAGGCCCTTTGTACACGGTTCGGTTTCTTACTGTACGGCGTATAAACCGCGCAGTAGAAAAAACGTGACCGTCAACAAGCTTCCATAGTGATTCATACAGCACTGACGACCGTGCTTACACACGGCGAATTAACCGTAGTTTTTCACGGCAAGAAAATCGTGTATACAGGGTGTTATGGAAAGGGTATATCAATACAAACGGGTTGAAGAGTGTATTTGGTCTAGAATCTCTGTACAAAATTTCAGCTCAAAAGCATTAATTTTGAAAATGCTTAATATTTTTTTTATTTCGACATCACGGCGCTGCACTGGCGCGCGGCGGCGTGATGTGCGTGTACTAGGCGCACAGACACACTACAGATAATGGATAATGACCCTCGTAGTTCGGTGACACGTTTGTTATGATTTCAATTTAGTAAAGTATCGAACACCGTAACACCCTGTATAAAAAGGGTCTTATGCATCACTTTTTTAAACAATTTTGATAAGTAAGATTGATTTAAGTTAAATATAATATGTATACGTGTTTAAAATTCAACACTTTATTTACACCTCTATATTAGCGTTTAAGCCAAAATTATCTGAATAACAAAAAGTGAAAGAATGAAAACAAGAAAAAGAAATTGAAGCTTGGGATTTTTTTTGTCCTATTACGGTGCCCTTGTAAAACCCTGTAATTCACCTTTGCGATAACGCAAAAGAGCGACCCTTCTTTGGACTCTGTAGCCTAAGGCATCGTATTATACCAAACAGCTAAAGGCACCTGTTCCACCGCCGACGAGGAAGTATCAAAGGTATCAAAAGCTTTCTCGCTCAAGAATCGTATAAAAGATTTTAGTTCACCTGTAATTACATATTAAAAGTTGATCGCTGACTGCAATGTTCACACCACTTGTGGGATAAAAAGAGTACTTGCTCAGCGACGCTCGCTTGGTGGACAAACATCTTTTATAAAGGTATGAGGAACAGGGTGTAAAGTTCACTCATACTCCATAGAAAAGGGAGGATCCTCCGACTAGACGGGTGTTGTGTCTGGCGGGCAACTGCCCGATGATTCATGTCGGGCTGTTGTATCTATGTTAGTTGCACGGTAAACTTTGCTTGCGAGATGCAGAATTTTGCGTGACGTCAGTACGACGCGTTGTTCGTATGTGGCGGTTGTAGATACCGTTACCCTTGCAGAGAGACTCACTCTTGCTACAGTCGCTAGCTCTAATCGCTTCTCGTTAATCGCCGGTGGTAAGACAGGACCCAAAAAGCTCATAACTTGAACGGCAGCCTTAGACAATTAAGTTGTTAGGCTCATCGAAAACGCTCGACTCTAATAAAGACCACGAGTCGGTACTATTAAATATTCACTTACTGTCCCCGATCCATTTTCAATAGCTGGAAAGAAAGAAATGCGAAGAAATCTTGCTGGAAAGTGAACTAATTTGGTAATTAAAGGCTGCAATGAGCTTAAAGAGAGGGGCTTGTGGCTAAGTTATAACAGCTGCACGGGTCGATCGATCAAAACTACGCTTGCCGCGGTTGGTCCGTGGATAGTGAACATCTATACATACCAAGACCCCTCCGTGCCTCGGAAAGCACGTTAAACCATTGGTCCCGGCTGTCTTTCATGCATCTTTGACAGTCGTTACGGGTCGTCAGAAGCCCGAAAGTCTGACAACCAGTCTTACCAAGTGGTTTCGTATTACCCAGTAACTGGGTTGTGGAGGTCACATAGGCTGTCGCTCTATGTAAAAAACTGGTACTCAGCTGCATCCCGTTAGACTGGAAGCCGACCCCAACATAGTTGGGATAAGGGTAGACAGATGATGAATGATCTTAAGCCTGAAAATTACAACTAAACTTTAATAATATCGAACAAATAATGGATATATGTAAGGTGTAACTATTCTATTTCGGTACACTCGTTGTGCACTGACGCAAAAACATAAAAGGATTGTAAATAATGTACAAGAAACAAATAATTAAATTATGATGAACCAAGAAACACCCCACAATTAATCATTCAAATAGTTAATTCCGAACTCCCGAATCGTCTCAGCTCCCTAAATATTAAACTGGAATACACGAGCCCAAAAGTTAACAAAACTAAAATCAAGACACAAATGAAATATGCAAGGGCGAAAATTCTGTATATTACAGAGGACTCCATAAATACATGTCTTGGCGCACCAAGCGAGGGAAAACGCACACTTGATATGCCTTTGTCGCAATTATCGGCGGAAATAGAGGGTTATTAGAGACTCAACGAAAAACCACCAAATTAATACCAAATTGAACCTTACGCCGGCGACATAGCGGCTATGAAGCGTGCTAGGGCTGGTAAAATGGGTTTGCAAATGTTTAAAGAAGGGGTAAATAAAGCATACAGCATTTCGTGTCCGTTGCCATGCGAAATGGCGATGAATAAGTTATGTGACACGATGGATTGAATAACACTATTATTGTGACATCGTTAGTTGTGTTGTGGTATATGAGGTGCTTCATGTTATGTTATTTTCTAATGGAAAATGAAAATTGCAGGGTAGAATTTTATGAAGTGCAGAGTTGTGTTTATAAACAATAATAGGCCTGTTGAATTGCTTCATATCAACTGCAGTGACAGAACTATCCAGGCGTTTTATTGATCCTAGTTATGAATTAAAACTAATTTGAAATTCCTTTGAGAGTATGTGGTATTTTAAGTTCAGCGGTGACGGGAATTGGTTTATTTAGAAAATTGAATTTAATATGTACAGACGCCAGCATATCAAGCTACTACAATCTGTCAAATTTCTTTAATAGATTTTCAACTTTATCGCTAAAGCATAATGTTCAAAGTTGATTGGGAATATTTGACAGTTTCGGGTAGCTTGATGTGCTGGCGTCTGTGCTCCGATCTCTTACGGAAGAGTATAATAAGCAATATCGAATGTACACTTCTTATTTGTTTCATTATATACTTGGCTGGCTTGATTACTAATTACAAATATTTGTACGCCCTCTGGCATAATATAGCGCACTCTTTATTATCTTTATGTACCATTATGATTGTAGCTATGTTCAACAAATGAATAAATAATTTAGGATTTACACAAATTCTTCTTAAGAAAGGTGCCCGGACCAGCTTAGTAATCATTTTCATCAGGTAATTATATGGTATCGTGAGGCATGGAGTTTAACAAAATAATTAAAGAATATTAACTATGAAATACAATTCTTCTAATCTAGGGATTTTATCAAGAATCAATGAAAACTATTATAAAGAACTTTAATGCCAAAAGTATCGATTTAACGAACACGAGGAAACCATTCGCATTTTCCAGCCCATTACGAGGATTCTTAAAGGAATCAATCGTGCAGCATTGGCCTCAGAAGAAATGCTCCGAATTCATATCACGCGTCCGCTACGGCCAACCACGATATACTGAGACAGTTTAATCTCATATGTGCATACGTTATTCTACGCTCAAGGTCACAAATACTAGCGCACGACTGAATTTGTATTCAAAATAAACTTGGTAAATTAGGTGGTGGCCTTGACTGGGGACAGTTGCGATAGCAATTCCGTGAGTGACAATTTGCGCAAGTTTTTTTTTGCTTTTCAATGTTACTGTATCAACCATTTTGTGAATGATACCGCGGAAGTAGTAGTAGCAGGTTTTAGGTAGGAATGGGATAAACAGATGAACATAGAAAATCTTAGCAAAATGGTTTTCAGTCAATCAAACAACACCCGACACGACTACGCCGTGGAAGTGGCAAAGTTTTAGGAAAACAAGATTTAAAATAAAGTCGTACACCAGCGACGCGAAGAAGAACAAGAAGAAGTCAATGAAAGCAATCTTGGCAAGCCAATTTGTATCATAAGATGACGTTGTAACCTAATTACTTACTATCCAAATGTAAACACTTCGTCACACGTGTCAAGCCCTTATTTTGTCTAGAAAACAATGGATATTTTAATATCTATAGTTTAAAAAGTGATAAATTCTTGAGGCGCACTATGTGCTCATTCTGAACAGTGAACAAAACTTAACCGTCACGATCTGCAGCCTAATTGCGGAACGCCAAATCGTCAAATGATTCTGATCAGTTGGCTTCATTTCTATCACAATTGGCTTCATTTTACGATTTTAGAATTGCGAAACTCTAGTTTATTATGAAATCAATTATGAACGTTAAGGCCCTGCGCAGAAACTAGAGTTTCGCAATTCGAAAATCGTAAAATGAAGCCAATTGTGATAGAAATGAAGCCAACTGATCAGAATCATTTGACGATTTGGCGTTCCGCAATTAGGCTGCGGGTTGGTAACGCTGAATCGGGTATACTCGGCTATAATCGTAAGTTGTCGTGTGGTCATAGCACACATTCTCTCTCTCTATTTTAAATATGTATTCTTATATTTTTCATATTTAGTCATAAACTGTTATTGAGATTAATTTAAAAATTAAAATTCCTGCTTCTCTAAGAAATAATCTAAACTCTTTAGAACTGTAGTGTAGGAATTTTGACAGGAAGATACTTCTCCTCCTGCCTGTGTATGGATCACCAAAACTCCTACAGTTTTAAATTCTCGAACGTTTACTATGACGACACTCATAGGAAGATTTAGTAAGTGATTAATCAAGTCTGATGACAGTTTTATTTCGTCAAGTGGGCTTCTTAAATTGTTCTTTTTTTAGACAATCTTTTTATAGCCTACGAGCAAAATATAGGTTATTTACCGTAAATGTTTTACGCACTTGGAGTGCCACAGGGCGCCAAATTCGGACCACTGTGTCAATGTCAATATGATTTGGGTCACCGAAATTGTTCCAATACCTAGTTGGTACATTCTGTGCTGATGCGTTCCAAGAAAAGAGTATTTCCAAGGAACTATTCCAGAGTTTCAATCAAATGAAATAAACTGTTTATAGTAAATCCTTGGCTATGGCTGCTCAATCCGTCCAGTTTATTCATAATTATGAAATACTGCCGAAGAACTGACCAATACCGCTGTTTAACAATGATTTACCATCACAGCGTTTAATCGTTAAACTAAGCAATCGTTAAACTAAGCAATCGTTAAACTAAACAATCGTTAAACTAAGCAATCGTTAAACTAAACAATCGTTAAACTAAGCAATCGTTAAACTAAACAATCGTTAAACTAAGCAATCGTTAAACTAAGCAACCGTTACACAAATTGTTGCCGAATACTTCTTACTTATTTCATTCACCGTTAGCACGTCAGATATTAATGTCAATAGAGGAGTTTCTCTCACAAGAATATCCCTCATTATTTCAATGCTAAAACATTTAGCTCTTTAAAAGATAATAATACAAGCTTCGGAAATAAGTGCTAAATAAGCGAGTCTTATTTTCTTTTATCGCTGTTTATAGCACATAATTCGTTTATGTAAATCAGGTCAGATTGTGTATCAAACGAAAGACGCTTTTATTAATTTAAAATGCTTTAATGGCTGACTTTTGCATTCGGGGAAATATAAATAGAACGCGCTTTTTCTGTACCAGCTTAAATATAAGTACCTACTCTGATACTTATCATCGTGTTCATTATTTTATGGTTATTGGAGGATTTACAACGTTCATGAATTAATTGATTGACGTTATTTATACTAATATAATAATGCTAATGACTTTTTTTGTTTGTTTGAACGCTCTAATCTTTGGAACTACCAGCCGAATTAAAACATTTATTTTTGCATTTTTTTGTTTTTGTTTTTTTTTAATTCGAAGACATGTGACATCCACCAACCCGCACGGGGCCCGCGTGGTGGATTACGGCCCACTCCCTCTCACAGAGAGGAGGCCTGTGTCCCAGCAGTGGGAACGTTATAGGCTGATTATGTGTGTTATGTGTGTTGACCAACTAGCTGCGCCCCGCGGTTTCACCCGCGTAAATGACGATCCTGTGGGAATATCGGGATGAAAAGTAGCCTATATGTTAATCCAGGGTGTCAGCTATCTCCATACAACATTTTATCAAAATTGGTCTAGCCGTTTGAGCGCGAAGAAGTAACAAACATATAAGCACACACACACACACTCTCACAAACTTTCGCCTTTATAATATTATAGTGTGATTTGATTTTTTAAGACAACTCGAGCGGGTGCAATACGATGCGACGCAGCGGGACGGGTGCCGAGGAAGTATTGTAAAAATGTGGTTGTTACTTTTATTACGACTTCCACAAGAACGAAGACGCGGGCAGAAGCTAGTACTTCTCTATAATGACAACTTTTACATTAACATCTTTAGCAAACCTTGTATAGCACAAATTATTTACTTTAAGTTAAGATCCTATCACACTAATATTATAATCACACTATCACATCACATCACACAATCACACTATCACATCACATCACACTAATATTATACAGGCGAAATTTTGTGAGTGTGTGTGTTTATATGTCTGTTACTTCTTCACGCTCAAACGGCTGCACCAATTTTAATAAAATTTTGTATGGAGGTAGCTGACACCCTGGATTAACATATAGGCTACGTTTTATCCCGATATTCCCACGGGATCGACACTTATGCGGGTAAAACCGCGGGGCGCAGCTAGTGGGCAAATAAAACCTTAAAATGGCTACCACCATCATCAGACTCTTCATTTTCTCTCAATCAATCTGCCTAGCCTTTTCTCAATTGGCTGTTGCATATGTAATGGATGGTCACCCATCCCCGAGCCGACCGCGGCAAGCGTAGCGGCATGTGCTTCGATCGATCCGTGCGGCTTTTACTGCTACTAGCTTCAACTTTCTGACTAACTGACCGAATACTTTTAACAATTCAAAAGTGCCTGTAATGGTTTAATTGAAATAAATGCTTTGAGTTTGAGAGTTTGAGTTATCATTCAGCCACGAGCCCCATAATCCATTTCTATGACTGTTTAGATTAAATCAGAAAAACTATTACCGAAAAACAAAAGTGACGTCATTGAAAATCTCCGACCGACCTTATAATCCATTATAAAAATTTTAATCTCAATTATGCATTACAATGATACATTTGTAAGGCCGCGGTGCGCTCCAAAAATGCTTTTTTCTCTCATTTTAGTATAGTAATGAAAATTTACGAGGCCGCGAAGGAAAACTTGGGAATTTTGCCATGTCTGCTAAAACATACCTACTTATCTAATGAACCCAATGCTGCCAAAGATGTTTACTCAAGAATTTTGTACGAAAGCGAGTTTTGACTTTTAATAATTTTTGTTTTTATTGATGCAATTTAGATGCGGCGATGACAAAATGTTTGTCATTCGCGAAATTAAAGCAAAATCCTCGTTAGCTGTGACATGTTTTTTGTTGCTGAAATTATTGAGTTGTTTACATATTATTTTTGTTATTTTAATGCACTGATACATTTTTGTGGTTTGACGGATGAATTCATTAATTTTTTGTTTTATATAAGTACATGGTGTCCGGTAATTTATGGATATCCTCTTAAGGGTTCATTGTAATCGCGAAAAAAATCAGTTGTTCACTACATTTATGTTCGCATAACTCGTCAAAATGTAGGGAACAGCTGATTCTTTTTTCGTGATTTCAGGTTTGTTCCCATAGTAAAAGTTGTTCGTAATAATAAGTACAATGGCCCGTTAAGAGGTTATCCATTAATTACCAGACAGCCTGTATATTATGGGGCTAAATATTTTTTAAAAGCTTCAATAATAGCCAAAGCTGAAGAGTTTGTATGTTTGAAAGCGCTAATCTCTGGAACTACTAGTCGGATTTGAAAAACCTTGTTGCAATTGGTAGCCCATTAATTGAGGAAGGCTATAGGCTATTTAACATCACGCTATGACCCTTAGAAGCCAAGCACACAAGTCAAAAAGAGCGCTAAGCAAATTGAAGTGATACGGTGAATGCTTATGTGAATCCATAGGTATAGGTGGAACACCGCGGTGGTTTTAGCCAGTAAGAGTCCGGCATGCCCCTTTGTCACCCCCACGATGGAGGAAGTCCATGAGGATTTCCAAAGCGCACCAAAAAAAAAAAAACGGATTGGGGGAACATGAAATTTCACGCGGACGAACGCTTGCCTTATATATTTAAATACAGGAATCCGTTCAAACTAGCTTTCAGCAATATGAAGTAGAATATAGTATTTTTATGGAACTTTGATTTTTGGTGGGTACAGTGTTTTTAATTTTTCAACCACATAAGACTAAAAACTTCAACAAAACCAGCACTAACATAAATCTCAAAATCAAGATTGATTCAAATCTCGCATTTGGCGCAGTCAATGTCACAGCAAACTATCCCATATTCAGCACGTGCTCGGAATAATCGGCCGCATTTCACGAGCGAGGCAAAGTACGTGCAAAATCCACTCATTTCATGCCTTTTTACGATCCCGACGTAAATTCTTCTCCGTGCCAGAATATAGCTGTCATAAAAAGAAGACCTAGGAATTGTGAGAATAAATGCTGATGCTTTAGCTAAGGTTTTTGGCATTGCAGAAAGTTTCTGGGCATGAATTTTGTTCAATCTAGTTGGGGAACGTTTAGCTCACACTGCATTAAGTTAGCTGTAATAGTTTTTTTTTTTTTAAATTTGAAGACATGTGACATCTGCCAACCCGCACTGGGCCCGCGTGGTGGATTACGGCCCACTCCCTCTCAGCGAGAGAAGGCCTGTGTCCCAGCAGTGGGAACATTATAGGCTGATTATGTTAATAGTTTTTAGTTTGAATCTGTGATTTACGGGTTGGTATACCACCTATTCATAACACAAAAACATCTTTAGAGAAGCAAAACCATTAAAAGCCCGACTAAAATTCATGGAGGCATAAGTTTAAAGCAACTAAAACTTCAATCATTTTACGTTTCCCCATGATTCTAAATATCATCGCTTTCTACCAAACCCAATATTACCACAGAGGTAGGTACCCCCATATAATGTGCTGTCGTAAAAACGCTATCAAAATACAGCAGGCAGACGTATTGGCGTATCGAAATACATTTGAATTTCAAAGTTCAAAGCAAAGCTTAGTTTTTATGCACCGCTCTAACTGAGCTTACGGTGGTCGGTCGGCAGCCTACGTGCCCAGACTTGTTGACAAATTGGCAAAGATTATGTGACAGGGGTGTAGAAGCGGTGGTCAAGCGCGCGTTTTGTGCCTACGTTTGGGAAGGCATATGGGGAGACTGTGTTCATTATGATTAGTGTATACTAATATTATACAGAAGTAAAATGCAGGGGGTAATCTTCGGATTACCCTCTACATACAAACGAAATTATTTCACTAATGTGAAGCTACAGTATTGCGGAGTGTCTTAAGATATATCTTATGTTAAAACAGACGAATTCGCGGGCAGAAGATAGTTAATAAATAAAGCAGTTATTCACTGTACTTATAGTTAGATAAATTATGACATACATTTTAATGGAGAGACAAGAGACAAGACTAGATATTTTTACTATTTTTAAATCTTAATGATAAAGATTTCGTGTGCAAAAGTATGGAAAACCTTTGAAAATAAAAAAATAATCAAAGCTTAGCAAAACAAAATGCCAACGCACTTTTGTTTCAAAAACTTTAATAACTTTAAAGCTTCAAAAAAAGGAGGAGGTTCTCAATTCGTCGGAATCTTTTTTTAAAAGTCATTAGATCACAAAATAAGTAAATACATCAATAAATCAATTACTAAACATGTATCAGTGTACTTAACTACCTTACCCAGTAACTGGGTTCTGGAGGTCAAAAAGGCAGTCGCTCCATTTTAAATACTAATATTCAGCTGCACCCGGTCAGACTTGAAGCCTACCCCAACATCGTTGGGAACAGGCTAGGCGGATTACGTCAATTCTGTCTAAATTATGATTGTTACTCTATGGCCATCGAACCCATATCGACTACAAATTGGGCGAACTCCGGAGCCGTAGCGAAAGAAAATAATATTGTTTCTTAGCAAATATTTACCATTCCCTATTCCGTGTGTCTTTACAGTGTACGATATACGATGACCGAATATTGATCGCGTCGAATTAGCCAAATAGTTAGCTTTTAATGTTTACGCTGAATGTTTTGACGTTTGTTTGAAGGGGTGAGCAGTAGTTGTGTTACGTTTGTGTTTTGATGACTAAAAGGCTGGAAAAACCGAGGCTTATAGGAGAGAAAAAGGCCGGTAAGTACTAACTTATGGAAGCGGATTTTCCAAAAAACTTGCGTAATAGGTGAACATATCCTGCTCAATAGACTACCCAAGGAGGAGAGACCTGAAATCAATTCTCGGAATTTTAAGAACGTTCCGTCTCAATCTGTCAAAAACACCTTTAATTTCCATACATTTATGACATTTGTTTGTCGCTGAGATGAGACTGCGACTAAATTTTGAACGTTTTAAATTACAAGAATTGGCTTTTGATCTCATGAAACTGTACCTGCCGTGTATACCTTTTCCAATTGTAAAATAGCAAGTACATGATAGACCGACCTCAATTTGTTCTCCGTAGCAAGATCTTAGTTTAACAACAGAAAAAAAGACACCTTTTATAAAACTGGAATTATGGTGGCACTGTTCCAGAAATTAGGTAACTACTTGGTAATGTCTCCGAAATACAATATTAACAAAATCGTAAATGCCAATATCCACATTACACAATTTTTAAATGTCGCAGCATCATGCTGAGATCACCTTTTGGCCTCGTATATGACTTACTGTTTTTATAATTGTTCAATTTAGTTTGTGATCTTCCTGTGCGAGTCACAATAAATACTCATATATTTAAATACAAATAATTAAACAAATGAGGGTTTATCCAATAGCATTATTTTAGCTGGTTGAACACGATAAGTATTAAATTTAAGAGAAGGAAAAATAATCAGAATCAGTAAACGTGATATTGCATTCAAAATCGCCCAATATTGACGTTGCAAATTATCTTATGGTTTCTGCACCAAAAGATTCGCACGTAAAATTATTTGAGCACAGTAAGTACCTAGTACATTATGACTCAAAGCCCAAATTATCTTATGGTTTCTGCACCAAAAGATTCGCACGTAAAATTATTTGAGCACAGTAAGTACCTAGTACATTATGACTCAAAGCCTTCCTATTCCACTTACAACGATCTCGGCTATACGCAACTCTTTCAATATAATACGAGAACAATTTATTTCGTCATTTAACTATCCAAAGTGGTTTCATACAAATTGTATGTAATGTGATTGTAGAGTGATGTAAACGAGGAACGAAGAGGCTGATGACTATCATTATGCCTAATTTATATATTCTGTCAGAGGAACGGACGATTGGTGGGAAAGATGGGCGGAAAAGTGTTAGAAAAATGAACAAAACAATGATTATTAATTAATTTTATTTTCAACTCGTCGTGATGATGAAATAAAATAGGTATCTCAGTAGAATAATGGCAATTATCAAAAATAATAATATTATGACGACCATTTTTTTTTTATGGATGGGAAATCGTCAAATGACCCCTCCCGCTCTGGGTGGAGCGGAAGAGAGTGTCAGACTCCTGACTAAAACCCATCCGTGTTCCTTCCTTCGCCCTTTATGTTCCAGGGTAGCGGTAACCCTTTCGGACAATCCCGCACCCCCGGCAGGCTTCGGCCCTGACAGGCCCCTTCCTTTTTGCTGACATCTCTTTGAGGCGCGCGTGGAACACGTACTTACGCGCCGTCCGGCACGGGCCTGGTCCTGATCGGACGGTGAGCTACCCATTACTCTCCGTCCGCAGGCCCACAATGACGACCATGACTCATGATTATTATTATCTTCGATCGTCACAATTCCCTTAAGTCACTGGCAAGACTTACTAAAACTATTCAACTTCGAGCACCGCATCCCACAGCTGGACATAAGCCTCAACCAAGTAGCACTATCATAGTGAATCCCCAGTCTTCCGCATCCAGTCTACACCGACGAACGACTATGAACTTGAACAAGTGCGTTCTTCCTTACAACTAATTAAAATCCTGTTTCCGCACGGAAGAACGCTCTTGGAAATCTGACAAAATATGCGTACATGATATAATCCGCTTTTATATCCGGTTAGCGGCGAAAATATGGACGTTTTGCGTTTTGTAAAATAAGAAAAGTAAAATTTCTTGAAAAACTATTGAGTATATGGACGTGTTTGCAAGTTCATGATGCTAATGATTGATCAGACTTGGTGCAATTTTTTGCACTCGGGCGATATCATTCCAGTTGGGTGTCTACGCATAGGTATGATTGGAAACCCTTGTCCCACGACAATGTAGAATGACGCACGATTCCCAGGTGCACATTAAAAAAATATAAAAAAATGAGCGTTAACGCGCTTCAGATTTTTTTTGTCATGGTTTCAAAACCTGAAAAATATTATGAAAGTAGCCTACAATAGGAACTATGCCCTAATTATAATATTATTTGAGGTGACCCTATCGAACTCACAAAGGCAAAACACAGCTAGAGTAAAATAAAATTATTTAAATTAGAAAACTCAAGTCAGTTCTGCACTCAACTGTACCTCAACTTGCCTAAGAATAATTTTCACGGTAATTACGATAGGCCTATTCGACTGCGTGTACTTAGACTCAATATGAATTGACATAAACGAAAGAAACCAACCCATTGCGCTGATTGAATGATTTTACTCATTTCATATCATTATGGAGTACTAAGATGGTCGTAGGTATGACGATTATGGGTCTCGAATTAGCTACTTTTCGTGCAAGTTGTATTATTTTATTAGAGAAAATGGATCAGGACTGTTTGGCCCGTCATCTTGTATAATAATTTTAAAGTAGGTCTGTTTAAAAAAATGGGTATGGTTACGTCTGCACAAGAGTAATAAGTGAAAACAACCATGCAATTATAGGCCCCAGCCAACAGCAAAAACGACTGCATATGCCCCCAAAAGGAGATGGCGGGATGAACAAGACTCATACCCACAGTTAGACTATTCTCGGATGGCACCACCGAAATGAAGAAAATAAAACATGCATTTCACAGAAACTTTTATTATGTGCTAAAAAATTACAGGAAGTGAAAAACAGTAAAATCCATACTAATATTATAGATGCGAAAGTGTGTCTGTCTGTCTATCTGTTACCTCTTCACGCTTAAACCGCTGGACTGATTTAGATGAAATTTGGCATAGAGATAGTTTGAGTCCAGAAAAGGAAAAGACATAGGATAAAGAAAGGGAAAGGACATAGGATAG
The DNA here is from genome assembly GCA_945859645.1 of Amphipoea oculea. Lineage (NCBI taxonomy): Eukaryota > Metazoa > Arthropoda > Insecta > Lepidoptera > Noctuidae > Amphipoea > Amphipoea oculea. Next base: position 1,724,164 of record OX243878.1, on the reverse strand, counting down.
TTTTTATCCCGATATTCCCACGAGAAACTTATGTGGGTGACACCGCGGGGCGCTGCTAGTGTAGAGGTAACCAAACTTTTTGTATCTCGTGAAATGATGAGACTTCACAAAATTCACGCAATATTCTTACAAACTCAGACTCAAAGCATTTATTTCAATTCAACCATTTACAGGCACTTTTGAATTGTCAAGGAGTCAGTTGGTCAGTTGCCCATTCCCAAAGCGTAGTAGGTAGGTACCTATGGAGAAGAACGGCCAAGAAACTCCACGGACACTCTTTTAAATTAAATTGTTGAAAAAAAATATTAGTTACATCTTTAATGTTGAATTTGTAATTATGTGAGAACGATGTAGGTACATACAAAAGACGTATACGTTAAAAGAGTCCAGTGTGCAGCAAATAGAAACAAAAAAAATTACATAAGCCGTGGCAGCTAACAGATGACCAGTCCCAACTGACGGCGCATTAACCATTCAGGATCAGCACACCATTAAGGTCAACCATTTTGAACGGAAAAAGGCTTAAAAAAAATAATGAACTGTCAGCCAATTCTCATGTTTGGCACGAGGATAATCCAAACTAATATTATAAATGCGAAAGTAACTCTGTCTGTCTTTTCTTCACGCCTAAACTACTGAACCGATTTAGATGAAATTTGGTATAGAGATAGTTTGAGTCCCGGGAAATGACATAGGATACTTTTTATCCCGCTATTCCCACGGGATCGAGACTTATGCGGGTGAAACCGCGGGGCGCAGCTAGTTTGTAATATAGAGACATACACAATTTTTTATCATCACACTAATATTATAAAGGCGAAAGTTTGTGAGTGTGTGTGTGTGTATGTGAGCGTTCAAACTGCTGGACCAATTTTGATAAAACTTTGTATCGAGTAGCTTTGTATTGAGTAACTGTCATTCGTGGATCTTTGGCAGTAGTTACGGGTCGTCAGAAGCCTGAAAGTCTGACAATCAGTCTTACCAAGGGGTATCGTATTACCCAGTTACTGGGTTGTGGAGGTCAGATAGGCAGTCGCTCCATGTAAAATACTGATATTCAGCTGCATCCGGATAGACTGGAAGCCAACCCCAACATAGTTGGGAAAACGCTAGGCAGATGATGATGACACAATTTTTTATCAATGAGCAAATAATAGAGCCGCAACCAAAACCTGTGTTTTTACGTTTTCATGAAAATAAATATACCTTTATTTATCTATAGGTAGATAATAAATTCTCAATGAATACGACTAAGGAAGACGTGTTGCAGCAATAGATAGTAGATTATAAAATAAACACATCAACAACTGATGCCAACAACATAATAAATATTGTAAACAACTAATGAATTTAAATTCTAAACACCAGTATCAACAACAGTTAGCGCTAATCTCTAGTTAGATCACGGCGCGCATCGAACAGTAGGCGTTGTAGGAACTACCGTCGGCAAAGAAAGCCGGTTACAAGTTTAGATGTAACATTAAATTGCTGAAAAGAAGCAACTCTTGACTTTTACATATAATGCTAAAAAGCTTTGAGACTTATATTTCAGAATATAATTAAAACTAGCTGCGCCCGCCGGTTTTACCCGCATAAGTCTCGATCCCGTGGGAACATCGGGATAAAAAGTATCCTATGTCCTTTCCCGGGACTCAAACTACCTCTATACCAAATTTTATCTAAATCGTTTCAGCGGTTTAGGCGTGAAAAGGTAACATACAGACAGACAGACTGAGTTACTTCCGAATTTATAATATTACTAGCTGCGCCCCGCGGTTTCACCCGCATAAGATTCGATCCCGTGGGAATATCGGGATAAAAACTATCCTATGTCCTTTTCCGGGACTCAAACTATCTCTATACCAAATTTCATCTAAATCGGTTTAGTGGTTTAGGCGTGAAGAGGTAACAAACATATAAACACACACACACACACACACACTCACAAACTTTAGCCTTTATAATATTAGTGTGATATAGTATGGATTTCAGAATATTATATTTCAAACTAGCTGCGTCCCGTAGTTTCACCCTAAAAGTCTCGATCCCGTGGAAAAATCGGGATAAAAAGTATCCTATGTCCTAATCCAAGTCATGATCTACCTATGTGCCGAATTTCATCCAAATCCGGTCAGCCGTTTTGGCGTAAAAGCGTAACACACAAATATTTTCTCTCTATAATATTAGTTTAGTTATGATGAATAAACTAACCGTTTTATACAGCCGCTGCAGACTGTACTAATAGTTCAACAGTGAACAAGTAGATACAGAAAAGGTCACTTCAGCATTTTTCATAACTGACTTTCATAAATGTTAAAGTGACAACAACAACAATTAGAAAGAAAGAAAAATATTTTATTTGGGACACACCATAGATAGGACACACACAATTAATACAAATAATAAAAAAGGAACAGGAACAATCTCAGCATAATGCTGCGATATTAAAAAAATAAATATCGCGGCAAAAAAATATTACGATTCTAATCATGTTTTCAACCAAATGCTGCCAGCCTTTTGGGCACTTATCCCATTGACAGCGATGAGCTCTTCTTTTTCTTTTTTTTTCCTTTCTTTTTATTATACACTTGTATATAAAACCTATATGTATTTTTGTGTTAAATTGTAATAAATCTGTACCTCAATTGTCACCAAATTCTAATTAAAATCATAATTAAAATGATTTTAATTTAGATGTGTGTGTGAAGTTACGAAGTGAGTAATTCAGTTATAACTGAATTCAGAAAAGTATCGGGAATAACAACCTAGAAAAATACATGGGCTCGATAACAACTTATAATTTTTATATTAAAAATGGAAATTAACGATCGAAAGAACGAAAAGATAATGGTGAACATAAAATCGCAATAATTCAATTGAGTTATCTAACGCATAATGATTTACATCGATAATAACATCAGTAACTTCATTATTCATTACAAAATGGCACCAAATAAATATGACAAAATTATCATTAGCACAACCGCAGACCATTATTTTTATAGCCAAAACATTGAATCGTAGACTCCTGCGCACTTTTCAGGTTATTGCGTCACGCGTCACAGGTTAACGAACCCCTCTACTCGGTCAAGGTTCGCTCTAGTATCGGGTAAAATCGATAGATGGCACTGCTATCAATTTTGGCAGCTGTATTGTTTAGATACCTAATTTTATTATTCATAGAATTATGTAATCATGATATTTTACTGTATAGAGCAAGTAGTAACAATAATAAGCGGAAAATTATATTTGAAAATGTCATCGGAGATGTTAATATTCTAAATAAACCTTTTAGAAGTTTTCACAATCATTTGTTAGGTATCCTATGAATTACAGTACCCACTGTGTTGTATGGTATCATCGCTTACCTTTAAGTAAAATAATGAGGTAAATGGGAAGGAGCCCTTACCAAATATAAAAAAAAGTTGGAATTAGATTTCCATAACTCGGACTTCAAAGGTTTTTAAGATCTAGATAGGTACGAGTAAGTAAATTCAATAATTTGATTTTAGACTTTCGTATAAATATAGCGTAGGTACCTACCTATTCAGGGCTTGGTACTTAGCGGCTCTTGCCATTTCCGGTACCTGTACTCCACCTAACAAGTGCCCGTACCAAATTCAGTTATTCGCTGCGTATCACAATTCTGTACCTTGAAGTTATTTTTCTTGACGCGGACGAATTTTTTGATGCCCTTTGATTATTTTCCCTTCCTTTTTATATACTTTTTCTTAAGCCTATTAACTTTCCTTTTTACTTAAGTACTAAATCTGTTTTCTCAATAGAAATATTTGTTTGGTACCGGTTTTGGTACAGGTACAGTACTAATACTGATTAGCAATACCAATAGTAATTTGTACCACATCTGGTACCGGTACCAATAGTACCGGTACTACTGCGATACCGGTATCACACCAAGGCCAAAGGTACCAGTTCCCAAAAATACCGGTAAGTATTTCAAACCCTGTAAGTACCTATTACAATCTCTCCTACCATAACAGACAGACGGACAGTCAACACTCAGCTCACAAAGGGATACATATAAACTTTATGACATTCAATTCCGGTGTCCTGTTTTGTGATATGATTTATTTTACGACTGAGAAAGTAGATATATCAAGCTTGGACCGAATCAACTAGTCGACATGTTAAGGCTTCCGCATATAGGCGCGACTCGACGGTACGACGCGATTCTGGTAGAACAATTGCCACGAGATTTTCATAAAAAATATTTTACTAGAGCCGCGTCGCGCCTGTGTTCGGAAGCCTTTAGAAGGAAGATAATTGCCAATAACATTATGTTTTTTGTCGTATCATAATATCTGTCATAGTATAAGAAAGACCAGGATTTGGTGATCAGTCAGACAGATGACAAATCTATCTAAGGAAACAGAGTAGGTACCTACTTATCGAAATTCTCCTAAATAATATCTTGGGATATTAGCCGAAAACGGCAACACAGGAGAAATGATAAGAGGATAGGATGATACCTTTGCCCAGCAGTGAGACACAGGCTGAAAAACAGTGGCATTCCTATTGACTGTACTTACCTGTCAAAAAGAGTAACCTAGCATAAAGTGGATAAGACAAAGTTTAAAACAGAAGACAAACTAGCAGCGGATCGAGGAGGGAGGGGGGGTGGAGGGGGGCTTAGGGGATAAGACCGGAATTAATCTCCGGGACTGCCGACAGAAGTGAAAACAAAACACAAACATAGAATAGAATAGAATACTCTTTATTATGTACACCATATAAATTACAGACATAAATATAGAAAACTTTACAATGGGTGACACAATGGGCGGTCTTATCGCTAAGAGCGATCTTTTAAAGACAACCTTTGGATGACATGAAACAGGAGCAAAGAAAATACAATGACAATGTTTAAGGAGAGAGAAAGTGCTTTTTTATCATAGTCTTAAAAGTGACACAAAACAACAACAACACATACAACAACAACCAACACAAACAAACACAATACTTTGCCATTAAAACCGAGTACATCCCGAGGACAGCTGAACACATTCGAAGCGGTGTCGATTACGGTAACAGTGGCGCGAGTTCAATAGTGTTACGGCCACGGCCCCGCCACCGCCAGATGACGCACGGCAGGTCTTTCCGCGACCAGTCATCGTCGTCGTCGTCTCGCCTTCACATTGCAGACGTCACGTCATCATTAAATTAGACTAAAATACTTTACAGATTTTTGAACCATCACTCCTATCATTTCGAAGCATATACACAGCGGCAACAGCCGATACAATAGTTTTTTCCCATCTCAAAAAATCCCCAACCGCCTAAAGAAGTTTTTACTTAAAACAAAAACATCTTGGTTTCTGGAAAAATATTGCAGTAAAAGACGCCTCTTATCAATTGATCAGCCAGTGTGCTGTCGTTCCACTGGATGCTAGGTATTGGTAACTACCAATACCTAGCATTACTTACAAAACCTTAGCAAACTTAGCTAAAGTGAGCTTGAAGCTAGTTGGCTTCACTTTAGCTAAGTTTTCAAGGTGCAATTCTTACAGAACAGATAGGTACTTCTGTTAAATGTTGTTAATTGTTGTGGTTTTTGACCTAAATAACAACATTCATACGCATTTGTTTTGACCTCAGATTTGACATTACATTAAATTAAATAGGCTTTCAGAGTCAGTAACTAGTTAATGCAGATTTATATATGGGCAAGTTAGGGCTCACCAAGTAAACTGGCTTATTTGAATTTAATATTTGAATTGTTTTTTTTTTATCTTTTCATTACGGACGCTTTTAACGTTCTGCATCGTTGTCACATGCATAATTTTAACATGAATGATGTTACCAAAATATTTTGTAACCATGTTATTTTGATTTAAAAGAGTGTCCGTAGACTTTCTTGCCCGTTCTTCTCCATAGGAAACTACTACTACGCTTTGGGAATGGGCAACTAGATTCATAATTCTGACTGACCAACCCCTTGACAATTCAAAAGTGCCTGTAATTGGTTTTTCTATACAAATAAATAAAATTGGAGTGTCTGTTTGTGATATTAAAATAACTGCATCTTACTAAATGCATATCGATGTATACACGGTACATATACCAAAATAACATTTTTTACAAGTTCTGTCTGTCTGTTTGTTTGTTCCGGCTAATCTCTGAAACGGCTGGACCGATTTTGACGGGATTTTCACTGGCAGATAGCTGATGTAATAAGGAGTAACTTAGGCTACATTTAAATTTAGAAAAAAAAATAGGGTCCCACCAAAAAAGTAGGGTCCCACGAAAAAAAAAATAGGGTTCCACAAAAAAAAATAATAGGGTCCCACAAAAAAATCCACGCGGACGAAGTCGCGGGTAACAGCTAGTTTGAAATTAAACTTTGAGTTTGAGTTTGGACGAAACAAAATAGCTGTCAGTGTCATCATTGTTGTGAAATATTGCAACGGACAACTTTTGAAAGTGGTTTCGATCAGTTCAGTTTCATTGGTAAATGTTCCCCATATTTAATAAAATGATCACCTTTCTCAAATCGGGCAAAAATATCTCTCCACAATTTCACAATGATAGTATTTACAACGTAAGTATACATATTCCGCTCAGGTATTTTCCTCATTTATAATCGGGCGGGCACCCATCCAAGTGTCGCTGGCAAGTATTTAGGTATGCAGATCGAATGAGTTACCACTACCTACTAGGTATTAATCTTTAGGCAATAATGTAGTTAATATGTTACAGTACTTATAACTGTTATTGTAATAAGGAAGCTAGTTAAGAGTTATAGGGCTGCCGTATACACAGTGGATCATTATTGATGTTGATGTCGTAAATACTTTAACTGTCACATATCTCAACGTTCGTATCACACTAATATTATATAGGCGACAGGTTTTGAGTGTGTGTGTTTGTTTATATGTTTGTTACTTCTTCACGCTCAAACGGCTGGACCAATTTTGATAAAATTTTGTATAGAGGTAGCTGACACCCTGGATTAACGTATTGGCTACTTTATATCCGGATATTCCCACGGGATCAAAAGTTATGCGGGTGAAACCGCGGGGTGTAGCTAGTATAAACTAAACCCTAAGATGATGTCACTGTTTGTGAGATTAGAGTCTGTCAACACACTCGTGATACATAATAACCATGTAGAAAAAAATACTCATCTCCCAACTACTAATGAACATGACGTTCATACGTTAAATGAGACACGAAAGTCAAAACACACGCTAGACGATATTCCTAAGAATCTGCCAAAAAAAATCAAGTGCTGTTTTTTAGAATTACGTGGACAGCCGTGAACTTGGCTCCGTACCAGAGAGCAAGAATCCGTCCGATAATGACGAACTTCCGGTCGGACGGACGGACAGATTTCGGCTCGCTGGAAATGATAAATACTCAGCCATTTTTTTATATTTTTTTGTAGTATTCATTCTAGCGAGCTTAGATGGACGATTCTACTGAAATAAGTCTGCGCATTACCATATTACAATTATTACGAGTTTATTTTTATAAGAAAATTGTGCATACCTAAGTTTGTTTCTAGATAGAAGTGTTTGTGTCTAGATAGATCATCATCTGCCTAGCCTTTTCCCAACTATGTTGGGGTCGCCTTCCAGTCTAACCGCATGCAGCTGAATACCAGTATTTTACATGGAGCGACTGCCTATCTGACCTCCACAACCCACTTACTGGATAATAAGATACCCCTTGGTAAGACTGGTTGTCAGACTTTCGGGGTTCTGTGTCTAGATAGATAAATCATTTATTTCGTGCACACAAAAGCACAATTTTTGATATAATCTGAAAACAAACGACAAGAAGTCTACAAACTGCTTAATCATTGATATTTGACACTCACTATGTTAATTTACATAATTGAAAAAGTTATTAGATGACCAAATTGCATGCAATAACCGACGAACAATTTCAACGGGCAGTAATAAAAGCTCCAAAAAAAAAAATATGAGCATACTCAAAATATGACTGCTTTGCATGATGATGATGGGGCTCCCTTTTACGCACTTAGACTCCCATTTGGTCCGTTGTGGGTGGGCATTCTGGCTAACAGAGCCAGCCTAGCACCGCAGAAAAGCACAGAAGCTTCCTGGGAGCTTCACAGGCTTCGCGGAGTGACCTCATTGTTCCGAGGCTTTCTGCACGTTGAGAAGTCACGGCTTCGCATTCCATGACGACGTGGGCGGCTGATTCTTCGGCGTCAAGGCAGCCCCTGCAAAGGGGGCTGTCTGTGGCGCCTATATGTTAAAAAGATATTTGTTAAGGGGGTTATGGCCCGTAATTTTATTACTAGTAATGTTATTAATCTGTATATATAAAAATGAAACCCGTTTTCCGTTGTCACGACATAACATGAAAACGGCTGGACCGATTTCGATGAAATTTGGTATAGAGATAGTTTGAGTCCCGGGAAAGGACATAGGATAGTTTTTATCCCGATATTCCCACGGGATCGACATTTACGCGGGTGAAACCGCGGGGCGCAGCTAGTTAATAATAGTAATTTCTTCATTTGTGTGTTTTTTTACACTGTTCTAACATATAGAAGCAACAAGAATAATGTACCCAGGATTTTGTAATATCTTGATTTGAAAGAGTGTCAATGGAATTTCTTGCCCGTTCTTCTCCATAGAGATCTACGTTTTGGAATGGGCAACTAGCTTCAACTTTCTGACTAAATGACAGGCTATTAATTTTGACTATTCAAAAGTGCCTGTTTATGGTTTAATTGAAATAAATGCTTTGAGTTTGAGTTTGATTACGGCTAGGTATTGGAAAATACAGATCCAGCCGTGAATCAGAGAAGCACGCTACAGAAGCTGCGGTTGACGTTTTGGCACCCATCACACATGACTCTGACATACACAAACTTCCCAGTGCATTCCTCCCTGCATTTTTCGAGTGCCTATAAAAGTATAAATAATCACTGTTCGTAAATTTGGGTATATTTCAATAATAACAGCTCGGCTTTTGACCCGGACGTCCTTACATATAAACAACACATTTTCGCGCAAATGTGTGGCGCAAATAACTTTTATAGCTATCTCTGTTTATACGGGTCGATTTCTAGGGTACCTATTATCACGACTTGATCCTTGGGAGGAAGGTAGGATACCCAACACTTCGGTTTTATTCAAGCCATCCAATTATATTATACTATATAATATTATAAATTCGAAAGTAACTCTGTCTGTCTGTATGTTACCTTTTCACGCTTAAACCGCTGAACAGATTTAGATGAAATTTGTTATAGGGATAGCTTGAGTTCCGGGAAAGGACATAGGATACTTTTTTTCCCGATATTCTCACGGGATCGAGACTTATGCGGGTGAAACCGCGGGGAGCAGTGTAGAAATAAGCGATGCTCTCACTCTCCCAACAGCTACAAAGTATTTTGATTTTTAAGTTTAGTCCTCAATCTCCAGCCGCTAAAAAATCAATCCCTTGCTACGTATTATTTATTTTATATCTGAGGCCCTCGCAAATCATATTTTGATCAAGATACAACCTGACAATGACCTACAAATAGCAAAAAACGTAAGAAAATTTAAATTTCGCGGGCTACCTTAACGCATCCCCCCTCTTAACGGTGTCGTTAAGAGGGATGCGGTAAGGTAGCCCGCGATTTAGAATAGAAGGGAATAGAATACTCTTTATAATGTACACCTTATAAATTACAGACATAAAATAATTCATTCATTTTTAATAATTAGTTTATTTCTTTGCATGGATGTCCACAAAGAAATAAACTAATTAATTTACCTATTCATTCGATTCGCAGCATAATCTATACCATCACAAAATTCACCAACCAACTTACACAGAAACCAAATATATGCAGTTCAAAACCAAACAAAACGACTGAACGAAGCAAGTGCACATCTCGCTGCATCCAAGGTGATTTTGAAATCACATGTACTGCTAATGTAAACCATTGCTAAATAAAATAAACAAACTCTGTTTACGTACATCAGCCAATATAAATTACGGCCGTATGTATTATATGAGTGTTGATATAGATGGTTTTCGAAGCATGACGTCGGATTCGGGAAATAATTTACTTATTAAGGAAATTTCCAGAAAGAAGCTAGTAGTTTGATGGTTCGGTTCCCATAAGTCGGGCAGTATCTTTGGATTTTTCCAACAGGTGCCGTATTATCACAGAATACTTAATATGTAGTACTACGTACAGAAAGGACACTCCCTTCCCTGCGCTCATATAAGATCCCGCACCTCACCCCGCACTTCGAGGTATTCGTCGCCGACTCTTTAGCAAGGGCGCTCGCGAACCGCAGCGCTGTACTGCTGACACGAACACACAATCTTGCGATTTAAAAGTTTTATTTGAGTTTTAATCACGATGGTTGGATATTATGATGCTTTTCCGAATTCGTATTTACTTAAACTGTTTGTAAGATTTCGCATTTTTAATACCATGCGATTTAATAACCGATTATTAACAGATAAGTCATTTAAACTAAATTATTTTAGTGTTTTTATTTCATTACGAACCCGACTTGAACTACAATGTCACTTCATAATAATGCACACGTTCGGGCAGCGCCGCGCGCCGTCGTCGTTCGATTCCTCGACACAAATCGCTTTCCGCGCCATTTTTTACGCTACGCACGACAGCCAACCCTACTAGATTTCACGCACACATTTGCACGTATACAAACGTCATTTGGTTATGTAGTAGTAATAGGTAATTATTTTGCGAGCGTTGTATGGAGTGTCCGGGGTGTGGTATTATGACAGCTTAATGCCATCATGATTCCAGTGTAAGAGAGAGACGGAGCTATACATGACCGATAGCACCATCCCTTTTTTGCACTGGATTCATGATGGCATTACTACTTCGTAATACGGCCCCAGGAATGTCTCTGTAGGAGCTCGAAGTCTGGATTTGTGCCCGGTTGATGACAAATAGGCATGCCCCCTGTTACATGGAACTATTTAACATAACTGGCGAATTGTGCGAGTACTTTTGGTACTCGTCTGCCTAACCCTTTGGGAATTACAGGCGCTATGTTATGTTATCGGTAAGGAGAAATAGTAGCCTGGACCAGCGGGGCAATTGCGTAACACATTATCAATCGGAATCGGTTTCATTTTGAAAGATATTGCTAATCCATTGCTTCATATGTTCCAAAATGTGTCTGCTAAACAACGTAAATAACGGAATGAATGTTGTTGAACTGTCAAAACGACACCCATTGCTACTGATATGTGTTACGCAACTACCCACCCCGCAGGCTGTAACTAGACAACGATTTTAATTTATCTAAAAGACGACTATGGTCCAGTTCATAACTTCACACCTGTATTCCTCAAAGGGGAATGCAGAGGTGTTGAGGACACCCACTTTTCACCAGTTATGATGTAACCCTCATGAAATAGGAGGGACATGTTCGGTTGCTATAGCAAAACTAAATGTTAACGTTAGCAAAATGGAGAGTTTTGTACGAGTAAGTAAAGTTAAACTAAAATTTCCAACAAAGCTTGAAAGATTTGAAACCTAAGACCGCACATTAAGGGCGAATATCACTAATGAAACTGAACCCGATCAGCATATCTAAACCGCGTTCAAGACCTGTCAGTGTCAATATTCCACACCAATGATGACACTGACAGCCCTAGAACTCAGTTTATCGCGTTCAGTTTCATTCGTGAAATTCGCCTATTTTAAGTAATGCTGCGACCATGTATCTCAAATCCGTACAAAATTTCCAAGGCCAGTTCCTCTCTTAAAGTCAAAACCGAGACATTGTCACATATTTTTTCCAACTTCCGAGCGAAATAATCTTAGACATAAAATTCACATTAGCATGCAGATTTTACACACAAACACTGTCTTTTATTACTCAGTATAGATAATCTTGAACATTAAACACCCATATATTTATTATAACCATAAATCAGTCTCGTGCTCTGAGGTGCATCACTGAACCGCAGGCAAAGTGCACTGCACTTGTATCTCATGAAAAGCACTGCAAAACATACCCTGAAACAAAAACATACAGTTCAAAATCACTTAGCACGAGTTTCTGTCCTACGTTATTTTGGATTAGCAAAGATTTTTACGATCGTACCAACCCAAAATGAACTTTAGCAATCTAAATTTAAAATTCGATTTCGTAGATTATATTGCACCCGTCTTCAATTTTACGACTTGTGTTCGGTCACTCTATTTTCAACTCTCGCTTTGGCAAGATAACGTTGGTTGTACTGCATCATTCTAGTGGGTTTTATGATGTTTCAGTTGTGGGTACTAGGAAAATTGACCTCAGCTGGGTCGTCCCTGTAAATATTTGTACATCGGACGCGGTTGGTGCGAACTAGTAAGAGATTAGTGAGCAAAACTCCTGAATTTTAAACGCTTGTAATTTGGTAAAGTCCAAAGTTAGTAGAGACTTACCGGCTTGTAATAACTGTGGCTATTTGCGGGTACAACCAGAAGGGTTTTAGTATGTACGAGTATTTGCAGATACTAGCTTTTGTCAGTGGCTTTTCTTGCGTGTAATTCGGGCAGTTCTTGTTAGATTAAGATACATAGTATCATATGCCGTATGTAAACAGTATAATTATTCGTGTGCCAAGAACTAAAATTCGTACGGTCAACAGCAGAAGTCCATTTATACACCATCAAAATTGACAATGCTTTTAACTTGTTTTTCAGCATTTCATAAATATAAGAGTAAATTATTCTATGAATTTAAATTCTGTTCTGCGGGGCAATTGCGCAACCTTTTATCAATCGGAATCGGTTTCATTTTGACTGTTCAACAACATTCACTGCGTTATTTACGAGTAGAGCAGACAAATTTTTCGAACTTATGAAGCAATGGATTAGCAATTGGCATCGAAATGATTCTGATTCCGATTGATAGTGTGTTACGCAATTAAGGTGCTGGTCATAATTGAATAATTTGTAGAATCATTCCGATTAAAAAAACTTGAAGTGTTATTCGATTACTGTTGCTAGCTCTGGACAGAGAGATGTGGAAAGTGAGTAGGGAGGCCTTTGCCCAGCAGTGGACCATTAACGGCTTATAGAAAAGTCGACTACTGTTACTAAATTCAGCTAAAAATGCTATATATGCCACAAGTATTTATTGCAATCGCACTAAAAACTAATGGGTATCTGACTATACAATTCAAAGTCATTATTTAAAAGCTTAATTATAAACACTATTAAGAAAGTATTAGATACTAGCTGCGCCCGGCGGTTTCACCCGCGTAAATGTCGATCCCGTAGGAATATCGTAATTAAAAGTAGCTTATATGTTAATCCAGGGTGTCAGCTACCGCTCCATGCAAAATTTTATCAAAATTGGTCCAGCCGTTTGAGCGTGAAGAAGTAACAAACATATAAACACACACACACACACCATCACAAACTTTCGCCATTATAATATTAGTGTGATAAAATCTTGCTTCTTCAAATGACAACGTTGTTTATCCATCTCCAGAGATATAAACACCAAAAATGTATCAGCTCCACAATCACGAATCAAAATGTTTACCTTGAAGCCGTCCCCGTTTCTCCTTCATTCCCGATTCAGTAAAGAAATATTAGTGACGTCATATCAAGATTTCACCCCAAAAATATGCTCGCGTTCTTACCTAACTCAACCCCGCAAAAGGCGAATGCGTTCGTCAAACGAATACACGTTTTTTTTTTATAAATATCTTCACATAAAAATCTCAATTTCCCGTTTTTCGTGGGAAATAAATTGTTCGATATAGTACCTACCCAAGTAGCACAAAAGTGCTTTATAACAGCATTTTCACAGTGCACCGTGAAAGCTTTGGCTGCATAAACTTGCTGTATAATAGCGTAGGCAGCGCATCCTCTGCTGATATAATTCTAATTTGGGCACAAATAATTCAGCACATAGCTGTATAAGAATTCCCATTACCAAATAATTAAATTATATCAACATCATATTAGCATTTATGTGTGTAACAATCACCCCAAGAGCAATTTCCTGATTAACAAGCCACGTGTTACCTATAATACAGCCAGAAAGACGAATGTGTACATTTTTTATGCCTTTACACAGTTGAAAGTACACTCTGAGCGAAATTGTGGAATGTAATAACTTTATTATTTATTTTTCTTTAATATGAACTGTCAATTTGTTAAACATGAAGTGTAACTGTTGTCTGCAGGATCTCAAGAGCCATTTGTGAATACAATTTAAGGTAAGTAAAACTTTGATATCTTCTTAATATGTTTGAAATCTTATTGGGGAGGTAACTTTACTGTGAAATACCATACATGTTTAGTTCAAAATTTTCACGCGCTCTCATAATACCCCTAAATAATAAAAAAAACTTAACTGAAATGGACAGTAAAAGAAATAAATGTTGTGTTTTCTTACAAAAAAATTGATAAAAAGCTGGTTACGTGTAAATAATTTGTAAACCAAATCAATTCCAATGGATATCTTCTAAAATTAACCAAAATAAAAAGATAAAATTTTACAATAAATTCACAGTCACGTAGTAAAAATGGCGGATGGCAAGTGAACAGTTTTAATCTTAATTTAGTGCTAAAGTCTGTACGGGTGTTCTCATGTGGCCTATAATTCAGCAAATAGTAAAATAGTTGAGCACTTGTGAGAAACAAATCAGCCATGGATCGATGTGAAGCGTGGTAGTGGTTCACATTTGCGCCAGTTAACCAGATAATCAGATTTATTAATCCAAGCTTTTAGGGTCCCGCTGTGGTTCTGCTAAAACAATTTTATTCCCTTTTTAGTAATTACTCAACAAGTACTTATTTAAAATTGTAATTTAAATAGCTATTAATATAATTTAATTAAATAGATAATATAATACACCACCATAAGCCATAAGCACGGTCTGCCATCTAATCTCTTCACCACCCTTGGTTGACTGGTAGAGAATGCCTAAGGCATTAAGTCCGCCTTTGTACCTTTTTGTGCGAAAAGTTTAAATAAATAAATACATAAACTAATTAATTAACTGTTCAATACGCGACCAAATCTATTTTTTTATATTTCTATGGACCATATATGTAGATACATAGGTACTTACCTCTGGCCTAATAATTATGTTCACATGACGTTTTTATTTCGTGATCTGTATTATCTGACATGCGACACACACACAGAATGTAATGCGTTTTGAATTTAATACATCATTGGTTTTGAACTTATTTTAGTAGTAGTTTTTTGTGGCATAATTTTCCACAAAAACTAGATAGGTAGTTTGAATACTACTTTAATCTTTCGTTTCTTGAATAATACGTAACTGATTTATATATGATTATTATAGTTTATTTATGTTAGCTTATATAATGTAAATATTTACATGTTTTTGCAAATAAATACTATGATTTTGTTGTTTTTTTTACAGAACATGCCTTACAAAATCGTCCAGACGATAAAGGGAGGTGTTGCCACTCTGTCAGTCGTTCCTGCACTGTGGGAAACGAAGGGACTTCTACGGTGGCCGCCGAGAAGTATTAAATACCCCATAAAATTATTAAAAGATGAGAGTTCAAGACCTGGACCAGGGTGGGATACCCTAAGATGTACATTAAAAAGGAGCAACATTCGGACCTATGAAGATGCCAACAACGAAGTAACTTTTATGCAACAAAACACGGACACAGATAATCAGGAAAACGAACATAATATGAGCTTTACTTTAGCATGTGTGTTTATATACTTAATAAACGATTGATATAATTTTAATGTAACTAATTTCTGTAAGAATAATAGACAATTAATATAAAATCGTTTGATATACCACTCAATAGACATAAAACCTATTTAGTCTAATATGATAAACACTTTTTTTTTTCATCCTATGTCATCCTATGTCGACGGAGCCCCGCTTCGCGGGGCCCCTATTTCTGTGTAAAGGGTTTAAAGTAACCTAACCAAACCGAACTTCGGGGTGCCCTTCGCTCGCCCTTGCATCCTATGTTGACGATCTAAACAAAAAATATGTGACTTTGAATAATAGTGTAAAAGATGGTTATGTTGAGAAAATATAGGAAAAAAATAAAAGTATGATAGATGTTTATTGCTACTGACATTATGAAGTTGAATGATTCGGAATTATGAACATTAGAGGCAGAGTAGTTAGGAATTGTGATTGTTAGGATGAAAAATGTTAGGAAGAACATTTTCGGAATTATCGGAGTTGAAAATTTAGGTGAACTTTGGCGCACCCAAATAAATGCCAATCACAAAAGGTCTGATGCACGGATTTTCGAAAACGTTGCACAGTATGGGCCAAAACTCATTCTTGGAACTTTTGAAAATTCAAACCGTCGAAGTTTCTATTCAATGTAATATTTTGTGAAGCTTCATCCATGGAATTATTATGTACTACGTACGTAGTACATAATAATTCCATGGCTTCATCCCAATATTTTTTTTTTTAAAGGAATCAATATTCCGTTGTGCCAGTATTCACCTCCGTTAACTTTTTTTAAAGTGATGATTCTGGGTGTCCCTAAAATTGTTCTGGCGTCATTGGGTAATGTATTTGGAAGAAAATCATTTATTATACTTGCTAGGTCGTTCAAGGCTGTTTGTGCAATATTTTTTGATATGGCCCACTTTTTTTTATTTTTTATTGAAATTCCTGTCTTTTATCATATACATCTATCACAATCACTCGTGTCTGAACTGTCTGAATCGTTGGGACAATCTCGTTCGTCATCATAAATATTACATACGGAACTCGTGTCGTCCAATATTCGATGCGCACTTGCTGACTCTTGGCCATAACTAATATTAGATTCAGATGAAAAACACGTTGTTCCATCTAAATCTAGATGCGCTCTTGCTAACCAGTGTCCGTAATTTAATCCACGTCTTTCCACACTAACATTACTTCTGAATACGGAGCCTGAATTTTCTAAAACTTTGTTCACTGTTTTGTTTTGACAAAGGGTCATTAAGCTTGCAGGTTGTTTGTTTTCTCCCGCATTAGCTGTATTTCCATTTATAATTTTTAAGTATTCTGCATTAATTATACCTACGGCGTATTCCACCAGTCCACATTTTGTAAAATAACTAAAGACGTCAAGAAACTGTCAAAATGGCCTGGTATATTATAATATTCATTGATGGTTACATATATTTCAATCAGCAGAATAAATGCCTACGCTAGTTCAATTATTCAGCCCAAGACAGAATGACTGACAGGTTTGCTGCTACGTAACTGCATAAAAGTCCACTTTAAGTTCTGTCTTGGCCTAAATAAATGCTGTTATTCGAATGTATAGTAACACCTGACTAATAGGGTAAAAATTTATCTGTATGCAGCATAAAGCATTAAATCTTTGTTAAATAACATCACAAAGTAATTGCTTACCTTATAGTAGTTCATATGTCCTCTCTTAAAATGCAACGGTTTTATAGTACACACTTGGGTTCTTATTCAGAAAACTGCATAATTTGTATTCACAAACATGCGCTCTTGCAGCTGATAGGGTACTGCACTACTAAACGCTGAATAACAGTGACATCTGTGGCCTGTTTGTGGTGTTTAATAGATTTACAGTACAGAAGAAAGCGTTATAGTGAGCTTCGCTTTTTTCTAAACAGCTGTTGCTGCCTGGGTGAACACTAATAAGTCGGTATAAATGCTTAGATTAACGCTGTGGGCCTTATGTGAAAATTTATAATGCAGTTCTGTGCTACTTGGGACACATTGTGGTACAAAAAATGACGGTTAACGTAGATGCGTCGTAAACATCACGATTTTAGTGTATCATGTCGTTTTCAGGATTCTTACCATGTAACCATCGACAGGTTAATTGAGCGAGTTATTTTATGTACAGACGCCAGCACATCAAGCTACCCAAAACTGTCAAATTTTCCCAATCAACTTTGAACCTTACGCTTTAGCGATAAAGTTGAAAATCTATTAAAGCAATTTGACAGATTGTCGTAGCTTGATGTGCTGGCGTCTGTACACGGAAAAACAGATATTTTTGGAATGAAGGAAAATATTGGGTGCCTTTACCGTGCGGAAGTTGTGAGAGATGTCACGTAAATACATTGCAAACATGTCCTACGTTTTTTCATCCATGAATTTTTTTTTTATTAACCGACTTCAAACAAAAAAGGAGGTTCTGTATTCGACCCGTATGTATGTATGTCCGCGATTTTCTCATAAACTAATGAACCAATTTTGATAATTCGATCACTAATGTGATCTACATACTTTCAGGAAGGTTTTAGTATATATGTATGTTACCGGCCAAACCCGATTTCAGGACAAACTAGTTTAGCCTAGGCTAAACTAGTTCTTCCTATACGCGATAGGGGGTGCCCTTCGCTCGCCCTTGGATCTTATGTCGACGGAGCCCCGCTTCGCGGGGCCCCTATTTCTGTGTAAAGGGTTTAAAGTAACCTAACCAAACCGAACCTCGGGGTGCCCTTCGCTCGCCCTTGCATCCTATGTCGACGGAACTAGTTTAGCCTAGGCTAAACTAGTTTGTCCTGAAATCGGGTTTGGCCGGTAACATATATAATACATAAAAATGCCGGAGCATGCATTTTTATGCGAATTTTGATGATTCTTTTAGACGGTGTCTTCAATTCTTCAATGCATTAGTGATCATTGAATTTGTGTGGGGTAGGTACAACAAAAAAGTGAAAAATAAAAACTTTATTTTACAAAAAAAAACACGACTTCAAAAAAAAAACACTACAAAGTGATAAATAACTTTAATTTCGGAAGTCGGTGTCAAAAAACGAAAATGCTGAAGCAACGACACCGACTTCCGAAATTAAAGTTATTTTTCAGTTTCTAGTTTTCTTTTTTTTGTAAAAAAAGTTATTTTTGACAGTGTGTTTGTACATATTGAAAGGCAATTGTACATGCCGTCCATCTTCAAGCACCCGTTGTGTGGAGACTTGTCCAGCGGTCATCGTGCATGCGGCTGATGTGATTTATATCTGTACTAGTTGCGGCCCGCGGTTTCACCCTCGTAAATGTCGATCCCGTAGGAATATCGGGATAAAAAAGTAGCCTATATGTTAATCCAGGGTGTCAGCTACTGCTATACAAAATTTTATCAAAATTGGTGCAGCCGTTTGAGCATGAAGAAATAACAAACATATACACAAACACACACACTCACAAACTTTCGCCTTTATAATATTAGTGTGATTTGTATGCTGTACATGATAAAGCGTATTCTATCCTAACCAGTTAGTAATATTCAAGTTTTCGTTGGTAAGGTAGGTACTGTAGAGTCTCTTGCTGACTGTACTAGGATTAGCTACAGATGGGAACTATTCTACTAAATTAAACTCCCTTTAGACCTTTATATGATACTAGCTGCGCCCCGCGGTTTTACCCGCGTAAATGTCGATCCCGTGGGAATATCGGGATAAAAAGTAGCCTATGTCCTTTCCCGGGACTCAAACTATCTTTATACCAAATTTCCTCTAAATCGGTTCCGTGGTTTAGGCGTGAAGAAGTAACAAACATATAAACACACACACACACTCACAAACTAATATTATCAAGTGTGATGTGATTATTCAGGAGTCTTTTCATAATTTATTATATAATTATTACGACTTATTTCTTACACGTCAAACCTACGACTCTCTATGACACATGCTTGAACGTTCGAATGGAATATCCCTTCAAATATTAGCGGTCTGTCTCGCAAGGAGGTCAGAATCTCTCAAAGAGGTCTCTACAGTACTTACAATTGTGTCCAGTTGATGACTCGCCCCCATGCATGGGAGTCAAACATCTAGCGAAACGTGGTTGTACTAAAACGGCAGCTCTGCCTAGCACTTCAACGAAAAACAGGCGTGATATTATGTTTATATTATTTATTTATTTAACACTTCAAGCACATAAATGTACATAGGCGGACTTAAGGCGAATGGTTACGCCAAACTTCAAAGTAGACCTCTCTTTGAAGGCCTACTTCTCCCAAATGGATAGCCCAAATATATTAAAAAAAATATATGATATGTGACTTATGTTTACAAATATAATTTAAGTTTGATTTTTTTAATATTACTGTTAGTTTTAACAATAAAAAATCATATCCATCCTCTTATTTTACGCAAGAATTTTCTTTCTACTTCCAAACGCCTGAAGCGATTTTGATGATTCTTTCACCAAATTATAGCAAATTTAATGGTTTATAAAAATTAAGTTTGTTTTTTTTTAATAATTATTATTTAAGTGGGAAAAAATCAGTAACACCATGGTTTTACCTATACGGGCGCGGGCAGCAGCCGCCCGGTCAGTCTCGCTGTATCGTTCGCACGGGGAGGTTGTGTCGCATGTCGGCTCGCTCCGATCTGCATTTTTGTAGCAAAGACTAAATAGCGCAGATAGTACACTCGGACTGTTCGTTAACGCTTGGACGTTGATAGTATTAGTAGTAGTGATAGTTTGTTTGCGAGTGGACGCTATACAGGGTGAAATTGAAAACATGCGACAAATCGAAATGGGAGATTGTACTCATCATTATGAACAACTTTTACTATGGGACCAAACCTGACATCGCGAAAAAAAAAACAGCTGTTCCCTACATTTTATGTTCGCATAACTCGTCAAAATGTAGGGAACAGCTGATTTTTTTTTCGCGATTTCAGGTTTGGTCTCATAGTAAAAGTTGTTCATAATAATGAGTACAATGTCCCATTTCGATTTGTCGCATGTGTTCAATTTCACCCTGTATTATTGTCTATTGAATACTAATATAATAATAATATCAATAAAACACGTTTATTCAGTATACAGATCGTTTATTCACGTATACAATTTATAAAAAAAATATAATTACAAAAAAAAAATTAAAACTAACTTATGACTAATACCGCTCTTAACAGTGGTAGTTTTTCGGGTTCCGTACCCAAAGGGTAAAAACGGGACCTTATTACTAAGAGTCCTCTCTCCGTCTGTCTGTCTGTCACCAGGCTGTATCTCACGAACCGTGATAGCCAGAAGAAGGGTTGTTTTTCGAGAGTATATAATATACAGGTTAAATTTTTCAAGTGGGCGTGGATGGCCAAATTCTATACAATGAGGAATAGTGAAAAATACTCAAAGGCGTCGCGGGCTCGATTTTTATGAAAACTAAAACTGAATCATTGGATTTTTGAAAAATCAATATTTCTAGCCAGGAATCGAACCTGTTGATTTTGAAAAAAAACACACACACTGTATTATTACACCATTCGATAGTGTCCCTAATAAGGATCAAATTCTGGGAAGTAATGACATACGGCAAACTTAAGGAAAATGTTGAATCTTAATAAACTGCTTCTTATTTTAAAATACTCATACCTAGATTACGTACCTTGTTCGAAATGATGCTCAATATTTTTATTTTACTAACACACCCGCAGCGCAGTCACCTTCACAACATTATGTTCCAAATTCAAATTTCTATTACGATCTTTGGAAAATATTCTAATGGAATCACTAATATTGTAATGCTGAATGGCAGTACAATCCTTGAGACGTCGAATCCAGCTATGTATTGAAAACAATGGTCGTGTCAGGACACGTGACCGTCAGGAGAGATTTCACAGGGGAGAACTACTACTCCTAACTACTAAGTATCCCCCTCTCTTTCTACGGCGGTGCCAACCGAAGTGAACCAAGTGACACACGACAATGGATGGATGGATGGATGGATGGATGGATGGATGGATGGATGGATGGGTGTGGGTGTGGGTGTGGGTGTGGGGTGTGTGTGTGGATGTGGGTATGGATGTGGGTGTGGGTGTGGGTGTGTGTGTGGCTGTGGGTGTGGGTGTGTGGGTGTGGGTGTGGGCGTGTGTGTGGGTGTGGGTGTGGGGGTGTGTGTGTGGGAGTGGGTGTGGATGTACGGATGGATGGATGGACAGCTGATGGCTCGACCGTCTGTGTAGTACCTACACTGCTGTGTATTCGTAAAATTCGTGTATACTCGTATAGTGTTTAAAATATGGAAATTGAACAAAGTGCATCTATTAATGAAAAAAGTGACGCAGAAATAGTGAAAAAAATGAGTTATATTAATTCAATTAATAATTGATTTATTTCAACGTTAATATTCAAGTTTTCACTTCTGCCGGCACTCCCGGAGTGCAACCCGTCTTTTTTTTTCTCATAACCTATCGAGTGGGGTATCAAAATAAAAGGTTTTAAAAGGTGATTACAAAAATATATACAATTTATAATATGGTAAAAACTAATTCAAAGTGACAAATCGTAAAAAACACCTACCAAGAACTAAATCGTCTGCGAAATCTTTCACATTTGTAAACTAAAAAGCAGGAAATAAAAAAATTAAAAAACCCGACTGCAACCTTATACTACAACTAACTGAAAAGCTAAAAACAAGCCCATTTTAAATTAAATAAAAGTTGGAAGCAGGCGGGACCCATTTGAGTTTGTAACTATAATAATGGTATTCTTCTGGCAATCACGGTTCGTGAGATACAGTTTGTAACTATAATAATGGTATTCTTCTGGCAATCACGGTTCGTGAGATACAGCCCGGTGACAGACCGACAGACGGACAGAGGAGTCTTAGTAATAAGGTCCCGTTTTTACCCTTTGGGTAAGGAACCCTAAAACTACCACTGTTAAAAGCGGTATTAGTCATAAGTTTTTTTTTTTCATAATTGTATTTTTTTTATAATCTGTATACGTGAAAAAACGAACTGTATACTGAATAAACGTTTTTTATCGATATTATTATTATTTTTTATTTGTCTCTAAGAAAGCAGTATTTTTACTGTAAGTATGTACAATAGCATTCATACTCACAACATAAATATTGTACGTATTCTCGATCCATCTACACTCAGTAAGTAGGTAGCATCATAAAACTGCCTAAGACAAAGTGCATCCCACGCCGCATCTGCATGCGCTACGTACGAGTACGACATTCTTTGACATTGGGGAGGTAAGCGGGCGCGCGGGGTGAGGCACTGGGTTCGCCTATGCTCCGCCCAAACGCTCAAGGACATTCGAGGCTATAATCGCCTTAATGCCATAGGCATTTTCTACCAGTCAACCTTTTATATTACATGTTATAAGCAGTGTAAATAACTATTACATTCACTTATTGTTAATAATCATTTCTTTAGCCAAGTATAAAACTAGGTATTATTAAACTAACAATGCCAAGTCCCGGTCAGAAGGTCGTGGGTCTAATCCCGGTTGAACTGTTGCGAACCCGAACATTAATCTTCGTCGGATGCGCTAATAGAAATGTTACTGATGCATCGAACTATATTATTGTAGCTAGGACATGACGGATCATATTGGTATACACAGGGTAAGCAGAATTGCAGGATCATATAACATCAGAGCCCTCATTCACAACCATACGACAGGCTATCGTATCGAACACCTGACATTTCGATAACCTGATTTGGCTTGCCCTCAACAGCAAATAGCTGTTCGAAGAATAGCGGGCGTCTATTTGATTTAAACTGACAAAATTTTCGGGTTTTGGACTTGTGAACAGCGTTTAGAAGACTCCTACGATAACAATGATTAATGTTCGATACGATACGGAAGCGTATCGAGTGTTTGTGAGTAGCTATGCAGATCACCTAGAATTAACTGCCTTCATTCAACCTGCATGGACGGAAAAGTTTCAATAACTTCGAAGGGATATGGGCAGAGGTATAAAGCACCTATATTTCGCTAGTAATGTTTTACATCCTGTAATAAAAAGAAAGATAGAAAATACGTTTATTTGCGGTGAAAATGACGCAAAAAAAAAAGAACATAAACTCAAAAAATAAAATAAATAGGTAGGGGGAAACATGCGTCACATCCACGCAAAACGGCTATCGCTCAGCATTATTATATTGTATTGTGTAAATGGTACACAGACTACCTACAGTATTTGTCTGTCCTTCCCGTTTTTAATCCATCCAAAGGTTGTCTTTAAAAGATCGCTCTTAGCGATAAGACCGCCCATTGTGTCACCCATTGTAAAGTTTTCTATATTTATATCTGTAATTTATATGGTGTACATAATAAAGAGTATTCTATTCTATTCTATTCCATTATGCTGCGACCCTATGCAAGAGCCCCAGCGCTGGTTTGGGCGCTGGATTGGTTTGGTTTGGTTTTGGTTGGTTAGAAGGACGAGTCTATACAGGGTCCCATTAAAACAGATGGACAATTTTTAACACAGCGCTCAGTACGTCTAACCAAAGACATCCAAGCAAAAAAAAAAAAACACTGTAACGAAATAAACAACGCGCACACGACTAAAGCAATCGTCCACTCAAGTACACGCGTAAGGTGTGCGTAAGGTCTCATCGCATACACACATAGACAACCCGAGCGGGTATAAAAGACGTGCCCGGCTCGCCTAGCGCAGTTCAACTCTGTGAGGGCTTTGTATCCGACGATTCGGAACTACTCCCTGGCAAGTTGAGCGCTCTGCTTACAATACGTCACGCCTGGTGGTACTTTCGTAACACGGAATATTACCGGTGTGTCGTACTGTTAGCGGAGATATTTTGCTTATAGCGCATCTCGCTATCTATTTATTTTTTTAGGTAGTTAGCTTACTAGTTTTGCTCATTCATTCATTCATTAAAGTCATTGTTGATACATTCTGTTACTTATAGGTATTGTTTACTTATATTGTTTACTCATATTGTTTTAAACCTCATTCCTTGCATTGTATAACTAAGTAGATTACATAGCATTAGCATATTTTTCAATCGCCTAGCTTGCACTGCTTTATTAGCTTTAACTTTTGTTTGTATTACCTACCCTCATTTTTTTTATAATATTGGCTTAAGCATTTTTTTTCCTTTGCTACCTACATTCTGCATTGTAAAACATTCTTGTTATTTGTGTGTTATTACTTATTACAAATATAGGTTTTAAGTATTTCTCCCTGGAGTATTATTTACGAAGAACCCCGTTACAAATTGACGCCCCAACGTGGATCCTCTAAAGAAAAACCTTAGACCTAGACCAACAGCACAAACGCAGAGGTTTACAATACAGGAATACCCGCAGAAAGGGAAGAAAAAAGAAACAATGGATAGTAAGAGTGGTTCTGCTTCAACTTCATCATCAATAACTATGTCGAGTGAACAGTTCCAACAATTACTCACAGCAGTTGCTTCAGGGTCAAAGCATAAGAGTTCCATGATAAGATGTCCAGTAAAATTTAATGGCAATAAGAGCGCTTCTGAGGTCGAGTCTTTTCTAGCAGCGGTGCGTGTGTTCAAGAAGGTAGAGCATATAGAAGATGAAGACGTTTTAACAGGGCTACCATTGATTTTGACGAATGATGCTGCTACTTGGTGGCAAGGCATTCAGAACCAGGTAAAAACTTGGAGCCAGTTTGAAGAACGCTTGCGGCACGCATTTGCGCCCAAGAAGTTGGCATTCAAAATATACCAAGAGTTGGTGGAAAAAAAGCAAAAGAAGGATACATTAACAGAAATATTTGTAGCAGAAAAACGTGCCCTCATAGCTGAATTTCCAGCACCGGGTCATACTGAACAGCAAGAGATAGATTTAGTATTCGGCCAAATTCGTTTTGAGATTAGGGAAAAATTATCCAGAGAAGCTATAGGAAGTTTCGATGACTTATTAGAGAAGGCTAGAGAAATTGAGCGAAATTTAGGTGAAAGAACTGAAGAGAATCAGACGTCTAAAGCAGCAGAAAGCATTCACAAGGGTAAAACTAGATGCAATTACTGCAGACTTCCAGGACACACTTCGGATGTCTGTAGGAAACGTCTAAAAGCTGAGCAGCAGAAACCTGCAGAGAAGTCAGTGGAAACTAAACCCGACGATAAGGTGAAGCCAAAATTTTCATGCTACGGATGCGGCGAACCAGGTGTTGTAAGAAGCCGTTGCCCGAAGTGTAATGCTCAGCGCAAAGGAACGGAAGACATCAATTTCTGTTCTATAAATACTGCAAGTGCCAGATGCCTTAGACCGATAGTGCCCATTAGTATTGGAGATATAAAGGGTACTGGATTTGTAGACACATGTGCTAGATCAAGTGTAGCCTCATATCAGCTTTTCGTGTGTTTGAAGCAAGATGGATATGACTTCACAAAGGAGACCATGACCATAACTTTAGCTGATGGTATACCCAAAATACAGACTGTCTTGACTGTTACAGCGCCTGTTAATATTTATGGAAAGGTGATAAACACTTCTTTCATTGTTATGCCTAAAGCCAAAAGTAACAAGACATTACTGGGAGTTGGTTTCATCGAAGATGCCATGATGGTTCTTAACTTACCTCAGTTGACATGTCGGTTCCTTGATGATCCTGTAAAAGTATATGACTTGAAACAAGAAGATATCTGCGAGACAATGATCGCCGATTTGATAAGCATCGCTTGTTTACCGGAAATAATTTCGCCAATGTCTACTTCACCCGAAAAAGCCGTTACTCCGAAATCGGTAACATCGAGTCTTGTCGAACAAAATTTGTTCCGACCGTATGGTCCCGTGATGACAGTGTCTTCTCCTGACGTATTAGGAAATGCACCTGTACAATCGCAAAGTGAGCCGTTAGTTGGTAATGACGCACCCACTAAATTGGAGATTTGTCAAGCAAGTGCAGCACGTCCACAGACACCTACGTATGGCCCACTAGTACCAATTGAATTTTCTACTCCGCCGAGTAAGCGCCAACGACTGTTTGATGGCTATTCTCCAGTAGTAGATGCATTGTATCAAGATGCTAGAAGGTCGATAGATGAAAGCGCCATAGAATTGTCACCAGACACCAGATGTTTGTTCAATTCACCTAGCACGGATATTTCAGCAATAGATGCCGAAAGGTTTGATTGTGTTCTAAGCAGTGAGGAGTTAGTACGTTTGCAAAATATTTTAGAGAGGAATGAAAGTACATTTGTTCCTAATGGAAAACCTACAACCCAAACGGAGCACTTCATTGACACAGGAGATCATAGACCAATTTCCGTCCCACCGTATCGTTTACCACCTGCAAAAACTCAAATCCTGAAAGATGAAGTAAGCAAGATGCTTGCAGAAGGGATAATAGAACCATGCAACTCTCCGTGGTCTGCACCAGTAGTTATGGTTCCTAAGAAAGATGGTGGAACACGAGTTTGCATTGACTATCGCCAACTTAATGCAGTTACTATACCAGATGTGTATCCACTCCCTCGTATAGATGATCTGTTACACGATGCTAAACCGACACCGTATATGTCTACTATAGACCTCCGCGCAGGTTACTGGCAGATCAGAGTAAAGCAGGAAGACCAATGCAAAACTGCTTTTGTTACGCCATTCGGCATGTACAAGTTTTTACGGATGCCCTTTGGTTTGCGCAATGCACCAGCAACCTTTCAACGATTGATGGATGGTTTCCGTGTGTCTCTGAGCCATGTTAAACTGTTTGTCTATATCGACGATCTCATCGTCCTGTCTCCAACGTTTGAGCAACATCTGAGCGATCTTCAAGATGTCTTCTCCCGACTTCAAGAATATAACTTGACAGCCAATAAGGAAAAGTGCAAATTCTGTTGTTCGAGGGTTAAGTACTTGGGACATTATATTACGCCAAACGGACTACAGATGGATCCTAACAAGGTCAGTGCAATAGTAAACATGACTGCACCTACCAATCTAAAACATTTACTTTCGTTCTTGCAAATGTGTTCTTGGTACAGAAGATTCATCCCCGGATTTGCTAAAGTTGCTGAACCCTTAACCCGTTTAACCAAGAAACAAGCTAAATGGCTGTGGGAAGACGAACAAGAAGGTGCATATGACAAACTCAAACAACTTCTCACGACTAGTCCCATATTGGCTCAAGCAGATGACTCTAAACCCTATATAATTAAAACCGATGCCAGCAACTATGCTATCGGTGCAGTTCTCGTGCAGGGGGAGGGTGAACAGGAGCACCCTGTGGAATACGCAAGTCGATTGCTAAATCAAGCCGAGAGAAATTATTCTACGACTGAACGCGAGGCACTCGCAGTTGTATGGGCACTTAATAAGTTTAGAGGATATATAGAAGGGACGCCTATTACAATCCTGACGGATCATCAAGCCCTCAAATGGCTAATGTCATTAAAATCCCCAACTGGGCGATTAGCAAGATGGGCTCTCCAGTTACAGCCGTATGATATCACAGTAAAGTACATCACTGGGAAGACAAACGTCGTAGCAGATGCGTTATCTCGCCCTAATTGTGAAGCTGATACTAAAGAAAACTGTGGAATATGTAGTGTTGTGATGGATATGCCAAGGAAGAATCCTAAAGAAATAAGAGACGAACAAATGAAGGATAAAAACATTGAGAAGATAGTAAAGGCATTTGAAAGTAATAATGAAGAAGAAGCACGATATTGGTGTCAAAAGGGTTACGTTATGAATAACGGTTTACTATACCGCTACAACCCTGTTGGTGATACTGATAATAGTCAGATTCTTGTGCCAGAACAAGAACAAACCAACGTTATAACAGCATATCATGATGAACCCACTGCCGGTCATTATGGTACAGACAAAACGTTTGCTAGAATAGCTCAACGTTATTATTGGAAAGGCATGAGAAAGGACATCGAAAACTATGTTCGAAACTGTTTGTCATGCCAGAGATACAAACCGTCGAACATGAAACCAGCTGGACTCCTTCAAACATCTGCAATGAATAAAAGATTTGAAGTACTCGCTTTCGATCTATTTGGCCCATTACCTACGTCAACCAGTGGAATGACCTGGATACTCATCGTTGAAGATCTTGCTTCTAGATGGGTAGAATTATTCCCACTAGAACATGCAACTGCAACTAATTGCGCGATGACTCTCATTAATGAGGTATTTTTAAGATACGGCATGCCACGAAGGATAATCAGCGACAATGGCACACAATTTGTTAGCGCTGTTATGCAGCAAGTTGCCTACTGCCTTGACATTAAGCATGCATTTACGCCCGTCTACCATCCTGAAACAAATTCGGTAGAACGCCGCAACCGAGATCTTAAAACCCAGCTCGCCATACTTGTAGGAGATGATCACCGGACCTGGTCAGAGAAACTTCCAAGCATCCGATTTGCGATGAACACTGCAGTTTGTTCTTCAACTGAGCATACTCCAGCATACCTTACATTCGGTCGAGAATTAAGAACGCCCGATGATAATGAACACGATCTACGTGAAATAATCTCGTCAGAAAATTTCATTCCTGAAATTACACCTAAACTGTTAGTATTAGCAGAAACATTAAAAAGAGTTAAAGAAGTACAAGAAGGAAATGAAGAAAAGCGAAAGGAATATGTAGATAAAAACAGAAGACCTAGCCCTAAATATAAACCTGGAGATCGAGTTCTTGTTGACACACACACCCTCAGTAAGACCGTCCAAGGATTCAGCTCAAAACTTGCCCCACGTCGAGATGGCCCTTATATAATTTTGAAGAATCACGGACCAAGCTCTTACCATGTCGCAGACCCTAATACACCAAACCAGAGTGTAGGGCTATACCATTCATCTGCATTACGCCCTTTCCAAAGTGACACTGAGAGTCCACTACCAGCGCCAGCTCGGCCAATTCGAAAGCGTGGACGACCACCTAAAACAGCAGACCCACTAACCTCACAACTTCCGAAACCCACTCGAGGACGACCACGACGGGATACTTCGAGTCTGCCTTCCTCGTCGAGACGTCTTCGGAGCCAGAGGGGGAGATTGTAACGAAATAAACAACGCGCACACGACTAAAGCAATCGTCCACTCAAGTACACGCGTAAGGTGTGCGTAAGGTCTCATCGCATACACACATAGACAACCCGAGCGGGTATAAAAGACGTGCCCGGCTCGCCTAGCGCAGTTCAACTCTGTGAGGGCTTTGTATCCGACGATTCGGAACTACTCCCTGGCAAGTTGAGCGCTCTGCTTACAATACGTCACGCCTGGTGGTACTTTCGTAACACGGAATATTACCGGTGTGTCGTACTGTTAGCGGAGATATTTTGCTTATAGCGCATCTCGCTATCTATTTATTTTTTTAGGTAGTTAGCTTACTAGTTTTGCTCATTCATTCATTCATTAAAGTCATTGTTGATACATTCTGTTACTTATAGGTATTGTTTACTTATATTGTTTACTCATATTGTTTTAAACCTCATTCCTTGCATTGTATAACTAAGTAGATTACATAGCATTAGCATATTTTTCAATCGCCTAGCTTGCACTGCTTTATTAGCTTTAACTTTTGTTTGTATTACCTACCCTCATTTTTTTTATAATATTGGCTTAAGCATTTTTTTTCCTTTGCTACCTACATTCTGCATTGTAAAACATTCTTGTTATTTGTGTGTTATTACTTATTACAAATATAGGTTTTAAGTATTTCTCCCTGGAGTATTATTTACGAAGAACCCCGTTACAACACTGATTAAAAGTGATTTTATTTTGACCTAAAATAATAAATTGCCGGCACATTAGTGTATTTTCGTTAGCTGATTATTTTTTTTCTTGTATCTAATGCGTTTTTCTTATACTTATATTTTTTTATCATATTTTGGTGGTCTGAATGATTTCTAAAAGTTTGCCCATCTATTTTAATGAAACCTTATATGTATATCGCCACAAACGGGGCACCAATTCAAAATTCACTCTCCTACTTAAGAGCTCAACTGATACTAATGAGATACAATTACTCTTTCTATTGTCACCGACCTTAACAGACGGGGGAGGATGGGGAGGGGGGGGGGGGGGGTTAAGAACTAATTCCTTATGGCAAAACCATAAAATAAATTGTTAATGTCCCAAATAAATAACACTTTGCCCGACCTGTGGATTGAACCCACGACCGGTTATCAATCGCACTCGCGACGGCTAGACCAAAGCGGCATTCAGTTCAATCTTAATGTTCTTATAATAATGATAAACAAGCAAGCTATTATTACTAAAACAAATTAGGTGATAATAAACAACATTTTACGACTTTATTATCACCTAATTTGTTGTTGACATGTGAAGTAAAAACAGCTGATACAGGGTGTATCAGTTGCTTATCATAGAAGAAGTCGTTAAAAACGTCTCTTGGAGCAATGTTTACTACCTACTTTACTTAATATATAGACTTTTTGGCTTAGATAAGCTATAGAATCTTTATTACATTTACTAAGAAACTAACATAAATAGCCGAAAGGCTGAGGCTTATGTCAAGACTTAAGTTAGACTATCCCTGTATCCATACTAATATTATAAATTCGAAAGTAACTCTGTCTGTATGTTACCTTTTCACGCCTAAACCGCTGAACCGATATAGATGAAATTTGGTAGGTATAGACATAGCTTTAGTCCCGGGAAAGGACATAGGATACTTTTTATCCCGATATTCCCACGGGATTGAGACATGCGGGTGAAACCGCGGGGCGCAGCTAGTAAAAATGTATTTCATATAAACCTACATTAACACTTATGAAACGGCAGAAGCTAGCTACACGGTTCTAATAGGTCGTTTGATATGGAGATGAGTCGGCAAGAAAGTCCACGGTTACTCTTTTAAAAACAATTAGCTTTTACAATTTGCAAATGTCAGTGTTCAATGTTATGGGAGGACAGTGTAGGCCTGTCAACAAATACCAGGTAGTTAACAATATAGGAAATGCCCAACAAAGTATCTTGTTGCCAATAACGTACCTAAGTTACATCCAAAAAAAAATCTGTTTTGAAATTGTTTTGACGAGGTCTGCTCACGGCCTAGACGTTTGTTAGGCGAGAGGGTAGTTAAAAACATAATTAGGTACATACATATTTATATTGAAGTAACAAATATTCAGCTTGAAAAATGTACCCATGTACAATACAGAATTTAAGGTTTCATAAAATGTTAAACCCGAAATTGATTTTGAAAAATCGAGATTACCTAACTCTGCGAAAAGCAAAAGTTATCAAAAGATTTTTGTTGATAGAATTATCCAATTATTGGAATTTTATAATCATATATATTTTCAATATATTATTCAATAATCTGTATGCCCAAGAGGCTGATCATGGAATGAACATTAGTAAGTATATAATTATGTATGTAACCCATGTATCACAAATAAACGATTTGATTCGAAAGATCCCAAACCCTGAATAAAGACGTAACATACAACACAAGTATTAAAACATTTCCAATCATACACACTGCTAGTCCCATTAAGGTAAAGCGTCGTAGACGTCTCGCCCACCGAGTATCATTGACCACGAGCGTCGAACTCTAACCTTCAACTGTTGCCTTGGTACTACGTAAACACACGATGCAATGGGGAAAAATATTGCAGAGATTCAAGTTTTGTGGGCATAAGAGAAACTGAGAAATTATTATTATAATGAGCCTGTTATGTCCCACTGTAGGGCAAAGGCCTCCCTTTCGTACTTCCATATTCTCCTGTATCTTGCTACATCTGGCCAAATCTTTAGATAGGCGCGTCCAATTCGTCACGCCATCGCCAAGCTGAGAAATAAAAAATAATAAAAACCGACCGGCCAAGTGCGAGTCGAACTCGCACACGAAGGGTTCCGTCACCGTCACAAGACAAAAAACGCCGAATAAACATTTTTTTTGTGGAGAAACGATTTAATTTTAATTAAGTCAATTTTTATTACTTGTTGTTATAGCAGCAATAGAAATACACACACTGTTAAAATTTCAACTTTCTACCTATTAACGGTTCGCGAGATACAGCTTGCTGCCAAAAACGCCGAAAAAAAATAAATTTATTTTTATTATTTGTTGCTATATCAGCAACAGAAATACACACTGTTAAAATTTCAATGTTCTACCTGTTACCGTTCATAAGGTACAGCCCGCTGACAGACAGACGGACAGTGGAGCCTTAGTAATAGGGTTCCGTTGGCACCCTTTGGGTACGGTGTAAAACACAACGTGAAAAGTTGGAAATTAAATGAAATACACAAAATAACCTGTTATCAAATTTAATACCATCATTATATCTATGGTCTTCTTTGCAGTCAGGTAAAACTTCGACTAGCTGCGGACGAATACAAAATTAAATGAATAGTTGATAGAATATGTCTATCATCAAAGCATATTGTTTAATTTGCTGACGATGAGATTAAGAAGTTTCTCTAAATCTAATGTAAGAACTATAACCAAAGCGTTATCACGTTGAACAGCTACCTACAAAGTTTTATTTTAATAAAAACTTTTGTAACGGTGCATAAAAAAATTGAAACAAGATTTAAAGAAAATCTGGAAATGGAAAAAAAAAAGTATAATTATCAATACAAACAACAAACCAAGGAAACTTTAATAGAACAACAGAAAAATGAGCTAGAAATCACATGACTCATAATCAATTCACAACTAGAATCAATATTCTGTTTTAAGGTAATTTTTGACGATCAAAAGTGTCTTTTATGTGCCTATTTGAAATAAATGCTTTGACTTTTGACTTTCAAAACGGTAAAGGACAATAATGTAATAATGTAAATTCAATTAGGTACTGAAAATAAAAATTGGAACTCATATCCTAATAATGAATCATCACCTACATAAGAAAAATATTTAAATTAGCCCCAGCAATAATCAGAACAAACCAGAAAAAATATTTAAGCAAAAAAGGGTACCTCCTAACAGTATAGGTATTAGGTATAGATCCTTTAAATTAAGTGAACTGAGCCGTGACCAAAGAATTAAAATTAAGCTTCAGTCATGCCCTTTTTTTGCGCCAACCGGCTATTATTCCATAATCTTTTCGACCCGGCCCCACAATTAGCTAAAAATAATTGGGATCAATAAAAGTCAGGTCCTAAAAAAACTCGGAACGAATAATCTAACATTTGTTTTTCGGGCGTAACCGATTCCTGTACGTATAGAGATATACAAGATAATGCTACCATTCAATTTGATAGGGCTATTGTTCAACAATAGGATAGTACCAGCAAGAACTGACGTTGAAAATGAAATTAAAGCTGTGGAATAAATTCTAAATTTGTGTCTAGAAATTGGAAACGATGAGCTATGAATTTAGACAAGACTGCATAAAGAAACAACAGTGGATTATATTTTAAAGAATCAAGTTGTCTTCTTCTGAGTCGCGTTCTTCATTACTAAACTTCGTGTCCCTGAAAGGCTTTTATGGCTTTAAGTAGTACGATTTTCTTCCACTTCGTTCGGTTCTCAGGCTTCTTTCAGGGTGGTCGTAATAGAGAATCCAGTGACGGCGGTTACTTGGTCTGACCAGCGGTTAGGTGACCGGCTGCGAGGTCTTTTCTTATCTACCTTGCCCATTACCACCAATTTTTCAAGATTACCTGGTTCCCGACGGGCAATGTGACTCGGAGATAGATTTGTTCGTTCTCTCAAGTTCTCAGTAGGTGCAAAACTTATACAGGGTGACTGGAAATTAGTGGCGGAGCCGTTAAGGGGAGGTAGTCTAGGGTTTTTCCGACAGATATCACTATGAGACCTACCGTCCTTACTTAACCCTTTCCAAGATATTCCTACTTAAAGAGATAGTAATAAATCCTAAAAAAAAGTGATTTTGGCCTACTTTTTTTTGTTTTGCAACAAAGATATTCTAAATAAGTAATATTAATTGTAAAATTTCCGCTACTGTCATTATTTTATGCAAAAACTGCTAAACAAAAAGTAGGAATATCTTGGAAAGGGTTAAGTAAGGACGGTAGGTCTCATAGTGATATCTGTCGGAATAACCCTAGACTACCTCCCCTTAACGGCTCCGCCACTAATTTCCAGTCACCCTGTATAACATTTAGAAGCAACTGTCACCAGAGATTAGTATAACCATACCACGAAAGAGAAACGAAAACGTTTTCCTTACAACAGTAAGGAAAACGTTTTCGTTTCTCTTTTTCTTTTACCTACCTTATCTTTTTTTTGTTTTACTTTAACACGGTTCCCGTAGGAACCAGTTGATTGTCTTGGTCCGGTTTTCGATACTGGAAACCGGCCTTCAACATAATTTAATTCGAGGATCTCGGGTTCGACATCCTACCTCCATCCAGAAACATATTGGACACCTTCGTCGGCTCTGGGATCCGGGACTCTCAAAGTCCCTGGCGCCCATTTACTAGATATTAACATAAACAATAACTGGAAGGTTGAGGTTGTGAACTTGTACCAATATTCATATAAGTACACATTCAATATGAAACATCGGTAAACTTTATTATTTGTGTCATGTTTTTATAATCGACGACTTAACGACTCGACTCAAAGTAAAGTGTGAGCTTTAATATCTAGGTAATCAGGTAATCAAAAAACGAGTGAAAGAAGTTGGTGGCGCGATGAGTAGGTAGGTACGCGTTACTGACGTTACTAACGCGTCGACCACTTCAGACCAGTTGCAAGACGACGCAGCGCTGATGCGGCAGGCAGTTCTGGGGCTTCTCAAGACCAACTAAGTACAGCCCGCATATCCTTAGTCGCTCCCACGAATCATGGGCAGCGCGCTGTTGAAATGGTAGGGCCCATAGTCGCCGACGCGTTGTACACTAGCAGACTTTACAGGGTCGACTAGTAAACGCTGAGTCGACCGCCATCTGTAATTTTCACCAGTATTTGACATTAAGGTGTCAAAAACCGCATTTTATTTGGACAGTGTGGTGACCGTTCACCGCTTCCT
Source organism: Amphipoea oculea (assembly GCA_945859645.1). Taxonomy (NCBI): domain Eukaryota; kingdom Metazoa; phylum Arthropoda; class Insecta; order Lepidoptera; family Noctuidae; genus Amphipoea; species Amphipoea oculea. Next base: position 1,688,546 of record OX243878.1, on the reverse strand, counting down.
TAGGAAATTTTCGGTGTCGAGTTGACGACTCTGCCGCTGAACCGAAAGTTAGAGTGGAGGTGATGTTTGAATGGTGTCGAGTTGATATGATGTGCGAAGGTCATTCATTCATTTGTTAGTTTTATGCCGTCAATATTGTATTCTCACCTTGATATTTCATCATTCAGAATCTGATTACTGAGCAATAAGTTAAAGGTTTGACTAATATAAGCATGCATACACACGTCACGTTGCAGTATACAACTAATTTACATCCGTCAACTCACACACCAGGTCCAGTTGAAAGCCAGCGTCAGGCACTAGTTACACTAGCACTAGTTGGCACTAGTAGTAGTCTGGCATTTTTGCTGAACTGGCCCTTTTTAGCGCAGCCGAGAGGCACACATTCCTGCTTATTTTTTTTTTACATCGGACTTAATACTTTTTTATTTAATCTTTAGTTTTTATTTGATGTATGTATCTGGTGTATTGTGTCTTTTAGTCTGTGCTAAATAAATGTCTTTTATTTATTTCTTTCTTTACCTAGTGGTAGTACATAATATGTAGTACCACTACATAGTCTACGTCTAGGTATTTCCAATATTAATTATACGACGTGCTATAAGCCCCGCCCCCTCTGCGGTCATGTCGAACTTCAGCATTAATAATCAGCTTCGATCAATGTGGATGCTGATGCTGATGTTGAAAATGATGCTGAAGTTCCGCGGATGCTGATGCTGATGTTCGCAACAACCCTGGTTCTAAGTCTAAAAATACGGCTGATTATTCCCAGACAAAGATTATTTTTAGACTCAACGAGAAAATAAGGTCAGTTCTAGCCAGAAATAAAACATGATGATAAAGGAATAGAATAGAATAAAATACTCTTTATTATGTACACAATATAAATTACAGACATTAAATATAGAAACTTACAATGGGAAGGATAAATAATCTCTGTAAAGAATACGAGTAAAAAACAAATTCTTATAGGATCAGGTTCAATAACCTCCAGCGCTGATTTCCCAAACAGTCCTGCTTCATATCAGAACGTCAATCTTTATTTATTGGCTTTAGATATTCAAGCCAGCAGACCGAATAATCATTAGGTAATAATATTATGTGTAAAAAATCTATTTTAGATTGTCTGAGCCAGATTCGCGCCCCACATGCTCAATTTTCTTTATTTTTACCAGCAAGGTCTAAATAATGCAGTATTTCGAATGCCATCTATGTAGTCATAATTAGCCCTATAAAGTTCCCACTGCTGGGACACAGGCCTCCTCTCAGTGACAGCGAGTGGGCCGTAATTCACCACGCGGGCCCGGTGCGGGCTGGTGGATATCACATGTCTTCGAATTTTTTGGTTCTAGGACATGCCGGTTTCCTCACGATGTTTTCCTTCACCGTGTTGAGAGCAGTGGTGATGAAATAATTTACACAAAGTTAACTGCCTGTCTGGATTCGAACTTACGAGCTACAACTCGTAAGTCGTGTCCATTACCACTGGGCCACCACTGCTTCATTTATGTATATTACCACCAAATTACATAGACTATTTCCTGGAGGTAGAAAAAATTTGTTATTATCTTTAGGTAATCGTAAATAAGTAGACGATTTTCCTAAAATAAAAAAAAATACAATTAATAAATCAATGTGTAGTGTGTGAGTTAAAATAATCACAGAATGTAAAAAACACCCTGCAGATGGCTATTCTTTTCCCGAACCCTTGGATATAAATACCCTCACTATTCTCATTACAAACTCAAACTTATTTCAATTAAACCATTACGGGCACTTTTGAATTGTCAAAATTAAGTAGTCGGTCAGTTAGTCAGAAAGTTGAAGCTAGTTGCCCATTCCAAAGCGTATATATCTATGGAGAAGAACGGGCAAGAAACTCCATGGACACTCTTTTTAAATCAAGATATTACAAAATCCTTGGTACATTATTCTTGTTGCTTCTATATGTGAAAACAATGTAAAAAAAAAAACACATAAATGAAGAAACAATACAAGAAATAAGATTAAAAATAAGCCTTGAAAATAAGAGATGACCAGTCTCAACCGACGGCGCCCGTTCATGAACATGACGCGATTGATTACAGATTGAGAGTTGGTCAAAGCCAAAATGCTCGTTCCAAAGTAGCCCCGCAGTGTGAGTACTCAGCATCAAGCACGTAATAATAAACAATATTGTTCATGCTTCGATGAACACGCTGGACTACGCACTACCGTCGAACATAAATACAAAACAACTCCACAAAGTCTCAAAAATGTAGTCATCCATCGTCAAAAATAAACTAGTTTTTAAATAAAACGGCGCAACTAATTCAATCAGTTCCCTTTGTTTTTAAACTACGCAATTTTTAACACTTGAATTGCGACAAAAAATATAAACGGTTATAGAAATTACGTTAGCAGGCAGTGTTTAATTTTTTGTATGGTTAGAAGGCACAAACAATTAGGGTTGCCTTTTGCTTGTTTTTGTCATGGCACAGTTCTGTTAAAAATGTTTTACTCGCCGTAACTTTTTAGAATTTTGTACCCAAAGGGCGCCAACGGAACCCTATTGCTAAGCCTGAGCTGTCCGTCCGTACGTCTGTCTGTCAGCAAGCGGTATCTCATGAACCGTAATAGGTTGAAATTTTCACAGAATGTGTACCTATTTCTATTGCCGCTATAACAACTTAATAAAAATAAAATAAAAATAATCAAAATTAAAGGTGGTCTCTATACAAGATACGTGGTTTTTTCGACGTTTCTGCCTTGTGGTACGGGACCCTTTATGTGCAAGCCCGACTCCTACTTCGCCGGTTTTTCTTTAATCTGCTGTTACGGCCCCGCCACCGCCAGATGGCGCACGGCAGGACTTTCCGCATCCATGCCTGCGAAGCCATACCGCATTTCCACTTCGCGCCGCCAGGGGGCCAGTCATGGTCGTCGTCTCGCCTACATCGGAGACGTCACGTCATCGTCATATTATTATCATTAATTAAAGTAAAGTAAATTAAATTCATGAACCATCAGTCCATTTATTTCGAACATAACACAGCGGCAACAGCCGATACATCTGCCAAACAATAACGCAACTTTTTCCACTTCGTAAAAATTAATTAAGTTTCCGATTCAGTCACAGAAAAACAAACAAGTAGGTACCTACTTAATTAAAAAAAAAAACCTTATAAAGAGAAAAAATAAGATCATAAAGACAAGAATTTAAAACGGTTGGTTCCACTGCATGACTAAAAACATTCTTAAAACATAGGTGCTCAAACAAAAGATTATGATGTGCTTCGATAATTGATTTTCAGAACAAATTATTACATCAAAGGGAACTTCAGAGAGAATTGTCAAAGTAATTTGTCAACGAGCCTGCATAAAAGCCGGTCGTTCATAATTTGTTCCAAGAAATCTGCGAGTGGGTTTTTATTTAGAAAGTACGTATGGAAAGACAATTATTCGTCCTTCACGGTAATTTCTTTTGCAGTGCATAGAACTGTGCTAGGCATAAAAAATCATTTTGTTGTTAGGCTAATAATATTTAGTCGAGTTATTTCTCATGTCACTTTAATGAAGTACGTATTCGCAGATCGATGGGATTCCCCGATGTTGCGGAGGTGGTTGCAACTCACGCTGAATTTTTGTTGTATTGTGTTAAAAACTTCTGTAATCTACTAATACTAGAAGTTAAGGTGATTGGATACTGACACTTTTTCATACATTCTTTCGGGGTACAAATCTCGAAAAATAAACGATTTTTGCAGAATAAAAGCACGTATATTAAGTTGTTATGACTTATTATTGACGCATATCGACAAAAACCTATAAAAAAAACACTATTTCCAGGATATCTAGGCCTGACAAAATCGATAAATTTTTCTATGTGTGCGCGGCCGGAACACGCCCTCTGCAGGATATTTCAAAGAACTATCGAGAAGCAGAACACAAATTTTTGCTAAGGTTATCAACAACAATTGATCTTGCTCGTTAGATGGCGTTGTTTGTCAATGTCAAACAGGTTGGCCAATTTTATAATAAATCGTTGAATTATGCGTGTTTTTTTTGACAAGTTGCGAATCGTTGGTAGGAGGTATGCAATATTTCTTACAAGGCTGGCGCGGTGGCTCTGCCCGCGCAGTTATATATTAAATCAATTTATCAATTGAATCATGAAGTGCGAAAAAATGCTTTACCTACTTATTGATAGTATTTGCGATCTACCCTGGGTTCGATATTACTGTATTGAATGTATGTACCTACATACTAAGTTTATGTACCTAAGTACCTACATAAATGTAAGTACTAACTTACACTTGAACTGTCTTCGAGAAATTTTCTGAATTAAAAATCTTTCTGCATTAGGCTGGTAAGTACCTATTGAGAGAGCCCTTCCCAGTTCCCACTGTTCCCAGACCGTCTATCCTATCGTCAACGCGGGCATAGTCAAAAGCTTGTTCACAGAACACTATTACCTTTCCCTAGCGGAGCTAAGCTTGTTTTTGTTGTTCAATCCAGCGCATTGTTTGAAAAAGAGGCAAAGCAAAAAGAGAGAGATAGCGCCTGAACGCTCGGTTGGCGTTCGGTTCGGGTTCGGTAACTTCCGCCGCTCACTCGCAGGCGGCAGCATGGACTTTGGGCGGCAGGCCCGGCCGGCACTATTGATATCTATTCTGTGATTGGAGCGCTTGGGTGGGTTAGCCATTCATTCATGATGTCGCATCGCACCTCGCATGCGCCTCGCTACTTGGCCGCGCGCATAAATGCACTAGTTTTGTAAATTGCTCTGCATGCAGGTACATATAACTACATACCTATAGTACGGACGAAGCGCTTGGCCCCGCGCCGGGGAGATGTGTGTTTGAATTTTTATCAATCTAGGTACCTACCGAACTAGCGTTATTTTTGACTATATGGAAATTATTTATAATATACACAAATACTTTAGCTTTTTCATATTATGTTTGTTCCTAACTAATATTATAAATGCGCAATTGACTTTGTTTGTTCCACTTTCACGCTAAAACGGCTGAGCTGAACGGATTTACTTAGATGAAATTTGGCACATGGGTAGACCATGACCTGCGGGGTAATTGCGTAACACACTATCAGTAGCAATGGCTTTCATTTTGACAGTTCAACAACATTCATTGCATCATTTACGTTTTTGAGCAAAAACATTTTTCGAACCATAGAAATGATATACATTATGTTTCGAACATAGGTAATGCAAAGCAATGGATTAGCAATATTCTTCAAAATGATTCAGATTGAGATTGATAATGATTGTGTTACGTAGGTAATTAGAATGCTGGGTTAGGATTACGACATAGGATACTTTTTATTCCGGTAGTACGATTTCGTGGGATAATCTCCGACATCCACGCGGGCGAAGCTGCGGGAAAAATCTAGTACCTCCATAAAGTACGAAAAAGTAAAAGTAAATAATTTTATTCTACCTATGGAGTAGAGTAGCAGTACCTACCTAAATAAATTCTTAATTCCGCGTTCCGTTACCTAATCTCAACTTCTTCAATAGACGTATTGAAGAAGTTGAAATTAGGCAACGGACTTGTATAAAATGTAGGTACGTACCGTATATAAATGTAATACCTAGTACCTACTTGTACCGCGCAGTACCTACAGGCACAAAATATAGAGAGTACCTACAGACTGCCATCCGCGCGAGACACGCGTAGCTGTGAAGTGCAAAAATGGAGTAACAAAAAACCGGCCAAGTGCGAGTCGGACTCGCCCATGAAGGGTTCCGTAGCAGCAAGTAACATAATATAAAAGTTCTTGTAGTTCGTTGTAACTTTGTGAAAGGTAAATTGCGGTTTTTGATTTATGACGTATTAAAAAAAAACTACTTACTAGATCTCGTTCAAACCAATTTTCGGTGGAAGTTTACATGGTAATGTACATTATCTATATTTTTTTAATTTTATCATTCTCTTATTTTAGAAGTTAGAGGGGGGGGGGGGGGGACACACATTTTACCACTTTGGAAGTGTCTCTCGCGCAAACTATTCAGTTCAGAAAAAAATGATATTAGAAACCTCAATATCATTTTTGAAGACCTATCCATAGATACCCCACACGTACAGGTTTGATGAAAAAAAATTTTTGGAGTTTCAGTTGTAAGTATGGGGAACCCCAAAATTTATTGTTTTTTTTCTATTTTTGTGTGAAAATCTTACTGCGGTTCACAGAATACATCTACTTACCAAGTTTCAACAGTATAGTTCTTATAGTTTCGGAAAAAAGTGGCTGTGACATACGGACGGACTTATTGTAGTACCTATAAGCTAAAAAATACGATCATTTCCTTTCTTGCTGTTTCATTCTCAACAATGAATCAAATAACTAGATACGAGTACCACTACTACACTAGTTTTTTGTGTTTTTTGTTTTGTGTGTTTTTTGCCAAAGTTGACAACCCCAGCGCGACCGCCGAGCGTAGGTATGAAAAGTGCAAGTACCAAATTACCTTTCTGTTTTGTGCGGTTGATCAAATAAAGTAATCTGAATACAGTCATTTATATTTACGGTACCTACTTTGAACAAAAAACATTTGTTGTTAATTTTTGTCTCTGTCTGTTTATTCCGGCTAATCTCCGAAACAGCTAGACTGATTTTGACGAGACTTCCACTGGCAGATAGCTGATGTTATAAGTTCCGCGAAAAAAAATAGGTGAAAATAAATGAAATTCAATACGTACAGACGCAAGTACATCAATCTACTACCGCGGTAATATTACCTATTATGCGAGTCATACCTACGCGCCGCGAGTTCGGTTTACACTCGGTAAACAAACAGTCTCGAATGCTCCACAGTGACGAACGGACGCCGGACGATGTGATGGTTTTGTACGCAGTTACGAGCGTAGACCATATAGGTACATACCTACTGTTTGACAAATTGTACAGAAGACCGAGGAGTACAGTCAGCCACTGTGTATGGCATTTGTGGACTACGAGAAAGCCTTCGATTCCATCGAAGTATGGGCAGTTCTGGCCTCTCTGCAATGATGTCGAATTGACTGGTGCTACATCGAAGTGTTGAGATGTTTGTATGATGCTGCAACGATGACTTTCCAGATCCAGGATCAGAAAACCAGCCCCATCCAACTGCTCAGGGGGGTGATACAGGGGGATGTCATATCCCCTAAATTGTTTGTGAAATACTAGAAGAAATACTAAAATTCACGGCAGTAGTACTTATATGTCACGAAATCAAAATCACAGCTGAGTAGACTTTACGAGTAATAGTCGACCAACTTTTAGTTGCAATGTATGGGAGGACATGATTTTCAACTACAATGTTAAGCTTGTTCTTGGGATAAATTCATTTCGACTACGGAACTCTTCATTGTGGTCCGACATGGACTTGGCCGGTTTTTCCTTGCTAATTTTAATGTAACTTAGGGTGTAAATAAGTACCTAATAAAAGATGTATAGAATCTTCAAAACAAAGTCGGTACCAACAAAGCTCAATATCGAAGAGAGAGAAGAGTTCAATAAACTTTATTTGCAACTAGCTGCGCCCAGCGGTTTCACCCGCATAAGTTTCGATCCCGTGGGAATATCGGGATAAAAACTATCCTATGTCCTTCCCCATACCTACCAAATTTCTTCTAAATCGGTTCAGTGGTTTAGGCGTGAATAGGTAACATACAGACAGACAGGCAGAGTTACTTTCGAATTTATAATATTAGTATGGATATAATATAGTATAAGTATATACAGGGTTATTGGAACAACACTAACATGGTCATTGTACTCATCATTATGAACAATTTTTTTTACTATGGGACCAAACCTGAAATCGCGAAAAAAAATCAGCTGTTCCCTACATTTATGTTCGTATAGGTAACTCGTCAAAATGTAGGGAACAGCTGATTTTTTTTCATTTTCTCATTTGAAATTGGAATTGTTGGTTTGAGTGGACGCTGGTGTATGTGAATTTGTTGGTTTTTAGGCTAAACATACAAACACACGTAAATAGTAAACACATAATACATATTACACATAACACTTATATACATATACATACACATACACACAACAGTAATAAAATTACACTAATAATTAAATACCCACAACCGTGTGTACACGGCCTAATAATTTCACGCGTCTGTACACTGCCTTACTGCCTGCGACGGCGGGCACGCTGGGCTGCGGTTGAATGATACATTATTATTATACCTACGAGTGACCGAAATTCGCGGAATTCCGTCGCGCCGCTCTGCATCTCTCGCGCACGACTCAAATAAACATTTTATATATTTTGTTTTATAGTAGCGTTTAATTATACAAAGAATCTTAACTGTCCCGTTGGTTTCGTGGTCACAAGTGCATCTGCCGTTCTCGGGGTCCTGGGTTCGATTCTCAGGTCGGACAGTGTTATTAAAAATGGGTTTTTCCCGTTAGGAGTTTCTTTACTCTTTTTCTTTTTTTTTTGCCCGGAGTTTGGAAATTGGTGGCGTAATACCCCCGTGCCTCGGAAAGCACGTAAAGCCGTTGGTCCTGCGCCTGTTCTCTCTCCTGTATTTGCGCACACACTTGTGCACTATAATATCTCCTGCAAACCTGGCTAATCTTCTTTGAAATTGGCCACCGTGACCGAAATCGGTCAGGGGATTTATTATTATTTTATTATTTTTAAACCTAAACCTACCCTAACACACTACAAAAGCACCCTTAGAATAATTGAATAAGCAACTGACAACCCTTGTAGCAATCAAGTATTCTTTTCTTCGGTTTTTACTATAAAAAGTACGCTTTTCTTTAGAGAATGAAGGACAGTCATAAAAATATTTTCGTAAAAATATTTTATTTTAATTAACGCCACCTCTGGAAAACAAGTTCACAAACCAAGTTTATGAATACAACGCCATCTAGTTATATCGCAAGTAAAACTATACACGTAGTGTGTAACTGTACATGTGTGTGTAAAGACATAGTAAAGATATAAAGTGAAACGGCTAAATGTTTAGGGGTACAAATCTTTGTATGTGACGAGTTAACAAGCAAAGTGAATATCTAAAAAGATTATGTTAATGCGTTAGTTGACGCATATAATAAAGTTGTTTCGCAAAGCTTTCTGAGTTAGGCGTAAAAATTGAAAATGTTCGAAGTGCGAATGTGCCGCCATCTAGCGATAAAGTGGCTGGGAGATCATGTATTGAATAGCCTTAAGTAAAAGTTTTGGGGATGTATGAAGAAGCCTCCTCGTGTAGCGCAGTTTGTTCCGCCAGTTACTCAACTGAACGCTCGCGCTCGGCGCATCCTGGACAGTCACACCCAACACCTTATTTGACTGGCCAATTCTTCCCTTGCGGTGGTAGGGCTAACGCCCGCCTAGTTTGCAACCACCCTGCCACCGGAGTCCGGCGTCAAGGGGCCTGCTGTGTTTCGTCGATGCGTGGGAGTTCCAGTGCCTTAGGCATCTTCTGGGCACGCTTGTTCCATCATAGACCTCATCCATCGCTTTCCATCAGGCGTGATCGAGGTCAAGAACGGGCCCAATCAGCAATGAAAAAACAAATTAAAAAAAAAATTGTTACTAACCATATTATGGGCACAGAATACTTAATAGTGTCTGAAATAAAGGTTCTTTATTCTATTGTATTATCTGTATTTAACTGACATGGCCGTGAAAGTTGTCATTATACTTTGACAACTGTCTATTTAATTTTGAACAGCTCACTTGATATTCAGCGGTCAACCAGAACGGATTAAATCCATATATTACTACGCAATCTGTGTTTTACTCGAGAAAACCCCTGCACTGTTCCTTGTTAACCTTTAACGCAGTCGCTCCATATAAAATACTGGTATTCAGCTGCATCCGGTTAGACTAGAAGCCGACCGCAAAATAATTGGGAAAAGGCTAGACCTAGGTAGATGAGGTGATGATATTAGTAATATGACACTTGCATCGCAATCGCCAGTGCATATTTTCATTCCTGGGTTCTATTTCTAAGCCAAAACACCGCCTTACCTGCAGCAGTTTGGAATTGTGCCCAATAATAGGCATTAGGTACACCTCTTCTAACATAATTCTGAATGCTTGCCGTTATCAGGTAAATGAGACAGCTTCAACCCTGTTAACCCCTGGTATAGATAAGGTCTCACTATCAATCAATAGTGGCCAAGTGGTAACGGAACGTGAGTTGTAGGTCGTAGGTTCGAACCATAGATCGGAATAGGTAGAGCTGTTTTACGTACTTGCTTAGAATAATTGTATGGTTAGAATAATATGGATATTCCCCGAGTCCCGGGATTTGGTTTTTAAGTAGTAAAATCATAAAAAACTATTCACGCCTTCGGGACAAATGAAAGATTACACATCCTTTCTGACGGGTAAATATAAGAAGGACGGGATTAAGGATAGTATAATAAATAGATAACTTGATTCATTAAACCACATATATTTTTTTACGTAACAATGGTGCCGATTTTCTTGTCACAAATGCCTCTAAACTAGACTAAAAATCACTAAAATTTAATTTATTCCTGTCAAGCGACAATTTCCCATTGTGAAATTGACGAAAGTGACGCAACTTAACTATATTTTGACAGCACTAAGATGGCACTGAGTTATTAATCTATTGAAGATGGCAATTTTGCTATTCTGAATTTCACGTTTTTCACCTAAAATTTTGATTGTCTAACTAAATCTGACTATTTTTAATCGCGATTAAAAAGGTGTGGAATAAAATTAGTTGTCATGAATAGAAATTCACCAACACCTCGACTTCAGGTGCAAAAACAGTACTGTCTGTATCGTTTTTTTTTTCTTTTGCTTATATCTCGAAAATGGTGTGTCCTATCGCAAAAATAATGAAAATTTCGACCCCCTTTATAAAACCCATAAACTCCTAAAACTCAACAGGTAGGTAATAATTTTTCATATTTTCCATGCAAAAAGTGAAAAATTCCTTAAAAAACACGTCAAGGCTGCCCCCTCCGCGCCTGTGGCTCTAAAAAAACAACTCACGGGGTAGGGAAAATAAGTACCACGTGTCGACGAGTCGCGATTGTCAAATTCGATTTTTTTTGTGTCAAAATTATTTTTAAATTTAGAGAATTTTTTGTGCAGAATAGCTGTAAGATTCTCATAACAAAAAGTAAGGAATTTTAGTAATAGTTTAGTTCGGTGTACAAGAGAATCGGCACCAATTTCTTATTCAAGAATCAACAATAATTTAAACATTTTTATTCTGAAGTAGTACAAAAACATATTACCATACAGATTATTTGTTCCTCAGTAAAATCAAAACATTATCAAATAGAAAAATTTGTATTTACAATAAAATCTTAATTGAAATAATCAATACGCTTCAACAATAATTCACTTATTTAAACAAAAAATGTCATTGGTCTGGTTCGTCTTCAGCTTCACTAGAAAACTGAGTATGACCAGAGTTAAAATAAATCAGCATTATTTTTTCTAAATTATCTAATTTTAATCTATTTCTTTTTACATCTAACACCCATTTAACGAGCGCTCAACATCTGTTGATGTTAGTGAAGCGAATTTATATGACAAAAATCCCGTAGTATCAGTCGGAATCCCGTGGAATATCCATATTAACATCAATGTTTGCGGTCAATGAACCTAAATAGCTCTACCTATTCCGATCACTGGTTCGAACCCAGATATGCGCTTTTCTTTGTGTAAATTATTTCATCACCATTGCTCTCAAAACGGCGAAGGAAAACATCGTGAGGAAGCCGGCATGACCTAGAACCAAAAATTTGAATACATGTGACATCTACCAACCCGCACTGGGCCCGCGTGGTAGATTATAGCCCACTCTTTCTCGCCGAGTGGAGGCATGTGTCCGATTATGCTTATGCAAAATCAGTCCCAAATATTCGTCAAAAATAGCAAAAATACTCAGCAACTAATTAGCAAAATAAAACAATTGCGTACAAAGGATCATTGACCTCTAATTCGACGATTATAGCGTTCTTGAGAAGCTTATCAGTCAAAGATAGATCCGCTGATTGTTTGAATAAATTAACGCTAATTAGACTCGAATAGGATTCAATGTGTCAGTAATTTCCGTAAGAACTGCGTAAGCAACGTTTATAAATAAAAATAGTGATAAATGAGCTGTTTGTTTTCTATTAATAAAATTTAATTTTATTCGAGAACACCCATCGGTTTCTTACTAAACTTCAACTATATCCGACGATCCTGCATACTTATCTCTTTTGTTGACTGTACATGTTATTTAACGTCACTTTTCATATCCGTCTGTGTGACTCCGTTGTTCTCCTAAACTATGCAACGGGTTTTGATGCGATTTTCACCATCATATAGAAAATTTATTTTGAAAGGTTTATGTGTAATGTTATACTTTAATATTAAACTCACATAATTATAATAAAAAATCTCGATGTTTTGTCAAGCCGTAAAAACCATGTGAAGCACCCCTGCTTCACATGGTTTTTACGGCTTGACAAAACATCGAGATTTTTTTCCCCTCCCCAGGGGAGCGCGGTTTCACCCGCATAAGTGTCGATTCCGTGGGAATATCGAGATAAAAACTATCCTATGTCTTTTCCCGGAATGCAATCTATCTCTCTGCCAAATTTCATCGAAATCCGTTAAGTGGTTTAGGCGTGAAAAGGTAACGTACAGACAGACAGACAGAGTTACTTTCGAACTTATAATATTAGTATGAATAGCAGCTGTATTTGTCGTATCTTTCCTCAAATCTAAAAAGTTGTGGTCCAGCACGCTTCCACTGCTAATGATGTAGCCGTCGTATTGGTACCTATCCTCATTCCATCTAAACCAACAAAACCCTACCGCTTGTCCTTTCAAACCTACTTGCAATTAGAAATGGTGTCAGTAAACATGTGTAGATCATAAAAAAGATTATCATATTAAATACATAGAGGAACAGAAAAACCCAAAAAAAGTTTCGTCTTTCGTTTTAGAAGACATAACTTCAGGAGTCCTGGCAAACCGGCTGAAAAGATAGTACGGGGCTCTTTAAAGCACTTTTACGCAGTAATTTCCTAGAAAATCCTTTTTTAAATATTCCTCTATAATAAACTAACCCGACTTCGAAACTTCTTTTTCCACTTTTCCACAGAATCTAACCCATTAACATGAACTGTAACTTAAGTTGAGATTAGCATAGCTTTAACACGAGCCAAGCACGATAGTCGAGCTAAAGTTAAATTATCTTGTGTCGCTTATGCAGCAGTGGTAGCCCAGTGGCAACAGCTCCGACATACGTGTCGTCGGCAGTGGGTTCAAAATTCGGTAGGCACTTGACTGTTTGTTATTTATTTCATCATCTTTTTGTAATTTGGCTGCTGTCGTTGAAAACTAATGCTGAGGCTCTGTTTCGCACACCAGTCGCAGCGTTCTGTTTCGCACACCAGTCGCAGCATTCTGCTGAGTGAGCCGTCTTGCGTGGATGTGTGAGATATGTCGCATATTTTCCCCATGTTTTTGTTACTTTTATCATCATCATCATCATCATCAGCCTATAATGTTCCCACTGCTGGGAAACAGGCCTCCTCTCTGTGAGAGGGAGTGGGCCGTAATCTACCACGCGGGCCCAGTGCGGGTTGGTAGATGTCACATGTCTTTGAATTTTTGGTTCTAGGACATGCCGGTTTCCTCACGATGTTTTCCTTCACCGTTTTGAGAGCAGTGGTGATGAAATAATTTACACAAAGTAAAGCGCCGGTCTGGGTTCGAACCTACGACCTACAACTCGTAAGTCGCGGCCGATACCACTGGGCCACCACTGCTCACTTTTATCATATTTGGCGCCAATAATCTTATTTTATGATCTTTAATGATAAACAATTACTATTTTTTTGGTGAAAAAACCAACTATTACACGTCAATTCTCCTTTCTTTATTTGCATGATAACTTTTCAGCGAGCAGAACATGTGAAACATTTGCACACTTCGCTTTGTAACGAAAGACGCAGGTGTGGGCCCTAGCATTAGTTTCTAAGTGTATTTTCATACGGTGCTTTCTGGCCATACCTTCATCGGTTGCCAAGTGACAATGACCTTGCGATCACCGGCCAGGTCAAGGTGAGTGGTTTATAGGGACTTGCCAAGGTCACTGGCTATGCCAACTGTTGCCAATCACGGCATAATGATACGCAGAAACTATGGAGGAGTGCCCGATTGTTCGTGGTTTTACGTCAACTTGAAGTGTGTCTTATTGTTTTAAATTCAATGCAGCGAGTCTGTGCTTCAACTAAGAGAACTGAATCTTATCTATCTTTATGATCTTATGGAACCTTTTTTTATATGTCTCCGGAACCATTAATTACAAATTAAATTAGTGCTTAATTAATTGTTTAAAGTGTGGTGTTCCTTCACAGCTTCGCAGCGAGGTGGATTTTTTGAGTTTTTATATTGATAGATTTGGGTGTTGATATCATTAGCAATCATTTAGTTTCGTGAAGTTTTTTATATACAATGAATATAGTTGGCAACATTATATATACTTATTTAAAAATAAATTAATCTAGATTTTCCTTTTTTAATTATCAAATAAAGCTATATTCAATTTATAGCTACGTTATAGTTTAAATAGTTTCTATATTTAAGATTTACACCAGGTTAGTTTTGTGAAGTTTTTTTATACAGTTGGCAACATTCTATATACCTACTTAAAAATAAATAAATCCAATTTTCCTTCACAATTATCGAATAAGTCAGCTATATTTATAGCTACGTTATAGTTTAAAATATAGTTTCTATATTTAAGTTTTACACTAGGTACCTACATATTCTGTTCTAAGTATTTATGTAAAGTTAAGCCTTTAGTCTTTACGTGGCTGTAACTTGTATTTGAGATTGAAATCGGATATGTTTGGTCACGTCTGTTTACGAAGTTTGTGTTGGTTTTGGACGAACGTGTCAATGTTTTGGAAGCGAGACTTCCGAGCTTGTGGCACAGATGCTGACTGGGATCTTTTGGTCTTGGCTATACGAGTAAAGAACGAGTAAAGAAAACTTCGTGGTTATAACTTCGTAGTTATTATTTAACTTGATTTGCAGTCACTCAATGACCTACAGAATGAGGGACATTTATTTATTTATTAAGGTACACGAACTGTTTTATAGATCACAATAGTCTCGGTCTTACACAGTCGCCAATTATAAGACATGGCCGGTGATAAAAAAAAAAACGCTTTTTGTAAATCGCTGTTAGGTAATACAGTGTCAAATTAAAATAGCTAGAGGAACTCTGCAGGCGTGATGGGTATCGATATCTAAATACAATAAAACAAAAGAAAACAGATTTATCGACTCATATTTCAAGTAACAATACTACCAGCGGTCATTGACCCCCTAAAAAATCCATCTAATATTTTTCATTTTTAATATTATCGTGTTTAGTAGATATCGATACCCATCACGTCTGCAGTTTCGCTAACTATTTAAATTTGACCGTGTACTTATGCATATTTTTAATATTCAAATGATTTTCCGTTTGCTTCAATTTCAATGTATTTATTACTTTGAAAAATCATCGTGTTTTAAAAATTCGCAATGAAAGTGTGCAATTTATGGAAGGAGTGATGGGGTTATGGAGAAATGTCTTGACGCTGCGTGAGCGTGCGTGATCCATTGCCACTCGTTCGATGTCCACCGCGCGCAGCATGGAAGGAAAGCAGCAGATGAAGTGATTTTTTACTCCGTTGGTGTAATTGCTGTATGGCGTTCCAGTGTGAGCATAAATAAATAAATGATTGGTGGCTCATTTTGCAGATCGATCGTAAAGGTTGTTAAGATTTGTACATGTGCAGTATAAAAATAGTGTTTTGAAGACAGCACTCAGATCTATTTCAGTTCGATATTTCTGTTTACCCCACATATATTTTCGTAACTAATAGCAATAACAAAAGGTCTTATTATTAATAGAAAACCGAGACCACACACCACCAAAGCACAACATTATTTTCCTGCAACGCAATTTAAAAAAAAGAACAGTTGCTCATGATGCCAAGCCACAAGATTCTATGAAACGCAAATTCGCAAAAACCTGAAACATTACAAAACATTCCGAATGCAGATCATGACGATGATTAATCATCACAGCATCTGTTCCGGGAAGGGACCTTGGGGCCGAGGTGAAGGCCATTGGTGCGTCGCCCGGCCGACGAACCGCGCGGGTAAACATGGCGGCTGAAAATGGCGGGAGAACGCGCTGGAAGCGGCGCGGGCGCAGTTGCACTTTATTGCGTACTTGTTTATGAGTTTTTGGTAGGTATTGGTGGTTCTGATATAACTATATTTGTGTGTATTCTAATATTATAAAATGCGAAAGCGAGTTTGTTTATTACGCTTTCACGCTAAAATTACTGAACGTATTTGGATGGAATTTGGCACACAGATAGACCATAACCTAGGTAAGGACATAGGCTACTTTTTATCCTGGATTGCAGACGAAGTCGCGAGCAATAGCTACTTAGGTATACGATGAATTCCAGGATTGAAATGCATAATTACAGGAGTAGGTATCTGAAATTTTTAAAATTATGATTAAGGTAAGATTTTGTTAGTGTACGTATTGTATCATTATAAATAATTGACATATTTATAAATAGTATTAGATAGCAGTGGTGGCCCAGTGGTATCGGCCGCGACTTACGAATTGTAGGTCGTAGGTTCGAACCCAGACAGGCGCTTTACTTTGTGTAAATTATTTCATCACTACTGCTCTCAAAACGGTGAAGGAAAACATCGTGAGGAAACCGGCATGTCCTAGAACCAAAAATTCGAAGACATGTGACATCTAACAACCCGCACTGGGCCCGCGTGGTGGATTACGGCCGACTCTCTCTCACAGAGAAGAGGCCTGTGTCCCAGCAGTGGGAACACTATAGGCTGATTATCAAATTAGATACATGATTTCTTCAGGTAACATGCATTCCTAAATACAAACGTCTGCTGAAAATAGCCGACGGTGTGCACGGCTAGATAACAGCGTAGTTGAAAATAAATATGTGCGTAGTTGCATTTTATAAATGTTTTATATTGGATTTATTTGCTCGTTTTCTGTTTAAAAAATCGATGCTTTTGAAAGTCCACTGGACAGAAAATCCAGAGGATTCTGCACTGGTTGATTTAGTTGTCTCCGTTGTAGTCAATTTATGAAGATTATTACTTATCCCCCTTATTTCTAAGAAATATATTTTTATATTAATATTCAAAAAATCTGTAATAATAATTTAATGTATAATTAAGAATAATTTGATCTGCAAAAATATAACGTTCCAGGTCAAACTTATTATTTGCATCATTGGGCCCGGATTTTTCCATCAATATACTAAGTACTTAACTAAAATATTTGATCTCATACAGCTAAGTTACCTGTCTATTACTCGTAAAATTTCGAGAAACAACTCTTGGTAATATCACAGCTTTTTAACGTGATTTGGATTGTGATCAGGATCACATTTTTAGAACTAACGACAGTATATATTACTTTTAGAGTGAAAACAAGAAACGGGGGAATCAGTTCTAACCTATTTATACAGGAGAGGCAAACCTTTTGGACCGTCGAATTCGGTGCTCATCATTGAGCCGATCAATTTGAGCTGACAAATTAAATGGTCCCTTCCTTAGGGAGGTGGTAGGGAATATTATGCAGGTAGTATATAAGCTAATGTCTATGCTAATGTCTTAAGTAACTATGTTTAGCAAAATAAGGAATCATCACGTCATCGTCATCACTGGCAGCGTTGATTTTATTTGTATTTTTTTATTTTTGGCAAATTCTAAAAATAACATTGCCTTTAATGATCATATTATATTATTGTATCAAATTATTATGTTATATTTATAACCACTTTTTCAATTTTATAGGATTATTCGGATTATTCCACTTTGCCCCACCAGCCGCCCCACTGGTGGGGCAAAGCGGAATGTCAAAAATTTTGCAGTGGAATCTGCCCCACTAAATCGAAATAGTGGGGCAGATTCCACTGCTTAAAAATCCTGGTGGATTCTGCCCCACTAGGGTTGGCGCCTTAGAATAAACGTACAACATTTTATTTTCGCAAATTTTGTATTTCCTAGTTGTTTCTGGAAGGATAAGGGATGTAAATCGCAGATTAATTACACGATTTGTTACAAGCATTTGTTACATGCAACGTTGGAGTAAGAATGACCATACCATCATTTACCTACACAATAGACGTGCATTTGGCCATTTGCTTTCTTATCAGTTTAGTTCATTTTGCGACCCACTCTTTCGGAGGCTCTACTGAGGTCATCAAGCATTGTACTGAGGTGCTCCATAGTCTCAGCCATGACTACAATATATAATAACCGAAGGTGAGTTATACAGGTACTCACCATTGATGCTAATGCCAGCCCCTTTTCAGTTCAGAACCTTGAAGACATCCTCCAGTGCAGCAGTGAACAGTTTGGGAGAGATAACGTCTCCCTGTCTCACACCTCTCTGCAGAAGGATAGGTTTCGAGGTCTGATCCAGGAGTCGGACTGACATAGTTGCGTTTTCGTACAGAAACCTCGATGCAGCATCCACTGCCGCGAAGTATTTCCAACATTCCGTTTCAATTGAATTCGTAACAGCATCTATACTAAGACGTGGAAGAATGTTTTTTGGACAATTGAAGCAATAACTGAGGTTCTGATCGACTTTCATTCTTGGGAATAATGGGAATCGCGACAAATATGACACTCTGGTTTGGCCAATGGTTTCTAGGTAAATATCAATTTCATGCAGGTAGACCCTGAAACCTAGGATCAAGTAAAGCACCTGACACAATCATGTTGTGATAAATGTTATTAGGCGTTTACTAGCCAGTGAAATAAACTTAAAAAGAAACGCCGATTTCACGCCGGCCCCGTAACTGGCGGCGGCGGCGTGCTTCAGAACCACCGGTGGCGGCGAGGCGCACTCGCCTAGATTGTACCATGTACCTACATAATGCAAACTTCTTATATTGAATTTACTCTTAATTAGTCTAATCTGTTTTCCATAGCAACGAAAATAATATAGTTGTAAAAATCTTTGACACAATAAAATACGATTGTATTGTAGAAGGATTTCCTAAACAAAAAAAATTTTATCTTCACAAACTGTGACTTAGCGCCGACGAGTGTTAACAACTGATTTTTAGTACATTGTAAGTATTTGCGTGTTTATTTTTCCATGGAATTATATGATTTGTGTTGATTTTTATGATAATATATTTTTTTACGTTTGTTTCAGCTTTACAAAAATGGATGATTCTGTAGCTGGATGCTCAAATCAATGCACCGGCATTAACTATATAAATGCAGGAAAAAGCATTTTAAGAGCCGGGCATCAGTATTATTTAAAGAGAACATACAAGAATGGATCAGAAATATGGGAATGCTGTAACAGAAGGAGACAAAAGTGCACTGGGTCCATTGTAGTGAGAGTAAGTACCGTCATGTTAAGATGTTTACGTACGCGCAAGTATCGTAATATTTGCTGAATCACTTTCTGTACTCGTAATATGGGCCTGCCTACCTTTAAAAAAAAATATAGTTAGATACTTCTAGTTTGTCAAACTATAAGTATCTCTGGGGCCCGTGGCTGAATAATAACAGCCGCACAGGTCGATCGATCAGGTTAAGCTATGCATGCCGCGGTTGGTCTGTGGATGGGTGACCATCTTTACATACCGAGACCCCTCCGTGCCTCGGAAAGCACCTTAAGCCGTTGGTCCCGGCTGTCATTCGTGGATCTTTGACAGTCGTTACAAGTAGTCGGAAGTCGAAAGTCTAACAACCAGTCTTAGCAAGGGGTGTCGTAGTACCAATTTCCTGGGTTGTGGAGTTCAGATAGGCAGTCGCTCCATGTAAAACACTGGTATTCAGCTGCATTCAGTTAGACTGGAAGCCTACCTCAACATAGTTGGGAAAAGGCTAGGCAGATGATGACTTATAGTTTGGCAAAATTCTATTATTATATTATATTTTTTTTCAGGAAAACGTACTCATAACAGAAAAACCTCACCAGTGTAAACCTGATTTTGACCGAAACAAAGTGACTCAATTAATGCAGGATATAAAGACAGAAATCACTTCTACAGAAGTACCAAGCATTCCAGCTACATTCGACAAACATATAGCTTCTTTACGCTTCAAAAGTAGTAACAGCAATATTATAACTAAAATTCCACCATTTTGCAAAGTAAAGTCTGCAATGTATAAATGCAGAAACAAAAGCGCTAATGTCAAAAAAATTTACTACAAATCATTATCAGAAATAGAAATTCCCGAAAAATTTCATTCATTTTTACTTGCTGCGTTTATTGACGAAGACATTGTTATTTTAATATTTTGTTCTGAGGAAGGTAAACATTTTATGAAAACCTGCAAACATTTTTTTGGCGATGGCACTTTTAAAAGTTGCCCACATCCGTTCATACAATTGTATACGTTGCATGGTGATTTGGGTAGCTCCCAACACACTACAAATATTGTGCCATTAGTTTACGCTGTTATGAGTTCAAAGTCAACCGAAGCTTACACCGCTTTATTTTCTGTAGTAAAATCACAGATTCCGGAATGGGAACCACATATTTTCCAATCGGATTTTGAGGCAGCAGCTATGAGTGCCTTTAAAAAAGTTTTTAAATCAGCATTAATAAAAGGATGTTTTTTTCATTTTAGTAAAGCAATCTGGAAAAGGGGTGGTGAGTTAGGTTTGACAAAATCAAAATGTTTGCGAAAACAGGTTGCACTTAGTGCAGTTTTACCCTTATTATCAGAAGATAGGATAGCTGAAGGTTGGTTTTACATAGCAGCACAGAGTCCAGATGATGAAAAAAGTAAAAAATTTAGAAAATACATGTTGCGAAATTGGTTAAAAAAGGGTTTTCCAAAAGTGTGGTGTGTATTTGGTGCAAAACATCGTACAACCAATGCTCTCGAAGGTTGGCATAACAAACTCAATAAAAAAATTAGCAAAAAACTTCCTAGTTTATTAAGACTCCTTAATGTCTTATATGAAGACATAACGCTTTCTATAGTTAAATCTTTGCAGAACCATCCTTCCAAGCTACGCCTTAACAAATACATACAAAGCGATCAGAATATAAAAAATGCCCAAATGGAGCTCCTAAACGGCGATATATCAATTGGGCATTTCTTGGAAAAAATGCGATAGATTTTTTCTTATTATTCTGATCGCTTTGTACCTATGTATTTATTAAGGCGAGGCTTGGAAAGTTGGTTCTGCATAGATTTAACCATGGAAAGTGTTATATTTCATATAAAACATTAACGAGTATAAATAAACTGGGGAGTTTATTTTTTGCAAATCTTTTTATTTGGTTTATTATGCCAACCTTCATCCTCTGGACTCTGTGCGGCTATTTTGCAAATCTTTTTATTTAGTTTATTATGCCAACCTTCATCATCTGGAGTGGGGCGGCCGGTGGGGCAAAGTGGAATAATCCAAACCATTCAGTTATCTTTTCTTCTGGTAATAAGGGTAAAACAGCTGCACTAAGTGCTACTTGTTTTGGCAAAATTTTGATTTTTTTTTTCTTTTTTTGCCACTGCCTCAAAATCCGATTGAAAAGTGTGGTTCCCATTCCGGAATCTGTGATTTGACTACAGAAAAAAAGCGGTGTAAACTTCTGTTGACTTTGTACTCATAACAGCGTACACGAATGGCACAATATTTGTTGTGTTGAGAGCTACCCCAATCACCAAGCAACGTATAGGTCTTTTTTTTTTGTTTTTGAAACGATTTTATGTAAGCTTATTAATGTGTGATTTTAGTTGATTTTATTTTAGTTAAGTTGTTTCTTACGAGTATTTATAAGTGCTCAGTTTGTGATCTTAAGCTTAAATAAAATAGTAAAAACAAATCTAGTTGCCATTAATAAACAAATATTTAATAACAAAACCATAATTTAATTTAAAAATTTAATTTCATTTAAAATCGCATAATATCTGTGATTTTAAAAGTTTAGTGTACATAGTTATATTTTAATAATAAAAATTTGCGAAAATAAAATGTTTGTACGTTTATTCTAAGGCGCCAACCCTAGTGGGGCAGAATCCACCAGGATTTTTAAGCAGTGGAATCTGCCCCACTATTTCGATTTAGTGGGGCAGATTCCACTGCAAAAATTTTGACATTCCGCTTTGCCCCACCAGTGGGGCGGCTGGTGGGGCAAAGTGGAATAATCGGATTATTCCACTTTGCCCCAACAAACATTACAAACATTACAAGCATTTTATTTTCGCAAATTTTGTATTTCCTAGTTGTTTCTGGAAGGATAAGGGATGTAAATCGCAGATTAATTAAACGATTTGTTACAAGCATTTGTTACATGCAACGTTGGAGTAAGAATGACCAAACCGTCATTTACCAACACAATAGACGTGCATTTGGCCATTTGCATTTTATATCAGTATAGTTCATTTTGAGACCCACTCTTTCGGAGGCTCTACTGAGATCATCGAGAGTATTTCCAACATTCCGTTTTAATTGGATTCGTAACAGCATCTATACCTACTAAGACGTGGAAGAATGTTTTTTGCACAATTGAAGCAATAACTGAGGTTCTGATCGACTTTCATTCTTGGGAATAATGGGAATGGGATGGGACGGAATTGCGACAAATATGACACTCTGGTTTGGCCAATGGTTTCTAGGTAAATATCAATTTCATGTACGTAGCCCCTGAAACCTAGGATCAAGCGAAGCAGCTGACACAATCAAGTTGTGATAAATGTTATTAGGCGTTTACTAGCCAGTGAAATAAACTTAAAAAGAAACGTCTAATCTGTTTTTCATAGCAACGAAAATAATACAGTTGTAAAAATCTTTGACACAGTAAAATACGATTGTATTGTAGAAAGATTTCCTAAAAAAAAAAAAATATTATCTTCACAAACTGTGACTTAGTGCCGACGAGTGTTAACACTGGTTTTTAGTACATTGTAAGTATTTGCGTGTTTATTTTTCCATGGAATTATATGATTTGTGTTGATTATTATGATAATAAATATTTTTGTACGTTTGTTTCAGCTTTACAAAAATGGCAGATGATTCTGTAGTAGGATGCTCAAGTCGATGCACCGGCATTAAATATGACGGCGCTTCGATCTTTTGAGTGTCAAGAGACGTCAAGAATGACAAGCGCAGGTTGACGTTTCTTCACTCTGACGCAACCCCGGGCTCTTTTGCTGGCTGCGGTCAGACGAGGCAGAGATTCGTTTGCATCGCGCTCAGGCAAACGTGTTCGGTGGAGCGTCGCCGTATTCCAATTAATTAGAAAGAGTATTGTAATGCTGTTAATATTTAGTTAAAATAATAATCGTGTATAGTTCATCTTCAACACGTGGTTTTAATTCTCCTCGCCCGCCTACCCACGATAGCTCGGCAGCTGTTATGAACCCAGAATTGACTGATGATGGCCATGTGCCGTTAAATATATAAATGGTGGAAAAAGCATTTTAAGAGCCGGGCATCAATACTATTTAAAGAGAACGTACAAGAATGCGTCTGAAATATGGGAATACTGTAACAGAAGGAGAAAAAAATGCACTGGGTCCATTGTAGTGAGAGTGTGACGTTGCAAAACTAAATAGTAGCGACATCTGTCGTGGAATAGCAGCGGGCGTACGTCATGGTGGTTTACGTGACGCAAGATGGCGTTGGTGTCTTTGTGTTCAGTAAATTAATTACAGGTTTATTAGTTAATTAAAACAAATAAACAAACATTCATAATTCACCATATTTAATTCAAAAACAATGTCTAACAAATTAAAGATAAAAATTGATAAGGAATCTACTTATATAGTCTGTGGAAGATTATTCGAGAAACTAGCAGATTGGTTTGGAAAACAACGGTGTCCGGTGTCCGGTCTTTGACGATGAAGAACACGAGGCTGGGGGCTGTTTGAGAGGGGCTTTATCCTGAGAGGAACGGGATGTGCCCAAATAACCCGATGGGGTTTTTAATATAAATCCAGTAAAAGCAGAATCCTGTGAGTATTCAACCATTTGCTTTATTCTTGCTGGATAGCCTATAGCCCAGGTCTCTTGCATGTGTGTTCTGACACGAGGACGTTGTTACAGGTCTGGCTTGTTATGCTAGCCTACTTTTGATTGGTGCTATGCGCGGTAAATTGATGCCTTGATGTTGCACCGTTGTGTGATGATTTGGAATTCATCAGAGCGCAGGTGGCTTTAAGATTATCCCTTGCGCTGTGGTCATTCGACGTTCAAGAAGGCTTTACTTAGCCTAATCCCGCTGATGAGGGAAGTTCGCCACTCCAGAGCCCTGATTCACAAACATAAGACAGGCTATCGTATCAAAAACCTGACATTTCGATAACCTGATTTGACTTCCCCTCAACAGCAAATAGCTGTTAGAAGAATAGCGGGCGTCTATTTGATTTAAACTGACAAAATTTTCGGGTTTTGGACTTGTGAATAGCATTGAGAAGACTCCTACGATAACAATGATTAATGTTCGATACGATACGGAAGCATATCGAGTGTTTGTGTATAAGGGGGCTGGTAAAGAAAGCGTCACCATCTAGTCCGTAGGCCGCGTTCGCGTGCGCCCACAGGATTCTCCTGTAAGCGAAGCCAAGGACCGAAGATCCGTCAACTGATTGAGTTCAACTGAAGTCAACTGATTGAGTTCAAAAGTGACGTCAACTGACTGAGTTCAAAACTGAGAGGTTTTCAGTGTAAGATTATAATTTAACCTATGAGAGAGTTAGGCCTTTTGTAAAAAACTAGGTGTTAAGACCAGTTGTTGTAAAGATATTGTGTCTCGGGTTTGCTTAGCATAACTATTAATTATTTTCCCCATATGAGCACAGTTCAAATAGGTCGACACATGTAGGATGAGCTAGGGTTGTTAATTTGTTCCCTCGCGGACTCGCTATAGCGACTCTGAGAAACTGCTATTGTCTCATTGCAGGTGTTCACCGATACCACTAGGAACGGCTAGTTGTGTGGGTGAATGCCGTAGTGTCAGGGAAAGATGCGTTAATTTAGCGGCTCGCCACGTTTTTTGTATGTGTACCTTAATTTTGTATAATTCCAATAAACTTTGTATTGTGTAAGAACTTAAGAAGGTACTTGTTTAATTGAATTTTTTCCTAGAATATACCCTATAAATTTACTTTAGCACGGTGGTGAGTAGTATAGTTCAAATAGAAACCATCATCAGCTTGTTTCCAATTAATTTCTGCAAACTACTCAAGGGCCGGGTTACAAGAGTAAGTACCGTCATGTTAAGATGCTTACGTAAGCGCAACTAATATTTGCTGAATCACTTTCTGTCATATGGGCCTGCCTACCTTTAAAAAAAATATATAGTTAGATACTTATAGTTTGTCAAACTATAAGTATCTCTGGAGCCCGTGGCTGAATAATAACAGCCGCACAGGTCGCACAAATATTTAATTTAATTTAAAAATTTAATTTAATTTAAAATCGCATAATATCTGTGATTTTAAAAGTTTAGTGTACATAGTTATATTTTATTAATAAAACATTGCGAAAATAAAATGTTTGTACGTTTATTCTAAGGCGCCAACCCTAGTGGGGCAGAATCCAACAGGATTTTAAAGCAGTGGAATCTGCCCCACTATTTCGATTTAGTGGGGCAGATTCCACTGCAAAATTTTTGACATTCCACTTTGCCCCACCAGTGGGGCGGAGGGTGGGGCAAAGTGGAATAATCCATTTTATATATATTTTAATATACAAAATATTAACATCTCTACTTGATGGCTATTTCTAAGTATTTGTTATTTGAGTGTTTGGGCGCTGATAGCCGAAATACAAGCTTTCGCCTAGTTCGGCCACAGATGTCTAATTAATTTGTAACAAGAAATTATAGCCTATAAGATAAAACAATATTGAATAAACTTATAATATTATTATAACAGAAATCAATATCTTTTCCATGATGTCAATGATACGTGTTAAGACAGGTACCAAAGTAACTCTCGTGCACCATCTACCACGGTGGATGTGTAATATCCATTAGAATGGTTCAACGCCAACCCTGGGACAAAACTGGTGCTATCTTTTTATCTTTGATAAGCACAAATCTGAAAGCAAGCAGAGAAGTTGTTAGAAAATGCATCACAAACAACTCAATCCATATTGAAGCAGCTAAGATATTCCTCTACTATTTTGCTGGTACTATCAAGATGAAGTTAAGATTCAGACTGAATATCCTACGATACGAGGCCTCCCACAAGGTGGACCGACGACCTTGTGAAGGCCGCAGGAACTCGTTGGATGCGAGATGCACAAAACCGGTCGAAGTGGAGGTGCTTGGGGGAGGCTTTTGTCCAGTAGTGGACTTCTTTCGGCTGAAATGATGATGATGATGATGATCCTACGACAGAGCCATAGGAACCAAGGACACAGGAATCTCCCCCTAGATCTACTAGAGCCCAAAGTCAGCATCTCCATTATGAACTATCCAAGAGATAATACTGCTCTCAAAAAGGACGATCCCTGGACGGCGACATACATCCTCGGTATCTACAGGATTATCAGAGCCAACGTCTTTGAATATAAAAAGGCAATTGTAGATCTTATCACTGCCCAAATGAAATCTCTGGTGTCGACTGCACCCGAAATTATGGATGTGGTTGAGATGTATCTCTCATGGACAAACGACAAAGAGTTCAATATTCTCGTGGCAGCATTCGATATGTACTTCCACCGTTTCCCGCTATCCAACTTTGCCAACATGAGGATAGGCACTACAGGATTACGCTTTCGGGATTATTGTTATTTCCTTTATTTCATTATTTACATATAAATTATATTTTTAAATATTAGGATATAAAATATATAAAAACATTTAATTATATAAAAATATAAAAAAATAGTAGCCCACCGGTATCGGGAACAAGGTCCAAGCTACCGGCGGTCAGAGCTTCAGAGAGAGGAACCTCCTAACAATGCGTGCCGTGTCCAGAAGTACCGCTTTCTGAATCAAGCCCTTGATCCAGCTGCCCAACGAGAGCCTCTTTAGGTGTTGGTCGAGGCTCTTGGCTATTAACCCATTGGCAGTCACGACTATCGGCACAATGATCGCTGAGTCCACATCCCACATGTCGACAACTTCGCGAACCAAGTCAAGATACTTAATTTGTTTTATTATTTATTATTATGTTTTACACACTGCTGAGCTAATAATACCCAGCAGTGTGTGGATCAAGGCTGTCAAAGGAAGGGGGGGCTATGCCTCCGCCCTTTTGTGCCATGCTTCCGTGGTCTGTGGTCTCATTCAGGTGTCCCGCGCGACTTTCTTTAGGACCCACAAAAGGTCGCGGGAAGGACCCTGGCTGTTGGTCTGCCAACACTCCTTCTACCGTCTCTCAGTATTAACAAGCAATATTTTAAAATATCTACAGTAAAAAATAAAACAAATCTAAATGGCGATGTTGCAAATGGCTCGCACTGTAAATGTATCGCGGGATACGCTGCGAACATGGTTGCATTTTATTACTGAGTAATGTTCTGTGGTTGAACTAAATTCAGTTTGAATATATATCTTCACAGCTGTTCTCTCTCGTTTATTTTAATTTGGACCTAATATTTTTGTATTTTGTGATAAGGGAAATAGTATGTTATTTTTTTAATAAGGTTTAGTTTTGTATGTCATGTCTATCTGCAGTATAGCTGCCTCGTTGACATATAATGGTCGCATGCGCTACTGCTAAGCATGAGGGGTCCTGGGTTCGATTCCCAGGTCGGACAACGTGTTATTGGGTTTTTTCCATCAGGGATTTCTCAGTTGCAGCCCTAGTCTGGTTTCGAGACCAGTGCTAATATTTTTGTATTTTGTGTTAAGGAAAATAGTATGCAATTTTTTTGTTTGTAAGGTTTATTTTTGTATTTCATGTGTTTTTCTGCCTCGTTGATATAATGGTCGCCTGCGCTACTGGTAAGCATGAGGGGTCCCTGGGTTCGATTCGCAGGTCGGACAATGTGTTATTGGGTATTTTGCATCGGGAATTTCTCAGTTGCCCATTTAATAGTCAAATCTTTCCAGCCGTTCTAAAGTGATGCGCTTTCCAACGAACAGCATTAAGTTTTCATTTATACAGGGTAAAATTAAATTGGCTAGCAAAACTGCAGACGTGATGGGTATATTGGATATCGATAGTATTTAGCACTTTAAAATAAAAACAAAAAATATTTTACGTTTTTTTTGGGTTCAACGATCGAATATGTTTTCTTTAGTTTTGTCGTGTTAAAATATTGATACTCATCACATCTGTGAAATTTATTAGATATTTCAAGTGATTAAACTAACTACTAACTACGGTCGGTGACGCAAAAAAAAAATTGTCTAATTATTTTTTTTTTTTGTTTTATCGTGTTACATATCAATATACCCATTACGTCCGCAGAGCCCCGCTAGCTAATTTAATTTTACCCTATAGATAGAAGATAGATTGGCCCAAACAATCGAGAAAAACCGCAAAATTAACTACCGTATTTAACTCCAAAGAGATTGAACATTTTAATGAACCTTATTACAAGATAAGTACCTGATTACATACTTAAATGCCCCCTTGTTTCACGCGGAGTACAAATTATGTTCCCACTAATAACATTATCATAATTATGTGCTTTTAGCTAACTTGTTGCAAGTACAGATGTTTCTGATCGGTGCTAATATACTTAAGGGCGCGTTTTAATGAGAGAGTGAGTACCGTGACGCCACCGCGCACTTACGTACTTGTAATTACCTCCGGGTTTTTAATTCCGAAACTAAGTAAAAAGTGTATATAACAGCGACAAAACTGTTCAATTGTATCCTACAGTAAGCGAGTGACAATCTAAGTGCAAAATAACAGTGAAATAACGACACTAACTCTATTTATGAACCATTTTAATATCATAACGAACTAAAAGTTTTAAAACGTGTTCATTTTTCGGACTTTGAACTCATTAGATACACGAAGTAATCACGTACACCAACCTGGTCCACTAAAGCAGCGCACAGCAAAGCACACACGTATTTCAAGCAACGTTGTAACGGTTCGCTTAGCACTGCTGTGGAGTAGTGTGTCTCTACGAAGGCGAACCGACTAGTTGTGGGGTCGAATCTGGCACACTGCATTTCTTTTTGCCTTTTTATAATTTTTATTTTTATTTTTTTATTTCCTTTTCCAAATTATTTCTTATTAATTCTGCAACAATATGGAAAGAACTCCGCCTAGCACAGGTCTGAGACATGGACAATCTCTTTCTGAGCCCGACATCCCGACTACCTCTACCGAAAAAGCAGACGCTATTAATATCACCATTCGGAACAAACGACAACGTCTTGCCGATTCTCCAAATAATGAAGTAGACGCCGTACGATCCACAGCATTTTCGGCTTTCAAATCGGAGTTATTGGAGATGCTAACAACTTGGAAATCCGAGCAAGAACAGCTGCTCACATCATGGAAAAACGAACAAGCTGCCATTTTATCCAAGCTGGTCAGGGAAGTTGCCGAGCTCAAACAGAAGTGTCTTTCGATTGAGGAATCCAACGTCGAAATGGAACGCAGCATGTCTTTTATAAACGAAAAATATGAAAGTCTCAATTCTAAAGTCTCGAAACTGGAAAAAGAGAAAATTGATAATGAAGACCATATTGACCGCCTACAGAAGCAATTACAAGATCTGAACTTCCTGTCACGACAAGCTACTATCGAGCTGCGTAATATTCCGACTAAGGAGAAAGAAACGCCTGAAGATCTCATTTCTGCGGTTTCGAGGGTTGGAAAGATTGTTGACTTGGAAATTCAGACATCTGCTTTCCGGGATGTATATCGTATACCCGGAAAATCAGGTTTATGCAGACCGATTGTGGCTGAATTTAGCTGTGTCAATAAGAGAAACGAATTCCTCGCTAAGGTGAGGAAGTTTAATAAAGAACGTTCCATCAATGATAAGTTGAACACACAGCTGATCGGGATTGCTGGGGAAAAAAAGCCAGTATACGTCGACGAACACTTACCTCCCGCAATCAAAAAGCTGTTGTATGATGCCCGCCAGTTTGCTAAGGCAAGGAATTACTCCAGCTGGTATTCCAACGGAAGAATTCTCTTGAAGAAAGACCCAGCTGATAGACCCGTTGAAATTAAGTCAGAGAAATGCCTTACCATGTTTGCAGTACCAGTACCAGTTCCAACACAAGTACCACTTCAACAATGACTATTTTCACTTTCTCATAAATTTGTTTTTCGCGTTTATGCATGCACTCAATATTGTTTTGTACATCTGTTTTATTTCTGTTTTGATAACTATTACATTTTATTGTCAATTTGCGTAACAATTAATCTACAAACACAACAAATACATTTCACACACATACACAGTTTCACTCAAGCTAACAATTATAATTATGTCATCGGGCTGTATTGCAGTTTGATGGCTGGCAATTCTTTCATATCTTACTATTTCTCTTCACAAACACAGTTGCGGTGTTACGAGAAGTCCTCTACCAGACTAATTGCTAATTTTTCACATTGCCCAATCAAATCTCGTGTTTCGTTTTTTTTTTTTTTGTTCACAATTTTACCAGTAATCAATGGCTAATTTAAACCAAATTTCCAAGGAATTGGATAACATCTCGGTCGCTCAATCTTTTCTATGCTCCCCTGAAAAATGCCCTGAATTAGTCCCGATGCTCAATAAGAACTTAAAAATTGTTCATATTAACATTAGAAGTATTAATAAAAATTTAGATCAGTTTCTAACTATGATTTCATCCACAAAAATTGAGTTTGATGTAATAGTTCTGACAGAATGTTGGTTGCAGGTTTCTGGACCTATACCCATATTACATGGCTATTCATCTTTCGCTACAATTAATAATGTAAAACAAAATGACGGAGTAGTAGTGTATATTAGGGAAAGTTTAAAATGTGTGTCGACAGAACCACTGTTTCAGGACGCTAACTGCATTATATCCTGCTTAGGCTCTACGGCAATAGTTTCAGTCTATCGCTCTCCATCCTACCAAAATCTAGAAAACTTTTATAACAGTCTGCAAGGCGTAATATCTTCGCTGCAATCCTACGCTAACATTATCTTAATGGGTGATATGAATGTTGATATCAAATCAGGATCTAGTGACCGGCACGCTAATGACTATCTAACTCTCACCGCCACTCTCGGACTACTTCCTGCGCATTCTCTTCCGACCAGAGTTAACAACTGTCTAGATCATATAATGCTGAAATCTAAGAAAATTTCTACTGTGCTAGTCCTAGACTCTCACGTTACTGATCACCAGCCTATCTGTTTATTTCTGCCCCTCAATTCCAGTTCGGGATGTAATGCGCAAAGAAAATCATCACATTATGATTATGAAGCTATCCGTAAAGAACTGGACAACACCGACTTCAGCCTCGTCTTAACCTGTACAAACGCCAATCAAGCAACTAATATGTTAATTGACAAAATACAACATGTGATTACTAAGCACACCC
This sequence comes from Amphipoea oculea, assembly GCA_945859645.1. NCBI lineage: Eukaryota > Metazoa > Arthropoda > Insecta > Lepidoptera > Noctuidae > Amphipoea > Amphipoea oculea. The sequence goes on along the minus strand of OX243878.1, from coordinate 1,657,054 downwards.
GAATAACCAGAACACATAAAAAATGCAGGGTTCTAAAACCGTGGATGAGCTCTGGCCTGGTTCGTTGTCTAAGAAACCGAGATAGAATGCATGTCGAAGTCAGGAAAAAGCCTGACGACTCCATACTTAAAATAACATACATACGGTATAGAAACTTTTGTAATGCCTTAATAAGAAAGTTGAAGCGAGCATTTGAAAAGGAAGAATTTCTAAAAGCCAAAAATAATCCTAAAGCAACGTGGAAAGTGATTAAATCTATCACGAATTCTAATGTTCAATCCCGATCCCCTCGTGAACTTCTTCGTGATTCTGCTGACGTGAAAACATCGGCAAACAAAGTCAATGAGTTCTTTGTCAATATAGGTACAAACCTAGCGTCGAAAATAGGAGCTAGCACCATCACCACTGCTGTAGTACCACCTCCCAGTCAACTGTCGAACTCTCTTGTAATCCTCCCTATGGATGAGGAACAAGTAGGTAGAATTATCCATGACCTCCGTAGTGACTGCGCTACAGGGTGGGATAATATTCCAGCTAGAGTTATCAAGAGTTCGCGCACTATCTTAACCCCCGTAGTCACTCATATTTGTAACCTGTCCATAGACTCTGGAATATTCCCTGATGCCTTTAAGAAAGCCGTCGTGCATCCTATATATAAAAGCGGGGACAGAGACAGAGTCACAAACTACAGACCTATTTCCGTTCTGAGTACGCTTTCTAAGATTCTGGAGAGAGTTCTAAATAATTGCTTAGTCAGCTTTCTGGGAAAGCATAAATTAATAGCTCAAAACCAGTACGGCTTTAGATCTGGAATTTGTACGGAGGATGCCGTTGCTGCCTTCACTAACAGTCTGGTAAGTCAACTAGATAATAAACTGAACTGCTATGGCATCTTCTTAGACTTAACCAAAGCTTTTGACACGGTCTCTGTCCCTCGACTTATTTCAAAGATAGAAAGCTTAGGAGTGCGTGGAGTAACTCTCAAATTATTTAAAGACTACCTATGTGATAGATCCCAGTGTGTTCTCATTGACTCAGTCACTAGTTCATATGAAAAGCTCACCTATGGCATCCCACAAGGTAGTATATTAGGACCGACACTTTTCCAAATATATATCAATGATCTATGCAAGCTCTCCATTGATAACTGCGAAATTTTCTCTTATGCAGACGATACGGCAATTCTAGTGTGTGATAAAAACTGGGAGCAAGCCAGAGATAGAGCAGAATACTCGCTTCGGGTAATAATGGAATGGTTGTCAACTAACTTGCTGACGTTGAATATAGACAAGACGAAACTAATCAGGTTCTACCGCCCACAATCAATAACCCCAACCTCTTTCTCTCATAAAATTAAAGCTCACACTTGTCCCCCTCATCAGTCAGTAGCTTGTAACTGTCTTGCCCTCAGCATGGTCCCTAATATTAAGTACCTGGGAGTGATTATTGACGAAAAACTTAGCTGGAATGCGCATATAGAGGCACTCTGCACTAGAATCAGAAGATTAATATATATTTTTAAAGAACTCAGGCACTCCGCCAATTCTGAAACTCTGACTCTTGTGTACCTTAGCCTTTGTCAGTCTATAATTATGTACTGCATCCCGGTGTGGGGCGGTACTTATAAAACCGCAATGCTCCCAGCAGAACGTGCACAACGAGCGGTTCTTAAAGTGATGCTTTTTAAACCTAGAGACTATCCTACTGATAATTTATATTCTGAGGCCCAAGTTCTCACAGTGAGGCAGCTATATGTCCTTCGTTCAGTCCTGCGGAGACACTCCAACCTCCCTTTAGATAAAAATCTGCTTCTGAGACGCCACGGTTTCCCTATATGTAAAACAATCCCCTGTCGTTTTGCATTTACAAGTCGACAATTGTTGGCCCAAAGTTCACGCATGTATAATAAAATAAATAAAATTATTCCGCTGTACAGATATACCTTGTATGAAATTAAAAATAAATTAAGAGAATGGCTCTTATCTCTAACTTATAACGAAACAGAAAATATATTGACTATACAATCATAACTTTATCAAACCTACATTGAAATAAAGCTTATCAAACACTCACACTTCACATACACACCCCCCTACACACAAACTACACTCACACTCATATATACACTCACACTCCTAGATACACAACCACAATCATTCAACATTTGCTGTGTTAACAACCACTGTAACCAAACTAAAAAGTCACGGTTGTATTATATAAATTGAAGCCGCAAAATCTCCGACTCCTAAGATACAGGTCTGCGTACCTAGTTTAGGAGCCCGGAAAGCTGACAAGCATTTTAAACTTGGTAGTACAACCCACTGTCTCTATATGCTATGTACTGTGTTGTTGTTTTTATGTACTAATAAACTTATTATTATTATTATTATTATTATTATAATGACACGAATTATTTCGCGTCTTCACCGCACAGGCGCCACGCGGAGGCCACGCGGCCGCCACGCGGCGGCCGCGCGGCGGCTGTGCGGCGGCTGCGCGCGCAAAATGACTGCAAATTTAAAGTGACTGATTCAAGGACACGCGGCCACCGCACGGCCGCCGCGCGGTGGCCGCAAGAAATTTTTCGCGCCGTCTAACTGCGGTTTAAGTGTTGCAGCGTGTCAGTTCATGGTTAAGAATCAGGTAGTTTATCTTTAAATGTTTTAAGACCTCGACGTTTTAAGACGAAGAAGAGAGTAGTGGTGGTCCAGTTGTAATGGCCCCGACTTACGAGTTGTAGGTCGTGGGTTCTAACCCAGACAGGCACTTAACTATATGTAAATATCATCACAACTGCTCTCAAAACAGTGAAGGAAAACACCGTGAGGAAACCGACATGTCTTGGGACCAAACATTTGAAGACGTGGCTTCTATCAACCCGCACTGGCACAATGCGGCCCACTCCCTCTCTAGGAGAAGAAGCCTGTGATCCAGCAGTGGGAACATTATAGGCTGATTATGATATGACGTGTAAGTCTGAATTTCAGCCTTAACTATGAGTAATCTTCTTAGTTAATAAAAAGCGAAGGTGGCGATTTTAGGAACTGCCTTTGTGTCTAACTATGGAGTGATTAGCGCTATTTTACATAAAATAGCGCACTTACACATGTAAGTGTACATACATAGTCCATTGCTTTAGTACTTCAGTGTATCTACACTTGCCTTTTTATTTATTTATGTACATTTAATTACAAGTAACAAAGGACTCAAAAATGTTAGTAACAATATTTCTTAACAGCTACGTTAGTAAATTTAACCTACACACTTAACCTAACACTGCAATATTGATTCATGCAAATCCCTGCTACAAGCTCAACACCGATGTTGAAAGCTTGCAGCAGCGATTCACATATAAGCAGTCCAGCCTGCTCACGATACACCGCAATATAATGTTGGGGCTGGTCCGCACCCGGCGCACCAGGGGGAGGCGCATCTTTTTCGCATCGTAGCGTAGAAGCAATCGACACGAGCTTCAGCAAACATCCCTGAAGCGCTACAGAAGCGGAACAGCCTCATCAACACCCGGAACGCATTATTATATTGAATGCGAAGGGCGTTGTACGATTTTTGAGTGTAATCTACCCACAGGTATATGGTTTATGTCGTTTAAATTTTATTTAAATAACACTTCCAGCCGAATTGTATATCTGTGTAGAACAAAATGGCGACACCTGCGCCTCGCTTACGATCTAATTATGTCTATGCACCACCGGCGTTTACATGAAAAAGTTTCAGTAGTACTAATTTCAATTAATACAGATTTTCAGTTTTACTTTGAAAAATGCAAATGTTTTGACTGGGAGGAAATACTACGTTCAGACTAGGTCTATTTGACCAGTTGACCTATTGACGGAACTACGAAAGAAAAAAAAACCGGCCAAGTGCGAGTCGGACTCGTGGATTCCGTACAAACCTGTTTAAAATACTTTTATTATAATTATGATGTAACTAAAAATTTACGGTTTTCGCAATTTTTCCTTTATCTGTGCTATAAGACGTTACTTCGTACGAAATATCAAGATTCTGAGTTCACGAGAAGTACCACGTAAGTTTTGATTCTCTTGCAAGTGTCGAAAATTTGCGGCATAAACGGCTGTATCTTTTGATTGCGTTGGTTTAGACTTTAGAAGTTTAATTTTTTCACAGCTCCAAGGGACAGTAGACTTGAGTATTTAATATAAATTCCAGCTTGATACCTCCACGCGTTCTTAAGAAAAAGGGTCTTGATAGACAGGCAGACGGACGGACGGACGGACAACAAAGTGATCCTATAAGGGCTCCGTTTTTCCTTTCGAGGTACGGAACCCTAAAAATCACAAGTAACAATCACATACCCAGAACCTTCACAAAAAGAAATTGTTTTAAAAATAACTAAGTATGTGAAACCGGTTAAATCCCAAACGGGAATGCCTGCCTCATCATCGGTTCAGCTTGGATTCACCCACTATTTGGCATCGGCCTCCTCTTTCTTCTGCAATACTTACCGGTTCCGTGCGTCTTCCATCGTATCAGTGGCGTTTCCCGTGACTTTGATGGTATCATCAACCCAACGCGCTTTTGAACGGCCCTGGTTTCTTTAGCCTAACAGCTTTACTCCATCGGCTATCTCCACGTCTAACTAAAATACCTACATTAAGTAAACAAAACCGAGTAAATATCCAACTAGTATTTTATAACTGTTCCACAAAACACACACAGCAGCTAATTCAAAACAGCTCGAAAAGCATCGATAAACCTATAGTTAAGCAATTAGTTAAACAATCGTATATATCTACTTCTGTTAGAGCAGTTTATGAGACATGCAGTTAAACTTTAACGTACGTTCCTAGTTCAGTTTGAGCGCCAGATAATTGCGCCGCTCAGATCTAAATGGAGCAAAGACGTAGTTTCTAGAATGTAGAAGTGGGAGGGTGTGTAATAGTGAACAAAGATGTGCAGATGCTGTGCTGTCATTGTAGGGTTAATGTTGATGTAATGTGGAGAACTTTTCACGCTAAGTTTGGCTGATATACAAGTATATTGTGCATTGATGAGCGTGAATACACAGGCAGTGAGGATCAAAGATCTTGCTAACTGTTTTTTATGACATACAGAATCCCATTAAAATAGATAGACAAATTTTAACACAGCGCTCAGCACGTCTAACCCAAGATATCCAAGCAAAAAAAACACTGATTAAAGTGATTTTATTTTGACCTAAAATAATAAATGTTAGTGTATTTTCGTTAGCTGATTATTTTTCATGTAAGTATCTAATGCGTTTTTCTTATACATCGTCCTTATTTTGGTGGTCTCAATGATTTCTAAAAGATTGTCCATCTATTTTAATGGGACCTTATATAAAATATGCAAAATGAACTTGAGTTTTTGAGAGAACTTTGTTTTCACTACACAATGCTTCGGCATTTATAATAATATATATCAATGACAATGTTATTATCTCCTCTCAAACAGCATCTTATATACGAGTATATCTCTTCACCACCCTTGGTTGACTGGTACAGAATGCCTAAGTCCGATTTTGTGCCTTATGTGTGCGAGAAGTTTAAATAAATAAATGTCAAGAAAATGGACTCTAAATACTTAAAATACAGTCATTTTAGACACAGATAATTTGTTTCATAAACTAATTATGCGCTGCTTTTAAAATAAAGACCGCAAAATTTACCCATATACAGTGTGGCGGTTAGGTTAGCACATTAATTGAAACCACGTATTCTACATCACGTATTTTAAATATACACAATTAAAATTATTCATAACAATTAACATTCTAGCCGTGGTACCTAATATGAGAACCATAAAAATGAATCGCCGAAATGTATGTACGCGCATAACTTCCGAACGACTGCACTAAATTGGATAATAATTTTTTGTTGTGTTCGGTATTGCCAGGACAAGGTTTTTATGAAAGAAAATTTTGGAAAATCGAAAAGATTTTTTTTTAATTGTTTTTTTTTTTAACAAAGAAATAACATTTTTTAATAACCGCTGTACTGTTTAACCTTTCGTATGCCGGAACGTAGATCTACACGAGACAGAATGGCTTTTTAATTGTGTCTGTAATTACGGCATTCAACCGGTTAATGTGATAACGTAATCGCCACAATAGGTAAGTTTTGCGGTGTTCATTAGTTCTCATATCCAACAATACCGTTTGTCTATGTCAGTTCAAAGATACTAATTGTTTTGATCCATTTCAATCAATTCTGTTAAACTGGCAAAACAAAAGCGATGCCAAATTGCAAGATTGACCCTCGTTTGCTGGAAGCACGGTCAAGTTTCTGATTTGCTGTCAAATACCATGAATTGAGATTGGTAGATTAAAATAATAACTAGTTGTCGTAGGTAGATAAATTGATGATGATGAGAAAACAATAATGTTGTTGTTGTATGTCTCCAGAAAATTCAAGATTTCCTATTAATTACGTCTAGACAGGTTCTTTGAAATAACTTGAAATATTACTGTCAGATATTTATGCTTCCAGCAGTGGGGTGGGCAAATATTTTTGCAATTTGAGCGGCACTGATTGCGATATAAGAAAACTCGAATCATATATATTACTGTTAGGTTTTTATGCTGACAAAGTGATGTTAGATATTTTTGATCACACCGAGGTAACACATTTTTTTGAATTTATCCGAGTGCCTATATTAATAACCCAAGACATGTCCGATATTATTGAATTCTAAAGGGTGACACATCTTTTTGAAGCTGATTCAGCATCCTATAATTTGACGTCGTTTGTCTCATCATGTAGTTTTGGTGGTCGTTCGACGTAAAAAATTTGTCCTTCCACAAATGATTTTATATTTACCGTCATCTTGACTTGTCAGATATTAATACACAGACACAAGTGCACTATTCCTCATTCTCACAGTCTGATGGAACGGCAATCCGACACGACCAGAGAGAGATCAGGCGCGCAGGACCAACGGCTTACCATGCTTTCCGAGGCACGGGGGTAACACACCATCAACTTCCAAACTCCGGGCTGTTACAAAAAAACTCAAAATTTAAAAACCCAATAGCACTAATCCGACACGGGAATCGAACCGAGGACCCCACGCTCAGCAGTCGCGCTTACGACCGCGAGACCAACGGCAAGCAGCAAATAATTATGTACTAAACGACGAACTAGTTGGTAACCAGTAACCACAGATAATGTAAATCATTAGCCGACAATACGTAGAGGCGTGCCTCGTCCTAATGGCACAGCCTTATTGTTTACCTCCGATTCTATCTACCCTTGACACATAAACGGGTTGACGTTAATATTTGCGGTGCTATAATTGATGTTGTTGTAGGGTAATTGCGTAGTGTTTTATTGTATCGGTAGGTAGGAAAAAGACTGACGATATAATAGATAGCATCAAGCCTGTATAAACTGAAGGGTTATGCAGAGGAGTACCTATAGTTAACCCACATGTTATGTTTAAGTCCCATGTAATAGGGGACGAGCCTATTGCCACTAACCGGGCGCAAACCCAGATTCCAGGCTGCTAGTGAGAAGTTCAGAACTCAGAATTTTTCAAATTTGGCTGCGGCGGCGACTTCTCGCATCCGGCCCTGGTTCAAGCCATGGTCCGGAGCGGGAGGCAGTGACCTCCTTCTGCGAAGCAGTCATGCTAGCGAAGGAGGTGGCGAGATGGTTGAGGCAGAGAGCCTCACGTTCCAGCCGCCGCGGGGGACCGGCCGCCGGGCGTCGGGAGCCGCGTGACGACTCCCGGCCACCGTAGGCGCAGGCCTGCAGACGGAGAGTAATGGGTATCTCACCGTCCGATCAGGACCAGGCCCGTGCCGGACGGCGCGTATGTGTTCCACGCGCTTCTCAAAGAGATGTCAGCATAAGGGAAGGGGCCCGTTAGGGCCGAAACCTGCCAAGTCAGCGGGATTGTCCGAAAGGGTTACCGCTACCCCGGAAGATAAAGGGCCTAGGAAGGAACACGGGTGGGTTTTAGTCAGTAAACGTGACATTTCCTTCCGCTCCACTTAGAGCGGGAGGAGTCATTTGATGATTTAAAATCGCCAAAAAAAAAAAAAGGCTGCTAAGAAATTCCGGATGGAAAAACCACATAACTGTTGGCTCGATCCGGAAATTTAACTCAGGTCGTCGTGCTCACCATTAGCGTTTGCGACGACTAGACGCCGCAGTCACTGACGATGAGTAGGTATTGTAAAACGACACTAAGAAGACATATTCTAAAAAAAAAAAAATATACGCGTCGAATTGATAACCTCCTCCGTTTTTTCGTCGGTTAAAAAACACTGATAAGGGATATTTTCAGGCAGCTAGGAATGTTAAAAAAAAAATAAAATAAAGAAAGAAAAGAAACAAAATAATTTAAATAAGGCACACAATATTCAAACAAAAAAAATATTTAATTTTCTATGAATTCGCTTAAATTAAAAAAAAAAAATGGATGGCAAATCACGCTGATTCATTTTAAATGCGGTTTTACTTTCCGAAATCAAAATTACTAAAACAAGGATAATACCTCATATACCGAACAATATAAGTATAAAAGAAAAAGGGGTAAAAACCCCAAAAACAGCTCATCATGTACATGCGTGAGGTTTATCACATATTTCTCAGAAACATTCAAATTATTAAATGCATACAAAATGTAAATACAGTATTTGAATTTACAATGACTTCATGTAGGTAAGAACTTCTACGAAATTTTATTACTTATCATACACTTTTTGCACAGTCTTTCTGAATAATTTATTCTCAGTTAAACTTTCCAAGGATTTACCTAAATAGGAATTTTTGTTTGTTTTCCTTTAAACATCCATTACCTACCTTTCAACGTTTAGTCACATTCTAATATACGTACTTTAATTAATACTTACCTATAATGTCGTGGATACCTATGGACCTTTAGCCTAATTGCGTAAAGACGCGTAGATATTATTAGTACGAAAAAAATCTGCACAATATTGGTTCTAAAACATGGTTTTCTGTTGTTGGAAACATTTTACAGAGACATTCTGTGTGCAATATAGCCAGCAACACGTTTTCAGCTGCAGTTTACAGCTAGAGAGGCTTGTAGCTAAGTAATAACAGCTGCACTGGTCGATCAATCAGGTTAAGCTACGCTTGCCGCGGTTGGTCCGCAGATGGGTGACCATCTTTACATACGAAGACCCCTCCGTGTCTCGGAAAGCACGTTAAGCCATTGGTCCCGGCTGTCGTTCATGGATCTTTGACAGTCGTTACGGGTCCTCAGAAGCCCGAAAATCTGACAACCAGCCTTACCAAGGAGTATCGTATTACCCTGTAACTGGGTTGTGGAGGTCAGATAGGCAGTCGCTCCATGTAAAATACTAGTATTCAGCTGCATCTGGTCAGACTGGAAGCCGACCCCAACATAGTTGGGAAAAGGCTAGGCAGATGATGATGTTTTCAGCTACAATAAAACATATGGACACAGCTTTTGTTTCCCGAAGACAAGGTTTAACACACTCCTGATGACAAACGCCTCTATTTTGACAGGTAGAACATTCTATTGAAAAAAATGTATGAAACAAGAAAGTACCTTCCCGTGGTCGCATGCCGCTGTACTAACATACAGAGCTATGGTAGGTAGCATGCGACCACGGGAAGGTACTTTCTTGTTTCATCCTTTTCAGTAGTTGGGTTTTAGTTTTTAAACTTATTTTTTATAATAATAACGTATCTATGCACATAAAGGTTTTGTAGTAGGTGCATAAGAAGGGCCCTGACCATAAATATTTAGGAGAGACAGACTTTATGATAGTATTTTCAAACATACTGCTCAATAAACGTTGCTTATAGGCTATCTTTCATTGTTTATCCAAGTACATAAACAAAGACTTTTTGTCCCACTTTCCTAGGTCCAATGATTTGGGCCCGACTGATCCTAAGATACCACTAATTTCAATAGAGATCTGATCGTCCTGAAACCTAACCATCCCGTGTATTGTGTTATGAGTTACAACGTTTTTTGCAAATGATTCCAGTTCGCGTATCTTCACGTCTTTTAGCTTTTTAGGTTAGGTTCGGCGGAGCAGCAAAGGGTATCGGAGATTGTCTATCGATGAATCAACTTATTGCAAAACAATTAATGGATAGAGGACTCTCGTCAAAGGCTTTGTTAGCCCATAAAATCATGAATGACGTCAATTGTACAGTTATTAAAAATTTGCTTTTGGCTGTAGTCGAGTGACAAAACAATGAGCTATCAAATGACGACGACCTCAATAACACTCTCTTAACTAACTATTTACACTAAGTACTACATTAAAAGACTACTATATAAATACTAAATATAAATAAATATAAAAACAAAAGAATGTTTAGGCGTCGAAGTGCTCGTCGGCGTCGCTGTCATCCGGAAACACGTTAATATAAGATTTAAAAACATTTTTTTTTTGTAACGGAGGTTGGCAGCTGAATCATAATAATCATATTTATCAGCCATTTCTGTCCCACTGCAGGGCAAAAGCCTCCCTTCCCTCCTTCCACTTATCCCTATCCATTGCTGTTATACGGAGCGCAGTATCCTTGGAGTTAAACTTACTGATCGTATTAGGAACTCGATTCTGCGTTCTAAAACTCAAATTGCCGATGTAGGTCACACGGCCGCCAAGCTAAACTGGGCTGGTCACATCTGTCACATGCCGGAGGAGCTATGGGCTAAAGTAACCACACAATGGGTCCCAAACAGCAGCAAACGGCAACTCGGCAGGCCCAGAATGAGGTGGCGGGACGAACTCGACTCTTTCCACCGGGACGAACTCGACTCTTTCCACAAGGATTGGCGTATAACAGCAGTAATTAATCAAATTCGTCATAAATTCTAAGTAGGTACAGATCATGTTTAAACTATTTACTAGATATTTGCTTAAACAGGTGCAATATCTATATAAATTACATTAAGGCACTCGTATAACAAAGTTATCTATTTTACATAGCCGCAGATTTGTATATTACATTATGACTACAAGATTTAAGTCACGTAGGTATAGGGATTCGAATGACGCATAATTGGTGATTTGACCCCACGTGGGTATTTATCTAAATAGGATGAGAGAACCAGTTGTCAGCGTCAATGAATTGCGTTGTTCACTTACGACGAATTACTAGTACGTCTATATTGTAATTGTACTTATGTGATAAAATAGGTATATGTACTAAGTTGCTTAAATATAAATGTAGGCAAGTGCTTCTGCATTAGGTATACAAACCTTGCACAATTCATGATAGGTATGTTTCGTATTTATGTCAGGAGATAATCTAAAAAAAATATATATTATTCTTGATCCTTATCTGTATTTCGGATTTTTGAGATCTTGTGGCGATATCAAGTATTGGCAATCCATCTTTCTTTAATATTATTAAAGTATTATGTACATGACATGTAGAAAAAGCACTCATTCGTTAATCAGCTTACAACACGTTTAGAGATAAACCATTTTAAAAATGAACGCCTCTCCACTGCTTGTTGCATACACATTTCAAATGATTGTATAGATTTTAGTGGAGGGGCGTGCATTTTTAGAATGGTTTATCTCTACCTGCCTTGAAAACCTAAAAGATAACAATACTAAAACCTAAACATGTAATAGGAGCAGTGGTGGCCCAGTGGTGACGGCCGCGACTTACGAGTCGTGTCGTGGGTTTGGACCCGAGCAGGCACTTTACTTTGTGTAAAATTAACACATCTCCACTGCTCTCAAAACGGTGAAGGAAAATATCGTGAGGAAATAGGCATGTCCTAGAACCAAAACTTTGAAGACATGTGACATCCACCAATCCGCACTGGCCCCGCGTGGTGAATTGTAGCCCACACCTTGTCAAAGGAAGAGGAGGCCTGTGTCCCAAGTAGTGGGAACAATACTGGCTGATTATGCTTATGCTAAACATACAAATGTGTTCGGTCAATAATTAATTATTTTTGACACCATCTAGCATATCCATTACCTACCCGTTTTGCCTTTTTTACTCTTTTCCGAATTATGTTGGGGTCGGCTTTTACTCTTTTCCGAATTATGTTGGGGTCGGCTTCCAGTCTATAGCTGAATTTTTCAAATGTAATTTTTCTTTTTAATACTTTTTTTTTAATATTCCTTGGATTTTTTTTTACTGTGTTTAGTTTAGTTTGTGATGTTTCTATACGAGTCGCAATATATACTTTTTCTTTTTTCTTTCTTTATTTTCTTTAATACTTGTTTTTTACATGGAGCGACTGGCTATCTGAATATTTAGTAAGTATTGTCAAAAATACCTCTAATTTCCCTACATTTTTGACACTTGCTTGTCGCCGAGATGAGACTGCGACTAGATTTTGAACGTGTTTTTAATTACGAGAAAAACACCTGCCCTTCACAACCCAGGTACTGGATAATGCGATAGCCCCTTCTAAGACTGTACTGGATAATATGATACCCCTTTCTAAAACTGGTTGTCACATGTTCGGGCTTCTGAATACCCGTAACGACTACTGTCGAAAATGTACAAATCGAAGCCGGGATCAATGATTTAACTTGCTCTCCGAAGCATAGAGGGGTCATCCACGGACAAACCTCGGCAAGCGAAGCTTAACCTTTGGTCGACCCGTACGGCTGTTATTATTTAGCCACGAGCGCGTTTAATTATAGTATAGTAACATTGCAAAAAGAAAGTCAAAAGTCCAGTAAAACAATACATAATATAAACAAAGTACAATGCCGGTAGCGTCACGTAGGCACATTCACTACCTATTTTACTTTATAAAAAAAAACAAACGCGTGTAAAGATAGATATTATGTCAGATTCGATATTCCCGTCTTTGATAAAATATTTAAGTGCAGGATATTTAGGAGTATCATTTTGATGGCAACATAAATTGAATAAACGAAACAAAGCAAAAGGAGTATATACAGATCGTAGCAGGTGGCGTTCTGCCTATCTCCCGGGGATGAAAGTGCGAGTTTATGTACGTGTGTATAAATTAAATAAAAAGGCCTTTTATGTTCTCGGATAAAATGTTTAGACCAATATTGAACTATTTCAATTTCAATGAATAAACAATATTTATGTATGTATAATATTAAAAACTTTTTTACAAAAAAAAAAACACATGCGACTTCAAAAAAAACTACAAAGTGATAAATAACTTTAAGTTCGGAAGTCGGTGTCGTGGTTCCGCATTTTCGTTTTTTGAAACCGACTTCCGTAATTAAAGTTACTTATCACTTTGTAGTTTTATTTTGAAGTCGGTTGTTTTTTTTTTTTGTAAAGAAGTTTTTATTTTTCACTTTTTAGTTGTAGGTACCTTCCCCACACAAATTCAGAAACACTACTGCATTGAAGAACTGAAGACACCGACTAGAAGAATCGTCAAAATTTGCATAGAAATGCCGGAGATGCAGTACATTTTTGCATATAACTTCGTACATAAGAATAATTGCCTGATGTACTATATACTAAAACCTTCCTGAAAGTATGTAGATCACATCAGTGAAAGAATTATCAAAATTGGTTCAAGTTTTTGAGAAAATCGCGGACATACAAACATACATACATGCATACGGGTCGAATACAGAACCCTCCTTTTTTGAAGTCGGTTAAAAACGAATATTTTGTTAACTGCATCTATTATTTAATTAATTAATTATCGCAGCAATCAAGAACCACCAAGAAATTACACAGTACACAAGCCTATCTACAAAATGAAGAAAAAAAAAGCAAGCAAAGATGTTTACAAAGCAAACTTTATCGCAAGGGAAAATATAAATATTGGAGAAAGGATTAATAACGTTAAAACTGAAAAGAAGTACATTGAAGAGGATAATAATTGGTCAGTGGGTCGTCTTAGGAGCGATTTATCTATTTAACTGACAAAATAAATAGTAAGAGATAGTAGAGCTATTATGACGCGCGGGCTCGCGAAAGATGGAAGGAATGGAGGGAGGCCTTTGCCCAGGATTGGGACAGCGCAGCCTAGAAAAAAAAGTAGAGCTATTATGACGCGCGGGCTCGCGAAAGATGGAAGGAATGGAGGGAGGCCTTTGCCCAGGATTGGGACAGCGCAGCCTAGAAAAAAAAGTAGAGCTATTATGCCCGGAATACACGAGGCTACAGTCCAGGCTGGTATCCAGGCTGACTGGCGTGGCATTGGGCTGGTATCCAGGCTGACTGGCGTGGCATTGGGCTGGTTATGTTTGTTGAAGGACCGATGGCCGGTGGAGCAGACGAGTCCTGGAGTGGAGACCGCATATCGGCAAGCGTAGTGTGGGACGCCCCCCAGCTAGATGGACGGACGACCTAAAGAAGGTGGCTGGGACAGATTTGATGCGGAAGGTCGCTGTGCCACAACGCCCTAAAGGCCAATTCTGGTAATTTCAAACGTTCAAAATCTAGTCGCAGTCTCATCTCAGCGACAAACAAATGTCAAATGTCTTGTGTATCCCGGACATTATATTTAGCGTGATAAAACTAGCCTTGTGTATCCCGGGCATTATAGTTAGCGTGTTAAAAGTAGCCTTGTGTATCCCGGGCATTATAGTTAGCGTGTTAAAACTAGCCTTGTGTATCCCGGGCATTATATTTAGCGTGATAAAACTAGCCTTATGTATCCCGGGCATTATAGTTAGCGTGTTAAAACTAGCCTTGTGTTTCCGGGGCATTATAGTTAGCGTGTTAAAACTAGCTTTGTGTATCCCGGGCATTACAGTTAGCGTGATAAAACTAGCCTTGAGTATCCCGGGCATTATAGTTAGCGTGATAAAACTAGCCTTGTGTATCCCGGGCATTATGGTAAGCATGACAAAACTAGCCTTGTGTATCCCGGGCATTATAGTTAGCGTGATAAAACTAGGCTTGTGTATCCCGGGCATTATTGTTAGCGTGATAAAACTAGCCTTGTATATCCCGGGCATTATGGTAAGCATGACAAAACTAGCCTTGTGTATCCCGGGCATTATAGTTAGCGTGACAAAACTAGCCTTGTGTATCCCGGGCATTATGGTAAGAGTGACAAAACTAGCCTTGTGTATCCCGGGCATTATAGTTAGCGTCATTTACTCAAAGAGCATGATAGTAAGAATCAGGTGACGCTAATTACTCATCATACGATAATTAGGTTCAAAAGATCAATCAAAACTAAGACATGCAGTGTCTGTATCATCACGTAGGCTTTTTTTTCTCGCTAATCTAAGTTTATAGTAATTAAACTTTGTACAGATAAATTGATGGTTTTCCTCTTCACCTATTTTATGAGATTAATTAAAATGTTCTTAGTAATTGTGATTTATCATTTACATGGTAAAGAAAGAGATGAAATATTGGTTTTTTCCTTGCCAAAGTTTGTTGCGACGAAGTATACAAAATTCATACTTATGGAAAGGTTTTGCTTTACTAAGTACCTCAAGTAAGCAATACTTACGCATATGAACCTACCCATTTATTCTGAAAGAAAAGAAAAATAGGTTTTTTGTCACAGAAACACGCGCATCATCATCATCATCATTTCAGCCGAAAAACGTCCACTGCTGGACATAGGCCTTGCCCAAGCACCTCTAAAAAAAAAATACGCGCATACAAAAAGATAATTAATTCTAATAATAAGGTAAAATGAAAACAAAATATAACTATGACGAGCACAAAACATAAATAGTCGACGGCTGCACGTCATGACTGTGACAAGAAGGCTTCAACTCAGCGTCACTACCTGAGGCTAAGGATTGACAGCTCACTTCATCTAAGTTATTGCGGTCAGATTTTTATAGAATAGATAGCGCAGAATTGGTGCCCTGAGACAGTGAGGCGGGGTCGCGGCAGACCACGTAGGAGATGGCGGGACGAGCTGGATAGGTTCCGTCAAAATTGGAGGGAGGACGCGCGGGCTCGCGAAAAATGGAAGGAGTGGAGGGAGGCCTTTGCCCAGGAGTGGGACAGAGCAGGCTAGATAAAAAAAAAAAGATAGGCTGAATTCTCATGCAAAAAGAGCACGTTGCAATCAGGGAACCAGAAAAAAAAACAGGTTTAGGAAGCAAACGACCATTTTGCCGACGGCGCTCTCCATATACTTACATTTTGCCGACGGCGCTTTCCATATACTTACTAAGTGATTGTTCTCCTGAAAATATACTATACCATAAAATACCGAAGACAGAGGGCAATAAATATTTTCCAGATGAGGGTTTAGACCTCGGTGAACTCCCTTGATAGGCTTACAATAATCCCAACGGCCACTAAATTATCCACAACTGTAGTATTAACGAAATCTGAAAAAAAGTACTTTCTGATAAGAATCCTACAGTTGAATCATGCATATTGACTGGCTTATATTTTTAACATAGGATAAGCTATTCTTTTGTAAAGCTTCATCGACCAAAGAGTAGGAATATGAATTCAAAAAACTATTTAAAAAAAAAGCAACCGTCTTCAAAAAAAAAACACTACAAAGTGATAAATAACTTTAATTTCGGAAGTCGGTCTCATTGGTTCCGCATTTTCGTTTTTTTTTGACACTGACTTCCGAAATTAAAGTTATTTATTACTTTGTATTGTTTTTTTTTTGAAGACGGTTGGTTTTTTTTTTAAGTTTTTATTTTTCACTTTTTAGTTGTACCTACCCCACACAAATTCAATTAACACTAGTGCATTGAAGATTGAAGACACCGACTAGAAGAATCATCAAAATTCGCATAGAAATTGCCGGAGATGCAGTACATTTACGCATATAACTTCGTATATATGAATAATTACCTTATGTATTATATACTAAAACCTTCCTAGAAGTATGTAGATCACATTAGTCAAAGAATTATCAAAATTGGTTTATTAGTTTTTGAGAAAATCACGTACATACAAACATACATACATACGGGTCGAATACAGAACCTCCTTTTTTGAAGTCGGTTAATGAAGTCGGTTAAAAACAAAAGTCATGTATCCAAATTATGCTGAGAATTAGCACTTGTCAAACGTCAAAATTACATGCATTTATGCATGTGCACACTACATACAAGACAGTCCCCTAAAATTATAAAGACAATAGAAAACGTCAAAAGTTGCCTTCACTTTTGTTTCATAAAAATTCCGATCCTCAACACAGAACTACGCCTTAAGATACTTACTGATTAAACCATCGCCATAATGTCTACCAAACCTACTTACAATAACCCCGAGATAAGATAAAACATATCGAATGACGTCACTGCGTCCACTTCTGCATCATTAGGTACTTCTGTCGATCAGCCATGTACTAGTTATCTTATCGAGCGCGTTGTTTGATAATTAGTCAGAATTGGAATGTCTCCTTGAGGAAGTAATTTGCGATCGTGTCCTCGATTTTTTGGAATGTGATGCAATTATTTCACTTATTAGATAAATGAACATACTCTCTAAAAACATAACCCTCCTTCTGGCGCAGTCGGGTAAAAACGAGTGAGATTTTTTGGTATAGTTGTAACAAATTCCATGCAAGCTGTAAGTTCAGCCTTGAAAAAGCATAATTAGTCAGAATTGGAATGTCTCCTTGGGGAAGTAATTTGCAATCATGTCCTCGATTTTTTGGAATGTGATGCAATGATTTCACTTATTAGATAAATGAAAACGAGTGAGATTTTTTAATATACCGTCAAACGGGGTGAATAGGGATGCAGGGGTGAATAGGGACAAAACTTTAAAAGGGATTTTAACATTAAAATAATATAGTTTGTGGCCAAAAAGGACCCTAATGTGTTTACTGTAATTTAATTACGAATACGTGCCCTTATTGACAACAAACTATATTATTTCGACGTTAAAATCCATTTTTTTTAAGTTTCATCCCGATTCACCCCGTTTGACTGTACCTAGTTGTAACAAATTCCATGCAAGCTCAGCGTCGTCGTCATCGTTTCAGCGTTGAAAAAGCATGTGCTGTTTTTATTATAAAATCTATCTATCTATAAGTACTAATAATAAAGCCGAAAAGTTTGTTTGTTTCAACGCGCTAATCGCTAGTACTGCCAGTTAGATTTGAAAAATTATTTTTGTATTTGATAGCCCTGTTCTCCATGAAGACTATAGGCTATTTAACATCACGCTAGGGCTCTTAGGAGCCGAGAAAACTAAAATGTCACAGAGAAGGCTAAGCAAAACCCAAGTACATAATAGCGCGGGTTTCATGCGGGCGCAGTATCGGGCAGAAGTTAGTTATATGTATAAATAAGCACCTACTAAACTGTTTCTGATTCATGGCCAGTAAAACGAGGATTTTGATATCAATTGATCAGTATTTTATGATTGATTGGTACAAAAAAATGTACAATAATTATGATAATAATGTAGGTATCCTTGCAACAACCGCGACTAATCTAACAGCGCACTAAGAGGCAATACGCAAAAACGTTATTTTAAAACGTGACCATACCAAAATTACCTTTGACAAAAAACCTTTTAAAATTAATTTCTTTTACATAAACACGGGTTTTAGGCCCGGCTATCGAACCCGGGACCTCATCAAAATAATTTAAAACCACAGTTACAACTAAAACAAAATCCTAAATTGGCGCGATTTTCTCCGATCCCTCGTGAGATGTTAACGGTAGATCTTTATCAATCCACTTTGAATCTTTTTGTTTAATTTTTATGGTTGATTTTCCTTTGGTGTGTGTTGGCATTATCGGTTCTTGCAGATTTAATTAATTCTTAGTCATTGGTAACGGGCATCGATGAGTCAGTGTGCCAGTGATGTTGGAAGGTTTATAGTATTAGGACGAAAGGTCAATTTATTACTTCTGTATGTATCATTAGGTGTCATTTCCGCAATAATGGCACTTAAATTACGAGTACTGACGGCTTGTAGGTATAATTTACCTGGACAGTTATAACGACGTGGTGGTCAGTGATTTACTTGCCATTTAAATATTAATCTCGCACTGCATCCGTTTGTTACTTTATTGAAAAAAACTTGAGTGGATAAACATTTCCATGGTATCAGGAAACATAACATATTTAATAAAAAAAGACTAATATATAAAATAAAATACATAAAACGATCGATTAGTA
Source organism: Amphipoea oculea (assembly GCA_945859645.1). Lineage (NCBI taxonomy): Eukaryota > Metazoa > Arthropoda > Insecta > Lepidoptera > Noctuidae > Amphipoea > Amphipoea oculea. The sequence goes on along the minus strand of OX243878.1, from coordinate 1,638,044 downwards.
GTAGTAATAACATATAGAGAACAAGAGATCCAATTTGATCCGTACTTCAACCTAAATCAAAATGGAAAAATACGCAGATGATAAAAATAAAGAATATCCGTATTTTTTTTTTAAGATTCTTGTCTCTGTGTCAATCTGTCAAATAAACCTTTAATTTCCCTACATGTTTGACATGTTCTGACATTCTGTCGCTGAGATGAGATTGTGAATTGAATATTAGAGTAAGTGCGCCATATATGGACCAGGTCTATAATATGGACCACTGGCGTTTCTCAATGAATATTCGTCGTACCGAGACGACTGTCAGCCCATACTAGGCTTACCCCCTCCGCGTCTTGTCAGTCGCTTGCAGTGAGGCAGCGTCCGCGCATGTGTTCACGGGAGTCATTTTGAGTTTTTGTCAACTCGCTATGTATTTTTTTAGCTAATTGCGTAAGTTCATCACGTCAACAAATAATATTCGATTTGAAAGTGAATTAAGCTAAATGAAAGGTAAGTTATTTAACTACTATTCATATTAGATTGTAATATCCTAAATTGTTTACAATTTTACCTACAACAAAAATAACCTTGAACTGTATGTGTGTTACAATATGGACCATCGACATGTTTCGAATATGGACCAGTAGTCCATATTACAAACAGCTACTTTTGTTTATTTTTTATATTTCAGAATGGCATCTCCATCACAAGGTAAGCCCAACCTGCTGCAACCATTGATGATTCAATGCCTGGTGCTTCCATATCATTTAGAATATATTTATCCCCAAAGGTGTTACAGCCCATACCACGCCTTAAGAAAAGTGTCAGCAACTGAGGAAGAAGGAGTACCAAAATATGGTTTTAACATCTTCCTTCACCATATACAACATTTAGAAACATCAATAAAAAGAAGGAAGAAACTGAAAAAATAAATAAAAAGAAGCCATTGAACTTAAAAAATAAATCAAAGAAAAATTCAAAATAAATTGTTCAGAAGAAAAGATAGATCTCACATGATGAAGAATCATCTTCTGAAAATTCTGATAAGAGTGATTATTCAGTCAATGATAGCACAGTCCTGATTATTCCCAAAATGAAAACGGTAATGCTTGTATTGCGATGGACTTATTTCTGAAGATGTTCATGGAGAGAAATGGATTCAATGTGTATCTTGTAGGCGCTGGGCTCATGCAGAATCATTGTGCTGGATTAGAAGATATGACTGACTTCTATGTGTGCGAATATTGTACTAATTATTAGTTCACTTTTGATTTAATTGACTGATTTAATTTTAAGTATTTAACACTATTTTGTATTGTTATTTATAACCAAATAAAACATGGTCCATATTTGAAACCATGTGGTCCATAATATGTTCACTTTTTGTGAGTTCCTAAAAATGTCTTATTTTAGAAAATGTTGATTATTTCTAAGATGTTGCTGTAGTTGAAGAATTTAATTATTTATTTTTGTTACCAATTAAGTATCAAACTGTTTAAAATAAATAAGACTGATCAAACTTTAAAATTCGGAGTTTTATTTGAGAAAATCCTTATGGTAGTCCATATACGGCGCACTTACTCTAATAATAATAAATAAAAAATATAAGTACCGTAATAGAGTTTATTTCTCACTACAAGCCAAAAAAAAAATAATATTTTGCACACAAGAAATAGCTGAGGATTTTTGGTTGTGGATCGCTGGTTCCTACAACCAAAAATCGTCGTGTGGTGGAACAGCGATCCACCACACACATTACTACCTACCACAGTGGTAGGTAGTAACCCCTGTAATACACACACACACAACAGGGACAGAATGTTTTTTAATTACGAGAATTGGCCATCAGATCCCATGTAAACCCATTTTATGCTAGATTTTTTTATGACCTTTAAAACAGTTATATCGAGAAGCCAAAGAAATAAGGAAAAGCCATGAACAGGAACAAAATACACACCTGGCACTAAGGAACAGTAATATTATCAAAAATATACAATAATTTTTCATCCATTTTGAAAGCAAAAATTACGAAGACAAAAATTAATAGCAGAATGAACTGAGAAATCACGTTTCATTCGTAATATAACTTCAACTTGTATTTAATTACGCACTATAGCACTTACCGCAGAATATTTTGCGGGCAAATCGTAAATTAATGTGGAAATAAAATTAGCATAACAATGATTCACACTTAACGTGTTTTAAAACTTAAGTGGACACACCTCTTAGTATCCGAGGTCATTGGTTATGCGTGAGTTGTCCCGACTCGACAAGTCGGGACAGGTACGTACGCTACGCACTAATAATGCAACAAGTCTTCGTGGTTCTGTATCCATTGCGAATTTTGATCTAAACTGTCTCAAAGTTACAGGAACTAAACGAGCAATGTATAGATAGAAGATTTGAAATAATCGGCAATGCTGACATTTTTTGTCCTAAATTAACTTGTACATTGAGGTACAATTTCATCATCGATTTAATTTGAAACATTGTTTATTCAAAGGTGTGACGTAATAGGAAAAGGATTAAGATCCTTGTGATACTAGAAGATTGACGTTATCATTGGCTTTACGTGCAAATAAATTCTAATTGCGCCATTATTAGAAGTTATTTCAAAAAAATGGTAACAAGGTTAATAAGGACAACGAAACTAATAATTATGGTGACATTGAAAAAATAAATAAAAATTTGAAAATCCCAATGCAAAAGGCAAAGTACCTATAACAACTGCTACGTCCAATATTTCTTAATGATGATATTTTTTTTTATTTGAAATGGGCTTGCTCTTGACTCTAGCCTAGGTCAAAGGTGGCAGAGACAAAGTCGACCAAGTCGCGTATCTGGGTACAACCAGATACAAGTCTCCATAAAATATTAGAGTCAATGGTGATTTTTTTTTAAATATTTATTCGTAGCTAACCAAACATAATATTTGTGAAAGAAAAACTTATTAAATTAAAAATAAAAAGTCAATCAGATCGTATTGACTTATTATTTTTAACTCTGTAATGAATATTGAATTAAAGGGTCTATTCCAATCCTACTAAAAGCGAACAGATACAAGTTTTATGCGACTATAGAGAAAATCAAAAGCAATACCTAGCTATATAGTTACGTTGTCTACTGATCATCAACTTCGAAGACGAATAGCACACGTTATATTGTGTTTGAATTGATCAACTTTCGGCTGCATCACCACTAAAAATAATATTATTGACGTGAGTCGTGCGTGACGCATAGAAAAAAGTTTTAAAATATTAATAGCAGCAAAATAACTGAAGGCCAATTCTTGTAATTTAAAACGTTCAATATCCAGTCGCAGTCTCATCTCGGCGACAAACAAATGTCAAAAACTTGTCAAAATGTAGGGAATTTAGAGGTATTTTTGACAGATTGAGACTGAGATCAGACTGTGAACGTTCTTAAAATTACGAGAATTGCCCCTCTGTTACTTCACTTCGAAAGAAAAAATGATAAAAAAGGTGTGTTGAAAATACTTTGACCTTACTTAATTTTCCTATGTACCTCAAATTTAACATTCAGTATGTTGTGATCCGATGGGCTCTTGACATCGAACTAGCATAATGGAAAGCGATAAGATCTACGATGGAAAGAGGGTGTCCAGAAGATGATTGCTTTGAAAGCTGATGGGTTATAAATAGAAGGGAACACGTTGGCAGAGAGTTCCATACTTTAGCCGTGCGAATTATGGAGAAGAGTTGAGTACGGCTAATCGGTCTAGTAGTCTAGTCAAGTGCGAATGGTGGTCTGGAGGTGAAAGGGAGATGGTGGGATCAGGTCATACGTCGAGCTCGAGCGACGAGTATTTCTCCCTGTCTTCGCCATCACCGCCAACACGTCGATAGACGCTGATCGCAGGACTATACTTAGGACCTCGAGGCCCAACGGCTTCTGATACAGCTCCCGGTGGAAATGTGCAGCGCATGAGATGGACACAATCCGTCAACAAAAATGTCATGCGCTCATACTGAGTTACAGAGGGGGTAAACAATCTGACCACGCACCGAATTCGGATGTTTTCTCTGTTTCAGGTATTTAAGCCATCTGTGAATGTTTCGGCGCAATGACTGTGTAATCAAGTAGTTAATATGAAAAAAAAAAAAGGTTAAAAACTAAAACCCGACTACTGAAAAGGATGAAACAAGAAAGTACCTTCCCGTGGTCGCATGCCACTGTACTAAGTAAGCTATGGCAGCATGCGACCACAGGAAGGTACTTTCTTGTTTCATCCTTTTCAGTAGTCGGGTTTTAGTTTTTAAACTTTTTTTTTTATTTAATTATTTTGGGGCTTATTTCAGTAATACTTATATTTTTGAAATGTGCTAATTAAGCCCTTTCATTTGATACCCCACAAGGCACCATCCCAAAATATTTTATTTTTAAATTCATTACTTTCTGTCCTCTAGAGGGCGCCATATTGAATTTAGTGTGACGTCACATAGCCTTTTACCAGCGGACGGTCAAGACACTTCTAACGATACCTCATTTGTCAAATTATTATAAGTACTTTTTAAGTTATGAGGGAACAGATGAACATACATACATACATACCGGTCAAAATCATAACCCTGCTTTTTGCTTCGCCTTAGTCTGGTAATAAATGGTACACTCTTACTTTCCCACTCCCAGGTACACATAAATCCCATATTGAGACCTGTGGAGATTCCTTTAGGGGTGCTTGAATGTGTACAGGGTAGTAGTATCTTTACTAATTGAGGAAAGCTTTGCACGATAGGATTGGCAAATGGTATCAAGTATCTCCACTTTCTTCACAGCCATGATTACCTCGTGTAACCATCAAAGAACAAAACGAAACTGTTAGAGAAAAAAATATCTTTAGAAAGCTAGAAACATAAGATAATTTTAAACGTCATGGCATAGAAATTCCTAATATGGAGACCTCGTTAAATAGAACTGATTTAAAAACTGAACCACACCTTACACAAAACTTGAACTAAAACAAAATGAATAATGATATCTACTTATAAACTGCGGGGTAATTTCGTAACACGCTATCAGTAGCAATGGCTTTAATTTTGACAGTTCAACAACATTCATTGTGTTATTTACTTTGTTAAGCAGACAAATTTTTCGAACACATGAAGCAATGGATTAGCAATATACTTCAAAATGATTCAGATTGTGATTGAAAGTGTGTTACATTTAGGGCGCAAATACTGTAACCTTATGGGCAACTACAGCTTTGAGCTGTTTGGGGTCAAAACGTTCGGGTCGTGGGGCCCGAGTGCGCGTCTCCTTTTTATTAAAGAAATTTCTCGCCGGCTGGTCGACACTTCACGTGTCCAGAGGGCTGGGTCGTTCTTTGGCCAAATAATTAGCATTGCCATTCAACGTGGCAATATGCTGCCAGTCTTCTGGGCACGTTTCCGGATGACAGCAATGTGGACGAGTACTTCGACGCCTAAGTATCCACTGTTTTTGTATTTATTTGTATAGTAAGTAAGTTAGTCATTTAATTTAGTTTCTAGTGTAAATATTATTAGTGATATTTTATGAAGTTAAAATTCTATGCGAGACACGTATTATTACGGCACTGATCTATCGAATTAGATATCCACGTTAAGAATTTTGAACAGGAGCAAATATTACAACAGAGGAAACAACAAAACAACCACTTACACACATAAAGTATTCATCAGAACAAGCCCCACATGACACGTTCAAAGAAGCTAGGTTAAGTACCTTTTACTGTACAACGAATCAGCCACACATTAAAAAGCACTCTTAAAACATGCCATCATAACCATCAATACTAAATTTTACGACTCCCCATAAAAAATCACACCGTAAAACAACCATGCCTAGTTAAAAACAGATCGTTTGGCATAAAACCTTGGCTGGCTAAAAATGAGTCAGTTGCTCGAGATTGTATACAAAATTATTAAGATAATAAGCGGATACGTATATTTTGATCACGAACCCATTGACAATGATCGGTACCGTGCTGTTTTAGTGATGGGGAAGGTCGATAAAGACTTATCGACAGATTTTAGACATTTAAAAGTGTTTATTATTTGAGGGTTTGTGCGCTGATTGCCGAGATACAGGCTATCGCCTAGTTTGGCTATACATGTCTATTTCATTTGTAGCAAGAAATTATAGAAAAAAAAATATCGAAATTAATACTCCGTATAATGCCAGTAGATTTCCCAAAAGCAGAAATGTGTGAAAATTATAAAAATACTTTGGAGAGTTTTTTTATGCAATATCTGTAGTGGTTTTAAGTTAAGAAAAATGTGTGAGTATTCATTCAGTGAAAATGATTGAATAGTCATTAATACGGTTTGTCGGTTGATTTTACTAATAAGTTGTAAGACTTCAATATACGTTATAAAATGTTCACGCTAAAATAACCCTAGCACCCAACAACAATTTTGAGGTAAACAATAAAATATCGAGCGCGAAACAAGCTTCCATACTTTAATTAAAATACCTGTCATTCTAACTACAGCACTAATTGAAACTCCGCAAAGCTAACTCTGGGAAAATAAACAGGACTTTATGGACGCATATTCTAATTCAACATTAATTTCATCGACATCGTATCCACCACTAACCGCCGACTAACCTTTACTCGGCTGTATTTTGCTTTTGCAAGTTTAATCATGCTTCTCGGTCGGTTCGTGACGCAACGTTTCGCAACCCAAAACATTATTTTATCTTACAAATTGTATTCGTGTTGCTGTCGGCTGTCGATACGTTGTCCTCGAGCGTGCGGAGTATCGATAACGATAATTTATTGGAGTGTGTGTCATCACTAATTCTTGTTATAATTGGCGTTGATTTTTGGATATCTTTTCTGGAAAGGGACTAAGTTTTGAACGGAAAATTGTAACAACTTGTTTATCTTTAAATTAAAATCAGATAAATTTTCAGTAACTGTTAAGCAAGGTCAGTACCATCATCAAGAAGAATGATGGTGTACCGTTCCAAAGTTGGCTGTAAAACCAAAGGTTTATTCAAGCTAAAGAGAACCATAGAGAGTCATCACATTCCAGGGAAGAGTGGTATAGGAAGAACAGATAATCAAACTGTAGATTGGTCTCAGTGCCCAATGTGGTTTGGTGCTGATGTGGAAGGATTGATGCAGACGTTAAGTACTATCAGAGTACGCCTACCATCAAGTGGAAATAACACCACCCTCACACCATCAGTGTTAGCGACATCTGGATCCTGGTCTTCACCTCCCCCACCATCCCGGACGGATTTGATGGTACCTACTATATTAAGATAAGTTTTGATAACGTTGTTAAAGAATTGAAAGAAAACATCAAACAGAGGAAGGAGAGGGGAAATGACTAACCACTGGCTAACATCCACCTCATTGCAAATACTTTTAACATACAATACCTAACACAGTTATAGTAGACCATAATAATATATGAGAACTTAATCATTCCAACTTAATCCAGTAATTCTGCCATTACAAAGCTCTGCCAATAAAAAGAACAATCACTAAGCAATTTGAATATCAGTACAATTATTGTACCTACACAAGATATGATCTAACTTCAGATTTATACCTAGATATCTTAGTTCTAGGAATACTCCTTCGCAATTACTAATTGCTATGATCTTTATGATTGCTTACACACCCAGTTCTAATCTACAGGCCAGATCCAGTGAAGTGCATGCGAACAGAGTCTGAATTTAAAATATGGAGATTGAAATAAATATCTGACAGTTAAAAAAAAGGTACACCAACGACTTGTTCACTAGAAACATTGACATAATAAAAAATAACATTCGCATTGACCTTATGGTAAATTTGTCACTTATAGGCGTATACAGCACTTACATAAAAAATAGCTTCTAAAATATACGTTTTAACAGGATTTTTTACCCGTGTTGAGAATAGAAAAAATAATCAGAAACAAGAACAAAACATTAATAAATATAAAATAGCAACAATGGATTAAGTAAAAAACAAAATTATATCGATGTTAGAATCAAAAATTAAAATAAAAGATTATCATTAGAATCAATATTAAAATTAAAAATAAACAGTAAAATTGATATTCAAAACTATACTTCCCACATTCTGCACTAAAGAATATACGTCAGTCAGATGACTATTGACAGTAAAAGATTAGCTGGAGATTCTTTTGGCAATTCGTCTTCATATGAAACTACCTTTTGGGAGGGGCAACTGAAAACCAAAACTATTTTCTTGTAAACTTCGACATCACAAGTGCCTTTTAGTGCTCATTTGACTTAGGCCTTGTCATTGACAGAAGTTAACAAACTAAGTAACAAAAATTATCAATAAACAACTGACTGATTCATTGGTGCAGTGGTTGCATGCGCCACTTCTGAGCATGGGGGTCCTGGGTTCAACCAAAAAGTCGGGCAGTCTTATAAAGAGCAACCTTGGAAAATGGTATTCAGTTCGTCATGTACTATTTATTGGACATTTTTTTATATAACGTTCTAAAAGCTAACAAACGTCCATAAAACGCCGTTTAAACGACAAACGTTTACACCGACTGACTAACGTCACAGAGGTTACTGTCAGACGACCCGGGGTTAACGACCTGCAATAAAAACCTCAGAACACCTCTATTGTTTTCTATTTGATTATAATATGCGCTTCTATATTATATGGTTACGGGTATGTTAATATTTCATGTTATTGTTTGACTCAACAGATGGCGGATAAGGAAGTTCTTGATTGTGGGGTGAATAGTCTTTTATTAAAGGCAACATAACGTAACATTACGCCTGTAATTCCCAAAGGGTTAGGCAAAGGCGGTTGGCATCAATGGCACAAATCCAGACTCCGGGCTGCTACTGAGAAAATCCAGATGGAAATCCCAATAACACTTTGCCTGACCTGAAAATCGAACACAGGACCTTATGCTCAGCTGTAGCGCTTGCAACCACTAGACTGTCGAGGCAATAACAACACAGACTCAATTAAAAAGGGGTTTGTTTGAATAGCTAGAATACCACTTCGCCCAGCATAAGCATAATCAGCTATAGAGGTATGAAGTAGAGGGTGTAAAGTTCACTCATACTCTATAGAAAAGGGAGGATCCTCCGACCAGACGGGTGTTATGTCTGGCGGGCAACTGCCCTATGATTCATGTCGGGCCGTTGTATCTATGCTAGTTGTGCGGTAAACTCTGCTTGCGAGATGCAGGATTTGCGTGACGTCAGTATGACGCGTTGTTCGCATGTGGCGTTGTAGATACCGCTACATCAGCCTTTAATGTTCCCACTGCTGGGACAAAGGCCTCTTCTCTTCGACAGGGAGTGGGCAATCTACCACGCGGAAACAGGCGGGTTTTTAGATGTCTCCCAGCCTCGACACCCCTAAATAGTTCCCGGTTAACTTAATTACCTGCCACGTAATTTCAAACAAATTCTATTCAATCTTGTAATTAATCTGATTTATAGTGCCTGTCCTGACAGTCTGAAACACGCCTTATTTTCATTATTTCCAAAAATCTACGTTGTGATAGCGTATAAAACTCTTATGATTTTATGCGAGACTGCTATTGAAGAGACTAATAATAATTAGTTAAAAATATACCTAAAGACTAATAATTATAAATAACAAGAAAAGACAGGTAGGGTTAACTAATTTCCAAAACTCAAAGCAATTATTTCAATTATTAAACTATTTACAGGCACTTTTGAAACGTGAAAGGAGTCGGTCATTCAGAAAGATGAAGCTAGTTGCCCATTCTCAAGCGTAGTATGTTTCTATGGAGAAGAACGGGCAAGAAACTCCCACGGACACGCAAGGATATTTTAAAAGTCTAAAATAAACAACCGTTCACTTTCACTTCAAACTCAACCCCTTAACAAATTCCCACGTTTCAACCCTAAAACGATACAGATACAAACCTAAAAACATACCTAATACAATAACAATAAATCATACAAGTTTTCTAATACATTTTTAAACCACCCAGAGTTGCATCCCTCCGGAATATTGGTCGCATAAATCTCTCCTCTGCGGTGTTTTTTATTTCACATATTGATATCTATTCGTTTGTCGGCGAACTTTCCAAATTTTAGTATTAAAAATAAGGGCCATTTTTTGCTGTGATTTTTTGCTAAAATAAGGGAAAATATTCGTGCTTGTAAAATATTGGTAAATTGGTAGTTTATACAGGGTGAATTTTCCAAGTGGGCGTGGAAGGCCAAATTCTAAACTATGAGGAATAGCGAAAAGTACTGAAAGGAGTCGCGGGCTCGATTTTGAAGAAAAGTAAAACTGCATCATTGGATTTTTGAAAAATCAATATTTCTAGCCAGGATCGAACCAGTTGATTTTGAAAAAAAAAAACACATACTGTATTATTACACCATTCGATAGTGTCCCCCTAATAGGGATCAAATTCTGGGAAGTAATGACATATGGCAAACCCCCAAGTCTGCCAAACTGAAGATGGGATTTTAACACTTAAGCTCCTGACCTTTTTTATCTCAGGACAATTTAGCTAATGTATTAAAAAAAAATGTAAAGTAATTGGACGTCAAGACAAGAGTAGGGACATGACCCAAAATATCACTCAATATGGTCCTCAACAATCTTCATGTACCATTACTCCAAGGTATAACTTTCGCACCTGAAAGAAGGACAGGGGTAATTAGAAGCTTAGGGCCTAGTGCACATAATGCTAGTAATGGAGAACAAATATTACAATAAACTTCAATTAGCATTGTCTAATAGCTTACAAATGCTATTAATGGGTACTGAAATCATAAATTGTTTAAAAGAGGCTAGAAATCCAGGAAATGTGACTGGAATTTTGAAAGAACTCCGTGACATTTTGATATTAACTATTACTCGCTCCACACAGAAATTTTATTTCCCTTTGGCTCTATACTTTTACCTTTGGCAAATCATCATAATCAGCCGATAATGTTCCCACTGCTGGGACACAGGTCTCCTCTCGGTGAGAGGGAGTGGGCCGAAATCGACCACGCGGGCCCGGTACGGGTTGGCAGATGTCACGTTTTCGAATTTTTGGTTTTAGGACATGCCGGTTTCCTCACGATGTTTTCCTTCACCGTTTTGAGAGCAGTGGTGATAAAATAATTTACACAAAGTGAAGTGCCTGTCTGGGTTCGAACCTACGACCTACAACTCGTAAGTCACGGCCGTTACCACTTGGCCACCACTGCTCTACTGTTCCTTTGGCAAATAAAAGTCCCTAATATTGCTTGGAGCTTTTCGGGGAGTGAAATGTTAAAAGCCTGGAAATGTGGTTGGAATTTTGAAAGAACTCGGAGACATGATCCTGATTTATCTCATGACCAGTATCCCATTACCCCAAACAATTCACTAGTAGAGTGAAACTCGAAATGCAAGTTCTTGTCCTAATTTAAACTTCAAGGTATACAGTAATTATGCGCAACGAAGAGACAATAAATATGCAAGTTATAATAATCCGAGGCATTCATGCAATCAGCAGAGGTAACGATCAGCCTAATACAGCCTCAAAGTGGTAGACCTTTAATAATTCATAATAAGAGCGTAGGCCGATGGTAAAGCCACTGATCCACTAGTGCGTAAGCTTTTGATAGTGTTTTTGATAAATGTTATACACGAGTTCTAATTGGGGTCTCGAATGTTTATATAAAAAAAATCTGCTGTCAACCTAGTTACCTACTATTATTATTTTTGGGGATGGCCTCCAAGAAGATACAATTACGCGTATTGCAGCGTTACTAGCTATCTAGGTCTAGGGTGGATTCTCGGACATGCGTTTCCGTGTATCCAATTTTGGGTGGATTTTTTGGGATGGATAAACGGAATAACCTCTTTCTAGCCATGTTATTGTGAGCCAAGCTTCCAGTCTAAACAGATGCAGTTGGATACCGTATGTTACATGCCTATCTGGCCTTCTGGTGGCAAGACTGGTGGTCAGACTTTCAGGCTTCTGGCTACCCCGCAACGACTGTCAACAATCTGCGAATGACAGCAAATACAAACTGCTTAACGTGCTTAACGAGGCATGGAGTTGTCTTGATATATTCTCGATGGTCACCCATCCATAGACCAACCTCGGCAAGTGTTGCTTAGCCGTAAAGATCAACCCGTAAGTAAGACTGTTATTATTTAGCCACGGGCCCCTCCAGTGGCACTTATTATAAGTATTTCAATATTGAAGGACAGTGAATGAGACACAATAGAACTTTATTTTTATTACGTTTGGGAGGCGATTAGTGTTTCGCAACGTGTTAATATTTTACATATAATATGTTAGTTATTCTTATTAGTTACTATCACCTCAATCCGTCTTATTTGTGAGCAATAAATACCGAACTTTTAATTTTGTTACACCCTAGTGCATCACTGACCTAACTCCAAGTAAACCCAGTCATCATTATCTGCCGTTAGCTTTAATACGTTTATGAATATAATGTTAAAACATACTCGTATTATACTGTAGTAAAATATTTTTAAAAGAGTAACGGTGAAGTTTCTTGCCCATTCTTCTCCATACGAAAACTACCTTTTGGAAGGGGCGACTAGCATCAATTCTATTTTAATATAATTTTTGAAGTTCAAAAGTGCCTTGTATGTGCATGTTTGAAATAATTGCTTTGACTTTAAGTAATATAAGTACATATAAGTTTACCTTATGTCTGGGTGTATAATATAAAGATGTTTTAAGAATCGTTGATAGTGAGTTATTGGTGACTTATTGAACCCCTCTTTTCGCGTGGGTGTTAACAGAGACGGGCATATTAATCAAGCAATCCTTATACAGAAATATGACAGAAAATATTCGTTTTACTAAGACGTTCAAAGAGCAATCATATTTTGGGCTAGGATGACCTTGCATTGGTAAAACGTTAACTCCAAAGGTCTCTTAGAAGAAAAAAAAAAAACAAAATCTATTATTTTGTTTTGGTTTCTAAGACCCTGCTTTAAACCATTGAGCCATTTTTAAATTTCGTATTATAATCCGACAAAGTCAGTTCTTATTACAAAAACTGACGTTAAACCCAAATCGAACGAAACCGAACCGATCGAATAAAATTTAATTTAGTTAATAGAAACTAAACAGTTCATTTATCAAATTAAATTTCATTCGAAAACATCCATCGGCTTCTTAGTAAACTTCAATGACATCCGACGACCCTGGTTACTTATCTCTTTTGGTGACTGTACGTATACAAGGTGGTATCAACGCGCGAATCTCATGAATTCAGCACATGATTCTAGACACGAAGAACTTTTAACGTAAGTCAAAGTTTTTAATAACCGACGAAAAATTCAACGCACGGGGGTTTGAATCCATGGTAATATGTTGCGTATCGATGTTCCTGCCTGTACATTATCTTGACAACTCTCCAGAATGCCAGGAAAAAAGAAGGCCAGGGAAGCATTTCCCGCATTGGATGGCCGCCTCACGAAACAGGTTCTCCGTCTAACTAAATAAAAGCTGCGTATAGTTACTGCAGCTTTAACTGGCCACGGGTCATTTAATAAACACCTCTTTGTCATAGGAGTAACAGACAGTCCGCTGTGCAGGGCCTGCATAGAGGACGACGAGACAGCGGCACATGTGCTTCTAAACTGCCCAGTGGTCGCCACGTACAGGGCAAAGTACTTCAGTAACCCACGTAGGGTACGTGAGACGGTCAGTAACATCAAGGCGTTGCTGGCCTTCCTCGAGGAGCTGGGGTGGATCGAATAATCAATTTTCCCACCCGTACGCAAAATACGCGCATTGACGTGGAGTTGCGTACACCAGCCCGTATTACCTATTACCTAACTCTCCAGAATCCACAGCACACATACCTCAGCCGAAAGACGTCTGTAGCGGTATTTACAACGCCACATGCGAACAACGCGTTATACTGCCGTCACGCAAATCCTGCATCTCGCAAGCAGAGTTTACCGCGCAACTAGCATAGATACAACGGCCCGACATGAATCATTGGGCAGTTGCCCGCCAGACACAACACCCGTATGGTCGGAGGATCCTCCCTTTTCTATAGAGTATGAGTGAACTTTACACCCTGTTCCTTATACCTCTATACGTCCACTGCTGGACATAGGCCTCCCCCAAGCACCTCCACTTCGACCGGTTCTGTGCTTCTCGCGGCACACATACCTAAGCCATAGGAATTAAATGTCATGATGATAAATACAAGTAGTCACAATTATTATTAACTCCGAATAGGTAATTACCAACATACATGACATACAATGACTCGAATCTTTTTTACTGCCGTCGATAATTTAATTTATTCGTGATTAAACTATATACTGACGCAGGTATGAAATCAATCGATGAAATCAACCTCCCGTAATAAATCAACTGATCATAATCATTACATTCGCATAACTAATTGATTTTACGATGTACGGACGAGTACATAACGAACGGAATGAGTTACTTTGAAGTAATTCCATCCAAAGTCGTCAGCATCATCACCACTTCCCTTAAGGTGGGAGTGGCCAATCTTCTTCTTTGTAGCACTCTTGTCAGCTGTCAATACGAGCATAATAAATTAAAAACGACATAATAATTATAATGAGTGAGAGCAGTGATGGCCTAGTGGTATCAGTCCCGATTTAGGTTTGTAGGTCGTGAGTTCGAACCCAAAGCAGGCACAAAAATGTTCAAGGAAAACATCGTGAGAAAACCAGCATGTCCTAGAAACAATAAATCGAAGACATGTGACATCCACTAACTCGCACTGGGTCCGCATGGTGGATTATGGCCCACTCCCTCTTACAGAGAGGAGACCTGTGTCTCAGCAGTGGGAATATTACAGGCCAATTATGCTTGTAAATATAATGAGTTATATTTAAAATTTGGAAGGATAGAAAAAAAAAAACAAGTGTGCTTATGGCCATACGACTGAAGTGAAACATCAAACGTATTTGGCTATGAGAGGAAGAGAGAAAGAAAATGAGCGTCCTTTCTCTTGCTTATATCCCCCACTCAACTCCCGTTCGCCTCGCCCGATCACACTTTTCGTAACGCTTACGTCACGCGTTCGCTAGCTTACTCCCCAAGTCAAGCGTGCGTACAGAAGTTTCACTTCAAAAACTTGGAGAGCTGACAGAACGCGTCATGATGTAAATGTAATACTAGAAATAATGAATCAATATAAATACGCCTTTCCTTGATCAATCCGCTACAGTACCTAATGATAATAACCACCAGCTGCACGTTACAGGAACTGATGGACGCTAGTAACGGCTATGATGCCAAACATGTACCCGAATTCTGGGCCGATTCCAGACACGCTTAGAAGAAGGGAATAATCATCCCTATTGTATCTCAGAAAGAGAGTGTCAAATTGTATCTCAGAATGGGGATGTTTGTTTTAATATTTAAATAGGATAGATACGGATTTTGCACGATAAATGTGTGGAAAATTAATAATATACGTCTTAGACAGGCGACGAGAATGTGCTTCCCCATAAACTTCTTGGCTTCCCTATTGTATCTCAGAAGAAGAGTGTCAAATTGTATCTCAGAATGGGGATGTTTGTTTTAATATTTAAATAGGACAGATACGGACTTTGCACGATAAATTTGTGGAAAATCAATAATATATGTCTAGACAGGCAACGAGAATGTGCTTCCCCATAAACTTCTTGGCTTGTACGGTTGATAACATGAAGAAAGAAAATCAAGACGAGTTTCTCAAATTCTTTAACACCACTGGGTCTGGGGGTTGGCTTTTGTATAAACTCTGCATGAACAAGGTGTGGGGAATGCAAGGGACTATGACCGAAGAAGCTGCATCACAAATATTGTACCATAGCATCTTTGGAACTTATAAGGAACACCTCAGCATTTTGGCGCAAATTACAGACTGGAAATTGGTACACAAGAGAGGGTCTCGGAAATTCATTTAGAAATATGACACACACACCATCCCATCTTCCTAGCACGGCGAGCGGTGCTGGGGCGGCTGCTGCAGGAGCAGAAAACCTCAAACGGCGCAAATATAACAACCTTATTGGGAGCTATATGTTTGAGCCGTTTGGGGTTGAAACTCTAGGGCCTTGGGGTCCGAGTGCTCATCGAATATTTCGAGATGTCGCTAAGCGCTTGGTTGACTCTTCGCGTGACCAGAGGGCTGGCCTATTTTTAGCCCAAAGAATAAGCATTGCCATTCAACGTGGTAATGCTGCCAGCCTTTTGGGCACTTATACCATTGACAGCGATGCGGACGAATTTTCTGATGCCCAATGAGCTCGTCTTTTTTTATTTGTATATAGTATATATATATTTTAGTTTGTGTGTATATATGTAAGTAATTATAATCAAATAAAGAAAAAATAATATACCTGCCAACATTACCACGATACTTTGGACCTGCCAATGCAACAAGACTGATGGGCCTTAACTAGACTATAATTTAAGACACAATTATCGTGAATCGATTTGAAAATGAACTGTGCATACCTGTGAGAAAGATATAAATTGAAAGTTCATGTTCATGAGTTATCACGATTACTGAAAGATTCAGTCTGTATATTTTCATATTCAAATTAAAAAAACCACGACAACGAAGACAGGACGCTTGCAGCAGCCATGGTAACGCGGTTGTGCGCAGTGCCCACGGGGGCGCTATAAAATAATGTTACACTTGTATCTAAAACCATAAATATCCCGGGTATTCGTTAAACTCAGAATTCAGGTTGTGTTGGAGGAGGATAATTGAGCTTCTCCTGGCAGCAGGGTGCCTAAAGTATATTTAAAATGTGGCCTTCCTTGGTGATCGGCTCAATCTTGCGAAATCTAGAGGGGTCTCCCAAATTCATAAACACAGTCACAGAAGATGTTGCACCCTCCTACCAGAACACGCCCTTTTATACCACGAGACAGGTGTCAAAGACCTGTCCATGCTATGCTCAAGTTAGAGATGGTGGGGTTGTGGAAGGTTATGGAGCACCCCATCATCAACATGGATGCCAGCACAGCCACTTGGTACAGGAAAGGCACGGTGTTGAAACAGAGCCTTCAACCAGCTGCTGTCAACATCAACAATATGTTCAAGAAGGAGTTCTGCAGACAATACTACAAGACACATAAAAAGTGGCCCAACAGCCACTTGGTACAGGAAAGGCACGGTGTTGAAACAGAGCCTTCAACCAGCTGCTGTCAACATCAACAATATGTTCAAGAAGGAATTCTGCCGACAATACTACAAGACACATAAAAAGTGGCCCAACAGTCACTTGGTACAGGAAAGGCACGGTGTTGAAACAGAGCCTTCAACCAGCTGCTGTCAACATCAACAACATGTTTAAGAAGGAGTTATTATTTATTATTTATTTATTTAAACTTTTCGCACAAAAAGGTACAAAGGCGGACTTAATGCCAACACAATACTACAAGACACATAAAAAGTGGCCCAACAGCCACTTGGTACAGGAAAGGCACGGTGTTGAAACAGAGCCTTCAACCAGCTGCTGTCAACATCAACAACATGTTTAAGAAGGAGTTCTGCAGACAATACTACAAGACACGTAAAAAGTGGCCCAACAGCCACTTAGTACAGGAAAGGCACGGTGTTGAAACAGAGCCTTCAACCAGCTGCTGTCGATATCAACAACATGTTCAAGAAAGAGTTCTGCAGACAATTCTACAAGACACATAAAAAGTGGCCCAACAGCCACTTGGTACAGGAAAGGCACGGTGTTGAAACAGAGCCTTCAACCAGCTGCTGTCAACATCAACAACATGTTTAAAAAGGAGTTCTGCAGACAATACTACAAGACACATAAAAAGTGGCCCAACAGCCACTTGGTACAGGAAAGGCACGGTGTTGAAACAGAGCCTTCAACCAGCTGCTGTCGATATCAACAACATGTTCAAGAAAGAGTTCTGCAGACAATTCTACAAGACACATAAAAAGTGGCCCAACAGCCACTTGGTACAGGAAAGGCACGGTGTTGAAACAGAGCTTTCAACCAGCTGCTGTCAACATCAACAACATGTTTAAGAAGGAGTTCTGCAGACAATACTACAAGACACATAAAAAGTGGCCCAACAGCCACTTAGTACAGGAAAAGCACGGTGTTGAAACAGAGCCTTCAACCAGCTGCTGTCGATATCAACAATATGTTCAAGAAGGAGTTCTGCAGACAATTCTACAAGACACATAAAAAGTGGCCCAACAGCCGCTTGGTACAGGAAAGGCACGGTGTTGAAACAGAGCCTTCAACCAGCTGCTGTCAACATCAACAACATGTTTAAGAAGGAGTTATTATTTATTATTTATTTATTTAAACTTTTCGCACAAAAAGGTACAAAGGCGGACTTAATGCCAACACAATACTACAAGACACATAAAAAGTGGCCCAACAGCCACTTGGTACAGAAAAGGCACGGTGTTGAAACAGAGCCTTCAACCAGCTGCTGTCAACATCAACAATATGTTTAAGAAGGAGTTCTGCAGACAATACTACAAGACACATAAAAAGTGGCCCAACAGCCACTTGGTACAGGAAAGGCACGGTGTTGAAACAGAGCCTTCAACCAGCTGCTGTCAACAACAACAATATGTTTAAGAAGGAGTTCTGCAGACAATACTACAAGACACATAAAAAGTGGCCCAAAAGCCACTTGGTACAGGAAAGGCACGGTGTTAAAACAGAGCCTTCAACCAGCTGCTGTCGATATCAACAATATGTTCAAGAAGGAGTTCTGCAGACAATTCTACAAGACACATAAAAAGTGGCCCAACAGCCGCTTGGTACAGGAAAGGCACGGTGTTGAAACAGAGCCTTCAACCAGCTGCTGTCAACATCAACAACATGTTTAAGAAGGAGTTCTGCAGACAATACTACAAGACACATAAAAAGTGGCCCAACAGCCACTTAGTACAGGAAAGGCACGGTGTTGAAACAGAGCCTTCAACCAGCTGCTGTCGATATCAACAACATGTTCAAGAAAGAGTTCTGCAGACAATTCTACAAGACACATAAAAAGTGGCCCAACAGCCACTTAGTACAGGAAAGGCACGGTGTTGAAACAGAGCCTTCAACCAGCTGCTGTCGATATCAACAACATGTTCAAGAAAGAGTTCTGCAGACAATTCTACAAGACACATAAAAAGTGGCCCAACAGCCACTTGGTACAGGAAAGGCACGGTGTTGAAACAGAGCCTTCAACCAGCTGCTGTCAACATCAACAACATGTTTAAGAAGGAGTTCTGCAGACAATACTACAAGACACATAAAAAGTGGCCCAACAGCCACTTGGTACAGGAAAGGCACGGTGTTGAAACAGAGCCTTCAACCAGCTGCTGTCAACATCAACAACATGTTTAAGAAGGAGTTCTGCAGACAATACTACAAGACACATAAAAAGTGGCCCAACAGCCACTTGGTACAGGAAAGGCACGGTGTTGAAACAGAGCCTTCAACCAGCTGCTGTCAACATCAACAACATGTTTAAGAAGGAGTTCTGCAGACAATACTACAAGACACGTTAAAAGTGGCCCAACAGCCACTTAGTACAGGAAAGGCACGGTGTTGAAACAGAGCCTTCAACCAGCTGCTGTCGATATCAACAACATGTTCAAGAAAGAGTTCTGCAGACAATTCTACAAGACACATAAAAAGTGGCCCAACAGCCACTTGGTACAGGAAAGGCACGGTGTTGAAACAGAGCCTTCAACCAGCTGCTGTCAACATCAACAACATGTTTAAGAAGGAGTTCTGCAGACAATACTACAAGACACATAAAAAGTGGCCCAACAGCCACTTAGTACAGGAAAGGCACGGTGTTGAAACAGAGCCTTCAACCAGCTGCTGTCGATATCAACAACATGTTCAAGAAAGAGTTCTGCAGACAATTCTACAAGACACATAAAAAGTGGCCCAACAGCCACTTGGTACAGGAAAGGCACGGTGTTGAAACAGAGCCTTCAACCAGCTGCTGTCAACAACAACAATATGTTTAAGAAGGAGTTCTGCAGACAATACTACAAGACACATAAAAAGTGGCCCAACAGCCACTTGGTACAGGAAAGGCACGGTGTTGAAACAGAGCCTTCAACCAGCTGCTGTCAACATCAACAACATGTTTAAGAAGGAGTTCTGCAGACAATACTACAAGACACGTAAAAAGTGGCCCAACAGCCACTTAGTACAGGAAAGGCACGGTGTTGAAACAGAGCATTCAACCAGCTGCTGTCGATATCAACAACATGTTCAAGAAAGAGTTCTGCAGACAATTCTACAAGACACATAAAAAGTGGCCCAACAGCCACTTGGTACAGGAAAGGCACGGTGTTGAAACAGAGCCTTCAACCAGCTGCTGTCAACATCAACAACATGTTTAAGAAGGAGTTCTGCAGACAATACTACAAGACACATAAAAAGTGGCCCAACAGCCACTTAGTACAGGAAAGGCACGGTGTTGAAACAGAGCCTTCAACCAGCTGCTGTCGATATCAACAACATGTTCAAGAAAGAGTTCTGCAGACAATTCTACAAGACACATAAAAAGTGGCCCAACAGCCACTTGGTACAGGAAAGGCACGGTGTTGAAACAGAGCCTTCAACCAGCTGCTGTCAACATCAACATGTTTAAGAAGGAGTTATTATTTATTATTTATTTATTTAAACTTTTCGCACAAAAAGGTACAAAGGCGGACTTAATGCCAACACAATACTACAAGACACATAAAAAGTGGCCCAACAGCCACTTGGTACAGGAAAGGCACGGTGTTGAAACAGAGCCTTCAACCAGCTGCTGTAAAACATCAACAATATGTTTAAGAAGGAGTTCTGCAGACAATACTACAAGACACATAAAAAGTGGCCCAACAGCCACTTGGTACAGAAAAGGCACGGTGTTGAAACAGAGCCTTCAACCAGCTGCTGTCAACATCAACAGCATGTTTAAGAAGGAGTTCTGCAGACAATTCTACAAGACACATAAAAAGTGGCCCAACAGCCACTTGGTACAGGAAAGGCACGGTGTTGAAACAGAGCCTTCAACCAGCTGCTGTCAACATCAACAACATGTTTAAGAAGGAGTTCTGCAGACAATACTACAAGACACATAAAAAGTGGCCCAACAGCCACTTAGTACAGGAAAGGCACGGTGTTGAAACAGAGCCTTCAACCAGCTGCTGTCGATATCAACAACATGTTCAAGAAAGAGTTCTGCAGACAATTCTACAAGACACATAAAAAGTGGCCCAACAGCCACTTGGTACAGGAAAGGCACGGTGTTGAAACAGAGCCTTCAACCAGCTGCTGTCAACATCAACAATATGTTTAAGAAGGAGTTCTGCAGACAATACTACAAGACACATAAAAAGTGGCCCAACAGCCACTTGGTACAGGAAAGGCACGGTGTTGAAACAGAGCCTTCAACCAGCTGCTGTCAACATCAACAACATGTTTAAGAAGGAGTTCTGCAGACAATTCTACAAGACACATAAAAAGTGGCCCAACAGCCACTTGGTACAGGAAAGGCACGGTGTTGAAACAGAGCCTTCAACCAGCTGCTGTCAACATCAACAACATGTTTAAGAAGGAGTTCTGCAGACAATACTACAAGACACATAAAAAGTGGCCCAATAGCCACTTGGTACAGGAAAGGCACGGTGTTGAAACAGAGCCTTCAACCAGCTGCTGTCAACATCAACAATATGTTCAAGAAGGAGTTCTGCAGACAATACTACAAGACACATAAAAAGTGGCAGAACAGCCACTTGGTACAGGAAAGGCACGGTGTTGAAACAGAGCCTTCAACCAGCTGCTGTCAACATCAACAATATGTTCAAGAAGGAATTCTGCCGACAATACTACAAGACACATAAAAAGTGGCCCAACAGCCACTTGGTACAGGAAAGGCACGGTGTTGAAACAGAGCCTTCAACCAGCTGCTGTCAACATCAACAACATGTTTAAGAAGGAGTTATTATTTATTATTTATTTATTTAAACTTTTCGCACAAAAAGGTACAAAGGCGGACTTAATGCCAACACAATACTACAAGACACATAAAAAGTGGCCCAACAGCCACTTGGTACAGGAAAGGCACGGTGTTGAAACAGAGCCTTCAACCAGCTGCTGTCAACATCAACAACATGTTTAAGAAGGAGTTCTGCAGACAATACTACAAGACACGTAAAAAGTGGCCCAACAGCCACTTAGTACAGGAAAGGCACGGTGTTGAAACAGAGCCTTCAACCAGCTGCTGTCGATATCAACAACATGTTCAAGAAAGAGTTCTGCAGACAATTCTACAAGACACATAAAAAGTGGCCCAACAGCCACTTGGTACAGGAAAGGCACGGTGTTGAAACAGAGCCTTCAACCAGCTGCTGTCAACATCAACAACATGTTTAAGAAGGAGTTCTGCAGACAATTCTACAAGACACATAAAAAGTGGCCCAACAGCCACTTAGTACAGGAAAGGCACGGTGTTGAAACAGAGCCTTCAACCAGCTGCTGTCGATATCAACAACATGTTCAAGAAAGAGTTCTGCAGACAATTCTACAAGACACATAAAAAGTGGCCCAACAGCCACTTGGTACAGGAAAGGCACGGTGTTGAAACAGAGCCTTCAACCAGCTGCTGTCAACATCAACAACATGTTTAAGAAGGAGTTCTGCAGACAATACTACAAGACACATAAAAAGTGGCCCAATAGCCACTTGGTACAGGAAAGGCACGGTGTTGAAACAGAGCCTTCAACCAGCTGCTGTCAATATCAACAACATGTTTAAGAAGGAATTCTGCAGACAATACTACAAGACACATAAAAAGTGGCCCAACAGCCACTTGGTACAGGAAAGGCACGGTGTTGAAACAGAGCCTTCAACCAGCTGCTGTCAACATCAACAACATGTTTAAGAAGGAGTTATTATTTATTATTTATTTATTTAAACTTTTCGCACAAAAGGTACAAAGGCGGACTTAATGCCAACACAATACTACAAGACACATAAAAAGTGGCCCAATAGCCACTTGGTACAGGAAAGGCACGGTGTTGAAACAGAGCCTTCAACCAGCTGCTGTCAATATCAACAACATGTTTAAGAAGGAGTTCTGCAGACAATACTACAAGACACATAAAAAGTGGCCCAATAGCCACTTGGTACAGGAAAGGCACGGTGTTGAAACAGAGCCTTCAACCAGCTGCTGTCAACATCAACAATATGTTCAAGAAGGAGTTCTGCAGACAATACTACAAGACACATAAAAAGTGGCAGAACAGCCACTTGGTACAGGAAAGGCACGGTGTTGAAACAGAGCCTTCAACCAGCTGCTGTCAACATCAACAATATGTTCAAGAAGGAATTCTGCCGACAATACTACAAGACACATAAAAAGTGGCCCAACAGCCACTTGGTACAGGAAAGGCACGGTGTTGAAACAGAGCCTTCAACCAGCTGCTGTCAACATCAACAACATGTTTAAGAAGGAGTTCTGCAGACAATACTACAAGACACATAAAAAGTGGCCCAACAGCCACTTGGTACAGGAAAGGCACGGTGTTGAAACAGAGCCTTCAACCAGCTGCTGTCAACATCAACAATATGTTTAAGAAGGAGTTCTGCAGACAATACTACAAGACACATAAAAAGTGGCCCAACAGCCACTTGGTACAGGAAAGGCACGGTGTTGAAACAGAGCCTTCAACCAGCTGCTGTCAACATCAACAACATGTTTAAGAAAGAGTTCTGCAGACAATACACAAGACACATAAAAAGTGGCCCAACAGCCACTTGGTACAGGAAAGGCACGGTGTTGAAACAGAGCCTTCAACCAGCTGCTGTCAACATCAACAACATGTTTAAGAAGGAGTTCTGCAGACAATACTACAAGACACATAAAAAGTGGCCCAACAGCCACTTAGTACAGGAAAGGCACGGTGTTGAAACAGAGCCTTCAACCAGCTGCTGTCGATATCACCAAATGTTCAAGAAAGAGTTCTGCAGACAATTCTACAAGACACATAAAAAGTGGCCCAATAGCCACTTGGTACAGGAAAGGCACGGTGTTGAAACAGAGCCTTCAACCAGCTGCTGTCAACATCAACAATATGTTCAAGAAGGAGTTCTGCAGACAATACTACAAGACACATAAAAAGTGGCAGAACAGCCACTTGGTACAGGAAAGGCACGGTGTTGAAACAGAGCCTTCAACCAGCTGCTGTCGATATCAACAACATGTTCAAGAAAGAGTTCTGCAGACAATTCTACAAGACACATAAAAAGTGGCCCAACAGCCACTTGGTACAGGAAAGGCACGGTGTTGAAACAGAGCCTTCAACCAGCTGCTGTCAACATCAACAACATGTTTAAGAAGAGTTCTGCAGACAATACACAAGACACATAAAAAGTGGCCCAACAGCCACTTAGTACAGGAAAGGCACGGTGTTGAAACAGAGCCTTCAACCAGCTGCTGTCGATATCAACAACATGTTCAAGAAAGAGTTCTGCAGACAATTCTACAAGACACATAAAAAGTGGCCCAACAGCCACTTGGTACAGGAAAGGCACGGTGTTTAAACAGAGCCTTCAACCAGCTGCTGTCAACATCAACAACATGTTTAAGAAGGAGTTCTGCAGACAATACTACAAGACACATAAAAAGTGGCCCAATAGCCACTTGGTACAGGAAAGGCACGGTGTTGAAACAGAGCCTTCAACCAGCTGCTGTCAATATCAACAACATGTTTAAGAAGGAGTTCTGCAGACAATACTACAAGACACATAAAAAGTGGCCCAATAGCCACTTGGTACAGGAAAGGCACGGTGTTGAAACAGAGCCTTCAACCAGCTGCTGTCAACATCAACAATATGTTCAAGAAGGAGTTCTGCAGACAATACTAGAAGACACATAAAAAGTGGCCCAACAGCCACTTAGTACAGGAAAGGCACGGTGTTGAAACAGAGCCTTCAACCAGCTGCTGTCGATATCAACAACATGTTCAAGAAATAGTTCTGCAGACAATTCTACAAGACACATAAAAAGTGGCCCAACAGCCACTTGGTACAGGAAAGGCACGGTGTTGAAACAGAGCCTTCAACCAGCTGCTGTCAACATCAACAATATGTTTAAGAAGGAGTTCTGCAGACAATACTACAAGACACATAAAAAGTGGCCCAACAGCCACTTGGTACAGGAAAGGCACGGTGTTGAAACAGAGCCTTCAACCAGCTGCTGTCAACATCAACAATATGTTTAAGAAGGAGATCTGCAGACAATACTACAAGACACATAAAAAGTGGCCCAACAGCCACTTGGTACAGGAAAGGCACGGTGTTGAAACAGAGCCTTCAACCAGCTGCTGTCAACATCAACAACATGTTTAAGAAGGAGTTCTGCAGACAATTCTACAAGACACATAAAAAGTGGCCCAACAGCCACTTAGTACAGGAAAGGCACGGTGTTGAAACAGAGCCTTCAACCAGCTGCTGTCGATATCAACAACATGTTCAAGAAAGAGTTCTGCAGACAATACTACAAGACACATAAAAAGTGGCCCAATAGCCACTTGGTACAGGAAAGGCACGGTGTTGAAACAGAGCCTTCAACCAGCTGCTGTCAACATCAACAATATGTTCAAGAAGGAGTTCTGCAGACAATACTAGAAGACACATAAAAAGTGGCCCAACAGCCACTTAGTACAGGAAAGGCACGGTGTTGAAACAGAGCCTTCAACCAGCTGCTGTCGATATCAACAACATGTTCAAGAAAGAGTTCTGCAGACAATTCTACAAGACACATAAAAAGTGGCCCAACAGCCACTTGGTACAGGAAAGGCACGGTGTTGAAACAGAGCCTTCAACCAGCTGCTGTCAACATCAACAATATGTTTAAGAAGGAGTTCTGCAGACAATACTACAAGACACATAAAAAGTGGCCCAACAGCCACTTGGTACAGGAAAGGCACGGTGTTGAAACAGAGCCTTCAACCAGCTGCTGTCAACATCAACAACATGTTTAAGAAGGAGTTCTGCAGACAATTCTACAAGACACATAAAAAGTGGCCCAACAGCCACTTAGTACAGGAAAGGCACGGTGTTGAAACAGAGCCTTCAACCAGCTGCTGTCGATATCAACAACATGTTCAAGAAAGAGTTCTGCAGACAATTCTACAAGACACATAAAAAGTGGCCCAATAGCCACTTGGTACAGGAAAGGCACGGTGTTGAAACAGAGCCTTCAACCAGCTGCTGTCAACATCAACAATATGTTCAAGAAGGAGTTCTGCAGACAATACTACAAGACACATAAAAAGTGGCAGAACAGCCACTTGGTACAGGAAAGGCACGGTGTTGAAACAGAACCTTCAACCAGCTGCTGTCAACATCAACAGTATGTTCAAGAAGGAATTCTGCCGACAATACTACAAGACACATAAAAAGTGGCCCAACAGCCACTTGGTACAGGAAAGGCACGGTGTTGAAACAGAGCCTTCAACCAGCTGCTGTCAACATCAACAACATGTTTAAGAAGGAGTTATTATTTATTATTTATTTATTTAAACTTTTCGCACAAAAAGGTACAAAGGCGGACTTAATGCCAAGACAATACTACAAGACACATAAAAAGTGGCCCAACAGCCACTTGGTACAGGAAAGGCACGGTGTTGAAACGGAGCCTTCAACCAGCTGCTGTCAACATCAACAACATGTTTAAGAAGGAGTTCTGCAGACAATACTACAAGACACGTAAAAAGTGGCCCAACAGCCACTTAGTACAGGAAAGGCACGGTGTTGAAACAGAGCCTTCAACCAGCTGCTGTCGATATCAACAACATGTTCAAGAAAGAGTTCTGCAGACAATTCTACAAGACACATAAAAAGTGGCCCAACAGCCACTTGGTACAGGAAAGGCACGGTGTTGAAACAGAGCCTTCAACCAGCTGCTGTCAACATCAACAACATGTTTAAGAAGGAGTTCTGCAGACAATACTACAAGACACATAAAAAGTGGCCCAACAGCCACTTAGTACAGGAAAGGCACGGTGTTGAAACAGAGCCTTCAACCAGCTGCTGTCGATATCAACAACATGTTCAAGAAAGAGTTCTGCAGACAATTCTACAAGACACATAAAAAGTGGCCCAACAGCCACTTGGTACAGGAAAGGCACGGTGTTGAAACAGAGCCTTCAACCAGCTGCTGTCAACATCAACAATATGTTTAAGAAGGAGTTCTGCAGACAATACTACAAGACACATAAAAAGTGGCCCAACAGCCACTTGGTACAGGAAAGGCACGGTGTTGAAACAGAGCCTTCAACCAGCTGCTGTCAACATCAACAACATGTTTAAGAAGGAGTTCTGCAGACAATTCTACAAGACACATAAAAAGTGGCCCAACAGCCACTTAGTACAGGAAAGGCACGGTGTTGAAACAGAGCCTTCAACCAGCTGCTGTCGATATCAACAACATGTTCAAGAAAGAGTTCTGCAGACAATTCTACAAGACACATAAAAAGTGGCCCAACAGCCACTTGGTACAGGAAAGGCACGGTGTTGAAACAGAGCCTTCAACCAGCTGCTGTCAACATCAACAACATGTTTAAGAAGGAGTTCTGCAGACAATACTACAAGACACATAAAAAGTGGCCCAACAGCCACTTGGTACAGGAAAGGCACGGTGTTGAAACAGAGCCTTCAACCAGCTGCTGTCAACATCAACAACATGTTTAAGAAGGAGTTCTGCAGACAATACTACAAGACACATAAAAAGTGGCCCAATAGCCACTTGGTACAGGAAAGGCACGGTGTTGAAACAGAGCCTTCAACCAGCTGCTGTCAACATCAACAACATGTTTAAGAAGGAGTTATTATTTATTATTTATTTATTTAAACTTTTCGCACAAAAGGTACAAAGGCGGACTTAATGCCAACACAATACTACAAGACACATAAAAAGTGGCCCAACAGCCACTTGGTACAGGAAAGGCACGGTGTTGAAACAGAGCCTTCAACCAGCTGCTGTCAACATCAACAATATGTTTAAGAAGGAGTTCTGCAGACAATACTACAAGACACATAAAAAGTGGCCCAACAGCCACTTGGTACAGGAAAGGCACGGTGTTGAAACAGAGCCTTCAACCAGCTGCTGTCAACATCAACAACATGTTTAAGAAGGAGTTCTGCAGACAATACTACAAGACACGTAAAAAGTGGCCCAACAGCCACTTAGTACAGGAAAGGCACGGTGTTGAAACAGAGCATTCAACCAGCTGCTGTCGATATCAACAACATGTTCAAGAAAGAGTTCTGCAGACAATTCTACAAGACACATAAAAAGTGGCCCAACAGCCACTTGGTACAGGAAAGGCACGGTGTTGAAACAGAGCCTTCAACCAGCTGCTGTCAACATCAACAACATGTTTAAGAAGGAGTTCTGCAGACAATACTACAAGACACATAAAAAGTGGCCCAACAGCCACTTAGTACAGGAAAGGCACGGTGTTGAAACAGAGCCTTCAACCAGCTGCTGTCGATATCAACAACATGTTCAAGAAAAAGTTCTGCAGACAATTCTACAAGACACATAAAAAGTGGCCCAACAGCCACTTGGTACAGGAAAGGCACGGTGTTGAAACAGAGCCTTCAACCAGCTGCTGTCAACATCAACATGTTTAAGAAGGAGTTATTATTTATTATTTATTTATTTAAACTTTTCGCACAAAAAGGTACAAAGGCGGACTTAATGCCAACACAATACTACAAGACACATAAAAAGTGGCCCAACAGCCACTTGGTACAGGAAAGGCACGGTGTTGAAACAGAGCCTTCAACCAGCTGCTGTCAACATCAACAACATGTTTAAGAAAGAGTTCTGCAGACAATACACAAGACACATAAAAAGTGGCCCAACAGCCACTTAGTACAGGAAAGGCACGGTGTTGAAACAGAGCCTTCAACCAGCTGCTGTCGATATCAACAACATGTTCAAGAAAGAGTTCTGCAGACAATTCTACAAGACACATAAAAAGTGGCCCAACAGCCACTTGGTACAGGAAAGGCACGGTGTTTAAACAGAGCCTTCAACCAGCTGCTGTCAACATCAACAACATGTTTAAGAAGGAGTTCTGCAGACAATACTACAAGACACATAAAAAGTGGCCCAATAGCCACTTGGTACAGGAAAGGCACGGTGTTGAAACAGAGCCTTCAACCAGCTGCTGTCGATATCAACAACATGTTCAAGAAAGAGTTCTGCAGACAATTCTACAAGACACATAAAAAGTGGCCCAACAGCCACTTGGTACAGGAAAGGCACGGTGTTGAAACAGAGCCTTCAACCAGCTGCTGTCAACATCAACAATATGTTTAAGAAGGAGTTCTGCAGACAATACTACAAGACACATAAAAAGTGGCCCAACAGCCACTTGGTACAGGAAAGGCACGGTGTTGAAACAGAGCCTTCAACCAGCTGCTGTCAACATCAACAACATGTTTAATAAGGAGTTCTGCAGACAATTCTACAAGACACATAAAAAGTGGCCCAACAGCCACTTGGTACAGGAAAGGCACGGTGTTGAAACAGAGCCTTCAACCAGCTGCTGTCAACATCAACAACATGTTTAAGAAGGAGTTCTGCAGACAATACTACAAGACACATAAAAAGTGGCCCAATAGCCACTTGGTACAGGAAAGGCACGGTGTTGAAACAGAGCCTTCAACCAGCTGCTGTCAATATCAACAACATGTTTAAGAAGGAATTCTGCAGACAAAACTACAAGACACATAAAAAGTGGCCCAACAGCCACTTGGTACAGGAAAGGCACGGTGTTGAAACAGAGCCTTCAACCAGCTGCTGTCAACATCAACAACATGTTTAAGAAGGAGTTCTGCAGACAATTCTACAAGACACATAAAAAGTGGCCCAACAGCCACTTAGTACAGGAAAGGCACGGTGTTGAAACAGAGCCTTCAACCAGCTGCTGTCGATATCAACAACATGTTCAAGAAAGAGTTCTGCAGACAATTCTACAAGACACATAAAAAGTGGCCCAACAGCCACTTGGTACAGGAAAGGCACGGTGTTGAAACAGAGCCTTCAACCAGCTGCTGTCAACATCAACAACATGTTTAAGAAGGAGTTCTGCAGACAATACTACAAGACACATAAAAAGTGGCCCAATAGCCACTTGGTACAGGAAAGGCACGGTGTTGAAACAGAGCCTTCAACCAGCTGCTGTCAACATCAACAACATGTTTAAGAAGGAGTTATTATTTATTATTTATTTATTTAAACTTTTCGCACAAAAGGTACAAAGGCGGACTTAATGCCAACACAATACTACAAGACACATAAAAAGTGGCCCAATAGCCACTTGGTACAGGAAAGGCACGGTGTTGAAACAGAGCCTTCAACCAGCTGCTGTCAATATCAACAACATGTTTAAGAAGGAGTTCTGCAGACAATACTACAAGACACATAAAAAGTGGCCCAATAGCCACTTGGTACAGGAAAGGCACGGTGTTGAAACAGAGCCTTCAACCAGCTGCTGTCAACATCAACAATATGTTCAAGAAGGAGTTCTGCAGACAATACTACAAGACACATAAAAAGTGGCAGAACAGCCACTTGGTACAGGAAAGGCACGGTGTTGAAACAGAGCCTTCAACCAGCTGCTGTCAACATCAACAATATGTTCAAGAAGGAATTCTGCCGACAATACTACAAGACACATAAAAAGTGGCCCAACAGCCACTTGGTACAGGAAAGGCACGGTGTTGAAACAGAGCCTTCAACCAGCTGCTGTCAACATCAACAACATGTTTAAGAAGGAGTTCTGCAGACAATACTACAAGACACATAAAAAGTGGCCCAACAGCCACTTGGTACAGGAAAGGCACGGTGTTGAAACAGAGCCTTCAACCAGCTGCTGTCAACATCAACAATATGTTTAAGAAGGAGTTCTGCAGACAATACTACAAGACACATAAAAAGTGGCCCAACAGCCACTTGGTACAGGAAAGGCACGGTGTTGAAACAGAGCCTTCAACCAGCTGCTGTCAACATCAACAACATGTTTAAGAAAGAGTTCTGCAGACAATACACAAGACACATAAAAAGTGGCCCAACAGCCACTTGGTACAGGAAAGGCACGGTGTTGAAACAGAGCCTTCAACCAGCTGCTGTCAACATCAACAACATGTTTAAGAAGGAGTTCTGCAGACAATACTACAAGACACATAAAAAGTGGCCCAACAGCCACTTAGTACAGGAAAGGCACGGTGTTGAAACAGAGCCTTCAACCAGCTGCTGTCGATATCAACAACATGTTCAAGAAAGAGTTCTGCAGACAATTCTACAAGACACATAAAAAGTGGCCCAACAGCCACTTGGTACAGGAAAGGCACGGTGTTGAAACAGAGCCTTCAACCAGCTGCTGTCAACATCAACATGTTTAAGAAGGAGTTATTATTTATTATTTATTTATTTAAACTTTTCGCACAAAAAGGTACAAAGGCGGACTTAATGCCAACACAATACTACAAGACACATAAAAAGTGGCCCAACAGCCACTTGGTACAGGAAAGGCACGGTGTTGAAACAGAGCCTTCAACCAGCTGCTGTCAACATCAACAATATGTTTAAGAAGGAGTTCTGCAGACAATACTACAAGACACATAAAAAGTGGCCCAACAGCCACTTGGTACAGGAAAGGCACGGTGTTGAAACAGAGCCTTCAACCAGCTGCTGTCAACATCAACAACATGTTTAAGAAAGAGTTCTGCAGACAATACACAAGACACATAAAAAGTGGCCCAACAGCCACTTAGTACAGGAAAGGCACGGTGTTGAAACAGAGCCTTCAACCAGCTGCTGTCGATATCAACAACATGTTCAAGAAAGAGTTCTGCAGACAATTCTACAAGACACATAAAAAGTGGCCCAACAGCCACTTGGTACAGGAAAGGCACGGTGTTTAAACAGAGCCTTCAACCAGCTGCTGTCAACATCAACAACATGTTTAAGAAGGAGTTCTGCAGACAATACTACAAGACACATAAAAAGTGGCCCAATAGCCACTTGGTACAGGAAAGGCACGGTGTTGAAACAGAGCCTTCAACCAGCTGCTGTCAATATCAACAACATGTTTAAGAAGGAGTTCTGCAGACAATACTACAAGACACATAAAAAGTGGCCCAATAGCCACTTGGTACAGGAAAGGCACGGTGTTGAAACAGAGCCTTCAACCAGCTGCTGTCAACATCAACAATATGTTCAAGAAGGAGTTCTGCAGACAATACTAGAAGACACATAAAAAGTGGCCCAACAGCCACTTAGTACAGGAAAGGCACGGTGTTGAAACAGAGCCTTCAACCAGCTGCTGTCGATATCAACAACATGTTCAAGAAAGAGTTCTGCAGACAATTCTACAAGACACATAAAAAGTGGCCCAACAGCCACTTGGTACAGGAAAGGCACGGTGTTGAAACAGAGCCTTCAACCAGCTGCTGTCAACATCAACAATATGTTTAAGAAGGAGTTCTGCAGACAATACTACAAGACACATAAAAAGTGGCCCAACAGCCACTTGGTACAGGAAAGGCACGGTGTTGAAACAGAGCCTTCAACCAGCTGCTGTCAACATCAACAACATGTTTTAGAAGGAGTTCTGCAGACAATTCTACAAGACACATAAAAAGTGGCCCAACAGCCACTTAGTACAGGAAAGGCACGGTGTTGAAACAGAGCCTTCAACCAGCTGCTGTCGATATCAACAACATGTTCAAGAAAGAGTTCTGCAGACAATTCTACAAGACACATAAAAAGTGGCCCAACAGCCACTTAGTACAGGAAAGGCACGGTGTTGAAACAGAGCCTTCAACCAGCTGCTGTCGATATCAACAACATGTTCAAGAAAGAGTTCTGCAGACAATTCTACAAGACACATAAAAAGTGGCCCAACAGCCACTTGGTACAGGAAAGGCACGGTGTTTAAACAGAGCCTTCAACCAGCTGCTGTCAACATCAACAACATGTTTAAGAAGGAGTTCTGCAGACAATACTACAAGACACATAAAAAGTGGCCCAATAGCCACTTGGTACAGGAAAGGCACGGTGTTGAAACAGAGCCTTCAACCAGCTGCTGTCAATATCAACAACATGTTTAAGAAGGAGTTCTGCAGACAATACTACAAGACACATAAAAAGTGGCCCAATAGCCACTTGGTACAGGAAAGGCACGGTGTTGAAACAGAGCCTTCAACCAGCTGCTGTCAACATCAACAATATGTTCAAGAAGGAGTTCTGCAGACAATACTAGAAGACACATAAAAAGTGGCCCAACAGCCACTTAGTACAGGAAAGGCACGGTGTTGAAACAGAGCCTTCAACCAGCTGCTGTCGATATCAACAACATGTTCAAGAAAGAGTTCTGCAGACAATTCTACAAGACACATAAAAAGTGGCCCAACAGCCACTTGGTACAGGAAAGGCACGGTGTTGAAACAGAGCCTTCAACCAGCTGCTGTCAACATCAACAATATGTTTAAGAAGGAGTTCTGCAGACAATACTACAAGACACATAAAAAGTGGCCCAACAGCCACTTGGTACAGGAAAGGCACGGTGTTGAAACAGAGCCTTCAACCAGCTGCTGTCAACATCAACAACATGTTTTAGAAGGAGTTCTGCAGACAATTCTACAAGACACATAAAAAGTGGCCCAACAGCCACTTAGTACAGGAAAGGCACGGTGTTGAAACAGAGCCTTCAACCAGCTGCTGTCGATATCAACAACATGTTCAAGAAAGAGTTCTGCAGACAATTCTACAAGACACATAAAAAGTGGCCCAACAGCCACTTGGTACAGGAAAGGCACGGTGTTGAAACAGAGCCTTCAACCAGCTGCTGTCAACATCAACAACATGTTTAAGAAGGAGTTCTGCAGACAATACTACAAGACACATAAAAAGTGGCCCAATAGCCACTTGGTACAGGAAAGGCACGGTGTTGAAACAGAGCCTTCAACCAGCTGCTGTCAATATCAACAACATGTTTAAGAAGGAATTCTGCAGACAATACTACAAGACACATAAAAAGTGGCCCAACAGCCACTTGGTACAGGAAAGGCACGGTGTTGAAACAGAGCCTTCAACCAGCTGCTGTCAACATCAACAACATGTTTAAGAAGGAGTTATTATTTATTATTTATTTATTTAAACTTTTCGCACAAAAGGTACAAAGGCGGACTTAATGCCAACACAATACTACAAGACACATAAAAAGTGGCCCAACAGCCACTTGGTACAGGAAAGGCACGGTGTTGAAACAGAGCCTTCAACCAGCTGCTGTCAATATCAACAACATGTTTAAGAAGGAGTTCTGCAGACAATACTACAAGACACATAAAAAGTGGCCCAATAGCCACTTGGTACAGGAAAGGCACGGTGTTGAAACAGAGCCTTCAACCAGCTGCTGTCAACATCAACAATATGTTCAAGAAGGAGTTCTGCAGACAATACTACAAGACACATAAAAAGTGGCAGAACAGCCACTTGGTACAGGAAAGGCACGGTGTTGAAACAGAGCCTTCAACCAGCTGCTGTCAACATCAACAATATGTTCAAGAAGGAATTCTGCCGACAATACTACAAGACACATAAAAAGTGGCCCAACAGCCACTTGGTACAGGAAAGGCACGGTGTTGAAACAGAGCCTTCAACCAGCTGCTGTCAACATCAACAACATGTTTAAGAAGGAGTTATTATTTATTATTTATTTATTTAAACTTTTCGCACAAAAAGGTACAAAGGCGGACTTAATGCCAACACAATACTACAAGACACATAAAAAGTGGCCCAACAGCCACTTGGTACAGGAAAGGCACGGTGTTGAAACAGAGCCTTCAACCAGCTGCTGTCAACATCAACAACATGTTTAAGAAGGAGTTCTGCAGACAATACTACAAGACACGTAAAAAGTGGCCCAACAGCCACTTAGTACAGGAAAGGCACGGTGTTGAAACAGAGCCTTCAACCAGCTGCTGTCGATATCAACAACATGTTCAAGAAAGAGTTCTGCAGACAATTCTACAAGACACATAAAAAGTGGCCCAACAGCCACTTGGTACAGGAAAGGCACGGTGTTGAAACAGAGCCTTCAACCAGCTGCTGTCAACATCAACAACATGTTTAAGAAGGAGTTCTGCAGACAATACTACAAGACACATAAAAAGTGGCCCAACAGCCACTTAGTACAGGAAAGGCACGGTGTTGAAACAGAGCCTTCAACCAGCTGCTGTCGATATCAACAACATGTTCAAGAAAGAGTTCTGCAGACAATTCTACAAGACACATAAAAAGTGGCCCAACAGCCACTTGGTACAGGAAAGGCACGGTGTTGAAACAGAGCCTTCAACCAGCTGCTGTCAACATCAACAATATGTTTAAGAAGGAGTTCTGCAGACAATACTACAAGACACATAAAAAGTGGCCCAACAGCCACTTGGTACAGGAAAGGCACGGTGTTGAAACAGAGCCTTCAACCAGCTGCTGTCAACATCAACAACATGTTTAAGAAGGAGTTCTGCAGACAATTCTACAAGACACATAAAAAGTGGCCCAACAGCCACTTAGTACAGGAAAGGCACGGTGTTGAAACAGAGCCTTCAACCAGCTGCTGTCGATATCAACAACATGTTCAAGAAAGAGTTCTGCAGACAATTCTACAAGACACATAAAAAGTGGCCCAACAGCCACTTGGTACAGGAAAGGCACGGTGTTGAAACAGAGCCTTCAACCAGCTGCTGTCAACATCAACAACATGTTTAAGAAGGAGTTCTGCAGACAATACTACAAGACACATAAAAAGTGGCCCAATAGCCACTTGGTACAGGAAAGGCACGGTGTTGAAACAGAGCCTTTAACCAGCTGCTGTCAATATCAACAACATGTTTAAGAAGGAATTCTGCAGACAATACTACAAGACACATAAAAAGTGGCCCAACAGCCACTTGGTACAGGAAAGGCACGGTGTTGAAACAGAGCCTTCAACCAGCTGCTGTCAACATCAACAACATGTTTAAGAAGGAGTTATTATTTATTATTTATTTATTTAAACTTTTCGCACAAAAGGTACAAAGGCGGACTTAATGCCAACACAATACTACAAGACACATAAAAAGTGGCCCAACAGCCACTTGGTACAGGAAAGGCACGGTGTTGAAACAGAGCCTTCAACCAGCTGCTGTCAACATCAACAATATGTTTAAGAAGGAGTTCTGCAGACAATACTACAAGACACATAAAAAGTGGCCCAACAGCCACTTGGTACAGGAAAGGCACGGTGTTGAAACAGAGCCTTCAACCAGCTGCTGTCAACATCAACAACATGTTTAAGAAGGAGTTCTGCAGACAATACTACAAGACACGTAAAAAGTGGCCCAACAGCCACTTAGTACAGGAAAGGCACGGTGTTGAAACAGAGCATTCAACCAGCTGCTGTCGATATCAACAACATGTTCAAGAAAGAGTTCTGCAGACAATTCTACAAGACACATAAAAAGTGGCCCAACAGCCACTTGGTACAGGAAAGGCACGGTGTTGAAACAGAGCCTTCAACCAGCTGCTGTCAACATCAACAACATGTTTAAGAAGGAGTTCTGCAGACAATACTACAAGACACATAAAAAGTGGCCCAACAGCCACTTGGTACAGGAAAGGCACGGTGTTGAAACAGAGCCTTCAACCAGCTGCTGTCGATATCAACAACATGTTCAAGAAAGAGTTCTGCAGACAATTCTACAAGACACATAAAAAGTGGCCCAACAGCCACTTGGTACAGGAAAGGCACGGTGTTGAAACAGAGCCTTCAACCAGCTGCTGTCAACATCAACAATATGTTTAAGAAGGAGTTCTGCAGACAATACTACAAGACACATAAAAAGTGGCCCAACAGCCACTTGGTACAGGAAAGGCACGGTGTTGAAACAGAGCCTTCAACCAGCTGCTGTCAACATCAACAATATGTTTAAGAAGGAGTTCTGCAGACAATACTACAAGACACATAAAAAGTGGCCCAACAGCCACTTGGTACAGGAAAGGCACGGTGTTGAAACAGAGCCTTCAACCAGCTGCTGTCAACATCAACAACATGTTTAAGAAAGAGTTCTGCAGACAATACACAAGACACATAAAAAGTGGCCCAACAGCCAC
This sequence comes from Amphipoea oculea, assembly GCA_945859645.1. Classification (NCBI taxonomy): domain Eukaryota; kingdom Metazoa; phylum Arthropoda; class Insecta; order Lepidoptera; family Noctuidae; genus Amphipoea; species Amphipoea oculea. Next base: position 1,600,908 of record OX243878.1, on the reverse strand, counting down.
TTAGTACAGGAAAGGCACGGTGTTGAAACAGAGCCTTCAACCAGCTGCTGTCGATATCAACAACATGTTCAAGAAAGAGTTCTGCAGACAATTCTACAAGACACATAAAAAGTGGCCCAACAGCCACTTGGTACAGGAAAGGCACGGTGTTTAAACAGAGCCTTCAACCAGCTGCTGTCAACATCAACAACATGTTTAAGAAGGAGTTCTGCAGACAATACTACAAGACACATAAAAAGTGGCCCAATAGCCACTTGGTACAGGAAAGGCACGGTGTTGAAACAGAGCCTTCAACCAGCTGCTGTCAATATCAACAACATGTTTAAGAAGGAGTTCTGCAGACAATACTACAAGACACATAAAAAGTGGCCCAATAGCCACTTGGTACAGGAAAGGCACGGTGTTGAAACAGAGCCTTCAACCAGCTGCTGTCAACATCAACAATATGTTCAAGAAGGAGTTCTGCAGACAATACTAGAAGACACATAAAAAGTGGCCCAACAGCCACTTAGTACAGGAAAGGCACGGTGTTGAAACAGAGCCTTCAACCAGCTGCTGTCGATATCAACAACATGTTCAAGAAAGAGTTCTGCAGACAATTCTACAAGACACATAAAAAGTGGCCCAACAGCCACTTGGTACAGGAAAGGCACGGTGTTGAAACAGAGCCTTCAACCAGCTGCTGTCAACATCAACAATATGTTTAAGAAGGAGTTCTGCAGACAATACTACAAGACACATAAAAAGTGGCCCAACAGCCACTTGGTACAGGAAAGGCACGGTGTTGAAACAGAGCCTTCAACCAGCTGCTGTCAACATCAACAACATGTTTAAGAAGGAGTTCTGCAGACAATACTACAAGACACATAAAAAGTGGCCCAACAGCCACTTAGTACAGGAAAGGCACGGTGTTGAAACAGAGCCTTCAACCAGCTGCTGTCGATATCAACAACATGTTCAAGAAAGAGTTCTGCAGACAATTCTACAAGACACATAAAAAGTGGCCCAACAGCCACTTGGTACAGGAAAGGCACGGTGTTGAAACAGAGCCTTCAACCAGCTGCTGTCGATATCAACAATATGTTCAAGAAAGAGTTCTGCAGACAGTATTACAAGACACATAAAAAGTGGCCCAACCTCACCATGGCATTTGGTGAAAATTTGATTAAGATCGAACAACAAGAAGTGTTGACGACCAGCAACCAACCTTTTTTATATTCATATTTTTATCTTTTTTATTTAAAAATTTTCTCTTATGTTTTGTCTGCTGTCACTCTCTGTGTGAAAAATATATGCCAAGAAAATTTTGATCGTGTTTCTATTTTAAATGAGCATCATTCAAAGCCATCCTTACAAGAAGAATGAGATTAGACAAATTATTTTGTATGAAGCACGCGGTCTCTGATGTTTCACTACTCTTGCGCATACAAGCCTAATGCGTCACTCCTGACAACATCTCTATTTACATCATAAAGCTGCCACTAATATTACTTATGACGTAATTACCACTGGTTCAACATCCTGCAGTAGTTTATATCACTAGTCGGTTCCTCTCAACTATAAGGAAGCGTTTAAAGTTAATTATTAAATAAGTGGCACTCTGCCGTAATTTGCAAATTAGCGGGTTTGTGTTTATTAAAATATTATAGAGTAGTTGCAAGTTTGATTGTAGGAGATAACTTATGACTACTGGCAATGTGACCGGCAAGGATGATTATAAAAATGTGTGGTGAATTATGGCCCATTCCTTCTCACAGAGGGGAGACCTGTGTACCAGCAGTGCGAACATTATAGGCTGATTATGCTAATGCACAACACAACAATTTCAACTGGAACTATTTGCCGACTATACAGATATGATTTGAACCCGTGACCGAACACGCAGAAGCCAATCGATCAATCACTGCGCCAATAGAGTCATCAGACCGACTTTAAACTATCAGTAGTGAAATTTAAATGTATGAAAAACACTTCTATTTACACTTTTGAGTTCTGCAAGTTTCACAAATATTACGAGCTAATACTAGATTATTTTCCCAATGCAACACAGTTCAACATCTCCCATTAAAAGCCTTTACGAATATGACACGAACTTCGGTCGAAACCCGAACTTAGCCGAAGCTGCGGCGGGCGCTCGATTTCGGTCGTTTAACAGCAGACATGCAGCCCAGACACGGCGTGGGATGGCCCTCTGTAGGCAGTGCGACGACCCGGTGTGCCCGTAAATTAGTGCACAAGCTTACTGGAGTATGGCTGGAGACATCCTCAGAAAATTCCGAATAGTTTTATGTACTCGAAATCGGCTGAAACCTGAATTCAGCTTTCTGAATGCAAAACCCTTAAAAAAACACCCCATCCCTTAATAAACAAAAAAAAGCCGCTGCTTTAAAATTCATAATAATTTTAAATCACAGTAATATTTTTTATCTATAAAGGCGATTGTGAGTGTGTGTGTGAGTTTATATGTTTGTTACTTCTTCACGGTCAAACGGCTGGACCAATATTGACAAAATTTTGTATGGAGGTAGCTGACACCCTGGATTAACATATAGGCTACTTTTTATCCTGATATTCCCACGGGATCGACATTTACGCAGGTGAAACCGGGGGGCGCAGGTGAAACCGGGGGGCGCAGCTGGTTATTTATAAAGGCGAAAGTTTGTGAGTGTGTGTGTGAGTTTATATGTTTGTTACTTCTTCACGCTCAAACGGCTGGACCAATTTTGATAAACTTTTGTATATATTGAGATGACACCCTGGACTAACAAGTAGGCTATTTTTTATCCCGATACTCTCACGGGATCGACATTTACGCGGGTGAAACCGCGGGGCGCAGCTAGTTGTAAATAGTTATATGAGACCGCACTACAGCATTAGCCAATGATAAGTAGATGTAAGGAAGAAATAAATAAATTACACATTTTTTTTGTATTTTCTCGACTAGGTACCAAGAGGCATAAATTTGAGCGACTAAGGGTTGATTTTTCGACCGCCAGATAATTTTAAACGAGGAATAGTTTTGAATTTTTGACAGTTCTTCCATACAAAATCTGTCAGACGTCAATTTTATTCTATGAATAAAAATTATCCGTCGATTAAAAAGTCAGCCCTAAGTAGAAAAGAAACTTCCAACATAATACATAATTTACCCAGTATTCGGTTTTTGGTGTTAGTTAGTACCTACACCAAAATTACGCCAAAATCATTAAATCCCATATTTTGATAAGGGACAAGCCTGTTACACTAGGCTCCAAGCTTGTAATAACAAAACATTCCTATAGAAAAAAAAAAAAACAACATTACTGCCCAACTTGGGCATCGAACCTAAGACCCCCACGTTCACCAACCACACTCAAAAGTAAGTAAAACAAGTCCTCGCCACAAGACAAAATACCGAGAATCAGAAGTATGGACCGTCTTGAATAACTATAAAACTCATTAATATAGATGCACTAACTTTGCAAGGGGCATTGATTTGCGTCAAGCCTAAGTCTTTGACCGACCGAAAGGTCAAAATCCGATCCTTTTGAAATCTTTACCAAACGACTTTACTTGGAGGGATTAAAGCAAATAGATTCAGTACCATACAAGTTTTAAGTTTATTTTTTAAATTAAAAATGTATGAAATAAATTAATCTGACAGCTGAGTTTATTGAAAAATTCTCCGCAAAGTTTTCTAGTTTATCTGAATTTGCAAGAAAACCGAAGAAAGTAGAATGTATAAGTATACAGAACTAATATCAAACGATGCCGAAAAATATGCCATTAAATGTTAAAAAAAAACGCAAGTAATTCTTACTAGAATTTCCGGAAAAAAACCTGAAAAGATAAAAATTACACACCAATCACCACCAAGCAGGTTTCAATAAAAAAAAACTGTAAAGAATATTGAAATAAAACCTCATTTCAGTACTGTAGTGATTTTCCAATGCATCACCGTTCGCTGGGTGCAGTGAACATGATGTTATTCACCGAGCATCGAACTCGTGTCCTTGGCCTCAGGTCTTTGCCGCTCGAGCCTACGTGGTCGAGAGTCACGTGGAATTAAATTTGCTAGATGTGGCTTCAATGAGCAGATAAATAAAAAGAAAGATCATTTGTTTGTCACGATGACGTCATAAATGTCCACACAATATTTAAAAAGAAACAAAGAATTAAAGACGTTATAGCTTTTATCAAGTAGTGCAGCAATTTTTGTGAATGGGCTTTAGTAATTTTTATCTACACTGCAATTTTTAACATTATTCTATGGTTTTTTGTGGTGATGGCATTCATGTGTCAACAAGCTAATCATAACATAAGTTCATATATTTCGACCGACAACATAAATACATCGAATATTATACTGGAGAAGTATGCCATATTTTTGTGTCGACGTGTAAAACATCTAAAAGAAGAACTTTCACTGAGGAAATATATTTGAATTCGTGAAAAAAAAAAAAACAGACAAGTATGTTTTTATGAAAATGGAGTATTAATGCACAACCTACTTAGTTGTTTTAACTAGTTGTTTATAGCATGTAAGTTGATAGCAGCCATGTCTCTTATGACAAATATAATCAAACCAATTAGACTTCAACCGTCGTTGTAATTAGATACTACAGAAACAATTTAAAATTAATATCAATAACAGACTAATGGAAATCAAATGGCAATGACGCTGCATTATTCTTACCTAACCCACTTGAAGAATATTTGTCACAGACTTAAACAATAAACCTTTACAACAAAAGGTTCCTTCTGCGATCGACTCTCACCCAAATTAGTTTTTTTTAATTAGTCACAACTGTGGTACATCCAGTCCAGGACTAAAATCAGTTAATATTTTTTCCGCCTGTCAGTCGAACATAATGTTAATAGGTGGCGCATCTAGTGCTCTTAATGTGTGTACCTGCAAGATACCTAGCTGGATGCACAATAATGCTGTGTTAAATATTTTTGTGCAAGGATTTTTTATGCTAATGCATTCATGTAGGGAAAATTATAATGTTGAGGCGTGTTATTTAATATTATAAAGATTATGGAATAGAAACGTGGGAAGTCGGATGACTTTATGAGTGACTGCTTATCAAATTGTTCATATTAAAATTATTGTTCTATATTTTGATTATGAAACTAAGAATATTACCCATTGCATAAACTAAGGAAACGGCAGTTGTTAAAAAGGTATGAAAAAATTTAAACATAGGCCGCAATTTTTTTATTAAATAACCCATCTAAATAAAAATAAACCTTTCAGAACAGTCAATGAGCACCAAAGGAGCCAGTGCTAATTCTTACCTTCCTCCCTCGTGGTGAAACTTAATGGTCAAACTGATTTGACCACGAGGAATTCTGTTCCGGATAGTCAAACTACTTAGTTTAACAAAAAATATCCACCCTTTGTTAGATCGTAAATATACTTATTTAAGCACCAAAACTCCAGCACACCCTGCAGTTGGGTTGTTATGCATTTTTCTGATTACCTAACCTCTTTATCACGACTTGGAACTGTCCTCCCCACATGACATGAGAGGAAAAGAAAGATAAACAAATCGTAAATAATAATTATGATGATCAAATTATCAGCAGAGGTGGCCCACGTCGTAATGGCCGCGACTTGACAAGTTGTAGGTTCTCGGTTCGAACCCAGACAGGCGCTTTACTTTGTGTAATTTATTTCATTACCACTGCTCTCAAAATGGTGAAGGAAAACATCGTGAAGAAACCGGCATGGCTTGGAAATAAAAATTCAAAGACATGACATTTATCAACCCTCACCGGGCCCGTGTGGTGGATTACACAGACCACTCCCTCTCATAGAGAGGAGGCTTGTGTCCCAGCAGTGGAACCATTATAGGCCGATTATACAAATTATCCGCATAATTATCGAGCATAGCTAACATAAGGAGGCATCAGTGATCCATGTGTCATCAAAAGGCACAAACGCATCGTATGATGCCGGAATGCGAAGTCTATAAGGAAAACTGCTGCATTAAAATAGTTAGAAATTCTTTTTATAAAATTGGTATTTTCTACTTGTTTGCTTGATGGGAAGCAGTGGAGGCTGTATGTTATCTAAATAGGTTTGTTTCATAGATTGGAATGGCTCGAGATAGGTGGGCCTATAATCGTCATCATCTTTAGTCTATAAGTTGCAGTCCAGTCCTGGTTTTCGTAAGATAATATTAAAGAAATCAGATTATGTTCGATAAAATATAACCACGGATTACAGGGGGGTAATTGCGTAACACACTATCATTAGCAATGGCTGTTTTTTACGTTGTTGAGTAGACAAATTTTCGAGCATAATTATGAAGCAATGCATTTGCAATATCCTTCAAAATGATTCAAATTGTGATTTATGCCTAGTGTGTTACGCAATCAGGCTGTAGTTTAACATAATTTTGTGTATTTTTTCTGAGTAGAACCGAGTAGAACCTACTTAAACTACGCACTCAAAAAATCATGGGACATTCGATGCATCATTTTCAAAAAAAAAAAAAAAAGAAATCCAGTTCAAAGGACAATAACCAACTCCTAGGTACGCAAACTCAGATGCAAAAGCTAGTTACATAAGAAACGAACGTTCTCCACAATTCAAGGTTACGGAGATTGGGCGGGACATACAGATAGACAGGCTGGAGCATGTCCCGAGCAAGTCACGACCTGTTTGAGATGTTGAACCGTTTCCACTTGTCGATAAACGTGTTATAAATAAGGTTATATGCTAATTATATATGAGTATATTTATAGCTAATTGGTTGATGTCGTTTGGCCTTATAGGGTGAAAAAATGAGACGCAAAAGGCTGGAAATCGCGCTTGATCTTCTTAGTCATCTTAAAAAACATGACATGACTTGTATAGTTTTTGAGGTCCTCTGATAAACTCTAAATAGAAATGTAATGTGTCAAGATATTCAAACAATCGTGCTTCTTACTTATAAATACCATAATTATATGCCTATCATAGAAAACGATTACCGAATCTGTGCAAAAAACAGCTGTCATTGTAAGTGAAGTAAAAATGTATTTAGCCGATTGTAAATATTCTGTTTACTAGGATTCCTTAGGACTGTTTGTAAATCTGCAGGTTATTTTTATTCGTGGAATAAAATTGAAGTCTGAGTCAAAAATTAAAAAATATTCCTTCTATAAAGTTATACCTAATACCTACCATGCACCATAGACAAGCACACTGCTTTATTTTCGGTGAAAATGGCGCAAAAACGAACAATATTCCCTAATTGCCTTAAATTATAAACATTTACCTTCAATCCAGTACTATAAATAAGCAACTAAAAGGTACCAGGTTGCCAACCCAAAATCCGGTAAGTCAAAATGTATCATCTTATAGTAAGGTCCATCGACACCGCACGGGATACTAACACAGCGTTTAGCAATCTGCGATTACTGAACTGATATTATCTTAGTACGATTAATGGCCAGCCCTTTATCCAATGTCGATAACCGTGGTAAAATGAAACGGTGCAACCCACCCTAAAAAACAACAAATCTAAACCTTATTTGAATAAATGCTAAGTTGAATTTCGAATGTAGAGCGAAAAGCTTCCGAAAGATTTTTTTCGAGACCTGGATTTTGAGTTATAGTACCTTCAGAATAAGGTTCTAAATCAATTGTGTGTTGATTTCTAAATAATGGCCTATGTGCACGGCCAGTTGTATGTCCTCGGGGTACAATAGGTAGGTCTGCAACAGATATATCTTGAAAACGAGACAATTTAAGGTATAAGTGGAATATTAAACGTGTCAGGAAGAAGTAAGCTCTTTATTGTAAGGCAGCTTGTGTTCCAATTGATTTAGAGAGGTACGTTTTGTTTGATGTCTTTGCCGATAGCCTTGCTACATCGTAACTTTGTAATGTTCCAAATGCGAGCAGACTACTTTTATTTCTTCTTGTATTTTGCTAAAAAAGCGAGAAAAAAAATAAAATCAAAATCAGGCTTAGTTAATGAAAGAATTGACAGTGTAAATGCTGGCAAGTAATCAGATAAATCAGTTACAGTTCCAGTTATTGTTATCAGTTGCATTTTGTTTTAAGAAATAAGCAGTACCTTTGTACTCAATTCAATTATATTTCCTATCTGTATCTATTTTACTGCTTGTACATAAATAATAAATAAAATTAGTAGAATTAAAGATAGAAATTGTATAGAAGCCTCTTATGATAATAATTAATAAGGGATAATCGTCGGTTGGTGCCACATTTCATTAAAATTTCCTAAGGGGCCTCTCTACGAGTTGGCTTCGGCCCCTCGTACGCCTTCCAAAGGACCGGGACCCCATGGTCCCGAGATATGTAAAACCAAAAACATTATAATAATAGTTTATTTCAGGTGACGCAGGCTCATAGATAAATACCTTAACCTAACCATACTAACTACTATGCACGAAGTGTCGGCGTCGTGTTGCGCTGCGTAGTGTCGCGTAACCTTCCACGAAAACGTCGGACGCTACACCTTTCGGCCAAAATTCTTCCTTCATGAAGGTTTCCAGGTACTGAGTTGGAACCCTCACCACAAACGATTTGAAGTTATGAATCGATTCCATTCAATAAGTTTTTTTATCACCGTTACAAGCTAATTATAAGGTAAGTACCTATTACTCAATGCAAATTTCAGATCAATAAATGCAACGGCTGGAGGTCAAACTCACAATCCTCAACAGCCGGTCTAACGACTTACCCGTTTAGTGCTCCCTAGATTGACATAAAAGAAGCCATAAAAATCTATTACCCACTAAAATCAATGAGTCTAGGCAGAGTTCTACCTGAATCGATACTAAGCGAGTCTGTTCAAGAACTTGCTGCTAAGCCCCGTAAAACTTCGTCGTGATAAAACTTCGCAATCAAATTTCAGTATAAGCTAATTGAACTTTGGGCTAAAAGTTTTCTACTTAATGCTAGTTAATAATTTTTATAATGGCCACGGTTTCGATAGTGATTTTGAAAGTACTTTAAAGTTTTCACTGATATTGACGTCATAGAATTTTGAGAAATATTGTACCTGAAATGATTTTCATCAAATGAAAGGAACGGCGATGACAAATATAATTAGGTTTATTTCAATAATTGGTTACAATGTTACACATAATTATATTATAGGCTATAATTTCTTGTTACAAATGAATAAGACCAAGGTATCAGCGCCAAAAACCATTTATTAAACACTTAAAAACAACCGACTTCAAAAAAAACACTACAAAGTGAAAAATAACTTTAATTTCGGAAGTCGGTGTCGTTGGTTCTGGGTTTTTCGTTTTTTGACACCGACTTCCGAAATTAAAGTTATTTTTCACTTTGTAGTGTTTTTTTTGAAGTCGGTTGTTTTTTTTGTAAAAAAGTTTTTATTTTTCACTTTTTAGTTGTGCCTACCCCACACAAATTCAATTAACACTAGTGCATTGAAGAATTGAAGACACGACTCGAAGAATCATCAAAATTCCCATAGAAATGCCGGAGATGCAGTACATTTATGCATATAACTTCGTACATAAGAATAATTACCTAATGTATTATATACTAAAACCTTCCTGAAAGTATGTAGATCACACTAATGAAAGAATTATCAAAATCGGTTCAGTAGTTTTTGAGATAATCGCGGACATACAAACATACATACATACATACATACATACATACATACGGGTCGAATACAGAACCTCCTTTTTTAAAGTCGGTTAAAATAGCCACCAAGTAGAAACATTTTGTAAAAATAAAAAATAAGTAAAAAGAAAAACACGAGTGAGAATGAAAACTTTCTATTTATATTTACCAAAATCCATGGATACATTGTTTGAGAGATGATAGGAGGTATCAATGACAACACAGCTTACATAGATAATATTTTAAAATAAAAGGCTGTTAACCCAAATGAATTGAAACATCCCTAATTGGTCCCTAAACCCGTGAAGATGACGAACCATCAGGTGTCCTGACTGCAAACTCTAAAGTTTTCCCTACTAAAACCCGTACTTGGTTCTTTTTGACAAAAAAAAAACATCTACAGGCTGATCCTTTTCGCGCAGCGTCCAATAATGCGATTTCAATGTACCTGCTAATTGCGTCCAGCGTTGGTTTGGTGCCCGCTCTAGTAATGTTTTTATACAGGCTGATGTTTTTCCAATCATTTAATTATTGATTCATTTATCTGTAGGATTGAGAGATAAATGTGTTAAGGTTCCAGTTAGCTTCGAAACACCACAACATTTATTTGTGTATACTTATTATATGCCTTAACCTGGATCAAACTTATTTTCTTTGTTTCAAATCTTTAACCTATGAATTGACTACCACTATCTTTTAAGTTTGTTATAATCATAGGTCAAAAGTCGATGTAATTATGTTGCATACTGTTCTGATTGTTGCGAAAAATCAATCATTAACAGTAATGTAAGTATAACTTCTACTTTCAGATAAACAATTTAAATTATAGAGGTATGAGGAACAGGGTGTAAAGTTCATTCATACTCTAAAGGAGGATCCTCCAACCAGACGGGTGTTGTGTCTGGCGGGCAACTGCCCAATGAGTCATGTCGGGCTGTTGTATATATGCTAGTTGCGCGGTAAACTCTGCTTGCGCGATGCAGGATTTGCGTGACGTCAGTATGACGCGTTGTTCGCATGTGGCGTTGTAGATACCGCTACATCACTCCCCCCCGGAGACCGGAGGGAAACACTTTGCTTTAAAGCTAATATTTAATATCGAATTAACATTTAAAACTTCATCATCTACAGCAGTCCACTGCTGGACATAGGCCTCTTCTATTGCACGCCATTCAACTTAATTTTCGGCAACTCTCATCCAGCTGCTACCAGCCATCCTGCGAAGATCGTCGCTCCACCTAGCCTAAGGGCATCCTACCTTACGTTTACCGATTCGCGGTCTCCAGTCAAGAACACGTCTACCCCAACGGTCATCGGTTCTACGGCTAATATGGCCGGCCCATTGCCACTTTAGCTTGCTTATTCTGTCGACAACTTTTGTTAACATTTTAAACTTGGAAAATACAAATTAAATATTGAACCATCTTCCCACGCCCTGTAGAGTACGGGTATCGCCACCTGCGACAATGGACTCGGGGGAAGAAAAACAAACGAAAGTCACCGGCGGGAGGAGGTCGGCTACGGCTACAGGCTACGAAGGTAGCTCTTATAGACACGCTATTGATATAGCCGATAGGTGTTTATTCTGCTAAGATCTCGATTAAGGATACCGTGAAGAGTTTGCTGATCCTTTTCAGCGTTTAGAACTTTAGAGGGGCTATAACACCACTATTATACTCGTTTAATACAATGTAGAGACGACAATATGATAATAAATTGCTTAATGTATTGATGGGCTAAAGATAGGTCCTTGGCAGCTCCGGACATAGCAAGGTGGAATGAGAGTAGGAAGGCCTTTGCCTAGCAGTAACACATAAATGGCAAAAAAAAATATAAAGTAGTTTAAGGTGAATGCGCAGTTGAAGTCCGCGAAATTCAATTTTTCTTACGTTTTTTGCAATTTTCAGGTAATTGTCAGGTTGTATCTTGATCAAAATATGATTCGCGACTATAACAGGTTTGTATTTACAGAATTAGCATCATTAATACATCTTTCTAAGTTAGATTTCTACCGTTAAGAACAAATCTCGTATGGAAAAGTGTTTATGGTAGAAATCTAACTTAAAGAGATATATTAATGATTCTAATGACTATAATTCTGTAAATACATGTCTATTATAGTCGCAAATCATATTTTGATCAAGATACAACCTGACACTGACCTACAAATTGCAAAAAACGTAAGAAATTTTAAGCTTCGCGGTCTACCACTGCGCATTCACCTTAAAGAAATATTTTGAAACTATCGTATAAATTCTAACATCGAAATAAACGTTTTTTTTTTTCATACAAACTAAATAATAGTGATGGTCCGCTATACGTTTTACCGATCTTTGACTAGCTACAGTCACTAAACTATTGGATATGATGCATGTATTTTACTGCTTTTTTGTAAACAGACGGGGAACGTCATAAGACATACCAAGTTCAATTTAATCCCGTATATCGTCTCCACCTTGCATATACGAAAATTTATAAATTGTCAAATTTTATAATTATCAATTTTATAATTATAATTGTCAATCGGGCGTTGTTATTTTAGTTCGACAATGTCAGCGCTTCACGTATGCTTGAAAGTCTGCGAGTTATTTATTAAAGAGTAGCGCGACCGAACCCTGATTCACATGGTTTTTACGACTGGCAATAAACATAGATATTTCTTTTCTATACATATGTAAGTTTAATATGAATGTACGAGTATTAATTATACACATTAACCTTCCAAAATATTTTTTTAAACCATAGTAAAAACCATGTAGCGGTATCTACAACGCCACATGCGAACAACGCGTCATACTGACGTCACGCAAATCCTGCATCTCGCAAGCAGAGTTTACCGCGCAACTAGCATAGATACACCAGCCCGACATGAATTATAGGGCAGTTGCCCGCCAGACACAACAGCCCGACATGAATTATAGGGCAGTTGCCCGCCAGACACAACAGCCTGACATGAATTATAGGGTAGTTGCCCGCCAGACACAACAGCCCGACATGAATTATAGGGTAGTTGCCCGCCAGACACAACACCCGTCTGGTCGGAGGATCCTCCCTTTTCTATGGAGGTTGAGTGAACTTTACACCCTGTTCCTCATACCTCTATAACCGCATCACAATCCGGTGGGAAGCTTAGAAGAACAATGCAGCCACACAGAAGGACTCGAAAAGCGACTTTAATTTTTAACATGTATAGATAATCCTGCCCATAAAATAGGGATGGTTAGAAGAAGACTATTTATTCCTGAGTTTGCAAATATAGAAGAAGGAAAAATTTGGGACGCGCACACGTAAACGTACTTAATACAAATTAAATAGAAAATAAATTTTTCAATGGTCAGATAACTCTTATCTGAAGAATAAATATGACAAACAAAAGCTCTCAAACTGGAACATTTATTCCTCAGATGAAAATTATCTGACTATTGAAAAATCAGCCCTAAATCATGAAAACGGTAAAAAGTACATTAAAACTCTCTCTCTCTTATGTGGAGAAAAGGAAACCATCTGCCACATCCAGCATCAACATCATAAACAATATATGGCCCTATATTACGATACCTAATACACTAAAGAAGATCTATTCTTGGATAAACCACAAGACCCAATCCTCCTTCAATTTCCTACAATTACTGAAACATAAAACTATAATAGATTTAACAAGAAACCATAATCTTATAATATCATTAAAACATCAACGAAGTATAAGTACATCTTTCTTGGAAAGCGTTAGTTTTTTAAATCCAATTTCAAGTTTGGCTATTCAAATATCAACTTTGCCAGCTCCAAGATATAAAGTTTACAATAGAATACAGGAATAGAAGGAAGCAAAATGTCGCTACGATTATCCGTTTTTAGTTTTTCTATGAAACGGTGATTTGTGAAGATTTGTATATTTATTCCAAGAAATGATTCTGAAAAGCTTGTTACGACTTTTCTGTATTTCAATCGTAGGTTGACAGGTGGCATGTTTTGATGTGTCTGATAGACGACGATCCCGAAATGAGACAGGAAATTACTTTTTGGAATCATATTTGTTTATTTTCTTTTGTCTTATTTATATTCAATAATATATAGAGTTCTATAAACTCGCTTCTGCCCGCGACTTCGTCCGTGTAAAATTTCTTGTTCCTCGACTCACCCCGTCGCATCGTATCGCCTGCCCGCGTTATTATAACTACGAGTATGTTTTCGCTTAGGGTTCTTTTTGCCTTTTTTTCTGATACCTCAGTTCCTAAGGGTCTTAGCGTGATGTTAATTAGCCTATAGCTTTCCTCAAGAATTGGGCTATCAAATAATTTTTCAAATCCGACCGGTAGTTTTTGAGATTAGTGCATTCAAACAAACAAACTTTTCAGATTTATTATTAGTAATACAAGTACACAGTACATTCTTTCAACCTCATACTCTTTCTAGAGGAGTGTATGAATTGAGATGCGTCGGGTTTGTTTTAGGCGAACTCGAACTAACGGCTATATCTAATGATACAGTTGTATTAATACAGAGAGAATCAGAGAGGTTTGGGGCTGATTTGGCTCTAGGCGACGTTACGGAATATGAAGTATTCTTGAATTTTATCTGCAGTATGTTCCGAGAGTGTGACTACATCTTGGCGAACCCACTAATCACGTCGGGGTCACCAGTGTTGAGCGTGTTCTGTGTATGGTGAGGTCATTAAAAGAGATGTGACTCCAAAGAAGAAATATGTCTTTATTTCAGATTCCACAATATTTCGTTATTAACTAACTACGTACTAGGTATGCATCAAGGCAGGGCGGTGCCATGTAGGCGACTGGCGAGCCGATTGCCCGCGCTTCCATATTTCGTCAAGAGTCAACTCAGCAAATCGCGGTTACTAAGCCGCCACACATGTTTTGAGTTTGAGTTTGACTAAACCTACAATATTTGAACATTGTGTTGCATTCGACATTTACATATAAAATAGAACCCTAGTACTAAACGAGACTATAACATAACATCACGCCTGTAATCCCCAAAGGGTTAGGCAGAAGTGTACCTCTACACCCACATAAGTCCCATAGGGGGCGAGCCTATTACAATGAACCGGACACAAATCTAAACTCCGGGCTGCTACTGAAAAAAATCCCACTTGAAAAACCCAACAACATTTTGCCCGACCTGTGTATCGAAACCAGGACCTTATGCTCGGCATTAGCGCTTGCGACCACTTCACCAACGAGGCAGGCTAAACGATAAAAATAAAAATATTATAATTATTGCTACAAAACTGAACAAATATTGACCAACAGATCACACATAATCAACAGTTAGGGTTATAGAACTTATAAAAGGTACAGACGAATGTCAGACTTGTTAATCTTGGGGACCAGACAAACAATAAGTATTGAACTGATATTGTTTCGATAAGATAAATAATATGTGTGTTTATTTTTTAATTTGTACTTGTATTTAGATACGGCTATACAAACCTTTATACTGAGGCAAATAGCAGTGGTGGATCAATGGTAATGGCCCCGACTTACCGAGTTGTAGGCCGTGGGTTCGAACGCAGGCAGGCCTTTTACTTTGGGAGCGGTGAATGCTTATGCGAATCCCGCACCCCCGGCCATAGGTAAAGGTGGAACACCGCGGTGGTTTTAGCCGGTAAGAGTGCATGTAGGGGTGACAGAGGTGTCACCCCTACAATAGAGGAAGTCCATGAGGATTTCCACCGCGAAAAAAAAAAGGAGGCCTGTCAGTGTCCCAGCAGTGGAACATTTTAAAGTCATTATAAGAGTGAACATTATGGGCTGATTATGCTTATGCTATGAACGCAAAAGGGTATGTATATATTATTTATTATATACCTATCACATGTCAAATTCCAGGAATCCTTCATGTTTTTTGAATTTCAGGAATCTAACATGTCATACAAAATATCGTAATAAATAAATAAAATGAAAAACCTTTTATTTACAGGCTTCGATGGCTCAAAGCGTGTTTGTTCACACACGCGTTTGCGTGTTTGTACACATTCAAAACTATGTTAGTAGAACAAAAAATATACAATCATAGGATGCCTCATGTCTGACATGGAGCTTTATAAATCTATCCATTGTAGACCCTCCTAGCCTATCCCGCAAAAACCTTCAGAATACTGCAGCTGCTTCCTCTCAATCTGTGTTAAGCGAATAATACAAGTAAAGAAACTATAAAATAAAACAATGAATGACACTTGACAAATTTTATGCAATAGACCTTCAGACCGAATTTCGGCCATAGCGACCAATTCCAGCTGAGACCAGCCTTCTACGAGGGAGATATTATAGTGCACTAGTGTGTGCGCAGACACAGGTGCACTCTCTCTTCCCTCACTCTCATAGTCCGATGGGACGGTAATCAATCCGACAGGACCTAGGACCTGAGAGAGATCAGGCGCAAGACCATCAGTTTAACATGCTGTTACAAAGAAATTCATAATAGAATAACTTGCCCGACCCGAGACGAACCCAGGATCCTCCGGCCAGCAGTTGCACTTTGACTACGAGACCGTTGGTCTGTTGGGCCGGTGATAGCACAGCGAAAAAACTATCGGAACTACACACATGCTGCTCGCTGCTCGCCAACTCGTTTTCAGTTGCTAGTTCTACTCGTTAATCGCCGCCGGTGGGACAACTGCCTAATAGGAAAAATTGGACGAGTAACGAATGACGTTTTTTGTTTCATAAATGACATCTCGTAGAAGTTTTATGTAAAGAGATCTCAAAGGTGGAATAGAAAAACAGTATGTTCAGATTACGATATGCAACAGATTACGATATAAAAGCAATAAACGACACAAATATTTCTATTGAAGAACTAATTTTCTCATTCCACGCACCAAATAAAAGCGATTATATCAACAGCTTGTATTACAATAAAAGTTATAATAAAACTGGACATTGATGTCTAAATTACAGCAATAATTTGTGCTAATGGGATATTAATAATTTTAAGTGACAATAACCCAGCGGCTAAGGCATTGACTGGTAAAGGTCGTGAGTTCAATTTCAATTGCATTGAACTATTGGGGTGAACCCACTCCTTGTACAGGCATATTTAGTTTAGTTGACGACATTAATATGAGGATAGCTGATATTTAAATTCTCTTACATGAAAATGAGATAATATATACGCTGTATTGAAGACAGCAGTACTATAAGGAGATTAAGTAAGACTTTCTGATGAAGACAAAGCAAGCTTATGCGTAATAGTAGGCGGCAATGACGATGATGATAGTAACAATAAACTTATAAAGCTAATTTCCTCTAATGCAAAATATAATCAAGACACTTAATCAACTCCCATTGAAGCCTCACGGAAGATTAAAGACAACTAAATCGCCTTGAAACCACCATTTAAAATTAAACATTCAATTATCAAGAAACGTTGCGGTTCAAACAATTGTGGTTCCATTCCGGAGCACAATTAATAGAACTTAGTCAATCAGGCATCTTGGAAAGCTCAACAAATGTTCTCCATTATGCTGATAACATCGGTGGAAGGGGTCTTACAATTACTGTACAATCTACAGACAAATCAACGGGTACCCGCACAAATAGATTTTATATCTTCATGTATGGTGCAAGTTGGGAGCTTTTCAGTTATATTTTTGGTGTACATATTGGATTTATCTTAACATGAAACAATAATTCAGCTTAAGAATACGACAACATCATGATAATCTCGTATTAAGTTGCCATTATAGGCTCGAGCTCGAGATTAACATTGTATACTTGAATGATCTGCCATTATTGCGTACTAAATTTTTTTTTTTTTTATTTTATATTATTCTTTATTCAAAATATAATAATTGTTATACTTAAGGCTATATAATTAATCGCCCAGCGTAATCGTATGTTGGATGATATTGTACTTGATCGCCCTCCGAACTGAAATGCAGAGTAGCCATTGCCCGTCCTCGCAAACTGTGATACGTACAACCACAGTTCAATCCAATACGAGTCATCAGACAAAGAGAGGCAATGACGAATTAAAGGGTACTTTATTTATTATTTTCCTGAAAAGGATGCAACGAATAGAGAATTCATCGACCGCATCAGGAAGAAACTATAAGGAAGTTGGAAAGAATTTGGCGTGGAGGCGTCGCGGGTCTTCGGCATGTTCCGATGACTCTCCGGGGTCACAGGACCTTTTTATAAAGGTTTACGTTTCAACGATTTGAGTTGTTACTTACCTATCAATCGTGACTGACGTCACCCTCTCGAGGTGTGATTTGTCTTGAAATAACATCAGGTAAGCGGTTGAAAAATACTTTTGAAGACATATTTAGTACAAAATTATTGACTGTGCCCACAGAGAGCGGTCCTATGGCGAAAATAAGACGCTACACCAAATGAAAGGTTACTGAAATTTGTCAAAAACCAATAGCTTATACTATGTGAGTCACAGAATACTGCAGACAAGAGACAACTCTAGACAGAAGGAACAACAACCAAAGATCTTTTCAATATTATCACTGTTAAAGTGGCAATCAATACTTGTATAATAGCCTAAAAAAAAAAGAACACATCTGCTTGTTGAAGTTGTCATTGTCAAAGAACTGTAATTTCAAGATGACATTAATGACAACTGGGGGTCTACTCCCTAAGTCCGTCAACGAAGTAACGAGCCCGTCCGATAGTGGTCCGATACGTCGGACTGAACCCTACTCCCTAACGATTTCGGATTCATCAGTTTCAAACGGAATCATAGACAATATTCGTGAACGAAAGACGCATAGCAATAGAGTTGCGCTATTTTACCGGTCGATTACCGATTTACTTATTTTGTAGTTTTCTAGCTTATTAAACAAAAATTAATACTTTTGTCGTTAGAAAATTACCACATTTTTTAAATATAATTTTTATTATGTCTTTAAATATAGATTTTAATTATTTTTGCCATTTTTGTCCGGAAACCAGCATCATCCCGTTGATACCTTTGCCTGTTTACTTTTTGAAGGAAATTTTCAAATGAAACGTCAAAGTATAGCACGGATTTTTCTATGGCTATAGTAAGTACGATGTTGTTGCTACCACGGAATATAAAAAAACAGGCTGCTACGCAGTGCCATTCCGCCGCCCGTGCACCTAGCTCCTAGCGAGTAGCGCACCTAGCTGCTAGCGAGTAGCGCAGCAAAAGCGACGCGGGCGACAGAGAGAGAGAACAGAGAGAACTCCGATCGCAAACGGATACGGACGTACAACGGCGATCCTCCGTGACTCTCAGTTGCAAAGCCATTTTTATATTTTGTACACAGTGTGTTTTACTCATTGTATGAAAAAAAAACCCATTGAATGATTATTTAAAGAAGTGATTTTAAAAAAGTTTATAAACTTCGTTAGCGTGGAAGTTTTCTGTATTCTAATTAGCTTTTCATTCCATGGTTAATTGTGTAAAATGGCCCCAACCGCTGCAGCAACTCACGAGCAAATTGAGGCCCTTCTTGATTTTATGGGTGAGAACCAAGAATTGGCTCGCGGATTATTGAAGGGTGCCGACGGGAGAGTTCGCCCAAAACGGCTATGGGAAAACCTGTGCAACTCCCTTAACTCAATTGCACTAAGTCCGCGTCGAGCAGCAGTAAAGGGTGAGGATCTAAAAGTAAACAAATAATGGGTGGGACAAATTGGTAATACAGCTCAATAAGTTGCAGAATCTTTAATATGTCCTTAATTCTTGGATCAACACCACTTCGGGGTACCTATGTGTTGAGGCAAAAGAGGTATTAATCCGCACATAAGTCCCCGAATAATTCCCGAGTGAGCCTAGTTCCCGAGAGAGTAGTTCCCTATGAAGTCGGGAATACTCGCCAACCTAAAGTTTTGGCGTAAATAAAATCAACGTTGCCTCCGCTCTTCCTATAAAGCTTCTTCAATAATTAAAAAAGCAACCATAGTTTGAAATTCTTTTATTTTAGTAACTTTCGTCGATAGCACGAGAACTATTTTGATGTCGTGTCAGCTGACATAACTATCCGTCAAAACCAGCGTCATGGTCAACTGTTCGGACGGGCAAAAACACATCGGGAGTAGGGACAACAGTCAAATCGTGTTGTCATTCATTCTTCGCTCGGGCCCCGAACGAATCATCCGTCCGTAGGTCATAGGGAGTAGGAAACGCCCGTAACGAAGGCCGAAACGACGGACTTCGTGCTTAGGGAGTAGACCCCCTGATTTTCTAAGATACGGTACGTAATGGACATCAGAGGGGTAATTCTCGTAATTTTTAAGAACATTCACAGTCTGATCTCAGTCTCAATCTGTCAAAAATACCTCAAATTTCCCTACATTTTGACAAGTTTTTAGACTTTTGTTTGTCGCTGAGATGAGGCTGCGACTAGATTTTGAACGTTTTAAATTACGAGAATTGGCCTTCTGAGTGCAATACTGTGTCTCTATTAAATTATAATCTTAAATGAATCACTTGTGCTTATTAACTTGGTGTCATGGTGTCACTTTAAACCTTAACACTGTCCTCTTGATTTAGAACCCGGTCAAACCGCTACCGCTTATACCTTCCACCTTTTCACGTTTAGTGGCAATAAATATTTATCGCTCGCGTCAGACCCTGGGATTAAGACGAAACTACACAAATATTGTGCCGATACCCTCTAGCGCCCGTGGTCACTTTGTAGTGGATTGTTTTAGGCCTGTTATTTATGAGGTGCACAAGTGGTCCATGTTATCTTTCCTTGAGCAATGTTTTTAATGAGCTATAAAATTCGTTTGATGGTAAAGACGGAGGTTTTTGACAGAATTCAGTTTGAAAAGATTTAGGATAGTTTCGTGCGGTGTGAAGATAAGAAAATCATAAGCTTTTATCTAGTTTTTAACACTGTGCTGACAGGACTGTGTCGTAAAAATGGTTTCAGTAAAAAAAAAAAGCTGAATTCAGTAAACAGACATTTGGCGTTAAACCAAAAACTATAACTGTTATATGTATGAATTATGTAGTCAGAACATATTAATATCTACCATAAAAACTAGCCAACTTATCGAATGATGTCACTACAAAACTGAAAGGACAAAAACACAATATTATTACTAGCATCTCAGGGGATTTTTTTCTGAATTGTAGTTTATTTCCCTTATAATAACGTATCAAACATTAGGGCAAGAACTGAACGTCATCAATTCAGCATGATATAGCCTGGAGTGATTTAAAAAGGCGTTGAAAATTTCCTTGTTAATTAGGAAGCAGAATTATTTTTAGTGCAGGGCAAAGAACTCCAAGAAAAAGATGGCATGAAATCTTCGGGAAACATTATGTTAAGTGACGGAAAAGAGAGATCGTAGAAAGTGATAAGACCGCCCATTTTATGTTTTGTCATGTATATTCTTGTGTACAATAAAGTGATTTTCCTTAATTTTATATGCTTTTTACTAAGTGTAATAGTTTTATCTTTTGAACAAAAGCGTTACAAGATAAATAAAGTTAATATTCCTTCCTGTATATTAGGGGACCCGACTCACCATATCCAATGCCAATCTCCCTTATCCACTAATTCCAGTTACAGCATTCAATTTATTTCTTGAACCAGGTGTTCCTTCACAAATCTATTGTCCAGTGATTGTGAGGGACGACCCTCCAGACCCTAGACGTGGTCACTTTGTCAATTAACTGACCCGGATTCCAAAACACCATTGAATTATTTAATTTGCACAGATGAGCCTGTAGATTGGGACTGAGGAAACCGGCACGAATGTACTTACGGGAAGATGGAGAGGATTATTGGTATCCTTGTAATGTAGTTGAGGAAGAGACAATAGTTAGAATACCTGAACAGGAGACCGATGAACCAGAAGGTATTTATGAAAATATGTGTTGGAGGTTCCATGTTAATCACTTTGGTCATATTAGTAAAGATAATATTATGTTAGGGCTTAAACATACAAGCGCTAGTCTAGTAGCACATATTATTAGCTTCAAAAAGGGTATACCTGATGACAAACTCTGTAAGTAACGATATTTTTTTTCACAATAAGAGTTACCATATCCAAAATCTTAGAATAAAGATTGACCTCAAAGCTAAAATTTAGGAATGGCATTCTAATTGAAGTGAAACAAAGGTAAAATTTAGGAATGGCATTCTAATTGAAATGAAACAAAGGTAAAATTTAGGAATGGCATTCTAATTGAAGAGAAACGCGGAAGGACATAATAATCTTGCAAACTAAGTCAATTTCTATAATGCAAAACGGAAAACGGCACAAGGTTTAATAAACAACAAACAATAAGAGTAGGATAAAGGAACTATTTAATTCAAGTTAAACGTTGCGCTGACTGCACTAACACCTGTGTTAATACTAATTATACATTGTTATTCACTTGCATACAATTTTTCGCATATACATTTGTATAAACACAACCGGTTTGCGATAGATAGAGGCCGGTCTGAACCAGTTTGATAGGAGAATTTGTTCCATTTGCATACTGATAATAATTTCGCAGTGATCTAGAAAAGGGTCTTACGAACATTACAAGTTAAAGAAGTTTCAAAATGTAATGAAAATACCGCGATATTTTTTCCATAACCACATAGAAAAACAAGGTTCTAAAAAAATTTTATGGTAATGATTAGAAAAGTCGCTGCAGCATTAGGTGTACGTAAAGATAATGACAAGACGAAACTATATAATTACAGAAAAGGTATAACGAAGTAAAATACTCTTTACACTAAAGATATAATTAAAGAAGAGAAACATGGCATAAACTCAGCAATGATCCCATTGTAGAACAAGGATGCCTATGATGATGATGAAGAATGAAGATATAATGAATATCCAATAGAACACAACTCACAAGTTTATATTCTATAAATATTACATTATCACAACACACTCTGTCTAACACTTAATCATTTTCAACAAGAGTACTTATATTTTAAAAGAATATATTATAAAATTTTCTCATTTCAAAGAATCAGCTTAGAGGCAATTATTGTCTGACACCAAAAGATCCAGCACAGAACTTTATAAAGGTAGGATTATCCCTAGATCGGTTAATATTCAACGAGAAAGATTCTTTCTGAAAAAGAATGAATTATGGTTGTAGAAACGGAGATTGGACGAAAGATGGAAATATATATTTTAAGATTAGAGAAAGAAAAAATGGTTATAAATAACAAAAATGTTTTTCTCATAAAGAGTTGCTTTCTGATAGTAATGCATGTGTGGACTTACTTTTTCTTACTGTGCGTATCGTTAGAGACAACTAACGCATGAAAATGGTTGATGAAGCTGACAATGACTCCCAAAACGATTAAGATATATAAACATTTTCCAATGACTGCGTGGTTGACTTACATTATCATAATAACACCAAATTATTTGCTAAAAACCCACAAATGTATCGAGACACTTCTGTCATTTTATTCAATTTATTTTTCCTGTTTGCATTCATTTCCATTACATCTATCTCTGTCAATATGGTGGAAAATATCGACAAATTATGAATCACTCATTTAGGTTTATAACTAATTATTTTAGCTTTACATTTAGAGTTTGTAAGTATCACATTACCCATCACAAAGATTATAATCATTACCCCGTCCATTATCTCGTCGTCGAGTCTGTTATTAACTAATTATTCTTTCATATTTGTCGCTAATATTATACTTTTAATGTTTTTAATGACTATTAATGAAATTCTCAATTCTCGTAATTTTAAGAACTTTCACAGTCTGATCTTAGTCTTAATCTGTCAAAAATACCTCTAATTTTCGTACGTTTTTGTCAAGTTTTTGACACTGATTGTAGTAGAGATGAGATTGCGACTAGATTTTGAACGTTTCTAGTTACGGGAGTTGACCTTCTGGTCTCATCCCAAATCCTAACACGCGTTCCAAACAAGCCACATCTAGTTGTTATCTATCAGTCTCCGCACTGCTGATCAAACACGCACACACGCGGGAACCCCGTGTCAATGTTTAGTTCCCGAAATAAAAACAGTGTTATCGTGCGTCGTCGACTAGTCTGGTAGTGCGCACCTTGGCAGCCGATCCAGATAACTCGCTATCGTTGTAACTATCTGAGGGCTTGGGACAAGGCAGGAGCTGATGCCGGGAGTAGCGGGTAATGAAATTTCGTGTCTAATGGAATGAATACCGGCCAGAAACATTTTGCATCATATGGCGATAAAAACTGGTATTCAGCTGCATCCGGTTAGACTGGAAGCCGACCCCTACAAAGTTGGGAAAAGGCTAGGCAGATGAAGATGATGAAGGCGATAAAAATTGTAGGAATCAATATTAACATCTCTATGCATACAGTGAAGCTTTGTTTAAGAATGGACGATATCAAGTTTTCAGAATATAGTACACTGAGTACACCATACACACAAGAGAGCCATGCTTATGAGGATATTGTATTTTTAATTTTAAGAGCGGCGCCTCCTGGCACAGGCATTTATATGCTTAAAAGGGGACGCCACCAACTGTATGATGTAAAACGTGTAATAATGAAATAAAACATTTTTGATTTGATTTGATTTTTTGATTTGATATTAGTCGTGATTACACGCACGTATTTCTATGCGAATAAACAATTTTTCTTTTTTCTTTAATAATTTATTTTGGGCTTCTGACAACTCGAACTGACTATTAACAATTGCGATAACCTCGGGGGATCAATTTTTGAATAACCATTTTATCCCTTAAATTTCTCTAAGTACCATTTAGTATTTTTTCTATATACCCGCTTCATCTCCCAACTTACACCTCGCGGTAGCAAGCCAGTATCGTACATTGAACCAGTGCGAAGGACAGTGAGAAAGTATGCCTGTATGTATACCACTATTGTAATCTGTTTACATTGTGAGTTTATTGTGCTGTCATACTGTTGAACATCTTCTCATATTTAAATCTATGTGCACATGTGGCATGACAGTGATGTGACAGTGACGATGACGGAGAAAGTTGGCAGAGAAAAACATGAAGACTTTTTATGACAATCAAAAATGTTTCAAGTCCTGATTTTTTCAAGCTATTTTTCTTCACAAGTGCCTGTGCACATAATCGATTAATTTACACTCGAATATCTTTTGAACCAATTTTTCAACTAGATTTTTAGCTCAAGAATAGAATAGAATAGAATACTCTTTATTATGTACACCATATAAATTACAGATATAAATATAGAAAACTTTACAATGGGTGACACAATGGGCGGTCTTATCACTAAGAGCGATCTTTTAAAGACAACCAAGCCAAGTCAAGTCAAAGCCTCAAGTCAAGTCAAGTCAAGCCAAGCCAAGCTCAAGTCTTCTTAACGGACCGTAAAAATATTAAATTGTGGTGAGCACTTTCTAGCATGAAAACTGGAGTTTATTTGGACACATTTCCTTGCTAAAAAGAAACTAAAGGACACCTAGGAGGCACACAACATGAAAATGGTTGCGCATATGGACAGCAGAAATATCAACACCAGGGCATGTCAATTTCCGAAGCACCGACAGGTATATACATGTTGATGTTGTCAGTGTGTGCTCTATAAAGCAAAATAATCAAAGCCATAGATGACGGATTCGAAGCGAGAGATCTGAGGGGACAAGGACAGTCTATCGGGGAGGCTTCCAGCCCAATAATGCCCCTACTTGGGTCCACACAATGGAATCTCTAGTTGCCAGACTGTCGGATATATTAGCAGTCTTTTAAAGTTTCGCCGTAAAGTTCACAGGAAGAGACACGATTCCCAAACCCATATACCAGTCAACACAGGCAAACCTGATGGAACCAACGGGCACTCCAGCCTAGCCACAGCAAACACCTGGAGCATATGCCACTCTATGAAACCCAAACCAAAGACCAGATTGTCTTATTTTTAAGTATCATCCACTTGAATTAATAACCAACATAAACACAACCATATCTAGAATTAAGGTTTACAATAGTTTGCAACATTATCTTTTGAACCAATTTTTCAACTAGATTTTAGCTCTAAGTCTTCTTGACGTACCGCAAAAACGTTAAATCGTGGTGAGCACTTTCTAGCATATTTCGACATATTTCCTTACAAAAAAAATAGAAGCAGGTGTTCCAAACTAGAAGGCCAGAATACAATACAATTACTCCGTCAGAAAATTGAAAGCAATCAGCAAACATAACACAAACAAACAAACAGACATCAAAAGCAATTACCACTCATCACCACGTAAAACTGGAAAATTATGAATCCCACGTAACATTACGTACAACGCGAACTCGAGACTGATTCGCGCAAACGACGCGTAAAATTCGCTGCAGGATTACGCGAGATGACGCTATAAAGCAAAATTACGCGACGAACGGGCCCCTGAACGATCGCTTGTTTCGTGGCTCGAATATATTTGCAATGCTTTCTATTTGAGAGTCTTGAGCTATTTGATTTAGTGCGGAGCTGTTTAGTTTACTAAGAGCGAATTTTACTAAAGAAACTGAATGCGATCAGCACGTCTAAACCGAGTTCAATTGCTGTCAGTGTCATTATTGCTGTGGAATATTGAAACTGACAGCTCATGATCGCAGTTTAGATGAGCTGATCGCGTTTAGTTTCATTGGTGAAATTGGCACTAAGTGTACGATGCCTATAGAAAGGGCCTAAGTCTGCTAACGCAATTGTGTCAGGATGGCCAATCATTGGCACAGTAATGACTGATTTTGACAATTCTGATATAGAGGTATGAGGAACAGGGTGTAAAGTTCACTCATACTCCATAGAAAAGGGAGGATCCTCCGACCAGACGGGTGTTATGTCTGGCGGGCAACTGCCCGATGATTCATGTCAGGCTGTTGTATCTATGCTAGTTGCGCGGTAAACTCTGCTTGCGCGATGCAGGATTTGCGTGACGTCAGTATGACGCGTTGTTCGCATGTGGCGTTGTAGATACCGCTACACTGATAATAACATAACATCACGCCTGTAATCTCCGAAAGGTTAGGTAGAGGTGTGTGTATGTTTAAGTCCCATGTAATAGGGGGCTAGGCTATTGCTATTAATCGGGCATTAATCGGGAATCAAACCAAGGACTTCATGGGCGTTACTAGATCAACGAGGCAGTCTGTTAATCTCCTAATTTAAAATAGTTATTTCATTGAAAATACACAAGAAAAGACTTGGCCCCCTGGATTTTTGTAGTGTTGATTCGGACAGAAACGAATTTACGGGAGGTTTGACGATAAAATTTGGCAATCCACTTTCCACACATAACATCTCTCCCAAATCACTACTTTTAAACATTCACAAACAAATGAAAGATTTCAACGCAGTCCATTTTCCAATTCAATCAATTTCATTTCACCTCTATAATTTCTGAAGCGAAACGCGACATGCAAATATCATTATAATTGCAAGAACCTCACATGTTCAACCTTCGCTAAAACCAATAGAAATCAGATCGATACAACCTCGAGAGCTTCTCAGAAAGAATCTAATATGAAAACCTTTGTCACAACGAAATATTGTTAAAAGAAAATTATCAAAATTGTTAGCGTCAAGTTTTCGCAGAGGTATCTCGTCGTACGCCGGCGCCGGTTATTTTAGGCATTTTCAATTATGTACCGGACCATTTTTAGGGGTTCGTGCGTTGGTTCGGATTTTAATTTCTTGAAGGTTGCGGTTTTACAATTTTTGGGTTGACACATTTGAAGCATTCAAATTAAAATCTGTTCACATAATTTTATTTCTTTCCTTTTCTTTAGTAAAATACTAGCTGCGCCCGCGGCTTCACCCGCATATGTCTCGATCCCGTGAGAATATCGGGATAAAAACTATCCTATGTCCTTTCCTAGGACTCGAAACTGTCTCTATACCAAATTTCATCGAAATCGGTTCAGTGGTTTAGGCGTGAAGAGGTAACTTACAGACAGACAGACAGAGTTACTTTCGAATTTATATTATTAGTATGGATATGGATTAGTATGGATTGAACATTTTTACACAAAATCCTACCGAATACATTTGAGACAATACAACAAATAAATACAACCAATCAACGACAACAGACTAAATTCAGCCACACGGAACCCGCAGCTCAATAGCGAAGTTTAAGCACACCTTTTTTTCTCATCTACCCTCTGCTTCGACAGGTACGTAGATACAACACTATGCGATCCTACACTGCGACGAGCCACTTGCATTTTGTGCCACTGCAGCTTACCCACTACTTGTAGCTATGAAACTGTCAAGTATTTGCGAAAAATGAAAGAATGCAAGACCGGAGGAGGTAGAATATTCTTGTCGTCTCGGGACGAGATGTCGGTTATTTGCCCGAGGGCTTAGACATTTATGACCTTTTTTGTAGGTCTTTTTTTTTAATTAAAAACAATTTACAACTAAGTGAATTTTTTTGCTTAGAACTGGTTAAAATTTAGTTTTTGGTATAAAAAAGGTCCATTACGTAGCAGAATCTGAGGCTGGAGACGGATGATTTTATCAAAATGTTTGCCAAGCCAATTCATTTGCTGCAACTGACGATGAAAATGAATGTTCCTGTACTAAATAAAACATTAAAACATATCCATTCCACGACGTCCCGTTCACCGGTCTAAAAAAAGCTATCAACATTCAATTTTACAAAATAAATATAGACCAACTTTCAAAACCAACTTGAAACATTACAATTTTACAAAAAGGTCCGAAAAGACTTTAAAATTACAAAGGCTAATAATAAGTTTCAGTTAGTTTGAATTTTAATAAAGTCGCTTCCGAGTTTGGTCGGCAACTTGTTCTGGGGTTAAGGCTTCAAGTATTAAGTCACGCTAAATTGGTAGCGATGATGGAATTTTTCAGTAAAAGCGAATTTTAAAACAAAAAGTGGATTGGGACAGACTGGATGCCGAAGGTGGAGGACAGTGATGCAGCCTGGGAGACAACGCCTATGTCCAGCAGTGGACTGCGATAGGCTGAACTGATTGATGGACCCCTTTTTTGCTAAAATTACAAGGGTATCATCGAAATAGAAATTATGATTTGGTCGTGGACCCAAACCGTGTATCAAGTTGTTGAGAATTTAATACACTTCTCAAGGTTTCTTTGAAAGGTAGATTACCTTTCAGGGTGTTTCTTTGAAGGTAAGTTTTGTAATTTAATGTCATGTGGAAATAGCAACGTAGCTAACCTTAAAGCACTATTTTTAATTGCGTTCAATTTACATTACCTGCACTTTACTGTAGTCCTATAGAATAGTATTCATAATATTATGAACACTACATATACAAACAGACTTCTAACGTATTTTTCAAATCACTCCGCACGCAGTACCATTTCAATAATCATTCCAATTGTTTTACCGCTGCGTATAAACGAATAAAACGCTCCACCGCTCCCGAAAGTTTCCCAAAACACGAGGCCGAACCGCCAATCTTCACCCAATTGCGAATAAACACGATTGCGTCAAATCCCGAGCTTTATCACCTTTCTTTAAAACATTCTGCCACTACAGGAACAACAAAAGCCAAGGATGAAGCAAAAAGGTTTAATAACGCCGTACGTCGGGTAATTCTCTGTATTTTTGCCGGTCATAACTTAAGGAGAGAAATAAGGCAGCCTGAGTCGTTGTGCGAAACAATAATAAAAATAATAAATCCCCTTCAAACGCGGCTGACAGACGCGAAACTATTCGCCGGCGATTCTAGGGGGGCTATGAGAGGGGGAGATTTCAGGATAAAGTCCCATGTGAAGAATTCGAAGACGAGGAGTTTATATAATATTTTAAGGAGTTGCCAACCACTCCATAAGACAGTTAACAAGGTCACGCCTATATTATACTAAAAAAGTTTTCGGAAACACTCTCGAAGTCTTAAGTAAGCACATACAACATTTTACAAGCGTCATGTTATTAGTCTAATCTATTTGGCTGCTTATTTGACTTTAAACATTTGTCTGTTGAAGAAATTCGAATACGTGACCACTACGAACCCGCAATGGGCCTGCGTGGTGGATTACGGCCCACTCCCTCTCACAGAGAGGAGGCCTGTGTCCCAGCAGTGGGAACATTATAGACTGATTATGCTGCTGAAGATTTGAAAAGTGATCACCGACAGTCACTCGGTTCACGATAGTAAATACTTACTGAACCAGCAAAAAACAATTGAACTTTTTGTAAATCAAGCTATTCAGATTATTATAACACAAACTAAAAGTATACCGCTAAAAGCCGTAGCAATTCACCACTGCAATACAGTAAAAATAGAACCCAATTTTCGAGCTATCACCCGCAAAATTTATGTCCATCATTTACCTCCGAAAGCACGAAAAAAACAACATCTCAGACACGCCACGTTTCTTTTATTCCTAAGGAAGTGGGATAAACACTTAATTTGTGCAATAAAAACAGAAATCTCGCAAATTCATTAAGCTTTTAACGGAACGACCCATAATTATAGAGTCGTTTCGCTATTATTAATAACTCATAAAACAATACGAGAAGAAAATAAATTGTTCGGACTGCCGCTAGTGAAAATTCTTGGCTTCGAGCCTAATAGTGGCGTTTGAAATCAGTTTGTCGTGTTTCTTGTAAACATTTTAACAATTATTATGTTGTTTCACTAATCGCGTGTGCGTAGTAGATGACATAAACTGTTGTATTTTTTAATTTTTTGTTTTGTTTAACTGTGATTTTATAGCGAAATTTTTTTTTTGTGCTTGATTGCCTATGGCTATAAAATTTCAAATTATGTTGCTGTAATTTAAACTAATTTAAGCGTTCTACATTCTTTAAATTCCAAAGCAAGCCCACGTGTGTCATTCAAATTAAAAATAAGAGACGGAACTCAGCGTGGGTGTTATGCAGTCAAGCCTTTATTTTGGATTTTCAGCATCAGCATCGTCTGTCTAGCCTTTTCCCAACTATGTTGGGGTCGGCTTCCAGTCTCACAAGATGCTGCTGAATACCAGTATTTTTACATGGAGCGACTGCCTATCGTCAGACCATTTATAATACCAGCAATAAAAAAAAATTACTTTCAAGTATAATATATTTAGTTTTATTTTATTTGCACTATTACCATTTTTTTTTTTTGTTTAAGTTTAACCCCAATAATTCCAGATCTCTCACAAATTCCCGCCCCATGGCAACCCTACCGAAATCCCGTCACCGCCAGCAACTCGGTGCGAACCCAAACGAAAATGCGGGAAATTTTTGTTTTACATACGAAAATGGAGAAATACGCCTTCAAGAAGCTAACATCGAGAAAAACCGTGGAACAATTGAACTGGAGTGTTTCAGTCCGCGCCGGGAATGACAGCTTTCCAATTCAATAGAATAAGGTTTGATTCTGTTTGTGGCAGCCGTTGTGAGGAATTTATAATTTGGCGCTTTGGGCTCGATATGGAAGTTATGGATTGAACATTTTATTTCGAAGCTGTGGGACTGTATTATGCTGGTAAGGCCAATCAAAATTTTGGCTCCATTTTTAGTGGCTATAGCTTTTTAAGAATATTGAAACAGAAGATTGGAAAAACACATCCATATTAGAGGAAGACCAAAGAAACAATGGATGGACTGTGTGAATATTTATTTTTTATTTTTTATTAATAATAATAATTTGTACAAAAATAGATTGGACGGTGACCCCCAAACTAGGCATTGCCTAAACCTTGGGAATGATGATATGGTTAGATAGGGGGTGACTACCGAGATAACAACTAATAGAGAAGTCATCATCATCTGCCTAGCCTTTTCCCAACTATGTTGGGGTCGGCTTCCAGTCTAACCGGTTGCAGCTGAATACCAGTATTTAACAAGGAGCGACTGCCAATCTGACCTCCACAACCCAGTTACTGGGTAATACGATACCCTTTGGCAAGACTGGTTGTCAGACTTTCGGGCTTCTGACGACCCGTAGCGACTGTCGAAGATCCACGAATGACTGTCAAAGATCCAAGAATGACAGCCGGGACCAACAGCTTAACGTGCTTTCCGAGGCACGGAGAGGTCTTGGTATGTAAAGGTGGTCACCCATCCACGGAGCAACCGCGGCAAGCGTAGCTTAACCTGATCGATCGACCCGTATCGTACCCACAAGCCCCTCAACGACTGACAGAGAAGTATGGAAGAAAAAGACACATTGCGCCAACCACAAATAAATTAGAATAAGGGCAATACATTAATTCATGTTTGAAAGAAAATAAACTGTCAATCAACTTACAACAAAGCCGATAGAAAATATAATAACTAATATTAAACTAGTTTTCAGCTATATTTTCATTCTAAGCCTACAATTTTTTGGGAAAACAGGGATGATGGCAAAAGGCAGGTTGTCAGTCAAGGGCGGCTTGGGAAACGGTGAATGATAAGTCTGCCTCTGAATCTAAGAACACGAATAAATGTACAGAAGTCATGAATTAGGTTATGTGCGCTTTTATCTGAAGCGCACACTGACGATTATTTTGCGATCATGCGCAAGAAAGTGGCGTTAATAATACGCAGATTGAGAGGAAGCGACAATAGCATCCTGAGGGTATTTTCAGGAAGGTTAGAAGGGCCTACAATGGATAGGGTTAGCAAGCTACATGCCAGACATGGGGCTTGATAAACCTTCCTGTAATTGGGTGCTTTTTTATTTAAATCATGTTATATTGTAATTGTGTGCCTAATTTTTTTTCTACTACCTACTAACATAGTTTTTTTAAGTTACTTGTAATACTTACACATTTTTTTATTTATAATTTCCAACGTGACGATGATATTATCGTGAATGTCCACGTCTACGTCCATAAAATGTATAGAAATCCTGCATGTTATAATGTTGTCGTGGACGGATATTTAAAAACGTATTCATATATGATATCGCGATGACGCGGACGTGGTTGGATTATTATTTAGTGACTCAAGTACCTAATGGAATATCTGAAAATCCTGATAATAGGTAGTGCAGCATTAGTAGTTACTGCATGTTGATTATTTTCGCCATTCGTCCTTCTTCAGCATTATAATCAACCTCTTCTTGTACTGGACCTATCAAAAACCTTTATTTTTTATAATAATTTTGAAATAATTTCTTTTACGTCAGATGAGATTTTTTCCTGGAGACATAGTACTTCACTTGTCTCAATTTTCTCTCATACGACGTCCGGAATTTTTTATTTATCGTGAAAGAAACACCAAAATTTATTGACTAAAACAGCAAATTATAATTTATTGGATCGTGCATGTTCATTGTGTTATTAATTATTTGATTCGGGGTATGTATTTTTTATCTTTTTGGCCTTTCATAGCCTTTCGTCATGTTTTAATATATTAATCCCATCCCTTCTGTGCTAAAGGTGTCCCCACATCTTCGACGGAAGACTACCTACATTTCACGTTTTGATTGAATCCTATTATCTACGTTTTTTTTTTGGGGTTTAATGAGATCTGCTTGCAACTCGGTATTCTTATGGTGATAATTTTTGCCCCAGATAGAAGTCCGAATTTTCTGCGAGCCGATTTATTCG
The DNA here is from genome assembly GCA_945859645.1 of Amphipoea oculea. Taxonomy (NCBI): domain Eukaryota; kingdom Metazoa; phylum Arthropoda; class Insecta; order Lepidoptera; family Noctuidae; genus Amphipoea; species Amphipoea oculea. Next base: position 1,567,890 of record OX243878.1, on the reverse strand, counting down.
GCTCCATCCACCCACCCAGACATCTTGTATTTGGACTCCTGACCGGCTGGCTGCTTTCCGACCACGCGAGCCACAGGCCGCAGTCCGCAAGTGTTCCATGACCAAGATCGATTCCCCAATTACCTTCTTTTTACCCTGTTGTGATAGACCTAATATTTTTTTTTCCTTTAACGCTATAGCAGGTTGGTATCTTTTTGTGGACTTATTTTCAACCACGTTGGCGTGGATCGGTATTGATTGCAATCGATATTAGACTCGGCGCGTCGTATTGAAAACCTAAATTTCATTTTTGGTACTAAAACCTAAATGTAAAATGTAATGCAATAGTTTCTTATTATTTAAAACCCATGTGACAAGTTTTCATATTTAGTTCTTCTTTTTTGTATTTTTATATTTTTTTCTATTTCTGTTTTCGATTTTTTATACAAAAATTAAATGTGTTTGTCGGTGAAGTGTCTTTCCATTACATTTCGCCACAAAATGACAGTAGGTACATACAGGTGAAACAACTTTTGTGCTTACTAGTTCCATTAGTAGTTCCTTTGAAGGAACTACTGAAAACTTTTTGGTCAGTAGTTCTTTTGCAAAAGCTGAAGGAACTACTGAGACTAGATAGTTCCTTTGAAGGAAATAAACATATATAATGCTGCCCGCTGCTGAAAATAAAATAGAAAGAGGTTGGTGTTACATAAAAACAGAAATAGGTGAAGAAGATCCATTACTGTCAAAATTCAAAACTTAATGAGATGATGAACGTCAAACTCAAGTGTAAAAATAATAAAACGTCTGTAAAGACACGTGTACAATTATTGTGTTCTGATAGTACCTATATTGTTACATAATGTAACACTTTTTGTCAGGTAAAAACTTGAGGAAAACGCTGCAAAGAAACCCACAAGTTTCTATAATACATTCAGAATGGATAATGTCTTGGAATAGAGGTATCACCTGTCACATTCGTTTTGACGATTTTTGTATTCATTATTAGATTGTGGTTTTTGCGAGTACTATAATGTTATTGGCTTTTTTTTTGCAAAGCATGGCTAACTGGTTATTCAAACTCCCAATTACAGGCACTTTTGAATTATCAAGGGGTCGGTCAGTCAGAAAGCAGAAGCTGGTAGTCTATTCCAAAGCGTAACAGGTACCTACGGAGAAGAACAGGCAAGAAACTTTTTTGATAGGTCAATAATCTAAAGTTAAACAATAATGTAGTTAGGTGTAGCTTGAATGGCAACATTAAATAAACTGGAAGGGTATGGAGGAGACCTTTGCCAAGCAGTGGGACAAAAGGTAAACAATTAAAAAGAAAACCGAGTATGCTTATGACCACACGACTGAAGTGAATCTTCGCTATGAGAGGAAGAGAGAAAGAAAATGTGCGCGCGCACTGCTTTCTCTTGCTTATATCCCCCACTCAACTCCCGTTCGCCTCGCCCGATCACACTTTTCGTAACGCTTACGTCACGCGTTCGCTAGCTTACTCCCCAAGTCAAGCGTGCGTAAAGAAGTTTCACTTCAAAAAGCTTGGATGGTTGCTATTTACTTAGGGTACCTACCTTCCTGTAGGTTTTCTGTTAAAATATTAATATTTAGACCGAAAACCTAGCCTAACATAAACAGAACCCATACAGCTGAATTTCAAAAAAACGACATTTAAGATCGCGTAAATGGTAGCCATGATTCAATACGGGCCAGAAAAAAAAAAGTTTCATGAAAACTTTTTACTGTCCCATATGAATGAAGTTCCGAGCTCGAATTCGGTCCACTTTGCTTCAAAAGAGCTAATTAGCAAACGTGCCAGTTACTTCATCCATGATACGAAGGATTTTTTAAACTGCTCTCTATTCAGTTCGTCGGATAAAAAAAGTAAAAAAAGAGTTGTTTCAATAACCTTACAGAATTAACTACGGTTATTATGAGAAATTTTTAAATGACATAAGTAGATCCCAAGTTGTGTTTCATTGCATCTTTGGGACGTACAAGGAGGACTTGGGAATATTGTCTCAAATAACCCCGGTCAAAAGATGGTTGACAAGGGAGGAGATGGGAGACAAGTACCGAAATCCGAGTTCCAAAGGTACAGCTGTTCCCATAACTTTGATTCCTTTTAACAAATACTCCAAAATGAGTTGTGCCAACCAGTCCGCGCTGCTTACAGGAGTATACGCACAAGTAAGCACCGTCCCGTGTTTCAGTGGAAAGAGAACCCACGTATTTGGAGACGACTTCTTCCAACATCTACAGACGCTTCTCTAGATGTTGGAAGAAGTCGGTTACTACGAGTGGAACAGGAAAATCTATACCTCAAATAATCTCTGTCTTATCCAATGTATATACTGAGCTGCAGGAGACAGTAAAGAAGAATAAAGGGAAGCTAAGCATGGGTACTGCCGAGTGGCGAGACTGGGGAACCCTAGCCCTTGGGAAACACGGGGACCCTCTAGAAGATGTTTGTGTCGAGGGGACCGGACAGATGTTTATGAGCAAACCCATATGAAAATAAGCTCAATCAATTTAACCAGAATATAGAGTCTATTATCTTTCTATTGTATCGAATCACAGATAGGTACGTACGTAGAAACAGCTCAAAAATATAACATACTAGCTGCGCCCCGCGGTTTCACCCGCATAAGTGTCGATCCCGTGGGAATATCGGGATAAAAAGTAGCCTATATGTTAATCCAGGTTGTCAGCTACCTCCATACAACATTTTATCAAAATTGGTCCAGCCATTTGAGCGTGAAGAAGTAACAAACACACACACACACACACACACACACACACTCACAAACTTTCGCCTTTATAATATTAGTGTGATGTGATTATGTGATATAGTGTGAACACTAAGGATTTTTCCTATTTTCGGACTTTAGATATACCTATAACGACGAGCTCGTGGCTAAGTAATAACAGCCACACGGGTCTATCGATCAGGCTAAGCTACGCTGCCGCGGTCAGTCAGTGGATGGGTGACCATCTTTACACACCGAGACCCCTTCGTGCCTCGGAAAGGACGTTAAGTCGTTGATTGGTCCCGGCTGTCATTCTTGGATCATTAACGGTTCGTTACGGGTCATCAAATGCCCGAAAGTCTGACAACCAGTCTTAACCAAGGGGTATCGTATTACCCAGTAACTGGGTGGTGGAGGTCAGATAGGCAGTCACCCCATTTAAAATATGGTATTCAGCTGCATCTGGTTAGACTGGAAGACAACCCCAACATGGTTGCATGCAAAAGTCTAGGCAGGTTGATTGAGAGATACTTATATCCGGCTGTGGTCTACCTACTAAAAATACGTAAGTATCACTATCATATCAAATTAGCAAAAAAGCATCAATCAATGATACGACTCAACATATTACTCAACAATTATAAAAACTGCGCAATGTGACTCTTAGATAGTGCACTAAAATACTTTTATACGGGATAATCCCGCTTCCCGTCCCGAAACAGATTATTGGTTGGAATTTCCTAACGTTTAAACACTAAAATGATCTGGCTTTTTTTTCTGATTAATGTACCCATCTGGTATAGTTTAATGCGAAATTGACCGAGCTGGCATTTTAACTGCAACACCTCATCAGTCACGTAAGCCAATCAAGGTCATTGCATTGTGACCTTGCATCTATCACCCACAGACATACATAGTACAAAAACCGGTAGTTTCACCGGTACTATCCTTCAAACTGAAACTACTACAATGCTATTACCGGTTACATTATAGCACTTAATCTACTACTACCATTTGGCATTTCTAGTAGAAAGTTATCTTTTTATAAACATTTGTTTCTGTCATAAATAAACTATTTTTCTTTATTTCTTTCTCTCATTTTACGAATGAACGCTTCGACGAAAAAACTTAATCAACAAAATCAAGCAATAAAATCCACCTCTAAATATAAAATCCACAATATTTATATGTCACTCTCAACACCAAAAAGGCTGGACCAACAATGAAATGAGACACCTCGATACATCATAAACCCAAGTTCTCATATTACAACTCCAAATTAGAACACCACATCTTTCCCAAATAGATTCGTAGCTAGAACAGAATGCCAAAGATATTTTATGTAAAGTAAAAGTCCGAAATATATACTTAACCATAAGATTGTTACCTATTTCGGCACCACAAAACATCATAGACCAAACTTCTAATACTAAAACACCAAACAAGAAAACCCATCTTTCCCAAAAAGATTCGTAGCTAGAAAACCGTCTAGAAAAGAATGCCGAAAATATTTTTAACTAAAAGTCTGAAAGGTAACCTGTAGGATTGTAACCTAGCCTGGCTGGGGGAATCGGCTCAAGTCTACCTGCACCAAGGCATCGATTTAAGCCCGTGTCATCTGAACTGAACGCGTGGCGGCGGGAGGGTTTAACCCTTATTTTCGATAATACGTGGGTGAGCAACTGGAGTTCAATTTCAATGCAGGCTTAATTTTTTGGCAGTTTGTTGAGGTTTTTAAGATAAATTGAAGTTAGATGTTCCTGTGGAAAGCTTACTTTTTTCATTCATAATCAGCCTAGAATTTTCCCACTGCTGGGACACAGGCCTGCTCTCAGTGAGAGGGAGTGGGCCATAATCCATCACGCAGGCCCAGTGCGGGTTGGTGGATGTCACATGTCGTTGAATTTTTTCTTCTAGGACATGCTGGTTTCCTTACGATGTTCTAATACAATTGAATCCAAATCGGTGAAATATCCCTTGAAAAAGTTATATTTTTGCAAGGCTAATGTCACACCTTTTGTTTTATTTGTTCAAATACTCCTTTTAGCTACATTTCTGATGATTTGACAACGAGTCCACTCCACCTGATTCCTGCAACATCGCACCCTAATCCCGTATCAGCGGATTCGGACGCCATTTTACGTCTTTTTAGTTCCAATGGCTCGGATTTCACAGTTTTACTACCATCATAAAATGAGATGGATGTTTTTTGATTAGATTTAATTTGTAGGACCGGTGGGATCGCGTCTGGTGTTTGATGTATTAAGGTTTTATTAAAGAGATGAATGCAGCTTGAAAGTGGATTTAAAGTACAGTTTTGTGTTCATCCGTATGGTCTTGACGCAGAACGTCACTTTCGCAAAATGTCATCCTGAAAAATTTGGTCACTTTCGCATAATGTCATTTTCGCAAAACGTCATTTTCTCAAAACGTCATTTTCTCAAAACGTCATTTTCTCAAAACGTCATTTTCTCAAAACGTCATTTTCTCAAAACGTCATTTTCTCAAAACGTCATTTTCTCAAAACGTCATTTTCTCAAAACGTCATTTTCTCAAAACGTCATTTTCTCACAATGTCACTTTCGCAAAACGTCATTTTCGCAGAATGTCATTCAAGCTATTTTTTTTCAGGAGAGACCTAATACTAACACTACAGAATCGGGTAAGTAATTAAACAGGCCTGATGGTCTAGTGGTTAGTGACCCTGACTGCTATGCCGGAGGTCGTGGGTTCGATTCCCACCCAGGACAAATGTTTGTGTGATGAGCACGATCATTTGTTCTGTGTCTGGGTGTAATTTATCTATAATATGTATGTATTTAGAAATATATAAGTATGTTTATCAGTTGTCTAGTACCCATAACACAAGCTCTGCTTAGCTTGGGACTAGATGGCGTTGTGTGATAGTTGTGGAATATTATTATTATTTATTATTATTATTAAGTAAGGAGCAGCCAGTGCTGCGCCTCCCACTTATAGAATGTGGTTCCTCTTCAGCCTTTTCACCACCGCTGTCGGGTTTAACAGTTCAGTAACTAGTGGGTTTGGATGCAAGGTTAGGCGTGTTGTTCCTTGTACCGCTCGATTTCATAGTTTACTGTTGGCATTTGTAGATAGTCGTGGATTTCGTCGTTCCTAGCAAACCAAGGTGCGTTAACTATGTCAAAGTCAAAGTCAAAGCATTTATTTCAAATAGGCACATAAAAGGCACGGATCTTAGGATACCATTTGGACTCTTTGTAGGCAGAGTATGTTGATTTTGCTGGCAACGTCCCACAATTAGATCTCGCAGGTCCTTCAAGTATTGTTTATTTTTATATAGTTGCAATAAAATATTTTAAACATTAATTCAGGTAATATCAACGATTGGCGGTCTTTCTTCAATAGTTTATTGTTTTTTTTTTGTCAAAATATATATCATTAGGTATTCTGTATCCGCGGTAAGTATGTTTTATGTAAACTTTTTTTGATTCGCTTATCCCAATAGCGGCTTTTATAGACTCGAAAAATTACACAAGGCGTCTCATTACATTACACACCAATTTTTTAGCATAATAATTATAATAACCAATTACATGATAGATCATTTTAAGCACAAATGTATATAGTTATGTATGTAATAAAAATTTGATTGATGATTTTTTGTATATTTTTAATAAATTACTTACCCGGTTCTACAGTGTTAGTATTAGGTCTCGCCCGATAAAAAAATGGCTTGAGTGACATTCTGCGAAAATGACGTTTTGCGAAAGTGACATTGTGAGAAAATGACGTTTTGAGAAAATGACGTGCAAAAATGACGTTTTGCGAAAGTGACATTATGCTAAAGTGACCAAATTTTTCACGGTGGCATTTTGCGAAAGTGACGTTCTGCGTCAAGACCATCCGTATTATCTAAGATGCGTCAAGGTTTCTATTTACACAACGATGCAACGAAAAATCTGTTATAGCACTGTGTGACCTAAACCCGCACTTAAGTTAGGCTTTTCTGTGACTTAAATAGTCCATTTTTCACAGAAAATGACTTATGTGCGGGTTCAGGTCACACGAGCTATAAAATAGTATACGATTAATGCATGGCGTTTAGCACTACTTAAGTCACACGTATCGTACTAAACTTAAGAATGAAGACAAAAGCTCGTATTTTCCTGACCAAAAACACTTTCCCAAGTTTTTTGTTAAAAACATTTTTCCCCTAAACATTTTTTTGTGAAAATCAAGACGAAAAAGAACAATGGGTAAAGTTGTATGGGCCCCGTAACCAAAAAAAAAGATGACTGTAGCATTATGAGCTATATCGATATTCGTTGCCCTCATGGAGTAGTTTAATTAATCCTAAGACAGCATGTCTGAATTCACTTGGAGAAAAAAGATATTTAAGGAAATTAAATTGGTTTTGAGAAGACGGTACCCAGAGACAAGGTTAATTGTAGCATTATGAACTATGTCGGTATTTGTTGACCTCATGGAGTAGTTTAATTAATCCTAAGACAGCAGGTCTGAATTCAATTGGAGAAAAAAGATATTTAAGAAAATTAAATTGGTTTTGAGAAGACGGTACCTACCCAGAGACAAGGTTAATTGTAGCATTATGAACTATGTCGGAATTTGTTGACCTCATGGAGTAGTTTAATTAATCCTAAGACAGCATGTCTGAATTCACTTGGAGAAAAAAGATATTTAAGAAAATTAAATTGGTTTTGAGAAGACGGTACGTACCCAGAGACAAGGTTAATTGTAGCATTATGAACTATGTCGGAATTTGTTGACCTCATGGAGTAGTTTAATTAATCCTAAGACAGCATGTCTGAATTCACTTGGAGAAAAAAGATATTTAAGCATGTTAAATTGTTTTAATAAAGTAATGGGAAAGTTCATTATCTTTATTCATTATTGTAATTACCATACTTATATTGGTTCTTATTCAATACTAGCTGACCCGGCGAACTTCGTGCCGCCTTTAATTTTTTTTTTTGATAATTTTTTCCCATGTGGTATTAGCTATTCTGCTATTCGGAGCAGAGATTATGAGCTATGTCGGTATTCGTTGCCCTCATGGAGTAGTTTAATTAATCCTTAGTCAGCATATTTGCTGGCAACCGACAATGCAGCATAAAATGAGATACAAAAAAGAAATAAAAACAAAACACAATACAAGTTCTAAATCAATTTTAATTAATTTTTAATCAAGTTCTGTTAGTTTTCTAAATCGCTGGAGCCTTATTGAACACGTTCCGTGATCCATTTTAGAATAATCCACACGCTAACAATATTGTCGAAATAATAGAAGACAGAATTAACGTTTCCAACAGGTTTGGTGACTAATATGTTGTGGACTGTAATATCAACCGCCAAAGGGTACGTTTCACAGCGATGGAAGAAAGTGATGTACCATTTCCTAACCTCAACGAGGAGGAACTTATCTTGTTTAGTTTAGTCACATACCAATTAAGACTCGCAAAATCATACGTGTCAGAGCATTTGCGAAGAGGCATGTAGGTACCCTATAGATGTATGCGTAGAACCAAGTCCTAATATCATATGGCGCAAGTGATTGACTGTCGAGTAATTATTATTTAGTAAGATTATTGTAAAAATGGGAAATTATACCTTTGAGACCTGCTGGTGAAGTATGTTTAAATAGAATCATTTTCAAACGGTTGATTGATGTAGTTTTTTTTTTGTGCATACCCTGTCTGAAATCTCTGTGCACGCCACTGCATGATTGCGACTCTCGTGTGTGCCGGGAAAGATAAACATATTAACAACGAGGTTGTTAAACGTGGACTCAGCGATCATTGTGCCAATAGTCGTGACAGCCTATGGCTTAATAGCCAAAAACGTCGACTAGCACCTGAGGAGGCTCTCGTTGGGCAGCTGGATCAAGGACTTGTTTCAGAAAGCGGAACTTCTTGACACGACCCACATTATTAGGAGGTTCTTCTCTCTGGAGCCCTGATTGCCGATAGCATAGACCTGTTCCTGATACCGGTGGGCTACAACTTTTTTATATTTTTAAATCTTTTTATGTTCTAATATTTAAAAATATAATTTGTATAAACATATATAATGAAATAAAGGAGTTAAAATAATAATTAATGAGAATAAATAACGTTCTATTCTTTTATTTTATTCTATTTAATAAAACAATTTAACTTCCTTAAATATCTTTTTTCTCCAAGTGAATTCAGACATGCTGTCTTAGGATTAATTAAACTACTCCATGAGGTCAACAAATACCGACATAGTTCATATTGCTACAATTAACTTTGTCTCTGGGTACGGTCTTCTCAAAAACAATTTAAGTTCCATAAATATCTTTTTTCTCCAAGTGAATTCAGACATGCTGTCTTAGGATTAATTAAACTACTCCATGAGGTCAACAAATACCGACATAGTTCATAATGCTACAATTAACCTTGTCTCTGGGTACAGTCTTCTCAAAACCAATTTAACTTCCTTAAATATCTTTTTTCTCCAATTGAATTCAGACATGCTGTCTTAGGATTAATTAAACTACTCCATGAGGTCAACAAATACCGACATAGTTCATAATGCTACAATTAACCTTGTCTCTGGGTACCGTCTTCTCAAAACCAATTTAACTTCCTTAAATATCTTTTTTCTCCAAGTGAATTCAGACATGCTGTCTTAGGATTAATTAAACTACTCCATGAGGTCAACAAATACCGACATAGTTCATAATGCTACAATTAACCTTGTCTCTGGGTACCATCTTCTCAAAACCAATTTAACTTCCTTAAATATCTTTTTTCTCCAAGTGAATTCAGACATGCTGTCTTAGGATTAATTAAACTACTCCATGAGGTCAACAAATACTGACATAGTCCATAATGCTACAATTAACTTTGTCTCTGGGTACGGTCTTACTCGTTCTCCTTTAACTTTTAACAACTTAGTCGATTCCTCTTTATTTTTGTTAAAAACATTAATCTCCCACCAAAACATTTTATTATGAAAATCAAGACAAAAAAATTTAACCTTTAAATCATAGTCGATTCCTCTTTATTTTTGTTAAAAACATTTATCTCCCAAAACATTTTTTTATGAAAATCAAGACGAAAAAATGAACTTTTAAAAACTTAGTCGATTCCTCTTTATTTTTCTTAAAACATTTATCTCCCAAAAAATTTTTTTGTGTAAATCAAGACGAAAAAATGTAACTTTTAAAAACTTAGTCGATTCCTCTTTATTTTTGTTAAAAACATTTATCTCCCAAAACATTTATTTATGAAAATCAAGACGAAAAAATTTAGTCATCATAAAAACTTAGTCAATTCCTATTTACTAAACGAAACGTATTTTCACTGATGAATTAGTACTCAAAATAGACAAAACCAAAACATTCCTCCTCCTGCATAATTACAATCCCAATTAATCTGCAAATAATGAGTCTTGCACGAACATAGTGCATGTTGATTGTGAAATAGATACTGTTTAGGCTAAACATCGTACCTACGATAGACATGCAGTGACAGGGCTACTCCAAGGGTATACATTTCTAAAGACATTACGGTTTGAGAGCTAAGCGATGATGTAACTTGGATGAGGCCTATGTCCAGCAAACTACAGTAATACTCGTATTTTAGTAGGACTTTACTAAAGGAAAACCAAGATTACTATAATCAAATGTAACAGTAAATGCATGTAAACCTCGACCTATTTGTAACGCAATAAATGAATACATAAAAAGAATCTAAGGGCCTGTACACACCACGTTTTTTAAACGCGCCGTTGACGCGCGTTTGTAGCGATACAGACGCGATACGTACGCGAGTCAGACGCAGCCTGTAGACCTTTGCACCTGAGGGGCAATTCTCGTAATTTTAAACGGTCAAGCGTCGCGGTTCGCCGATCGGTGACGAAACAATAGAAAATCAATTGTGTCTCATTAGCGGCGCTCGACAGATTAAGAACGTTCACAGTCTGATCTCTCAATCTGTCAAATATACGAATAATTTACCTTCATTTTTAAGTTTTTGACATTGATTGTCACTGCGATGAGATTGCGACTAGATTTTGAACGTTTTTAATTACGAGAATTGCCCTACTGCTCTGTAAGATAACAGCGCGCCGTCGACACACGTTTCTAAAACGCGCGTGAACAGCGCGTTTAAAAAACGTAGTGTGCACAGGCCCTAAGACAGAGATACAGACTACAAAATAAATAAATAATAAAGTAAACAACAACACTTCTGTATAACAGTAAAAGTCATCCTTGAACACTCGTTTTCCTTCAATATGCATCTTGAAACAAGCAGAGAAATAAATAAATAAAAAGAGCTTGCACAAAGCCAGCATGTAACGCAACCAACTAAAGAAAATCCAGCATCCTCGAAGGCTGATCTTTAAAACCGTCCCGGACATTCTAATATCGGCCACGAGACGTAACATTCGCAGGATATATCCGGTTAAATACCGGGTAGGGGTGTGCCCGGGTATCTTCGGGGGAGAAAAGGAATTCTATTGTTTCGAGAATTTAAATTTTACAGTTCGCATTTTAGGTGTGTGACTGTTGTTTTGGTGCTTGCTAAAGCTGATATTCTTGTCGAGTGTATTTCAAGGATTACTAAACATTGTTATCGTTATTAGGATGAATTAAAAGAGTTTCATGAGTCATGAACTTTCTGGACTGGAGAACCTTAACTGTCTGATTGATCAACCAATTTTTTCTCCAGTTTTGCTGGTTCTGAACCCGACAAGAGATATTAAAAAGACTAGCTAATTATCTGTAAGACCAGCTTCTGTCCTTGCCAAATTTTATCGAAATCCGTTCGGTGGTTTAGGCGTGAAAAGGTAACATACAGACAGAGTTACTTTCGAATTTATAATATAGTATAGAATAAGGGTTTTGTTACTTATAAAATACCTTCTTTCCTTGATATCTATGTGACATGTTACGGGTCATAACTACAGAAATATAGACGTCGCGGCAGACCTCGTAAGAATGGCAGGACGAGTTGGACAAAACAAACGACCAGTGATCCACATAAGCCCTAGATCACAAACACTGGAAGTCACGGGGAGAGACCTTTGCCCAACAGTGGGATGGCACAGACTATCTGGAACAGTAACTAATCAAAGGACGATTTAAACGAAAAAAAATCCCATCGTTCACCTCTTCACAAATTAAATGTTGATTTGTGAAAATATTATATTGGAACACCAGGTCATGCTGTTACAGCTTGATATGAAGAGGTACATACTTGTCAATTCTAACAAATTATCGCTAGTAGCATGTTTCGCTTTTCAAGAACAAATACCATGAATTCGTTGATTACTACTATTAAACTATTATGGGGCTCAATTCAATGAAAAGCTTTGTAGTTGGAATACAATTTTCATATATCAGGACTTAATGATAGAAAATTACTGTGAAATGTTGGTTTTATAATTATATGTTTGTGTCAAATCTGGAAGCCATCAAAAATTAATTTTTGTATATCAAAAGAAAAATGATTTTTATTTATGTAAAAATACAACGCAGGACAACGTGATAATCAATTCCATATAAATAACCTCATTAGTGAACAATCACACTAATATTATAAAGGAGAAAGTTTGTGTGTGTGTGTTTATATGTTTGTTACTTCTTCACGCTCAAAAGGCTGGTCCAACTTTGATAAAATTTTATGTGGAGGTAGCTGACACCCTGGATTAACATATAGGCTACTTTTTATCCCGATATTCCCACGGGATCGACATTTACGCGGGTAAAACCGCGGGGCGCAGCTAGTTGAACATAACGCCTCGAGGGTGACCAGTTACCATCATCATCCACAGAACGACTTCACCCAATGCTGAGCGACCTAGACAAAGCCTCTTTTTTTCTTGTGCCAATATCCACCTTGGCTCACTAACTTCCAATTACCTAATACTGACAAATTACCCCAGTTACTGTTAGCCTGCATCATCTCACTGCTGGCGTCTCCCCATGACTTCCAGCTCTTTCGATCCAGGGCTAAAGTGGACCACTGGTCGTTTGTTTTTGAAGAGAAACTTCTTTACGCACGCTTGACTTGGGGAGTAAGCTGGCGAACGCGTTACGAAAAGTGTGATCGGGCGAGGCGAACGGGAGTTGAGTGGGGGATATAAGCAAGAGAAAGCAGTGCGCGCGCACATTTTCTATCTCTCTTTCTCTCATAGCCAAATACGTTTGAAGTTTCACTTCAGTCGTGTCGTCCTAAGCACACTCGGTTTTTTTTCCAGTTCATCCCGCCATCTTCTACGGGATCTGCCGCGATTCCGCCTTCTGGCTGTGTCAGAGCTCCCACAGCTGATTAGCAAAAATCAAGTACCAAATATTACGTACATTTGTAAATATACCCCAATTCGTCACCTGGCTGGATCACTTTATAAAACCTCTAAAAACTATCAAAGAATTCTAATGCCCACCTCCCACGGAATAATTCCAACTATTCAATTCGCCAAACAGATAAATCAAAGAAACAATTCGTTGCATTTCCTCGCATCCCTGAGACGATACGTCCAAATCTACAGTGGGGAAATTGAACTGTTGTTCTCAAAATGTATTAGTACATTTATTCGCGCTGGATGCAACCCGCCTCGATACCGTACGATAATATTTTAACTTTATCTCGAATACTGTAACGAGAATTCTTCTGGTTACAGAGTAGGAAATTGCGGCGGTGTTCAGTTAGACAATTTTATTTTCAAGAGATTATTTTCTACAATGAATTAGCTACAATGATTTAGTTACAATACATTATATTTCTTAACAGCTATAGGTATTAATACCACAAATTAAAATACACTACAAGAGAAAAACCTAACCAACCCAGACGCATAACAAAACAAACTAAAAATAACAAAACTTTTGCACAAACATGATGTAAAAACCCAAATATTCAGAGCATAAAACAAACATTTTGTTAACATAAACACAACTAGGTACGTACTAATTATGAAAACTCTCATTTTCAAATAAACATTAATGTTGCAGCATTTACCTGGCACACAAATGATTTCGTATTAATTAGTAAAATATTGATTTTATAACCAACTGACTGCTGAATACTGGAAACGTGTATACATAAAAATTGACAAATTTCAAACAAACAAACAAGCAAGACATGTCTTTCGCCACCAAAGCCTTCTTGAATCTCAATGGGCCGAACAAAAGGAAAACAATATTACCTCGACCAACTGCAATTTTTACCAACAATTTCTACACTGTGTCATTCACAAAGGACAACGCAAAAGCGACACGGCATGTTTATATCCGAGGGAGGCGCACAAAAAGTGCAGCGTTCTGGCTACCTCTTTAACATAATAATAGATTTTCGGCTTCAGCAATTTATTTCTAACCAGCTTCGGCTGCCGACTCGTGAACGTCCAGGACTATTGGTATTTGTGTATTGATTTTTAGGTGTGAAGACTCTTTTAATGGCTTCTTCATGCGAGATTTTATTGGCTGTGGTAATGTTTGGAATGCAGAATGCAGAATATTTTAGTCTATGACACTCGGGACAGCGTCTACTGTACATGTTTTATGAGAAACGCAAAAGACTAGGAACTGGCTTTTAGTTATGAAGGTATTGTTGAAGTTGTAACCATTTCTGTACGATGATTTAAAATATTTACAACATAGATTTACAACATAAAAAACAAAAAAAAAAACGAAGAGTTTAGAAGTAACTAACCCATCTGCCTACAAAGCAAGAGTGAATACGCATTTTCTGGGTACGCTCGATCCATCATAGACCTCATTGCTTTCTATCAGGCGTAATCGAAGTCAAGAGTAGGCATTGAGGAATTAAAAAAAAATAAGTAAAACTACAACATAAAAGATGGCATCGCTGTTGACTGGTTATATGCCTAAAAGCAGATAAAAAAATCGATGCCTAAAAGACTGGCGGCGTTGTCACGTTAAATGGCAATGCTAATACTCTGGCCAAGGTAATATACAACCCCTGGGTCAGAAGGACCTACAATAGCCTCTAAGACGACCCACTGACCTAAAATTAATAACTCACCCGAGTAATCACAACCCTTGTCACTCTCATAAAAGAAATTAAAATTATGCATTATTAATTATTTCTAAGAATATTTTCTTCACATTTAACAAAATCACACGTTTTCTTTTTCAAATGCCATGTCATGCCAAATTGTCAGCATATCTGAAAAAAGAATGAATCAGATTCTTAGTGGCCAGCATCATACTCTATTTACGAACTTTTTATTTCATAGAATATTTTGATAAACTGAAGGAGGTTGTAGCAAAATAGTTTTTATTGCGAAGATTGCTCTTTCTCTTTACGAGAATTTCAATATATTTCCTTGCTCTCAAAACTAGAAGATTTTACGAATAATAATAACATTTTCAGAAAGTATGCGGCCAAAAATCTTCAACACGCCCATACTATTTCCCAAAATACGTGGAAACTCCTTGCAGAATACCGCTACAAATATTATTATTATTAAACTGAAAACCGAGTTACAAGGAAACTCACTTCAATTCCGTTGAAGACCTCCCCAAAACCGTACAAGGTAGTTCCATTACAAGCTCGAATTTTGCTAAGCCTTACCCGACGTGAAATATGTAAAAAGTAATGAGAATACAGTTACAGTGCACCATAACGAAATCAACGCACAAAACATTTTATCATTATTTAGACCAAGTATTAAGCTTATTACCTACTTCAAGAGTTTGCAAAATAATTATAAACTTAAAGCGCACGAAACTCAACCCTATTTCTGAATATGTAAGAGTTGGTGCTACAGCAAAATAGTGATGAGCAATCTCAGTCTTACGGTTCTGTGTTTCCAGAAAAACTTTGTCAATCCCTATGAGGTGGATAAACCGGCTAATAAAGACGTAAGTAGGTTGCAACTTAATTTGGCAACTCAAACTTTAGGTCTCTGGAATAGGTGTTTGTTTAAAAAACGTCGAGAGACTTTGAGCTATTTCTTGGAGGTTGTGTACCTATAGTCTTGTTATACGAACATTTTCTTACCTAGAAATTTTCTTCTTTAAAATCGATTGTCATTTACTGCGTTAGGGATCTTTTGGCTCATTGCCAAAATTGGAACCAACGCCGCCATCTAATTTTTAACCGACTTCTAAAAAAGGAGGAGGTTCTCAATTCGAATGTTTGTATGTTTTTTTTTTTTTTTTTTTTTTGTGTTTGTTCGCGCATAACTCCGTCGCTTGGCAACCGATTTGAAAAATTCTTTTTTTGTTGGAAAGGGTATAGTTCCCAAATGGTCCCATGAAAATTTTATCGAAATCGGACAAGCGGTTTTTGAAAAATCAACAAAAATCTAAAAATTTATCTGCATTGTCCACATTAACGATTTTTTTGTTTACTTTTTTGTGGGGTAGGTACAACTAAAAAGTGAAAAATAAAAACTTTTTTACAAAAAAAAAACAACCGACTTCAAAAAAAACACTACAAAGTGATAAATAACTTTAATTTCGGAAGTCGGTGTCAAAAAAGGAAAATGCGAAACCAACGACACCGACTTCCGAAATTAAAGTTATTTATCACTTTGTAGTGTTTTTTTTGAAGTCGGTTGTTTTTTTTTTGTAAAAAAGTTTTTGTCAATTCAATTTCACAAATGTATACCAACAACGCCCCACTGTCATGCAATGTCATTCAGGCATATAATATCATCATCAGCTTATCTGCTGAGGTGTGTTTGCTAAGCACCTAGTCCGTAGTTTCGTCCGTAATTACGGGCGTTTCCTAATCTGTGTTACTTATGGATATAAGAAGAAGAATCCCGATGTGTTTTGGCCTGTCCGTATTTTTTTATTAGTCATTTGTTTTCGCGGATCTACTACTTTTGAACGGGCCCGTAGCTTCGTTGACGGACTTCGAGAGTAGACGTCATGGACATGGCATAAAGTAAGACGCCCTCAGGTCAGGTGAAGCGACAATCTTTGCATGGTGGCTGGTAACAGCTGGATGAAAGTTGCGGAGAATCGTCGAACTGATTAGCGATGGCGTCTATACGTGGAGAGGCCTAACATAGTCCCAAAACATGCAGCTAAAGTGGCCTCCGCACTGCCACCGACGACGCCGTAGAGGTGGCGAAGTTTTGGAGCAACAAGATCTGAAATACAGTCGGGCCAGGGACACAAAGAAGACGAATAATAATATATTTCATACAAATTTCATGTGTATGTAGAAAAGATCCGCCAACAGATCCCTGTAGCACGGTGGCGCGTCTTTAAAACAAGTAAGGGAGGGCGAAGAGCAACTTTTGTCTCAGCAACTAATTTGTCTCTTACTTCATGTCTAGGGTATGAAAGTGCTGTCTTTGTCGCGTCGCTACATGTGCGCGCTTTCATACAAACCCGTAGACATGATGATGTGAGAGACACATTAGTTGCTGAGACAAAAGTTGTTCGTGGGCGCACTCCCTTACAGCGATGAATCAGGGCAAATATTGTTGTCTTTGGTTAATTTTTTTTTTATTATGCGGCTGATCAGCAACGTCCTCTTTATTTTGGCCATCTACCCTGAAATTCCACTTCTTACATCAGTAAGATGTGGAATTTGACCAATTTTATTGCTATTGACATCAGTCAATAGCAATAAAATTGGTCAACCTGAAAGTCTCAAGCACGGGTTGCATGCAACCAGGCACCCAACTGGAAAAAAATTGATGACGAGCTCTAGTGGAACCCCGTTTCTCATTTAAAAACCTCGTAAAACGTCAAGAAAATGTTTTGACACTGTTCCTAATATAAATTTAGGGAGTGTACACACTTGATAAGGTAAGTTCGCTCGTAAAAGCCAACGAATCAAGGCGACGCGATAACGGTGCGGGTTTTATCCACGTCTAAAGGAACCTTATTTCTCTTCTGGTTATTTTTTGAGGTAATGATGGATGGTTTTTTTTTTCGAATTGCTCGAAGTTTTTTAAATTTTTTGTAATGATTCGGGAAGAGGAAGCTGTGGAATTGATCACTGGCTGATAATATAGTAGGTAAGACTTGGTTGATCTCACGTTGATCTACGTCGTTGTGAAACTTTAAGTAGATCTTTGTCAGAATAGGTTGTTGTGGGTTTCGATGATTAGTACTACGCGTTGCTGTGATATGTGACAAAATTGGTGATTTACAATACTCTTCCGTTTGATTTAATTTATTTGATATTTTTATTTAATTTAACTTTTTATGCACAGTTTCTATGTAACAAATAAGTTATGCTTATGTTTTGATAATTATTAACAAATCATAACTTAAGTATTGTTTTTTTGTTCATCATGGATACTTCCTTATAAAGGTTTTCTTATGCCTTCTTGCATCAAGTTATGTTTTTTGAGATATTATTATATTGGAAATTTTGTGCCGGCAACTGTCACATTGCAGCCTACTTAGGAAGCCTGCAACTATGTATGTATATGTAGCAGTGCCTTTATAATGGAATGGCAGGTGATTTTATTGCAGATTAATCGTTCATCTCAAGTCAAGATTCGTTCTCGTCGATATATCTACAGCGTATTAGCATATTGGGCGCCAATTTGTATTGTATGATTTTAAAAAGCGGGTAGTTTGCGATAATACCAGACAAACCAATTAATTGGAGATGCTAGTGAATATACTTTATTGTACCCACACATTATAGACAAATTATTAACTATCTATGTTTCTTGAAGGCAGTTCTTGAAGGCATGGCTTATTTTGTATAGTTCGAAAGTCCGATGATAAAAAAAATAATAATAATAATAATAATAATAATATTCCACAACTATCACACAACGCCATCTAGTCCCAAGCTAAGCAGAGCTTGTGTTATGGGTACTAGACAACTGATAAACATACTTATATATTTCTAAATACATACATATTATAGATAAATTACACCCAGACACAGAACAAATGATCGTGCTCATCACACAAACATTTGTCCTGGGTGGGAATCGAACCCACGACCTCCGGCATAGCAGTCAGGGTCACTAACCACTAGACCATCAGGCCTGTCATATAATAATATGTTGCGTAGTGTAGTGCTGTTGCTTAGGATTGATTTACAGGATTGTTTTTTTTATTATTATCTCCTTTATTTAATTAAATACCATATAAATTATATTTTGAAATATTATAATATAAAAACATTTAAAAATATAAAAAAATAGTAGCCCACCGGTATCGAAAACAGGGTCCAAGCTACAGGCGGTCAGGGCTCCAGAGAGAGGAACCTCCTGACAATGCGCGCCGTGTCCAGAAGTACCGCTTTCTGAATCAAGCCCTTGATCCAGCTGCCCAACGTGAGCCTCCTCAGGTGTTGGTCGAGGTTCTTGGCTATCAATCCATTGGCTGTAACGACTATCGGCACAATGATTGCTGAGTCAATTATTATTATTATTGCTGAATAGGTCCGCTCTTGACCTCGATCACGCCTGATGGAAAGCGATGGACGAGGTTTATGATGGAACGAGCGTTCCTAGAAGATGCCTAAGGCACTGGAACTCCCACGCATCGACGACAAACAGCAGGCTGCTTGACGCCGGACTCCGGTGGGAGGGTGGTCGCAAACCAGGCGGGCATTAGCCATACCACCGCAAAGGAAGAATTGGCCAGTCAAATAAGGTGTAGGGTGTGACTGTCCAGGATGCGCCGAGCGCTCTTGGTTCAGTTGAGTAACTGGCGGAACAAACTGCGCTACAAGAGGAGGCTTCTTCATGCATCCCAAATTGTTTAGTATCTTACCTTCAAAAGGCAATCTATTCTAACATAACATCACGCCTGTATTCCGCAAAGGGATTGACAGAGCCTACCTTTGGTACACCCACATTTCGCCAGTTTTGTATAAGTCCTATGTGACAGGGGCCGAGCTTATTGCCATCAACCGGGCACAAATCCAGACTTCAGGCTGCTGCTGAGAAATTTCAATTTTTTTTTTTTTCATTTAATTCCATTCCATTTCAATTTCATTTCACCTCTATACCCAGTCTATTTGCCCCCTAAAACCCCCGATGTGTTCGTCATTTCCGTCGAGTTTTTTACGATCCTACCCGAAACGTCAAGTTAATCAAGTAGTACCCTAACATGGCGGCAAACGATTTTAATTAAACTAAATTGCGTAATTCTTTCGTCTGTTAAGAGTTTTATTAACGTATAATATACGGTTTATGTGCTGGCGTTTTGTTGAGATGTAAAATTTTTGATTAAATGGCGGGTGACGTGATGGTTCTAAGGTTCCCTGGTAATATAACCTTTAAAAACCTATGTTTACCTTTATTGCTTTTGTGTAGCACAACCTTAACAGCTGACAACCTAGTTTGCGGCAGACGTAGTAACGTATTCTATCGTTACTGTCTAAAATTGCCTTGTATTTAAATACTGACAATTCGATCTTCTAGATCCTAAAGAGACTCTTATTATACTGATGCAACCAGAGCTCAATATTTTTTTATATAGTTGTGCCTAGTTAATTCTCCTGGACACAGCCCGATTGGTTAAGAGGTTTTTTTTTCGTGAATTTCTGATCCATTCTCAATACTAGTGAAACTATAGATTGGTCTTAACTTTGACCATTTGAAAAACAATTGACAATGTTTTTTTTGTGATTATTTCCCACTGCAGACAATCATTCGCCTTAGAATTATCTAGAATACTCGTTATATCCAACCTCCTATAGTGACAACAGCATACAAAATAGTAGTCTAAAAAATCACACACAAAACGCGTCAATCGAAAACCAATTGTCCCAAAGTGCTGGTAGGTACAGAATCAGCGATCGTGAGAGCCCACCGACCGAAAATCTATTTTACAAATGAATAAACAAAATAAGCACCGCTTCCCTTTCAAGAAAATTACTTAGAAATATGACGGGTGTACAGGGGGTTCGTTTTGTTTGCCGGCGGGATCATTTGTTGGTATTATATTTTTTTGGTTCTTTCTCTCAAAAGGCCTGTGTTTTAGCAGTGGGGACATTATAGGCTGATTATCTATGTACGTATATGTTTTGTGTTAAAAATTAATAAAAGTTTTATTTGGAATGATTGTGAAACCTTCCTTGATATTCGTTTTAATTACATTTGTGTTTCATCAGGCAATATACATATATTAACAGCTATATTGAAGCAATTAATAAGTGATAAATTGAGCTTATCAATCCTTAATCAATCCTAGATCATAAAAATAATTACTACAAAATATCAATAATGATTAATAGAACACTCAATAAATCTAAGCTCGAAGTTATATAACACAAACTAGCGGGCAAATGAGCACTAATGCTATTCAAATCAAGCTATTAAAATAACACGCACAGCTTCCTTATATATTATTATTTAAAAATATGGTAAACATCTCCATTAGTATATAAAAATGGCAAAAACTTTATAATATGTAACACAGAATGGTCGTGCAGCGTGCATTGAATTTTATTAGTTTCCTTACTTGTCTAAAATCACGCTTAAGAGACGTGTGTGATGTTTTAGATTTTTTTTTTGTGTTGTTTACTTTGAATAACTTAGAGATATACGTTTATAAATGTCTTCCTCTTTATTTTATTTAGGAAGACAATCTTTACATACTCCTTTAGCTTCGGTTGCGTTCATACATCTGGTCGTTGCGAGTACTACGCACGCAATAACGCAAAATATAAAATAAACTAGCTGCGCCCTTCGGTTTCACCCGCATAAGTCTCGATCCCGTGGGAATATTGGTACAAAAAGTAGCATATATGTTAATTCAGGGTATCAGCTATCTCCATACAAAATTTTATCAAAATTAGTACAGCCGTTTGAGCTTGAAGAAGTAACAAACATATAAACACACACACTCACAAACTTTCGCCTTTATAATACTTATTAGTGTGATGTGATACGGGAATAGCGTTATTTAGTTTTATACCGTACAAAATGAAGTATAAGAAGTTTCAAGAAAGAAAATAAGAATAGTCAAGACTAGAAACCGTTTACAATTACGGTTGCAAGACAAGTTTCCCCGAACAGTGTTATTTTATTTAATACACATAAACTAACAGCCTGTATGCAAAATAAGGCGGGCGTCACACCGCGAGGGCGAACGCGTAACGCGTCATCAAACACCACGGGGCAGCCATTGTTCTAAATATTCCGTCGGAAACCCGCCTAAGTGATTGTTGGCTTTAATTTTATCAATTGCATGATGTGTGTGCAAGTATTTTAAGTACATTTTAAAGTTATACACAGTAAAAAATGCATTTTTCTTGCGAAGAAAATCGATTTTGTGAGGCATTATTAAAAGTAACGGATAGACGGACGTCCTAAAGAAGATGGCTGTGGTAGACTGGATGCGAAAGGCGGAGGACAGGGTGCTGTGGCGCAGTCTGGGAGAGGCCTATGTCCAGCAGTGGACTGCGATAGGCTGAGTTGATTGATTAAAACTAAAAGTTTTACGTCTGTATTAGTAAAAAACACATACAATCATCCGAACATAGTACCTCCTCCTTTTTGTGAAATCGGTAAAATTAATAAAAGGGTGATTTTATTACAAAACCGGCTAAGTGCGATTCGGACTAGCGCAGCATTAAATGATAAATGATTTTATTTCTGTAAGTAGGTTTTTACAAACACTTTTACACGTCAATCATATTTTTCTAAAGCTAGATGAGGTCGGCGTTTCCTATCTGACTACTCTGAGAAGAAAGCCCGAAACAAACTCAGAGGTCACAGTCTCTTTTAAAGTCTAGACAAAATCTTGGTCAGATCATGTGAAACAAAACATTTCTTTCTATTATTTGCCATGATAGAGGCAACTCCACCCACAACTGATACCTATTAACGATTTGAACGATTGAGACCTGTGACAGACCTAGAAGAAGGTTCTGTTGACATCTTTTGATTAAGGAACCCTAAAAATCAAAATTTAAAGTCAAAATCAAAGTCAACTCATTTATTTCATTCAAATAGGCACATAAAGTGCACTTTTAAACCGTCAAAATTTAAAAATAAATATAATTGATTCTAGTCGCTACTAGCAAGTTATATAAGGTCCCATCAAAATAGATCAACAAACTTTTAGAAATCATTCAGACCACCAATATAAGGAAGATGGTAAAAAAATATAGAAGAAAAACGCATTAGATACTTACAAGAAAAATAAATCAGATAACGAAAATACAATAATGTGCCGGCAATTTATTATTATTTTAGGTCTAAATAAAATCGCTTTAATCAGTGTTTTTGAAGTGAAAACTTCTTTAGCGGCGTTGCACACTTTTTGTAATGGGTAAAAAATGTTAAACTCGCGTCAGGACATCGCGTCAGGACACGTGATTGTCAGGAGAGATTTCCCTCCCCCTCTCTTTCTACGGCGGCGCCAACCGAAGTGAACCAAGTTTAGTGACACACGACAATGGATGGATGGATGGATGGAAGTGGAAGTCGAAGTGGAAGTCGAAGTGGAAGTCGAAGTGGAAGTCGAAGTGGAAGTCGAAGTGGAAGTCGATGTGGAAGTCGAAGTGCAAGTCGAAGTCGAAGTGGAAGTCGAAGTGGAAGTGGAAGTCGAAGTGGAAGTCGAAGTGGAAGTCGAAGTTGAAGTGGAAGTGGACGTGGACGTGGACGTGGACGTAGACGTGGACACACTGCTGTGTATTCGTACTTAACATTCGTGTATATAAAGTGTTTAAAATATGGAAATTGAACAAAGTGCATCTATTAATGAAAAAAGGGACGCAGAAATAGTGAAAAAAAATGAGTTATATTAATTCAATTAATAATTGATTTATTTCAACGTTAATATTCAAGTTTTCACTTCTGCCGGCACTTCCGGAGTGCAACCCGCCTTTTTTTTTTTTTGTTTGGATATCTTTGGTTAGACGTACTGAGTGCTGTGTTAAAATTTGTCCATCTATTTTAATGGGACCCTGTATAAACAATGATCAAAACAGTACTTTTAATTCAGACTATACTTACAATTTCCTACTAAACACTTCGATGAAAACTTCTCCCCGTAAGTGATAGTCAATTTTAATTTAGTTGAATGGTATGCGTGCAAGCAATCGCTTTATTATCCGGGCCGAAATTGTGGATTAATTTCATATTAACCGGTTATCGTATACTACTGAATATCGGCTTCTAACGGAATGATATGATGGCTGATGACAGGTTCCTTGAAGTTAAAGAAATGATTCGAATTCTACTCTTAGTTTTCAACGTTTTTCTTAGCAATTGTTATGTATAGACGCCAGCACATCAGGCTACTACAATCTGTCAAATTTCTTTAATAGATTTTCAACTTTATTGCTAAAGCATAAGGTTCAAAATTGATTGGGGAAATTTGATGTGTTGGCGTCTGTACAAATACTAATTAACCATCTTGTTACTATTAAAATAAGAGCTATGGACGGAAAAAGTAGTCTGAGTCGCACACGAAGGGTTCCGTAGCCACAGTAGAGTAGTACTTAGATAACACGTGAAACATTTTTCTTAAATAAACCATACAGAAATCTGTCTCGCTGAGCATGGGGTCCTGGAGGCGTATTCTGTAAAATATCACCGGGAAAACTTTGGTGAAACGAGCTTGAAGTGAGCTGTCATTCCACCTGATGCAAGGACTTGACATTATTGACAGCTAACTTCAAGTTCACTTCACATAATTTTTCACGGTGTGATTTTTCAGAATAGGTCGGCTGGGTTCAATCCCCAAGTCAGGTATTGGGCTTACCCATGAGGAATTCCTCAGTAGCAGTCTGGATCTGTACCTTCTCCGTTGATGGCAATTGGTTCACCCTCAATTAAATTATTGAGGAAATGTAGACACCTCTTTTTTATGGATGGGAAATCATCAAATGACCCCTCCCGCTCTGGGTGGAGCGGAAGGGAGTGTCAGACTCTTACTGACTAAAACCCATCCGTGTTCCTTCCTTAGCCCTTTATGTTCCGGGGTAGCGGTAACCCTTTCGGATAATCCCGCACCCCCGGCAGGCTTCGGCCCTGGCAGGCCCCTTAATTTTTGCTGATATCTCTTTGAGGCGCGCGTGGAACACGTACGCGCCGAATCTAGACACCTCTGACTATGCCTTTGGGGAATTTACACACGTGACATTACGATACGTCGTCGAAATATCACGTCATTCCGTCACATTCTCACCCGCAGGTGGTCTAAACCCACTGAAGTTTTATCTTTTCCTTATCAAATGTCATTGGTGGCCGAACGTGACATGCCTGCGACACCGACTGCTCTGTTATTGCCTCCCAACACGGAAGGCGGTCGAAGGGACATCGCAGCTTGATTGACATTACTTATTTATTCATTCCTACGTCCTTCGGAAGGGTTGGGTCAGCGGGGTCCTTACTAAAAGTACTCGAAGACGTTTAAAAGAGAATAAGACGATCGTCTTTTAGCTAACGTAGTAGTAAAGTAAGATTTTTTTTATGATTTTTAGTCAAATGTCAAAGTGCAATGGTTAAGCCTAGTGCTTGCTTAGTGGTAGTGTCCCAATTTTGATTTCTTAATTGGAATGAGAGGGTTTCTAATAAACAGGTTTAGGCCCACTAATGAATGGCATGGCTGAGGATGGTGATGAATTTAATAGGTTTATGCTAATGCCTCGCGGCATGAAATAATATATGTTTTACAGAATACCATTGCAGAAATGTGTGTCCAAGAGTAATCGAACACATATGTAATACAATTTTAAGCGTTTTCTGTTTTTGCGTGTATGTTATGTACCTTAACCTGGGTCAAATAAATTTATTTTCTTTATTTTTCTCATTTACATCACTGCTTACCTCTCTCCGAAAAGACAAGCATAAAGTTATAGGTATTATTTTGTAATTCAGCTATTAACCTTACCTTCCATTAATCTTCCGTCTTTCGAGTTCCAAGGGTACGGGTCATTTCTGTTTGCAGTACCTCCTGGACCCTTTAAATACAAATAAGGTTACCTTCTGGGAACAATGTTTATGAGCTTTTCATTGAACCTCTACCTCACCCCCTCCCTGTGACCGCATTTGAAGGGGGGAGGAAGGTAAAGGTACCTATGTTTGACGTAAATAGTGCAAAGTATACCTTGGCACGTGTTCCTTATTTGTCAGGTCATTAACTTGTTACATTTCCCGGGCAAGATGTTTGTCTTTGTGTGTTCGTTTGGAAGTATTCTGTATGTAATATGTGTGTAATTGAGGATTCATCATCATAATCAGCCCACTGTTGAGACACAAGTTTCCTCTCGGTGAGAATGGGGCGTAATTCACCACGCGGGCCCAGCGCGGGTTGGCAAATTGGGGATTTGATGGTTGGTTAACTCGTGATACGACTTTTTTGCGCGAAACTGGCGAAATGCGGCTATACTACAGGTGCACCTCTGCTTAACCCTTGAGGGATTACAGGAGTGATGTTATGTTGCATGTTGTGATGAGTATGTGTTATGTTATTTCTTATGATTTATTGTTATTTTACGTAAAACGTGCCGATGTAGGTCACACGGCTGCCAAGCTAAAATGGAACTGGGCTGGTCACATCTGTCGCATGCCGGAGGAGCTATGGGCTAAAGTAACCACAAAATGGGTCCCAAACAGCACGGCAACGCGGCAGGCCCAGAATGAGATGGCGGGACGAACTCGACTCTTTCCACAAGGATTGGCGTGTAACAGCACTGGATAGGGATAAGTGGAAGGAGGGAAGGGAGGCCTTTGCCCTGCAGTGGGACAGAAATGGCTGATAATAAATAATACGTAAAACGGCCATGGACCACCATTAGATAGACACAAAGTCGATATAGATAATGTTACAGCATCCATACCTTTATCTCACAATACTCCAGAAATACTGACAGGATATCGGCAAGCGTAGTGTGAGACGTCCCATAGCTAGATGGACGGATGACCTAAAGAAAGTGGCTGGGACGGATGGATACGTAAGGCGGAGGACACAGGTTGTTGTGACGCAGCCTGGGAGAGGAATATGTACAGCAGTGGACTGCAATAAGCTCAGTTGATTGTTGATTGACTGACAAGATCGTCTTCCATTCGTTTGAGACCACATCTATTTATATAAAGGAGAATTTTTCAAGTGGGCGTGGATGGCCAAATCCGAAACCGAAACTATGAGGACTAGCGAAAAGTACTTAAAGATGTCGCGGGCTTGATTTTGATGAAAACTAAAACAGCATCATCGCATTTTCGAAAAATCAATATTTCTAGCCAGGAATCGAACCTGTTGATTTTGAAAAAAAAAAAAAACACACACACTGTATTATTACACCATTCGATAGTATCGCTAATAAGGATCGAATAGAAATATTGATTTATCAAAAATCCAACGATGCCGTTTTAGTTTTCATCAAAATCGAGACCGCGACTCCTTTGAGTACTTTTTTACCTCATAGTTTCGGATTTGGCCATCCACGCCCACTTGAAAAATTCAGCCTGTATAGGTACTTTATTGTATACCAGAAAATAACAAAAAGATACAATGAATACTACAAAACATACAATGTGTGGCCTTATCGCCAGTCTCTTCCAGTCAACATCGTTGGTGTCCTCATCATCATCAACAGCCCGACTATACCCACTGCTGGGCATAGGCCTCTCCTTTCAAGTACCATTCCCCACGCCTCTATGCTAGCCTCATACAGGTCTTACCCGTTCTACATCGTTGGGTTGGCGTCCAAGAAATGGCCGAAAGATGGTCGAAAAACTTTCCTTGTTGGTCTCTGGCATAGACCGTGCCTTCAGGAAAAACTAAAAACAACATCGTGAATGAATAAGTCGATGCGCAAAAAAATATTTCTACATCATTCTATCGAATCCAAATATGCCTTTGGCAAGTCGTTGACCCCTCCTGTCATATACGAACTAAGTTGCCATCTAAATTCATTTAAATACTGATAATATTGATAACTGCCTAGACGCGGTCAAAGACCTCTTATCAATAACCTTCCCCGCGTCCGATACCTACTTTTTCTTTTTTTTTTTTCATAAACTAAAGTAGGTATATATGACTGTTTGAAAAACATACATTAATGTTTTCATTATATTCATTGAAAATTGCAAAAAAGAAGTGTATCCATCACTATAACTAACTAATAAAAAAAAGTGCTAAGTCATAATGACTAGATGTTAGTCATAATTATTTAATTCTAACATTATTGGTAACTCAAAACCTCAACTAATTTAAATAAAACTCAGCATAAGCATAATCAGCCTATAACGTTCCCACTTCTGGGACACTGGCCTCCTGTCTGTGAGAGGGAATGGGCAGTAATTCACCACACGGGCCCATTGCGGGTTGGTAGATGTCACATGTCTTCGAGTTTTTGTTTTTAGGATATGCCGGTTTCTTCACGATGTTTTCCTTCACGGTTTTTGAGAGCAATGGTGATGAAATAAATTACACAAAGTGAAGCGCCTGTCTGGGTCCGAACCCGCGACCTACAAAGATCGCGACTCGTAAGCCGTTACCACTGGGCCACCACTGCTCTCTTTAAACGTCTAAGTAATAGGCAAAAGGTTCTCACGTTATTTTAACGACAAATGTATGAAAAGCATGCTGAAGTATCTAATTGAACAACATAACATGACATCACGCCTGCATTCCCCAAAGAGTCAGGAAGGCCTTCCGCCAGTTATTTATAAATCCCATGTAACAGAGAACGAGCCTTTTGCCATACATCGGGCACAAATCCAGACTCCGGGCTGCTATTGAGAAATTTCAAATGGAAATATCACTTTGTCCGACCCGGGAATCGAATCCAGGACTTCGTGTTCAGCAGTAGCGTTTGCGACCACTAGACCAACAATGTAAGCCGCTGATGGCTCAACGCTCAGGGTGTGCCGGACGTACTAAAGTAGGTACATACGTTGGTATCATAAATACTTACGATTAACAGGACATTACTGGTATTCGGTGACTAATAATTTAATATTAAAATAATACGCAGTAAACTTACACAATATTGCAACAGTTTAATCAATAAATGTAGGCATTTGTTTTTCCTACCGTTCGGGGCATGTCAGAACTTGTTCGGATTAGAAATAATAATACAATGACCCTGTTCATGTGCGCTATTATAATACCGCAAATGAACATGGTTATGAATTTGAAATGCTTAATTTATATTATGAAAATATTAAAGTTTGCAAGTCATCATACTCATCATCTGCCTAGCCTTTTCCCAACTATGTTGGGAGCAGCTATCGGATGCAGCTGAATATCAGTATTTTACATGGAGCGACTGCCTATCCGACCACCTCAACCCAGTTACTGGATAATACGATAGCCCTTGGTAAGACTGGTTGTTAGACATTCGGGCTTCTGACGACCCGTAACGACTGTTCACGAATGATTTGTAAGTAATGAGACAAATAGATGATGAAAAATCTAGACTCGCCTCATTTACGCACTATGGGTCGAATTTGAAATAGAAAAAGACATTATTTATTTGCTTATAGTCAAGGTATAGGTATAGATAAGATGGAAGTTTTATAAATTTTCCCGATATTTATTTATTTATTTGCACAATTTATTACCTTATTATACTGTTGACATTACACTTAATCAGGCCGCCAGCAACAGTCAAAATACCCCCTGTACTAGTTGATACTGTATTACAGTATAGTTTATGTAGTTTTAATTGCAAGTAAAGGAAGTCATAACCATTATTCTTCTTTTAAACAACGGATAAAATAGAAACAACTTGATATCCTGGAATAAGTATTTATTCACATTATTTAAAAAGCTAATAGTCTTAAAATAATATGAGACAAGTATATAAAAATGAGGGGAAATAAACCAAAGGGCATCAAAAATTCGTCCGCATCGCTGTCAACAGGAAAAGTGCCCAAAAGGCTGGCAGCATTGCCACGTTGTATGGCAATACTGATTCTGAAGCCAGCCCGCCGCGCTGGTTACCTGAAGAGTCGACCAACCGCTTGGCGATTTCTTGAAAACCTAAGTCGACACTCATGGCCGTGTTTTAAGCCCAAACGGTTCAAACATATAAGACCAAAAAGATTAAAGTGTTTGCGCCGTTTGAGGTTTTCCGCACCTGCATCAGCCGCCCGAGCTGATGACTATATTAATTCGCCTTTACATACCCTTTTCAGCATAGTAACAAAAATGTAAATTCAAATTATTATATATTTACGTGTAGGTAACTACTCTTACGTAATATCTACGTTTGTAAATGGAGAGCCGTCTCCCAGAATGAGTGGCAGTTACCCGCGTCACATTAAAATGACGGCTATTTTCAGTTTCATAACTTTTAACAAAAACAAAAAGGTACCTTTCGGCTCGTGTGTGTGTGTATTTTTATTTATTTACCGCTTATTGGTACGGAGTTGAGCTGTATTTTTGGAAATCCATTTTCAATACGGATATTTTCATTCAGTTTTTTTTTATATAGAAATATTTTTATTATTTAAAATGATTCTGCGACGAGTATGAAAATTGTGATTCCGTGAATGTCTATGATAGTATTTGGGGTTCCCGTTTCATGAATGGCATACCAAAATTAAAAACTGTATTATTGTAGTGTCTTCTTTGCAAATAAGGTAACGTTTTTCGTAGATTCAAGGCATAGACGGAAAGAAAATGAACTTACATTTTATTGCGTGGCCCTAAAAACTTTTTTTCCTAGTCTATTCCTACTGAAGTGATTGACGTCATTTAGATGGACGCAGCCCAGATTTCTGCTACGTATTTGGCGCCATCACTAGTTACTTTTCTGGAATTATAAAATTATCAAAAACCTAACAAAATTTCAGCTGACTTCAAATAATTAGATGCCGACTCATCGTGGAAAGTGAATAAAAAAACACAAATCATATGATCGTGACGTCACAGCATCACGATCAAAATATTAGATAATAAACACAACAAGGTGACACAATGTTAAAAATAATCGACGGTTCAACGTCCCTCTTATCATCATGACCTCAGAATCACCGATAGCATATCATGATGCGTTACGTGCGACTTGTTAGCTGTTTTGGACTATGTTCGTAGGTGCGGTTTTATTTCCTCAGTCAAAATCTGTATATTTTTAACCGACTCAAAAAAAGGAGGTTCTGTATTCGACCCGTATGTATGTTTGTATGTCCGCGATTTTCTCAAAAAACTCTTGAAGCAACTTTAATCATTCTTTCACTATTGTGATCTGCATACTTTCAGAAAGGTTTTAGTATATAATACAGTAGGTAACTATTCCTATGTACGAAGTTATATGCATAAATGTACTGCATCTCCGGCAATTCTATGCGAATTTTGATGATTCTTCTAGTCGGTGTCTTCAATTCTTCAATGCACTAGTGTTAATTGAATTTGTGTGGGTAGGTACAACTAAAAAGTGAAAAATAAAAACTTTCTTAGAAAACAAACAACAGATTTAAAGAAAAAACGCTGCAAAGTGATAAATAACTTTAATTTCGGAAGTCGGTGTCAAAAAACGAAAATGCGGAACCAACGACACCGACTTCCGAAATTAAAGTTATTTATCACTTTGTAGTGTTTTTTTTTTTAAGTCGGTTGTTTTTTTTTTTATTTCACATTAACCTGCATGGGCACTTATCAAACGTCAGAAGCTAGTTTCCAATTGCTCGTTTCCTATGGAGAAGAGCCGGCAAGAAACTCCACGGTTACTCTTTTAAAAACTTATTGGCTTTTACAATGTTTTCAAATTACACTATTAATAGGTATGAGAGGACAGTGTATGCCTGTCAACAAGTACCAGGTACTTAATAAAATAATCCTTATTTGGTACACTAGGTACCTACTGGTTTAATAACTGAACAGGTATAAGTTTGTATTTTGAGAATAACCGCTTGTAAATAATTTAATGCAATTAATTTATTTGTGAACATTGGTTACAATAGGTGTTACAGTCAAGTATATTATGATCTCTATTTGCTACCACTTGGTGGTGTACAAATAATAATAACAAAAATTAATCACGATTACAATCAAAATAGCAGAAAATGTCAGATAAAAGCATTAGATTACATATTTAGAATCACTGGTCAACAAAATTTTAACTTTTTTTTGTCACATGAAAACTTACATCAAATTTTGAATGTACTAGGGCCAGCAAACAAAAATATGTGAATGAAAAAAAATTGACACGTCAGGTTAAAATAACCATGATCCTTTGGTTCGGTCCAAATCATTGGTTTAGCAAATGGCATATGTCTGGGTTCCAGTTTATCCCAACCTTATAGCAGTCTCACACACGTTACACAACATTTTTGTGGAACCCAGGATTTATCTTGATTTCTGACAGGAAATCCAAAATAGTTTAAATAGCACTGTTTCAATTAGTGATGTGAAATTTCGACGCTGAGATGTAAAAGTTAATTCTCCACACACATAACAAAAACTGTCGGGGTTGTTACAACACTTTCGTGGCATGTTTACGATGTAACAAACGTATATAAGATGTAAGTTGAATGCAATAGTTATACAGTCGTCTAAATTAAGTTATTCAAAAAAAGACACTTATATGAGGTCAGAAATGAATATGTAGCTGTCACAAAAAAACTGGACGTAATTGAAACAAAATTATTATATATTGTTAATGAGGACACACTGACATTAACAAAAATCATCACAAAGTTCGTGTGACAAAAACAGTGTTTACCAGTGATATCAGTCAACATAATACAAGTACATATATATACATATAGTCCCATTTTTATAACAAGCAAGCAATATAGGTACTTGACAACCAATTATACATAATTATAATATTTGCTCATTAAGGAATTCCTCAATAGAGTAATATGTCTTCTCGATGGGAAATAGAAATAACTTCTTTTTATATTCATTAATATTGTCTGCTAATTGTACAAGTATGTAAATAAGGAAAACGAAACCAACTCTGTCAATACATTCTCCCTTTTATTCATAAACATTAATAATTAAAGTTAACTAGTGATTAGCGACTGCTTAACCATACATTTTGACGCTTAAACGTCACTTAATTTTAATCATCGTTTATCAATAAACCCCATTATGTTTACTTCGACACATTTCTCGTATTTTAAGAGGAAATTCTGCCTACCAACAAAATTTGATTTTGAACAATAATCGTATTTCTTTCACTGTTTCCTTTGCTGCATTTTCTAATAGTATCAACTCATAACACTACTCCTGGCCACTAGGGTCACTCCAGATCCAAATCTGGCACTTTCAGAGCATTCCAGACTGTCCAGAGCCCGGAAGGTTCCCCTCTGGTATTATTTGAGAAAAGGAAGACGTAGCGTTGGAAGGCCTCCCACAAGATAGACTGATGACCTTGTGAAGACCACAGAAATCCACTGGGTGTGGGAAGCGCAGAACCGGTCAAAATGGCGGGGCTTGGGGGAGGCCTTTGTCTAGCAGTGGACGTCTTTCTGCTGAAATAAATGAAATAATTTGAAAAAACACATACATGTAACCACACGTCTTTGTTTCTCGAAGGCTTCGGCAGAGGTGTACCTATAGTACTCCCACGTTCCCTCAGGAGTCTGGATTTGTGCTCAATTGATGGCAATAGGCTCGCCCCTTATCATATTAGACTTAAACATCACTGAAGAAATCCGGGATGTAAAAAGACATGTATAAAAAGTCATTAAAAATCAACCCTATCAAACCAAATTAAAAACTAATGATAAATAAACACACGATTAAAAATCCAATATGGCCGACGTCCATGAATCATTGTATGAAACAATTAACCCAGATATAGCGAAGCATAAGCTCCATGAAATTATAAATTATGTAGGAAGTAACGCTGGTGAATCAACTGGTTGCGTGCTGCATTAACACTGGGTTAAGTTCGAAGCAGGTTTAAAATTTACAGCATTTAGTATTTTGTTGGTTGTCATGATCTGTGCGAGTGGTCTTACTTTTCTTCGAGTCTGAGGAATGATAAAACTAAAATGACTGATCCTAACTATGATTCATTATTAAGATAGTGGACGGACTTGAGATTTACAGCAATAAAAACATTTTATTTTTGTATTTTCAGACACTCATAGAGACACGCCTACAGTGGATAAGAATTCTCCAAAATCATAGCAAAAATTCCATGGCAGACGGCCTGTGTAGAACATTGTAATAACTTCCACTGCTAAACATGGACCTCACACAGTTGATGGTTGCTGCTCTCTTTTGCATTATTTTATTATTTCAGTATGAATTAGTCTGATCTATCAAAAGTAAGGACAACTAAACAATTTTCCAGAAACTGTATGATGGTGCTTGTGAAATGACAGTCACATAAAACTGGAAAGATCAATATTCCCGTCAAATGCGTCTGTTAGCCAACTGAAGAATGCCCTAAAAAAATATCCAAATTAAACCTCAAGAAAAAAATAACCTTAAAAACGAATACAAAACAAAATTCACCCAAGTCCACACGCTAGGCAGTAGCATATAACCTTGTACCTTATCTCGAAGTGAGTCAATACATACAAACTGTAGGTACTGCAGCTGTTTTCTGGTTACTCGCCCTTCGTCTATCGTGCGTTTCAATGTTACTTAAATACTTAATAACTATACACTAGGTCAGTGTTGCCTTGCATGATTTTTTAGAACTAATTTGTATTGGAATAATTGCTTTGGTCTGTTATGAGTGGCTGTTAAAGAAGCAAATGTATGTCATTATGTTTCAGTGTCGTGTTTAGATGACGCCTCATCTTTATTTAGTTCGCTGTCAGATATAAACAGGGTGACACTATCAATATAATAATGTTATTTAAAAACTGTGCAAGGACAATGTTTCGGTTATTCCCCAAAATACAAAATAAAAACGTAGAAAACGTTACATGCTAATGATATATGCACATGCTAACTACTAACTAGAAATAGAAATAATTTGTTTTGCATATAATGTCGGTATACATAAAATATGTTTCTTTTTTTAATTTTTGTTTTATTAAAAATTGTTTAAGTATAATATAATTCCATTTCTAACTTCGCCTCAATAGCTTCTCTAAAGAATAAATGCGCAAGACCTGAAATTAATGAAAGCTCCGAAGCTCTTCAAAACGATACACAAAAAGAAACAAACCTCAACAATAAAACGGATAACGCAGCAAAATTAGGTGCATTAAAAACCACTGATGTCGACGTTCCACAACGGTTACAGGCTGACGAAATAATTCGTACAAATTATAACACGTAACTACCAGTATTTCTAGATATGACTACAAGTCTGTAGTCACGTCGTATCTGGATCCAATGAATCATAATCACGCTGCACGGGATATGGAGATCAATCAACTCAGCCTATCGCAGTCCACTGCTGGAGATAGGCCTCTCCCAGACTGCGCTACAATACCCTGTCCTCTGCCTTCCGCATCCAGTCTACGCCAGCCACCTTCTTTAGGAGATAATGCACCTATAAATAGTGAAATTATTCTCCTATCAGGAACGATCTAGTACAAATTTGTACCGCTTGCAGTACACATGTGTACCAGTTCGTCCTAATACAGTTAACTATAGAATATAGTTCATTTAAGACGTGATGATTCTGACTATGATAAGATGCTAAATCTCCTGTAGATATGGGGAATATAAAATGATAAAGTCTACGTCTCTTCATTCCATTGTAGACCTCATGCACTGTTCATCAGACAAGATCTAGGTTAGGAGAGGAAAACAGCGACAGAAAATAAATTTTGCGTTCAAGGTCAAGGTCAGAGTCAAAGCATTTATTTCAAATAGGCACATAAAAGGCACTTTTGAACGTCAAAATTTACCTTAAAATAGAATTGATTCTACTCGCCCCTTCCAAAAGGTAGTTTTCGTGTAGAGAAGAATGGGCAAGAAACTCCACCGTTACTTTTTTAACGCGTTGGTCAACAAATGCTGATTGCATGTTGCGTTTTCATACCTTTCCCTTCCAACTGACAATTCTGATGATACTGTTTCAAGCAGCACTCTTCCCTGAAGTTATTACGTCAGAAACTGCAGGATATGATCTGATCCAATAACGGCCTTTTATCGGGTACTCTTCAAATCCAGAAAAACCACCTACTTATAACTTCTTATCATTAAATTGACAATCTGAATTAATATTGTTCAGAATCGGATCAACAATCATGTTTTACCTTGCATCATGCCAAGATCATGTCCGTAGGAGTTCATCGCCACGCTTCCTTGTCCAAGGTCAGATGGTGATAATTGATAAGAAGTTGTTTGTGTGTCTTTACTGTTATCAGTTTCGTCACCAGCGTCTGTGTTTAGAGAAAGTTGTTTTGTTTTGCGCAAAATATACGTTCTAAACGCATTTTCGTAATCTGTGTGTACAAGTAGATAAATAGGGTTTTATCTAGTTATTTGCTATGAGGAGGTAGTGTCCAGGAGGTGATTTTGATAATGGACCATAGTTACTCGTAGTAAGTAGATTTAATAACTAAAGTATTTGATTTCTAGAAGAGCTGTCAGTCTTCCGACCCAAATCTGTCAGTCTATCATTGTTTTAAGTATTTGTTTACTTCATCATTAATAACAAAGTACCAATTATAACTAAGAAATTGATTCTCAGATCCATAAATAACAACCTGTGTATATGGGTACATCAGTTATTGAAAGCATTGTTTTATGAAATACGTCAAAAAAATAATGTATATGTTTAAATTATTTTTAAGCTACTTCAAAACATGTCAATGACAGGATAGTCAACAACATAACATCACGCCAAACCTAATAACACTTTGCCTGACCTGGAAATCAAACCAAAGACCTCATGCTCAGCAGTAGCGAGTACTACCACTAGTCCAACGAGGCAGTCAACTTAATATTAAGTATGCCTGAAAAATAGTCATTCAGCTAGCATTCAGCTGTAATAAAAAGTATACGATGCTTAGGTAAAGCCAATCAAAATTGAACCCTAGCTAACTCGTAAATTAGTTGAATTTACCGTTTATTACCGTTGGATCCCGTTTTTTGATCCCGTTTTTTAGATATTACCGATGGATCCCGTTTGCTATTTCCGTTGAATCCCATATTATAACAACATGTGTACATTTCAGAAGAAAAGTGATTTACCTTTATCAAACACTAAAAAGAGATTATTTTTAGTGGGTTACCCGGAACCGAACTAGTTAGATTAGGTTAATTATTAAAAAAAAACAATGTTAGGTTAGGTTAGGTTAAAACTGTGACCCCTACGCACGAGCCGAGCGAGCGAAGCGAGCGGTGCCGCGGCAGCGGCCGGCGAGTGCCAGAAACGACTAGATTATATAGAAAATGAGTTGTTTGTGAAATAAATAGTATACGAAACGTTGGTTGTAAACTAAAAATTTGTCAATGGAGTTTTGGTGAAACATTAGTGAACCCCTCATTTTATTATAAACAATTTTGTTGTTGAAAGTACCCGCATTCATATTTTTTTAAGCATTCGGGATCCAACGGAAATACTTTTCGGGATTCAACGACAATAAAACGTAATTATCTTGCATTTTTTAAATTCGGGATCCAACGGAAATACATAATAATGTTTTGCGGGATCCAACGCCAAAAATATTAAAATAGGATTCAAAAACGGGATCCAACGGTAATAAATCGAATTTACGCTGCAGACATTTATAATCAGCTGATTATGGATCATCATGGAATAAGTCCATAATCGGTCAAGTCCTGACGCAAGAAGACTCTGATATCCTAAGGTCACATTGTGTATTTCCAGAAAGTAGCAAGGATGACGGCAATGACAATAAACTGACGTCTGACGTGACGCGTGACGTCAAATTGTCAGCAGAAGTAATCGAGGTAGAAATAAAGTAAATATTTTAAGGCAAAAGGTGGATTTTGACGATTATGAGTCGTAATGTAGAGGGGCTTGTGGCTAAGAAATAATAGCCGCACGAGTCGATCGATCAGGTTAAGTTACGCTTGCCGCGGTTGGTCCGT
Source organism: Amphipoea oculea (assembly GCA_945859645.1). Lineage (NCBI taxonomy): Eukaryota > Metazoa > Arthropoda > Insecta > Lepidoptera > Noctuidae > Amphipoea > Amphipoea oculea. Next base: position 1,530,330 of record OX243878.1, on the reverse strand, counting down.
GGATGGGTGACCATCTTTACATACCAAGATCCCTCCGTGCCTCGGAAAGCACGTTAAGCCGTTGGTCCCGGCTGTCATTCGTAGATCTTTGACAATCGGTACGGGTCGTCAGAATACCGAAAGTTTGATAACCAGTCTATGCCAAGGGTATCATATTACGGTTCAAGTAAAATACTGGTATTCAGCTGCATCCGGTTAGACTGGAAACCGACCCCACCAAAGTTGGGAAAAGTCTAGGCAAATGATGATGAGTCGTATTGTATTCACCAGGGTCAGACTAGATTTTGATGATATGTAATAAATCACCAAGGTCAGACTTGATTTTGATGATCCTGTCTAGCGTTAATAAAGGCTTTTGACAAAATCCTTATCGTCAATCAATAATCAACTCAGTCTATCGCAGTCCACTGCTGGGCATAGGAGCTGTCCCAGGCTGCATCATAACATCCTGTCCTCCGCCTTCCGCATCCAGTCTGTTCCAGCCACCTTTCCAAGGTCGTCTGTCCTTCTAGCTAGCTAGGGGTCGCTCACTACACTTTTATCAATGTCATGCCCAATTACTCTGCCTTACGCAATAAACGTCCAACCAAAAGTTGTTAATACAGGGTGAAATTGAATTCATGGGCATCCTTTTAAGGGGTCATTGTACTCATAATTATGAACAACTTTTACCATGGGACCAAGCCTGAAATCGCGAAAAAAAAATCAGCTCTTCCCTACATTTTGACGAGTTATGCGAACATAAATGCAAGGAACAGCTGATTTTTTTTGCAATTTTAGGTTTAGTCCCATAGTAAAATTTGTTCATAACGATGAGTAGGTACAATGACCCCTTAAAAGGATGCCCATGAATTTAATTTCACCCTGTATATCGTACCTTAGGTTATCCTCATTTACTTGCAGTATGCTGAGTTCAATAACATCTACATCTTTGACTTACATTTTGACTTACAAAGGCGTGGCTACATTATCATTTACAGACTCTGTAATCATAATTTTGTCATTTATGATATTTGCTTGAATTCTAAAATTAAAATAAACTACAATTTTAGCAAAATGTTAGCTCTTTATAGTCGTTCTTAAGCTAAGGTCATACGATTTTAATCTCTTAAATCTACTTGATCGTGCAATAAAATTGCAAAATAAATACTAAAATGCTTTAACACTTTGCTGTGAGTGCTAAATTGCTGTGTAAATTGATGAGATAATTACTGAAACAAGGACAACATCTTTTTCATAATATTAATGCTCGTGTAAATAATATAAGTACAACGTTTTATAGAAAACTAGCAGCGTCCCGCGGTTTCAAAACTATCCTATGTCCTTTCCCAGGACTCAAACTATCTCTATACCTACCAAATTTTATAGAAATCGTTTCAGCGGTTTAGGCGTGAAAAGGTAACATACAGACAGACAGACAGAATTACTCGTATTTTCGAATTTATAATATTATGTATGGATGGGAAGCACGATGAGATGGGTTCTTGCAAATCTAATCACCCTTGCACATGTTGAATATTGCGTCTCTCCAATCAAACGCCAATTACCTGGCCTTATCATCATCAACATTTCAACCGACAGTCTTTCTGTGCTGAATATAAGCATAAAATTCGAAACACCACGCTGCGTTCCAAAACGGGCATACTGGATGTAGGAAAGAACGCTGCCAGGCTCAAATGGGATTGGGCGGGTCACATCATCAGCCAAATGCCGGAAAAATTGATATTATTATTTACTAGCTGCGCCCCGCGGTTCACCCGCGTAAATGCCGATCCTGTGGGAATATCGGGATAAAAAGTAATATCCAGGGTGTCAGCTACCTCCGCACAAAAATTTATCAAAATTGGTCTAGCCGTTTGAGCGTGAAAAAGTAACAAACATATAAAGACACACACATACACTCACAAACTTTCGCCTTTATAATATTAATGTGATGTGATGTGATAGTGTGATTAGTGTGATTCTGTAAATATGTAGGATATCGGAATCTCTTTTACACGGCATATTATAAGAAAAAAATAAAATTCTCGTAGATGAGGTCGGCGTTTCTTATCTGACTACTCTGAGAAGAAAGGTCGAAACAAACACGGAGAATCACCGCTTGGCAAAGGTCCTAGCCTATAATTTATACCTACCCTGAAAATGTACCTATTTCCAAAGTTCGATTTTTATTCCAAGACTCAATATTTCAAGAATTAAAATCATTTGCAAGACAGGTCCTAAAATCATATTGCACCATAATAATTATACCTACCTAAAACTTTCGACTGATCATTAATGCTTTTATCATATTACTAGCTGCGCCCCACGGTTTCACCCGCATAAGTTTCGATCCCGTGGGAATATCGGGATAAAAACTATCATATGTCCTTTCCTGGATCTCAAACTATCTCTATACCAAATTTCGTCTAAATCGGTTCAGCCGTTTGAGCGTGATGAAGTAACAAACATATAAACACACCCCCATAGACACACACACACTCACAAACTTTCGCCTTTATAATATTTGTGTGACATATTATATTCTAAGTCTACCTTACCATTCCAATGTTCTAAAAGGACTTCGTGTCACATACCTTCCTCTCCTCAAAAGGTCACACTCTATCTGCTCACCCCCCCTTCAAGGAAACGTCGAGAATGTGACACTAAAAATAGCTCAGATAAGCAGTGTTGTCTTATCATAGCGACAGATTGTCTGCCATTCCGATTGGCGAACGAAACACTGGCTTGTTGAGCGAGCGATAAAATTGATACGGGAATGTTACGGGCTCATATGCCTGTATATATGGTATTAGAATGTTTTGATGTCCATTTTAATATTAGTGGGATGTTTCATTAGAATATTGTTGAAGTGAAAACTTCTTTAGGCGCGTCGCGTTGGTCATTTTTTGAGATGGGAAAAAACCATTGAATTCGCGCCACTGTTAAGGTAACGACACCGTTTCGGATGTGTTCGGCTGATGTACTCCGTTTTAATGTATATCCGATATTATGTCAGTGAGTGATGGCAAAGTATTCTGTTTGTGTTTTGTTTTCACTTCTGTCGGCAATCGCGGAGTGCCACTGTTTTATTGTATTTGTATTGTCCGAATCTAACATTTTCTCTGTATCATTCCACTGCTAGGGAAAAACCTCCAACATTAATTCTAGCTCTTTCAATCCAGGGCTAAAGTAGACCACTGGTCGTTTGTTATCTTCAACTTTTTCCGCCATCTTAAAAAATCTAAAATGATTCTGTGGACTGATTAGTCCACATAACTCTACTTTTTTGTGTAGGTTCATAATCAACTTAGGTGTTGTTTAGGTAATATAGCAAAGAAAGTATTGTCGGTTATAGAGGTCTAATTGCAAGTTTAAAACCTGGTTTGATCCAATGTTACTTTTTAGGGTTCCGTACCCAAAGGGTAAAAACGAGACTCTATTAGTAAGACTCCACTGTCCGTCTGTCTGTCTGTCAGCAGGCTATATCTCACGAACCGTGATAGCTAGACAGTTGAAATTTTCACAGATGATGTATTTCTGTTGCCGCTATAACAAAAAATACTAAAAACAGAAAAAAAATATTTAAGGGGGCTCCCTTACAACAAACGTGATTTTTTTGCCATTATTTGCTCGATATTAATTTTGTACAGATAATGGTACGAAATCCCGCACGCTCGAGTCCGACTCGCGCTTGGCCGCTTTTAAATGAAATTACTATCTCAGTCAGGTAGGTAGTCGAAGACAACATTGATTTATATTGAAAAGAATTATAAAATGTCACTATAAAATTAGTATTTACTAACTCAGGCCAGTCTCGTAAAATAAAGCCACAATGTGAGCAGAAACAAATACGATATTTTTGAAGTAAAACTTCTTTACGCACGCTTGACTTGGGGAGTAAGCTGGCGAACGCGTGACGTAAGCGTTACGAAAAGTGTGATCGAGCGAGGCGAACGGGAGTTGAGTGGATGATATAACCAAGAGAAAGCAGTGCGCGCGCACATTTTCTTTCTCTCTTCCTCTCATAGCCAAATACGTTTGAAGTTTCACTTCAGTCATAAGCACGCTCGGTTTTTTTTTTCACTATCTGTCTTATTTATCTTTCTTTTGGTTGACCACCGCTAGCAGCTTCCAAAACCACATCCGAGTCCATCCACTAAATACGGCAAATCGAATGTTCAATTTGTTTATGTATATTCATGAGGACAAGGCGCTTGAAAACCACCCTCAACAAGAACATACGAAATTAATTTGGACCCACCTACTTAGCATTCATTCCGTACGAACCAACCCCCATGTTGTATTAATACAGCTGGATTAATTTACTGTAGTTGATAAAGTCTTACACTTGATTAAAGGCTGAGAAAATTTAGTTTGGCGCTCGATTTCTTAGTGAATTTTTATTGGGAGGCTGTTTTACATACTGATTGGATGTTGGATGAAATTGCTGGAGTGGATTCGTTGGAATATGTTGTGTAAGAGACTGAAAATGTTAGCTTAGTTCTGTTTCTGTATCATTGTGATTTCAGAAGGCCGATTCTCGTAATTTAAAACGTTCAAAAACTAGTCGCAGTCTCATCTCAGCGACAAACAAATGTGTAACAAAGGTTGTCTTTAAAAGATCGCTCTTATCGATAAGACCGCCCATTGTGTCACCCATTGTAAAGTTTCTATATTTAATGTCTGTAATTTATATGGTGTACATAATAAAGAGTATTCTATTCTATTCTAAATGTCAAAAAAAAATGTCAAAATGTAGGGAAATTAGAGGTGTTTTTGACAGATTGAGACTGAGATCAGACTGTGAACGTTCTTAAAATTACGAGAATTGCCCCTCAGTTCAACCACAAGTTCTACTACCGGCTAGGAAAGATTTGGACTCCTAAATGTTTTGGTCAATGATATTGTATTTAAGAAGTTGAAACAATTTGTTGAAGTGTACGAAACCCATATAGTATACTTTATTCTGAAGTAGGTACCTCTGTGTATTTTCAATTTTTAGGTATAACGGTCGGCCCAGAAAGAGATGGCTAAAAGACTTGGACGCGTACCGCATGTGCTGGTTCGAGGTGGCTCGGAAAAGAATTCCTGGAAGGATTTGGTGGAGGCCTTTGCCCAGCAGTGGGATAGAATACTATCATACTATTAGATGACACGTGGAAGAAGGATGGCATGTCATAATTATCGTGAGCGTAAAAGAGATAAGACTATACGTAACTAGGCTAATTAGCCATATTTTGACTTTCCACTTGCGGAGCGTGTATAATAATCTATCTACTCATTTTTACTTATAATGTCATTAGTTATTTATTCATTACTGTTCACTTTTGAGCTTGCTGTCGTAAGTAATAATGAACATTAATAATGAATAAGAATTACTATATAAACATAAAAGTCATTACTGATCCTCCAATGTTTTCATAATATATTTTCTTACTTAAGATCTCGCGCTACTCCAACAAAATCCAACACTATAAATTATTTAAATTCATTTCTACCTTCAAAAAGCTCGGGATCAACACCCCACCTTTCTTCCAACTTTAGAGCCGAAAAGTACATCGTATCGTAAAACAGGGGCTTCATCAATCAAGTTAATTAATATGTAGGTAGGAGGAAAATATTTAGGTCTGTAATGTAACAGATAAGAAGCTTGCGCTAGCTTCTGAATACCAAACAGTGTTTAGCATTCACGGCAACCGCTCCTAGATATCGGACGTGATGAAAAAATACGCTGTGGCGATGGTCGAGCCGATTTCAATTTGTATTTACCAGACAATCGTTTCTCGTTGTTTTAGTGGCTTTAATGCTCCAGCAGGACTTTTTTTTTCTTTGCCACATTTACGGGTAGTTGGAATGTGATTTCTGGTTTTAGGGATGCCTTTGATGTATTGTGGCGGGTTTCGGGTAGCATTGGATCTTGTGGGTTCAGCTGATTGATTGATTTGATTTCGATGTGTTGGTTGGATATTCGGGTCTTTATTTTTTCTGTTAAGGATATATTCTTATTGTTTTTTGGGATTTGAATTGTTTTGGTAGAAATGTTACTATTTAAATGTAGTAGTATGAGAGGTTTCATTTTTTTTTTCTTATATATCTATGTATTTTTTTCTCTATTTCAACTACAATGATGTTTTGATGGAGAGCCAGAGACGATAGTTTTATTTCTAACTAGCTTCTGCCCGCGACTTCGTCCGCGTGAAATTTCACCCTCCCCCCATGCACCCTCTTAGGGGTGGAATTTCGAAAAACCCTTTCTTAGTGGTCACCTACTCTTCACATAGAACGCATAGAAATTTCATGTCTCTAGGACCAACGGTTTAGGCTGCGCGGTGATATATCAGTCAGTCAGTCAGGACTTTGTACTTTATATATATAGATTCTCATATTGTTTTGTTGGTTGGATCGAGGTGGCCCTGGAAAAGGATGCTTGGAAGAATTTGAGAGAGGCATTTGCTCATCAGTGCTAACATAAATATCATTTTATTCCCTCACGTGAAGAGAAACCTCATTCATGCCAACAATAATTGCGCTGTATTCAAATAAATAATTTCTGCCTGAATAAATTGTACCTTCGTAAACATATTAACTTACCGTTTACCTTGTTTAAAAGATAACAATATTGTTTATATAGGATAGCTACTTCCCTCTCAGCAATAAATAACGCCAGTATGTTTCTTTTTCCTGTATTTAATTTATTTAAAAATGAGTAAGCTTATGCCTTTTGATGTAACTTCAATACGTTACAGACGTTAATTGAAATGATTGCTGCTACTTTTATTATATTGTGCAAGTTATCTCTTACTGAACAGAGTCCTTTTATCCGTAGTGATAAGAGCCACAAGAATATATCACACTAGCTGCGCCCCGCGGTTTCACCCGCAAAAGTCTCGATCCCGTGGGAATATCGGAATAAAAAGTATCCTATGTCCTTTCCCGGGACTCAAACTATCTCTATACCAAATGTCATCTAAATCCGTTCAGCGGTTTAGGCGTGAAAAGGTAACATACAGACAGACAGACTTACTTTCGAATTTATAATATTAGTATGGATTAATATGTAGCATTCTTCGTTACACTGGGCACCCTTGGTGGATCACGGCCCACTTTGTCTCATAGAGAAGAGGCCTGTGTCTCAGCAGTGGGAACATTATAGGCAGATTATTCTATTCTTCGTTAGACAATAATTGTATGGTCATAATCAGTCCGGTCGTCAACTTTTCAAGGTCGTTCATAAAAGCAATAGCGAGAAAGGCATGTATTTCATCTGTAGTCTAAAATATAATACCTTTTGCTTCCCTCGCGTATTAAATTTACAACGTACCATCAAACCCACATTTGTTTACCTCCCATTTCGTATACGGACACATCTCAGGTCATTCCATACCCATTACGTGAAACCATTAAGTCAAAATTAAAGCCATCCGCGTACATTTCAACATTATAATTTTGAGGGCATTGCAAAATTGCTTCAAATATGATGACGTCATCAAAAATGAGTAATGATCCGTCTAATGCGCTGTGGCATACGAAATTAAAGCTATAAATTTGAATAACATGATGATAGGGCCCTCGGCCGAGGCCTTATTTGTGAGACCTCTTTAATTAAATTGCATAAGGGAGAATTTAATATGCTCTAGTATTGATAATCCCTTAACATTACCATTCAGCTAAGTGGACCTGAGACTAGATCGTACTATCTTGGGTAGTGACGTAAAGGTGACCCAAGGGATTATATTGGGCCCTTACATTCTAGAATTAGGTATAAATTTAGCCCGGCCTATCGTCGCTCACTGTCCCTCAGTATAAGATATTGCCAAAGCCCTGTTTATTGATAACATCGTACTGAAATACGAACTCTCTCTCTTTATTTATGGAACTAAATTGCTAATAGGTTTTGCTGGTTTGACCTCATCCATTTTTTTACCATCGTGTTTAGTATCCATTACATTTTATTGTTTTAGAAATATCTCTCCGTTCAATCGTGTTAATATATCAGTGCCATAATTCTAGTACCTAGATAATAATATGTTCATGTCTTATTTACATACATAACATCACGCCTGTAATCCCAGAAGGGTTCGGCAGAGACTATTGTACGGTCCGGATTTCACCAATTACGTTTAAGTTTCATGTAATAGCGTCTACGACGAGCCTATTGCCATCAACCAGGCGCGAAACCAGACTCCAGACAGCTATTGAGAAATTCCTGACGGAAAAACCTAGTAAAACTTCGGCTGACCTGGGAATCGAACCGAGGACCTCATGCCCAGCTTTAGCGCTTGCGACTAATAGACTAACAACTTATACGTATTTGTTGTCTTGTTTATTTATACTTACTCTCATTTTTTAAAAAGAACCGGAGTTACCGACATAGCTTGCAGAGTTAGCAAACTGAAGTGGCAGTGGGCTGGCCATGTCTGTCGAAGGACTGATGGCCGGTGGAGCAGACGAGTCCTGGAGTACCTGGAGACCGCGTACCGGCAAGCATAGTGTGGGACGCCCCCCAGCTAGATGGACGGACGACCTAAAGAAGGTGGCTGGGGTAGACTGGATGCGGAAGGCGGAGGACACGGTGCTGTGGCGCAGTCTGGGAGAGCCCTATGTCCAGCAGTGGACTGCGATAGGCTGAGTTGATTGATTGATTGATTGACTCTCATTTTTTAATTGATTTTAGTTTAGTTTAATTTTTAGTTTTTGTTTTCCTGTCTTGCAATAATCGCTATATACACTTTGAAAATGTCGCAACTCTGACTCCCAAGATACAGGAAAATGCCTATTTTGGGGTCACCGTCTATCCCATTCTTGTAAAAATTGTGATTAACAAATAAATTTTGAATTTTACTTTGTAATACTTATGTTTCAGGAAGATCTCATCATGGTCCACAGCAGATATAGGCAGCAGGCAATCAGCTCCCTCCATGTTGTACCAGCAGTTTTCAATCTTCTGCATTTAGCTTACTGGAGTTATTATCTTCAAGTTTTTTTAAATATTTACTTTTTACTTGTTCTTGCAGAACCCAGAATACCTCGGCTCACTATATTTTTATATAAGTGTGTGTGTGTGTGGGTGTATGCGTGTGTTTATGTAAGTTGTGGCACTTTTTCTGTTGTGTTTTTTGTCTTTAGTATATTATATACTCATAGTAATCAATTTTATGTTTAAAGGTGATTGGGGATATTTTCAATAAAATTCGGGTTATTTTTTAAAAACTGAATGTTTTACTTTACGATATATAATAATTATATGTTCATTGAAACAAATTACAAATACAAAATTTACACAGTTTGTCTTATGTATTAATCAATAACTACATTATTATTTAATCGTACCTATCATTTAAAAGACTACTCATACATTTTATGTATATACCTAAAGATACAGTGACAATAATTTATACAACGGATGAGGGGAAAACGATGTTAAAAATATGTCTTGTATGAAAACTTAAACATAATAGAACTCCTAAATTATTGGACAAAGATGAATAAAATGTACCCGTCTAGGGTTAATTACTTAAAGATAAACCAAACTGATCTAATATGTACAATCTTTAAAACCAATGTTACAAAAAAAAAGTTGAAAACAACAGTTTCCAATTTTTGGTAAGCCGAATGTTTTATCGCTACATACAAAGAGATCCATCGGTAACAGTGTTGAAAGAGCTTCGTATTTTTTTGGTATAAATTGAATAACACAAACTAATAATCAGGTATCAGGGGCCATTGATGATGAAGGTTCGTCTTATCAGACTAGAATGTCTCGGAAAAATGATGCAGCTTCCGACGAGGCCAAAAATATTTACAAGTCCAATGGCAAAAGCAGGAAAATGAAAACATCAGTCCAATCCTTAGCGATATTTGTTAAAGCCATGCTTTCCAGCATCGTATTAAGTTTGGCATTGTACACCAAAGCATATATTCCGAGTGTATACATGCATCTACCTTAACATTATTTGTTAAAATTTAATGGACCATTTTTTGTTCCTAATTTGTTCAAAGTAATTATATACAGTAAATCAACTTGAAACTTTCAATTCAACAATTAAGGACAGAGTCAATCGCACAAGCAGCTTTCGTTGCGATTGTTGGACAATACATATATAATTATATAGAGCAGGCGTATCCCCCTGGATAAAGAATTCGTTAACACAAAAATCGCATCTTACAGTAACATTTTCTTAATCATTATATTTTATAACTATCAACTTTACTCTTATGTTAGTTCCTTGATTCTTGTTGTGCGAAATTTTCGTTATTTTTTATTATTATTCTTGTTTAATTATTAATAGTTATTATAGATACCAATAATTATGACACACTCTACTATAACAACGAATATATGCGTACTACTGTCTGGTGATAATACATTATTGTTTATATTGAGTTACAGACACCAATTATTTTCTATTTAATATTAATGAAGTGCGTGAGGAATGAGAAGGGAACAGAAGATTCGTTGTGTCTTGAAATATTTCGAAGCAAATAGGTTTAGGGACATACAACTCTAGTTCGTGACCATTGGTTGTAGCATTAACTGCGACCAAATAAACAACATCGTTGTCAAGTTGGCCGTATTCTATAGTCTTAAATGTGGACGCAATATCGAAGAGCATCAACCATATTAATTTCGTCTTAATGACCAAATTCGTCTCAATGTACAAGATATTTACAAAGGCCAGGTTATGGTCTAGAGAAAGTCCTTATTTAAAACTTGAAACTTTCCCATTTGTTTCGAAACCGAAGGAGAGGTACTAAGATAGAATATGCTTATAATAAATCAACAATAGCGTAGATACATATTATACAGAGATATAATTACGATCAATTATTTTTTTAAACAACGTAACGAGAATATCAACTTTTCAGTTCTGTGAATGATTTCACTAACATTTTAATCGCATTTAAAGATTATTATAACCAATTCTTATGATACAAATGAATCGCAATATGTCCGCCTGCCAGGTTATATACATCTAGTCGGTTCAAAGCGAGATTGTAAGCTTAATTTCATGCGATCTCGATAAATTGATACACAACAATATTGTTACTTATACCACGGTCAGACAACTTGGTTATTTCTACAATTGACCAGACAACACGCGAAATATACTATTCATTTCTGCACAATACCCAGTGGCTTCGTAAAACTTTTGTATCTGACCGTGATATACGTACTTAATATATAAGTATATAATAATTACATATATAGCCTACAACAACTACGTCCTTTATGATATTTTTACTTAAGACGTTTTATATACCCTCTAATTTTTTGTCACAGTGTCGCTTTATTTTGACTTCATTATTATAAACATTTTTTTTTTTCAATACTTACTTACATACCTGAGATTAAAACATACTTCCATGGTATTCATTAAAAGAATTTTAAGGCTAAGGAGAGAGGAAGCCTTTAGCAAAGAATTTTGAAGAACATTGTCCAAGGAAGGCAATGATAATCTTAGGGACATTTATACATCTAAAATACATAAATGAAAACTATTAAACCCTGATAATTCCAATAATTATTGAAAGAGAAGCGCTAATTTACAACATTTTAAATTCGATGTTGCATTATAATTAATACTCTCGGGGTTTTTGACAACTCCCCCACTAATAAAAATCATATTTACAGGATTTGTACAGCGGCTTTGCAAACGAACATTATTAAAATAACTTTAAAATTCTGTGGAAAATCGCCCCGTTTCGAATCAAAATTAAATACTTATTGCTTCATTTTGTTTTACACAAGCATAAAATGCGAAAATTAATTTTCTGTCGAAGCACAACGATTTTGTAGCGGAATATTTTCAATATTGAATATTACAATTTAAAATGGTAATTGAATATCTTAAATTTCTATGCCTATTGTTTGAAAACGACAGATCGACTTACAATTTTTATTAGTAGCAGAGAATTATACTAATTTGAGCGTGATGCCACTAATCGTAGACATATTATATTGCTTTCAATCGTTGATTATTGGTAATGAACCCCATTATATACCTATATGGAAAGTTACATAAAAGAAAGTAAAAATATAGCGACTTTCAAAACAAACAATATAAGGAAGTCCGCAGAAAAACTTACAAAAGATAAAGCAGAAAGTAATGACACTTTATTGTCAAAGTTGACGATACGGAGGGACTGATTGTACAGTCAAAATATAAACCTAATGAAATTCCTCATTCGACATTTATACTTGAAGACTTCTTTGACATCAATCCTTTAAAAAAACTAGCAGAGAAAGCATCCAAAACAAGCACATTTTGTATGCTTAAAGAATAAAACATTCCACGAAAATACCTTTGAAAGAAAAAAAAAATTCAAACACCTGTGTGGCTTTAAAATTTTATCACGAAACTATTTTATTAGTTGCATACCATTTAACGACCTATGACAATCGTCCTGCGAAATCAAATTGATTTCGTTAACAAGGAGCAGTGAAATAGTCACGACAAAATTATTTAAGACAATGGAGTGATAAACAACAAAAATGCTCCAGAAAACAATGAATTTCGACAAAATTCAAATCTTCTGAAAAAAGGAATGATTGAAACAAAATCATGAAAGGCTACATGAAAAATCTTTTACGGCAATTGCTGATAAAGATAAGGAATTCCATTAGATCACATACGAACGAAGCAAAATGAGAACACAAAATGCAAATCTGGCATCGAATAATATAATCTTACAATATCTTTTATACAAGTTTTGTCCATTAACAGCGTCTAAACACTACGCGCTTAAAATACTTGTTTGAGCATCACTAAAATAAGTATTACAAGAATTTTCAAGTTTTTTTTTTTTCATTAGGCACAAATTTATTTTTCGTCCTTTCTTATATAATCGCCCTACGACACACAAGACAGATATAGATAACGCTTTATATGCACTTTCCTAATTTAAATGGTTTTCATAGACACTTACTAATTAATACATGAACTTTTTTACATATATAATATATTATATAAAGAATATAATATAGGTAAAGCATTTTCTTTCTTACCTAGAGCACAACGGATCCCTTATATTTTTTGAGACACAGAAGTATCTACAAATATTGTTACAATTTGAAAACAGGTATATTATGTAGAAGGGTTATCTATCTTAATAATGAATGAGATAACATTCCTTTGAACATTATCCCTTAACTGACACGATTTTCAATGAATTGACAGATTTTTTAGCAAAAATTTTTCCTTTTTTTTTTTCTTTAAATACAATTTGTTTAGCTTATGCTCTGCTGTGGAAACCGGAATCAAAATGGATTTTAATTTCATATACCTAAAATATTATGATTTGATTGTTATTTTTGGCTATCTAATCCTGAAATATTCTGACTATCTATTATAACATTGACAACAATTTTGTAAAATGTCCGCAGTCCGTATTCCACAGCAACGCAAATATCAAAAATATGTACGTATTTTTCCACAATATAAAATGTTATGCCCAGTATTAAAAATTAACAAAAAAATAAAAGAGTTAGAGAAGCTAGCGCTGCTAAAACTAATCTACGCGATATCAGTCTCCACTAGAACCTTATAATTTAGAAAATCCATAAAGTAAATCACAGAGTTTGAATTAGCAAAATATTTTGTGTTGAAAACAAACAATTTGTTGACCCACCCAATATAATATTTCTTTAGAACCCACCGTCTCGCGGTACAACGCATTCCAATTATTGATATGTATCTTCTATAGACGTTATTGTGTTGTCAATGTAGCGAGAAGAGTAACAAAACGAGAATTGAAAGTGTCCCTTCACGTCGATCCATAGGTGCCATCATGCTTTACAATATAATTTCATACCTTACCATTGAACAAGTATTACCTTACCTTACGAATCCTAACTTACGAGACCGACTCGAAACATTTAATATAAATCAGACAGTGGGCCCCTACCGCCGCACTCCTACAGGGAGAGCGAGACACGCGTAGCGGAAGATACGGTATACACACAGCAGCGACAGAAGTGAAGAAGTACGCGGGACTCGCTCCGGTGACAAACTAACTTGGTAGGGGCCCACCGCATCCAACCAAGACAAACACTTACTCCCGCACACCGAAATTCTTCCAATGACATACCGATCAGCTTCCAATAGTAAAATAATAATGTTTAACTATCTCTACGTGTGCATCAAAGTATAAAGTGAACTTACGTACAGGATATACGAACGCAAGACAAACGACTATAACTAGTCTTATTTTTCTATTACAAGAAGAATGATACATATTATTATTTCAATCTAAGACGTTTCAAATAAAAAGACGACCCTTAAAAGTACAAATGTTAATAAAAATTAAAAAGAAGGTGTGACGTAGAATGCAAACTCACGATTTTAGAATGCACTAGAAGCCAAGTCGTGTAATGTACACGAACAGAATACGGCGCGACAACGCGATGCGAGCGCGCGGGGCGACCTGACTGGCCCGTGGCTAACTGACAGGCGACGGAGAGCAGACGGATTTAATTACTGAGATGCGTCTGAGACGTGTCGTTTGGAAATTACCTCCATTATGTGTCGAAACCATAAATTTAATAACGAAAGCAAAACGACAAAACAAGAACCAACTCACAGCCTACGTTTATAAAACCCGATGCCGCTTCCTAGACGAAGCGTCGCCGTTATCGAAAATGAAACTGTAAAACTAAACGATTAAAGTAACCGTACGAACCGAAGAGGAACGCGACCGTGAGGTCGGTTGTCAAAACAATTTTCACCCTCGATCCTTATTAAATAACTTTGTACATTAAATCCAAATGTCGACACGTCATTTTGGATAGGCACTCTCTAGGCGGAGCGGCGAGCGGTCGCCGCGTCGTCGGCCTCCGTAGGGCGGCCCGTTGGCCGACCGCATGAGATCAGTGGAACCGGCCGGCAGCGGCCGTGGCGACCCGAACACCGCTCTAAGACGACGTCAGATACGACGAGAACGTGTGGTCGACCCAGTCGCCCGCTACGCCGATCTCGCTTAGCATGTCCGATACGTCGGGCGTGCACGAGAACTCGAAGTGCGACCCCGACGACGACGACGCTGTCTCAAACGAGTCAATGTCTGTCGTGAGGGCCTCCAGGTCTACCTCGCAGTCCGCAGGCAGCGGCAGCAGGTCCGTGATGGAGTAAAGATCTGTTAGGTCCGCTTGCTCGCGACGATTGTGATCTTCGTAGAAGCAAGCTGACTCCGGGGAGTCGGGCGAGCCCGCTGGACTCGCCGGCAGCGGCGGAGGCGCGGGAGTCTCCATGGGTACACTCGGCACCGATGGAACAGGTCTCCTCCGCCTGGCAACGCCCTTGTTGTTGTTGGAGTCCGCGCGCTGCTTGCGTTTTGGCTTCGTCACGCCTCCGGTCTTGGGCCCTGACCTATCTGACTTGGCGGTCTTCTTGCGCGGCCTGTACTTGTAGTCGGGGTATTCCCTCATGTGTAGCTGCCGCAGCCTCTCCGCCTCGTCGATGAAGGGCTGGCGCTCTTCGTCGTTGAGCGTCTTCCACACGCGGCCGAGGTTCTTGGAGATCTCCGCGTTGTGCATGTCTGGTGTCTGCTCGCATATTTTCCTGCGCTCTATCTGCGACCAGACCATGAACGCGTTCATCGGCCTCTTTATGTGGTTTGGGTTGTTCTTCTTTGTCTGTGAACAAGGGAGAAAATCATGTTAGTCGAGATCACGTTTTTAAATTTTACAGGCAATTTGTGCCCAACTATAATGTAAATTCGCGTTCGAGGTGGAAAATCAACGTTATCTGTTTAATTGTGGGAGCACTATTATTATTTCAGGCATGTCCGATTCGCGGAGCCGGGCCACGTCCAATTAGTATGCAAGGTGGTGCAACATTAACTCAGTGTCCTTACTATTAATGATATTGTTATCATAGGAATTATTATTATTACAAACAAGTCGAAATCTCTAACAGTGTACACAGTTATTGCGTTGTTATGTCGGTTTGTGTATGTTTTGTTCAAGTTAGTGAAACATATTGAGTTTACCAGAGTTTGCCCTGATCAAGATTAGTTTAGTTACTTTGTATAATATTATGGAACTAGATTAGCATTCAAACAGATTTTGTGTACGTTAGTTTATGTTCTCACGCGACTATACATCTGTTGATAAGGCAACCAAAACCTACACGAAACACGGACAAAATTCAGCGCAATTAGACCAAAAACAGTCCGCGATAACGTCTGCCACCAGTGACCCCATTTGAAATTCTATTTGAAACGATAGCTCCAACTGGAGCTATAAAACGTTCAAGTGCAATAAACATTTCCGTAATTTGCTTAAACAAAACATTGACAAACGAGGATGTATAAGGACGCAGGAAGTTATTATCAAATCATGTAGGAAGTGATCTGAGGACAGAAGCCGGTAGTGTCTCCTTGGTGACAAGCGTTCGACTTTAGGGAAGATGTTATAAGAGCGGAATAGAATCCGAGCCTCGTGGAGTGAAGGACCGACTAATAATAATATTAATCCTTCAACGTATACAATTTAATTATAAATAAATATTGCTCGTCCTGTCAGGCAAACAAGTATACACACAGGAAATGAAGCGGTCTCTTCAAATAGAAAAGTGACTACATTGAGTGAGTCAAACATTGAGTGAAGGTTATCTTAAGAAAGCTGCTCCGTCAAGGCTAACCTAACCACCAGATATCAAGAAATTAACAATGCAAATGCAAAAGAACTCTTCCTTATAATCAAATCTTTGCTAAACCACGCCATCATTCGACCTCGGATCCGTAAACCCAACCTAAACCGAACCACTTTCATTGAGCGCGACTCGACAAAAAGTTTTTTTTTCCAAACTTATTTATATTCAAGACAAAAAAAGGGTTTGCACGATAGCAACTAAATCAAGTTCAGAACACCCACAGAGTTTCAAGGTGAACTGAGGAGGCAGTTTTTTGCGGTCCGCTATCCAGGTTGAAAACGCAGTTATTACCGAGCCGAGTTTTTTGGGCTCCTACAATTTGTTTTAGGCCAGAATTGCAACGGCTGTGACTGGATTAATCACGTGTTTGGTGTTCGTGACCAGTCTGTTGCTAGGCAGTTTTTTTCCTCGTTTCCGTACGGTTTTAAGTTTTGCTAGTTAGTGTTCGTTTATGTATTTTCGGTTGTTTGAAATTATACTTCTTTTAGCAGCCATTTTGGGATTCGGGAACTTTTTCACCAGTTGATCACGAGTGAGTTAAGTGAGCCGAAAGTATCCTAGTTTTTGCTGCAGTATTATTGACTCTATTGTAAAATCCTGAGCATTATGAACGGATGCACGATATTTGAACTTCAGATTTAAGCATAGTGGAGCCAATCATTCAATGACATTGATGAATCATGTCTGTCTCAGTAAGAGACATAATGACAGGGACCGTGCCCATTTTTTATAGTCACCGTTCAATGCATGCTTAAAATACAATAATTTTCGCATGTGTTTTTTGTATTTATTAGTTACATATCCCGGCTTTGAATCCTATTCATTAAAACAAAGCGTTAAATACGTTTTTACCAATTGGATAGCATTTAAAGCAGTAGTTCTTTTCAACTGAACTATGGCAAATAAAATCAATAATTCATTAGAAATAAACGTTGCAGCATTTTATTAATTCTATTGATATTATTGTTTGAATTGCTAGTTAGAGATATATAATTTCTCAATAGGTACCTAAAACATTATTGTATTTACCATGAAAACAGTTTTCAGTAAACAAACGCAGGCCTACTCGTGTATTAAAGTTAGTCGAGAAAGGACAGCTGAACGATTAGACTTTAGTGAGTAACTACAGTATAACTAGAAAAGGAATCATTTAATGACTGCAGTAGTGGAAGTAATTGAGTAAATTATTGGGTTTGCTTGCAAGGAATAGCCTGTAATTGTGAATTGATTGAACTCAAGTTCTTTCTAGACAGTTGCAGTGTTGGAAAAAGTTTTTTTTTTCTATTTTATTGCAAACATTTTTATGCAAGATGATTACTTTCCCATGAAAATAATACTTAACGTTTCTTTTCACTGTTGTCATTCCTTTTAATTTCTTACTTAGAAAATAAACTTTTATGCTAGAATTATTATTTTTTTATATTGATTCGCTTTAAGAGACCAGCAGGACTGCCTTTGAATCAACATTCGACAATAAACATCAAGACGTGTTATGGAAATTCGTATGCAAAAAAAAATCATTAACATATTTACTCATAATAAAGCTTATGTTTTTCTCATATTACCTGAGATACCAACGCTAAACTTCCTGGCATATTATTTACTATAGCTTGCCCGGAAAAGGTGCGTTCAGTCCTTGTATCTTTCCCTTTTTGTATTTTATCAGTGTTTGCGCGATCTAGGCTTTAAACAACACGTGTACTGCACGTGGACGTTGCAAAATTATAGTGTTTTGCTAGCCTTCCTTTTATGGTAGAAGTGTTGCTATAGTTTCCATAGATTGTAGGTATTCAATAGTGAAGTATTAGATACTTGCCCCCTTATTCATAAAACTTATCAAACCTATTTTAGTTAAAATGGGGTTTGTCTCTTTCTTACACACAGAAATGACAACGTGACAGATAAAGACAAACGTTCTATAAACCTATTTTAGCTAAAATAGAGATAAAATAGGATTATGAATAAGGGGGTTAATGTTTTAATATAGAAAAATAGCTGTGCACCGCGGTTTCACCCGCATAAGTTTCGATACCGTAGGAATGTCGGGATAAAAAGTAGTTCTATGTGTTAATCCTAGTTATTAACTATCTGTGGGCAAAATTTCATCCAAATCCGTTCATTAGTTTTTGCGTGAAGAAGTAACATACAAACACACTCACAAGCTTTCGCCTTTATAATATTAGTGTGATAGAAAAATTTACCATCGTATTTTATGTTATGTACAAAATTTGTTTTCACTTCTCATGCTCTAAAAGTCCGTCTTTATGTTGTGCTTAGGCGACATAAAATCGCTTTTTATGTTCTAGTGCATAAAGTAATTTTTTTTTCTAAGACTAAAGTAATCTGGCCCAACAGCCACACGCACAATAAAACTTCGCAGATTAAAGTCGTGATTTATTTCATTTTCTTTAATTTATACCACTTCCGTGTTTTCTATCGTTATAATTTAATAAAATCAGGTAAAACAGTTGTCATTTATTATTTAAAAAGGCAAAGAAACGTTTTAATTTTTTGGCAGTATGAAGTAGGTACCCAAGTCGAATGACAAATGTTGAAAATTAAAAAAAAAACTTTTAAAAAGCTTCGTGGCGGTATTATCTGTGGTGGCGGGAATTAGCTATGGATGCAACAAACATTTTTGATTAATTATGTACTGTATACTTTATGCCTGTTTCATTTTCTCGCAATCGAAGTGAAAAGCAGAGTGTATAACTCAGGCATAAACGAGCCATTTTACCCCTCGACTTAACTATCCCGTCTCGGGGTAAAATAGCTTCTTTTATGCCTTTGTTGTACAATCTACTATTATATTGCGTAGTGAATGGATTAAATCAATAAAACTATTTTAATTTCGAACATCACAATTATTCTAATTTTGATCTTGCATTACTGTCCAAATCAGTGTCTATCCTCATTCTAATATGATTGCTGTTGAGTTGCTGCCATTGACAAGTCTGTCAAAATTACAATGATCTTTATACTCGTTATTATAAGGTTGCTTTTGAGTTGCTGCTGTCAAGAAGTAAAAAAATTGTCAGAGGACTGCATTTTGACTTCGAACATTTCGTCCGTTTTTTTTTCGATGAGGTTAAAAGCGTAAGAAGTTTTTTTATACCTGGACAGGAGCATGCCAAATTATCAATACGTCAATCACTAGTAAATTTCATAATTTTATTACCTATCATCCATCATCAAATAACACATTACACTGAAATATATATCACATTACTATACGGAACATCCTGTATCAGTTGGCAACACCATATGTTTATAAGTCGCTTATTATTGTAAGCGCGTAGAGCCGACTCTACAAGGGCATCCAGTTAGTTTCCTGGATAACTAGAGATTGCTCTACCGTAGCTCTATATATCAATGTCTGACAAATCGAGAGTTTAGGTGACCTTAGCTAAGAACATTCTGTTTTTATGTTATTTATAGATGTAGTTACTGTTATCCTTTCTCTTGTACAAGTTAAACTAGTATATTTATTTAGATTATTTACTGGTTTAATATTAATTTACTGTAGACCACACCGATGACCTGAGGGGCACTTATCGTAATTTTAAGAACGTTCACAGTCTGATCTCAGTCTCAATCTGTCAAAAATACCTCTAATTTCCCTACATTTTGACAAGTTTTTGACATTTGTTTGTCGCCGAGATGAGACTGCGACTAGATTTTAAACGTTTTAATTTACGAGAATTGGCCTTCAGGTAAAAGCTACAGGAATCCGCTGGATATGAGTATCCAGCCGCCAGAACCGGTCAAAGTGGCGGTGCTTGCCCATGACGTTTTTTGGCTGATAAGATGATTAATTTTACTGTAGGCTGACTTAGAGATGAGCAGACGATATTTTTACCATCGCTTGCGGAAAAAAAAAAACAGTGGCACTCCGGGAGTGCCGACAGAAGTGAAAACAAAACTCAAACAGAATACTTTGCCATCACTCACTGACATATCGGATATACATTTAAACCGAGTACGTCCCGAGGACACCCCACATCCGAAGCGGTATCGGTTACGGTAACAGTGGCGCGAATTCAATGGTTTTTTCCCATCTCAAAAAATACCTATCGCGCCTAAAGAAGTTTTCACTTCAAAAAAGGCTGACGCAGGTGCGTGGGGATTGGTACAAGAAAAGAGAGGCCTATGCCCAGCAGTGGGCAAAGTCGGGCTGTGGATGTTGATGATGATGAGGCTATCTAAGTACAAATGCAAAGATTTATAATTCTAAAATCATATTCTAGTCCGTTTCCGTAACATCTTCCTTATACGGACCATATACAACATGTAACATAATTAACGCACATCCTGAAAGTAGTTTGTTCAGAATCGTTTACTGAATTGATTTCTATCATTTTTAATATAGGTAATTTTTTATCCCAAAAATAATTAAAAGTACGTAAATTGCAGTCACACTACCCGTGTACAGTCAAAACTAACTAAAATGGACCGTAACTCAAGGCAATAATACTTTTAAAAGTGCAGTTTTATTTGTATTAATACAAATTCCGTCATTAAATACAAAATAAAGAAAAATGAACCTTATTTCAAGCAAGTTAAAAGTCTACAAATACATTTAGTAAACCGATTTAACCGCACGCACACACTAACAGGCACTGGACAAAGGACACAATAGTTAAAACAACAAAATAATATGTCATGCTTGTTTTCGTTCCCTTTCTCCTGCAAACTAAAAACCTGGGATAGAGCGGGATAGCCACCAAGACACCGCGCGGCGCGGGCGCGGCAACGATGAAAGAAAGAAAGCTAAACAATACTAGTCACGCGCGGACATTATTAGTGGAAGGACTTTGTAGAGTGTTTGCAAATAATTTTTCGCGCGCGATGTCTTTCCAATACACAAATATTCAGTACACCGAAATGGTGAGAACTTTGGCACGGTGTAGTGATAATGTGGCTCTAGCTTGCAGAACATTCAACCAAAGGTATGGTACCAGAGTAGACCGCAGGACTATGTTAGCTGCTACTCAGCGGCTTCGCGACCATGGAACGTTCCGTCCGAACACGGCCATCGACAGGGGAGCCAATGTGCGTACACGTACTCGTCTTCAAAACGAAATACTGGACTATTTTGATGAGAATCCCCATGCCAGTACCCGAGAAGCAGCGCCACGTTTTGAATGTAGCCATATGCATGTGTGGAGAACACTTCGTGGTGATAAAGAACAACCATTCCACCTCAGAAGATGCCAGGAGTTGACTCCAAACGATTACGCACCTCGCTTGCAGTTCAGCCGCTGGTTATTAGAAAATTGGCGGCGGAACATAATTTGGACAGATGAAAGTACATTCACACGTGTGGGGATGTACAATCAACACAACACACATTTATGGATGCACGAAAATCCTCACGCATGCAGAGTGGATTCCTTCCAACACCGTTTCTCAGTTAACGTCTGGGCCGGTGTCATTGGTACATACATACTGGGGCCTGTGTTTTTACAAAGATTAACAGGAGACGCATATTTACTGTTTTTACGAGAAACTCTACCTACGCTGCTAGAAGACATACCTCTTCATAATTTACAAGAGGTATTCTACCAACACGATGGTGCCCCTGCTCATTTCACTAGGAGTGTTCGACAGCACCTCGATGATGAGTTTGGAGAGCGCTGGATCGGTCGCGGCGGCCCTGTTCAGTGGCCTCCCAGATCAGCTGATTTAACGCCTCTTGACTTTTTTTTTGTGGGGACGTATTAAATCGTTAGTTTATTTTAGTGAGACGACAAGTGCCGAGGACCTAAAAAATAGGATAGTGAACGCTTTTGAAATAGTGAAAAATGACACTGAAGTTCTTTCTAAATTAAAGCATCAATTAAGAAAACGGGCATTAAAATGTATTGAACAAGGTGGTGGACATTTTGAAAGTGTGTTAAAAATACAACGTCGTATGAGTGTTTAGGAAAATTGTAAGTTAAGTATTTGATTTTTTAAATTATTGTAAATACATATCTTGACTCACATCTTTGAGTATCGCCTCTTTTTAGCAGTTTATGATTATTTACATTAGCAAAACATTTTGTAACGAATATTGCCTATTGGCATTGTATCATAATTAATAAACAAAATTATTGAGTCGACAATCCAAAGCCTGAACAGTGTGATGGAAAGATACAATAAAAAATGTAGACAATAAACAGCTCGGAGTTCGGACATCTGTTAACCGCTCTCTCGACTAGCTGCACGGGGTTTTTCCCGTTAATGTTCATATTTCTCGTAAACAATCGTGTATTGTCGCCTTTTTTCGGCACTATTAGCGACGTGTGCGACTGTGTGCGTTCGTGGATTTCTACTGTGACCACAACATTCTTCCGGAATTAGGATAACTAATTTAATAAATAATCAATGCTTAAACATGTTTAATTAAAAATGTTGTGTACGTATTATGATTATAACACAATATACTAATTGGGGTGTCTGAGGGTGTGCGTTAATTACGTTACATGTTGTAGACTAAATGATAGTTAATAATATCTATTCGCACATTAAAATCTAATGATTTATAAATCATTGCTTGGAGCAAAGATAAAACGTGGCCACTATATATACCTACGGACAAACATAAGCCTTAACGCTTCAACCACTTTTCACTCTTATGTCCTTAGTAATAAGATCGAAAAGTGGTGAACTGTAATTTTCCGCGATTCTATATACGCAACTAATGCTGTATGTATCGTTCTGACCAAGGTTACCTCACTTCCTAGTGCAGTTTATATGATTCCGGAATTTTCGCGAGCCTTCGACTCACAAGGTCGACTCGGATAAACTTTTGGAGATGATTAATAATGACTTCCTTTGAGGAAACGAATTTATTTAAATGTGACTGGTTTTTGTCTACAACTTTTTGATAGTGTAACACTGTGTCTATGTGTTAGGCGGATTTAAAGCTTATCATTATAGAGTTAAGGTTGAATTTTGCTTGTAAAGAAACTGGGTTAAATCGTTTGATCGGTAAATGTAAATACCTAATCATCGGATTACATTGATGTGGTTTATAAATAGCTTATATTTTTGTAGTAATAAATCATTTAAATCAATATTTAATCTCGATCATGAAACCTCTGCTCATTCTCATTACGTAAATGCATAAA
This sequence comes from Amphipoea oculea, assembly GCA_945859645.1. Taxonomy (NCBI): domain Eukaryota; kingdom Metazoa; phylum Arthropoda; class Insecta; order Lepidoptera; family Noctuidae; genus Amphipoea; species Amphipoea oculea. The sequence goes on along the minus strand of OX243878.1, from coordinate 1,506,581 downwards.
GAAGCGTAGAGTTCTTAATGTTATTTAATTTAAATATCATCAGTATTAAAATAATTAAAGTCCACTAAAATTACGTACTTATTGTCAGTTCAAAGTACCTTCTTCAGTTTCAATTCTATTATGCAAAAACTACCGCTTTAACTGTCACTAAAACTACCAAACTACCATTGCCGATCGTCTTTCTACCATCAAGAGTACGCTTAAAAGGAATTAATGGCCAATCAGATAAAAGCAACTTAAGATAACTACATAATGCTTACAATATTTAAATACTTCTATATACGTAAAGTCTTATCTATTTTAAGCGAAAACTGGCATTTGTTTAGCGTAAAAGCCGTATTGGCATTTCTCCGGCTAAATAGCTTTTGAAATGCCAAAATTAATGCCCGATCCTCGTATGTAAGCTGTTTATACCATATAAAGTTTGCTCTGAGCATAATACGTATTTTTATCGATCTATTAGTTTTAACGAGGCGTTCATTTGTGTAAATACCTATTTATATATTATTTAAAGCAAATTGTAACTGGAAACTACGGAAATTAATGCGAATGAGAGAGATTAGCGGCCTATTATTAATATAATTTGGTTAATTCATTTCATGTAACGTACGATTCTTCCTTAATTAGTTTAAACGCTAATTCAAAATTAGTTTGCAGAGATTAGCCCAGTGTCAGTGATAATTAATGAGTTAAACATTGTATTTCTAGTGTTGTATTGAATGCTATTATAATACCAAATGCATAATATAATTTAAAAAAACAATTAATTAGATGCTCTCGTATAAAGAGATTACATCGATGTCGTCCGCACAGTGGGCACAAAGCCGAACTCCCAGGAAATATTAATGAAGAAGATGTTCGACACTTTTGGGGCTTTTAACACGGAACAAAGAAGGCCCCATTATGGGCCCCCATTGTCGAGGGGCCCAGATGATGTCCGCACTTTGTTTGTGGATAATAGTCAAAATGAAAGTTCCTTTTTTTATTAAAATCGGACCCTTATTACTGAAGCAATTTGACTGGTTCAGAGAATACAGATTGGAATTTGGCGCGATATTGAAAGTTATTAAGTTTGATTTTATTTCGCGAGGAATTTTTGTTCTTAATAATTCTTGATTTATTTTTTATTTGGTAATGAAAACGCGTTTTGCTTTCTTTCTATGTGTTTCGGAGCTTTGAGTTGATATATTTATCAAAACTGTATTTATATTTACAATAGAGCTTAGTACTAAAGCTTAAGATAAAACGTTGTCTAGGTCTTTTGTCCTATGCTGTCTTTGACAAATAATGATAGAAACTTTTTCAGACGTTATAATTATTTATTTTCTTTTTTGGCAATTATACATTAATATTGTTAGCACTGCTGGTTTAAATTACGATCAGCAGGAAGTGTACATTGTTGATTAAAATATTAAGATTAATATATTAGCAATTCCAATTATTCTGAAAAAGTGAGGTTGGCCGAAATAAATCATTTTTGGAATGAACGGGAAGGCTTGATTAATAATGGAATTTAACATTGTAATTTGCCTTTGGTTATCTCAATAAAATATTATTTTTGCCGCAGTACAATGAAATGTCTAGTAGATACAAAACTTAATACTGATGAATATTATAGGCCTATAGACACAGTTACAGGCCAAAAAATAAAACAAATCTTTTTTATAGTTTTAAGCTGTAAAATCTAACAAAAAATATATCAGAATATAGGTTTTAAATTTAAATGTACTGGTGGAGTGGCGGCGTTGACTCGATATATGTAAAACAGGCAACACAGAAAAGGCAGGATTATGCTGGCTCTAGGAAGAGAATATAAATTGCGTATAAGTGAAGGATTGTCGCCCAACGCAACAGGGATGCATTTTATTTACTTTATGCCGACACTATTTTATACTGCCGGCTTTAGCGGCGCACAAAAGAGTTTTCGGCTTTATTTTTATGTTTTTAGGCTTACTTACGATTGTGAATCCGTTGTTTTTCATTTATTTGAATAGTTAGTCATAACAATTTTAAGTGAAACCAAAAACGTTAAAAAGAGGTTTTTCATATAAAAAAAAAAATATTTTGAATATCAAAAATTAAAATAAAAAATGAAGTCGTAAAGAGTATTTCAACGACTCATTCAGTGTCTGAGCGCGTGATTATTATGAATAAAATATTTTGTCTACAACCTAATGCTTTTACCCCACTGGAGGATACACAATTCTAGAATTTCAAGAGTCTCTTTTAACTAGTGATAATTGAAGAACTATTCAGATCGTAGAAAGATTTTAATAAAAATTTCAGCCCTTTGAGTCTGTCTATTCATTATTTTACTTAATCTCAAAACAAGGTCTCTAAGGGACACTTCGTCAGAGTGATTAGAAATGAAACTTAGTATAAAATAGAATAAGATAATGTCAATGAATCTTCAAATTGCTAATAAAACCTCACCAACCCGTCTGAAGAACATGGTGATCTATGTAAATTGCAGCTTTTCAGCATTCGAAATTCTATGGTGCCTTTTTGACAATAAACATTGGTAAAACTGGACTATGCATCCTGGAAAAACACATTCACACATTCAAAATTATTTGTCTATCTCCTAATCGTTGCTCACCCCTTAAAAGCTACAAGGGTACAAAAGAAATAATGACTTCTAAATGGTATGCTGCCATAGATGAATGACCAGACACGCGGGTAGTTCCGTGTTCTCTACTTATAAATGAAATTGATTTGCTACACTGTATCAATTTACTTACCTTGCAATCAGGAAATCATTTCCTATAAGGATTCTGTTATATTCGCTCTATGGAATTAAAGGTTGTTCAAAGCTCTTTGATAAGAGCCTTGCAATGAACCCTTAGAATACACGTTATACAGACTGGTACCTACTTACATTGAAATTAGGATTTTGTCGTGATGTCAAGCTTCCTTTTCAGTCATAGTCCCAATTTATTTGGGGTCAGGGCAACATATCGACGGTTCCCCGGCTATTTGATCTAAGCGACATTTTTTGCGAAATTGAGTTAAATACATACATATTTGAAATCAGAAAAATTCGCTGATTCCAATTATACAGGTTGAAATTGAAAACATGCGACAAATCGAAATGGGAGATTGTAATCATCATTATGAACCACTTTTACTAAGTATAGGACCAAACCTGAAATCGCGAAAAAAAAAAAACAGCTGTTCCCTACATTTTGTCGAGTTATGCGAACATAAACGTAGGGAACAGCTGATTGTTTTTTCGCGATTTCAGGTTTGGTCCCATAGTAAAAGTTTTTCATAATGATGAGTACAATCTCTCATTTCGATTTGTCGCATGTTTTCAATTTCACCCTGTATACATAACTCAAATTCGCAAAAAATGTCGCTTAGATCAAGTAGCCGGGGAACCGTCGATATATTTTCTTCCATAATTATTAGTCGTCATTTCGATAGTCACCTCGCTTTCTAGCCATATCGTCTTTCAAACAGTCCATCCATCGTTTTTTTGGCTTTCCCTTACTCTTGAAGTCATCCCAATCTCAAAATTCTCCTTTTTCCTCCGTCACATGCATGGAATGCATGTGACAGGAATGGAGACCATACTTTTTAATATTTTCATTACTGCTATGGAAATTGGCTGAAAGTTATTGAAATTTTCAAAATTTAGTTTACTTTCTCCATCAACACCATAACTATTATTATCGATAGGTAGGTACTTTAAAGACCAGAGGCCGGTCAAAACCTTTTCAAAAAATGTCCTTTCTGACCCACTTTTGGCCATAATCGTCTATTCATAAGAGTACATGTCGTGAATTTTAACAAACTTCGACCTATAAAGTGCTAACGTGTCTTAAATGTATGTAGATGTGCCACTTTAGCATGTGTTAGGGATTAGTAAATGGGACACGGTTTTATTTCTACCTATTTTGTTTTGCGACGTTGTTGGTCTGAATTTTGAAGTTTTTATATCGATGCTTGCTGTGTTTCAGACTAAAATGTTCTTTTGTCTATTTAGGGATTTGGAGTTTCTATGATAAACAGTGCTTTCTTTAAATGTCTACTGTCATAAAATAGATAACAAATAAAATCGTGTCTAGAATTTGTCGTCATACTAAATGAATTAAGCAGCTAATAGCAAAAATGAGACTGACTCAGAAAATACGTTCATTTCTGTTTTGGTAGTAAATTCCTTTTAATTAACATTGTGTTAATTTAAAGGAATTTACTACCAAAACAAACAAAATAGTGACACATCTGTGACCTACTCTTTGCCTTGTAATGTACACAAACACTATACAAATAGGCAGGCGACCATATTTGTGTGTCTACTAATTTGGCATGACCGACAGACGATTATTATTGTCTTGTTCTACAATGCTTACTTACTTGATGAATGTTCAATAAATTATAAATTAACGATTTTTGTCTGGCAACCTACTTCGGTTGGTAACACTGTTCGACTTTGGAAAATGGCGGATATTTTTGACGTAACATTCATATCGTCAAATTGGCATTGACTACTTGTTATTATTTTACAGATTGCAGCAGATGTTCTAGTCTTTCGGCTGAAATGATGATGAGCGAAGGAAATTCTCATGTTTTGCCTAAAAACCGCAAATAAGAGACGTCTTTGCAAAGCTGAGAAAAAGAAAGTTTAAAGAAAGAGATCAAGAACTTTAACCTCAAGTCATAAATAACGAAGTAAGTACATATAAAGTTAAGTCTTTACACAAATACATAAATGGATAGATCATTTGAATAAACATAAAAAAAAGATTTACTACTCAAAGCAATAATGAATCATGCTGTAAATGTTTTGATATCAACTCAAGATACAGTTGGAGACAAAAAGGTGCCAATTTGACATTCACCTCGTGTTTGTTTGACAATAGGAATAACGTTGTAAAACTAGTTTTTTCAATATGAAAATGAGTTTCACTAAAGACCTCTAGCAATCACTTTATGATTGATCCGACAGTGTGTCTTACTGTCTAACTATATAAAAATAATACTGATAGATTCAACCTAAGATCTAACCAGACAATGTCATGGATCCAGACAACATTGAATCACTACACAAACATAATCAGCCTGACAGCCAGAACAAATCACCTTTTTGACAGTACAAAAGAAATATACCCTTCAAATCTGAACTTCCACTTCATATAACTTCAAAGGGCTTGAGGCAGTTGTCCATTCGTGGGCTATTAGCGAGAAGCGAGGAGGTAATCAATTCTATTTTATTGTAGATTTTAAAGTTAAAAAGTGCCTTTTGTATCCCTATTTGAAATAAATGCTTTGACTTTGAATTTGCTAGCAACTAAAAACGAGTTGGCGAGAAACGAGCAGCGAGGATGCGACAGTGACGAGCGTTAAATAGCTGGTATGCGTATATACAGAGGCTAGCACATCAAGTTACCCCAATCTGTCAAATTTTCTCAATTGAATATGAACCTTATTATTTTGTAGTAAAGTTGAAAATCTATTAAAGAAATTTGACAGATCGGGGTAGCTTGATGTGCTGGCGTCTGTACTAAGCGTGAATCTCTCAGCGAGTGTCTTGCCCGCCGAGCGAGTGTCGCTGAGGCAAGTACTCTCTTTGATAGCTCTTGTCGCTGCGATAAACGAGTACTCGCCGGCGGAGTGCACAGTCAGCGATCAACTTTATATGTATCTCTTTTACCTACACGGGACCTACAGTATTTTGTACGGTTCTTGAGCGAGAAAATCAATGATAACTAGTCTCTTCCTCATCGGAGGCAGGACTCGTGCCTAAAGGGTCGACATATTTAACAACACGTCGGCAAAGGTAAAGATATAATGTCCTCTACAAAGGGCATACAATAAAGGTGGCAAATTCGTACGTGATTCGATCGCGGCTTGTATTAATAACAATGAATGATTTTTTAGCGTTCTGCGGCTCAATAAGTGATAAGTGTCTGTCTGTCCTGGTTGTCATTTGTTTTGTGACCGTTTTTTGTTTAATCATATTATATTAATGCACTGTCCAAAAAAAATGTCTGTGGTGCTTGTAAATGTAATTTAACATAGTGCACTTGAAGCTAAGTGCATTGACTTTTTCAACGAAATGCATTTACCAAAAGCAGAGAATTACGACCTCTGTATGCTTTTAGTTTCTAATGTTATTAGTTTGTCATGTTTTTATCTTCTACCAAAGTTTCAACTTTTCTTCTAAAACACTTTAATGTATGCAGAACCCGTAGCGCCCAGTACCAACCTACACCATTTTTTTACATTGTTCTCAGTATTGCTGAAGCAGACATTTGTGGGCCAAGGTTGATCCGTAGGTACATCACGTAGGGTTTTTTATATTTTAACAATAAATTCACGGTTTTTAAACTGGGGCCGCGAAACACGCGATGTGTCAGGAGATGATGTGTGTATGTTTGTGGCGTGATTGTTTTGAATGTTTGCTTTCCGGGTGAGGTAGGTACTTAAGCAGGGCTGTTGTATTCTGTCAGTACTTTAAGAAATATTAAAGGCTTTGCTAGAGTATTACCTAAATAATATTATAAAATTCCTTTTGTTCTGCTTTCAGTTATATTGGAATGGTGTGTCAAAGATGTCTTGGTATGAATAGAGTCAAAACTCGGAAAGTACAATCGTACCTTCCGAGTTTTGACTCCATTCATCACAGGTAGGTATTTGTTATTGTCTTGTTGAGTTCAAATTCGAGAGAAGGCGCTCATGCGTTTTAAAATCGCTTATTCTAAGGCTTCAATTTTAGACACGGATTGAAATTCTTCAACCATCTATAATATGCAAATGTTTTGAGTTAATTTTAAATGCCTCATGTAAAAGGATGTTATTTCTAGTTTCAAAACAATTGTTTAAAGTATTGCTGATAAAAAAAGACTCAAGTTTTTCGCATACCTGATTTTCTAAACATGTTTGACTGAGTTTAGATATATCTCTAGTTATAATCATATTGGTTTCTATTAATAAATCCGTAGAAAAAAAAAATATAAAACGTGTTTAAAGTTTTGCAACAGTTTCAAATAAAATAAAATTCTACATCAAGGGGATTCCTTGATATCATTTCTTACATTTCAAAATGTCATAAAGCCGTGGCATTTTATACTGTTAACCTTTGGTTAACCTTGAGTAAAAGTCAAGCGTTAAGGCGAACAATGCAGAACACAGATTGATATAACACAATACTGAATAGTATAAAGATTTGTTACGAAACTTGATGGATAGGTTGTACGCTAAAATGTTTTGGAGCGTATTTTGTATCATTATTCTCTGTTACTATTATGCAAGATAGATTTGATTTGGTCAATTCAGACCTTCAATTGAAGCTGCTTGATTACACTTAAGTATCTTTGGGTCTGATACCACTTCAAATGAGCCTTTAAATTGTACCTATTATATATTTTTCTTATTCAAGAGCAACATAATTAAGAATAAAAACATTTGACGGACAGATGACACCTAATACTTAAACGTTAGTATAATCTTCAGATTAAATGTAATCATCTCTTGACCGGTCACAATCGACTTGGCCGACCAACGTCTCGACTTTAGATGACAATTGCACGATTAACCGGCAAGTTGATCGTCATTTCAAGCCCTAACCGATGATTACCCGTCACTTACGAGCACAAAACCCGTCTACATCAACTGACTCACAACAACCAGATGTTATTTATTATAATCCCAGATCACCTTGAAACTAGACAATACCTAGTTGTAATAGGCGAACTAAAAATATAGTTTTTAACGTAAAAAACGCAGCAAAAAAACGAATAAAGACAGAATGACTTAGAGTCACGTCAAACAGGTCAAAAGAACAAATTGTAGCTGTCGTTACAATAACACGGCGCATTTTGTTTCTAATATGTCATGCTTAGTAACTGTGCATAATGGAGGTAATGTCAAAGAAGTTTTTTTTTTGTGAAATTTTGTAAAGGGTTACGCTCCATAATCACCTTCTTAAAAGTCATATAAGAGAACATTGTCTTATGTTTAGGCTGAAAAATGTTGATGCTTTGAAACTAGATGAGAATCCCCTCACCATAATCATCATCCACAGACCGACTTCACTCACTTCTGAAGATAGGCCTCTCTTTCCATGTGCCAATGGGGGTTCTCATCATAATCAGTCTATATTGTTCCCACTGCTGGGACACAGGCCTCCTCTCTTCGAGAGGGAGTGGGCTATAATCTACCACGCGGGCCCAGTGCGGTATGGTAGATGTCACATGTCTTTGAATTCTTGATTCTAGGACATGTCCGTTTTCTCACGATGTCTTCCTTGACCGTTTTGAGAGCAGTAGTGATGAAATAATTTACACAAAGTAAAGCGTCTGTCTGGGTTCGAACCTACGGTCTACAACTCGTAAGTCACGGCCGTTACCGCTGGGCTACCACTGCTATTCTATGTACTAAACCTGCTATTGTTTGTACTATTTAAAACCTAATCCATTTACCTAAAAATCCTGTTCTCTCAAAGATCTTTAGATAATAAAACTAGGACATCTCTACATACTCTCAAAAGAAACATAATATGATTCATATTTTGTCCGTCAATTACCACGAACTCGATGTAACAAGACATTCTCTTCCACGATTCTTATGTTACAGTACAAACAATTATTTGCTTTGCGAGTAAAAAAAACATAATCCGAGTGATTATCTGTGGACGTGATTAGACTGAGGTACAGTTCGAGAAACAAGCGAGATTATTCCATTTATGCGAAAAGTTTGCTTAGTAGAAATATTGTGAAATAGGTAGGTAGCAACGCTAAGATGATTGTGTATTATCATACTCACTTATTCAATTGATAGATTTGTTATTTTCCATATTTTTTTGTTTATCGAATAATTATGCGAAAAGTTGTTTTTGCTGACGATACAAAACATAACTCCTCAGTATAATAGGACCGGTTTAAATAATTATAACTATGATAGTTATACATTTTATACTATTAAGCACGGTACTCGACCTTGTCAGTTTGTGTGTAACGATTGATCTACGAAACTCGCCCACAGGCGCAAATGTAATTTATATGTCTTCTACTTGTTTAATAATAGGTGTAATTATTTTTGGTGTAAATAATAAGCGTGCTACTGTTACAATAAAAAAACAATCCTTTTAGATGTTTTTTGTTATTGAAGGTTTTATGCTTCTAAAATCTTGATTTATTATAATAAATTAAATTGAAAAAGGCGTATGTAAATTGTAAGGATCGTATAAGGTATCGTTCTGAAGTTTCTGCCTATCGTCATGGCAAGAAGGGCTTTTAGTTTGTATGTAAATTAGTGTAACTTAGCTTTAAAAGTCGGTCAATGCTTATTTATAACCATAGATTTATAATAACGTCCAGATGCCTAGTACGCGCTGTCAAAATGCTTCGAATTCACAGACACCAAAATAGTGTATTCGTTCGTTAGCCCCGCCCACAGGCCGCCATTACGCGACAGACGTTCAACGCGTGTACGTCAGAAAACGCTGTTAAATATAATTGAAAAAATGACGGTTTGTGCAGTGAAATCGTGTAAAAACTACACTCCAAAAAAAGACAAGGATACGAACATCACATTTCACAGGTAAGTTTGCAATTTTATGATGAATTTCTACGTATTTCATTGAAATTATTACGAAAACAAAATAAAAACAAAACGACGCCATAATATTTGAGTATTGCCAAGGTAAGGCATGAAATATTTTTACCCTTTTTTTATGCTGCGATATTTTAATATTGTATAATGTTACGAAATCAACATTATTATTATCAACAAAATGATATCAATGGTTGCCAAGGGTATGAAATACTTTTACCATCTTTTTTAATACTACGATTATTATTGAGTCAACAAACGGATTTGGAGCGAAACAATATTTTAGGTATGTTTGTTACATTAACGTATCATCATCATCATCATCAGCCTATAATGTTCCCACATTAACGTATGTTTAGCGATAATTCTCAAACCAGTACCACTCACAAAGTTTCTGATTTATAATATTAGTACCTATGATATTAAAAGTTTTTTGTTCATTCACACATGTTTACGAAAACCATGTTAAAAATAAAATTATAACAATCTTCAAAAACTATCATAAGAGTCAATCGGTATGAATGTAAAAGGCGGGTTTCATTTTGTACACATATAATAACTATATAATTACCTAAGTGAATATGAATAAGAAAACTACACGAATTTTCCCACATTTTGGGGTAATCATTTTGCGCTGGTATTAGAAAACGTCACGCACACAACTGCAGAAACGATAATAATACACTTGCGGTGGGCGGTACCAACGCACACGCGTATCACTAAATGCATTCAATAAGAACGGTGCGTTTTGTACGGAACACTCAATCTGGACGTAATTATAAATCTATGTTTATAACTATCGACATGGATGACACGTCGTATTGACATGTCATAAATTGACAGCCGTCTTTACTGACAAGAAGAAAACACACAATCATGTATTAAAAAAAAAAAATCGTTTATTTCAGGCAAGTTTTTACACATACACCCATAGTATCAAAAATAAAAATTAAATTAAATAAAATAAGAATAAAAGATAGAATAATAATTAGATATAATAATTTATTAAGTTTAGCTTGTCTATCATTCCTCTACCGCTTATCCTCTACACCAAAATAAATACGGAAGGACAGAATAATTTTGTGTTAAATTATATTTTCGATAGAGCCCTTTGAAATCACTGTTTTAATGGCCCGACAGCTTTATAGCAGGTAGAGTGGCGCCTCAGGCTCTGTGTAGGGAGGAAAAAAAATTAATATAAGATATTATTTAATGTCTTACAAACGCTTCGGGCTGTATTCTACATGTGTTGGGACGTTTTGCTCTTGTTTACTTGTGTGTGTTTTGTTTTATTAAAATTTATTTTAGGTTTTTCCAGAACGTGTAGAAGAAGGATCTTGGGGATTTTTTTTTTACACATCGCATCTTCGGTGCAACATTCATAAATAGCCAAAACTGCAAAATTGAGGTAAGTATGCCAAATTGTCTCTGATCCATGCCTATACTTGGTTTGAAAAACATCCGCAAAAGTATCTCAAAATTCTACTAGATGGCGCAGGTGCCTTTGTGGTTATAAATGCGAAAAAATGAGGAAATAGAATAGAATAGAATACTCTTTATTATGTACACCATATAAATTACAGACATAAATATAGAAAACTTTACAATGGGTGACACAATGGGCGGTCTTATCGCTAAGAGCGATCCTGTAAAATTAAAAAATGAGCTGTTGTGACTTTGTTGCACCGAAGGTGCGATATATTAATATCGTGGGGAAATCTAGGCTTATTGCTTATTTTTCGTCAATAGGTACACAGTGAGCTTGTGTGGTTTCCAGTGTTCATTTCATAGCACAATTTTATGTTCGCATGGTTTATAAAAAAAAAAGCATTGCATGCTTATACAGGGTGGCAAAAATATCGACGCGCAAACTGAAACCATGAATACAGCATTATATGATTCTAGACTCCCTAGCGTATAAATACTTAACCGGTTATCAAAAAAAAAAATCTGCTGTTTCATAGAAACGTGCATTACCTACGCGGGTGGTTGAGAATCATATACAGTCAACAAAAGAGATAAGTACGCAGGATCGTCGGATACAGTTGAAGTTTAGTAAGAAAGCGATGGATGTTCTCGAATAAAATTTTATTTTATTAATAGAAAACTAACAGCTTATTAATCAAATTAAATTAAAGTCGACAACATCCATCGGTTTCTTACTAAACTTCAACTATATCCGACGATCCTGCAAACTTATCTCTTTTGTTGACTGTACTTAATGAATCAATGGTAGCAGGTTGCGCTTCGATGTAACTGCCACCCTGCTGACCCTATAGATCTAAGAAATTAATACTTACAGACTAAGGTTCCATTTTAAACGTCAATTTAATAATCCCTCCATCTTAAACTCGTAAATGAAAGCCTCTTAAGAACCAGTTCATTTATGATAAAGTTTCACAACGGCTAAGTGGTTAATAATCGATAATTGTTATGTTCGGGTTCGATTCCTGTTTAAAGCCCGTTTCTAATTTGACCCAGTATTAACTGGAACAGTTCTAAGTATATAGTTTAATAGTAAGAAAATAAAGATAATTTTAAAAGCTTTCCGTTTATGGGGTGTATTTTATAGGATAGTGAGTATTAAAAATATTGTTATTAGTATTTTAATGTAAGTGTAATAAGAGAAATTGGTTTCTTAACTTGTCAATGAAACTCCGATAGTTGTTGTCATGATTGCGATAATTGTGTCGTCATTCTGATAAAACCAATTAGAACTTTCACTCGGTCATGCTTTCCGCTATGACTCCGATAAAATGTTCCAGTTAAAATATCCGAGACATTATTTAGTCTATATTGCCTATAAAACTAGTACCTAATAAATTAAAGCCTGGAACTTCCTCCACGATAGAAAAAAAAATCGTAGTTCGAAAATGTCCCATTAGAAAAACGAAGTGTGCTTATGACCACACGACTGAAGTGAAACTTCAAACGTATTTGGCTATGAGAGGAAGAGAGAAAGAAAATGTGCGCGCGCACTGCTTTCTCTTGCTTATATCCTCCACTCAACTCCCGTTCGCCTCGCCCGATCACTCTTTTCGTAACGCTTACGTCACGCGTTCGCCAGCTTACTTCCCAAGTCAAGCGTGCGTAAAGAAGTTTCACTTCAAAAATCTAGATATCGAACGACTATCGACCTCGAATTCAAATCACCCCTCAAAGTAACAAATATTATTTAAACACCAAAATGGCGGATGCGAAATATCATTACATACAAAATTTATGATTTTGGAAGATAAATTGGATCCTAGTATGGGTCGTGATTTCCTGAGTATAATGTATTCTGTAGAGCGAACGACTGCTTGTTGGCTTTAAAGGCTGCCACATACTATTTAAGTCTACGTAGATACGACAGTTCGATTATATTTAGTCCATATTGTACCTAAGTTTCCAATAGGTTCAAGACGTTTCATGATTTCAGATTAGGCTGTCAAGGACTATCACAGTGTGCATGTGTATTTGACATTCGAACGGCACTATCCTTCGACGCAAATGACAAGCAGTTCCTAGTTTTGTAATCACATTTGTGTGCATTCAATCGAAATGTTTTGCATAATCACAGACAATATCGAGTTATGATCCACATTAACGAGCAAGGATTGCAATTGAATAATTATTTTATTGCCATAGAAATTACTGCATAGTAATAAAATGTTTATTTTAATATATTAATTTGCAAGCAGCTTGTTAATGCGTTACATTGCCATAGTATGATAAACGACAAGTTACTGCATCACAAAACTTTTCCTATGAAAACAATATGATACTGTCAACAGCGTCATTTGGGGTATAAAAATAACGATTTTCTGTGATAATTCTTCATTAAGTCGCAAAAAATAAACATACAACGCTGATCACGTTACTCCGAGCGCTACAGGACACATAGGCATAATACATGCGTAATTACGACCATCTGTATATCATCTGTATGTCATTAGACCACACGTCACGTTTTACTCGGGAACGCTCGCCGAATGTCAATGGATCGCTTTTTATGCCCCACCACGTAATGTTTATTGAATCTTGCATTGACTTGCGTAGATCAAAACTGTGACTATGAATGACCTTACGGCCAAATAGGCTAGTTAGGAACCGACGCGTCGTTAAGTTTATATGATCTAAATTATGTGTCGTAAATATAAGGTCAAGTAGGCTTTAAAGGTTAGTGCGTAAAGTACAAAGACTCGAACAACAACAAACACGACAATTTTGGAAAATGTAACATCTAATTTTATCTATTAGTAACGCTCCACATAGTTTTAAATAAAATATGCATAAATGGTAATAATGTAACTTTAATAATGAAATAAGTCCCAATATTATTTTAAGGAAACTATGACATAAACAGCATTTTATACAGTAGCAGTCTAAGGTCATAATAACAATAATGTATTTTAAAAACCAATACACGGCTAACTGACAGTTACAGAACAATACATATGCATAATATACTGGAATCTTCCGTCATATAAATCATTATCAAGTTTTGACGAGTTCGACAATCCAAGGTGACCTTAAAGTACCGATATGTACGGACATGGAATTATTTATAGACACAATACAAACAATAAATAATCACCATGGCTAATACCCAACAGTTTTTGATAAAAAAAGCTAGCCAGATACAGCTGCATATCAGATAATCAGTGAAAAAACACGAGTGAACAGGAAATATGCTGATACTTTTCTTATGAAAGTTAAACAGGAAAAAGAAATTGAGAGAGAAAGAAATGATCACAGGACTTCTATGATTAAAGATCCAAGAGCAGCCATAGCATAATTACCAACCAGACAGGTGAACACAATTTACCGTCATTTGTTTAACAAGACCCAAGCATGGGGAGACGGACTACGTTAAAACCACAGACGACAATATAAATAAACGACTCACTACGTCCTCATTAAAAACGCTCGTAAAAATATAAGACCTCTCATATTCTCTATCAGAGATATAAGCCTCTTCCCTTCCGTAAGTTATCACTTTAATAACCATTTTTGTATGATATAGGTAGCAGTAATATTCACACAAATGTAGGTTAGGGCAGTCGTTAATACGAGACTATGAGGGTAGTGGTATCAGCTGATTTATTTTACAGCGTAGATGGAGAAGAAAATCTCTAGATTGTGAGTAAAGGTTATTTTCCTACACGTTAGGGGCCACAAGTTTTGTAATATTTTGTTTTTATATGTATTCGTTTCATACTTAAAGGCGATTTCCATGAACGTGTCATGGCGTAGTCATTATATGAACATCGTTAAGCGGGTAGTGACAATTCTAGAGGTGGTTTTATACTACTATGATTTAACAGGATTTAATCTTAATATAATCGATTTAATATTTAAAGCCATTGTACCTAGTTTAATCTTGGCCCAGCTAACACATAAATAAGAAACAACGGAAGTCTTCCTAACTATAACAAAAATACCAGTAGAATTAAACAGGTGTCATCCAACAACAAACACAGACCTCAACAAACGAGACTAGACTTGAACAAGTAAAACTTAAATCATCCGGACTCCGTGAATGAAATGAATGTAAAATAAAACAGTTGTAATGCAATTTGCTTTGGTCTAGACTCGGAAGACGAAAAGGGAATGTATCAGTTGGTTTTAGTCCTGAAACTTGGAGACAATTGGGAGATAATGATAGGAGAAGAGAAGTTAAAAAGCTATTGGTTATAATTTCAACTGTAGATATAGCAGTGGTGAATGATGAGAAGGATTGTGATTTAAAACTAGTAATTATAAATTGTAATTATAAATAAATTTGAAAACAAATTAAAAAAAAAAAATTAAAACTAGTAGAATCGTTTACTTTGCTTGATATCAAAAGTGTTGTTAAAGTTAATACTATTATGCATAATAATAATACCAAAAATTTAGCTCTCAATAATGAACAAAACAGAGTTGGGAAACCCCACACAGAAACCCAGCTCAGGCATTCAAATTATAAACAAACGCAAGAAAAAGAAACATTTAAACTTCTGTGTCACCTTCTGAGAGGAAATGCGAAGTTATAAAACAACAAGACTTATAAGACAAGAACAGCTGTGAAATTTAAATCTGCTCAAGATATGAATGCAAAGTAAACTGTGTTAATGCAATTTGCGATATCATTTACAACTGGATGCGGTTCTGAACTAATGTAGCCTGTTCTTCGTCCCGGAGTTACGGTGGCAATGGGTTCTGGTTTAGTGGAGTGTGATTGAATTTTAAAGGGATTCAGGGTTGGACTTGTTTCGAGAATTTAGGGATGTTGTTTGGAAAATATTTCATGGGTTGTAAAAGCTTGGGAATTTCTGAAAATGATAAAGTTAATTAAGGACGGGTTTTTTTAGGGACAAGATGATAACGGTATTTGGGAAATGAGGAAATATTTCTTAATCTAAAAGCGTGGTGTTCAAGTCGACTAAAATGCCACCCAATCGATTTTAGAAATGAAAGAATCACACCAAAAGAAAACATCATATCTCAGTATTTCATAGTTAAGTTTTCCAAAGATGGGAAAAATTCGTGGTCGCTAAAAACAACATGGAGTGAAGTGCATTCAAACTTGCTGTTTGCTTTAACGTATGCGAGCATCTTCTTTGGAATAACACCTCGGCGCTTACCAACTTTCATGCACTTTAGGCTTCAACTTATAGGGGGGACTTCACTGAAAATGGAGACAGGGCAATGACCTTCAGAAATGAGATTTTAGGAAAATATGAGACAGGGCGTGTTGTTGTAGACAATAAGGGAAGGACTAGTGTGAATGATAGCATCTGTGTGTTTTGTTGTGTTGTAGGTTTTATGATAATTATGAAACGATACTACGTCCTTATAGTGCGCAAGTATTTAATCAATGAAATTGGGTATTGGGAAGCCATCAGTTACCCAAATGATAACACTTATCATTTCAAGTGTGGTGGAAAAGTTACAAAAGTATGGAATTTGGACATCGTACATCACAGTTTATATCTTAATAGACCTTTACAAAAGCAACTAAACCTACTTTTACAAAACAACCAAAAGCCATTTTATACCTATTTTCCACAAAGACATTAAAGTCTTAATGTCATACAATAAAACTCCGTCTCATACCTGTACAGCACTTTCAGTAACTGCATGCGTAATAAATGCAGTTATTACCATACCAAGTATAGGACAAGGAGTTGAAATTTTCTACCTCATAAAGCTACGACTTTGTAGCTACACTCTTGGTAAATACTTGTTCTTTGGCAAAGTTTTAAGTAGCAAATGACGAGTCTGTGAGTTTTATTACTCGTGTTTAACCCTTTATGGGGCAGAAACGAAATTTGTACAGCGTCCGTAACCACCCGAATAGTCTAACTTTAAGGTCGATTTTTAATTATTTTACCTTAAAGTTAGCCTAGTCAACTACAAATTTCGTTTCTACCCTATAATGGCTACCCTTGCTAATCTTTGTTACGTTTTGTGATACAGAAAATACTATATTTGTAAGGTAATTATTACTTTGAGTTTCTTCTTAGTAAAGTGTCTTTAAAATTCTTTGAATACACTTGTTTTTCCTATAATTTAACTAAAGTAAAAAATTATAACGAAACCGCAATTTATTTATTACAGAAGTGTGACAAATATTACTCACTAAATGATTCATTAACCATTGGTTAGATAGTACCAATGTAAAATGAATTGGATGTATTTATTGCAAGCCCTTTTGAAACACATAATTAAACGAGAACTTTTAAATCCAAAATCTAATATTAAAGCAACTGAGGTCACATTAAACAATAAATCTAGAAACTTAACAACAAACGCGTGAGTCGTATGAGCGAACTTTGTTAATTACAATGAAATGAAAGTTTCTTGTGACAAACGTTGCTCAAGTTCTGACATACTGATGTAATTATACATTTTTGTTTAGGAATGTAATAAAGTTTATGGAAAATGAATTCGGTTAGGAATTGGATACAAGTCAACTTGGAATATTATTAGAAGGCTTTTATGTAATAACAGAAGAAATTGATAATGGTATCAATATGGTGAACTAAGAGGTAAAGGATGCTATGACTTCGACAGATTCTACTTAATAATATATTTTATATGAATGCGAATAAATTATGAGAAGCAATTCTAACAGATATAAAGATAAACGGTAAATAACTGCTACAATTCAACTCAACTTCGAGATGAACACAATAACTTATACTCTTAAAATCGGTCGCTCTGACACGGTTTTCATGCACGGCTTAAGGCTACGCACAGACTTCACGCTGTTATAACGCAACACGATAAGATTGAGATAAACGTGACAAATGACGATGATGTGAAATGTCACGGAGACCATTAAACCACAATGGTACCCAATAAACTGCGATAAATTCGACCAGAGTAAGATGGAATAGGTTTTTCGTGAGCATTTAAAGAAAGCATGTTTTATGAAGATGAATGAGAGGTTATGACGGGAGAAAGAGAGATAGAAATGGTACTAAGATCACTAATTATGATGTGAACTTATCAGATAAGAGTCTATAATGTTATTTATATTTACAAGTTGATGTTTAAAGAGATAAGTATCCCAAAAGACCCAAGAAGTGTAATCTATGATCGTAATATAATCAAAACGTTGTTGAAGAGAACTGTTTGTCTAGCAAAGTTTATCTAGCAAAGCTCTCTTCAATAAACGTAATAAAATAAAACTTCAATAAAATAAGATTTTGTGTTTCAATATTAAAATATTTCAAATTCTTTTATTTTTACCTACTCTTCATAAAATGATACTGTTTTTTAAGTATTCAAAATTCCTTCAAACGATATGGAATTCTTGAATGACCAGAACTATTTCGAGTTAATTGCAATGCATAACTTAATGCTAGGACTGTTATCAACTAATTACACATCGTCTATGTTTAGACGTTAGTCTATAAATTCTATTTATATTCGGTGAATAATGACATTATTTTCGATCAAGGACCACTAGATTTTGGTTGCCACGTGTCTTCTTCCAAATGATTTAGCCATCAATACTTTGAAATCGTTGACAAGTCGATATAATTCCGGTAGGTATGTATTATTAATATCATAAATTTTGAAATTTTTGATTTTGATTTGATTGATTAGCAGATATTTTTAGATCACATGCTCGCCATCAACTAAACAAGTCCCTTCTTCCACCATCCACGGTATCCCAATTTTCTGAAATATTCCATTACAAAAGCCCTCTAACACTGCGCCATAAAAACAAGAAGCAACAAAATATTTACAAGGAATTCCTCAGCTCATCTCGGTTATCGTTGAAAAGCGGGAACTCTCGTAAATCCACCCTGTCAATGTTTCAAGTTGCCGAAGTAAAAACTGGAAGTTCCAACGAAACCACTGCACCTCTTAATATGGAACTTTAATAAAGTTACTTGCCAACGAATCGCATACTTTATGATCGGGGATTAAAGTTCAAGCGGATACTTTGACTTTCAATTGATGTTTTAATTGAGTTAGTTGCTGTAGTTATTTTTCGCAGAACTACGAAATTTTTGTGCATGTTTTAGTAGCAGGCTTTGAAATTTTAATGCAGTTCGTCAGATCTATCAAATTTGGAAAATACTTTGAAGATCTTGTAATAAATATGTGGTTGTAAAAAAAGGTCGGTGAATATAGAAGTAGCAGGGGGCGTGTGCAGACGATAGCCGTTGGCATTTCTCAGTGTGATCGAAAAACTCTTCAGAACACAGGTACCTATTATTTTTTATCATCTCAGATGTCCAGCAGGTGTACCACAACCTGAATGTTCTCGTACACATATAATAAATACAAACTCCAAAATACACGGTAAGCAAAACGAAATTACATTTGCAACCGACAAATACTAAATAGAACATACGTAGTGCGACCGGTTCTATTCAAAAACGCTAGCTCCGCAAATATGCCAGACTCCGAATATCTGCGTTTCGGTCTGCCATCTGAATAAACAGGTAACAGTCTTATTCAGGTAAGATGTGTGTTTCAACGGCTGCATTCAGATTTTATTAATTAAAATCTGATTTGAATTTCAGATAATATTATGCAGCCTGCAATTTCCAGAACACATTCAGATTACATTAACGCCGCAATGGAAAACAATATATTAAATTAATGAAATGACACGGCTGAAGTTTCACAACATTTAGAAGATTCCTATCTTGAAATACTGACTTAATTTTCCACTCGCAGCTTCGAAGATGAACAATCACGTGCAGCAGGTCAAAAACCTTCGCTAAATTAAACAGGAATTTACGTCAAAAGAATTTGATGAAATAAAACATCAGAAAATGTTTGCAGCGAACAAAATAAATGTTAATACTAAAACTGCATTCGAAATTCACTGCGTTAATTACCGCGTCAAGGTAACGTATAAATGAGGTGAACTAAAAAATGCTTCATGTGCACGCTACCAGATTCAATCTCCTAATAATGGGCGAGTAATGTTGCCAAGAAAAAATAACACCACAGCATGATATGATCGCGAACATGCGAAAGAATATATTAGCTGGTAAACAGTTTTAATTATGCAAAACATTTTTAATTGTACCTTGAACTTATTCAGACATGTTGCACGCATTGAGGGCATGAAACATATTTCATTAATTGATAATTGCAATTGAAGATTACGTGTTCAAAATTTGGATCACTTGAGCTAAAAATAAGCGAGCGTATCGATATTAAATATGCTGTATGTGCTATCATGAATTTCGTTCGTCTCGCTATTGGAACTTCCTAAATGTCATGTAATTCATGAAACTGGAGCAAACATTTTAAATTCGACTTCCCACAGCCTCCGCGTGTACCAAAAGGATTTGGAGTTTCATTAAAACATTCAAAATTCAGCGGGACTTTTGATATATATTGAGATATAGTCAAAGAGAACTCACAACATCTTAAGAAGTTATAATCATACTTAAGTCAAGACTAATTGAACTCTTAATTAAGTTAAGTGTAACTCAGTGAAATGTCCCAATTTCATCGGCTGACGCAAAAGTTATCGGGGGTTTCAATGAAAATTTATTAGTCCAACTATTTGTCAAAATTGTCCCCAAAGGGTCCCGGGATCCGTTGGAATTCTGGCAAATATCAAGTTGAATAGCCAATTTGTTTTGAGGACCTTAGGACTGTGTTCCATTGAAATATGTGAGGATTTTAGATTAGTATAAGGTTTGAATTGTAATTCGTTTTCAAGGAGTATAGGAAGTGACCTTTGTATTATACTAGCCGGAAGTTACGTATGTTATTACTAACCTAATATTATACATCAATTATAGTTATTTTGTGTTGAATTTTAATACCAGGGTTATTGTGCTAAAATTAGCAGAGGTCAATTCTATCAAAACAAAACCGTAGGTACATGAAGGAAGCAAACCTATTTTTGTTTTATACATAAATTGCAGGTACTGAATTTCGAAATGGCCACGATGTCTCGTCCAATATACCAAGATCTCTCAGTAAAAAAATTAAGAAACTCAAAACTAAAGGTCGTCAGCCTCAACAAAATCAAAGAGGTAAGATAAAACATGGTGGATGTACACAAAGTTATCCGTGTTAAAACAACGCCAGCGTCGCTTGGATATTGTGAAATATGAGCGAGGATCACTGTGTCATTCCCTCGCCTGCTCAACGAATTTATCACGTGGCTGTCCGTCCGTACGTATGGTGCTCCAGATATTGAACGTTTCACGAAACGAATTGGATGATCCTAAAATATTTGTTATGTTTTCTGACGCTGTTGCGAGTTTTTTCGGCGAGAATTTTTGGCATCACTTGGGTTATTGGAAATGATGGAGCGGTTGTTTCAATTCAGATGAAGCTTGAAAATTATTGGCTTCGAAAACGTTTGCTGGAAAATAATAGAATTTATAAAAGAGATAAGAATTAGGAACGACTGGATCATAATATTTTCAGTCTCCATTCAGAAAACGAAATTGATGCAGCAAATTTTTGGTCAAGAGAAAAACGGTTTCCTGCGTCCGAGTTTTCATATTTCATCCGAGCTGTCATCTGTGATAGGTTAAAATAAAAACCCCGAAATATCCATTTTTAAACGTAAACGCGGCTTAAGCTTTGGTACAAAAACATATGAAGTGTACAAAAAAACAATGGTCGGACTGTGTCCTTACTTTTAATTTATTCTCTTTCCGTTCGTTCACTGGACATCATTTCATTTTGCGTTGAAACAACAAACATGCTTATGCTTTTATAGCCCAGTTGGTATTTCAGTTAAAAGCCATTTATTCACCGTTCTCTCGTGAGACGTAAATTTGTTTGGCTTTCTTTAACAGATAGTTAGCCTAAACTTGCGAAGTTTCGGATCTCCAAGATAAGATACTAGACTACTGAAATATCTCGTTAGTACCGAATTTAAGTGAATCTGGACTAGTTGAAATTGTATTTCGACCTAGGTGATATTTATATCGTTACACCGTCACTTTTAATTAAGTCGGGGACTTCAAAACTTTGAAATTTAATACGAAATTGCGGCGAAGCAATAAACCGTATCTGTTGTTTATGTGAGCCATCAAACCAAGATAACACCCGTCTTTACATCCAGAGTTTAAGTTAGTGTCATTGTTTCGTAACTTACAAATATAAACGATGTTTGGGAACAACGCGACGCTTGAACATTCATGAATAACATTAAGCCCCCTCGTCCTGTTTTGAATATCGCGAAGCTCTTTTCAAACCAACTTTCCAGAGTTGTGTTTATGCTTATTGCCTTTTAGGGAGGCTATTTTTCGTGTGAGTTTACGAGCATTACAATATTCACAAGTAAACAATGGACAGGCCAGGATTCCCCGGGGCCGCACGTTAAAAGAACAATCCGACGTTCGGAGGCAATACGCCTCTATTTGAAAACGTCCCAAAAGGTTTGCTCTTTAAACACGGTCCGTCTACGATGGTAACCGACATGCAAAGCATCGCATTTAAAAGAGGAAAGGATAAAATACGTACGGTTGAAAGCAAACAGGAAAGTTAGCCGGGAGCGGCGTACCCCGCAACTTGCACGAAACAAGTTTTCTATGGGCATTATTTAAGTTTTGCCTGCAGTAGACACTATATTAAACGTATCAGAGTTGAGTTTTAAAAGTCCCGCCGATACGGCTGAGTTGGCGGGCCGCGAAACAGCCACAACTTGGAACACTTGGCAAGGAGCGCCTATACGAAAAATAAAAGGCAGGCAACAGTTTGCTGTCAACTTGTACTTGCTTGTTCGACTGCAAAGAATTATTGTGTTTGAAAAAGTGCCGCTTTTAAATGTTGACTTTCTTGCTTTTTCTGTATGCGAGGCGATTTTTTTTTTCAAACGACATTTTATACCGTCGTGTTGGTAAATAAACAGTTTTTATAAGAGCACGCGCCAAAATAAGCCGCTTTTAAGGTAAAGAATGTATAAACGCAAACTGTGAACAATAATTTAGATCAAGCAGCATCTAGCATTAAATTTACTGCACAAGACATATTGCTCAATCTAACATTCTAAGTACGTCTAACTAAAAGCCACTCAACTAAAGACAAAAAGGTAAATCTTTTCCAAGATAGCGATAACTAAGACCATAAATATAAAATAACAACTCCAGACATGCATTATGCTGAAACTGCAGTCTATCTATGTGTCCCTGCCATTAAAGCAGCCGAGAGCAAACAGAATTTTATAACAGGAATTAAAAATGTAGTGTACAAAGTAGTAGACTTTTCTCTTTTGTTTTACTCTGAAAGCTTATTAGTTCTTAGATTTTCTAGGAATGGCTTTGATAATTCTCTTTTAACAGGTATAATTGTATTTTGTTTTGAAAAAGCAGCTACGTTTTATAAAAGATTAGAGAGATTTATGTTATGAGCTTTACGAATTAAAGGACAATAAATAATTCCGAGAATTTAGAGCTTTGAGCTTTTACAAAGGTGAGTTCTAGAATAAAATTAAAGGTAAAAGTAAGTAGAAAAGAACAACTTAGATAATTTAATTGTAAATCTAGAAATGAGAAAAAAAAAAACAAGCTAAGAGCCTAAATTCAACAGTGGATAAATTGAGATGAGCCAAGATGTCGAAATTCTAAGAAACAAGATAAGTAACCAATCCACCAGAAAGGTTTGACCTTTACTGATCCCCAAATAATACAGCGAAAATGTACTTTAGAAGACCTTACTAAAAAACTGAAGCCAAAACCAGCAGCAACATAAACACATTCATCTGAATTAAGAGCACAGTCCACAAACAACGAATGGAAACAATTTTCTATTTCGAAATGTCTTACTTGGCCCACTATAATTTAATATTACACGAACAGCCCGCTCTGGGCGGAGACTGCTGGCTTTACTAGGATTGCGAGAGTGAATAATTTGACTATGGAGGGCTTGCTACCGCGGACGCCTCGCTTGCAATTTATTCGCAACTAACGAATTGGGGCGAATGATGTATGGCTGGAATTTAATTTGGATGTTTACTGTTCTTAGGTAGTAATAGTAGGTGGGGGATACGGTGATTGATTTTTGAGTCCATTTTGGAAAAAGTGAATGATTTGTTTTGTCCAACCGTATACTGATATATGTAGTCTGATCTGATGATGCATATGAGATCCACCGTTTTTGGTAAAATAAACTAAATACAAATCCAATTATAATGTATCTCAAAACAATTTCAGATCTCCCAAAAGTTAGTCCGCAGTCCGAAAGTTCTACAACACGAAACTACAATCCAAAACTAATCTTATCTCCAACAAATCCTACAAATGTTAAACTCTCGGTATCTGCTGCAGGAACAAGATCTCTAATAGGCTGTTACTATTAGATATCGAGCCCGTAACTCGAGCCTATTATTCTTGTGGTATCTCCAAGATTGAATGCTATCCTTCAGCCAATTACCCGCCGGTGTTTCGTTACCAGCGCTGTTTTGACGTAATATGCGTAACACAATTGTCTTGCGGTTAGCTTGGCATTCTCTGGTAAAACGTAATGTATTTTTTGAGCTGATCGTCTCAAATGGCACTAATGATGAAAATGAGGGCTTTATTTATACTGCTTCGATAGTTTTTATAAGACTTGTTACTGTCGAGAATGTTATCATTTAATCTTCTGATAGTGAACTTAGGCTCATTCATGTTGTTTATGTTTGTCTAGATGAGGCGGTTGTCAGTATTACGATGAGTGATTTAGAAGAAAAATCGAAACTTTTCAGGGGGAACGGTGAGCAATTAATATTAATTAAAGGAAATGGCAGTCATTAGGGTAAGTCAGAAGACGTTAAAACCCACTGACTCGAAGGTGAAAGGTGGCGTGGTTAGATAACCGGTTATCGTGACCGATAGGCAATGTAAGGAAAACACGCGAATGGAAATAATTTAAAATATTTTTTATGCTACGAATATTTGAGACACAAATTGTATTTTTTCTTGTGTTGTGGAAACTATTGATGGACATCTTAATTATCGTAATGTAGTGGAGAAGTAACTTTAGTTAGTAATTTCTTGTTTTTGCTTCAACGTGATAGGCATTGATTATTACTACTTTGTATTCATGTATAATCATCAGTGTCAATTAGTGAAAAGTCACATAGTATAACCCCAAATTTTAATTATAACATTTTTATTTACAAATTGTGTCAGTTGCGTGATAAAAATACGTTGCACAGAGTCATAACAAGCAAAAAATTCATACATCGATATTTAATTAATGATTATGTTTTGTTCGTTTCCCAGTTAATTTTCAATATTGTTGTCTATGTGATGCATCTTTATATACAGGTGTGTACATGTGTGTGTGTATGTCATCAGATATGTACCTACTAACGAAGTTCGTTCAACCAACCTTGCGATATCACTTCAACGTTAATCGTAAAAATTTTACGATATTTTATTTTTAGTATTGATGAAAAAAATAAACAAACAATAAAGTTTGCTGTGTCAACGGTCGATCGATTGACGGTCAAATTGAGTTCTGAAGTTATAATTGGATTTATTGATGCTCGTCATGATTTGCTCTTAGAAATGGAGAAGCAGAGTAGGCGTGAGGCGTCCTCCAGCCAAATGATGGACCGGGAAGGTAATGGACCAATGACCTAGAGAATCTGGCAACACATGATAAAGATACAATGTTGCAAAGTAAGAAAGTCTTGTCTAGCAAAAGAATGAGGCGGGCTAAGGAACTTCTCAAAAATATGAAGTCAGAGTTTTAAACTGCAAATAACAGAAGCTGCCTACACCATCTCTTTCCACGATATTTTCAACCGTAAACCATCTTAATTCAACTCAAAAACTTATATTTTTCGACGCAAAACTTTAATCACAAACTCACGCTAAAAGGGGCGATTCTCAAACGTTTCGCAAACTAATCTATTCATAGTTAGTTAGCATTAATCATAACAAGTTAACTATAAAGTTACGAAGTTCAACCCTCTTGAAACTTGAGGACGCCAGTCAGAAAAACAATCTCCCCAGAATTTAATAAAGCGCAGTGCACTGAGTGTCTGCGACGTGTTGGCAGCCAATGCTGGGGCAAATGTTTGAGCAATATTTGTAACTAGTTTAATGACTGTCACTTTTATAATACACAGCTACTTACAATGTTTATTAAATAGCAAACTGCTCGTATTTCTAATAAGCCGAGTATAATTTAATTCGAGAAATAACTCGTGTTTCATCTTCTTGGAATTTCAATTAACTTACCGTTTAAAGACTTCCAATTTAACTTCGTAGGTATAAACAGATTGTAAGAGGTAAAGAATTGGAAAGGGAGACCTTCCCTTTGTACCGATAAGATGAAATATGTGCCGTAATTTATTTAACCAGACCTCGGGAACATTGATAAAAAATAAATCGCAAAATGGGCAAAAATCTCTTATATTATACCAATATTGGCTCCAATATTCAACCAAATATTTGTCCCAACATTGGCCCCACGTCTAGTCTAGTCCCTAGAATATTACGGAATACGACAGCTGTCTAGCCGCCCTTTCAAAGTTACTTTGTAAAATGAAATCGGCCTAAAGGCAACGTCGAAAAGGCTATGTGTGGCTTAACAATGCTTTTGTATTGCTCCTTTGAACGATAGCGTAGTGATATTAAGAGGAATGTATTGGAGTAATTGTTTGGTGACTTTTAGAGGAAAATTGTGGGAATTTTGAGGAGGACCTAATCACTTTGTTGGTTGTACCAGGCTTTAAGAAAAGAGAAGTGATAAGTTTAACGCTTTTGACTATTTCTTGATGCTCTTCCATACTAATATTATAAATTCGAAAGTAACTCTGTCTGTCTATCTGTCTGTCTGTATGTTACCTTTTCACGCCTAAACCACTGAACGGATTTCGATAAAATTTGGCAGAGAGATAGATTGCATCCCGGGATAGGATAATTTTTATCCCAAAATTCCCACGGGATCGAAACTTATGCGGGTGAAACCGCGGGGTGCACCTAGGTTTATTATAATTGTAACAATTTTCTTACTATTTTGGGTACCTACTGAAGTATTGCATAATACTTTATTTATATATTGTTGCAAGCATTTTTATCTATGTTTCGTTAAAGATAAGTTTTCTAAGCAAACTCTACACTAAAAGTAAAAAACATTGCGAGATGTTACACACAAATTGATTAACATTACCTATGTGGTTTTAGAGTTAAATAAACTTCAACTATTTACCCGCTACTACGAAATCAATTGACATTATTTTCTGAAACCAAAACTCGAATTGAAAGCAGCAACAAAATTTTAATTCCCCACAGCATGTAAACATGTAAAACGGGGCGGGCAGTCGGCTCCGATTGCAGAAATAACAGCCTCATAAAAAACCTACACCTCGAACAGATGTGCAGCGTTCGATTCCACAAATAATATAAACTTACTCTGCGGTTCCGTAGCTTTGACGTCCTGTTTTACTTCGATAAAAGGAAGCAAATTATACCGAATGCATTGGCTCTTTAAAAACGCGGAAATATCTATATCTATACCTACTAATAATAAAGCTGAGAAGTTTGTTTGTTTGAACACGCAAATCTCTAGAACTACCAGTCGGTTGTGAAAAAATCTTTTTGTATTTGATAGCCCAATTTTTAGTTCGTTAGGCCTTTAGGAGCCAAGCAAAAAGAAAAAAAAAAGTTAGAAAGAACGCTAAGCAAAAACGAAGTAATGACGCAGGCAGGCGATGCGATGCGACGAGGTGGGCGACGGGGGAACCAAAACATTTCACGCGGACGAAGTCGCGGGTAGAAGCTAGTTTCTTTATCCATATCCATACTAATTTACTAATTAATATTATAAATTCGAAAGTAACTCTGTCTGTCTATATGTTACCTTTCACGCCTAAACCGCTGAACCGATTTAAATGAAATTTGGTATAGAGATAGTTTGAGTCCCGGGAAAGGACATAGGATGCTTTTTATCCCGATATTCCCACGGGATTGAGACTTATGCGGGTGAAACCGCGGGGCGCAGCTAGTATAGTTATAAACCTATAACAGCAATCATTAAGACATTAAGTATTTTTTAAGTAGTACGCAGGCATACATTATAAAGGTTAGTCTTGTGACTTTAGTTGCGTGGGTGTCTTGTTCTCAGACAGCCTGGAGAAAAAAAAAAAATCCAAGTGATAAATTATGTATGCTTCCATTTACATTATACTTTAATATCGAGTTTAAAATGGAAATCATATGCATTGCTTTTCAAATTCTGTCAAATTAGACCATCAAACAATTAGAAATCATAAAAATTAAGCCACTTAATATGCGCATGGCTTAAATTTCTTCTAAGTTTTAGTGATGGGATTCAAACTGAATAGTATCGATAACTTCATTTTAATTATGTCTCCTCACTTTTTTTCATAGCCTCTACTTTGTGTCCAGATGTGAAATAAGCTGAGTAACAGAAAGAAACACACGCACTGTAAAGATACTAAATCCCATCTTCATTTACGAGCCAAACAGTAAGCAAAAACGAAAATGTCCTTTTCCAATTTCGTAAGGAACCCTAAAACTTTCCTCTGTTACCTGCGAACGTAAATACGGGTTTTGGAGATCGAGATGTGCACTACGATATATTCCGTGCCAATTTTTGCTACCGTTTCGATATATCGGAGCAAAATGTTTTCAACCCCACTTCGTAGCGGGCTCCAATTTCTCGTGGATTTCTTTCAGTATGATAAACTAAAGTTATGATAGTGTACAAGCTACTGCTGTTTTTAAAAAGTTTTTCTGCAAGCTTTATTTATCGTATCTATCTCATATTTTTGAAAATGTTTCAAGTAGGTTTGCTGTTTGTTGTTATTGACCACTCAGAATTACAATACTTGTAATGAATACCTTTAAGGTAATTAAGACTATTCAAAACCAATACTTACCTATAGAAAAGTGTGCTGAAATTAAAAATAACCTTTTCTATATTTAGCACCGATCGCCACTGCAATTATCTAAAACATCGACAATTTGAAACCAACTATCGACTTTTCCCAGCTCTACCCAGCCGTGTTTACTAAAATCTTTCCTATACCCGACACTTAATTTTAGTCTAGACATCTAAAACTAAAATTATATATGTCTGGCAATACTTCAAGACGACACTTAAGATTATTGACATGGGCACAGAATGAAAAAGAGATGAAGATACTAGAACGATATTTTAATATAATACATTTTCGAATAAGTATTTTGAATTATATGAAAGTTTATAAGTGAATTTTGATGGGTTCGTTAATGGGTTTCTGTTTTATGGTAAAAGGGTGTTTTTATGGGGTGGGCAGGAGTCCAAGTGGCATTAAAGATCGATACTAGAGGCCAGATTTATGTTGTGTTGGCCAGTTGAACGAGCGTCTTCAATTTCGAGGAGGCGTGGAAATGCTCAAGAAATATATTATTATAGCTACGAGTGTAACAGACTACATTCAAAGACGAGTCTCGTATAGATGTGATGAAGTTAGATTTTCAGATTGTACTAGGACATCATAGAATAAAACCGGTTAAAACGAAATCAGGAACTGCAAAATTGGTGGAGGCGCCCTCAGTAATAATGTTAAGAGGGCAAATGGCTAAAAGTAAAAATCCACCAGTAATATTATTTCTACTTCAACAATATTCAATCTGTCTAGTTCAAGCACTTTTCCCGTTAGTTCCATGTCATTAGTAATAACATTTTTTTTTAACAAAATCCTTACAAATGGATCGTCCGTGTTAAGACAATTTAGTAGGGCGTTCAGCGCAAGATTGATCGTTGTTCAACTGTTATTTATAATGAATATTGTGGAAAGCTGAGTGGTGGACTGTTTTTTGTTTATTTTTGTATCGAGTTGGGGAAGATATTGTAAGGGTAGGGGGTGGTTTGAAATCTTTAGGTTATGAAATCTGTCTTTATAGTGCTGGATGGAAATCGTATGAAACAGTAATTTAGGAAAGGGTATAAATACAGAAAACATACTAATATCTGTGTAAATTTCAGCCCGATTTTTTTCTATTTAAGACCCGATGGGCAATTCTCGTAATTTTAAGAACGTTTACAGTCTGATCTCAGTCTCAATCTGTTCAAAACACCGCTAATTTCCTTACATTTTCGACTTATTTTTGACATTGATGGTCGCTGATATGAGAGTGCGACTAGAGTTTGAACGTTTTTAATTACGGGAATGAGCCCTCAGATCTCATGTAGTTTAAAGTAACCAAAAAACTGTAGTTCCTTTCCAATTCTCGTTAAAAGTTAATGACATAAAATGCATTCGGTCACATTTCGTGGACTGTCGAAATAAATTTTCGCTTCGTGCTTGTCCAGTCACGATCTTAGGCGACAATATCCGAGGCAATCCGAATGGCCACCGTATCAATATTTAAGAGCTTTTAAAAAGTGCTTTTATTTCTTATCTTTTAAGACGTATAAGGGGAGAGATTACGATTTATTCATGTTTTTGATTATATTATTTAGTGCTGGATTGTATTTATGATTCATGTAATTTAACGCTAGTAGAGACTTTTTCTCTGTCCACGTTTTATTTTAAAAGTACTAAAGTATGAGTCACAAGACCCAAGCTGATGGAAGACTTCAATACGACTAAATCACTACAAAGAATCTCCAATGCACCATGCAATTAGTTCCTCTATCTATCTCAATAACAGCCCTTTACCCTATAATTAAAGTTAATGATACACTTTTATCAAGATCTTATACCAATAAGCCTTCAAAGAAAAGACACTAGAACAATAGATATTTATCACAAAAGAGGATCAACCCGTCAATCTATTGTGTCCCCAATACCAGCATACCAACCTACAAATACACCCAAAACCTTCGATTCTCAACTCTGAAACATATGTAGTAGAGGTGAAGGGAAAAGCAGTTTATCTTGGCAGAAGGATATTATCGAACAGCGAGTGTGTCTAATGATAACATGGGATTAAGCTGCTTGTACGTTATCTGCAAAATTTAGGGTCAGCAGTATTAATAGTTTGGGTTAGTAGGCACCAATGTCTCGATGTTTTGTTTTGGATTATTTTCATGGTGTACTATGGTGGGTCTTCGGTCAGTAATCTGTGAAGCTAATTGTTTTATTAAATGCTGTAGTGCTTTTAGGAGGGTTGAAAAGGTCAGACAGAATGCTAAAACGATTTCATTGATGGGAAATATTTTAAGAACTAATAGTTAATTACATAAATCAGTGTTGGAATTAAATTAAATAGCCTCTATGCGATATGTCACTTAAATGTTTATGAAGCGGATTCTGCTCAATCAGCCCCATAACCAGTCAAGTTGAATGTCAAAGATTTTCACTTAAAGCAAAGCTTGTGGCGCGCTACGAGTAGAAAAAGCATTGAATCTCTCAAAATTTGTTTATAAAATACTAGCGACCTGCCCCTACTTCGCACGGTTTCTAAGACTTTACAAAACATCGAGATTACTTTATTATTATGTTATTTTAATATTACTGTATTACAAACCTATCGGAATAAGTTCTCTAAGCGATGGATGGTGAAAACCGCATCAACATACATTGCGTAGTTTATAAGAATAACGCGGTCGCACAGTCAGACATGATAAGCGACTTTAATCACACTAATATTATAAAGGCGAAAGTTTATGAGGGTGTGTGTGAGGGTGTGTTTATGCTTGTTACTTCTTCACGCTCAAACGGCTCGACCAATTTTGATAAAATTTTGTATGAAGGTAACTGACATCCTGGATTAACATATAGGCTACTTTTTAACCCGATATTCCCACTGGATCGACATTTACGCGGGTAAAACCGCAGGGCGCAGCTAGTTTATTATATTTTCGAAGGTCCCAAAAGAAAACACTAGAGAAATGATAGAAAAATGAAATATAGACACATTGCTACCATATACTTCCAAAATCTTGGCAACAAAAAAAATCTTCACCCTATCATCTCCGGTACATTTACTAAACCCATTACACCCCACGTGCTTACCGAACAGTTAGAAAGATAAATAAATAATATATACGTAAAGGAGGAAAACCCATCGGTGCTCAGATTCAACCCCTCCTGCCGATGTAACGAGGGTCATTAACCTTTACAACAGCACGGTAGATTACAGTGCGTTGCGTTAGCGAGTGGTGGGTTAACATTTTTTTGGTAAACAGGGTTGGTAGTTGAAAGAAGGTTACAGGTTTCGGATTTGGAAATTATTTGTTAACCTAATTGGTGCGGGGTGAAACTCGAACATGAACATGAAACTCGAACCCTATACCGTCGGTATAGGGTTCGAGTTTCATGTTCATTTTGTCGATTTAGCTTTTTCATCCAACTCTACTGCTTAAGGGTCAATTTTAAGGTTCCAAACAACGACTGATAGTCAATTTTTTTTCATAACATCACGCTTGTAATCTGTGAAGGGTTAGGCAGAGGTGTAAGTGTATAAGTGTAATTAACAGAAGCATTCAAGCAAGTCTTCTAAACTTCGAGACTAATTAATTATTACTACCCCATTCCACAAAATTTCTAAATAAAAACACAAGACATTTAGCAAAGAAGAAAAGTTGTTAAATTTGCAACTTTTCGCCGACTCTGTCCGAGACTTACGAGTGTTTTGCCAAAACACTCGCGAATCTATAAGCAAATTGTGTACCCGAATAATTTAAACATATTTTTCTTTGCCAAACTAAAATAATGCCCTGAATCAACTTTATTTTGTTTCATTATTGGGACAAAATACTGAGGTGAAGAATTGGAATGTTTTGATAGATTTAGGAAAAAACCAGATGACATGGAGATAACAACAACCCTCTGGAATGGGCAATTAGCTTCATCTAACTGACCGACCCCTTGACAATTCAAAAGTGCCTGTAATTGGTTTGTTTGAAATAAATGCTTTGAGTTTGATACGGATATTAGTGATGTCATTTCCAGTTTGAATGAGCTCTATGTCCAGCAGTGGAGAGCAGTGGGTTTATACATAAACGGCATGAGCTACCAACTTTATAATACCATAAGCTAGGGAAATATTACCAAAAAAAATGGGAAAAGGATTTCACAAAATCGAAATTTCAAAAAATATATTGCTATATTCTGCAACAATATAGAAAACCCAAAAACATTTCACCACGATTCTCTGAAAAAAGCTCAAAAAGCATAAAAGGCATAAATTCACAAGTTATTAAAACAATATAACAGCCAGGACGGACGGATTAAACCGTCGATCGGTATTGACTGTGCCCGCCTGCCTGTCGCCGATAAACGTAGATTAAACCTGGATGTACATCACCCTTAATCCGGCAAAGTCCGGCCATGTTTTTAATATGGCATTCTGATTTTGAATATTTTCGCGCCGATTTTTGCGTTTAGCTCGAAAAAATGCTTTGTAGGGTTGTTTTTTTTTAAAGCCAGCTTTCATGAGAGGATTAAATGAAATCTCGGGTAGGGTAGTGTTTTCAAAGTAATGATAAAAAGTGAGGTTCTCGACCATGAAACTATCACCGATAATTTTGCGGAACTGGCTTGCTTTAGAAAAACATGTTTAAAAAAATAACATCATAGCCTAGGGTATATTTATATTTACGGATGATAAGTTAGAAAAAAGTCAACTTTTTGTCTTTAATTTTGGTACTTAATAGAATCTATATAATTTATTCGCAATTAATAATCTTTACATATTGAATACAGTCTGCACAGGAAAGTGATAGACATGTCGCATCAAGATAAAGTCTGGGACCATGTAAGGTTATCTACAAAGTACCTAAGTGGGTCACTTCGAAATAAACTATAAATAGCACGCTGGTCGGCTCGCTTTCGGCTTAGCAACGGGAATTTAGAATTCGGTGTGTTATTATGTCCGCGACTATACGTAATAAGTATTTTTATTGATTATAATGACAAAATTCTGTAACAAAAAAGAATCTATACTTAATACTTAAAGTTTTTTTTTGGGTCATCTGTGTTACCTGTTTTATTAATGCGTCTAAAATTATACCTAACTATGAAATAGGTTTTTAATTAGGTGTTCTTATACCTATTTACAGAAAATGCAACATAAATAGGAAATCGCAAACAGGTGCACATAATCGCGATAAAACACTAATACATTAATACCTACAAGGTATTAACTTAAATGTGCCTAGAAAGAATATTAATACTCAGTCCATTAAAAATAATCCTCTCCTTGATTACCTGAAAGTTTTTACAAAGTATCAAGTTGATACATTACCCACATTTGAATCCACTTGCAATGCACATAAAAAAGTGCAACAGCTTTTTATACGCACTTAAAAATATTTACCCCGAGATAAGAAACACATTTGCAACACAACATACTTGCAAACAACTCGTTTTATTAAAGAACATAAATACACAATATGGCACATAAAAGGGAATAAGATTTTTAATAAAGTCTTTCCAGAACAGGGATTTGATGTAGAAATGTAAAATATCTTTGACACAGGAGATAATAATTCCGTGACAACAAGAAAAAAAAAAATGCATAAAAATTGGTATACCTACTATTTACGGTCTAGACCTGAGAAATACGACCCATAATAAATCCATAAAATAAACCTACAAAAAATCTGGAGATACCATTAATGGGGCAGTAATTACGAATGGACAACCAGCAAACGACTTGGACTATTTAATTTTAAGAGCTAATTGGCCTTAAGTGGTTAAACTATTAAATAATAAATAAATAGATTTCTTCTAATGGGAAACATAAATTTGTTTGAGTTTAACTCCATTATTTATGACCAGATTGCGTTTCTGTTTCTTATTTGTTGAATCATCCGCCTGCTCAGATATCTTTAATTGCAATTGGTTTAATTGTACTGCAATTTAACCTATTAACTAATTAAAATAGTGTTATTTCATACTCACTTATTTACTAGAAAATCTACATTAGGCCTTATTTTAAAATACTTGTTTTGTTTTATTCCTTGACAGCATGCTTGAAAATAAACCGAACGCATTCTTAAATTTTTCAGTCTCATCTTAAAAAACTACATAAGAAGATATTTCACAGCTTGTTATTAAAGGTAATTGACATAATAAATTGATATAACGATTGACATCTAATACTTGGCATGAAACTCATCCAGGTGTCGTCTTAGCGACACGTGGCGCCATCTATCGCAGAGATAAACATACTTTAACTCACACAACATTGCAACAAATATTCGAAACACGAGGCAAATAGTGCCAAGTTTTGATCTCAATATCGTATGGCTCGTTTAAGATATAAACATGATTAAATGCATGGTTTTAGAGTTTATAATAGATTTAATAAACTGAAAACATGTACAACATATTGCTACAGAAAGTTTAGTCAAGATTTTTATCAGTAAATTACTGTCAAATCAAATGTGTCAAAGTGATTGGTTAGTAGAAATAACAAAAGCCAATCACATCATTTGACATCAGCTTTAATAGTATAGGATAGGTTTACAGAAATCGAGCTCATTTAGTAATTATCAGATAATTGGGATGACATAATAATTCAATTTACAATGTGATTTCATTGAATACAATGCTAATTGAACTATTTTCTACCGAGAATAGTATTGACTGAATGATAAATGTGGGCAATGTTTTTATTAATATTGTTGTGAAATATATGAATGTGAAAAAAACTATTGAGTGTGTGACTAACAGCTGCAAAATGTTCGCGGCGATACATTTACCAAGATAATGGGGTAAATGAACTTGATTCTAGTGTTTATGCGTACACCTACTCATTTCTTGTAGTAAGTATTAAATTGAAATACATTCAGATTTATTTTGTTGAATGTATTCAACAAAATCGTCAAATTCGTGATTGCTATGAAAACCTAACTTTTAAATACCTATGTATATTCTAAATTGCTTAGAGTTCAAAGGTTAAGTTCTAGATGCGAAATCTTTAATTACATTTTTTTTTTGTTGCTTGACGTAAGATATTCATAAACAAATCTAATTTGTTTATCAAACAAAATCATTATCTATTTCTAAATCTTGATAAAAACAGAATAAGGTTAACGACCTCATTAGCTGTTCCGATAATAAACAAATTAGGAATCAAAGTTCAAATAAAGGCTAAAGATATTTTGTTATAAAAAGGTCAAATATTCATGTTTTTAGATGACAATAACAAAGTAATTAGTTCTATTAATATCTCGAAATAAGTAATAAGTACACATAGAAAAAGTAAAATAGTTAGAGATGAAAACCAAAACTATTTACCCGAAAAATACATTCTGCTCTCATATTTTACATGACAATAACAAAGTAGTTAGTTCTATTAATATCTCGAAATAAGTAATAAGAATACATAGAAAAAGTAAAAATTCCATAACTTTCTACCTATTACCTCTTATATTGTAGATAATTTATAAATATAGCACACACAGTTTGTTTGATCACATTATAAATGTACGTACTCTAAACTTTTTTGACAAATGATACAACCGTTATCTTAATGACTTATGTATTATACACACAGATTGCAGTGGTTACTGAACTCAGCCAGATTAAATACTGATATAATACAATTATTAAGCAAACAACACACGCATGGTAAAATACCTTGGGATAGGACTGACATTATTTACATTGATATTTTAGTTGCTATCTGGATGGATCTTAATTGATAATAACATATCTCAAGAATGGCTGCTTAAAAAATAATCATTTGGAATTGCTTATGAATTTGATGCAATGATTTTTATATATTAGACCTTAAGGTTTTGAAGGAGAATTCGGAAGATGTATTTTTCTTAATCATCTCTGTTTTTATTCATAAAGTCCTAAGATAAAACGGGACCAATAAAAAAAAATTAAAAATCTTTTTTTTTTTTATTCCAATCTGATGATATAAGTACCCACATTTGATTTTAATAAAATCATGTCCATGCAGCCAAATGTTGTTTATTTAAAATAATTGCAATCACAGTTAAAATTAACCCATAGTTAAATTAGCAATAAAAACTCATGATTAACTGCTTAAATAAAGGCAAAAATTTAAGCCGTAAATA
The DNA here is from genome assembly GCA_945859645.1 of Amphipoea oculea. Taxonomy (NCBI): domain Eukaryota; kingdom Metazoa; phylum Arthropoda; class Insecta; order Lepidoptera; family Noctuidae; genus Amphipoea; species Amphipoea oculea. The sequence goes on along the minus strand of OX243878.1, from coordinate 1,469,621 downwards.
AAAAAGTGAAGGCATTGAACCGACCCCAGGTTGTTTGCCTTTGACCCCGCATTGACAAGAACGCTTGACTCTGCGACTTATTCTTTGACTATGCTGAAACTTTACACTGATTTTGATAATTGTCAATAGATATTAATGACTCTAAAATTGGGGGTTCTATTTCTTCAGCATCATTTTTCTGCCCTTATCCCAACTCATTTGGGGTCCGCGCAACATTTATTTTTCTTCCATACTATTAGTCGTCATCTCGGTAGTCACCCCCAATATGGGTTCTATTTATAACTCTAAAAATAGTGGGTTATATTAATCACTCTAAACATAAGGGATGTCTTTATTTAAAGTTTAGAGTACCTAATTGCTAATGCATTTCGGCATGTATTTTTTGCCGTTTTTGTAAGCTGCTGAGTACAAGTTATTTGCAAAAATATTTGTGTATGTATAATATAATAAGGTCAAAAAATAGTAAAGTTGAAAAAACCTTTTAGAGTTGTTTTCTTTACCCTGTCGACCAAAAACCGTGTCAACACACACATAAAACATATGCATGGAATATTAATTTTATAAAAAGGTTCGTGTTAAAAATAACTTTTTGCAAAACAAACGTTGATGCATTCAAATGTAACATTATATTTCTTTATATTCAATGCGCGATCTCGTTTAGGTTGATAAACTTTGAATTTCTAAACCGATCGGGTAATAGAAAACGTATTACATTGCCCCTACATATTGCCCGGCCATTGAACACCCATTGCTTCTTTTATTGACCACAGTTCCAAAATTTTCCGAAGAAAAAACGCAATGGAGAAGTGTTAGCTCATTGTTATTCCTTGCGAGTTGTGATAGTCAATATCCAGTGGTTGGTTGTCATCGAAACAAGTCGGTACTTGTTTGAAATTATTATGATAATGCTGTCACTTTATCGGCTAGAAACTATTAACTAGTTGTCATTTGATAGGGAAAGAAATTATGGCCTGTATAATCAGCTCAATCATTCAATACCTATGTTATTGTAATGAGAGTGACACTGACGTAACGCGCGCTGACGACAATCATTGGTGGAATCGCGAAATTCGTCCCATATATTATTCACGAGAGGCCGATAATGAGGTCGTTCACCCCACCCCGTTAGACACAGTTCGACAAGACTGATTGTCGATGTTTAGGTTTTTTTCTCTTTAGGTTTTTAGCAGTAGTAATCTGAGATGATTTTGTCGCAGTGTGTGTTTCAAAAAAAAGTATTCGTATGTATATTGGCGAATTTGTCAACTGAGAGATCAAAAATAAATTGAATTACCTCTAGAGAATTCATCACCATTTTAATACTTGTTTCATAAAAAGTAAGTCCATACCGTTCTTCATTGAGTTATCACCACCTCGCACTCACCAACATTTTATAACAGCAAAATACGGACGTCTAAATTAGATCTCCTTACCTGAAAACAACAAAAAAAAAACACCATTAAAATCGTCATTAACGGTTCATTTTTTACCAAAAAATTCGGACTTTTTGAAAACGATCCATTGTTACAAGAATTCTCCCACAACACAGTTGAACGACCGGCCAAATTTTTAAAACACAACCTAGATTTTGTGAAAAAAAATTATAATACGATTTAAAAGTTGAATAAAACATGGCCGGCCGTGCGTATGTATTTATGAAATTCGTAATTGATACCTAAGGAGTCACGTTTTTTGTTTGTTTGCTTAAAATAATCGAATTATTTCTGACATAACAGTCCTATGCACATACAGGGTGAAATTAAATTCATGGGCATCCTTTTAAGGGGTCATTGTACTCATTATTATGAACAACTTGTACTATGGCACTAAACTTAAAGTGGCGAAAAAAAATCAGATGTTCCTTGCTTTTATGTTCACACTAGCTGCGCCCCGCGGTTTCATCCGCATAAGTTTCGAACCCGTGGGAATATTGGGATAAAAAGTAGCCTATATGTTAATCCAGGGTGTCAGCTACCTCCATACAAAATTTTATCAAAATTGGTGTAGTCGTTTGAGCGTGAAGAAGTAACAAACATATAAACACACACACACAAACTTTCGCCTTTATAATATTAGTGTGATAACTCGTGAAAATGTAGGGAAGAGCTGATTTTTTTTCGCGATTTCAGGTTTGATCCCATAGTAAAAGTTGTTCATAATGATGATTACAATGACCCCTTAAAAGGATGCCCATGAATTCAAATTTACCATGTATAACTTTTTCATGCAAAGAAATTTCTGGAAAAACATCGTGTTTGCCATACGAATCGGTAGCTACATTGCCCTATACTTGAGCCCGAAGGGTTAAGTCGCATCAAAATAAATATTTTATTATGGTCAATAGTTGTAAATTTCAACTTTATAACAATGTTTGCGCATCCGATTTTTCTGGGGGATTCCTGTTTTTGTACCACTTTTATGGAAACTTTATTTTGTTTTTTGGCATGGATATTATTTGTAACTTATTTTATTTAGTGTTTTTTATTCGAAAATATGTAGTCGAAAGAGTTTTCCCATTGTAAAAGTAGCTTTTTAAAAGGAAAACCCGCGCCTCAGCCCAAGTGACCAACCCACAGAATATTTCCGATCTATTTACCATCTCACATCACCATACTGTCGAAGTGTTGTATAATCACCAATGTTTATTAAAGCTATGCTAAAATATACGTTTCCTATGTCGCATGCATGGTTACACGCCCTTATGTCTGTCGCTGTGTTTTCATTATAGCTGTCACGTGTGCGATTTATCATGCATTGTGGACCAGGAAAAGAATTGATTATGTTCATACTTGTTTTTTTTTTTTTTTGAGGTGAACAGAGGTTGTGGTATAAGTACCTATTATAAACATATGAAACAACAACGGACAGTTTTTAAACCACTAAAGATAGGGGTAGGTTAAACATCAAGATGCAGATGTAGTTAATAATAATATTGGAAAATGATGAGCAGCCTAAATCATGGAGAAAACTGCACAATCAAACTTATATCTTGATCGAAAGTTGTTTATGAAAAGATTGAACTGAAAATTGATGTAGTTTATTACCGTTTAATTTGGGGTTGTCAAAATAATTAATTTCGCTTTGCAATTATAATTTCACTTTTTATTGAAAATGTTATCAATCTCTGCATGAAATGCAGATTTAAAGGTATAAGCACCAATTGTTTCCCAACTGTAAATAAAAGTCAATAGTATTTTACTATTCACCACAAATTTAGAATTATCAGCTATGGTATGCAGTTATAAATACAATTTTGGGTATGTTATTTTCACCTTCACGGCTATCCTAAACACGCTAATTTAATCCAATTTCAGAGTGCACATCAACAATACATTTATTATCATCGTCCCTTAATATCCGTTCCATAATTTGAAGTTTTTGTTCCAAAAGCACCCCAGTACCTACCTTCTTCCAGGCGAGTTCCCCCAAATTACAGTAATACCCAATGTGTATAAGCGTTATTATAAAATGGCGCTTCGCTGAGCCCACCTTTAGTCCCTATATTGAATGTCCCCTAACTCATAAAGAAGTTCAGATTATAAGGATTTTTGTTCAGAATTATATAGATTTCTATGTTCATTATTTGGTGTGCAAAATGTGGATTTTTTTTAATATCTAAAGACGTTGTTTATAGGTCTTATATATTTAAAATCAGTCTTAGAAATCTAGTGCTAGCAAATAAGGTTTTCTTGGCAAGATTCTCGAGTCAGGCAAAAGATACAGTTAGAACTATCTAGGCATAATCTTATCGGTAGCGGGTAAATGACCTTTCAGCTATGCCATAAACTGACTTAGGTACTGCTGATTTAATATTTTTACTATCCTCAATTATGAGAAAAGCGTAATTCTAACTGGTACTAAATCCTGGTATGTCATTGCCTGAAACTGCACAACAATAATTACGTTCATAAGTGCTGTAATAATCTGTCGACTTTAAAGTACCTACTCAGAACCGTGTAAGTACCTTTATAAGTGAAGCTTAATTGTATACTGTATCTCGATGCTGATCAGGAAGACATAAGCTGTCCATTTATGTAAAAATAATAAAAACCGGTTTAGCTGTTTCCGAGAAAACCGCATCAAAGTTTATACTAAAATAAGACGACAGATATAGCCACGTAGATCTCTGCTAATACCCTTAACTAACAACTTGAAGATATATAAGGAAATGTAAGAGAGGTTATGAGGATAATGTTTTTAAAACAACACTTCAAAAAGTTTTCGAGATAGAACATTTAGAAAATGGTCATTAAACATAGGATTACTCTTATGGAGAGCCATAAAATTAAAAAGCAATGGTAGTAAATATTACATTAAACTTTGCATCAAAAAGTTGTCTTGTACTATTTTAGTAACTTTTACGTGCCATAATAATCTAGAGGATTTTTCCCCATAAAATATAGTGAACAAGTTTTTTACAGCTTACGTTTTACAACGGGCCCCTTTAAAGTGCATCATCATAATACCCAGTGTATTATTATTATAATTATCTATGTAGATCGTAACAACAAAATGATAATTTAAGAAACCTTCATTTTTTATTCAAAGATCAACTTGATAATAATATGTAAATGTTACTTACAAAAATCAGAAAAAAAATACAATGTTACAAAAAATCTGTACATTTACGTGACGTAAGAGTTACGGAATTTACGAGAATATCACTTAAAATATACACATATAACCTTAAGGGTGTAACATTTGCAAGTTTTAAGAGCCAAGCCTTCAGACGGTTCGTGATAAAAGTATATGGCCTTAAATATATTTTTACGAAGTCACTCTTCTGGTTTCATTATGAGTTTTATTTAGATTTTAAGCGAACGGACGAGAAAATGTGCTTCCACCCTACATTAGTGGAAAATAGAATCGTTCTCGACCGTAATCTAAGTGTCATTGTTGTCTGTTTAAAAATACTAATACTAGTTTTTTTCTAAAGTACCAGAATTAATCTTTACTCACATATTTACATTTAAATTATCTTTACAGTTACATGCTATTTATATAAAAATAAAAACCCATTGTTATTCTCACTCATGCAAAAGCAACAAAAGTACAAAACTTTCTGAATAAAACAATACAGCGTTTGTTATCTTAAAAATGTTTTCAAAAATTCAACAAAACTAAAAGATTGAACCTCTCATAAAAATAAAACCTAGACGGTGCAACAAAACGCTCGCCTTTTTCAACAAAAAATGACCGTAATACTTAAAGAGAGAGATAAATCACAATCAGGAGGTTTTCTATTAATGCCAACATAATACCTCCATTAACATTTGGTTTTTAGAAAACCGTTACGAACTAAAATAATGGATATTATTAATACTGCCCACGTTTACCCTTATATGGTAATTGCTAGGTATTATAATGCTTAAATACCATCGTATTTTAATCGTTGTAGTTTTAAATATTATTAAAAGGACCATGCCCATCTGTGCCCCAGAAATGCCCAGATAAAGTAAATTACAAGATAGTACTAATAAATGAAAACTAGAATTAAGTTGTTAATTTTGAAACCTAACAAGCACTGGATAAAAAAAACGAAAAAAAAAGACTTGTTTACGTTGCAGTACCTACCTTTGATAAATAATGTTTCATTCATTCATTAAAAGTGCAGTTTTTTACGGTCTGGAATCACGTCCTTTGGCCGATTTATTCATTCGTTGTGATAGTGTTGTTACTTGTTACCGATGATAACGAATGCCTACTATTATAGTATTGCAGTTTTATTTGCGTAGTATTAATACGATCGGCAAGATAAAACTTCACAAAAAGTAGCCGCATGTAGATTATAGTAGGTATTCATATTGTGTGCCTTCTATAGTGCTTTGAATACAGATTGCGTATTTATTTGAGACTGTCCTATTGAATATTTTTAAATATGTTTCGAAAAGTTCAGAAGACCCCAAATCAACCTTTTTAGCCGTGTCGAGAGCGAATAACTCGGGGCGGAGTAAATTGACTTGATATTTTTCATTTATTCGAATACGATGTCCATGTCACACGTGTAAAAAGGGAACAAGAATCGAGACTGACGTGCGTGAGTGACATAACATGGTCTCTCAACATGATTGATATTAATCATAAAAGTGGTTATTTATTAATCACTTTTATGATTAATACACACTACACTTACACTACTCACTTACACTACACTACTCACTACTTACTTTATACTTTTATGAATATACTGTTTTACAAAAAAACCAAGTAAACATATTACTTTATAATAACTGTCATCGTTTGTGTTTAATGAGGGATTTTTCTGCCAGATGACAAAAAACATGGCACAGTTAACCATTTTGGTTATCAAAAGCCAGAGACAGACTAGTTTTTTACCAACGCCATCTATGGGACTATGTTTTTATTTTTTGTTTACTTTGGGGCTAAATAATTGGCATGTTATATACAATCTTCGAAAAAGGAATCGATTTTTGTTGATCAATTGATTCAACTAATCGATTCCAGTATCTATTATTATTTCTCATTCGAATGTCTTCAGACACTCAAAAGTAAAAGATAAAACTACTTTGTGGCAATGTATAAATATATCAACGCTTCAAATAAACAAATATAATTCAAGCAAAAATCTAATAAAGTAATGGCTCAAAAGACTTAGCTCCAAGTCAAAAACATTCCAAAAAACTATCGGGTGAGTGGTGACTCCAGACTGTCAATCATTGTTTTCACATTTATATTGATGGAGATACTATGGAAACAGACTAGATAATCCCAAATAACTAAAATGTTTACAGACATTTGTGTATATAAAAGAACACTGATCTGGCCTAGCTTATGTGATGATTATGAAGTTCCTAGTGGAAAACTAATAGCAATGCTGACTGTAAACGATAAAATGTATAAAGAATACCAGTAGGCAGTATCATGTTTAACGTCCAATAACTTTTCAATCAGTGCTTTATATGACATTCAATCTAGATATCATAAAAATACTGTTAATAAGTTATCGTATGACATAGAGCTGCAATTTGGGCATTGTATGGCATTGCTGACTTTCACCTCCATACTAATATGGGCATGGTCCTTTGTATTTTTATTTATTTTTGACAACTTTTTTTCTGTTCTCGCGCTTTTTTTTTTGTAAACGCTACACAAATTAAAACCCAAATAAGGAGTCAAGTTACTTTTTCTTTTATTTCAGTTTTAAAGATGTAAACAAAAAACAGGTTCTCAAACATGTTTTGGCTAAAAATAAACACGCACAATCGAAAATCATTTAGCAATCTGCTCCGAAATGCTACACATACAACACGGGCCAAAATCAGTCAAAAATGAATCTCATACCGAATTTCCATATTTTACACATACATAAACATCCCACGACCGACAACGGGCGTTTTCACCCCACAAAGACCCCGTAATATGCCCGGGGCAATAAATTTATTATGATAAAGTCGATTTACGTCAATAATCCCAACTTTTTTTGTTGAATTGAAAACTTTTATTCCGTTCAAACTCTTTGAAAGAGTATTTTGGATATTGAACTCCAATAATATTATGTAGGTACACAATTTTCATGTGAAATCATTTCGTGCTATGTTTTCAATCATTGTGACTGAAGTTGAACGAGTTCTGAAGTTTATTACTAAGGCTTTAGAAGTACATAATCAATCTATAATGTTCCCACTGCTGGGACGCAAACCTCCTTTCGGTGGAGAGAGTGGGTCGTAATCCACCACGCGGGCCCAGTGCGGGTTGGTAGATGTCACATGTCTTCGAATATTTAATTCTAGGGCATTGTTTTCCATTGTTCCATGTTGCCATGACATTGTTTCCTCACATTGTTTTCCTTCACCGTTTTGATAGCAGTGGTGATGAAATAATTTACACAAAGTAAAGCGCCTGTCTGGGTTCGAACCGACGACCTACAACTTGAAAGTCGCAGCCGATTATAAGTGCGTTTTTGTTTAAATATGAAAAAAGTAGTCCTCGATATGACTTTAAACTGTCGTGCATTTAGTATTGAACTAAATGTAGAACGCCACCTGTAGGCTATGGGATAAATACACCCAAATAGGCTCGGATGGAACAGTCGATATTAGTGCAGGATATCAACTCAGGGCGGCGGCTGATGAACATCTAGCACGTCAAAGGCGGCGCCCACTGACCCAGTCAGGCGGTCCACTGTACACCCACCAACTCGCACTAGACAAGCGCGGTGGGTTAATTTTAAATAAATAAATGAAAAAAGTCTGAATGAAAATAGAGAGAAAATCTGAAAGCTCATTGGGCTGAGATAAGGTTTTCTATTCCTAAAATAGTTACTGAAAAGAGACTCTTGGGATAAAGGAGCACAATACAGGCAGACGGTACGTTAACGCTTGAATTCTCGATCTATCGTTAGTTGAAATCTGATCCTATTCAAGCTTAAAATTCAGCCTAGAGATAAAAGTCTTCTTGAGCTTTTATTTTTAAGAAGTGCTTCTAAAAATAAATGATTAAAATACATGAATGTTCAACAGATTTAGATTTTAGGTTGAAAATATTACTGTTTTCGCCAAAATCGCTACTAAGTTTGAATTAAAGGGACCCTCTCCACGAGCGAGAGAATTGCGGCGATATTATCGTCGTGCAACGTATTTCTATACACTCTCTTAGAGCGTGTCTCCACACGGCGATCTCATCGTGGCGAAAATTTGATGGCACAGCGAGACTATCGCCGCGATTCTCTCGCTCGTGGAGACGGCCCTTTAGTGTTTTCAGGAGTGATCAGGGTGAAGTGGGCCCATTTAGGAAAAAAAAAATAATTAAAAAATTACAGCATCAATCGTCGTGCAACCTGTTACCATGGTTTCAGAGTATGATTCTAACACCCTCTGCGTTGAAAATTTTCGTCGATTATTTTAAAAAAAAATTGCTGTTCCATACATTTTGACGGCATAGGTTTGCACTTTTCTATGAAACATAAGTTTTTTTTTTTTGATAACCGTCGAAAAATTTGGGGTCTAGAATCATGTGCTGAATTTATGGTTACAGTTGCGCAATATCGGAGGCCTGCACACTGCCGCATTATATTATTGTAATAAACACTGTCACTCTCTCTGTCTATAATAAGGCACATGGGCCGTAATGCTTCGTCTCGAACTCAAAAACCACGAAGTACCACAATTAATCTCCGGCGTGAAAGTCAAGATTACCAAGATATCGAGCAATCCCGGCCGATCTCCGACCAAGGTCTTCGTACATGCTAAATAAACAGGTAAATACAGAAGTTCCATTTAGCTGAGACTTCTAAAGCACTATAAATAACTAAAAAAACTTTGTAACATGAATTGCAATGAGTAACTTTGAAAGTTATAGTGTAATAGCAGGCTTGAATAAAACTTAGGGTGTAACAAAGGAGTGTTTTTATCATTAATGTACTTTTATAAAGTACTACTTACCATGTTTTAAATATATTTTTTTAGGTCTCTGTGTTCTACCACAATATATAAAAATAATGTATCATTCTATTTTCCATTGTCCTTATTTTGCAAGACGTCTTATGCCACAGCAAAAAGAACAGCAAGGTCGGTTACAAAGGTGAATGCCCACCGCAGGGTGCGCCGGACGTACTTAAGTTGCACCGTGAACCTTCTGAATGAACCTACGTATGCAGTGGTAATATGATCTCGTTCGTTCACTAATCGTTCATTCCGACCGAACGAGTCGAGTTTTACGTATCGCTTGGCAATGGGCGGTGTAGGTTTTATAATTTATTGTAGCTATTGGCTGGGTATTGTGAGAAATGGCTGCGGGGAATAGACTTTGCTGGTGGGTGGTTAGGGTTGATAATTTTTGGATATTTTGTCTAAGCATCCTATCGGTGTAGGTATATCGGTGTATCTACATTGCATTTGTTTTAGATTCTTCTTTTTTATAGAAGTAGGTAGACCTACATTTAATAGACTGAAATCTTAATCATAAACAATTTGAAAAGTCAGTTGTTCAAACTAAATAAGACAGTCCCCACAAAACGCCCGCCCTTCACCACTTCCTATTGCTTTAGCTGGGAGGAAGAAGTGGCGGAACAAACTCCCCGGCATCACATCGCTCTTTCTTCCTTTTTTTAAAAGGCCTTGCAGAGAGCCAATTACAGGCTACTTATAACCTCATAAAAACAATAAAATTTATTGCACCTCATTTGACTCATATTAACATCGTATCCAAAGGCACCATGGCTTAAAGGTCGCACTTTCACGAAACAAGGCCGGATCGTAGGTTCGCTTCCTCGTCCAGTCACCTTGATAAGTTTTTTTTAGTTTCAAGTTAGAAGAAGGAAGTTAGTTTCACTGCTTGGATTATATTACGTATAGTAAAAAGATTAATTGTTTCTATGTGGGTTTAATGGAGCATTTTTTTCATCGGAATTAATTATTATCTAAAGTAATTTTAGAAACGGATAAAGCTTTAATGTTTCAAGCCTTGTAGGTCAAGGTCCATTCCTGAACAAAATACCTAATTAAAGGTTTTACCAAAAAGTTCATGTGTCGTTCTCCTAACACGAATGGTATCCTGTTTCTGTACCCCTATGTCCTTTATAAAACTGGTTGAAGATAAACATTCTTATATTCACCAAGAACCAAGTCAAAGAACTGTCTATTTACTGCAGAACTTTCTTCCGAACGTAGATCGAAACGCCAACGCACCCAAAACCCTAAAAACGTCCAACTTCTGAAGAATGAAGATATAAAAATTACGTACAATACAATTTCTAACACCTTAATCGTTCACTGTCAGATTGAGATTTCTCAAATAACATACTACCTGCTATAATAACAGAAATAATTAGATTTTACACACTCGTTACATGTTATTTTACCAAATACAACGTTTTTCGAACGATCTTCATTAACAAAATCACGCACTGTACTACGTGAGGGATGAGGTTTTGGTAGTTAAGATCGAGCGGGTTTATAAGCGGTAGCGTTTTAGAGGCTCTTGCAGTTTTGGTTGCAATACTTGTGATATAAAAAATGTTAATCCATCCAAAGGTCGTCTTTAAAAGATCGCTCTTAGCAATAAGACCGCCCGTTGTGTGACCTTATGTAAAATTTCTACAAATATAATAATGTCTGTAATTTATATGGTGTATCTATATTATACAGTATTTTATTCTATTCTATTGGCATATTTTTTTGTGATTGGTATACATATTTGACTATGAAAGCAACTAAGTATTAATCGCAAACAAAATATTTAATTTAATGTTTTTCTAACTTATCCGATTTTAAGTTTTTGTAACCTTTGTTTATATTATACTTGCAATTAAATAGTCACGGTTCCAAACATAAACACAAGTTGCATATTTACTACGACGAAAACAGTTTTATGTAAACTTAAAATATATACAACATTATTTATTTAACCCTCCACCGCTACGCTTAGCTACTAAGCACACACCCTAACCCCACAGTATCGTATTTTTTAAGCTCATTTCGTAACTATATAACCATCAATTGACCAGATAAAAATCTCAAATAGAATTACATCGCGTGTTCGGACCGCCATGGTCTAAATTTGGTAGCATAACCCCACCAATTTAAAAAGCAACCTTAACGCTTCAGGTGTATGCAAATCCGCTGTATTTTTTACACAGTCGGCTAACAATTTTATAAAACAATGGGTGCGTGAATTGTAATTACAATGTAAGGTATTTACTTGTCAAGCAGTTGGGGTTTAAGTGTTGAAGAAACGGGTACATTTAGATTTTTATAATGATACACTCATTTTGTTGGGCTCATGACACGTTGAAATGTATGAATTAGCCGAGTTGTTATTTAGGGCGTTTTTTTAGTTTCGATGTAAGTTTTAAATTTTTATTGTAGTTTCGAAATGGAGACAGTTTTTTTTAAGTGGTTTTATGGATAATTTGTGTGTTCTAGTATTAGTCAAAAATTCTGAACTCAAACTCAAAGCATTTATGTCCATTAACCGGTCAAGCGGCGCGCGTCACCGATCGGCGACGAAACAATAGAAAATCAATTATGTCTCATTAGCGGAGCTTGACAGATTAAACCATTTACAGGCACTTTTGAATAGTCAAGAAGTCGCTCGGTCAGAAATATGAAGCTGGTTGCCCATTCCAAAGCTAGTACGTATCTATGGAGAAGAACGGGCAAGAATCTCCATGGACACACTCAAAATCCATGGACTCTGTGTTTGATAAATAATTCGCAGAAGACACGAAATCTTCTAAAATCAGAAACAAGATTGGACCCATTCTGGATTCTGTTTTGTAAATACTAGACCCGAAAAATGAGACATCAAAGACATTACTTTATCCGCGTGTATTCTTTGACCAACATTTCTTTTTCCAATTTTATTTTCGGTAACGCCAATACCAAAGTTTTTTATCACTTAAAATATTCACAGAAAAGGACTTCTATTTGGTTTTATCTTTCACAAAAACCTTTCTATTTCGGCAGTAGCAAAGAAATTGGCGACCATTACTTTAGGCATTTATTGTTATTTGTTAAAATAGAAAGGGCTTGTTTCCCTAAATCACTTGCTGTTTTAAAAAATCACGAGCAAAAAGCAGTCACTTGAACAAAAATCCAATTTATTTTTAAGCACTTACTTACTGACGCTGTTACCAATTTGTGTAGCGAATATACTTGAGTTTTATTGGCCATTCCCCTGATATTGGGTGCCGTGAGAAGGCTTTCCGTTGTCATGGCAACCGCCTATTATGAGCACCATGGAAGGTAATGATAAAGTAGTGTGATAGAACGACCATTTTGTTTGTTATTATTTTAATATTCTGTTTTTTGATTCGGTAGTTAGGAAACTGGTTTTATAAGTTCTCCATGAAGGACAGAACCGTATTCGGTTATTTTTACATAACATAACATCACGCCTTGTTTGCTCGGAGGGTTGGACAGAGGTGTACCTATAGTACACCCACATTTCACTAGATAAGTTTAAGTCCCATGTAATAGGGGGCGAGCCTATTGCCATCAACCGGGCACAAATCTAGCCTCCAGGCTGCTACTGAGAAATTCCGGATGAAATAATCCAATAACACTTTGCCCGACCTGGGAATCAAACCCAAGACCTCATGCTCGAATGTGGCAGTAATTCGTTATTGGTAGTTTATTATTCTCATATTCTGTTATTTGGTTCGGCAGTAAAAAAAACAGTTTTTATAAGCTTTCAGGACAGATTCGCTTTGGTCTGTTATTTTTTATTACCAAAATAACGTTAGTAGTAGAAGGGTTAACCAAAATTGATAGCATAACATTAATAAAATCTGTATAAATTCTGGAGTATTCCCGTTTGAGCACCTATTTTCAGAGCACCTTTTTTTAGAGCACCAAAGGTATTCCCATTAGAGCACCAATCAATATTTTACCGTGGTGCTCAAAGGGGAACAATAAAAAATATTCAACTTTGTTCCCTTTTGAGCACCTACGATGCGGTAGCTTCTAGTGATGGGGTGTATAATAAAACATATCGATAAAAATTGGCAGTACTTTTATTATCATATTAATTTTAGGAAATTAAGTAATTATTCCTGAATTATGACGTTGGCACTTCAGCGGTTAATATCACAATTAGCCTTATGTTATTTTCTAGGTACCTCTTAAGACAAATAAAATAAATCACATTCCTCGTAACATCAGTAGTCATTACACTTATTGTTTTTAGTAAAATAATATTTCTTAACAATACTTACACTATAATTACTTACAATACTTACTTATTTATGTATTAATTTATTTTATTTTTATTTTATTTATTAAGGGATAATAAACAACTACAACACATATCATACATAAGGTTAACAAGTTTAGGAAGTAATGTTGCAGTCCACTACATTATCTGCATTTATAGGACATATTAAAGATCAGAGGTATTATAGGTACTAAGTAAAGTTTTTAGTTGTTTTAAAAACGAAAAATATGAACGTTTTATCAGTTATAGAAACTTTTGGAAGTAGTAATAATAATAATTATGTTAAAAATATTTTTTCTAAAATTTAAATTATCACCATTTAACTCGAAAATAGAATAATAACGCTATGCTTATTAAATTATAGCCGCATGAAACTAGTAAATACAGTATTTCTAATAACTCCCGAGCTCGCCGAAACCGACACTTAGAAAAATTTATCAAATAAATTAAGTAAGTAATTATCAAGCAATGCATTTTATCAAATGTTATTTATGTTGCCTTGTTAAATTTTACAATATTTAACACGACTAACTATTTACACTAGGTACTAAATTAAATGACTAACTGACTAACTTAATGCCTATTTAATGAGTTTAATTTTTAGGAAATTGCATAATAATAAGTCAATGTAACGTTTTTGTTCCAAACGTTGTTTTATGGGTTCACTAATGTTTCACCAAAACTCCATTGACAAATTTTTAGTTTACAACCAACGTATCGTATACTATTTATTTCACAAACAACTCATTCCGCGTTTAATTTTATAAACACTCGCTTTACAAATATTTATTTGGCAAATGCTTCTCTTTACAAATGTTACGGATGATATTTAAACATTTATACATTTTTCATTTAATATTTAAATTCTTTTGGAAAAATAACGTTTATACAAAATATAATTTTGTAATACACTAGCGACTGCATCAAAAACTACATTAAAATCCGTTGCGTGGTTTAAAAGATCTAAGCTTATAGACAGCGCGAGTGACTTTGTTTTATACTATGTAAAGATTTTCTAAACCAGTCACAAAGTGATCATGACGGTATTCTCCATTCGGGTCAAATAATTTTCAGGCAAGTATTTTTTCTATATAATTATTTTTTTAATTTATATTTATATATTAATATTTTTTTAATAATTATCCTAATGTAACTAGTTCGGTTCCGGGTAGCCTACTAAAAATAATCTCTTTTTTTCTTCTATTAGCGCATGTCGTTTCTGACACCTATATTTTGTGTAAAAGTATTTTTTTGTTCTATGTAATCTAGTCGTTTTTCTAGCGGCTATCTCTCTCAAACTTGCTTGTATGACAGTATGACACTTCGCTCGGCTTTGGGGTCATATAAGCCGCGCCGGCGCGCGGTGATTCGAGCGCACGGCTCGCTTCGCGGGAAGGGTGGTGGTGCATTGAATGCCTACTTCACTTGCTATACCTGGCCTTAAATACTCATCATAATAATATGAAGCAGTATATTTATATATACTGTAATCTTTTCTATGAAAACACCGATTTTTTTTGTTAGTGTTACAGCCTACAATTGGTTTGGGGATAGATAAAATTAATGTTGAGGAAAGTTATTGTAATATTAACAATAAAAGATTCAGTAAACTTTTATGTTAATGATGATATTATGTTTTTATTAAATGATAGCATTCTGCTATGAAACTGCCAATTTTTAACCGACTTCTAATTATCGATATGTTTTATTATACACCCCATCACTAGAAGCTACCGTAGGTGCTCTAAAGGGAATAAAGTTAAATATTTTTAATTGTTCCCCTTTGAGCACCAAGGTAAAATATTGATTGGTGCTCTAATGGGAATACCTTTGGTGCTCTAAAAAAAGGTGCTCTGAAAATAGGTGCTCAAACGGGAATACTCCTAAATTCTCATATTTACATTTGAACACGATTGAAATTCAAATGTGTCAACATATTTATGAGTATGACTGTACTTTTACAACTTTATTTGCTTAACATAACAAATGATAGAGAACTTTCAAACGTTCGAAATTCTAACATTTAACTTTGGAAGACTTTGAAGATCTTGCGTGACTTTTAGGGGCCTATAACTGTTTCGAGTTTATAAAAAATATTTTGAGTGTGTATATGGGACTTATATTGACTTATACATAACTGGCGAAACGTGGAACTACCTTTTGGAAGGGGCGACTAAAATCAATTCTATTTTAATCTAATTTTTGACGTTCAAAAGTGCCTCTTATGTGCCTATTTGAAATAAATGCTTTGACTTTGACTTTGTGGGTGTACAAAGGTACACCTCTGCCTTATCTTTTGGGGCATAAAGGCGTGATTATGTTACGTTATTAAGTTATTACGAATGTCAAAGGTATACCGTTATGGCTACCATAACTGGTACTTATAAAAAAAAATTGTATGCACTAACCAAAAATCGATATCGTTGAAAAGATATTCCTTAATCCCCTTGAATAAGAAGAAATAGTAGGTATTGATGACAAATCCAGTAAGAAGGATTTACTGGAAAATTTGCAGACATGCACTAGATTTCATTTTCCTGCAGATTGCTCACTTGGCTCTTTATCTACTGACCCTACAACTGTTTACAAGCGACATATCGCTCATTTGGAGAAACATCGACATGGTAACTGCTACTTTTTTTTTTCAACTTAAATACTCTTTCAAAGGGCTTTGGCAATATTTAACTCATTTTTGGGAAAAAATACATTTACGTCGATGTGTCTCCAAACGAGCGATATTAATATCCATTTTCTGATTGCTGAAACGTCCCATTTCCTCAATCAGGGTAAGCCTATTAGCCGTCTTACATAGAAATTAACATTAATTAATTATTTCGTATGTATCCAGTCCAGTTATCTGGAATACAATATAGCTAACTGTATTATAATTAATTAGATAATTAGTTAATCTAATGTAATTGCTAATATGTTTGTTAATATCATTATCGATGTTGTTTCAGTTATCATTACATAATCACTACTTTCTAAGCTAGATGTGGTGATTAACTTACTCCGACTGTTTGTTGAAATAATATTTTCTTTGATTAAATCTTTTGAGGCAATACGTAAGGTACCCTACGAATGCCACTACAAATCTTATTGTTTTGCTCTTGGGCATGTGCTGTTTTGTATATCTCATAGCATAGCATGATCAGCCTCTACTGTTCCCACTTTCGGGACAGAAAGGAGTCCTGTGACCCTGGAGGATTACCAGTTGATTACCTCATGTAGATGCAAATTGAATCTAAACGTTTTGATAAATACAAAATTTTCCATACAACTTACAAACTAAACCTAAAGCCTAAAATTTGCTAAAACACAATTAAAAATAAATACGAACAAAAACTAAGTGTTATCACTCATTATAGTAACCTTGCGCTTATTACGAAACTGATACACTATACACTAGAACATTTGCGTGCCGTCATGACGTGTAGCAGTCATTACCTCGTAGGATCATAAGAAGCTTGACCTTCTGATGTTTTTTACTTCACCTCGCAAGTAAAGGGAATTGTAACGAGAACGATTTGAAGTAAAAACGTGTGTTGAGTTAGAATTGTTTGTAGTCCGAGTTGATGCGGTATTGATTTATTGTGTTGCCTGCACATTACAGGAACTAATGGACGCTACCGAAGGTGAAGGAATCAAACTCGTAGCTAAATTCTGGGTTGATTCTATTTAGATCGCCATCGCGATAAGAAGAAGTTTGAAAGGAGTGAATGGCGAAGAGGGAAGAATGAAATGTACGGACCTTAAGTTACATGGAACCAGGGCCCTGGCGTAACGAATAGTGCCTTATGAGTATGAGTAGATACTCATACTCATAAGGCACTATTCGTTAGAATAAACGAAATGACAGAGCAAAAGGTTAAGAAGACAACGCAACAGTTTTTGATTATGATAAAAACAACCCCAAATATAGACTAACAAAACTATTACCCAACTAATAATCGTACCTACACGTAGAAAATGTCTAACCTCCACAAAAGTGCAATCACTCAGAAAAAACCTAAATTACAAAAAAAAAAAAATAGTTAGCCAAAAAGTTAGTCACGTCCACAAAACTGTGTTTGTATGTCATTTTATTACCAACATATTATAGACTGTTGCAGGTATCCGTGCATATAAATTACATACCTTGGATTGTGTCACAGAACTACTTAAAAACACTATAATTTTGGTGATAACCTTGCTAGTATAATGGCGAAAGATTATAATATTAGAACGAATGGACTAAATAAATTGAAGAAGAAAATTTGTTAGCAATGTTCTTTTAAAGATTTGGGAAAGAATGGTAAAAGGATTGGTGATACCAATATTATAGAATGTGAAGCGAATGCTACTGCTAAATCAGTTAAAATACCAATTTAGTGAGTTATTAAGGCACTTACAGAAGGAGTGGCACAAATACTCAAAGAATTAACTAAGACTAATGATTCCAATCTTTAATCAAAAGGCCATTACGTAACCATTACAATTAAAGATCTAAATCGCCAATATATTTAAATTAATTGAAACTTTAATACAATTAAAATTATACAAGATTCCAATTAGTTAGACACAATGTTACTGGCGCCGTAATAAAAATTACCCTTCATAAGAGCGTAATAAATTATTGACAGCTGGTTTAGAATTCACAAGGGAGCTTACATCTTATTGCGTTTGAAATAAAGGTTATAATTGTATGAATTGAAATGTCTCCTTGATACTCTTAAGCCCGCGTGGGTGCTTAAAAGCCTCATACAGTGACATATTTAGCAATAGTATACGCAATCTGTGGAATAATGAACGTTACTCAATTCAGATATCGTTGGTAACTTCATAATTTGAATTGTGTATATAAAGGCTCTTCTATTCTTAACAACATTACAGTTTCCTTTGGTGAATGTAGCAGGGCTCTTAAGAAAGGATGGAAAATGCATGAAAGTAAATTGTGTGGGCAAAACTGTAGTTTGTTGTAGGAACATAGCTGTGTACTAGCTAGAAGCTTCGTGAAGCATTGTAATAACAGTACAATTTGTGTGAGATCATCGTAAAAGTTCAAAGCCTGGAAATACGAACGCTCACGAGCACTCTTTGACATATAAAACCCCATAAACCGATCCAGCTAACTACGCCTCTCTAAACTCCAAATTAAATATCATCACACATCGACTTTCCAATTGATTTCGTCTCAAGCCTCGAATAAAACCGAATCTCGAAATCTCCCAGAATCTCTCAATTTTTACGAGAACGAAATCCTTCTTTAATATCCAATCTATACACAGTTTAATAAACGATAAACCGAACTGCAGAACCATAAAAAGCTTGGAACGTAAAAAGGAGAAAGAGGCGCAACAAAACTTTTCTACAGGCATCGAGACTAGGGAGTTAATAAAAATCGTGCCCAAATGACTACGGTAAAGTTTGACGTAAACATACCAGTACTGGGTGGAATTGGCGAAATTCAGCAATGATTTAAGGTTTCGTTGCTGCGAGTTCGGGTTTGTTAGTGTTTACAATTCTTGGCTTGACTCTGGATACTTTAGTACCTACTGGTGAAAACGCTGCATTCAAAAATATTGGCTCTGTTATATTTGCTTTTAACGTTTATATACTCGTATATATTTTAAGGAAGATTCTTGAACATCAGCTTTATCCCCCGAAATGAGTTTGCAATCTGCCAAATGAAGTACCCTGACTTTAACAGCATTATCAGAAAAAAATAACCTTCCTTCTAAACTTTAAAAGGAAGCCGTTTCTAAACAAGAAAAGCGAAAAGTAATTTGTCAAGTAAATCCTCAACGTTCGGAGGGAAAGGATATCAAGCTGATATCTGATTAATGACTCCATAAATGATTAATAGGCGATTCCGACCAAATTAAATGTGACATCCGAATACTGAGGAAGGCTTAGGGAAATTGACTGTTGAGTATCTTAGATGAAAAAATTTCGCGGTCTTATTTGCACATTTATAATGAATGTTTCAATTTCTTTTCTATAAGTCGGTACTTTCATGTCTTTTAAAAGCAACATTTTGCATTTTAAAAGCAACTTAAGAAACTATATATCTTGCCTAATCTAGCCGTACTAAAATTGATTTTGTTAAGTAAAACACGTATCTTAACGACTCGTCCTTGGCAGGGCAAACAGAAACCAAAGGCCACGTAACTTCCTCCTTTTTAACTAATCAGTTCACATCTAGCCTCTATCCATTCGACCTTCAAAATAGCTAGATGTTTATATATAGCAGGATTTCCTCTATTTTATAAAAAGTTTCCTTAATTCCTTTTTGTATTTGGTTGTACAAGATAATTCGTTGTTCGAACAATCGGGCAATCAAATCGTTATCGTCGAGCAACATTAAGCAGGGGTTCCCATCGTTGTTTCTATTTTATTTCCGTGAATTAGGTTGTCTACTCCTTTTGATAATAACGGTCTTAATAATCGGATGCTCATCGTAATGGCTTTGTGAAGTATCTAGATAGGGTTGCAGTCTGAAGGTGATTTTGTTTTAGCATCCACTGTTCTCTCTTTATCTTTTTCGTTTTAAAAGAGCTTTTGCTATTGAAACGATAAATGTAAATAGGTATTTAAAGTTACAGATATTCTCCTGGAATTGTTTTTGTTTCAAGAATTTCATCAAGCTTTTCTTTTCTTTCCACAACATCATCAGTTCCCCCATATCAATCAAACGAATCAATTCGAATTACAAGTACAAAACATTGTTCCGAAATTAACACTCACTTACCAAATTACATAATCCTTTACAGAATCAAAGTTAACAACAGAGACTGACGCCCCTCCAGAAATTATAACAATTTTTTTACCATTATCAAAAAACAAAAGCACAGCCACAGTTGGAGGGGGAAAGCGGGCGTCCACCGTCCAAGTCCCCTTCGCGTCAATTACCGTGATTAATGAAGCCCTCGAATATTGAAACGTTTATTCGACCGACGCCAAAAGTATTATATTACTTTTAGAAGCATTGTATCAACTTTTAATAAAGTCGCTTCTGGAATTACTCACTTTGAGCTACGAATATTCCGTTAATTAAACAATTTTTCAATACTCCAAGTTTCTCTCACGGTGGGCTCAAGAAAAGGGTTATTAAATTAATTTGTGTTACGGCCATGTTATTTAGTTTCAGTTTTTGACCTCCTATTATTAAATAAAAATACCTTATGCTCCATAGAATCATGAGATGCTAAAATTTATTGACTTATAATTGATTTAATCAGAACAAAATCCATGAACAACAATTACAGAATTTAAAATTTGAAACCTCATCTAACAGTCAATATATCATAATCAATCACAAACCTCAAACAACATTTGATGAAGGCACCTAATACCAATTCAAATAAATCATTTAAAAATTCAAAATCCGCATAGAAACCCAGCGATTATACTGGCGGTCACAATGTCAACGGAATACCAGAATGTCCCCTTGTATCGAGAGAACAAATTAAACATTTTCCGAGCTACGCGACCAGACCAGATTGAATTATGAATTCAAAATCGATTCACTGGCTCACCCGCTGCGAGTTATTTCCAAAGATTTGGATGTTTTACGACAAAGTGTAGGAATAAAAAGCAGAAGGTTTCGGTTAATTTTGGAGTCTTTTAAGATATTTTAAAAGGTGGTGATATATTATATGAGACAGTTGAAGAACGTAATGAAATGCTAGATAAATAAATAGAAATAATTTCAGTTGAGTTGTTGGAAAACAGTCAATCAATTTTAAACCCAGACAATCCCTTTATTATTCTATAAACTTTTCCTTTCTGCCTTCCAAGTATCCTCACCTCAAGCTGCATTGTTCGTGTACATTAACATAGAAAGCTACATCCGTGTTTAAAAGAAAATTACTCATCAAAATTTCGTCCAATCCACCTGGTTTTCCCCAAGCCGTCAGATTTTCATCAAAATAAATATCACGTACTTACTTGGCACAGTAACGTTACTGCATGTCATATTATAATAGCAACAGATTCATGACTGATGGTGAGTTTTCGAGAAATATAACGATTTGCGGAAGAATAATTCAATCAAGGCATTCGATTTCATCATGATTTCATAGTCAATTTTCCACTTATACAAGTTATTTTCCAATCTTTGATGTATTACTGGTATAACTTGGATTGTTCAAGTTACGAAGCCTTTTTCTGAACTCAATTTAGGTTCTGCGAAAGTTTTGGAATGACATATTTTTATGGTTTCAGTTTGTTGTGTAAGATGTTATTTATGGATTTAATCAATATAATCTTACATAGTAGTGTTACTGTTTTACATAATTATGCTTTTTCGTATAACTTTACAATAATTTCTACTAAATTAAACTTTGGGTACAAAAATTCGAAGTAAAATTTAATTTTGTAGAAACACTTTGTACAAAAATTGACACAAGATACAAGGAGAAGTGCCCGTGCGATATAAAGAAAGTTTTTCAGAGCACAACAAAATTAAGTTAGTGTAAGCGAAGTGGGAAAACATCAATTGTCGTCCACTTAAAGTGTTCGCAAAGGCAATTGTCTCATGATATCGGGAGGCTGCCAGGAAAAATAGTCACTTTAGAGGAGCAACTGTTTTTTTCCCCTAGTTGGCAACATCCAGACATTTTTATAGCGACATTTAACCGCAATCAAGTGGATCATTAGCCTGTAAAGGCCTGCCAAATATCTTTGCTTCGCCTCCGCTGTTTTCTCACCCTTTTGCGTGAAAGATGCTGTAACACACACCTTTTTTGGACGAATCCCGCTCGGCCATTGCCAAGTTCTGGCAGATTTTTTGTAGGACATTACGTCGGCAATTCCCTGCGGTCGGCTACAGCTGTTTTTCGTACGAAACTACGCGGTTTGGAAGCCGAATTTAAAAGCCCGTATCATTTTTGGAGAAAAACAAATTGAATTATGTAAAAAGACTCGTACCCGAAAAGTCAAATGCAAAACTGGAAGGGAATCACTCTGGAACAAGTGCCAGGCGGGCCGAAACGAAAAAAAAAAAACAAAACATCAATTTTAATGAGTCGAAAACCCAAGAATTTTCTCTTACATTTAGAGAGCAATATTTTTTCTACAACATTTAATCAGAGTAAGAAGTGAAATGGTAATTTGTGTGGACCGCTCGATGTAAATTTTATGCAAGAATTCGCTCGGCGCTCCCCTCTCGCTAAAAGGGGAAGGATTTTTGCAGCGGACAGAAAATTTTGCTTAGCCAAGTGAAATTTTAACTGCTACGACAGAGACAGCTATGGAAATGCGAATACTTAATGCTAACTTACTTCCCGCTGGTTCATTATACTTCATAATTTTTGAGCGAAAAAATGTGATCTAAAGGGTTCCGATGGTCCTGTTTTTTACTCGAGTTGTTTTGAATATTGAAATATTGATTTGCGTGTCTAAGTATCTACTAGAGCTGAACGATTTAGTTTTACTTATAGAAGTAGTTTTATTACAAGCTTAGAAGTAGGCCAACTTGAAGTACTGCATTAATTCAGTATGAATAAGTTGACTGGGCTACTTCTTAATGTTATTTATATTATTTCTGGCAAAACAACGTCTTTTTTGTATATAAACAAGATATAGATATTTATTGCAAATGCGCGAAGTAAATACGTTTGCAAGCATTAAAACTTTTCGAGCAACAAATCTCGAAGAGCCCAAAGTTGTTGAGATCAGAAACATTCAAAAACCTATTTAAATTTTGAGAGCAGGCTCGACTCAAGCATCAGATAACTACGCAAGAAAAACACTCTAAACTTTAACAATAATTTCAATGATCCTCCAATACAACAGCCCTTCAAGTTACACTCAATTCCATCAAATTATAACTTGTACAAGACAATCTAACTCTTTGAAGTAACGAAATCTACTTTTTGTTTTGAAATCGTAACAAATTAATAACTGAACAATTTCATTTAGGGGTAGTGTCCAAAAATTTTTGAGTTAAAGGTTCGAATGATTTAATTCAACTTCTTATACTGAATTAATGAATCCTGTCCCAATTTGAAGTCTGTTCTAAACTTTGGAAGTCGACTTTTGTTTGTTTCAATTTGTTAGCCGCGATGGAAATTCAATGGGGTTCCATAAAAATAAACAAAAGGTGTCTTATTTCATTTTGCAAGTTTCTGAAGTGGTACTTAGTTCAATTGCTTTGGTGAGAATGTTTGTTATCATGACTGTCCCGAACCTTTGACGAATTTTAATTTGACAAACTTTTTGTTCCCTTAGTATAATAAATCCTAGCATTAGATTAGTATAATAGTCAGTAAGTTTTCAGTGTTTTCGTCTGGGTCAAATTTCAATATTAATCTGTCTTGAAACATTAAAGCTCTAATGCAAAATCGAAGTTGTATTTAACTTCCGACTCATTTCAGCCTTAATGATTAAACAACTAGTTTCCAAACGCTTAATTAATTTTAGAAATGCAAATATCCCATTGTCCAAAACAACATCATTATTACGAATTCACCATAATCCCTGGCTGGCTAAACAGAGCTTATTAAGACCATGATTCAAACAGGAATTGAACCGCTAAAATTAAATCAACTCCATGAGTCTAGTTGCCTACGTCCACTAATTAGTACCGCAATTTATACATCAAACGGCCAACGGTGATACGGATCATCAAAACGTATCTAGCACAAAAGGAAGTCTGTTTGTATGAGTAATATGATCTGCAAAATTGTTGGAGCGATTTTGATTCTGTTTGTATTCATTTCAATGGGAAAGTTGTGGAGACGATGCGAAGGATGTGTATTGATTGTTTGGTGTCAGATTGCTCATTATTTTGTTATTTTGTTTGGTGTTTTAGTAACTTTCCTTTCTGTAAGTGATACTGAAATCATTCATTTGGTATCAAAAGCGCTTCCAATTTCAAGACTAAAATCAGTCACCGTGCTTTATTGTCATGTATGCTATTCTTATAATTTTGTATTTTGTGTTTCACGAACTGTGTCCAAATAAACATTTTTCTTTCTTTCTTTCTTCATTTTTATTTGATATTGCTTCTAAAGTTTTAAAATTCTCTCAATGATTTTAAAAACACTCTCCAAAAATCTTTCCCGCAACCTTCATCATCCCAAGATTACTAAGCTCGACAAAACAGGGTCAAACCAATAGTTTATGTACATATAAACACAGCATATAATAGAGACAAACGGACTAATACAGCTGATCAGCTAAACCCGAACGTGCAACTAACAGTTAATGAGGAAGTGGCTACTTGCAGACAAATTAACATGTCACTTGAAAAGATAGGAGCAGGAAACCATAATATTTAATGTTAGACTGGATTAGTACTCGTTAGGTGAGCATGAACTCTTGCCCCTTAAATTGAGTACTGGGAAATGTGCTGATGATGGCAAATATAATTGTTTTAGGTAGGTTTTTGTGATGTGGCTACTGTATTATAAGGAAATTGAATATGACGTAACGATTTACTTAAGCTACTTTTGATCACATTGCGTAACGCTGTTATTTTTATAACTTCAAAGATTCATATAATAATGACCATATTATTAACCTTTCAACACCTAAATATGGATATACAAAACAAGAAACAGGAAAACAAAATCCACAAAAAATCAAATCAATAACACATAATTTGGATTGTCACAGACAAAAATAAACACAGCGAAACATATCACGCGAGGTTATAATATATAGAACATGGGCATGCATTTTTGATACAAAATTCAACTATGAGCCATAAATAATATGAAATAGTTGAAATAAAAGCAGCTAGCACACGCGATACTCGTATTAATCTGGTAGCATTGAAGTGCTTTCTAACTACGGAGGGAAGTTTTTAATTACTTTGTTCCCGACGTTCCTGCTAGAAAAAAAGGGGGTTTAAAGAATGAGTCGGTGAAGAGGCAGGTTTGGGAAAGTGTTTCTGAAAAGTATCTTGTTGCATTTTATTTTTACGAGACGAAAAAGAAATAGAAGCTGACAGTCTAAGAAATGAAAAGTTATTGCTGATAAAAGTTTCACTCATATAGATTTATTCAGTATCGTTGGTGACGGTTTATATGCAAAGCATGTCCACAAACATGATGTTGTACAAGCAAATCACGTCCACAAACATCTAGGTTCAGAATATATAAATGTATGTATGTAGGTACAGGCCTGAAACACATTTTGTTTCTTGTATGAATCCAACTTTGGCAAAGAACATGCTACGGCTACGAGAGTCGATACTTTAGAATCACTATATTCAATATCGTGGCAAGATACGTTTAACACAAGTATAATTTGTGCGCATTAGAGAAAATGACTTTCATTAAAATATTAATGTTATTAGACTAAAATATAATAAAACAGCACGCGTTCATGTCTGAGACCATTAATTAAAATCTCACGCGAAACTTGCAATCTTCACGTGTAAACAGCAACTAACATTCGTAAAACTAATTACCAACAACACTATAAACTAAAAACGTATCTAAACGTTATTGTAAATCAAGCTAATGAAGTATATATCAGGGTAAACGTAAACTGTGAGCTGTTAAACGTTCCACGTTGTACCGGAACGAAGTTCAGCTAAATTTATTGTTATAGTTTTGTTAAGAAACGCAATAGCTTCTTCAGGTAAAGGCTGAGTGGCCGTTAAGGAGTCGATATAAAATACTGCATTACCCTTCTTATGTATTGCCCCGTCTTACCGTAATGCTCACGCCAATGTTGCTATTTACCTGAAAATAGAAAATATATTGTTAGATACTAGACACTTTGGCAATAAAGAGTCTATAGGTAAGACATATTCGTAGCATGTATTCCTTTATGAGTCTTTGTACAAGGAAACTTGATTTTATAATCAAATAGCATATTGAAAATTAAATTGTTAAGGATGTCAAGTGATTCACAGTTTTGTGATTCAGACCGAAACCGCAGCGGGGTCAACCCTCAAGCCTCACTTACCTTTTCATAAGATCCGCAAATACCAGAACCTAAAACTGTCAGAACTGATAAACCGATAAATGAATAATATTTTATACTGAATCGTAAATGCGAGAAATATGTAAAGTATCATCTGTCTATTGTCTTGTGGAGGATGTAAGCTATAGTAATGACGGAGAAAACTTTTTCCTATTCATTAAATTGAGGCTTGAAATTCCCAGTTTGTAGAATAATAAGCGTTTTATTTACGAATTATTACAACTCTTCAGTTTTCCTAATGATTGATTGATTAGTGATCTTAGATTCCATACCAAGACAAGAAATAATTGGATTCTCTGTCCACCTTTTATCACATATAAACGAACATCGTCAACAATAAATTCTGGTTGAATAAAGATAAATCTCTGCCTAACTCTTTAGGGATTACAGACCTAACGGTTATATCTTCAGCCGCACCACTTAAATTTTTATTCACCCCAGTAACACGAAAGAAACATCCCAGCGACCGAAACCGCATTACCAAATATACATTTACATGAAACATGTCAAATAAACGAATGTTTTAAGCACCCAGTTAAGTTATGCTGGCTCACGTACCGCTAACCAGACGAGAAGAAATGTAACGATATAAAAGCGAGTGCCTCCCCGAAAATTTCCTTCAGTCTTGTACGATAAATCTTTTAATCCTCTTATACAATTTGATCGAGATTGCCCGGACGGTGTTTTTTCTTTTTGTTCACGGACGAATGTTTCCGATCTTAGTTTTTGTTTTGACGATAAATGTACTTTTAATGTGCATTCTGCTTGTTTTCTGGATTTGTGTATGTGCAGTTTTAAGAAGTGGTCTGACTGGATTTTCGGCGAGAATAATACCCTCATAAATTATGTGATTACTTTTGTTTTGTTTACGGTTTGAGCGCTCTGTGATTTATTGGAAAGGTCAGCTAAGCTTTAATTAAATTGAATCAGTTCATTACTTATAGATACAAGCAGATTATAACAATCCTTAAATTTCTTGCTGAAATATTAATAAACTTTATTTTATAGTCGATTCCTGGAAGCTTATTGACAGAACGCTCATTACATAAAGCTTGCAATATTGTATCTTAAGATCGCTTGCCAAAAGTCGGTACCTAATTATGAATTTTATGAGGGCAGTAACTCTTTCGAAATGTCACTTAGAACCCTTAAACATTTAAGAAAGTTGCATATCTCTACCATTCTAAACAAAAAAGGAGATAGAATAATTCGTCCCCAGTCGATGATAAAAGTCAATGCAGCGGAATCAGGCCGTGTAAGCTTCACTGACGGTCTATCAGATTAAACTGTAGGAGATTTGGAAGTAATGTTGCCAGATATTGTATTTAAATTCGGTTGTTTTGTATAGCACTATAAAATAATGTTCTTTCTATATTTCAAGCTGATTAGATGTTACGCTTCTGCGCTAAAACATATTGTCCATATAATTAGGTAAAAAGTAAAGCTTTTTTTGGACAATCATCAGCAATCAACGGTTTTTACCTGGCAACACCAAAGGTATTTAAATCACATCGATCACGCCGCGACGCAGATGTTAGACAATGTTAGAAGATACTCAGCCGATAAAAAAATATAATTGATGAGGACAGGTAGTGGATTTAGGGTTGTCTGATTGAAGGGACGTTCGGACGAGATAGCTACCAAATTCGGATTGTGTAGGGGTGGCCGCAGGAAATGGGATTGAGGGAAATAATAATAATAAACGACAAAGCGGTATTGAAGTTATCTTTGATGTAGGAACAGTTGATGTTAGGGCAAGAAAGCTTTTAACCGTGAAAGCGCTCTTCCTCTCTCCTACTTATTTAAAATTTTGTGCCCGACAGGGTCCATACGATACTCACCACCTGTATGCAAAAAAAAATTGAATTGAATTGAAAAATACGTTAAGCAATTGCATAGCTTATACAGAAGCTTATAGAGAAGAAATTGGGAAAGATTATGGTCTAAATCAGAACAGAGTTCTTATTCAATGCATAACTCCTCCAAATATTATAGTTATAATACGGCTCAAAAGAAGTAGGTACATAGAAAACGTGATCCAAAAAATATTTGAGATACAATAAACACAGGTAAGACAACCCATTTATTCATAACTCATATCTGGACAGATCTATATACAAAAATTTGTCTTCAAAAGTAAGTAGACGCATTCGAAGCAACCCTATCCCATCAGATACAAAGGACGTTTTGATGTATCGTTCTGTATCAAATATGATACGAATCACTTGTTTTACATGTCTGAGTATTACATAGATAATATTAATGTGCTGTATCTATTATGTTACGATTTACATTGAAACACAGGTTCAGTTTTCTATAAAAAAGTCTGGGAAATAATTTGCGAGCCGTCAAATCTTGATTTGTATCTAAAAGCTAAGTATAATGTATCGGTTTTTTCTTGGACTTGCACGAGACTTTGCCTCGTAGATAATGTTTAAGGCATTATTTTTTTGTACGCAGATTAACATAAAATATTGTCTGTGCAGAGTTTGAAAGTTCTAGCGTTATTTTTTCGTCTTTTGTTAAAGTTCAGTACTTAATTTCAAAAGAATTATAGTCTGGGATATTACTTAGTTAAAACTTAATTACTGACACGCTTACTTAAGTAATTACGTTAAGTTAGACGATATTATTATTAAAGTAGCTACACCTACACAAAATAGACAGCTATTATCAAATGAAACCTTTTTCCGAACACAAACAGCCTGTATCATAAGTTTTTTTCGTCGCCCCCATGTTTCGGGACAATAAAACGCGTTCTTATCTACTCCACTATGTTTTCGTTTTAAAAACATTTTTCGTTCTTTCATGATTATTTTTTAAGCTACCGCACTACGCTTTGCCCACATCTTGCTTGCTCAAACTGTTTTCATCTTTATTTTCAATTGGATAGAGATTAGGATTGTGTGTGGTTTGGTCTTTAAATTCTTTTGTCTTTAAACTATTGATTCTTTTTCATTTTATAGTGATTTCGAAATGAATAGATATTCAGGTTTTATTGACGACTTTTTATGGTGTGGGCCGGGATTTGAATCTGGGTTGAATTAGGGTTTTATGTGAGATCATTGTCTACGTATTTATGTATTCCGTGTAAGGACGAAATAAAAACGGCTTATGTGATTCGTTGGATAAGCAGACGGTCTAGTGGCTTTCATCTTGTCACATACATGGATCTCTATGCATCTTTCGTCTTCTAAATGAGAAAATTATGTTCTAATTTGGAATTGAAGACAGTAACATTCGGAAACCATTACGGCTCACCTTTTTCAAGAACATCTATTAAAGTTCAACGATCTAAAACGGGCCAGAACCATATTTGCACCACAGACTGTACCTAAATTAACAGAAACTATTTTTAAAATAGCCCCAGAAACAATGCCGCAAATTCAGTCCTCATTAAGCAGGTATTTGTTCAAGTGTTCAACCAAAAAACATTTCGCATTGACAACTGTGCGTTTCCGTATGCAACAGATGGGGAAGGCAGCAGTTGCAAATGTATAGAGACAGGTGCCATCGCGACCTACAATTTGTTTCTTTTTATGACTAATAATGGAGACATGCTTAAGTATATAGCAGTGACATAGTAAATTAAGATAGAAAATGATTAAAAGACTGTTCTAGAATTTGTAAATGAAATTGATGATTTGTATAATGAATTTGATATTGATACTCGTGTTATTAATGATAATCGTTTTCTCCAACGGTTTAATGATCTAAAGTTCCAGTATAAACTTTGACTCAACTCTCACGCTCCTAACATATCTCGGCCAACCAATACAGTCAAGCGTCCAGAAAATAGTATCGATCCATCCCGAGAGGTCCATCAAAATAATGTAGCGATAAAAGTAATCCTTTGACGTGTAGCCAGCATGGCGAAACTTGCGTAGGATGCAAAATATCTGACCCACATTTCGACCGACAGAGTAAAGAAGCAAACTATACTATTATTATGAAACCTCATGTAGACTGAGATAAAGCAGAGGTAATACAAATTGGGAGGCCCAAAGAAATCCTATTACTTAACGTTATCAAAGAAAACCAGCACTTAACTTTATTATGAGTCTCATAAACTTTATCTGGATTTATGTTTTTGAAGCCGAGGGAGCGGAAATTGTTGGGAGTTCGAATCCAATGGACTTGTGTGTGGTGTTGATGTAATAATTAGAATTCTATCCAGAATGGAAAGTGAAAACTGTAGCTGACATAAGTCACGTTTGAAGTACTTGAACTCGATGTATTAACAATTCTGAAGTCCAATGTGGTTTTGATGACACAAAACCGTACAAAAAAGATTACTTTATACTTAAAGTGATTCCTTAGTAAAGGAACATCAACTAAAAACTTATATACGGTGAGTAACAGGCAGCTAACACCCTGTTCATTTTCTCAAACACTCAGATAAGCTCGGAAAACAATACAAAAACTTCGTAGATAAAAACTTAATACAATAAAAGAGAATCTTGTTTATTTTGATGTCGACACCAAGTGGCTAGAAAATATTGTTAAAACAAACATTTACTTTGGTCTTGCAACCTTGCAGTTATCTACGAACAAATACTTTTGCTGTGTGCTTACGCCTCTTATCCCTTAAGGACTCAGTTAAAGACCTGGCAATGTTACTATGAGGACTATGAAGGATTGGGTTACTTCAAGTTATTTTAAAGACAGTTTTTGGTTTAGCAAAATTTTACTCCGCAAGAACTAGTTGATGTTTTTATATTTCAGGTCATTAATAAAATCTTGGTGATGTGTAATAACTAGCTTAGAATCCAGATCAAAACTATAAAGACTAGTAGCCAAAAAGCACCGTTGAGTTCCCAAAAAACAAGATCCTAGATCAAAAAGCAGCGATGACATTTATGACCAAATACGAAACGTTTTGAAGAAATATCCTCATGAGAGATCTCAATTGCTATCTCTTTAAGATGTCCAAAAAAGTGGACGTAATATTTTTGCTTATATAAGTTAGTTTTTCTGCATAGATCTGTTTAGTAGATTTGTGAGATCAGACGGACCGAAGCTCGCCTGGAAATATATGACCAAATGTTGTCAGATCTTTATGATTTATGTTGCAATAATGGTCACCATATGGAGCCATAGATTCTTTCTTTGCCTGGGAAGTATAATTCCATGTGAGCCATGGGTTTATGAAGTGCTGATTTGCACTTTATCGCGAAGCCAAGTTATGGAATTTTTTTACATAGTTTCATGCTGACACTTGTATCTTTCATCTACAGGTAAAGTTGACTAACCCAATCCCTCAGTAAGACTGACTACATAAAAGTAATAATCTGACACGCTCTACATATCTTTTCCATTACAAAGTAGGTAGACATTTTGTTTTAAATTCAACTAACGCTCCACGTGCTGAAGGTCACGTTGCATCGCGCGCCGTCACTCGACGTTTATGTTTTACATCAATGCAGTAATCACATAGTTACCCGTCGATCTATATCAACCACTTGATTTAATCACTAGAGCTAATGTCTTGATAGCAGCCGCCAACAATAACTCAAGGATAATCCTATTTATTTAGGATGTTGCATTCTGTTTGGATTTGACTTTGATTGAAAGCAAACTCAATTTTAGTATGTGTACGAATTATTGTAACCTCTAAATGATGCATTGTAGATAATTTGCTAGTATCCGTTGCTACTATGATCGTTAGTGTGAAGGATTTTATGTTTATGCGCAAATTGAACTTGTGTAAGTATATAATAATATGTATATTGCTACATCGCTAGTAAACATAAGATCTGTTCGCAATGGTTTATGGGGTCACGTTACAGACACAAGTCTGTATGTGCTAGAGTAGTCCTCGTTGATGTTACTTAGTCATGTTCTATCTTAATCCGCAGATAAATCTTCATTACAGAAGGAAATAAAATAGCGATGTTGAAAATTGTGCCATTTGTCAGTCTTTCAAGTTGAAAACTCCTTCAATTTCAATTACTAATTCTGGAAAGATCCGAACTCCGGCCATTTTGACTATCTGATCCTATAATACTGGCTCAACCGAAACTTTATCTTCGAGCCCACCTTGATATTACAAGTGAGACCTTCGGGAGGAGCACCTTGTCCCAACGTCTCGAGATTTAACAACTTTCTGAATACTTTTTAAGTTTCTTAATTTCGAAAGTCCCCATATTTCGTGGGAATAAATTGAAATTGTTTTGTTAGGGACTGTACTGCTTGTAAATAAGCGTACTCTAGTGATATATCGCTGGACATAGTAATAAAAAAAAGAAAAGAAATAGGCAATTTAATTTACTTTACTCCATTAAACTTTTTGCGTCGTAAATCGACTTACAATGCAGCCGAATGAAAATGTTGAACCATGCAACAAAAAGAAAATTTGCACCCAATAAATTTTATAGCGATACTAAACATTAAAATCATTCAGCAATCAAGTCAAGAAATGAAAAGCCCACACCTACACACGAAATTACCCACTTATCTTCACCTAAATCAGTTAAACATGGCTTATTATTGTAACGAAACTATACTTAGCAAGAATTTACTAAATATACAGCGTTATTACTCAATTAAAACATGAATTTACGATTCATAAAAGTTCACAAACTTTCTACCTGCGTGTCGCGAATGCATATATTGTTGTGGTTATGTCAGCAATAATTTCAATATGTAGGTGCAGTACAAGGAGCGACGGGAATGGCGAATTTGCTGCTTTTTAGGGTTCCGTAGCCAAATGGCAAAAACGGAACCCTTATGGATTCGTCATGTCTGTCTGTCTGTCTGTCTGTCTGTCCGTCCGTCCGTATGTCACAGCCACTTTTTTCCGAAACTATAAGAACTATACTGTTGAAACTTGGTAAGTAGATGTATTCTGTGAACCGCAGTAAGATTTTCACACAAAAATAGAAAAAAAAACAATAAATTTTGGGGTTCCCCATACTTACAACTGAAACTCCAAAAATTTTTTTTCATCAAACCTGTACGTGTGGGGTATCTATGGATAGGTCTTCAAAAATGATATTGAGGTTTCTAATATCATTTTTTTCTGAACTGAATAGTTTGCGCGAGAGACACTTCCAAAGTGGTAAAATGTGTGTCCCCCCCCTCTAACTTCTAAAATAAGAGAATGATAAAATTAAAAAAATATATATAATGTACATTACCATGTAAACTTCCACCGAAAATTGGTTTGAACGAGATCTAGTAAGTAGTTTTTTTTTAATACGTCATAAATCGAAAACCGCAATTTACCTTTCACAAAGTTACAACGAACTACAAGAACTTTTATATTACGTTACTTGCTGGTACGGAACCCTTCATGGGCGAGTCCGACTCGCACTTGGCCGGTTTTTTTTAATTTTTGTAATGGTCGGAGTGTTTTAATTTTGGTGCTGTTGTCAATTACTTGTCCTTGAAGGACAAGTTTTATATTATAATCGAAGGAACAAAAAATACAAAACAATGTAGCCCTCCAATTAATTTGTCTTACACTATTATTTCGCTAAAATTGCAAGCCATTAATTACTGAACTTTTTTTCTTTCTCCACGACAAACGTTACACAACAACGCGAATTAATCAGCCTTCCACACATAATTATTAAGTCATTATTTACTGCTTTCTCCTTTTTTCAACTCAAAATCGATACAAAAGTTCCTACCCGCTCATACATGCGCCCTAAGTGTATAGTTTAATTTATTCCTTGGCAACACGAATACTTTTATGATGGTGCAGTTGACACATGACATAATGGCGGCGGTAAAAAAGCGGTAAAAAGTGGTAAAACGGCTACCACTCGCAGGTTTTATGCGGTAAAATTAAACTTTTTTTTACATTTAAAAGCTATTATAAAAACGTAATATTACTGGTGCAAATGGAAGGAAAAAAAACTTGTGAAGTCATAATTAAAAGTCTCATTTGAATTTTAATTATTGAAGCGTAATTCTTTGAAATGTGTGAAAATAAATCACTCGTAATGTATTAAAGGCAAAATCACCTCATTAAAGCAAAAAAGGTTCACAATAAAACATTAATTTGTATAAAAAAACAAACTACAATACTTTTCCGCACAATTTTTTGTATCTACTTTCGACATACCAACATTCACCCCTATAAAATATTCCACATACTTTTCCCCATACGTGCAAGTAGTGGGTACATTAACGAGTAAACAGATAAAAAGTCCAACACGTGTGCTTTTACAGTACCAGCCCAGTTATATCTATTCCCATAGGAGTTATCGCGTGCAGCGATACAAATCACTAATAATAACATTGTTTACGTCCGTCAGTACGTTAATGCGCCGATCTTAAACGTGCCGGATACGCAGTTAATGGCGAAAGTGTACTATAAAAAGAAATGGCTGTAATTTTTATTTTCGATTTTGTGATAGACGGTTCTACCTGGTGGAAATTATAATTCGGTCTGATATTTGTTGTCATTCTTTCATCAGCACTAACACTGATTAATCATAAATATGTTGTTACAGAAGATTAAGTCATGATGACCGCGTTTGATAAAGGTATTGGTGAAATCATTGTTGGTTTTAGAAGACAAGAGGATGTTTAAATTATCAATATCCTAAAGTAATCCCTTAGTAACGACACCCACGGGTCAAATTGGGTTTCCGTCTTTTCAGTTACCTACGGTAGCCAATACAAACTGCGAACCCGGTGAAAGCAGATGACGACGAAAGTAAACTGAAGTCTAAAGATACTCGTATCATCATAAGGCAGGAGGCCTTTTCATCAAGTGACGAACAGCTAACGATCAGTTGTAACACACCTAAACACAGCTGCGTCAATCTATCAATCATCATCCCGTGCAAACTCTACCAGTCAATCGGGAAAATGATCGAGGTTCGACAAAAATAGACTGTCCATTTCATCCCGTGGGCTTCATTTATAAAAAAGAGATTACATCTACAAAAGTACGGACACACTGATGAAACTGCCATAAATATTCGTAGTGACAATTGCTACCCGTCAAACATGACATCTCCCATTTTCAAGGATGGAAGAGCACTTTGGCTTTAACTAAATTGTTGACGAGCCCTGAATTCCCGACTGAACAGAAACTGAAATCCCGACGTGTCATCAGCTTTATTTACTCAACTAATTTAAATCTGAGAAGACCCGATGAAAACGGTCGATGAATGCTATATGTTAACAGGGAAGAGACTTTGGCACGCCACATAGTATTACTAAGACTAGCATCGTTAGTTTCAAGTGTTTACGATCCCTGCAACTAGTAATGTTATTTAATTTATTTTCTAGTCAACTACGTTCGTAAGGTCACATATAAATTGGTTGTTTAAAGAGTTAACTGCGAAAGGTTATATTGTATGTGTTTATTTATATCATAAACAATGGCTTATCGTATAGAAGTAGGTTATTTATATGCTAAAGTCTTTGCCAATATGGATTTTCCATGCTGGTAACCTTTCATGAAAGTTATTATTTATTAAAAATCAATTGTTTCGTAAGAATTTTAATGAAGTGATGTAATTTCAGTAGCTGAAAGAATGGATTTCATTTTGACAGATGAAACTGATTACTTGTACTCGGGTTTCAAATTCGGTTTCTTAAATTGGAATTTTGCAATCGATGTCTGTTTGTAGCATTTGAAAGTTAATTACAGGGTCGAATAGTGTTAATAGATTCATTAATAGTTCACATACTTTCGAATTATTAGCATGTTTGGATGGGGCAGATAAAAAATCGGAATTATCTAAATGGCAAAAAAGATAGTTATTGCTACTTACCGCGCTGTTATTCATTTGCATTTAAGTCGAAAATATAAATTATTGTTTAAACATCTAACAAAATAAAAATTAAAATATTTTATTTCACATTTAAAACCTACATGGGTACTTATGAAACGTCAGAAGCTAGGTGAACGGTTCTATGTAATTGGTCGTTTCCTATGGAGAAGAGCCGGAAAGATACTCCACGGTTACTCTTTTAAAAATAATTGGCTTTTACAATGTTTTCCGGAGGACCGATAGACCGAAGGTCCGATGGCCGGTGGAGCAGACAAATCCTGGAGTGGAGACCGCGTATCGGCAAGCGTAGGACGCCCCCTAGCTAGATGGACGGACGACCTAAAGAAGGTGGCTGGGATGGACTGGATGCGCAAGGTGGAGGACAGGGTGTTGTGGCGCAGCCTGAGAGAGGCCTATGTCCAGCAGTGGACTGCAATTGGCTGAGTTGATTGATTGACAATGTTTTCAAATTATAATATCGATATAATTCCCCAACCATACAATTCATGTACGTGCAAGTCCCATAGTTTTCTCTGCTTACTCAAACATGGTGTTAATATAATAATAATATTTAATCGAAATATTAGCATGTTTACTTTATATAACGTTACCGAGTCTAGCCCGCTATCATGGACGGACGAGATATGGTCGCGAGTGCATTGTTCAGGTTCGACTATGTTAATAGGAGGTAGCGGTTAGATCGGTGAGACATTAAAAAAAGTAAAAAAAAAAACAGCAATAAAAATGTTTCTAAAGTGTATTGATAACACTTGAATAATAATAACTATAACATAACATGTTTGTGTGTCTAAATATAAAAAAAAAACTTTTTACAAAAAATCCCCACAACTAACAGCCAAATAAACTAAGTTCTGTTTAGTAATCCAACTACTATGACTCAGAGTTCAGACAGTAATCATAAGTATTAAACTCTATGCCTATCACAACATTTATGAAACCAGTCTAAAATTATGGAGCTGGTTAACAGAGCAAGTTTTCGCAATAATCCTAGATTTAGTTAGACGAATGCTAACCACCAGTTAAATGTTTTATATGCATCTATAAAATCTTAATGGGACAGTTAAAATACAATTAAGGCTTAGCGGTGAAAGTGTTTCTTTTTTTTGATAGTAATAAATTCTATATTTTGATGGAAACAATTTCCCATAAGAAAACAACTAACCTATTACCATTAAAGTTAAAGTCTATCATTGATTTTAATGTTAGCCTTCAGCAAATCCCCATTAAAAATACGATTTTAAAATTCCATCTTATCATTAATTTCTTTTCCAAAATTTCTTAAATCACCCTTAATATAACCCTAAATTGCTCCTAATCCCCTACCCCGTATAACCCGCTAACCGCTGCCCACATCAACTGCAGCGCACGAAGCGCACAATATCATACACGTGGCTGTTTATTAATAAGCCCTGCGCAAACGCCGCGCGTGTAATGATGTAACTGCGTAGCTACGATTATACGGATTTTGAGCCGTATTAGACGACTGAACCCGGTTTTAGGGTAATCAGGAAGAGAAACTTGGTGTCTTAAAAAATGTAGCCAATAGTAATATAGAAAAATCTTTTCAAAGACAACGTGCAATTTACCATGGCTGATGATGGGGGTCAGTGACCGCAGATATAAACACTAATAATATTACCTATACTTTCGCTCATTAACCCTTTAAAGGCAGAAGTCGGGCTATAACAACTGGAATGGTTATAAAGGATAGAAGTTAAACTAGCATTTTAGATGATCAGTTTCTCATGTCTTGGTCATCAAAACTCAATATTTAATACAAGCACGGTGTAAATGAACCACGTGTAAAACATTGTTGACGATTAGGAAGTTGATTGATAACGAATATTCGGTGTAAAGAGCGGCGCGTGCGGCGCGTGTTGTGATGTAACTGCGCAGCTACGCTTGTTATGGATTTTCTGCTGTATTAGTATACCGAGCACGGGTATGGGGACGGCTATGCTGCCAATTTTCGATAAAGGGTTAATCCCATGATAGAAAGACAAACATTATTTATTTATGCAAATCTTCACATAGCTTTAATAAAAGAAAACAATTTCACAATGGATAATTTGAGCATGTGCCAGTGTAATAAACAACGTAAAAATGAACCTGTTAAAAACATAAAACCACAATTTAAAACACATAATATCACTTAAAATTCGGTGCAAACATCAAACTACTCGAAACTAACGACTTTTAACATTAACTTAATTCATATAACTCTTACCAACATTTTATCTACCGACCACAAGCTCCGTTAATCGCTTAAAGGCACAACACAGACTCTGAGATGCACAAATGCACATGTGCATAATATCAAGCAACTCATCATTTAAGAACATCGCGATAACATACGTCTTTCAGTTGACTGTGCGCATGCGGGTTGCATGTGACGAACAGCTGATTCGGTGTATTTTTAGTTCAGTCATTAGTTCTGAGCAAAATATTCTCTGTTTGATGAACCCTACTGTTAAATGGGGGAACAGTGCCAAAACCGTGCAATTCTAATATGGATTTAATTTGGAAAAATTTGTATTTTTTAATGAGCCAAGGTTTATAAACCTGCCTAACCGGTTGAATGCTTTAATTACAGGCACAATTAAAAAACCATTGTGTCTCGCGTGGATCCACGTTTACGCATACGAAGGATTAAACTGTTGCCAACTTATTTAATGAAATTATATCAGATATTCTTCCCTCAGTCTTGATAACTTTGGTAACAATTTTATCTTCCGCAATACAAAAAAAAAACTACTTATGTAAGTACAACAGTCTTCCCCAAGCACTAAACCACCATAGAAAGCACCACAAACTAAACGTAGACGCCATTAGTATAAATCCTATAAACCTGACTTATGCTATCAGGAACCAATAATTCGCTATCTTGGCGAAGAATAGCCCCGAATGGTGATCTGGAGCCGTGCGGAGCTCGCCTCGTGCCAACACTCAGATTTATTAAGACGGGCCTGCTTCGGTGATTGCAATTATAGATATTTATATGGAAGTGTTCTTTAAATTGTGAGTGCACTTTTGGATACAAAAATACCTTTTTCAGTTTTCACCATTTTCGGAATTTTCGTAACGCCAAATATGGTTTCTGGGTACCAGTACCCGTAAAATGCGATCAAAACATTTATAGAAAGCTTGAACGGGCCATTATACTATTTATTTCCGAACGTACATTATTTGACGTTAAATTGACAGCTAAAACGTCACAAATATGGCGAGAGGTCACACGATAGGATTGACCTCTCACCATCCCTCATTTTGATTGGATAATACCAAGGTCTTATTCCCTCTTCGGCCAGTATTTAAACTGTCGATATTAGCCAACCGCCTCAGTAACCCAGTGTACCGAATTAAATCAATTTGCATTGAATTGCTTATTAAACAGGGATATTTCCAGAAGTCATTATCTTGTATGACTAATGTTGTGATAGTGAGTTACGGGTTAGATAAAGTTGTCATATAATCGTTATAATTAGCGCGTGTATGTGCATGCTGATTGATATGCAGCAGTATTTGTTACGTTAGTGTTTTATTGAAAAGGGGTCAACAGAGCAATTTTTATTAGGGACCATTAGAGCAATTTTGGTTAGGGGTTGTTACAGTAATTTAATAATACAATTAGGGAACAAAACTTAAATTTGATGTTTCTTAATTTTTAGTTAAAAAAATAAACACGTGCTGTTCATTAAAATGGAAAATCACTAAACAGCCAGTTCTAAAACGCTGTAATTTTCTCAAAGTGTACATTTAGAAAGCGAATATACCGGTCAAAGCGGGTAATAGCGGTAATTTCGCGTTTTGTCTAATAGTTCGCTGCATGTGTTGATGCCGCTCGCACGTGTACTTTTCTACGCGTCATGTAAATCGTAGCATTTTCTCTAGAAGCGAGTAGGTATGACCTTCATTTAATAGATAATTATAACCGTGTAATTTTCATAAATGGCGCAGTGGCGGTCCGTTCACTTTCTACGAACTGTGGGTTCCATTCCCGAAATGGGATAGAACGTTCATGATACAAACGAAACCCTGATATTATTACAGAAATTAATTTAGATAATTATAATAACACAAACGAAGAGCGGCAACAACGCATGTGTTACTCAATAATACATACAATTGTTTCTTACATTATTAATACAATAATTATTATTAAAATCCTTTAGTTTATAAGGAAAACTATAAATACATAAGATCATCAATAATTTTCTAGTCAGCTGGTCGGTTACGTAATAGGTCATAATGTATAGGTAAATTTTGCGAGTAAATACAGTTTTATTAATGGTTTAACCTAAAGCAAATGATGGAGGTCATGTTTAAAAAATATGAGTTGAACACCTACACAGACTACCCACACATTTAAATCAAGTTGGATTGTAATGAGAGGACAATTTAAAATCTAATTTTTTTTTATTTATATTACTGCTACTGCAAAATATATGGCATTGTATAAAAAGCTTTCCTCTGAGCAAGCATGGTTGGTAATGAATTCAAGATAGCCTTTCAACCGGCTCATGTCCAGCAGATTCCATACTTAGATAATGATAATGACCATGAAAATAAGCCCGCTATTCAAATCACAAAAAAATACTTAAATTTCCGCCGTGATATTAGACTATAACATGATGTTCTACCATAACAGTACAGCACAGTAATGCGTTTATAATTACATATATGTAGGCTGCTTCGTGACAAGCTGTCACAATGATTACAATGGCCAGAACGCAGGCTTGCCGTGAACTTTTAAAGAAATGGCCATAAAATTGCCTATCAAAAATGAATAGTAGAATGAAGGCTGTTTTGAAGTAATCTGGCGGAACAATTGGAGATCATTATGCGTTAAAGTGAAATTTACTCAATGTTATGGGATTTTGACCAAATGTGAACAATTTAATAGGATTATTCGGTCAGTCAAAGTCCACTTCATCTTAAGTAAAAGTAAGGTACTAAAAAAACGCATTGTATAAGTTAAAGTCGATAGAAAATGATTAGATAGGAAACAGCAATTTAAATATCTCAGTAACAAAGCAGAAGCAATTATAAAACAAGACAATTTCATCAAAGAAAACGACAAATCAAAAGAAAAAAGAACTACCAATCATAATAAGTAAAGATACAGTACAGTAAAAAGCACGTATCATAAACATTGTGAGAACAAAAAGCCTGGCTGTGTTGTACAGTAATTTTCCACGTAGTCATAATTCTACAGCACACCACAGTAACGGGGCTAGCATCTCCCATACACATGGGAAACATGGCTAACGTGGTTGTTAAACACGCGTAATTAAATTACATGTAATGTTTGTAATCTTATGTCATTGATGCGTTTCTAGTTCATGGTTAGATGACTGCATGGCGTTGCGCTTAAGTGAGACATTAGGAGAGCTCATTAGAATCTTAGCGGTAACTTGGTGTCCATTAAAAACTGTGAGCATCAGATGCCATATAAAGAATATAACCTATACAAACGTAAAAGCTTTTTGAACGCAAGGCAAATCTTCATTGTATGAATATCAACCAAATTGATAGTGCTATAAGAATAATTGCAGCATTAGATGTTTTACACATCAAACATACAAATACAGAATGCGCCAAAAAAGTAGCAAATCACAAACAGATGAACACAAAATTAGTTTTCAATGGTGACCGGTTAAAATTACTTAAAATTGACGCATACGCTACTAGGAACCCAGTGCTCGTAATGACATAAATCTTAGACAAAAACGTCTAGTACTGTGTGCAGAATGAACGAATTCGTCAATGCCAATCGATTATTGTCGGTGGAAAATTACTATTTGATTTCTGGACATTGACATCTAGGAATACATTAAATAAGTCGTAGACGTTAAGAATAAGAATCAAATTAAAGATGAGTAAAACATCTTCAAACGATGATGTATAGGTATCGATGGAGGCGAGAATCTAGAAAATTTAAAGAAGATGCTCGCTGAAAAGCAAATGAGAAGAGTTCAAAAGGAAAGTGGCCTAGCTATAGACCAGGAAACTGAAGAATAAAACACCACCTTCCCAACAAAGGACTGCAAACTCAATAACATTATATTAACTTTTGTAACGAAACAATCTTCAAAACATATCCTCAACTTTGAAAGGAACAAATATCAATTTATATAATAGAGTGCTCAGACGAATCACTTTACGTTTGTTGGTCTGTAAATATATAAGAATCTCGGGTATGAGATAAAAAGGGAAACCTTATGTTTCAAAATTCAATACATTCTTATCTTCCAAGATACAGAAGGCAGTGAGAGAGAAATATCTTGAGAGGCAACGAGCGTTGGCGGACAAAAGGATAAAGGGTACGTAATAAAGAAATCATAGTCATATGTGTATATGTTGAGATGACTCGCAATGGAAATGTTTACATGTCGGGCTGGGGGTGAAATGTAAAAGGTAGAAGCAGTGGGGAATGTGTGTGTTTGCCAGAACTCGTAAAAATTCTGACGGTAATTGGATAAGTTGGGAAGAATGAAATGATACTGACTGAAGTATTATTGAACTATTGCCTTTTAAATATCTACTTTAT
This sequence comes from Amphipoea oculea, assembly GCA_945859645.1. Taxonomy (NCBI): domain Eukaryota; kingdom Metazoa; phylum Arthropoda; class Insecta; order Lepidoptera; family Noctuidae; genus Amphipoea; species Amphipoea oculea. Next base: position 1,426,718 of record OX243878.1, on the reverse strand, counting down.
AAGCAAATAATTGATTTCTATTTCTTTTTCCTAATGTACCCTTGTACTTGGCTCAGAATCATTTTAGCTATCTAAGTTAAAGTAAAATGATAAAATTAGGAAGTTATGAAACAAAGTTTTAAATAATAAAAAGTTGTATTAGAAATCTCATCCAATTTACAACCACTGATTTAGTTATAGAAAGTTGTTCTAAAATAGGCCGCATTATCCTCAACGATTTAATGAAAATTGTATCACCACAATTCAAACAATGGTACAAAGCGTTTCAATAAAGTACTTCGTCGCCAGGAATCCTGTTAATCCCAAACTGGAAGCCGTAGAGAACACACAAATTAACAATACAGAAAACTGAATTATTCCTTTCCAGCGATTCTCTAATTAAACTTGAAATTAGTTACTCTCTTCTTTGGGGCCTAACCAGATGGACAGTGTCTTTCTTCCAGTTAATTCTAACTTTGGGTTGTAAGATCAAAGGTACCTATTAAGTTTAGTGCGCTCCGAAAAGGCCTCTTTTCTTTACCCCTGTACCAACTTTTCTTATTCGGAGAGCTGGTTCGGAAATGGGAGACATTACCGAGTCAATAGATGCCGAACCGTGTACGAACCGAACAGTCAATAAGATTCTCGCTTTTGAGCCGATCTCGTTTCAGCTAACTTCTGGCTTACGACGTGATTGGAATCCGTAATACAACATTTTGCAAACTATTTCCACTGATTGCGTCAGTTTAATCAACTGTTATCATTACATCCGTAATCTCCAACTTCTATGCTTACCCTCAAGCCTGTACTTTGCATCTGTTCGTATTAATATTTAAATAAATTCCGTAATTTATTTCGGAATATATTACTGCGTTACATTTCCATGTCAATTGCTACAGCCGATAATAAGACGCAAGTAGATACAGTAAGTAAATGTCTTTCCAATTTTGTACAAATAAATATACATGAGTGTATCAATGAATAAATAACGCAAGAGGCATGTTGGAGTCCAATAAAATGGCGTTCTGTGTCTACTAAATAAGTAACAAGATGGCGCCATTTACCGAAATGTGATCTCGGAGGTAAGGATCCATCCAGGTGACTAAAACGTTGTTACACTAAACATGTCCGGTCAGGGTCCCTAAAATGTTACGCTAAACATCTGACACGAATCTCGAGGTATTCCCAAAGCAATTACAGCAAGTAGCGGTAATGGTCCATTCGGGGATGCTGGATCACAATTCACTGACCCCGTCCTAAATTCGTATGTTCGGTAAACCTAGCTACGAGTTTTAATAATGGAAAATTCCTGTATACGAAAAAACGGATGAAAAACTTGTAAGCTAAGTTGAATCAAGTGGCTTAAGGGCTGGGTACAAACAAGTTCGGTGCCGAAAAAGAATAAACGAAAAAAGTATGTGAGGGATTAAAGTTGAGTTTAGTTGTTAAGATTGGGACTAAATGAAATTAGTTGTTGTGTAGTCTAGTGACTGAAGGTCGACTTTCGAATTAGAACACGAACTCTATTTGCTTCTTTTGGGTGTTTGTAATGAACCGTGGCAAATTGATCTAATTAACTTTGTTATTGTCATTAAGACAGTGAAATAAGTTATTATTCTAGTCTGTATTCTGTGGCTGTGTGTGTGTTTGTATTGAAAAATCGAATAAAGGAACTGCACAAAACTAAATCGCATACCAAATTCATATCACACAATTCTTTACGGCGAAGTTGTGCATAGGTCCCGGGAGGCGATGCTGTGCCATCCCAGGGAAACTCTGGCAGTCTGACGCGGCCCGATGCATCAGCTGCATGTCGTAAAACCACTGCCAGATGCTCCCAATCAAGTCTAGGGTTGAGAGTGGATTGAAAGGAAACTATTTCATGAATTTTGAATCCTATTTCCTGCATTTATTTATTTTTAATGTTGATAAATTGCAGATGGTTTGTTTTCAATTAGGTACACATACCAGACAGAAAAAACATTTGTAAGGTGAGAATAATAGTTCATTGAGAGAAACAAACACGTGTATGCAATATAAATGTAATAGTTAAGAGCACATACTTAAAATGTACAAAACAAATAAATCTATTCGAAAACAAAAGGCCACTCAAACTTGATGAAGCAACTCTTATCGAAGTTAAAAATAACAAAGCCATATTTAAATCACACTTGAAATACAACAAACAGCCCTGGACCGCAGATGTAAGTCCAAACTGTACTACATTGTAGTTTACGGAACTTTTTATTTACAACAAACAAACTGAAGTTTTCGACCGAAGTAAATGTTTGAATTTATCGCTCACATGCGCTTATAAAAACTATGTAGCAACAGCTATATTGCCAAGTGTTCTCAAGTGCCCAAATTCCGTGTGTGTTTTTAGTCCGTTTGGTAATATTAATAGTACTTTTATAGCCTCTGCGATATTATTACGTACTTTTACTAGATTATGCTTTTTATGAACGCCCTGTAAAATATTATGGGAATTTGTGATGCTAATGGTCGGAATAAAAATAAATATAAGTTAGTTGGTCTGTAATTTGAAACAGGTTTTATTCATTGATTATAGTATTGGAAAATTGAACACAGTTTTAAGTGCACATTAGATTGTTTACGGATTTTACCATGGTAGAATCAAGATTTTTTCTTTTTTCCATTCTACCATTGCTCTCCATGAAGAGCATATTACTGAAGATCGAAAACACTTGAAATATATAGAACTGAGAGTACAAACAGACCAACCACATTTCAGCCCATTAAAATTCCACCCAAAACTCCAAGAAAACTTCTCCATCCAAATTGCATATACCATAAACGCACTAGGAACTAACACTATTAGTCGCAAGCCCCTCGAGACGAGTCGAACGCTGAAACAGAATGCATCTAAAGAACATTGTTTGCTCACTAGAGCGTCCCGAGCCCCGTCCAATCCTCTGAGAGTTGGCACCAGAACAAATATTGGTCGTGTATTAGAGAACATGGCTGTAACAAGTCACTTCTTAGCTTGGCTTGACTTTTTTCGTTTTAAACCGGTTTGTGATACCCTTGATTTAAAGATAAAGGTTTCTTGTTGGTTTGAGGATTCGCCTTTTTCTTTTTGTGGTGACGACGGAGAAAAGGCTGGCTGGTTACATTTAGTTGAATAATGTAGACACTAGAACAGAAACATATACAAACATTATAGAACACTATATGTATATCAGCTGCTTATAATTCCTTGCAGGTCGAATGCCAAACGATTAAGCCTAATGCGGATTCAAGTAACGCATTGGCACTAATTATTGTGACTTCTGTTTAACCCATCAAGGATTATAAGTGGCTTATGCACGTGTTTAGAAATAGTATGCCAAGTGCAAAATTATATCAACCTTGAGCTTACGAACTTTGAATAAACATCGTTCTTTATTTGGTCAACTTAGATCCTATCGTTTACAATATTGAAAGCGTTATCGTCAGCTATACCTTTTCAATCGCAACAAGAAACCTACGTCGCAATATCCGACCGTTCAAGCTTAATTTGTTTTCACTAACCGTTCTTACAGCTCCGACTCCCCTTAAAAAATAAAAAGCGTGAAGTCACCTTCACATAAAATTCCCTTTTCCGTCCGTCTATTTGCAATTTTATCTGCCATCTAAAGGGGAGGTTGTAAAAAAGTTTCAATGAAAACGGTCGACTCGCTGCCATATTTCGTTCAGCTTTCTTCATAAATCGTCAGCATTGAATCTCATCTACATATCTCGGAGATTGTCTGAATGTAGATTCGGTTTGTCGCGACCTTTCGGGTTCCGTAGGATGAAAGGTGAGACTGACTTCTGACTAATCTATCTGTCTGAAGTAGGAGTTAATGCAAAACATTTCTGGATATACATAGTTGGGAAATTTTGCACCTGCTATGTAAGATAAAAAGATTTGTGTCCTTTGATGATTCTAAATATAGCCTCCAACGAGTCTAGACATAAGAAGCTGCTTCTGATTGAGATTCGAAAGCTGCTTTTTATGTTTTCATATTTCTGATGATTATGCCGTACGTATTATTATTAGATTAAACGTGGAGTGGGCTAAGCTAATGAACCCAACATGAACCCTATTATATCACTTTGCAATCAAAACTGATTCGAAAATTGAGCAAATTTTTATACATCTGCCCAATCTGAATTCATTTTCTCTCTCATTTTTCATCACACCTTAACCTTTGACATTAATGTTCTTTGTAGGTATTTCAATTAATTCACAAGGATTAGATGTTTTTAACAATGGATTTAACGTTAAATATTTAATTGCTTCGCTCGTTACAGAGATCGTAAAATATATGTCTGAGGCATCAATTAGAGAACAGTGTTAGCACTTGAATGTGTAATTAAGTGCCAAGGCATCGTTATTGGGAATCCAGTTAAATATGTTTTTTGATTGGATTCAACTCGTTTTTTGGAGATATCTATGTGTTTTGTTTTGGGTGATTAAAAAGTAAAAGTTACCAGAGTTTTTTTCTTGCCATTGTAATCTTATCTTCTTCTAAACTGAAAACTTATAAAAGAAACACGCATACTTTATCCCACTCTTCAGCATTCCGTTTCTCATCTTCTTTAACATTTTCATTTCATCCTTCGTCTTCGTCTCAATCACTTACGCAGTGAATTAAAACTCCTCAGTAGTTCTTGTCGGAATATTATTATGTTGTTCGTCGAGAACCTCACCCTAGCCATATCGGGAGTGCCTCGAGGCACACCGGTCACATTTGAACAGCTCGCCTCGAATATTTTTAAGTTCAAGGCCACAGAATTGTATACAAGTTTTGCTTCGGCTTCCTTGTGCCGGCTTCCACATCAAAGCACATTCAACTCTGTAATGACTGCTCTAAGGTTGGTTTTTCCTTGAGAGTCAGTTGCAGTTTTTTGTGCACGTTTTTTTCTTGTTCTTGATTTAGTTCAGTAGATCGTGTAGTTTTGATGGTGGAACGGAGTAGGGTGACAACTGGTAGACCAGCTTTGGGTCTAATAAACATCTTAGTTTACGATTCTTTTGGTTCAGTTTCTTTTGAGTTTCAAAGGGTCTTTCTTTTCAGAAGTTTTGTAAGAAGCAGTTTTGTTACTTTGGTGCGAAAATATGTACCTACCTACCTAAATGTAGTGTCAGCCGTTTGTTGTTATTCCGAGTTAAGCTTAGTCATATTATTATTACGAACTAGTTTAGTATAATCATCGATGAAATAATAATTACCTAGAATATTAATGAAGTGCCAGTCAGTAGCTAATAATTGGCATGTAAGTCAACTTGTTATGTCTAGTCTACCGAAATTATGTCTTCTCCCAAACTAACTACCATTATGGAAGTATATTCAGAGACTATATTTATCACTTAACTTAAACAAGTAAGTACACAACTTAAATCTCACATCCGCATGGCTAAGCCCAAGATTTAGTGAAACAAACCACTTAGATAAACACGCGTGCGCTCATAATTCTTCCGGACGCGTCACCCAGCGGATGTTTTCTAGTGATACTGATTCGATTCTTACTTATCTGCATTTTATGACATCATCTCGTGTTGTCCGGGTGGAAATAGGCCAATCCTGCCTTGAGAGGTGGCTGACAGAATTATCAGGTGTATCTAGACGGATATTGAGTTCATCAAACGCATTTCATATTTGTTTTTCTTTTGTTTTTACTTTTTGGAGTTTTCTATCTGCTAAACGAAATCTGTGTGATTGTCATTTGTTTTGTAGGTGTTCCTACGGTTTATGGAAAAACATACAATGGTACGTTGCATTAAGAAGCCCATCTAAACAGTTTGTCATCAAAAGGCATTTGCGTCTAACTGAGAGTTAGTGGAAGCTATATTACCTCATGAAACAATAAAATAAGCACATAATAATAACGCTAGTTTATTATTGAAATGACTATAACTAATACCAATAGAACGCACTAACACCTACGTGCCAAGTCATTACCATCGTACGTTTCGTAAGCCGTGTACATAACCCCTAATGTTCATTTAATACCAGCTGATTAGTTCATAGAAACCTGAACAAAAACTGCACAAAAAGTGAAGTTATGAGTTCATCTTAGTTATTAGTTTAACGACTCAATATTAGAGCAAGAACTTGTGAAAATCATGTCATCATGTTTTATTATCATGTCACTTGATTAAAGGTGAAAATTATACTTAAATTGTAATTAATTATGCTGCGTTTGAGTAAAATAATGGATCAAGTCGTAGGGTATCGACCCGGGACAATATATTATTCTGATATTTTAAAATGAAAAAGAAAACTAAAATAAATACAATAAGTACCTATAATAACATTATGTTAAACTTTCTTTAGTAAAAAATTGTTTTATTTTTACATTTTGCTATTATCAGCCTGTACAATTCAAAATATCAACCCATATAAGGAACCAAGCCCAAATAAAAACACCGAGATATAAATCTATGCATCCAAATACAGCTTCCATTAATGTATTCAAATTTAACGTACGTATCGCTTTGCATTAAAAATCTAATTCAATATTATTACAGCATACTTGTTATCGTAGATCAATAGTTAGCCAAAAATTGTTCAAAGTTCACGGCCGCGTGAAGTAACTATAGTGATAAGAATCAGGTTAATTGTACAACGAGTTTGGATGTGGCCGTTGGTGTTGATAGAATCATGGGTTGCTATGTTTGGTTTTGGTATAAGTAGAGAGGATGGTGGTATAATGACATCATCATCGTCATCATGTTGAGGTCAGTTTCCAGTTCATATATAACTGAATACCAGTATTTTACGTGGAGCAGCTGATGGTGTTGCAATGTAACCATGATAATATTTATAAGAATAGGTCACGAAAGTTCTAACGAAGCAAACTAAGTTCCTAGAAGCCAATTATCTTTTAGCAACCTCCATAATATCTTTCCTAACTCCCACATCAGCAAAATAATTACCAGAACCATAACAACCTACAAACCGAACATTTTTCCGGAACATCGCAAAACTGTCGATCAGCCGTAATCATGTTATAACTTGTTTTTAAGAACCATCCAAGTTTCCAAGAAGATATTATTATATATCTCTCGCTTCCTGATTAGTTCGGCAAAGTGCAAGATGTTAAATATCGTTAGGTACCGTTTTTACAAGAAAACTTCGCGCTATTTATACAGAGGGGAGAGGTAGGACTTGATCTTTAACTTTAGCTTAGTTGGTGCAATTTGGAACTTCCATACCGCTATGAGTGACTTCAGACGTTCTAAAATCGGCAAAATCTATCAAAAAAAAACAGTAGAAAAAATTGGAGAATCATTTTTTTTTTTTTAACTCTAGTAAAATTTTCGTTGCTAAAAATATGTAGAAAGCAAAAAAGATAATAAAAACTATACCTTTTCTTTTATAAAAGAGGTCCAGGCGAAAACAGACGCTCCTAAAAATCTAGAACGTAATCCCAACTGTGTAGTATCATTATTATCAGTACCATTAACGCAACAGCTCTTTTGTTATCTACTAACACATAATTAGGACAAGTAATTTAATCACCATTAGTTGTAGTTAACACGAACATGCCTGATGTTTTACTTTTAAATATTATATTATATATACGTTTGAGGCTGGTTAATAACGACGCCCGGAATGACCAGGTAGGATGTAACTTTGACCTATCTCGACGTTGAGAATTGAAATGTACTGCGGCAAACAGAGCAAGAACTCGACACCTAAGTCTTGCAATGGAATTGGATATTGGTATTAATTTGCTGGTTCAAAGATTCAAGACTGTACACGTACAAACCCGCTTGAATTTATTTAAAACCCATTCAAGTTCGAAGACAGGGTAATAAATCTACAGCGAGCCTAACCAAGCTTACACATATTTTTCCAAAGTCTCGTGCTGGATAAATACATTTGCATTTTCCACCTATAAATTATGGCGTTCATGAAAGTCTAGTCGCCCGTTATTTCAGTTAGACCCAGAGGAATTTTGATAATTCACACGGCCAAATACGAAGCGATTAATTTAGCCAGCATTCTGCGAACTACCCGGCCGTTCCTCATAGTCACGCTACAGAAGGCATAAATCATGCGAATGCCTCGGCAGCCGATGCTGTTTTTTCAAGCTATTTTTAAGCTATTTAAATTTCAAGCCAAACGTTGAGCTTGCAAAGAGCGATTTGTTCCACGACAGCAGTTGAAATGTTTGAACGAAATTTTTCGCCTTTTTTTCCCGACTTTTGGGCCTGAAATGCGATTGCTTAAGGCAGACTTTATTGCTGACGTTTACTGCTAGTGTCGTTTTAAATTCTGTACCCACATCGTGTAAAAAAGGAGAATGGAGATATTGACTACTTTTAAAAGGAAGCGAACAAATTGAACGTCAGTTTGGTTTGCTTCGTTTTTATACCGACGTTCTTCGAATTTACATTAGAACCATTTGTATAGTTGCAGTTTTAATAGACACTATTCTATCGTTTGAAGAAACCAGTCATATAATAAGATCAGCGTAATGCTGCAGTACGTATTCAAACTCATTGATAGTATAACGACCGTTCTACAAGTTGAATTCGATACAATCCAATATTCGTTCCTTTCCTAGTAGCAGGAAACCGTAAGTAATACCAGACCAGACCAGTAAGTCTGTCTAGACGCCTCAGGGTCAATGGTTGGACAATCGCACCTATAAGTTCAGAGGTCTTCCTCACTTAGACTAGACTTAAATCCAACTTAATGTATGCATGGATCTCTAAGCTCATTTCGCTCGCTCACAAGTGCTTCAAGCTGTACTTGGAAGCCTTTTAATAGAAATAACGTTGCGTTTTAGAATTGCAATTACGTTGAGAAGTGTTTCTCGGTAATACCAATCCTTTTTGCATAGCATTTTGTATTCATTTTTTTATTTAAGTTACTCTCTAACAAGTATAATTTTATTTCATTCCGGAATTTCCCAAAGGCTTCTAGTTTAAAAGTTTAACGTACAGGAAATTTGAGTTAGATACTTTTGTAAAGTAAAACACCCCAACCGGTGTCAACGCTAACTTTACGAAAAGCGGAGAGCACCTAGTGTCAACGTGCCGAGAAAACTAGATTAAAAGAGGGAAGGATTTTTCCAAGTCAATAAGTACTTAGCTAATTGTATAAAGGGGCTGTCCACAGTTTCCACGGGTTAATAGAGTAACGCGATTAGAAGTCGCCAGTGAATAGAAGAAGGAACAAAAACTTTGGAGCCAACGACCACTTACGACCTGAGTAGGGGATCAATAGTTCTGTTATTGTGATATTAGGGGCGTCTTTGGGATTATATGAGGATTAGGAACTAATTTCGGAGATGATTTGGGAATGAAGGAAATCAGATTGGATTAGTAGCCGGACTACCGCGTTGAATGTAATTAGGTTTATCATGAAAAAGTAATTGAATTTGGGTCTTCTTGTGTGAAGTCAAGTTTGACTCACAAAACAAGATTTTAAACATGATTTATATTTTCTCTGTTATCAAAACCAAGTAAAAATATTCCTTTGTCTAACCTACACAAAAAAACACATGTTCATCATAAAGGGGAAATGAAGTTCGCAGTCGAGAAGTTTCTTTTTTTCGAAAGTGTCTGGGATCGAGTGTCGTCCTTTGGTTCCTCGTAAAGTTTATCGTTTTTAGAGTTCCGTCGGCTTAATGACGCCGTTTTAACGTTTTGAAGGCTGTTGAATATTTAAGGCTGAAGTTCCGGGTACGGTGTTTTCGGTTTAACGGTTCGGATTAACCAGGGCTGTAAATGTGATGAAATTTCGGTTAGAGTTATGTTTGGGTTGTAATTTATGGGTCCGGAATAGGCGTGTCAGAGTTAGAAATTTTGGATTGTTGAAAGAACAAAATTAGCCTTTGTAGTAACAATTCATGAAGGGGATGAGTTTTAATAATAAAATAATAATAATATTCCACAACTATCACACAACGCCATCTAGTCCCAAGCTAAGCAGAGCTTGTGTTATGGGTACTAGACAGAAGTTTGTTTGTTTGTTTTGAAGTTTTATTTTAGACTTCACTTTATCAAATGTACCTATATCCGTAAATGTTTGTATATCTACGACCTTTTAAAGCAAAGATATATTTGGCGATAATATACAAAATAAATGTTACCGTAACGCTGATAATTTGGTATCTTTATCGGTGACAAAATTAATAATAATTGCATAAGATTAGATAGTCTTGATGTATGCAACTTCTGTACCTAAATTATAGCATTTAATTCTATTTGGCTGTTGATTTTTATGACCGAGGAAGAAACAACGATAGTAAAATGAGCAGCTGATACAGTTCAGGTTTTACCCGAGTTAACGTTAGAATAATATTAAAATAGATTCAGATAGAAACAGCAAATCCAAGTTTAATATTTCAATTGCTTGGTTGAATTGGTCTTGGTTCTAGGATAACTAACCGGTAAACGGGTTAGGTATATAAAACTCGCTAAAGCTGTACACCGAATGAAAATAAAAATACCCTACTTATCGCAAAAAAACTGGGAAACAAACAAACAATACCAGCGGAAAATACGAACCAAAGATATATGTGCAGCAGTTTTGTTTCTGCACCGACTTGAGCCGTCATCGCGAGCCCAAACGAATTTATAGCTATTTGCTCTTCAGACTTACTGTTTTCATGTGGGAGTTTCGCCAGGAATCTAGTTTTGGCTTCAGGTTTTAATTTATAAGTATCTCGTGAATTTCTGACGATGTGTAAAGTTTTAAAGACGTTGGTAATGGTAGATGAAACTGGTTGTAGAATGTTCCACTTTTCTTCAAAATTTTACTAAGTCATTAAAAAAGTATTTAGTTTAAGTGCTTTTAAATAACCATTAATTTCCTTCTAAACATTATTTAATGTAGTGCTGGTTTTGACGTTTTGAATAAATCACAAAATAAAGTGTTATTATGCTCTGAAAATTAATTTCTCTTCATCCCTTCAAAACTTAACACTATTTATTATTTTACATGAAAGAGAATTTCACTCGTAATAGCGAACAATCGGCTTACTTCGACGGAGCTTAAAAATTTCAGAGAAAAGAAAATTATAAGTACCTAAAACTGAAATCCATTAACAATTCTCTAAAGGACCTAAATATTACAGTCCAAAATAGAGGGCCTGAAAACAAATTAATTTTTAAATTAGTAAACTTCTCTTCCAGACGCAAAAAAAAGTTAATTAAAGAATTTATATTTCCACGTTCCTGTAAGCTGAGATTTAAGACCTGTTTCTGTTTTTACTGTATTAAATTGATTCTTGGAACTCATTACTAGTCTCGGGAAACTGAAACCTTATAAATCAAATGAAAGGAAATATGGAGCCAATCAAGTGCGAAGGTGTAATTTAACGACAAAAATATAACATTATCCTCTTACACGAAGAACCTTTTAAGAACCATAATTTCACCCGTATACTACTTACTCCTAACGATATCAAGTTAATTCTTCTCTATAAGGAAGCGATGCTCTAAATTGTTCCAAATAAGTATACAAATACAAATTATTGTTGCAAAAAGGCAGGTAGACTAAGAATTTTCTTAAGCAACGTGCAACTGTAATGGTGCTATTAAAAACACCCACGAGTTGCAAATTGCTAGTGGCTTTAGCACAATCAAATGTTGATTTGCTTCAGCTGCCAACACTGTTTTGTATGCGGTGTAAACTATGGTAATTAAAATTTTGGGTGGCAACTCTTCTGATTTGCTGCAAGCAATAAAGTCTATTACTGTAATACACAGAAAGGAGTATATCTATATATGTATAGTTCCACAATTTTGTATAATGGTTTATGGAGCGTTGACAAACTTAAAGTGAACGATAATGTCTTGGATATAACCAATATAGAATTAATAGCTCCAACTGGAGATGTGAAATTATTTGAAGTTGAAGCACATCCGGAAAGGAAAATTACTCGCTCACTCAGAGAAATAGCGTGGCATTAAATACTAAGAAAAGACAAATATACAGGAAGAATTCAACAATCCAACATAGTTACTGAATTCAAAACAGCAAATCCAATTGAAACATTTCTTTGCTCCACAAATCACGTTATCAGCCCTTATTCTAGGGTAGAACTTGAAATACCGAACAAGGAGAATTCTCGAAATGCCTGCATATCGTGAGCCACAGTTGTAAGGCCAACATTATAGTGAAAAGACACGAAGTTGCCCTGCTACTTGTACGACACTTTTTCTACGAACTCAATGTAAATTGTTTCAAAGATTTCGCGTTAATGCAAATGACTACGTTAATCGCTTTTTAGTGCTTGGCGGAGTAAAGTTGTGCGAGTTTTATGCTTTCAGTAATGAAGGGGTAATGGGATACATTTGGACTTGCGAATTATATTGAGAATAGTCATGATACGTGGTTCAGAACAGGAGCTCATAGGTTTGGGATGTGTTCCCTCGAAGGACAACATAAAGTTAAAGTATGAAACAGAGATAAGGCCTAAGGACTTTACAAGTAAAAATAATAGCATCAAAAAACTGATTTAGAAAAGGCATTTTGGAGTGTCAAAATGAAATTTTCCGCAAACACACCAAAGTCAGGTGAAACATCACTAGAGAACGCTAAATAGCAACTGCTAAATAAAAGTACGATAGATAACCTTGTGGAACAAAACTGTTGCCGTACTCTTAGCTTCGCGTCCAACAAAAAACGTTAACAAAAAATAACACAGCCGCCAGTCCGGTCGGTCGCTCGCTACATAATGATCCAAAGCTCCGCCCTTAGTTAATTTTGCATTTTTTTGCTCACAACCAAATGTTAAATTTTAACGTCCACTTTTTTGGCCAATAAAAGCATATCGATTTCATAATTATTGCCTAGCAAAAAAATTTACGAAGATGGTTTTTTTCAGCGATTCGGTTGCGGATTTTAAGACAACTTAATTCTTCATGGGCTACCCCTTTTTTGCCCGAAGCAATTAGTCATAGACCAGACGTGTGATATCAGCTACTTATAAAGAATCTAAACAATCGTAATTTTTTACAATATTCAATAGTCGTGATGACAGAAATGCAGGTAATTACGCGCAATCAGTACAATTAAATATTGCAATGATACTGTTTAATTGTTTCCTTATATTTCCAACGACACACGTTTGTACGTTTTATTTCCTTGTATCTGATTGGTAACGAGAGCTGCGCAAACTGAGGTTATCATGCTCGGAGAGTTAAAGTGTCGGCTCGGAGTGTATGAACTCTCGAGTCTCGAGAAAGACTCGCTCGGCCAGCGGATGACTAAAAATACATTGTTACGTGTTGACATTGAAATGTTAATGCACTCTCCGCTCGACGCATTTCATGGATACAACATGGCCTTAATATCGTATGTCTTTTTATTTTATTGATTGTTTTGACTGCTATAGCTTCATTTTGTATGATATCGTGCGAGCCGGTGTTTATAATGCGATAATGTGAAAAATTCATAAATGTGTGGCGGTGTCGTTGCTCCCGACCGTGTTTTTCGTATCGGCCGCGTCACCGTGTGTGCAGTGGATTTATCACCGTCATCAACTTGCGATAGTTTATTTTATTCATTACCGGCTCCGGAGTTTTATGAAACGTTTACATTTTAAGTGTCCATCTCATTTATTTCACGGTCGCTTAATTTATTGCAGCGTTTTCTATCGTTAATCTCGGTTTTGTGGAAATCTCTCTACGTGACTAGACGCATTATTTCACAACAATTTTTGGTTATTCATCGCTTGCCTAATGAGTGTTGTCAACCTAGACGTTTTCAAGTTCATTCTCGTTTCAATTATAGGAGTAATCAATAAGAAGTTTCAATTGCAGCGTATGATGGACGTTTTATTCTGTCTTTCCAAGGTTTTTATAATTTATTCAAATGTGAGATTTTGTAATGTTTAGCTGTTAAAATTTCAACATTTAATTCCAAGGTTTTACATTATAGCCCATTTAAGAATTTGAAATGTGTTATAATTTTATTCAGAGTATTAGAGTTGTAAAAATAAAGTCGGAACGGCATATTGTTTGTTTTTTATTAAGGTCCTTACGAATACATTTCCCATCTATCTCTTGATTTCCTTCCAGTTCCATGAAGTTGAAAAGGAACTTTATCAACTTAAAAATTTTATTTTCTTCAATAGCATTACTTTTATGTGACTTGACTAATAATATTTGAAGTAACTCCAGTTCGAATTTAGAATGACTCCCAAACAATCGCTAAAATTTAAACCGACATTTTTCCGAATATTCCTAACCATAAAATGTGTACATTCAATTTATCGGAACCAATTTTCCGAGTTTTAAATTTTATTCGCCGATTTAAATATCTGATTTTAAAGAGTGTAAAGTAATGTGTGTAACTCCACGTGGGATTTTTTATAGCCCTGGCCTGCTGGATCGCATGTCTGTACATCATTACTCCTCGTTAGTAACCAGTTTAGTGAGCGAATTGAATTTCAGTGTCTCGGTAATGGCCGCGTCGGCCAATGAATGTTTATTACGATTATCTCCAAGATAATAGGGGACTAACCCTTTTCAAGCAACACACCGAAATTACAAATTGTTTAAGTTAAATGCGCCGTTTAAGGACTAGCATTTTCACACACCGACCTAGCAGAAATTTAATTAATTTAACAAATGCCTGCTCGTATGCGGTTTTGTTGTTTTGAATTATAAAATGTGATTTATTATAAGTTGAACTTTTTTTTCCTGAAAGTAAGTCGGTAGACGGAAAAAATGTAGACAGATCCGACAATTATAAATTTATTGACCTTAATATATTTTCCGTGATGGTTACTTAAATTGTACTTTTTCCTTTAGCGTTATTATTTTATTGGTGTAAGACACGTCATCTGCAATAGTATGTTTACAAAATATATCCTTTTGCCATGTGTTGACTACTTTCTGAGCGATAAAATTATATTGCGCGTTACTTTTTGTATATTTTTGTTGTGGCGTTTCAGTTATATATATTCCCTGCGTATGTCGTGGATTTGCACTTATTTTTTTAGGACTACGTGCGTAAATATGTTTGTTATTGATAGAGAATTTTAGATAAGATTTTGATGATTCGGGTTTTTATGACTTGCTTTAATTTTGTTTGCTTACATTTTTTAAGACGCAGTTCAACAATTTTATTTTTCTGATGGAAGTCAATTTATTGTTAGATATTTTTGAATACATCATAACAATTTTTATTTATAATAACTTTTCTGGTTAGTTTTTAATTAATGGGGGATTTTTTTTTACTTTATTTTATTTTACACTCATTAGTTTTAATTTTATTTCCTAATCGCTTTAATATTATTTTTTTTGGTTTTAAATTTTATTTTAAGTTTAAAAAATTTAGTTTTCTCACTTTTGTCACTTAGAAAAATGCTGTAAATGTGGACTTACCTGTGTGGCATCCGTGTATGGGGTTGATGAATTTTTGTCGACGAGCTGGGACCCGAACACGGGTACTCCACCACTCGAGGTTGGAGAGAGGGACCTCACATCCGACACTTGTTGGGGCACCATTTTGTTTATCCAAAAAAATAAACCCCAAATAAAACTTAACACAAAAAAACACAGTTCACCTATTGCACTTAAAACACTAAAAGACTAATTTGTTTGAGTCCAAAAAAAATCCATAAGTTTCTTAAAAAAATATTTATAACAGTCCGAAGGGGGCAACGAGGAGCCTCTGTTTGTTTCTGAACCGCAGCCTCTCGGCGGACGAAACTCCTGAGACCTCCCAGTACCTGGACACTATCCTAAAAGCTTTCTCTTCTAGAACGAGATATCTGCTACTATCTTCGTCGCCGGCGAACAGTCCAAAAGTCATAATTTTAGCGGTGTCCCGACCGCAGTTCAGTTAGCACTGCGGGGCGATCGTGTCATAATCAATCGGGAGCGACGTGTGGTGTGGGCTTTATGCGGCTACGTTCGCACTCCGCGGTGACAGAGAACCTACTGACTGAGCGGCAACGTGCTGTCAATATACCCGCGCGCTCAGCTGTTCGCCCCTGCCCCGCGCCGCGCAAGCGCCCCTCTCTCCCCCCGCGGCGCACTCTCGCGGCGGCGGCCGGCGGAAGCGCACGCTTCCTCCGCGCTTCCCGCTGCACCGGTCCGACCGGTCGTCGTTACGAGCCGTGGCCGGCTAACCGTAACCCACAGCCCACGGTGGCCGTTTTAAATGCAAATTTTAGATGTATGAACACTTATTTTGGAGTTTTACGTAAGTATGAAGTTGTGCTGGCAACTGTTTCGAGTAAAGTTTATGTTTATTAAACTTTTATGCGCAAACAGAGAGTAAAGGGACAACGTTTACGTTTTAAGGCTATGGAAGTTTCAAATTAGGCCTGCTTTTATAATTATAAATCTATGTATAACTTGTTATTTTCGTTCATAGTGTTGACAGCAACAAACTAATGACCGATTACAAATCTATGTTGTTGATTTGATAGTCGGCTATTAAAAGATATCAGAACTATTTTGAAGATTCGATAATGAACCAATAGTAGTAAATAGTCGAATAGACAATGTGACCTATCGTTAAAGGGTAAGCAGCAAACTGTATAAACATTATTATGAAATCTGATATGCCCTTAAGGTGAATGGGTAGTTGTAGCCCGCGAAATTCAATTTTATTACGTTTTTTGCAATTTTCAGGTCAGTGTCAGGTTGTATCGTGATCAAAATATGATTCGCGACTATAACCGGTACGTATTTACAGAATTATAATAATTAGAATCATTAATACATCTTTCTAAGTTATATTTCTACCGTTAAGAACAAATCTCGTATGGAAAAGTGTTAGTGGTAGAAATCTAACTTAAAGAGATATATTAATGATTCTAATGACTATAATTCTGTAAATACATGTCTATTATAGTCGCGAATCATATTTGGATCAAGATACAACCTGAAACTGATCTGCAAATTGCAAAAAACGTAAGAAAAATGAATTTCGCGGGCTACAACTACCCATTCACCTTAATATCGAAGGGAAGTAAAGGGCGAAACTCGAAAAACCAAATCTATGTAATATAAAGTTCAAAGTCCTGACTGACTGTTATATCAATGCACAGCCTAAACCGCTGGTCCTAGAGACATGAAATTTGGAGGGTGTGTTCTTTGAGAAGAGTAGGTATCCACTACGTAAGGGTTTTTCGAAATTCCACAAACATACAATGAAATTGTTTTTGGCACAAAAAGCATATTATAGTGTTACAGAATTTTTAAACGACTCATGGTGATTATTATAAATAAATAAATATAACTAACATTATAGTAATTATAGTCATGTAGTGGTGAAGAACCTAAATAATTGAATGCTTGTTAAAGTGATGTTAATCGTCATTGTTGAAAATTTGTAATCTGTAATAATTATAATTGATTCAATAATAATATTTTGTACTAAAGATATTTGCACGCCATGAGAAATGGCAGACATGTCGTGAGCCACTCTTATTTTAAGATCTTACATGCATGTATTATTTTAATTCTGTATGTATACACATGTTCGAGCAAATAAAATTTCTTTCTTTCTTTCCACCATTCTTACGATAGGATTTTTCAATGGGGGAGGGTGAAATTTCACGCGGACGATGTCGCGAGGAAAAGCTAGTAGGTAATACGTAGCCGGATTTCTGAGTTATAAAAATCAATGTAGGTCACTTTTTAAATAACTTCAATCTATCTATAGGCAAGTATTTACTCAAATAATTAAATTTTTTCTCCAATAGTAAATATTGAATAACAATTAAAACGTAAGTAATCATTTCAAACAGCTGGTTCTCATAAAAGTAGTTTAAGGGCAAATAAGTTATCTGTGCTGAGGCTTTTCCGTTGGAAAACCCTCTAATTATTATAATTGATTTAATCTATTATACCTTCAATCTAAACCTTTTAGTTATTGCATAATATTACTATAAGTAATAGTTCCGTTATTTTATTCAGTCTTCTATTTAAAAAGCTAACAATATCAAAATAATAATATTTACAAGTATATAAAAAGGGAGGGAAAATAATCAAAGGGCATCAAAAAATTCGTCCGCATCACTGTCAACAGGAAACGTGAGCAAAAGGCTGGTAGCATTGCTACGTTGTATGGCAATGCCGATTCTTTGGCCAAAAAATAGGCCAGCCCTCTGGTCA
The DNA here is from genome assembly GCA_945859645.1 of Amphipoea oculea. Taxonomy (NCBI): domain Eukaryota; kingdom Metazoa; phylum Arthropoda; class Insecta; order Lepidoptera; family Noctuidae; genus Amphipoea; species Amphipoea oculea. The sequence continues at coordinate 1,408,651 of OX243878.1, read as the reverse complement.
CGTGAAGAGTCGACCAACCGTTTGGCGATGTCTCGAATGTTCCGTTATTATGTTTTTTGGAATTAAGTTTTCAAAAACTAGGAAAGTTAAAAATTATCTACTTAGGTACAACGTAAGGAACTGTTCCTGCCTTCTGAATTAGTGTCAGCTTTAACAAATGAATATTAAAATAAACAATCATCTGCTTAACCTTTTCCCAACTATGTTGGGGTCGGCTTCCAGTCCAACCAAATGCAGCTGAGAACCAGTATTTTACATGGAGCGACTGCCTATCTGACCGGGGACTGGATAATACGATACTCCTTGGTAAGACTGGTTGTCAGACTTTCGGCCTTCTGACGACCCGTAACGACTGTCAAAGATCCACGAATGACAACCGGACAGACTAAAATACACAAATAATAACAAAAAAAAAATCTTATTTCCATTTTAACTTAACACCCAACAATTTACCCAAAGAGCGCATTGGGCACAAGAAATTATGCCCAATTTAACAAAACCCTTACCCACGGGGTAGATTCACTATAATTATGAAGCCCATTCATACCTTTAGTCAAAACTTCAAAATGAACGCAATAAAGTTACGCCAGTCAAAAATATTGATGGTACAGAAGGTTCTTCTTATGAACAGCAGTTACTGCCAAAAATGAGCTCTTTAAATTCACTGAAACAATAGAACTTATAATTCGTTAATAAAGCTTATTTTCCTATGAGGAAACCCCTGATGAAACTTCTTTGTTAACCTTTTACACTTAATTACTTCGTATTCCATTGAGTTGCAGGACAGACTGAGTCATCCCCATGAGTGGGTGTTATAATTAAGACAACATTGCCTGTTTTTACCTTTCTATGCCCTATTAATACCATGCTATCATCAAGTCATTTGTGTATACTTGTCAATTATTCCTTACGACTCGAAGCGGCTCGCCAAAGTTCAGCAGTGGAGCCCACCGTGTGGTCCTTCTGTAGTTTTCTTTATATTGTCTTTTAGCGTTGTCCCGACTACCATCTGCCGTGTGGTTACAGTTTACCCGCATCTTTCTGGGTGTGGTGACCATTATTTGGAACATTAAAAAGACGTAAAATTTTATTCTTTAAAATTAAGAATGTTTAAAAGGAAATTGTAGGTCGAGTCAAAATGAATGTTTAATTATGTTAGTTTGTAAAATTAAACTAACAAAAGCAATAAAAATATCTCAGTTAAGTGAGATATTTTTTATTGCTTTTTGCATTGCGAGAGTACAGTGTGTTCCCAAAAAAAAAATTTGCTTTTTAAGATGTTTTAATTACTTATAAAGTAACTAGAGGTCACTAGTTTCTTTATAAATAAAACATGCCCCTGAATCGCACGGTACGGTTATTACGACTTAAGAAAACATGATGATTTATTAATTATACCTAAGTTAATTTTTTTTTTCTACAAATAAACCTTCCAGAATAAATTCTCTAAATGATTGTGAAAACCGCATTAAAATCCGTCGCGTAGTTTAAAAGAAAAGGTTGGTCACATAGACAGAAACGAAAAGCAACTTCAAATTATAATATGTATAGAATAATGATAGCACATTGAAAGACCAACAAACATTTACTACGTACCTACTAATTAAATATAAAATAACTGCAAATCTGGCTTCACATGAACCCTAAGCCGACCACTTCAAAACCATTTAAAATTGACATCCTACAAAGGAAATCCATAAGCAACCGTGGTTCAAATGATACTGGTAACTTAATAACAAGAAATTATCTTAGATGATGCAACTTCTAATAGAATTACAACATTATTTCAACTTTCTATGACACTGTTTTAAGTAGGTATAAATGGACAATATTACTTTCCATAACATACATAATATCATACTCACATTTCGCCAGTTATGTTAAAGTCCTATGTAAAGGGGGCGAGCCTATTGCCATTAACCGGGCATAAATCCAGACTCCGTGCTGCAGCTGAGAAATTCCAGATGAAACAACCCGATATCACTTTGCCCGACCCTGGAATCGTACCCAGGACTCAGCCAACGCGGCACGAAACATAATTAATATTCTACCTTCTAAATAGAAAACTAATTGCAAAAGGCAAATCGAACAGTTGTCTTCTTTATGTTATTAAATTAGTAAGTAACTAGTGAAATGAGTCTGTAACCTTCTTGGAAATAAATAAATTTATTATTTATTTTATTTTTTATTTATAAAATAATTAGCTTCGCCCCGCGGTTTCACCCGCATAAGTCTCGATCCCGTGGGAATATCGGGATAAAAAGTATTCTATGTCCTTTCCCGGGACTCTAGACTATCTCTATACCAAATTTCATCTAAATCGGTTCAGCGGTTTAGGCGTCAAAAGGTAACATACAGACACCCAGACAGATAGACAGACAGAGTTACTTTCGAATTTATAATATTAGTATGGAATTAGTATGGATGGATTAACAGCGATAAATAGAACACTTTGATGCTTTTCCAAGTACAAAGTTATCTCTCCTGTAAAATTTAATGGAAATTAGTTCGTCTATAATATTATTTTCCCCTTATCTAATCCATGCAATCCTTTAAGTAATTAATATTCTGTAAGTTTTTCAAGCCTCTCAAATACACCGCAAACCCTATAACCGTAGACTTTTCTATATTTCTAAGAACAAATAAGAATCTTATTACCGTAGTTTAGTTTAAATCTTAAAACAATTATAATTTTTTACGAAAGGCAACACCAAAACAACGGGCATCGTCTCTGCCGAGACCATGGAAACATTGAAGAAAGCAACACACAAGGAACAGAGGAGACCTTTACCCAACACTGGGATAATATTTATTTATTTAATACTTCAAGCACATAAATGTACATAGGCGGACTTAAAGTAATAAAAGTTGATAATAAAACACCAAAGTGATAACCCTACCTATTGGTCATTTTGACGTTTCGTTTTTCTATTACTGGAATCGGACTTACTAACCTAGTTTTCTATAAGTCAGTAAAGTGTGCAGATGCACCCCCATAGTACTGTGGTGACCACATAACAGAGTGGGGGTGAGAACCCTTGGACTGCTTCAATTATTAGCACAAAAGCTGCGCACCTGACAGAATTCGTTAATTCGCAACAAGTTATGAATATTGAAAGGGCTGGATGGTGCGGTTTTTTGTTGTGTTTCACGACTGTTTTTGGTTTTGAGGTAAGCAGTAGCAGTTGGTATAAATAGAGGTTGAAATTGTCTAAACAGTAAGTGTGTTTTAATAAGATAAAGAAGAAAAAATGTATTGAAAACGCTTGTATTTACTACTGCGCATTATTTCAAAATTAATATAATAAAAGCAATTAAAAATTATACTTGAATTAAATAATTTTGTGAAAAGTCAGAATTCCGAGTTTAAAATAATTATTAACATAAAACAATAAAAGTTAAAAAAATGATAAATCAAATATTGTTTTAAATTAAAACTATAATTTTTCTGTATTCATTGTGTCAATTGTAAAATAATTTGCACTTCATTAAATACAAGTTATTTGAAAATGAGAGGCAGAGTATTTAAATTAACATCTTTGCCAGGATTGCCAAAAAAAAAACACACAATTGGGGCCTCCTGAAGCTACGAGTATTTTTCCTTATTATTCCTGTTTTTAATATAACGTTAGCGATCCCGAATTAGAGCGTAATTTAATTTAATTGTGTTTTTATGATAACAAACATGCAGGCACCTCAGTGCAAATGAGATATTATTACAAGGAATAAGGATCTTTTCAGGCAATTTCCGTACGTTTAATTCTAGCTCGTAAGGGGAGAATTTGGACGAGTATTTTGTAACTTGATATCAATGCCCGAGTTTTAAAATTCGGAATGCAGTTGTCTTTTGTTTTATTAAAATGCTAATGCATGAGGTCCTGGGTTCGAATCCCGGGCTGGGCATAGTGGAGTCTGGGTTTTTCTGACAGGAATTTCTCGGTAGCAGCCTGGAGTCTGGATTTGTGTCCGGTTGATGGTAATATGGGCTCGCCCCTTGACACACTTACAAGAGACTTAAATATGCTGGCGAAATGTGGGTGTACTATTTATAGATACCCCTCTGCCTAACCTTTTGGGGAAATCAGGTGGGATGCCCGCGTAATTTGTTTGCAAATAAATACAAAATTAAGTATTATGCTTTATTAAAAAAAAATACAGGGTCCCATTCAAATAGATGGACAAATAACACCTAGCGCTCAGTACGTCTATCCAAAGATATCCAAGCAAAAAAAAAAAGCACTGATTAAAGTGAATAATCATTTGCGCCGTGTATTTTCGTTAGCTGATTATTTTTCTTGTAAGTATCTAATGCGTTTTTCTTATATATTTTTTTACCATCGTCCTTATTTTGGTGGTCTGAATAATTTCTTAAAGTTTGTCCATCTATTTTAATGGGACCTTTTATACTCGTACTATTGATAATAATAAATGTAACGTTTGTTTTCTCCACCACATAATGAAAACTGCACAATACATAAATGTGTATACAAAAAAACTTTTTTACAAAAAAAACAACCGACTTCAAAAAAAAACACTGCAAAGTGAAAAATAACTTTAATTTCGCAAGTCGGTGTCGTTGGTTCCTCATTTTCGTTTTTTGACACCGACTTCCGAAATTAAAGTTATTTTTCACTTTGCAGTGTTTTTTTTTGAAGTCGGTTGTTTTTTTTGTAAAAAAGTTTTTATTTTTCACTTTTTAGTTGTACTTACCTCACACTAATTCAAAACACTAGTGCATTGAAGAATTGAAGACACGAGTCGAAGAATCATCACAATTCCCATAGAAATGCCGGAGATGCGATACATTTATGCATATAACTTCGTACATAAGAACAATTACCTAATCTATTATATACTAAAACCTTCCTGAAAGTATGTAGATCACACTAATGAAAGAATTATCAAAATCGGTTCAGTAGTTTTTGAGATAATCGCGGACATACAAACATACATACATACATACATACATACATACATACATACATACATACATACATACATACATACATACATACATACGGGTCGAATACAGAACCTCCTTTTTTAAAGTCGGTTAAAAACACATTGATGTTGTGAAGACTGGAGCCTGTATTAAGAATACCTGTGTGACAGGTCTGCGTTATTCAAAAAAATGCCTTCCAAAATGCACAGAACAATGTTTTGACTAGGCCATCGATCACAATGATCTGTTCAAGTCAGGTGCCCAAGAACATAGCTGACAAATATATTAATCCATATTCCCCGAACCAATCAAATCCACAGCCATTCATAAGATTGATACAAGTATAAGTTTATATGACGGTCGTAACTCTGTCCCTTCCGCGTTCAGATTAACTTGTGCAGTTACTAGTCATAAGTTTGTTTATCCAACTTTTTTGTTTATACCATAATATTGACTGTCTATATTCACTCATGCTTAACTTCCGAAATTAATATTGGTTCAATCCATGTTAGTTGTTAGGGACAGTTTGGGGTCGGTACATTGTTACTTTTCATCAATTTATCAAAGTGATTGTAACTTACATAATATCGTTATTCCTGAACCTGGTAGTCTGCACAAGAAATTGTTACTTTCTGAGCTTCCCTGTCATTCCTCGTGGCCTTTATTAATTTTGTTTGATAAGGCTACCTGGGCTCTCTCAATAGTTAAGTAAGGAAGAAGGTCCTCTTACATACTTACCCTGCGTGCGAACAACAAAAGTTCTAAGATCATTCAGGTACTTTTTTTTATGAAATCTGAAATTTCATGTGTGTGTGTGTGTGTCTTATTTCACTTGCATTTCTTCCATACTTCTCTATGTCAAAGTAGTAGTATGTAGTGTGTATGTGTGTAAGTCAGTGGCGTGCATTGGTTTTCAGAATAGGTAGGCACAAGGCCGGGTGTAGTCTAGGCAAACGCGGTCACTAATCAGAAAAAAAAGTGAGGTCAAAAATGTGGTTATTTGAGTAGGCATGCCAACTTAAGGGTGATAAATTGCGAAGGTCGAACGTCATGGTATTACGCGGGAATCGTACGTATTTTTAATTTTGTCGTATTAACTTGAACGAGTAAAGACCAATGACAATGTGCGAATAGTACGGGAGCCGACTAGGCCGTCCGGCGACTGCCTACTGCCGCGCGTGTTTGTATGAAGATTTTGTTTTTTGTTAGGTATGATAATTTAGTGAGTTTCTTAATGGGGCACACACACTAAAATGTAATTGACAGACTTATGTTGATATATCGAGGTAGGCACTGCTTATAAATAAATAATAATAATAATAAATATATGCCTATATGCAATGCACGCCACTGGTGTATGTTTCTATATTTATGTATGTAATTTATATGGTGTACATAATAAAGAGGATTCTATTCTATTCATTGTCAACAATAGGTTTTCTATTGTGTCTGTTTTCTGGCAGTCAACGTGCTATTAGTGGTCATCTCGGTAGTCATCCCCTCTCTAGCCAAATCATCTTTCACACAGTCCATCCATCGTTTCCCAGTCTCCCCCTACTCTACTAGCATCCACATTCATACTCAAAAATGTCCTCTTTCTTCCTCATCACATGCCCATATCATTTTATGGATTTTAATCAGGCAAAGGATCAATCATGCAACACAGGTACAACCAAGACGCTAAAAAGCAAGCCGTTGCGTCAATCGCTTCATTTATCGTCAACATTATTTACCATAACATCATTTATTACCTCTCTATTACAGCAATTAGTCTGACGTTACCCACATACTTTCTACGTACTCCACATAACATGACCTAACCTCTGAGTCAGCGTGTCAAGGTCCGTGACGTCATCGGAAGCCATCAGATTGTCCACTAAGCATCGCGTGCGCACTAAGTAATCGAAATGTGATTATTGGGAATCAATTTGTTTGTATATTACGATTTGATTGGACTCGAGTCATAGGTGTAGTATTAAAAGTTGATGTGTTTGCATTTCGGATGTGATTGGCTTTAGGGACAGGTCGATTTGAAATTAACAATACCTACATGACATCACGCCTGTAATATCCGAAGGGTGAGACAGAGGTGTGCCTATAGTAAACGCTCTTTAGTCCCACGTCATAGGGGGCGAGTAGCCGTCAACCGGACATACATTTAGACTCTGGGCTGCTAATGAGAAGTTCCAAATGAACAACCCAGTAACACTTTTCCCGATCTTGGAATCGTACCCAGTACCTACCGCTTGCGACCAGACCAATGAGGCATTCAGATAATAATATGGACTTACAGATATTCATCATCTGCCTAGCCTTTTCCCAACTATGTTGGGGTCGGCTTCCAGTCAGATATTAAGTAACTAAATTAATATTCATAAAGGACACGTTACTAAAACTACTATACTATACTCGCTAAGAATAGGCAAGATACAACTGTTAATTCATCAGTAGCCTAATTTAATTTAAAAGTTTTTTTAATTTTTTTATTGCTGATTGGGCCCGCTCTTGAACTCGATCACGCCTTGTGGAAAGCGATGGATCAGTTCTATGATGGAACGAGCGTGCCCAGAAAATGCCTAAGGCACTGGAACTCCCACGCATGGACAAAACACAGCAAGCTGCTTGACGCCGGACTCCGGTGGGAGAATGGTTGCAAACCAGGCGAGCGTTAGACCTACCGCCGCAAGGCAAGTATTGGCCAGTCAAATAAGGTGTTCGGTGTGACTGTCCAGGATGTGCCGAGAGCTCAGTTTCTGTTGAGTTACTGGCGGAAAAACTGCGCTACACGAGGAGGCTTCTTCATGCATCCCTTCATTCATCACCACAGTAAACGGTGAAGGAAAACATAGTGAGGAAACTAGCATGTCCTAGAACCAAAAATTCGAAGACATGTGACAACTACCAACCCGCACTGGGCTGGGGGTAGATTACCTCCACTCCCTCTCGAGAGAGGAGGCCTGTGTCCCAGCAGAGGGAACATTATAGGCTGATAATGCTACTCGCCGAATGCATAACCTCATCCTTTTTTAAGTCGGTTAAAAACATTAAAAATATATAACTGACCCTACATTAATTCTACAATTGAAAGGAAATTAACTCATATAACACGATGTGGCATAATAACCTATCACAACATGATGTCATGCCATCGGAAATCATTAATAGTTGTCGGCGAAGCGTGATTGGATGACGGGTTGCTAAGTCAGCGAAATCAGACGTGAATCAGTCTGTACGTTTGTTTATCATTGCATTTTGATTGAACTTTGACAGTAATATGATGATCGATGACGAACAGTAGGTAATCTACCTAATCAGCTATATAGCCGAGTCTTGAAAACAAATCAGTTCCTTAAAGCAAAACTAGTTCGTTTTCGAGGCGCCTTTTCTTCATCTACATTTTATTAATTATATACGGGGATACACAGTGGTACGTCAGCAGGTAAAATCAGGAGCGCTAGGTCTCAGTGTTACTTATTATAATTATGAAAAGGATCCATTTTTTGGAAAACCTTCGAACAGTATAGATTTATGTTTGCTATGTTGTAAAAATAAATAAGTAAATAAATGATAATAATTGAACACAATGGGTGTTCAATTATTATCATTTATTTACTTATTTATTTCTTTAAATAGCTGCGCCCCGCGGTTTAACCCGCGTAAATGTCGATCCCGTGGGAAAATTGGGATGAAAAGTAGCCTATATGTTAATCCAAGGTGTCAGCTATCTCCATACAAAATTTTATCAAAATTAGTCCCGCTGCTTGAGCGTGAAGAAGTAACAAACATATAAACACACACACACTCACAAACTTTCGCCTTTATAATATTAGTGTGATTAAAACGGAAGGTATAAAACCAATTCCAAAAATTAAAGACATTTTGTACATATACACATACAAGAGAAAATATAAAAACATCGAGTTCAGGTAAAAAAGTTAACCACATGGAGTCGTATGCAATAAAACTCTTCTTGACGAATGGGTTGATTGTTAGTTTTTGTTTTCTATGTCTCAAAAGTAGTTAAATCTATAATGTGGTTAGGGTCGTGGTATTGGTCACTCAAGGATACGTTCAATGGGCAGGTAAAGACAATATATAGGTATGTAAAACAAGGCTGCAGCGCAATATTCAATGTCAAAGTTAAATCATTTATTTCAAGTAGGCCATTAAAAGGCACTTTTGAGAAAATATTATTGATTGTATTGCCCCTTACTTTCTTTTTTTAATTGCTGAATGGGCTCGCTCTTGACCTCGATCACGCCTGATGGAAAAAGATGGATGAGGTCTATGATGGAACGAGCGTGCCCAGAAGATGTCTAAGGCACTGGAACTCCCACGCATCGACAAAGCACAGCAGTTTGCTTGATGCCGGACTCCGGTGGGAGAGTGGTCGCAAACCAGGCGGGCGTTAGCCTTACCACTGCAAGGGAAGATTGGGTGTGACTGTCCAGGATGCGCCGAGCGCGAGCGTTCAGTTGAGTAACTGGCGGAACAAACTGCGCTACACGAGGAAGCTTCTTCATGCATCCCAAAACGATATCCCGTTCCCGTTGACAAAAAAATACATTTTATTATAGTTGATTGTCGAACTTGCTTACATTGAAACTGCCGTTTGGATTTTTCAACTTTAGAACATTAAGTTTTCTTTTTTCTCCAAAAATCTTCGTTAAAACCATCCTAACATATAAACAAAAAATTAAACAAAAAACTCATTAAAAAAACGGCCACGTTTCTAGCTTAATCTCAAAAGTTATACTTAAGTTAAAGTTGGGCAAGTTACCTACGTTCTATGGCCCATTGGGACGTGACACTATCCAGCGGCATCCCCGAAAGAGTTCCTTACACATTAGTTTCATCTGATCTTTCCTTTAATGACATGGGCACAACTTGTTGAGCTGATAAGGGCCAAAACCTTACCTATAGTTTCCAAGAAGATGCACATTTAGTACCATTGAGTTTTTGAAGTGAAATCTACTTTAGACGCTTTGGGCATTTCTCGAGAACGGAAAAAAACATTGAATTCGCGCCACTGTTACCGTAACCGACACCGCTTTGGATGTGTTCGGCTGTCCTCGAGATGTACTCAGTTTTAATGTATTTCCGATATGTCAGTGAGTAATGGCAAAGTATTCTGTTTGTATTTTGTTTAATGACGATTCAAAAAATGCATACGTAATTGTTCAAGTTTTCACTTCTGTCGGCACTCTCGGAGTGCCACTTTTTTAAATCTAAAATTAAAGGAAAGGAAGTTTGGTAATAAACAAATCTCTATAATAATAGATTGGAACATACTTTTTAGTCAATCGAGTATAAGGAAGGAACAATGTCACTTTTCAATTCATAATGTATAATGTACAGTCGAACAAGCTATTTGGTGTACAGGCAAAAATATTCATCTTTCCACTACACTGCCAAAATTTAGTTTTATTTTGTGCGTTACAACTTTTTCAGCTTATGGCATCCTTAATTAAATAGAGTGGTATGAAAGATTGACTAACTCAGCTCACCATTGTATAAGAGCAGTTGCAAGTTAGCTGCCTGTATACCAAATAGCTTGTTCGACCGTACTTTCTGAGTTTATCTTGCACATTGGTGAAGGACAACCATCTTGAGGAAACCTGGACATATACTTAATATAATTATGTCTGAAATCGCCAAACCCTCTTGAGCAAGCGTGGTGATCAATGATCGAGCCTTCCCTTTATGAGATGAGGTGTTTGCCCGTCAGTGGGACACTACAAGGCTAGTAAGTTTTGTTTAGTCAATACTGAACCAGTAAACTTACTTTTTCACATTAGAATTTTATCTGAAACTGGTATGGGCAGTGGGCACTGGGCAAGTTACAAATACTTTAAAAAGCAAAAGCTTAGGGATCTACAACATATACAAAATCTTTTTCAATCACGGTAAAATAACTATTTGGAATTTTTAGGTTCAGAGGTACAATTTTTCTAGGATTCAAATTATTACCATAGTGACTATTTTCGAGAACACCCAAGATGATACGAGTAACTTAAAATGGAGACAGAACCAATGATATTTAAAACCTCATTGGACAGAACCAGTTTTTCAGTAAAAGATAAAATAAATAAATATAAGAGATAAATATTAACAATCATATAAGTACAATTCACATAATTTAAAAAGCTAACAATCTTAAAATAATAATTATGTATAAGTATATAAAAGGGAGGGAAAATAATCAAAGGGCATTAAAAAATTCGCCCGCATCACTGTCAACAGGAAACATGCCCAAAAGGCTGGCAGCATTGCCACGTTGTATGGCAATGCTGATTCTTTGGCCAAAAAATAGGCCAGCCCTCTGGTCACGTGAAGAGTCGACCAACCTCTTGGCGATGTCACGAAATACTAAGTGGGCACTCGGGCCCCAGGGCCCTAGTTTTTTAACCCCGAACGGCTCAAATATGTAAGTTACGAAGAGATTGGAGTATTTGCGCCGTTTGAGGTTTTCATATACAAACCAAAACCTATAAGTAAAGTCAACAGTTACAACTTGTAAGCTAAACTGATTTGCACTAAACCGTCTAACACCCTCTTTTATCCCCAGATTAACGAGGAAGCCCTTTTTGTTTACATTGTTGGAAAGAGTAAAAAAAACGCAGTGTAAAAAAAATAGTGGCGTACTAGCAGTCAAGCGAACGTTGTCCGAACATCTGATAGAATCGAATCGAGCACTTCACGTCAGCAGGCCCGTGGCCTCGAGAAAAGCGAGGCCTTAAAATTGGCCTCGAGTTTGGAATATCGGACTTGGTAACTTGTAGTAAAAACAGACCAAAAAAGATTATTGCAATTTAATAGGTTGTATACAAATGGACTAGTTCTATTTTCTTAAACGTTTTAATTTATTTCAATGTTGCTTTTGATTTTCTTGGATCTGGAATTTTCTGGGATAGAATTTTCTTTGGGAAAGAGCATTTTATAGCTCTATCCCTTTCTGCATTTATTTGGATTTTATTAGTCCTGGTTAGCTTAAAGCTAACTTTATTTTTCATAACCTTGTCTGACACGTTCTTGTGATAAGATTCCAAGTTCAGATGGACTAAGGACAGGAAGCCAGAACCTTCACAAAACTTGTATAAATAAGCAAAATTAAAATCAAGCAACTCCCAACTTCAAGGAACTTAACTCCGCTGTTTTCGAGGGCACGGCCTTAAAATCGAGACTTTATCCAGCTGAGGATCATATATTTCCCAAGCACACCCGAAAACCGACCCTATAACTGGAAACGCAAAGTCTAAATTAAATTAACGCTGACCTCCGCAGAAAACGCAGCGTGCAACCAGCTATACTATATTCGTTTATCTTTCTCGTGTTTGTGTTGTGGTCTTACTCGGGCATAGATTAGGCATCTCTTTCCTTCGTTCGTTGAAGTGTGTCTATCCCGCTCTGACACGATCTAACCGGTTCGGACACGTTCGCAGTACGTTGGAAAGAATTGTGTTGATAAGCGCTGTGTAGTTTATCTGTCCTATTTAGTCACAGTTGGAGACTGGACACGAATGTGCTCTATTTTATAGTATATTTTTATTCCCTCGTCTGATTATAGCAGTTCTTGCTGAAGCCTCATTTGGAATTTCATTTTAAATTATCAGTTTGTTCTCGTATTCACTTACAATTTACTTTATCTTAAGGTACCTATACTTTGGCTCTCGTTATTATATTATTTTAATGTTCATGATCTTCTGATTGCTATTAATTGAATAGTCTTGGATTTAATATTGCTCTTCTATACATGAAGGCTAGAGACCTACTTTACATTTATAACTATCTTAAAAATATCTAAGTGCTATTTCGGCTTAGATTTCAAAATTGCTGTCATACCTACTTTCATTTAGATTTGAATTTATTAAACAAACCTGCAATTTAAAATCTTCAAAGCATCTCATTCCCAAGATATTGCAGGATTAGCGTTCTTAGTTTCTAAAGCCAAACATTTCAGATCGACGTCGTGATCCATATTATTCTCTCCTCCTTGCTTAGTTGTCGCCTTAAGCGTAGCAGTGTGTTGTACTGCTTGCAGCTACAGCTTTACTTTGAGCTTCATCAACTATAAGCAGTCTTACACATTAAACACATATGTATAGCTAATCCGTGTTTATAGGATAAACAATAAACTTCCTTCTTCCCGTAGATAGCGTTAGATTCTAACGCTGTCTACGGGAAGCTATCTAGCGGTTAGGAGCTAATAGATATACCTGTTTTAAGGTATGTAGCAATATTTTAACATAACAGGAAAGTTTTGAGTATGAATGTCGATGGCTGTAAGAGTAGGGGAGGACAAAAGAAACGATGGATGGACTGTCATGTGTGAATGATGATATTTTTGTTTAGGATGGGGCTGTGACTACAGAGATGACGACTAATAGAGAAGCATGGAAGAAAATACATGTGGCGTCGACCCCAAAAGAACCTACTTTTATGCGTTTATCAATTCGCGCAAGGTTTCCGATTTGAACAGTCACAATTTGTGACTCTCAAAAATAACTACATAAGTAATTGTTTGTCTAGCAATCTTACAAGATGTGCCAGTACGAGCAATTGTAATTGTGTACTTATGTAAGCAATTCAGGTTTCATACATAAAAACACTGTTTTATGTAACTTATTCAGCTTATTTTTAAGGGTTTCCTAAAGGGACTATATTAGGACCGAACCTACAAATTGTTATCACTGAGTTTATCTAACCCTTTGATCGTTACAATATTATACTATTGGAAAGTTTAATTTGTGTCTTGTAAATAACAGCCGGCCTAGGTTTACTGCACTAACTTTGGCGTTGGAAAATCGTAATGAGCGACGTCATGAATTTTACTCACAATTTCTACTTACCTACCCCATGAAATTAATAAAAGCGTGAAGGATAAACATATAGGGCATATTATCCTTGACCAGATATCCTCTTTCAACCCTGAAAAGCGCTTTCGTTTCGACCTTTAGTTTACTTAATTGAATTCACGACTCTTACCCCCATATACATAAAGTTCAATTTTGAAGACCATTAGGACTATTTACTTTTTTCTTCGTGTGTGCCGAAGTAAATATTGAAAATAAAAATGTTTGCGATTACTCGCAGTTTTAATGAATGTTTAACGAATCTCAAGGCTTCACGTAATTATGGGATAGAATAAACAGAAGAGAAACTCATAATATATTGTTTGATTTTTACAATATTAAATTCATTTGGGATTGTAAAGGTTTTCAAAAAATATTTATTCATTAAGGAAAAGTAAAGAAACTCTTATAAATAAACCCTAAAGATAAAGTAAAGCAAAATGCTAATATAGCCATAGCAACTCATAGTCAGTACCTGTATGTTAGGAAAAGGAATCATCAAAATCCAAACAAACTAATCGAAAGAATATTCCCAACAGCTCATTTTATCATTGAGTAACTTTGATCAGTAACGAACTGATTATGCTAATGGGAATGTTCTTAGCCCATAAATGATTACAACCGAACGTCGAACTTCGAATCATTGTGGCCTGCGCATTGGAGATTATAGAATTAAAGATGCTGGTATGCCACATGATGACAGATGAAGAATGGATTATACGGGATGGCAGGATATTGACTTTTGCACAAGATTCTAGACCCTCTAACGCTGGAATGCTTTGGCCGTTTTACAAAAAAAAATCTGCTGTTTCATAGAAAATTGCAATACCTACCTAAGCGGTCAAAATTTATGCCACAGCAATTTTTTTTTGAATAATTAACGAAACATTTCGACGCTAGGGATTCAGACACATGTATTGAATCCATGGCAACATCAACATTGCTAAATTTTACTTCAGAATACATAACATCTCTGTTTACCCCAACAACGATCACGGCTATGTTAATTGTTCTAATTACATAACAATACCACCTTGGAGCACAACTTCTAGTATTCAAGATGGCTACCTTCGCCTCTCCTCCGTACTAACAACGACCCACGCTACACAGAAGGCTAACCTTGGCCCATTGCAAGATACACCCATAAAACCATGACTTATTTGTTTTCGTATTATCTCCGTCATTCCGAATAACTGTTCTAATGTTGGCCTATGGTTTAATGCCCCAATTAGTGGCTTTATTGCTGTATTGGTATAGGCCTCGTATATAAATAGGATTGGTTTGAGAGGTAAAGTATTACGGTTGTGTAAGTGGTTTGCTGATCGTGGTATGGATATTGCTTGTGTCAATGACTATCTACTGTTTTATTTCTTTTTGTTTTTTTAGGTTATTTTTTGTTTTCTTGTTTACTGATCTTACATAGTACCTTCTGACTATTCCTGTGAGAAAAAGTGTGAGTGAGTTAAAAGATGATGTGTTGTATCTTAGCTTTTTTAACAGCTATGATATCGCTCATATTATTATGGAGAAACATCGACGTATATGTATCTTTTCGCAAATGAGTTAAATATGCCAAAGCACTTAGAAAGACTTTACGTTTGGAAAGCAAAGACTTTAAAGGAAAAGGAACAGTTAACAGTTATGTCGATGTTTCTCCAAATGAGCGATTATGACTTTGGAGTAGTTTGCAACGACGCGCAACAGGAAATTAGTGATAAAATGCAATGTTTATTTACTGCAAGTAGATCTTCTAAGACATTTTTACAATCCAAGTAAAATACATTAAGTATAGTATCATTGTATAATTTCATAACTTCACTTGCTTTAGAATTATTGACATCATTGCTTATTTACCTAAGATAAGTGAATGATATACCTGTGATACTGATGAGCAATTATTGTCTTGGCTTGTTGGTAAGAACGTGCCACTGTTATGCACCTAATTATGTTCAAATAATTATTAGTACAAACATGTAAATACTTGTGAAGTAATTCTAACACATATTTGCCTAGAACCAAGGCGACCTCTAGACAACTCGTAAATAACTAGTCTATGCAACATCCTGTGTATCTAAGGCTAGTATTTAGGACGTCCGAAATAACGGTGACATGAATACTGATTAGGATACATGGCGTAACAATCTTGATTTGGTTATTTGAGAATTTAGTAATGTTACAAATTACTGCTGGCCGTCAGCTTTTGCAGAGCATACGCACGGACACTGACCATTATCGTCATTACCAATCCATCCATCGTCAGACAGAAATCTGCCTCTTTGCTCTGCAGAGTGCGGGAAAGCTCCAACTCCGTCCTGAAGACCATAGCGGGGAGGTGCGAGTCTCCGTTATTAGGTGATGTTGTTCGAAGATGTCTTTCGAACAACAGCCTTGTTTCCAAGGAGATAATAAGCTTACTAAAATATTTATAAGTTATCTTTTTGTTTACTAACCCATATGGATGTTACTTATCCGAAATAAAGATTTAAAAAAATGTACATTATCATGCTCTTATCCCAATTTATTTGGAGTCCGCGCGACATATTGTAATTTTCTGCCATATTTCGCGAACACCGATACTACAAAATTAAATAATTATAAATTCGGTTTATAGTAGGGCACTCTAGATATAGGAGGAGGCTATAGCCCAACAGTTAAGGAACAGACAAGTGAGGGACAGAGAGATCGTGCGTTTGACCTCTTCCCATTGACCCTACAGTTCGAGGGCTTTACAAGAATACTTATAACGTCCGTCCAACTTTACCAGTAACATATTATTTTATACCTTTTTCAGTTGCAAGGTAACGTTTTCCACATGCAATCCAATCCAGCTTCTGTCTTTACATTGTCTTTGAAAGTATTTCTCAAATTGTATTCTGATCAAAGGTCTCCATTAACACTGGCAGACTCAAAAGGCCTCACAACAATGACATGTCAATTGCAAATTCCTGGAAGCTACGCTAGTATTTAGTTAATTAAGTCTTTGCTTATTGAAAGCAATTCTGTAGCTACTGCCAAAGCAATCAGAATAATATCGCCTGTGATAGAGCTGCTCGCTGATTCTTGGTATCCTTTGCAGACGAAACTAGGGCAAGCTTTGGCCATTGAGTGGGTGGGTACTATTCAAGTATTGACTTTAAGGTTTGACCTACCTACACATTACGACTATAAACTCAACCCATCAGTCCAGCAATGCTGGAAATAGGACCAGAAAAAGCAAGTATTCGACTTGCAAAAAAAAGACAACTTAATTTTTATTTTTCTTTATAAAGTATCACAATTGATGATACTTTACTTACATTACAATCTTGCCTATTAGCTAATAAGTAATTTAATATAACTTTTAAACTGCTAAGTAACTATAACATTAAGAAATCGTCCAATAACGTCTTTCTTATTCACTACTAGCTGACCCGGCGAACTTCGTACCGCATCAGATTTTTTTCCCCATTTTTTAATAATAATTATGAACCCTCATGGACGTCCCCAGTTTGTTTGTTCCCCTACCAAAGTTTCATCACAATATGACCAATGGTTTCGGAACGCATAGAGGACAAACATTGATTTTTATTTATATAGATAGACTAGCTGCTGCCCGCGACGTCGTCTGCGTGAAGGCTCTACAGCACCAAAAATACCTAAGATGCCAGTGTCGCTATAGCATTATAAGTAAACAACTTTTAAAATAGCATTAAAATATAAGTTTTTTTTGCAAGCGAAGCAAGTGAAGAGAGTTATATGGGAATCCTGCCGAGTTCAGTCATAAGATGTGACTGAAGGAAATAGAGAAAATAATTCAGGAATACATTCCAGTACACAAAAGAGTAAAAATACGTACAAAGGTATCATACCTTACAACACTTCCCTATAAACTACGTTGGTAGTTAGGCTGCCAGGTGCCAAAATGTAAAGAGAGTCAGGACTGGTGACGCGGGAGCAAGCGACGTACAGTTGCCCGTGTGAGAAGCAACTCGTCCTGAGGTCGACACCCGCTGCCCTCAGTGTCTGCCCCTGCGACTTATTGATGGTTATCGCGAAGCAAACACTCACGGGGAACTGTACGCGCTTGAACTGGAACGGGAAGTTATGAGGTATGAGGGGAATGCGTGGTATAAATACTGCTTCGCCGACGCCACAACCCGTAAGAATTTTCGCCTTAATGGTGTGTCTGTGGAGCGAGATGACTTCAAGGCGGGTCCCGTTACACAACTTCGGAGGAGATAGGTTCCGAAGAAGCATAATCGGGACACCGACCTTCAGCTTGATGGTATGCGCTGGAAGTCCACTTGCTGACAGGGAGTTCAGAAATTCCACGGGATAATGTGTGGCGTCATCTTGCTCGAAAACAGTGTTTATCGAGGTGTAGACCACTTCATTCCCCTCAATTTCCGAGAGAATGCATTCGTTACAATTGCTGCAGCCTGATCATTTTTGGGCGTCAAAATGGCCCGCTCACACACCCAAGAATTCTGCTGGTGCGGTATACGACTAATGTCCCCACAGCGAATGAGTTCTTATAAGCTGGATACCACTCTACCGAGAGAGTCTGGAAGCACCACCTCTTTTGGTAGAGTTCCTTTGCCAAGACTTAGAAGGACATCGGAGAATTCTTGAGCACGTGCATTGCCGCCGAGCCGAGCTCTCATATTAATGGTCAAGCGCGGCGTACGAACTCGTGACCACAACAAAGCATTCACCTCGTCAGCCCTCGATCCCCGTGTCACCACGGGAAGCGTTTGCCGGAAATCGCCACTGAACAGAACTGTGACACCACCCATCAAATGTTCGTTCCTGCGGATGTTCTGTAGGGTTCTGTCCACGGCCTCAACTGCCTTCCTATTGGCCATCGTACACTCATCCCATACGATCAGAAAGCAATCCTTGAGCACGTGTCCCTTATCGCTGTTACGTGACACACCACAAACAGGCGTTTCGGCGCTCTCTAAATCGATGGGAATTTTAAACATGGCATGTGCTGTCTTGCCGCCCGGAAGCAGTGTGGCAGCGATTCCCGACGACGCTACAGCAATAGCAATTTTGCCTCGCCTCCTGACCTCTGCAAGTATGTCAGTGGTAACAAATGTTTTTCCTGTTCCACCAGGAGCATCCAAGAAAAACATTTTACCGTGGTTATGCCCAACGCTTTCAAGGACGGTGTCATAAATTTGTTTTTACTCTGAAGAGAACAAAGCGACATGGTCATTTCGTGTGGTGGTCATTTCGCCCGGATCGTAATTCGTCTCAGCGTTATACTCCCGATTTCCACGGTCTTGATGCGGTGATGATTGGGGATCAGTGGATTGCCGCCGATAGAAATGACCACATCTTGAAGTGAACTGAGACAGGTGTTCAGCACGCGTTCATCAGTTACTTCGACTTCGTCTCCAGTAGGAACATAACTGTTTTGTAATACTTAACACCGCGTTTTTTTTTAATTGTCTTCCTCAACTCTGCTCAAGATTTTAAGGGTTTTGTTGGAACTCGAATTTATCAAAACGAACTATCAACTTTTATGAAGAAAATGAACATTGCCATCTATGAATTTTAAGAATAACTAACTACTAACCTCGCCAACATGATCAAATTTAAATTATTAATTTCCAAAAAGTGTCAACATGTAACTTGATTTGATTTTAATGAAATCTCATAGATGGCGGGCGCTGCTTCAAAATTTTCTTTATACTACTAACATTCATTAAACTATGTTTCTTGGCCCAAATTACTTAAATGGCATAGTTTTCATAGTGTAAAGCTAGATAATAGCATGGCTTACTGAAAAACAACATTTAAATATGCGTCGTTAGATTACACGCTGTCACAGAATGCGTAAGAAAAATAAAGATTCACAACTCTTCCCCCATAGGTGATAGCGTGATAATATGTAGCCTATATGTTGACCCGACCTCTTAGTAATATTCATGCAAAATTAGAAGTAAATCCATGCAGTACTTTTTGAGTTTATCCCGGACATACATACAGACAAACAGACAAAAATTCTAAAAACTATATTTTTGGCTTCGATATAGATTGTAGATCACGCCCCAAGTATTCTTTTAAAAAAATATTCATTGTACCGTTTTGACTTTCCTACGATTTTATTATATGTATAGATATATTAATGGGAAGATATTTGATTCACGTGTTCTTTATAAGATTTAGTCCTGCACTGCTGGAGATAGGACCAGAAAAAGCAAGTATTTAACTTGTATAAAAAATGCAACTTAAACATGAAAGTAAGCGGCCATACCTTATAACTACACATTGTAGGACCACGAGAAAATATACATACTTACGACTCAATCATCAACACCCAACATTGCCCACGTTCCCACATCGAACTAATATCAATTATATTATTTGCCCACGATAACAAACGGGTTCAGTTAATATGTGACTAAGATTGTGCCCGCTAGTGATAACTTGACAAAAATAGGACGCCTAATTAGAATAACGGCTTTATTTGAGTTTGGCAGACAACCTAATGAACTAAATTGATTATATTAAAATGGGTAAGATGGTTTTTTATATAGCTGAGGAGACAAGTATCTTATTTTATACCTCAAGTGTGAAAATAGGTAAGTTTGATATTTATCTTTGAAGATAACCGAAGACCAGAGGGGCAATTCTCGTAATTTTAAGATCATTCAGACTGATCTTAGTATCAATCTGTCAAAATAACCTCTAATTTTTCTTCATCTTTTATAAGTTTTTGAGATTGATTGTCGCTGCGATGAGATAACGACTATTCGCAATATGGCCATCAAATCAAATTGGCCTCCAGAGCAGAGTTCTTGGCTAAAAACCCCGAATATTGAGTTAGTGTAGCATGGTCCGGTGATTATTATTTAACCACGAGGACCTTCACGATGATCACAATTGGAAACATGCTGGTCCTGCTCCATAGGACAATCTAGAGTCTAGACAAAATCATACTGGTTGCTAATGTTTTCTTTTTTACATTGATTTACATTCATTACTCACACCCTGACTTATGACTTGTAATTTAAAAAAAAAAAATCCTTTACTTGTACCATATTTGTAAATATGTGAGCACCATGTATCTATCAGATAATTAATTTATATGTCATGGTTTCGTTTTTAATTCTTTTACCTATTGTGGTATAGTAATTTTATTTTAGGTGCATCGTCCTCACATGTTGTTATAATTAATGTACCCATGCAAAATATTGTTAATCATTTTAAAAGAGTAACGGTGGAGTTTCTTGCCCATTCTTCTCCATACGATAACTACCTTTTGGAATGGGCGACTAGAATCAATTCTATTTTAAGGTACCTTCTGACGTTCAAAAGTGCCTTTTATGTGCCTATTTGAAAATTTGAAATAAAGTAAAATAAAGTCAAAGCAGACTTTGAAACATTAAAATATCAAAAACCACTTTTAAAGCCCAGCTTCCAAGAGTCAAGAGCGAATTGAAAGCCCCGTCGTAAGGTCAAAAGATCACAACATTATATAAGTAACAGATCCGAAGCTTCTGAATGACAGATTGCTGCCCTCTGACCTCTGACACTATTCAGTTAGCCCTTATATTTACTTTCAACTTTGGTAGTCGTAACGATTAATTGGTAATTAAGTTTCTATGGCTATTGAGTTATGTTAATGGGTATTTTAATTAACGTTGTAGGGCAAATGGATGCAATTCCTTCTTAAACTTATATGAAGGAATTGCGTGTTAAAGAGAAAACCGCTACATATCGTTATTGATTTATTTATTTATTCAACAACACCGACTACGTAAATTTTTAATGGTTAATACATACTAAAGTGTGACTGAGCTTTTACCAGAGAAAAGAATTGCCAGAATTACTCTGGATTCATGGATTTGACTTTTGGTTTAACTTAAGTGAAAGTTAATAATAAAAATGTTGCATGCCGAATCCATACTAATATTATAAATGCGAAAGTGTGTCTGTCTGTCTATTGCCTCTTCACGCTTAAACCGCTGAACCGATTTAGATGAAATTTGGTATATAGATAGCTTGAGTCCCGGGAAAAGACATAAAACATTTTTTATCCCGATATTCCCACGGGATCGAGACTTATGCGGGTGAAACCGCGGGGCGCAGCTATTTAATATAATAAATGCGAAAGTCTGTCTGTTACCTCTTCACGCTTAAACCGCTGAACCGATTTAGATGAAATTTGGTATAGAGATAGTTTAGAGTCCCGGGAAAGGACATGTGGAGAGTCTTTATTCCGATATTCCCACGGGATCAAAACCTATGCGGGTGAAAACGCGGGACGCTGCTAGTTATTTTATGATTAATGTTAACTTTGCCTTTTGCAATTACTTTTCTATTTATTATGTTACGTGCCGCGTTGGTTTAGTGGTCGCAGGCGCTACTGCTGAGAATGAGGTCCTGGGTGCGATTCCCGGGTCAAGCAACGTGCTATTGCATAATCAGCCTGTAATATTCCCACTGCTGGGAGACAAGCCTCCTCTCGTTGAGAGAGAGTGGGCCGTAACCCACCACGCGGGCTCAGTGCAGGTTGGTAGATTGGCTTTGGATTGTTGTTTGGCTTTGAATTTTTGGTTCTAGGACATGCCGGTTTCCTCACGATGTTTTCCTTCACCGTTTTGAGAGCAGTGGTGATGAAATAATGTCCGCCACCGCTGCTACAAGTGTTATTCGATTTTTTCATCAATAATTTTTCAGTAGCAGCCTGGAGTCTGGATTTGTGCCCGGTTGATGACAATAGGCTTGCCCTTTATGGGACTTAAACATCGACGGCACGGTTGGCGCAGTGGTTAAGCGAGTGACTGCTGCGCTGCGTGTCGCGGGTTCGATTCCCGCACGGAACAAATATTTGTATGACCTACAAGTAGTTTATCCGGGTCTGGCTGTTTGTGTATGTGAGTTTAAATGTTTGTAAACGCACCCACAATACAGGAGAAATTCCTAGTGTGGGGCAAAGTTTTTAAAAAAAAAAAACCAAAAAGAAACAAAAAACATAACGGGCGAAATGTGCGTGTACTATAGGTACACCTCTGCCTAAACCTTCTGGGATTACAGGCGTGATGTTTTGTGACAATAGTTATTACCGACACTGTCTAGCTAGCCAAGCTTTCACACAACCATAGACAATTAGATTTTATTTAATAAAACCAAAGAGTTCGCCCCTAACACTATCAACACTACGAAAGCTCTACCGTCATTGGTCGGCGCCAGCGCACGTTACATTATCATCAATTCACGCAACTGACTTACTTAGTAAAGTGATAACAATAATAATTGTTACACCAAAACTAGACTCAAACATTTCATCTTCCAATTGAAATAAAACTCTACAGATAAAAGAATAAAGTTTACTTTCAGAAACTCTTTATAGATTGGAAATGGATTAATTGTCGTGTGAAGTTTAGTGTTTGATTTGTCAGTTAAAGTCTAGTTAATATCGGTCTAGTAATTGGAAAACCATGGATTCTGAGTTTGGATGGAGTTTAGAGCTATTAAAATCTTGTTCGTGTATTTATTTTAAAGATAACTAGCAAGATTGGTTGCACTTTACTCTTACTAAGCTAAACGAGAGCAGTGGCTCAGTGGTAACGGCCACGACTTCCGAGTCGTAGGGGTCGTCGGGTCGTAGGTACGATCCCAGACAGGCGTTTTTTTTTTTTTTTTTGTTAGCTTACATTGTGTCCCATTGTTGGGCAAAGGCCAAGTTCAAGGCCTTGTTTCTTCCAAAGCTCCTTGTCTTGTCTAGCCTTTTCCCAACTATGTATGTTGGGGTCGGCTTCCAGTCCAACGGGATGCAGCTGAATATCAGTACTTTACATGGAGCGACTGCCTATCTGACCTCCACAACCCAGTTACTGGGTAATACGATACCCCTTGTTAAGACTGGTTGTCAGACTTTCGGGCTTCTGACGACACGACGACTGTCAAAGTTCCATGAATGACAACAACTTAACGTGTTTTCCGAGGCACGGACGATCTTGGTATGTAAAGATGGTCACCCACCCATCCACGGACCAACCGCAGCAAGCGTAGCTTAACTTGCTGACTGTTATACTAGCCACTAGTCATAGATTAATTAACCTTCTAGTCATAATTGAAATAACCTTTTGATATTCCAACTTAAACAGTGAGATTTATAGCTTCTGGCTATCAATTATTGGTAACGGTCAAACTCAAAGAGAAATAATAAGCCCTTAAGCTAGCAAATCCCGGGAACTGAGAGTTTGATCAATATCGTTATTTCCACATCGCCTCTCTGCGTAGCTAGCTTAATATTCGTTTACAAAACATCTCCTCTCCTCTCTTCTACGTTTTGTTGGAAACCGGGCCTTATAAGTCCATGTCTTCCTTATAAGTCGATCCTTTCTTAATTTAACCTACGAACTTGAAAAAAGTCATATTGATTGATGCTGTTTAGAACCCGTAACTTCCGAAGAAGCGGATCATTTTACCTACGGGCCATCGCGGCATCACATAATTTTATTATTACACATGATAAATTAAACAAATAAAGTAGCTATTTCTATTCAGCATTTATACAATAAACACGATACATCAAGCCCATTTGTTTGCACGCACTAATTTCAAGCTTCGCGTTACATGTAACTCGACGCGGGCGATTTGAGGTCGCTTTAGTATACAAATGTGTGTTACAACTGACCCTTTGTGTAATAGGAGCCAGTGTAACTTGTGATCCGGAAAGAAATTAGTCATCACTGATGATCTGTAGCAAGTCAGTGATGTATGTGTCAGTAGGTCAGTAGCGCAGGACTTATGGAAATCAAAGATAAATCGTTTTTAGATAATTTGCTTTAAACTTTTGAATGGACCAGACACAACTAGTTCAAAATAAAAAACCGAGTGCGCTTATGACCATACGATTGAAGTGCAACTTCAAACGTATTTGGCTATGAGAGAAAGAGAGAAAGAAAATGTGCGTGCGCACTGCTTTCTCTTGCTTATATCCCCCACTCAACTCCCGTTCACCTAGCCCGATCACACTTTTCGTAACGTTTACGTCACGCGTTCGCCAGCTTACTCCCCAAATCAAGCGTGCGTAAAGAAGTTTCACTTCAAAAAGTCATTTATTCAAACTAGGTTGAGCATCACCAGTTTTTTAACGTCAAAATGACTTAAGACAGTCCCAAAATGCCCGCCCTTCACCACTTCCTAGTGCTTTAGCTTGGACGAAGAAGTGGCGCAAAAAACTCCCCAGCAGCACAGCTGTCTGTTAAAGTAGAAGAAATTGAAAAGTTCCAGACTGGTTTCAGACAAGTCACAACTAGCACTGGACTAGTTTCGAAAAAGTCACGACGAGCGCTGGGTTAGTTTTGGACAAATCATGACTAGCGCTGAGCTAGTTTCGGACAAGTCACGACTAGCGCTGGGCTAGTTTCGGACAAGTCACGACTGGCGCTGGGCTAGTTTTGGACAAGTCACGACTAGCGCTGGCTTAGTATCGGACAGGTCACGACTAGCGCTGAGCTAGTTTCGGACAAGTCATGACTGGCGCTGGGCTAGTTTCGGCCAAGTAGACACAAGTCCGAAGCTAGTCGCAGAAAATTAGTGTTTATACTAATAGTACTGATACTATCGTTATAATAATAATAATAACATTTATTTCAGACAATGTCACAATGCCATAAAATATGCACAATAAGAATGTACTTAATTAAAATCTCGAGCTAAAATTAAATTAAAAATTCAAACAAAATAAACATATAATTTTAAAAAGTCCCCATTAGTTTGCGTTTTCATGGAAATGTAACAATGAGCGAATAAACATTGAATTAGTGATTACTTGAACATGTGATCAAACAAATGAATTCATTGCATGGTCATGGAACTATTCATGGTGATGTCATTATTATCATGTTGCATGTACTTTGGTAAATTGTAGGTTTCCACAACATCCCTATGACAATTAATTTTAAATTCTATAAAATATTTGTTTGTAAAAAGTGTAAATAATCCTACTTACTACAAAATATTAATATTATAAACGCGAAACTTTGTGAGGATGGATGAATGGTTGGATGGATGTTTGTTACTCTTCACGCAAAAACTACTGAACGGATTTTGATGAAACTTTACAGTAATATAGCTTATAGGTACATCAAAACTCGGGCCATGGGGCCCGAGTGCCCACTTAGTATTTCGAGACATCGCCAAGCGGTTGATCGACTCTTCACGTGACCAGAGGGCTGGCCTATTTTTTGGCCAAAGAATCAGCATTGCCATACAACGTAGCAATGCTGCCAGCCTTTTGGGCACGTTTCCTGTTGACAGTGATGCGGACGAATTTTTTGATGCCCTGTGATTATTTTCCCTCCCTTTTTATATAAGTACTTGTACATATTATTATTTTAAGACTTTTAGCTTTTTAAATTATGTAAAAGAAATCAAAATAATTAGATTATTTCTTCGAACCCATTGAATACGCGACCCCCGGATTAAGGTATGGTACATTTTTTTCATTTGTAAATTGTTTAATAAACATTGATATACTAGATACTAGTATTTTTATTCATATAAAATTAGATAATTCAGAGCCTATTTTTATTAAGAAAAAATATAACAATTGTCCACTGTCGAACAAAAGGATGATTTTGATCTCCACGCATAGCATATTAAAATGCAAAATATTTACATAGAACTTTATAAAACTTTATATTTCATAATGAAATTAAGCTTAATACAACTTTTTAATAAGCGAAAATATTTATTATCAAAGTTAACTCATTTTTAAACTTAATTATTTTATTTATAGCTTTATTTACTTATAAATAGTTTTAAGAGACTTAATTTAAAGTTACGATCCAATTAGATTATGATACGATCCCCTGCGTGAACATAAAATAAAATGATGACAATAAAGATTTAAATGGACCAAAATTTATTAGATCTCGTTTTAATTATTCATTTCAACAAATCGTAGATAATATTTTGAAATTTTACACAGATTTAAATATTGTTTCTGCAGCTAGTTACCAAAATACAGTGTGTTTTTTTTTTTATCGGTAGTAAGTAATTGAACTGTTTCACATTAAAGTGCTTCTCTGGACGATCTCCCTTAGAAAGAGTTCGATTTCTCATTTTACACTGTTATTTTACATAGTGATTAATTCAAATAGTATATTAATTTAATATTTTAAGCACAAAATGTACACAGGCGGACTTAATGCCATAGGCATTTTCTACCAGTCAACCTTTGGGTGATGCAGAGACAAACAGTGGTAGGTGCAATAACGAAAATTGTGGAATAAATATTTTTAAATATAAAGATACCCATAAACCTATTAAAATTATAAATATAATATATATACCTAATTACATTTAAATATATGCACAAATAAATATACATAAATACGCGAATATACAAAAAAGAAATATAATAATTAAAGGCTGAATTTAAGCACTTAATAGTTATTCTACTTAAAATTCTACTCAAAAAGAGAGTGAAAATAAATAAGAATATTATACTAATCATAATTTTATCGCTAAAAACTCAATTAAACAAAAAGTAATGCAAAATTTTTGCAAAGCCGAAAATTCTGGAAAACTCTCGATCTAATTTGTCTCAAATTAACATAAAACCTAGAATTTTAATTAAGACTTTAGGATTTGGGCGAGACTGACCTTCGGACCAATTTGATAGGAGTTTGTCCTTGAACTAATATTGGAGCAGATTTTAAAAAGTGATTAGAAATTATCAGGTCTGTTGTTGAATACAAATTGGTCTCAAAGGGAGATTTGAAAATGGAAACACTTTCTTCATTATGGCTAATTATGTTTAATCCATATAAAGTTTTTAATTTCCCAAGTTGGGCAATGTGTTATTGGGTTTATATACCTGTAATTTCCCAGTGGCAGCAAAGAGTCTGGATTTACGTCCGATTGAAGGTAATAGGCTCCCCCCCCCCCCCCTTATTACATGTGCCTTAAACATAACTGGCGAAAATATGTAGGTGTAATATTGACACAACTCTGTCCAATCCTTCGGGTAAAAGAGGCGTGATGCTAGGTATGTTAAGTTTTAATTTTTTTTTCCGTTAGCCTGTACTGTCCCACTGCTGGGCAAAGGCCTCCCCCATTTTCTTCCACATTTCCTTGTGCTGTGCCTTCTCCGTCCAGTCGGTTAAGAATGAGTCTAATTCGTCACGCCAGCGTTTCTTAGGCCTGCCTCGGTGACGACGCCCGTTTTCAGGCACCCACTGTGTAACGACTTTGGCCCATTTGTCTGAATGCATCCTATAAGTGTGACTCGCCCGGTCCCACTTCAGCTTAGCAGACTTGCCGCCAACATCAGCGATACCTGTCTTGGAGCGTATTGTGGTGTTGCGAATTTGGTCGGTGAGTTTAATCTTTAAGAAAAAATAACATTAGGTATGCTCTTTCACTATTCTAGAAACTTATTCAAAAGGCTGGCTTCCTCAACTCCAACTACTTAAAAAACATATCTCCACCATGCGTTATTATTTGAGTAAGAAATAATTTTGATTCAGTTTACCAGTAAGCGTTATCTTGTCAACATACGTGGGATGCCATCAGCGAGAATCATTCGAATCTTGATAATATTATATTATTGTCTCAATTTTTATCTGAGGAATCCTGCGCAAGTGCGATTCGTAAATATTGGTTAGGTCATTGTGATAAGGGAAGGATGATGGAGATGATTGTCATGTGGTGTGGTGTGGTGTTCTGCGAACTCTGTGTTGGTTTAGTTGTTGCAAGGTTGGGTGCTGAAGGTTACGTCCTGTGTTTGGTTTCAGTAGGGACTTTTTTCCTCATTTTCTGCTCATATGAGAGCCTTAAAAATGGTTATAGATATTGCAATTGAAGAAGATACTAATAGTAGAGATAAACCATATTTTAAAAATGAACGCCCCTCAGTGGCGTGCATTGCATATAGGCATATAAGCAGTGCCTACCTCGATATATCAACATAAGCCTGTCAATTACATTGTAGTGTGTGTGCCCCACAATTAAGAAACTCACTAAATTATCATACCTAACAAAAAACAATATCTTCATACTAACACGCGCGGCAGTAGGCAGTCGCCGGACGGCCTACTCGGCTCCCGTACTATTCGCACATTGTTATTGGTCTTTGCTCGTTCAAGTTAATACGACAAAATTAAAAATACGCACGTCTCTAGCGTAATACCATGACGTTTTACCTTCGCAATTTATCACCCTTAAGTAGGCATGCCTACTAAAATAACCACACTTTTGACCTCACATTTTTTCTGATTAGATTAATGACACGGCCTAGTGCCTACCTAAGCCCCTCCACTGCTTGTTGCATACACATTTCAAATGTTTTTATAGAAATTTTAGTGGACGAGCGTGCATTTTTATAATGATTTATACCTAGCATAGCATATTTATCTCATATCACTCAATTTTGTTTTAAGATTTATCAAAGGCAGGGAAAATAACTTATCGTTACGATCATTTGTATACGTTCAAAAATACATAGTGACCAGTTTTAACAAGTCATCGCGCATAAGTAGAACATTTATTTCAGATGACTCAGAATAATTAATTACTTAAGCATGTTTACATAGACAATGTTTTATTTTGCTTCTTGGTAATAGATAAATGAATAATTTATTTAGCCAGTAGTTAAGGAGCTAACTCGCAAGCAAGAGGTCCTGAGTTCGATCTCCACAAAAAACCCCGCGGAATGGGCTTAACATCAGACAATTTTTTGGTACGAAACAGGAGCAATCTATAATCATAAATAAAGGCTACGACAAATCGCGTCAGCAGCGTTTAGTCGCACCGACAAGTCGGCCGTATTCAGTCATCCTTAGCAACGCATTACGTCCCAATGATTCAAATTATGATTCTGCCGACTTACATCACGGAGCACATTTTCCGAGAAATTAGATCGCCCGCCAAAAATCCTAAGGGGTGTTCAAGTTTATGCTTTGCGTGTGCGTAAACACAACATTACTCTTACAATTCAAATATAAACAGCTCTGGTAATATCGTCTCTATGCCCATAAGTTAGGGATCTCCAAATAGTTGCTGAGCAGTAAAAATAAAGTTGTAAGCAAAAAACTACTGTTCATTTTTCATGTAGCGTTTTTTACGGTAGACATGTTTAGTAATGCAAAAATAATCTGAATATAAATAAATATGTTATGCTAACTCACGTTTCTTGGCTGATAGTGTTACTAGCGTACAAATTGGGAGTCACAAGTTTTTCTATAAAATTTAGTACTACGTCATCTATACAAATCTGACTTTACTAATAATAAAGCTAAAGAGTTTGTTTGTTTATAGGCGCTAATCTCTGAAACTGCCAGTTGGATTTAAGAAATTCCATTTGCATTTGATAGCCCAATTCTTGAGGGAAGCCTATAGGCTATTTATAGGCCTATAGGAGCCGAGCAAAAAGAAAAAACAATACAGAAAAAACGTTAAGCGAAAACGAAGTAATAGCGCTAGCAGGCGATGCGATGCGCCGGGCTGGATCGGGGGAACAAGAAATTTCACGCGGACGAAATCGCGGGCAGAAGCTATCACACACACACTAAGATTATAAAGGCGAAAGTTTTTGAGTGTGTGTGTGGTTATATGTTTGTTACTTCTTCACGCTCCAACGGCTGAACCAATTTTGATAAAATGTTGTATGGAGGTAGCTGACACCCTGGGTTAACATATAGGCTGCTTTTTATCCCGATATTTCCACAAAATCGAGACTTATGCGGGGGAAACCGCGGGGCGCAGCTAGTTTATAATAAAAATGATACAGTCTATTACTGTCCCACTGCTGGGCAAAGGCCTCTTTTCATACAGAGAAGGCACGAGCATCGATCACCACGCTAGCTCAAGACAAGTTGGCGATTTCAGAGTTTCATTAACTTAAGTCCAGGTTTCCTTACGACGTTTTCCTTCACCAAAGTCAGTCCAAGATAACTCAGAAAGTACATAATAATTGAAAAAGTCACATTCGTACTTGCCTGGATTTGAACCCACAGCCTCGTGCATGAGAGGCCTTAACCACTAAAGAACAAAAAGGTTTTAGTGCTACGTCATCGATATACTAAGCGATCTATGCAATTTGAAAAAAAAAAAAAAAACAATAAAACAGCCTAGGTTAACATTGTTGTAACTTTTCACTTTCCCATTCAACCTTCTTTTCATTAATTAATGTTTACAAAAAGTAAAATTATTATCATAAATAGCACAGCCGCGGACCCCACAACTTCCTCTTAGTTATTTACGTGCAAAGTTTCGTCATAGAGCGACAAGATTCCTGTATAAAACAATTGTTGTGTCGGATCGTGAATGTATAGCTTTATATCTGTAGAATTAAGGACAACGGGCATTGGGAAAATAAGTGAGACGTACGGTTTTATCCGACTGCGGCGAAGCCCAAAAGGAGGATAGGTATTATTATTATTAAATCACGTTTAGTTACAAGAAATGTATTTTATTTCTTTTTCTGTGTGTTTTTTTAGAAGTTTTCCGATAAATCAAGGTGCCTTAAAATAAAATTATTGTACGCCATAGAGCTACAAATAAGAATCTACTAATTACCTAATAACATTGATTTAGGTAACAGGATGTGAGGCAATTATTTTAGTTTATCTACAGGAAATAAGAAAGAAAAAGACTATAATATTTGTACCAAGTTCTTTGAATACAATAAGAAAAACCTTGACTAGGGATATTAATAATATTCCTGCTACATACACGTGTCGTTTTGACAAGCTTGGTGATTGTAGTAATGTGAAGTTATATCATACCTGCAAGCAATGTATGTGCTGTGGTGGCCTAGACTTATGAGTTGTAAGTCGTGGGTTCGAACCAAGGCAGGCGCTTTACTATGTGTAAATCATTTCATCACCACTGCTCTCAAAACGGTGAAGATAGACATGTGAGGAAACGCCGCATGTCCTAGAGCCAAAAATATTCGAAGACAATGACATTTACCAAGACCAACCCGCACTGGGCAAGCGTGGTAGATTACGGCCCACTACCTGTCGAAGAACAGTGGGAACATTATAGGTTGATTATGCTAAGCAGTTTATGGCAGCTTAGGACTTTTGCAATGCCACATTATTTTAAGAAGACGACCATATTTATGCGTAAAACGCACGCTTACACACGTTTACCCGCGTCTTCTCGCGTCATGTCGCGTCCTGCCCATTGTCCGTCGTTCCTTACAGGATTGCTCGGATTCTGTTTATTCAAAGTTTTTTTTCTCTTCAGATTAATGAGCCTCCCTGAATGACGAGGGTGTAAACAAGGTCGGGTTAATGCGTAAATAATTGAGCTGTTTAGCGATTAAACTAGTGAAGATTGAAGGATAAGGATTATCTGTATTTGGTCACGTGTAAGGAGGATGATGACTCTATAAGATGTTAGTTAATTCTTTAACTTGTCTTGAAATTGAAAGGGAAACTAGTTAATATTTCACTTAGTAATTTGTATGGAGATTTTGCAAAAATCTGGATAATATCTTACCAACTCGACATTCGACTCTTATAAAATTCTGTTTGTGATTATTCTGTTTGTGTACCTACGCTTTGGAATGGGCAACTAGCTTCATATTTTCTGACTGACTGACTTCTTGACAATTCAAAAGTGCCTGTAAATGGTTTAATTGAAATAAATGCTTTGAGTTTATGGAATCAAACCCTTATGGAAGCTTACATGGCATTGATAAGGTTGCCATTTACACCAGGGCGGTGCTACACAATGAAGTTGTTTATCTATCTTCTATATACATATATAAAAGGAGAAACTGACTGACTGACTGACATATCAACGCACAACCAAAACTACTGCGACTAGGAATGTGAAATTTTGCACACAGTTTCCTTTTATAATGTAGGGGAGAACTAAGAAGGGGTTTTTGGAAATTCTACCTTTAAAGGGGTGAAAAGGGGGGATTTTATTGGTATGAACCACTGAAACTACTAACAATAGTCTGAAATAAAAGCTGTATCAACTCAGTCAACTGCTGGACATATGCACATCCCCCAGGCTGCGCCACAACACCCTGTCCTCCGCCTTCTTCATTCGGTCTGTCCCAGCCACCTTTTAAGATTGTCGGCCCATTTAGCTAGGGGCCGTCCCATACTACGCTTTCCGATACGCATTCTCTACTCCAGGACTCGTCTGCTTCACCGGCCATTGGTCTTCGACAAACATGGCCAGCCCACTGCCACTTTGGCTTGCTTACTCTGCAAGCTGTATCGGTAACTCTGTTTATTTTCTGAATAATTTCATTTTTGATTTTATCCTTCAAAGAAACTCCGAGCATAGCCCATTCCATAGTGCGTTGAGCAAAACGGCTTATTAGCCGATTGGTACAAATTACCTTGCCCGAAATGGGCGAATCGTCACTTTTAAATAATATTATTTAGACTCGCACAAAGTTATAGTATTTGTGGGCTACTCGACAACTTCAAAAATGTATTAAACAATTGGCACATTTTGAATTTTATGCAATAAAATATACTTAGAAAAACTTCAAAATTATTTTATTTTTTTATTTATCATATCACTTTGTAGTGTTTATTTTGAAGTCGGTTGATTTTTGAAGTGTAAACTTCTTTAGCGGCGTTGCACACTTTTTGTAATGGGTAAAAAATGTGAAACTCGCGTCAGGGCATCGCGTCTGGACACGTGACCGTCAGGAGAGATTCCCCCCCCCCTCGCTTTCAAAGTCAAAGTCAAAGTCAAAGCATTTATTTCAAATAGGCACAAAAAAGGCACTTTTGAACGTCAAAAATTATCTTAAAATAGAATTGATTCTAGTCGCCCATTCCAAAAGGTAGTTTTCGTATGGAGAAGAATGGGCAAGAAACTCCACCGTTACTCTTTTAAAATGTTTTAGGTACAATATTTTGCATGGGTACATTAATTATATAATAACATGTGAGGACGATGCACCTAAAATAAAATTACTATACCACAATAGGTAAAAGAATTAAAAACGAAACCATGACATATAAATTAATTATCTGATAGATACATGGTGCTCACATATTTACAAACATGGTACAAGCAAAACGATTTTAATTAAAAAACAAAATACAAGTAATAAGTCAGGGTGTGAGTAATAAATGTAAAAAAAAAGAATAAAAAAATTTACAATTAAATTAGCAACCAGTTTGATTTTGTCTAGACTCTAGATTGTTCTATGGAGCAGGACCAGCATGTTTCCAAGCGTTCTTATCTTGGATATAATCTTCTAATTTATAGTATGCTTGTTTACAAAGTGTACGTTTAATATGAGTTTTAAATTTTCTTTCATTTAATTGCAATATATCACAAGGTATTTTATTGTAACATTTGACACAGTACCCCATAAAAGATGTATGTACTTTGGCTAATCTGAAAAATGGTTGATGTATTTTATCTTTATTTCTTGTGTTAAAGTTATGTCTATCGCTTATTTTATTAAAAAGATGTAGATTTTTTCTTACATACATAATGTTTTCATAAATGAATTGGCAAGGTACCGTCATAATATTAATCCTTTTAAATAGTTCCCTGAGAGATTCGCGGCGACTTAGATTATAAATGGCT
Organism: Amphipoea oculea; assembly: GCA_945859645.1. Classification (NCBI taxonomy): domain Eukaryota; kingdom Metazoa; phylum Arthropoda; class Insecta; order Lepidoptera; family Noctuidae; genus Amphipoea; species Amphipoea oculea. The sequence continues at coordinate 1,374,325 of OX243878.1, read as the reverse complement.
CTGACAGCTCTCTTTTGCAAAATAAAGATGGATTCAATGTCAGCAGCTCGACCCCATAGTAAAATGCCGTACGACATAATGCTGTGAAAGTAACTAAAATAGACTAAACGCGCGGTTTCTACATCTGTTAACTGTCTTATCTTCCTAACAGCATAAGCGGCCGAGCTAAGCCGCCCCGCCGCAAGAGATGTTATGTGAGGTCCCCATTGTAATTTCTCGTCTAGCGTGATTCCCAGAAAAACCGTTTCTACGGCGGCGCCAACCGAAGTGAACCAAGTGAGACACGATAATGGATGGATGGATGGATGGTGATGGTGATGGTGATGTGGATGGGGATGGTGATGGGGATGTGGATGGGGATGGGGATGGGATGGGGATGGGATGGTGATGGTGGTGGTGGTGGTGGTGGTGGTGCTGGTGGTGGTGGTGATGGTGGTGGTGGTGGTGGTGGTGGTGGTGGTGGTGATGATGATGGTGGTGGTGGTGGTGGTGGTGGTAGTGGTGGTGGTGGTGGTGGTGGTGGTGGTGCTGGTGGTGGTGGTGGTGTTGGTGGTGGTGGTGGATTTTCCCTTTTTATATACTTGTACATATTATTATTTTAAGATTGTTAGCTTTTTCAATTAATAATTCATTTATTTCAACGTTAATATTCAAGTTTTCACTTCTGCCGGCACTCCCGGAGTGCAACCCGTCTTTTTTTTTTTGTAAAAAAGTTTTTATTTTTTTACTTAGATACAGTATATATTTATGCATGTAACTTCGTACGTAAGAATAATGACCTAATATATTATATGTATACTAAAACCTTTCTGAAAGTATGTAGATCACTTTAATGAAAGAATAATCAAAATTGGTTCATTAGTTTTTGAGAAAATCACGGACTTACAAACATACATACATGTTGGTCGAATACAGAACCTCCTTTTTTGAAGTCTGTTAAAAATGGAAACTATCGCACAGAAGTGATAAGAGTTAAATATCATAAAACGTGTACTTTTTTCTTAACTTCGTGCGAATTGACTAATAAGCCAGTGAAACACCGTCCGGTTTCCTAAAATAAAAGCAATATTTTATCCGCTTCTAAAAATACGTAGGTGTATATTTTTTAAATGTGTACTCTTTGTTTAATATTTTTGTATTAAAACTTATAAACAATAATGATTGCTAATACCATTCTCACACGTTTCAGAGAGAGAATAAAAACCGTTACATTGTCCCAATTATAAGGAAATCTGTGACGAAATGAGCGGATGTTTCATTAGGAAGCTTAGCAGGATACAATATTGGGGATAGAGCGACCACCGTGACTGAGGAAAAGGCTTATTTTCCTACATAAGGAAGTTTCTAGTGGATTAGCTGTCCTATTTGTTTTTCTATGCACTTACCTACACAGGACCTACCTCTGGTCTTACCTTAAAAATTATGACACGTGAAAGAAGAATACTAGGCACGTTAGTTATTATAATTAATTGAAATAACTTTTTTACAAAGAAAAAAATAACCGTCTTCCAAAAAAGACACTACAAAGTGAAAATTAACTTTAATTTCGGAAGTCGGTGTGGGTGGGTTCGCATTTTCATTGTTTGCCCCTGAGGCATACCCTATTCATTAAAAAAAGAATCTCTGGAATCGATTAACAATTGCCAAAGACATCGCGTAACATACGAGTACCTACATACAAAAACAATTTCATTTACTTGAACTTTTTACTATTGAACGAAATTTTGATGAAATTTCTATGGGACTAATCTGAAAGCAAATCCTTTCAAATAAAAAAGAATTTTGCAAATCGGCTTATAAATGACGGAGTTAACAAAAAAAATATTCTACCGAATGGAGAACCTCCTCATTTTTTTGAAGTCGGTTAAAAATAACATAACATCACGCCTGTAATCCCCGAAGCGACAGAGGTGTACATATAGTACACCTACATTTCGTCAGTTATGTTTAAGTCCCATGTAATAGGGGGCGAGCCTATTGTCATCAACCGGGCACAAATCCAGACTCCGGGCTGCTACTGAGAAATTCTTGATAGAAAAACCCAATAACCCTTTGCCCGATATGGGAATCGAACCCAGGACCTAAAACCTACTGTGATTTTCCACATCGACCTCATTTGCACTGAAGAGGACCTAGGTACTACAATTATCAATAGGTTTGCAAGGTTTTGTGGTGAAGCTAAATACGTTCACGGACGCACTTGGTAACCATAATGCTGAGGTCATAACTATAATGGGTACATACCTAATAAAATCAATTAGGCAATAAATTGTGCAGGAATTTCCCGCAAAGTAATGAGTTCACCGATCGATTAGTTTACGGGAAAATCCTGCACAAACAAACCTACAAAATGTGCAGCTTGGATAGGTAATTTCAGTCGCATTAAACCGCAAAAAAAACATAATATTATGATTCTTTAATAAACTAATAATAAAACTGAAAAGTATGTTTGTTTGTACGCGCTAATCTCTGGAACTACCAGTAGGATATGAAAAATTCTATTTGCAATTGATAGCCGAATTCTTGAAGAAGGCTATAGGCTATTTAAAATCACGCTAGGGCCCTTAGGAACCGAGCAAAATACAAAACAAGTCAAAAAGAAAAATAAGCGAAAACGAAGTAGAAGCTAGTATCCAAATAAAAACTTTACGATTACTCCAATAAGAATTAATTTCTCTAAAATACTTCTAAATTTCTTTATCTTTCATTATTGGCACGAACTATACACACTACCACACACACACCACCTATCACTACCTATATACAGGGTGTTACAGAAAGGGTATATCAATACAAACGGGTTGGAGAGTGTATCTGGTCTAGAATCTCTGTACAAAATTTCAGCTCAAAAGCAGTAACTTTGAAAATGCTTAATATTTTTTTATTTCGATAGTTTATTAATTTGAAATCATAACAAACGTGTTACCGCACTACGAGGGTCATTATCCATTATCTGTAGTGTGTCTGTGCACCTAGTACACGCACATCACGCCGCCGCGCGCCAGTGCAGCGCCGTGATGTCGAAATAAAAAAATATGAAGCATTTTCAAAGTTAATGCTTTTGAGCTGAAGTTTTGTACAGAGATTCTAGACCAGATACACTCTTCAACCCGTTTGTATTGATATACCCTTTCCGTAACACCCTGTATAGAAAGAAAATTTTGAAGTGAAACTTCTTTACGCACGTTTGACTTGGGGAGTAAGCTGGCAAACACGTGACGTAAGCGTTACGAAAAGTGTGATCGGGCGAGGTGAACGGAAGTTGAGTGGGGTATATAAGCAAGAAAAAGCAGTTCGCGCGCACATTTTCTTTCTCTCTTCCTCTCATAGCCAAATACGTTTGAAGTTTCACTTCAGTCGTGTGGTCATAAGCACAATCGGTTTTTTTTTATTTGGGACGCGCACAGAAAATACAAGCAATTGGTCTCCTGTAGGCACGGCGGTAGCTGCGACTGCGGTTGTCCACCTACGATGTGCTGGACTCTACGATGCATATTAAAATGCTCCATCAAATGGGCTGAAGGACAAATACAACAAAATAAAAACTACAAAGTGAAAAATAACTTTAATTTCGGAAGTAGGTGTCGTTGGTTCCGCATTTTCGTTTTTTGACAAAGACTTCCGAAATTAAAGTTATTTTTCACTTTGTAGTTTTTTTTTTTAAGTCGGTTGTTTTTTTTTGTAAAAAAGTTATTATTTTTCACTTTTTAGTTGTATCTACCCCACATAAATTCAATTAACACTAGTGCATTGAAGAATTGAAGACACCGACTAGAAGAATCATCAAAATTCGCAAAGAAATGCCGGAGATGCAGTACATTTATGAATATAACTTCATATATAAGAATGATTACCTAATGTGTTATACACTAAAACCTTCCTGAAAGTATGTAGATCACATTACTGAAAGAATTATCGAAATTGGTGCATAAGTTTTTGAGAAAATCGCTGACATACAAACATACATACATACGGGTCGAATACAGAATCTCCTTTCTTGAAGTCGGTTAAAAATGGGCTCAAATACATAATATAAGAATAAAGACAATAATAAAGACATATAGAGTATATAAGAATGAAGAATGGTCCCTACAGTATCGGGTCACATCTCGCCGAGTCGTTGGCCGCACACCTTTTGGGCGTAATATCGAAGATGTCCTAATTAAGGGACGCGGCATGGGCGGGTGCAGGCTATATTGCGTCCTTTCAATAATGAACACTGGGGGAGGATTGGATCAGCTCAAGGTAAGGGATGAAGCGGTTTTCTTGTACAGCAATCTTCTTTGCATCAATAGTTTTATTGTATTAAGAGATCTTTTTCTCATCTGAGAATCTGTTGCCTCCGATCAGAATTTTAAGAGTGATTGTCAAATTGATCAAAATATCCTTATTTACAACATCAAGTAATTGGATAGACACGTTAAAAAGAAGCTTTACATCTACCAGTGATCTCCTTGCGTTTGTCGGTAGGTTCAAACCTAAATGTCAACTAGTGTACAAAGAAGTGTAACGTGGTCGTGAGCATGATGAATACCACGAGGAGCGTCTGTAGATAGGACGTCTTCGGATCTTCCCGAAGGTCAGAGAGTAGTAGTATTGCACATCAACCTCCTACAATCTGTCAAATTTCTTTAATAAATTTTCAACTTTATTGCTAGAACATAAGGTTAAAAATTGATTGAGAAAATTTGACAGTTTCGGGTAGGTTGATGTGCTGGCGTCTGTACTAATTTACAAACTAGACCACATATTAATCCATTCTCCTTCTCTCCTTTATCACCGCTGTCACCTCTTCCTTCACCCACTCCTCAACGGATAAAGGAAAATATTTGGCAATGAAATCCTCAGCTCCAGTAATTGCGGCATGGCGGGCGAGATACCGCCGTTACAAAGAATCGTGTTTCAAACAGATTGGAGAGATGTTAGCTAAAACCAGTCGCGGATATACGGATTAGTGATACACATGGAATCGGAGACACAATTAAGAAGAAACCTTTTCCTTTGAATTGATTTTCTTTTGGTATTTTGTATCTACGAGTGTTTCGTCATCTTTGGGTAGGTTTATTTTATGAAGGAGGTTGTTTTTTTGGCAGTGGAGGTTTTTGTGAAAAAGTATTTCTGAAGAGATATTTCCTATTATTTTTTGTAAAGCATTGTCAGTTCAAATAATTTAGTTTTAAAATTAATACTAGGGACTATTTTACATGCTTCATGACACAACATGAAGTTGTTATCCACATTTAGTAATATGTGGATAACGTTGTGAGTAGTGTATTTGTTACATTTATTATTAAGTTTTAACCTATGTTTACTTATTATTACACTACTGTTTGTTGTCCCTAAATAAATAAATAAACTCAAATAAACATGCATGCATGCTTTATGTTATTTACAATGACATTAAAAAAGAAAGAAGAAACCAAGAAAATACATTTATTCATCACAGTCTAAAAGGCTCACAATGAACCTAATATAAGTACACCAGATTAAAAAAAAAAATTCTAAAAAAATGTAAGATAATCTTTTTGCCTTCTTCGGTGAAATTGTTGATAAATAATTATGGCGTTAGTGACTTGTGTCATCTAACATGCTCGAGTAATCGAAGCTCGACTTTGATCCTTGCTTAGAAACGATGATTTATTTTCTTGATGATTTTGGCCTTTTGGCATAGATAGGAACATCTGTTATGTCTGTAAGTATACACCAACGGTTATAGAATTATTCAAATATTTTTTTCTCAAGAAAAAACTCCTACTCTGCCTATTTAAAAACATGTTCCGATGAAGCAGCCGGGGGCTTTGATAGCACATACATACGCCCTCTAATGGTATTACTGTGTAATTGGCGCTTATCTAGCAATAGAAAAACTTTATTTCCCAGGTGCACAGCGAGTTTCACAGCTGCTTATTCTAATAATATTCAATCGAAGGGTTGATTATGATACGTATGTAAGTTAAACGTGTTTTAGATTATTAGTATTGTTTATTATTATTATTTAATACTTCAAGCACATAAATGGACAGAGGCGGACTTAATGCCATAGGCATTCTCTACCAGTCAACCAAGGGTGGTGAAGAGATTAGATGGCAGGTGCTTTGGTTGAGAGGAACAATGATAAAAAAAAAAAGACGGGTTGCACTCCGGGAGTGCCGGCAGAAGTGAAAACTTGAATATTAACGTTAAAATAAATCAATTATTAATTGAATTAATATAACTAAGTTTTTTTCACTATTTCTGCGTCACTTTTTTCATTAATCGATGCACTTTGTTCAATTCCCATTTTTATAAACACTTTATATACACGAATTTTACGAATACACAGCAGTGTGGCTACTACACAGACGGTCGAGCCATCAGCTGTCCATCCACGTCCGCGTCCGCGTCCGCGTCCGCGTCCACCATCACCATCACATCACATCACATCACCATCACCATCACCATCGCCATCGCCATCGCATCACCATCGCCATCACCATCGCCGTCACCATTGCCATCACCATCACAATCGCCATCACAATCGCCATCACCATCGCCATCACCATCACCATCACCATCCATCCATCCATTATCATGTCTCACTTGGTTCACTTCGGTTGGCGCCGCCGCCGCCGTAGAAAGAGATGGGGGGGGGAATCTCTCCTGACGGTCACGTGTCCTGACGCGATGCCCTGACGCGAGTTTAACATTTTTTACCCATTACAAAAAGTGTTCAACGCCGCTAAAAAAGTTTTCACTTCAAAATTCTTCCAAATCGGTTTATAAATGAAGGAGTTCAGAGGTGATAAATATTTAAAAAAGACGGGTTGCACTCCGGGAGTGCCGGCAGAAGTGAAAACTTGAATATTAACGTTGAAATAAATCAATTATTAATTTAATTAATATTACTCATTTTTTTTCAATATTTCTGCGTCACTTTTTTCATTAATAGATGCACTTTGTTCAATTTCCATATTTTAAACACTTTCGGTCTTATTCATAAAAAAAACCTATTGAAGGTTTAAACCATTCATTAGTTAAAATGCTCAATAGGCCTTTAAAACATTCGATAAAATTTTGGATTAGCGGCTATGTCGTCACTTTGGTAAACGTTCTATAACTAGAATGTCCTACAACTTCTAAATGTTGCCATTATAATGAAGTCATCCAACAAATTGGCCAACACATTAAATCGGCATACGAGAATATCTGTCTACGAACCGAATATTTGTGTCCATAGACATTATTACGTATGAAAAACTAATTTAGTGTCTACAGTTTCAACAGTTTTGACGCGACAACGTCATGGTCGTCATGGAAACAATATGAATATGTCAATGAATGAATTTGATATTGTATGTGTCAAACTAAAAAACTTTCGAATATTTTTTTTGTATTTAAAATAAATGAAATTAAGACCGGAGACTAGTTGCAATAAAGGGCAAAGAATTGAATATTGGTTGGAGGAGGACAACTGCGGCTCCTCGAAGTACTATTGTTTACGAAACTGACTTTTCAAACATTTGTACGTCAAATGTCATTTTCTTCGGCCATCTTTGTCGTGTCTCACTTGGTTTACTTCGATTGGCGCCGCCGTAGAAAGAGATGGGGGGGGGGGGGGGAAATCTCTCCTGACGGTCACGTGTCCTGACGCGATGCCCTGACGCGAGTTTAACATTTTTTACCCATTACAAAAAGTGTTCAACGCCGCTAAAGAAGTTTTCACTTCAAAAAAACTTAAAAGTAGGTACACAGATACATAAATAAGTTATATACACATACATACTATTTACTATAATACATACTTATAATATATATTATATACATACAAATTCAAGGAAGAGAGATGTTGAGATCACTCTACGCTTTCATCTGGATGTCCCTATGTTTTCCTTTTTGATGATACAAATGACAGTATGTATGACTTACTGAGCCATAGAAAGCGATTGACACTCAAGTATGAGTGACAAAGACGATGATGATCCTTCAAATCTAAACTTTTTCTAAAAGACAATGGTTTTTCCTTTTCCCAACTTTGTTGGGGTTGGCTTCCAGTCTTCCAGTATTTAGCACGGAGCAACTGCCTCCCACAAGGTGGACCGACGACCTTGTGAAGGCCGCAGGAACTCGTTGGGTGCGAGAAGCACAAAACCGGTCGAAGTGGAGGTGCTTGGGGGAGGCCTATGTCCAGCAGTGGACGTCTTTCGGCTGAAATGATGATGATAAACTGCCTATCTGACGTCCACAACCCAGTTACTGGGTAACATGATTCCCCTTGGTAAGACTGGTTGTCAGACTTTAGGAGTTCTGACTATCCGTCCCGTCTGTCAAAGATCTACGAATGACAGCCGAGACCAACGAATTAACGTGTTTTCTGCGAAACGACGGGGTCTCGATATGTAATGAATGGTCACCCATCCACCAACCGGCCGCAGCAAGCGCAGCTTAACCTTTGATCGAGCCGTGCGGCTGTTATCATTTAGCCACGAGCTCCTTTTTCTAAAACTCTATGTGCCATATTAATGACCGGGTACTGTACTTTATGTAAACTAATACATATTATAAAGAGAAAAGATTCGATTTTTTGTGTGCTTGTTTGTTACGCTTTCACGCTAAAACGGCTGAACGGATTTTGATGAAATTTGGCACATCGGTAAAACATGACTTGAACTAAGACAAAACATACTTTTTATCCTGATAGTCTCACGGGATTGAGACTTATGCAGGTGAAACCGCGGGGCGCAGGTTGTCACAAATAAAATATTACTTGTAAGTGAGAACAGTTCGTCTTCAACAAACACAATACATTCAAACCGTCGGCATATCCTAAAGTGAATTCAGAATACTTTAAAAGCCATTCAAGAAATAAAACTTCTTTCATTTTATTAGTCCCTTGACAAAGGTGTGAAAAGGCACTTTAAATGTCCGCGCCATGGAATTCGGGTCCTCGTAATATCCATATATAGGATATTGTAACTATTATACGCCTCATCAGGCTGCAGTTTTTATTCACCCCATATGTGTATATAGGCTGTTCTAACAATCTTGGAATTGTGAATTGTATTAAAACCTAAATGATCTTATGGAAGTTGGTTAGTCAAGGTGTTGTATCAATGTTTTTATTTGCGGAATCTTCGTAGGAGAAGATTAAGGAACCTAATAAAAGAATTAAATCATTTTATACTGAAATGCATCAGGAAAATATCAGAAAAAAAAAGTTTTATTAACTTTACAATACATCTAGATTAAAAAAGAAATAGTGAACAAATCTCTTAAAATGCATGTAGGTATTATCTTCTCCACAATCAGAATCAATCAATCTGCCTGGCCTTTTCCCAACTAAGTATGTTGGGATCGGATCTAGTTTAACCGGATTCAGGTAAAAACGAGTATCTTATATGAAGCGACTGCCTATATTAATTTATATTATAGTTTTTGGAAAACTTACAGCTAAACACTTTTGTCCAATTGAGAGTAACATAAATAAGGCCAATTACAAGTATTCCTACATAGAAAAGAGTATACAAACAACAAAAAAAAAAAATTGAGAATGGTATACAGTTTTTTCATTAAAAACATTATCATAAGTAAAAGGGTGTTTCAAACGGCGTAAATTGTTATCCACTAGTTTACGTGTTTAAAAAGAAATCACAAAAAGTTCTTTAGTCTTTATATATGGTCGGTTCTTGGGAAACACGATACCTCTTGGAAAGGCTGGTTGTCAGACTTTTGGGCTTCTGACTACCCGTAACGACAAAGATCTACAAATGACAGCTTGGGCAAACGTGCTTTCCGAAGCACTCCACAATATGAATCAATTTATTTATTCTTCTTGACACACCATGTATATTAAGTCTCACATTATCATAACATTAGTATTAATGAATGGATATATTTTAAGTTTTGCATGTTAATTTTATGTCAATGAAATAAAACCGCTCGATACACTGGAATAAAAACAAAAAAATACAGCTGCTTGAAGTATCGCAAATTTATTATAAATGAACAGAATTTAATTTTATTATTAACTTTAAGAGTAAGTACTTTACTAAATTAAGTAAGTACTTTAAGTTTTCCCTTCACTCAGCGGAAATAAAACAGTATTTTTTTATCCAAGATCTTTCCGAAGGTCTGTAGGTAAATGTATTTAGGACGAACGCCCCAGTCGTCTGTCAATATGGAATGTCGATTTAGGGTTGATCTTTCCACCGTCAGATAAATTTTAACCGTAGAATACAAACGACATCTGACGGCTTTTGTGTAGAACTGTAATAAAATCAAAATCATTCCTCAGATTTGGCTCTCAAGTAAGTTTATTTTGAGGCCCAGGATCGATCATAATGTTAAAAGTCAGTGAAGAAATCTTTGTAGTTGCAGGCTGTACTCAGCTGCGATTACTAGTATGGACCACTCCCTCTCTCGGAGAGGAGGCTTGTGTCCCTGCGGTGGAAATATTATAGGCTGATTATGGAGAAATTCTGAACAATGGATAACGTCTATTATAAAGGCCCCTGGAGCAGCTTCGTAAAACATAAAAAATCAATGCTGGTTTCTATGATCAACTAAGCCTATTGCAGTCCACTGCTAGACATAGGCCTATTCCGTGCTGCGCCACAACACCCTGTCCTCCGCCTTCCGCATCCAGTCTACCCCAGCCACTTTCTTTAGGTCGTCCGTCCATCTAGCTGGGGGGCGTCCCACACTAGGCTTGCCGATACACGGTCTCCACTCCAGGACTCGTCTGGTCCACCGGCCATCGGTCCTATGACAAACATGGCCAGCCCACTGCCACTTCAGTTTGCTTACTCTGCAAGCTATGTCGGTAATTCCGGTTCTTTTCCGGATAATTTCATTCCTGATTTTGTCCTATTCCTATGGTTCCTGGTTTCTATTGCTTCACTTCAATGCCAAAAGGGCGGCTTCTATGACATTTCTAACGGAACAAGTTTCTTTTTTTTTACCGAAAATGACTTGGCATGTTGTTAACCGGCATAAAGACACTTCAAATACCGATAACAATGTAACCAAATAACTCTAAAAACCTATAACCAAACTCGTACTCTATTATTACACTTTACAATTTTAATTAGCGGCTCAAAGAGGTCTAATTTCCACGCTAGTAACTCCATAGACAAGTAATTAGAACTCTTAGCAATGTCCTAAGAAAGTAGCGAGTGCGTAGGAAGCTTCAAATTGAACTAATTTGATATAATAGTAAGTACGCTATTTTGTGAGATTACTCAAGGTAGTGGTACAGCCGAACAACCTATTTAGTATACAGACAAAAATATTCATCTTTCCACTACACTGCCAATATTTAGTTTTATTTTGTGCGTTATAACTTTTTCAGTTTATGGCATCATTATTTAAATAGAGTGGTATAAAATAATTGACTAACTCAGCACACTATTGTTTAAATGTAGTTGCAAGTTAGCTGTACCAAATACCAAATAGTTTGTTTGACCGTACATGGAAAAAAATGCATATGTGTACCACAAATTGTGCGTAGGTAGTAGGTACTGTCAGGGAAATCATGACACACTACGTCAACTTACTGTGTATTTCATACAACTGACAAAAAATTACAGTTTTGAATTGAATATACGAACAATTTAAGTTGATTTTACCAAAAAAATCAACTTAAATATTGTATATATCTTCTAAGATAAAATTATAATTGTGTTGCATGTGCGTAGGTAGCAGGTACACATTTATAGAAATTGTACAATTTAATATGCAATACAGCGTGTATCAGAAAAATGTTGTCAAAATTAAGGTTTCAAAATCATGGTCAAAATTTGGGTCTAAAGTTATTGAAGGTTTGTTTGACACGACTGATTATTTTCGCGATTATAATGTTAGTCCCTCTCAGTCACCGGATAGATAGATAATTGTTTCTTGAGTGCACACACGAGAAATAGAACCACACAGAAAAACACAACATGGAACATGTGCATTAGTGGGTTGTATCTTAGTGGGTAGGTACCTATCTATGTAGGTGCCTACATAATCAGCCTATAATGTTCCCACTGCTGGGACACAAGCCTCCTCTTTGTGAGAGGGAGTGAGAAGGTGCCTAGTTACTTGAAATTACACACTAAAAAAATGTGTGTGCAGAGACGAACTCGATAATAATATTTCCTTCAGGCGTAAAATAAGTTTTTAGATTTATCAAGGAAAAAAAACCAACTACCTTAGCAACAACTTTTTATCCCGCTTCTTAAATCTTGTGTAACTAAAAAAATATGAAATCCAACAAGCCAGGACTTAACTAGTCTATCATTTTAGCAAGTCGTTAGTAAGTTCGTGAAGAAATTGAAGGACTCCTAGTGCTAACGTCAAATCAGTGAACATTCATGAAGCATTCGCGGCTCTTTCCCGAATGGGTACAATTTATTTAGAGTTTTTTTTGGTTTTTAGCAAATAATTTGAATAGGTACCTAATCAACTCAGCCTATCGCAGTCCACTGCTGGACATAGGCCTCTCCCAGACTGCGCCACAGCACCCTGTCCTCCGCCTTCCGCATCCAGTCTACCCCAGCCACCTTCTTTAGGTCGTCCGTCCATCTAGCTGGGGGGCGTCCCACACTACGCTTGCCGGTACGCGGTCTCCACTAGGTACCTAATAAATTACATATTTTACATTAAGTAGATAATTTAGCAGTGGTGGCCCAGTGGCCCCGACTTACGAGCTGAAGATCGTAGGTTCGAACCCGGTAGGTGCTTTACTTTGTGTAAATCACTTCATCATCACTGCTGTCAAAACGGTGAAGGAAAACATCGTGAGGAAAGCGGCACGCCCTAGAACCAAAAATTCGAAGACATGTGACATCTACCAACCCGCACTGGGCCCGCGTGGTACATGACAGTCCACTCCCTCTGGAAGAGAGGAGGCCTGTGTCCCAGCAGTGGGAACATTATAAGCTGATTATGTACTGAGCAGGTATCTAACCTCTTTTGTCATGTCTCGGAAAGCACGTTAAGCCGTTTATCCAAGCTGTCATTCTTAGATCTTTGACAGTCGTTACGAGTGCTCAAAAGCCAAAAACTCTGACAATCAGTCTTACAATGGGGTATTGTGTTTCCCAGCAACTGGGTTGTGGAGGTCAGATAGCCAGTCGCTCCATGTAAGTAAAATACTGGTAGTCAGCTGCATCCGGTTAGACTGGAGGCCGACCCCGAAAAGGCTAAGCAGATTGATTTATGACCAATTTATTTATTACAATATAATGTCTTATGTTACCAATGTCTTATTTCACCACTGTCGTATAAGTTTCGGTTAACTAAACTCGCAGATATTCCATACGAATTCCAAACCATTTCCTTATTCCTTCGAGTGCTCTTCGAATATTTCGTGACATCGCCAAGCGGTTGGTTGATCCTACGCGTGCCCAGTGGGCTGGCCTATTTTTAGCCCAAAGAATAGGTAGCATTGCCATTCTACGTGGTAATGCTGCCAGTCTTTTGGGCATTTATCCCACTGACAGCGATGCGGACGATTTTTTTGATGTCTAATGAGCTCCTGTCTTTCTCTTTTTTTCCTTTCTTTCCTTGTTTATCTGTTCATCATCATCATCTTCCTGCCTTCTCCCATGTTACTCGGGGTCGACGAAACACGTTTACTTCTCCTATGCCCCCCTATCAACCGTCACGCTATCATTCACTCCCTTCTCGTTCATAATCATTCCTCACACAATTCATACATATTCACCTTTTCTTTGGCCTTGTTCTTCCTCTTCTTTCATCAACTCATCATTTATCTGTTAGAAACTGCTTATACAGACGCTGCAAAAGAGAAATATTTGTAAGAATTCAATATCCAAAATTCGTGTCTGTACCAAAGTAGGTACCTACTTATGACGAAGTGAATAAGTGATGTTCATTTCTATCATCTTTACTTTAAATTTTTATTTAAAAAAGAGGCTTTTACTTTGATCACATAAAGCTTTAAATTCTGTTTTCCACTTCGTGCATGTATGAAGATGAATATTGGCACTTAAGATTAAAGTAGAGCGTAGTGCCAGCTATTATTATCGCCAGCACTTTAATTTGCCATTAACATTAGCCTCAAAAGTTACGCTGAAGCAAATACCTAATACACTTTCTACCTACCTAATACAGTTTCTTTAAGAAATCGATACCGGAAATATGAAATAACGTAAGGGACATTTTGTCGAAAATGAGTTATATATATCATTGGATTCGTAATTTCTTGCTCTATCTATTGGTATATTTAAAATCTCAATATCTCAAAAAAAATGCCCCTTACATTACATATTTTCCGCAGGTCTAGACCATTATTTTTACAAAAACTGGCTGTATAGGACGTTTTAAATTAATATGTTTATAAAAACTAATGTAAGTCTCTTTACTCACAGTATTTGGTCTTTACATTAAAAAAAAATCGAGAACATTTTACAACAGGTCTTATACATTAGTGTTCCCTGAGTAGGTGCAAATACCATGTCCCTTACGTTAAATTGTGGCTCGAATTATCATAATCATATTGACCCATACGTTAATTTTTCAGCATCGAAAATAATTGGCCTGCCCTTTACATCTAAAACTTATCTAAACGAATATTATTATACGTCTCTGTCACACGCAAAACAGTGCAACATATCTGAGCTAGATAGCAATACGGATTTTGTCTTTGATTTTACCTGCGCGGTCGTCACCCTTACTTAGTATTTCGTAACACTGTTTGTGACATTACACATCTTCATTTAAGTAACATTTCATCGTTTTCATTGATCTAACTACAAGTACCTAGTAAAAGTTTTATCTGGATTCTAAACATGAGTGATGAAAAGTTATCTTCACTTCTCTAGCCCGCAGGCAAAAATTTATGAACATTATAGGAATCACATAAACAGGTAATTATTACTTACTACTTTTGGTAATTTATTGTTTGGTCATAAACGGAGTTCAGTAATTAAAAAAATTGGTCTATTTAGATGGAATAAAACCTTAAATCCTTGCTGAAGAACTATAGACCCATCTCGCTTCTGAGCCATGTATACAAGCGTTCTCGAGAGTCGTCACAAACCGTCCCGCCAGAATACTTGACGAGTTCCAGCCGCCTGAACAAGCCGGTTTTCGAAAAGGCTTCAGTACCGTAAACCACATCCATACTGTTCTGCAAATTGAACAGAAGACCGAGGAGTACAATCAGACGCTGTGTATGGCATTTGTGGACTACGAGAAAGCCTTCGACTTCATCGAAATATGGGCAGTTCTGGCCTCTCTGCAACGATGTCGAATTGACTGGCGCTACATCGAAGTGTTGAAGTGTTTGTATGACACTGCCACGATGACTGTCCAGATCCAGGATCAGAAAACCAGCCCCATCCAACTGCTCAGAGTGGTGAGACAGGGGGATATTATATCCCCTAAATTGTTTACAAATGCGTTGGAGGACATCTTCAAGACGCTGGATTGAACTGGACTATCAACGTGAACGGCGAGTACATTTCAGATCTTCGATTTGCCGATGACATCGTCATAATGGCAGAGACGCTGGAACAGCTAAACCAAATGCTGCACAGCCTAAATGTAGCTCCTCGGCGGGTTGGCCTCGGCATGAATTTGGACAAGACGAAAGTCATGTACAATTCGCACGTCTTGCCGAGTCCAATCTACATCGAAGGGTCGCTTCTCGAAGTTGTGAAGGATTATGTCTACCTAGGGCAAATAATCCAGCTCGGTAGACACAACTTTGAGAAAGAAGCCGACAGAAGAAGCCGTCAAGTCTTCTCGTCGCCTATCCCGCAGTGTTTGAAGACTATGATCTTCAACCAGTGCGTTCTGCCCGTCATGATATATGGTGCCGAAACGTGGACACTGACGGTCGGGCTGGTCCACAAATTCAAGGTCGCTCAGCGCGCTATGGACCGAGCTATGCTCGGAGTCTCTTTGAAAGATGAAATCAGGATTGAAAGTTTCCGGAAAAGAACCGGAGTTACCGACATAGCTTGCAGAGTAAACAGTTGCCACCCCACCAGCCCCATTCACACAGTTGGCTGGCCATGTTTATCGAAGGACCGATGGCCGGTGGAGCAGACGAGTCCTGAGTGGAGACCGCGTATCGGCAAGCGTAGTGTGGGACGCCCCCCAGCTAGATGGACTGACGACCTAAAAAAGGTGGCTGGAACGGACTGGATGCCGAAGGCGGAGGACAGGGTGTTGTGACGCAGCCTGGTCTATGTTCAGCAGTGGACTGTAATAGGCTGAGTTGATTGATTGAGATAGAATGATTTGAATCCTAATAAAAACATACCTTCCAATAGGTAAAATATTGGTAAGTAGGTCATGTAAAAATTACAACTTATTACGCAGGATGAATAGACATAATTATATATTACGCAGGATGAATAGACAGCATGCATGTTATCATTCAAAGGGAGATTAAAAAACTGATGGTTTGGGGACCTTTCCAGTGGCCATCATTTATGGAATCAGCCAGAAAAAGTCCTCCTGCTTATCGAGCAATTATGTTGTACTTAGCATTATTTATGCGAGTTATTTGCGTTTATAAAAGAGGATTAGTGAGTACAAATAAAAGTTTTAATCTATATTATTCGTTTATTTTTTATCCTTTTATGTCAGCAACTAGGTTTAAACTATATTGATAGGCGCAGTAGGTCCTGAATGTATGAAATTCTATTTTTAAAATTTATTAACAGCATAAGCAATAAAGAGTACACCATTAAAGAGACCTTTACTTTGAAAAACATTAAATGTTTATTTCCTATAATGTCCCTTACATCAAAAAAAATATTTGTTTATTTCCTATAATGTCCCTTACATTAATGCTGTTAATTTACATCTCAAATTTTGTTAACGTATGTCACCCGTATTCATTATAATTTAACGTAAGGGACATGCTATCTTTAAAACTGTAGGTTTTAATCAATGTTTGCTATTTTAGCATAAAAGAATGAAGAAATCTAAGAAACTTTGTCCTAGACACTTTTTACATAAAACATATAGTTAAAAAGTTATAGTCAGTTCTTGTAAAAAAATATCTTATTTTTGCTCTCCTGTAAACCTAAGTTTTGTCCCTTACGTTATTTCATATTTCCGGTATCGAAATTGAATTTTTGGTCACTTTTCGTAGTTCTTGATATCAAACGTAACGCGCTACTAAACTGTCGAAAAAAACATTGTCTTTAGCCCGTGCATAGTGGTGGATTCTAAATTTCGTGAGTGCCTAAGAAAGCATGCAAGCAGAACCTTTTTAGGATAAAACTTTTTATTAATCATGGATAAAAGTTAGTCATGCATATGTCCAGTAGTGGACGTCTTACAACAGATGCAGATGATGAAGTCATGCAAACACAGTTACTAGAAGACGCATTATAAAATTACGATCTAGTATATTAATGGATATATGGAGATCGATTAAATACATGCTATAATAATAATTACAAGAAACACTACAAAGTACGCTGTACTTTGTTTAGCAGAGTTTGACTACCTATAGTTCTCAATTAAGTTTAACAGAGAGCAAATGAGGGAACAGCGAACTAGGAACATACCGCCCCATAATGATAGGGTGGAAATCAACCCCTGATTGAAGACTGGGAGCTATTTCATCCCTCGTCGGCTACGGAGGGTGGCAGGGATGGCGGCCTCAATTTTTATTGAATAGTTTTTTCAGAAAACATCTTAAGTATGCTCTTTCATGAGATTTCTAGAGTTATGAAAATAGAAACAAGTTTAAAGGAGGGAGCTTTTCCTCTCAATTAGATGGAACGAAAGCTTGTCGCTAAAAAGGCGCTCCATTATTGACTCTATGGTACGCTTATGAACAAGTATCTACTTGATAATTAAATAAAATATAGATAGCTAATTTATACCGTCTTTAAACTATTGGATGGAAGAATTTTATGTGAAGGAACTGATGTGAAATTTAATAACTTTATTGACATAAGACGTTCAACTTTTTGTGCGATTAGACGTAGATCAGCATACATAATTGATTAAACCATAGAGTTACCATTATATATTTGCCTATTTTATGTAATTCTAAATGGAAGAAAAGAGTAATATGTATTCCTGATAGCAAAATGAGAAAGTACCACCTGTTCTGCTTTTAATAATAATCAGTTCAGTTTTGAGTAATCTTATCAGTCAACCTGAGAGCCCCGTAAGACAATCATCATCATCATCATCATCATCCGTCAAGCCTTTTAACTATGTTGGGGTCGAGTGAATTTAACATGGAGCGACTGCCTATCCGACCTCCACAATCCAGTTACTGGGTAATACGATACCCCTTGGTAAGACTGGTTGTCAAACTTTCGGGCTTCTGACGACCCGTAACGACTGTCAAAGATCCACGAATGACAGCCGAGACCAACGGCTTAGCCCGTAAGATAATCATATTAAGCCCGTAAGATAATCATATTATCTGAAAGGATTCTACACCGTGTTCCGGACGATATACATAAACTTCGACCAGATGTTCAGACCATGGAAATAAGCATTTTTCATTATGGACACATAATGAATACTTATTTTTTATTTTTTGTTAATTTTCATACTACTAAATACCTTGACGTAAATCGCCCGATATGCATGCCTCCTTATCCGAATTGGCAACGATGACATATATTCAATCGGGAACTATATTTTCTATCACCAAAATTTATATTTGTCATCAAGTTGTATCACCTAATAAATAGATCTATCGCCGCGAAATATTTGTATCACCTAATAAATAGATCTATCGCCACGAAATATTTTCGTTCTCAGATAGCGGGGCTCCGTCGACATAGGATGCAAGAGCGAGCGAAGGGCACCCCGAGGTTCGGTTTGGTTAGGTCACTTGCATTGTTTGGTGACTACATTTTGGTGACAGATCTACTATTTGGAGGACAAACCCTATTATTTAAGAAACACAAAACTAATTAAATTGGTGATAGCTTAAATGATACCCTATTCAATCATAAGATTTGGCGGGCTGAAACTGTCAAAACTGAGTTAAGACCCTTTCTTACTGCATAGCTCAATTAAATTTCACTAAATGAAATTACAAAATATCTCTGTAACGAAGCCTTTTTAAATACTACTTCCTGCGTTAGATTTAATTTGTAAAAGTTATAGAAGCGTTTGACAAAGTTTATGGATATCGTGAAGAACACGGTGTATAATTAGATAAGAAAAAAAGTCAGATTGCTCCACGTATGAGAGATAACGTGACTAATAAAAACATATTTCACACGAAACCGCGACAAAATTACATACAGACAAAACAAATGATTATTCCGAGCTTACGAAGCTTGAATAAGATTAACAATTCTGGTAGTTCACAAGAAAAATTCCTGGGAGGAGTAACAACAAAATCATCTCGGCAAACAAGAGGAAATCACCCTTAAATCATGACAACAGAGTCCAAAATCGTAGCAAAAGTAAACATTATTCGTAACGCTTGTATATTTTACAATGTGCTTGCAAAATTATGTTTGCAGATGATGGAGACTGTATTACTGAAAGCGAAAGTTCAATTTTGTTTGATACAGATGTAGATGAAGAGTGTGAGCCTACTAGGAATGAGGTGAACACACCAAATATTGACATTAGACTTAGTGGATACGACACAGAAATGTGTCCAAATACTGAGGTGTCGATGTGTATTTGTAGAGCAATAGAAGACGCAATAAGATGGTGAGGATCTGTTGCTGATGGGACACACGATGGGGGAATACTGACAGATTTCAAGTGGGTAAACTTATGTTTGTGGGACTTGGATATTGTTTTGGTAAGCGAATCTTCGTATCATGCTGGGAAGATAATAATCTGTAAGACATTGTAAATACCGCGCCTGCAATCCCTGAAGGGTTAGGCAAACGTGTAAATGTAGTAGGTACGGTTAGCAACAAAAGTCGATTAACACTGTCATTTTTATAAGTTACTAGCTGCGACCCGCGGTTTTACCCACGTAAATGTCGATCCCATGGGAATATCGGGATAAAAAGTAGCCTATATGTTAATACAGGGTGTCAGGTACTTACCTCCATACAAAATTTTATTAAAATTGGTCCAGCCGTTTGAGCGTACAGAAGTAACAAACATATAAATACACACACACACTCACAAACTTTCGCCTTTATAATATTAGTGTGATTAAATTGACAACAATTTTTTTCACTAGACTGCTTTTTAGCTTTTTAAATAATAGCAAAGAGTTTATATTCTAAAAATTGTACTTCTTCTGCAATTTTGAACAAATATTTTGCTCAATAACTAAGATTTAAAAAACTGAATTGTTAATCGACTTTTGTTGCCGACTGTACACCCACATTAGCCAGTTATGAGAAAGTGTGGTAGTGTTGTAATATTTATATCAGACGGTAAACTGATGTATCGATATCCTGCATTGGTGTGATGTGACCTTGGTTAATTCAGAAAAAATAATAGTGGTAGCGTTTTCTCGCTATAAACAATACTATAACTAGTGAATCTATTTCATTTCAAAGGGGATTATTTTATTGCGTGGCTTGATTACCTGGAAAATTGGTATAAATAATCGTGTACCTAGTCAAGTTATGGAAACATCACAAACGTTTTTTTTTATTACACCCTTTTTTTATGGATGGGTAATCATCAAATGACCTCTCCCGCTCTGGGTGGAGCGGAAGGGAGTGTCAGACTCTTACTGACTAAAACCCATCCGTGTTCCTTCCTTAGCCCTTTATGTTCCTGGGTTACACCCCTATGGGTTGAGACCCATTATTGAAGTGAAACTTCTTTAGGCGCGCTTGACTTGGGGAGTAAACTGGCAAATGCGTTACGAAAACGTGTGATCGCGAGTAGGGAAGGTACGTAAAAAATAGCTGGAAATACCTGGTGTAAAAACCCGGTCCCGGTCGCATAAATATGCGACCGGGTTTTTACATCAGGTATTTGCTTCCAAGTACGCACACCGGGTACCGACTCAAAATACTTGCAAGACTATTAAGTATCTTATACGGCTACTCGCTCAAATACGTAGGTACTCAACCGCGTTTAGTTTTCTCAAATGCGATCATGCTCCTTTTGGAACAATTTCGTATGCAAGTATTTTTTACCGACTTCACAAAAAGGAGGAGGTACTATGTTCGGCTGTTTGTATGTTTTTGAAGTGAAACTTCTTTAGGCGCGCTTGACATGGGGAGTAAACTGGCAAATGCGTTACGAAAACGTGTGATCGGGCGAGTAGGGAAGGTACGTATTTATGCGATCGGGTTTTTACATCAGGTATTTGCTTCCAATTACGCACACCAGGTACCGACTCAAAATACTTGCAAGACGATAAAGTACCTTATACGGCTACTCGCTCAAATACGTAGGTACTCAATCGCGTTAGTTTTCGCAAATGCGATCATGCTCCTTATCAGTAAGAGTCTACGGAACAATTTCGTATGCAAGTATTTTTGAAGGGAAACTTCTTAACGCGCGCTTGACTTGGGGAGTAAACTGGCGAACGCGTTACGAAAAGTGTGATCGGGCGAGGTGAACGGGAGTTGAGTGGGGGATATAAGCAAGACAAAGCAGTGCGCGCGCACGTTTTCTTTCTCTCTTCCTCTCATAGCCAAATACGTATGAAGTTTTTTTTTCTTTTGCTTATATCTCGAAAATGGTGCGTCCTATCGCAAAAATAATGAAAATTTCGACCCCCTTTATGAAACCCAGAAACTCCTAAAACTCAACATGTAGGTAATCATTTTTCATATTTTCCATACAAAAAGTGAAAAATTCCTCAAAAAACACGCCAAGGCCGCCCCCTCCGCGCCTGCGGCTCTAAAAAACAATACACGGGGTTAGGGCAAATAAGTACAGACGCCAGCACATCAACCTACTACAATCTGTCAGATTTCTTTAATAGATTTTCAACTTTATTACTAAAGAATAAGGTTCAAAGTTGACGTGCTGGCGTCTGTACCACGTGTCGACGAGTCGCGATTGTCAAATTCGATTTTTGTTGTGTCAAAATTATTTACGTGAAACTTCTTTACGCACACTTGACTTGGAGAGTAAGCTGGCGAACGCGTGACGTAAGCGTTACGAAAAGTGTGATCGGGCGAGTAAGGAAGGTACGTATTTACTCGACCAGGTTTTTGCTTCCAAGTACGCACACCAAGTACCGACTCAAAATACTTGCAAGACTATAAAGTACATACCTTATACGGCTACTCGCTCAAACTCAACCGCGTTAGTTTTCGCAAATGCGATCATGCTCCTTATCAGTAAGAGTCTACGGAACAATTTCGTATGCAAGTATTTTTTACTTTAATGGTTTGCAAGTATTTATTTGTAAACGCGATTTTGCTCCTTATTTATAGGAAGCCATTGATCAATTTCCTATGCAAGTAGTTTTACATCCAACGGGGCTTTTGAATACGCGATTGTACTTCTTATCTGTATGAAGTTATGGATCAATTTTCTATGCAGATAGAAAATACTTGAAAGTATCTCGCTCCGTCGTGCCTCGACGCTCGAGTACGTAGGTACTCAAATAGTTCAACAACCGCGTTTGTTTTCGCAAATGCGATCATGCTCCTTATCAGTAAGAGCACAGAATACATAATAGTACTACGTACAGAAAGGACACTCCCTTCCTCGCCCTCATATCAGATACCGCACCTCACCCCGCACTTCGAGGTATTCGTCGCCGACTCTTTAGCAAGGGCGCTCGCGAACCGTAGCGCTGTATTGCTGACACGAACACACAATTATGCGATTTAAAAGTTATATTTGAGTTTTAATCACGATGGTTGGATATTGTGATGCTTTTCCGAATTCGTATTTACATAAACTGTTTGTAAGATTTCGCATTTTTAATAACATGCGATTTAATAACCGATTATTTACAGATAAGTCATTTAAACTAAACTATTTTAGTGTTTTTAGTTCATTACGAACTACCGACTATACAAATAAACCGACTATACAAATAAACAATTGAACTACATGGTCACTTCATAATAATGCACACGTTCGGGCAGCGCCGCCGCCGTCGTCGTTCGGTTCCCCGACACAAATTGCTTACCGTGCCATTTTTTTACGCTACTAGATTTCACGCACACATTTGCACGTATACAAACGTCATTTGTTTATGTAGTAGTACTAGGTAATTATTTTGCGAGCGTTGTATGGAGTGTCCGGGGTGTGCTCTTACCACACCTCGGACACTCCATACAACTCCGTAAAGGCCCATTTAGATGGAGAGAGTTTCTCGAACGTTTCTTGGCGAGAAATCGTACGCTACTATCGCAAGCAAAAATCGCCATAAGACTATCGTATCATAATGTTTACATACAGGCAAGAACGAAATTCTCGCCTACGATTATGTCATACGAGATTCGTAAGCAATTATCGCTAGGCGATAAATTACTGCGACTGTTTAGACAACGATATATATAGTAAGAAGATTCTTGCTTACGAGTTCTCGACTTGTCTATACACGATCTCGTATGACATTTTTTCAAATTCATACGAGTATCGTACAAATCGGTTTGAACGGATTTGAGTGCGAGATTTGCCATTCGAGTTCAGTGATTAGGTACTACGGTATTGTTCTCAAAATGACACCAAAATCATTCAGGTACTGCCGATAGTGTTAAGTTCATTGAAATTTATGCTCCAAAAGTACTTCTTGCTATCCATTTTTTAACCCAATATCTTTTTTTCCGGTTTTCGTTTTATTAATTGTTGTCTCAGAAGAGCAGATATAATTAAGGCACTCTCGGGCACTGCACTCGTGGTAGCGACTAGCACAAAAACTCGAAATACAAGTCTCGCTTTGTAGTTCTGTTTACACGGAGACAGATATATTCTATTGCGAGGCAATTGTCGGCCAAGGAGCAGGGCGACAATCGTGAATGTTTACACGAAGAGACTTTTTTAATGTTCTTTCGATAATCGTATCTTCGAGTCGAGAAACTCTCTCCATCTAAATGGCCCTTAAGAGTCTACGGAACAATTTCGTATGCAAGTATTTTTACTTTAATGGTTTGTAAAAGTATTTATTTGTAAACGCGATTGTGCTCCTTATTTATAGGAATTCACGGGTCAGTTTCCTATGCAAGTACTTTTTACTTCCAACAGGGCTTTTGTTTGATTACGCGATTGTAGGTACTTCTTATTTGTATGAAGTTATGGATCCATTTTCGATGCAGATAGAAAATACTTGAAAGTATCTCGAGCCCTGGTTTTAGGCCCTGGTTTCTTAAGGTGGACATACTTGGAAGCCCTGGTACTCGATTTTGCAAGTACGACCCATGTCGGAACGGGAGTTGAGTGGGGGATATAAGCAAGAGAAATCAGTGCGCGCGCACATTTTCATTCTCTCTTCCTCTCATAGCCAAATACGTTTGAAGTTTCACTTCAGTCGTGTGGTCATAAGCACACTCGTATTTTTTTACCGTATAGTCTCATTATGACCGTACATTCATCATCTGCCTAACCTTTTCTTAACTATATTGAGGTCAGCTTCCAGTCCTACCAGATTCAGCTAAATACCAGTATTTTACATGGAGCGACTGCCTATCTGATCTCTATAACCCAGTTACTGGGTAACACGATACCCTTTGCTAAGACCGTACATTATGAGGTTTATATTCACCAAAAAACTTTACCGAGCTAATTTACACGGTTCTAAAGCCCATTCACCCATAAATGGCAAAATTTTAATAATAATACTGCCATTTGTAAAGCATTTATCTCTTTTAACATCCTCCCTTCCGTTTTCACAACATTAGTTTGGCTCCCCTTTCAAATCATACTTAGCCGCGCTAAGCATTTTAAACGTTTGTAATTTCGAGTATTAAGAATTCACTTTGTGCAATGGGCCTACTCGAGTCGTTCGCTTCAAAAGCATGAATAACTCGTCCTCGTTTTGATGTACAATAATTAACTCTTTCGTAATTGATGAAGCTTATAGCCCAATTTCACCAGGCTCTGTTTAAATCTCTAGTTAAGAATTCTGACGGACTGTTTTCATAGCAAGTCTGCGTCAAGCCGAGACATTTAATAATGAAATGCCTCGTTGGTCTAATGGTCGCAAGTGCTACTACTGAGCATGAGGTAGATCCTGGGTTCGACTCCCGGGTTCTACCGGTTATTGGGTTTGCCCATCTGGAATTTCTCAGTAGCAGCCCGGAGTCTGGATTTGTGCCGAGTTGATGGCAATAGGCTCGCCTCCTATTACATGGGACAAACATAACTGACGACTAACTAACTCACTATGATGTACTATAGGAGCACCTCTGCCTAACCCTTCCAGGAATGCAGGCGTGAGGTTATGTACAGTGGCGTGCATTGCATATAGGCATATAAGCAGTGCCTACCTCGATATATCAACATAAGCCTGTCAATTACATTTTAGTGTGTATCATACCTAACAAAAAACAAAATCTTCATACAAACACGCGCGGCAGTAAGCAGTCGCCTGACGGCCTACTCGGCTCCCGTACTGTACTATTCACACATTGTCATTGGTCTTAACACGTTCAAGTTAATACGACCAAATTAAAAATACGCTTGTCTCGCGCGTAATTCCATGACGTTCGACCTTGGCAATTTATCACCCTTAAGTAGGCAAGCCTACTCAAATAACCACACTTTTGACCCCACTTTTTTTTTTCTGATTAGTGACCGCGTTTGCCTAGACTAGACCCGGCCTAGTACCTATCTATTCTGAAAACCAATGCACGCCACTGGTTATGTAAGTATGTTATGTCTGGACTTGAAGTTTGTTTCGCTATTTCTTCTCAGAGCAGTCGGATAGGAAACACCAACACCAACTTCATCTAGTTTTTAAATAAAATTTATCTTCGACGTGTAAAAGTGTTTTTTTAAACCAATTTTCCGAACTAACAACAATTATATGTAGAAGATTTATTCTACCATAAAAACGTCGCTTCTTTAATATTCACCTAAGCGTGCGTACCTTTTATTGACCCTCAATGATCGTAACTCGATTTCTAAGATTTTTGAGTTAAGTCACTACTTTTCTGAAGGTGCGATACCATTTAACAGAGTTTGATGGAATCAGCCCTTAAACGCGTTTCGTGTTATTGAAAATTTAATTTTTGGATGAGAGCTGGCAACATTTTGTTTCTGGTTATGATTCCCAAAAGTGAAAATGGCTGTGTTGCCAATTATGAGAGTTGTTAAGCGGATTTGATTTTAATTAGGTAAATGATGTCTTTAGAAGTGTGTAGAAAGGAGTCTCAAATGCTTTACCTGTGATGATTTTAGTAAACATGGTTCAGAGAAGTAATCCTTTAAAAGGCGTTTAATCCCCTTTGTGCCAGATAATGCTCGTTTTCGAAGAAGAGTTTTTAGATCTGAAGATGAATAAATCTGAAAATATCAGAATGAACTGAAAGACAAGATCTTATTTTTCTCTCTTTAAATGTATCTAATGTAAAAAGATTTTCCATAAAAAAACAGCCAAAAACAGATGACTAAAATAGCCAAATAACCCAATAAACATCAGAAACATTTCCAACGTTACATAACCAAGAATCAAGAGCACAACAACTCCAATACAAAATACTTAGTCACTAAGCAAACGCTAATTACAACGTTACTCGAAACTTAACTAAAGCGCGTTTTGTTACCCTTACAATATAACTCGTGATTACGTGCGCCTCGATGGTTTTGCGTTCATTTGTTTTAATGACTTGGTAGGTTAGAGTTTCAATTGAAGTCGGGTTCAAAGATCAGAATTGTTAATTATAGAAATAAATTAATTCTTTATCAAAAGTTGGTAGTGCCTATTTTGAGTAATCTATTTCCCTTGTTATTTTGACGTAGCAATCACACTCTGACTCAGTGCTAGTACCTAGTGTTTTGCTAACTGAACATAATATAATAATAATAATACGATATAATAATAGTACGATATTAATGATTTTATGTCTTAATAGCTGCGCCCCGCGGTTTCACCCGCGTAAATATCAATCCCGAATATCGGGATAAAAGTAGCCTATATGTTAATCCAGGGTGTCAGCTACCTCCATACAAAATTTTATCAAAATGGGTCTAGCCGTTTGAGCGTAAAGAAGTAACAAATATATAAACACACACACACAAACGCTCTCACAAACTTTCGCCTTTATAATATTAGTGAGATATCCAAATTAAGAATTTTCTTCTATTCCTATTCAACCAATTTTGTATCTATTTTCTTCTGTGAAATATAGTTATATCCCATGGCTCAATTGCAAGAAGCCAGGTTCCATAATAATATAAATTCTTTCTGAGAACCTTTTTTGAATTTAGCCGATACCAACTTAGTATCGGCTACTGAGAGTCTCGCTCCATATTTTATCCTTTCATAGGAAGAACCACTCACTTCAGCTTATATTGCCCCCTTAATTTATTAATTGTACCAAAAAGATACTAAAACGACACCCTAATAGAACACAATTTACCCACACAAAATTAAACCGAGAAAAAATCTCCCCGATCTATCTAGAGCTGTTACAACCGCACGCATTTGTTCTAAAACCCGATTATAATCACCAATTATCCCTTTGATCGAAAAAAGAAAATAAAAAAAAAACAAAAGGGTTCGGCCCAATTGGAGGGTACTTTAAATTAAACACCAAACAAGGCTTGCGTAACGAAGCGTTACTTTACCCAGAGCACTGGAGCGAACGTTCCCGAATTATAAATCTAGGATTGTAAAGTAAATTCGAAAATGGCGATGCTATTTTCAAACTGAGACTCAAAATTACCTACTGGTTAGCAACAACGTTTGAAACGAAGCTCCTTTAAAACATGAACAGAGTAAGTAACGGTCTGGATATTAAAATTATTGGAGAATGAATTGTAAGGAAGAATTATAAAAGGCTTCCGCAGACCAGCGTCAGCGCAACCAGACTTTAGTAGAACAATTTCTATGAACGCTTCATGGAAATTGTTCAAAAAGAGTTGCGTCGCACTTTCGTACCACGCCTGCCTGCGGGAGCCTTCGTTATTAGCCTATAATGTTCCCACTGCTGGGACACGGACCTCTCGGTGAGGGGGAGTGGGCCGTAATCCAACACGAGAGCCCAGTGCGGTTGGTAGATATCACGTTTTCGAATTTTTGGTTCTAGGACATGCTGGTTTCCTCGCGATGTTTTCCATCACCGTTTTGAGGGCAGTGGGTGTCTGGGTTGGTACCTACGACCTACAACTCGTAATTCGCGGCCTGCGGGAGCCTTAACTCCATCCAACTTTCGATGCAATAAACGAATCAAATCTAACACAATATACTTGTAACTAAGTACCTAATTAGTAAATGACCTTGGGTATGAACAAAAGAGACAAATGAAAGCACCCTTCAGAACTAAATTGATACTTGTTCACCTAAACTCAGTGACTTAGCTCTTTAGACCCCTTACTAAAGTCATCCCTCTTTCACCAACTAAAGTTAATTTCTCAAACCAGTGTAGTTATTTGTACCAATCACCCCTATTTTGACAGCCAGATAATTATAACCCGTTCACCCCTAGGCGAAAAACTGGGCCTGTCATATTTCCCATTTCATTCTTTGGAAGCCTTTTAAAAATTTTGACGGAGGAAGTGTTCATTTCCGCTTCCGTTTGTCCGTCTGTCGTAGACACTTCTCAGAAATGGGCTGTTTGTTTTCTTTAAAATAATCATGTTTTTTTTTTTTTTACGTAGGTATTATTGTGAAATATGAAGTACCTACCTTTGGAGAATTTGTACCTACTTCTTGAAACAAGCCTTGGCCATTTTGTAGTGTTTTTTTTTCTAATATGTTCTTTTTAACGTTTTTAATTACGGGAATTTGACTTCAGTTGTTGTTTATCTGTCAGTTAATCACCTCTTTTTGCACGTTGAATTGAAGCAACTATTTTGTCCTTTCCTATACATGGACTGGACCTTAGAAGGCAGAGGTAAACTATTTTGTACATCTCGAATTTATCAAGGGTGGAATGAGGTGCCAATCTAAGTAGTCCTAAGAGTTTACCCTGAAATCTCGTTAGGTATAAACATATTCGTAGACAAAAAGAAACAACTGAATGACTGAAACAAGTACCTTTTATTTGTTTTCTTTTTAGTTTTTTTTTTATTTAAGTAACATAATCCTTTCCCCTCTTTTCTATCCATTCGAAAACATTACGGTCGCGTTTATTTTTAATTCAATTGAATTAAATTACATCATTTTTCTGCACAACCCTTTTATGTTTTCGTCGCGATACGAAATTAAGGGTGCCGGAGAAGAGACGGCTAATACTCGTAAATTATTAAGAAATCACCCTTCAGAATATTGAATTTTCTCAAGATTTTCTATTATTCGTGTTGAATTTATTTTCCTTCTAACAATGTTGTGTTTTGTTCGCAATTTATTTTATTTTGAGAAGGGGTTGAAAAAGATTTCTTTTTAAAAATAAACGAATTTGTAGCAGGTGAAAAACAAACTTAATTTTACTTTAAGTACACTGCTCTTTTCTTTAATAGACTTTACTATCAGCATTTAAATTATAGGCCAGTACCGTTTCATAGCTTTTTTTTTTTTTCATAATTTTTATTATATCGTTAATGCGGAAAATGACATAGTGTAAAACCCAAGCAGTAGATAATATGCTCGTAAAGGTAGTATTTTAACATCTAACATACAGGTAATTAGACAGATAATAGGTTAGACCTTTAATTTCTAAGCAAACCATTAAGTTCAGTGTCATAAAACCACATACCATTGTTACGAAGGTGTTAAAACAACAAGCCATGTAAATCACAACGGAAATTAACAGTAACACAATAGGCAATAAAAATAAAAAACAATACAAATGATATAACAGTAAAAATCTAATTAAATAAAACTAAGTAGGTTACGGTGATAACCACAACCCTAGCTTCAATCGATCGTGGTACCCTAACCCTTAAAAAACGTCGGTGGCTTCGCGTGACCCCGGCAATTAATTCCCAAAGTACGGCAGCGACTGAGTGGGTTTTATCATAATTATAAATGCAACGTTTGTAGTGTTAATATGTATTCACCGTGGAACGATGTGCGTTAGTGATAAATAGCTGCCTAATTGCTTATATTATAATAAATAAAAGGGAGAACGTAAGCGTGGGGTTTGGAGTGTTGAAAAATAATTTGTGCTTGAGTTTTCGTCGTGTAAAATTATAAATGTTATTGAAATTAGGTTGTTGACAAATTGTGTCATGGTAATGTGTGGTGGTCAAAATAAAACTCCCCTTGACTTTCCACGGGTGACACCACAAGTGACTCAGAGGATTTCATCAGAAGCATTGCTATGTACTCTAGTAATTATAATAGATATAACATTGTGTGAAATGTACATTTTTGATTTGAGCAGACTTTTAGCATTTGTGGATCTTATTCACATAATTACGCTAAGTTAAAGAAACTACTACTTAGTATCAAATGATCTCCAAGATATTTACGTTGATGAAAGTTCCAAGTCACGGTTTTAGAGTTAAAGAAACTCTTCGTTTCCCGTTAAGAATCATCACTTCGGAATTATTATGTGTTCAAGCAACATTACCAGCGGTCTACTATCTGAGATCTACCTTATAATCTAACATACAGTAACACTCCACTTGCCGACTATCAAGCTATTTTAAATGTGCCTTAAATGACCCATGATGTTTATTAGGGTTAACAACGCTTCATTTTTTTTCAATAGAGTTGTAGCAATGTCGACTTCGTTGATCGATGCTATGTGTTCGCTTTGTCGGCGTATAATTAAATAGTTCGCAATGTGTGTATGTTAAGGCTCGTTTCTCGGAAATTACTGATACAGTTTTAGTGGAATTTAAGTTTTCGAGTTGATCGTTGATAAGTTTTTTGTTAGTCGTGAGTATTTTTGTTGATTTTCGCGGAACTGCTAATGAAACTGTTTCGAGCAATTTGGTGTATTGTTAAGTTGTTTAATAAGTGAGAGTTGTTATTTAAATGGAAAAAAAATCTACATATTATATTGTATTTTCCATTTTTTGTGACTGCTGAGCGTGGGGTCTCGCGTTCGATTCCCAGGTCGGGCAAAGGGTTATTGACTTTTCCATTAAGAATTTATTTTTAAATGTCATGATGTTGCTCATTGTATATTGCATATTGTATTGCATATTGTATTGCATATTGTATACTTATGAACCTATAATATGTATACCTAAGAATGACTTCTTAGTCACAAAACGCCGGTTGATCTTTCAAACACTTGAAAGTAATATTATGGATAGGTATATATTACTTTGTGGGATTTTTTCTAAAGGTACCTGAAGTTCCTATTTTTGTATTAAATCTTTTAAATTCATTAAGTTTGTTCTCTTTATTCCGTAGCCTCCATCGCCTTAACATCGTATATGTAAATTCGGCCTCACACGGCTACTTTAATCACAGGCGATGCCGGGGAACTTACCTAATGTGTTATTTCGACTTATTATTTAATTAATTGTTTGTTTTGTATTTTTCAGCTGTTGTGGAATTTAAGAGAAATACTGGAGGCATGTCAAATTTTCAAATTCAAATATTTATTGCTCAACACAGTAATTTTATCCATTTCCAGATGTTAAGTGAATGCGCAGTACACTGTATTGTACCAATTCAGGCATGCAATATTCATAATTATAGTTATACAATTTCATTACATAATGTCATAAATTCAAAAATAATAAAAAATAAGTTGTACAATGATATAAATTCAAATTAATAAGTTAACAATGTCATAGATTAAATTAAAAGGTAATGTCAAAGTAATTAATAGAATTAACCAATTTATAATTTTTCATGCATTGTATTATTCAAATTAAAATATATGCCAGTAGTCATTCAAATTACATTATATAATTGCACTTAGATATAATTAAGCTTAAATAAATCGGCCTTTTGACATATCTAATTATTGTTTATTTAACTTGTCTGTTAAGAATTCACCAATGGAATAGTACGCTTTTTTAACCATAAAGTCTGTTAGCATTCTTTTGAATTTGTTTACATCATTCTCAAGTCTTATAGTCGTGGGTATCATATTATAAATTTTTGGAGCCATTCCCAGAAAACTTTTTGCATATAATGCTGTTTTGTGAGGCACAGCGTGAATCTTGTCCTGGTGACGTTTACTAGTCAGGGTGTCAAATAAGTATAAGTGTTTTTTAACGAACATTGCTACTTCAAACGCGTATAGAGATGGAAAAGTCATTATTCTTAGGTCAATAAAGTGTGGTCTACAACTATCAGTAGCTTTTATTTGGCACACAGCTCTTAAACACTTTTTTTGTGCCTTAAACACTAGCTCCCTATCCGATGAATTTCCCCAGAACATTATGCCATAGCGTAATGTAGAAGACACGTATGCATGATATGCAGTCAGTACGGTTTCACGGCTTGCTATTTTACTGAGATTATGCAAAGCGTACTGGAACTGATTAAGTCTTTTTATTATATGTTCAATATGTTTACTCCATTTCATATTCTCGTCTATATAGAGTCCCAGGAACTTTGTGTGCTTTGTTTCTTCTATTGCTTTGTCAGCATATTTTATATTAAGTTTATCTTGATTTATTTTTTGTTTAAATGACATAACATAAGTTTTATCTAAATTTACATTAAGATTGTTATTATTTAACCATGTTATTAACCTGTTTAGATTTAGATTTAAATCCATTTCATAACTATGTGAATCCCTATTTTGGTCTGTGAAGATAATTGTACTATCATCAGCGAACAGGGTCATGGGATGCTCAATAACTCTAGGCATATCGTTGATGTATACGAGGAACAATGGTGGGCCGAGGACGCTACCCTGAGGTACACCAAAGTTTGTTTTTCTAGGTTTTGATTGGTACGTTTGTTCTAATTTTGTCTTCTGGCAGATCTTTTGTATACTCGTTATTTGATACCTATTTTTTAAATACGATTCAATTAATTTTAATACGTTGCCCCTTACTCCATATTTTTCTAATTTATACAAAAGTATGTTAAAGTCAACAAAATCAAATGCCTTGGTCATATCCATGAATAAGGCAGTCGCCCGTGTCCGTCTATCCATATTTGTTACCACTTTATTTACAAGGCTGTATATTGCCATATTAATATTTTTGCATTTTCTAAAGCCGTACTGTTCTTCCGCAAATATTTGATGTTTTTCAAGAAAAGGATACAGGTTATTGTAAATAACTTTTTCAAAAATTTTTGAGAAAATTGGAATTAACGCTACAGGTCTATAATTCTTAGGATGTTGTCTGTCATCTTTCTTATACAGTGGTTTTATTACAGATATCTTTAAATCTTTAGGGTATGTACCATTTTCTATGCATAAATTTATAATGAAACTAAGAACAGGAGATATTTCCATAGCTACAGTTTTTATTACCTTAGTGATAATCTCGTCGTAACCTGCACTGTTGGTATTTTTTAAGGTTCCGATAATTTTGTATATATCGATAGGGATTGAAGCCGGCATAAACATAGAATTAGCTGTGTTGGTAATAAATGATAAGTCAGGATTTTTATTATTACTTAGCGGTTGAACTAAATCAATATAATAATTATTGAACGTTTCTGCAATTTCTAGTGGGTCTGTTATCTCTTTGTTATTGATAATTATTTTAGGTATATATTCTTTTGGACAGTTTAATTTATTTTTATTTATGGTCTGCCAGGTAGCTTTCATTTTATTGTTGGAGTTATTTATATAATAGTTATTTCTTGATTTCTGTGTGAGATAGATGATTTTTTTGAGCCGGTTAGTATATCAAAGCAGGAGAAAGTTCTAGTACTGACCAACAGTAGGCCATCTACAGATGTTTGAACAACGATTGGGTTTGGTTTAAATTCTACACACGCTTGTCCTTTGCAAATGTCGGTCCAGAGAGCCTAGAAAAAGTGACATTTTGCCAGGCAGCGATAACGTTGATGGAAGTCAAATAAAATATGTATTGGATTGACATAAGCTACCGAAACAGACAGGATAATCCTGTCGAAAGTGATGAATGTGTGTGTGTATATATGTTTGTTACTTCTTCACGCATAAACCGCTGAACCGATTTAGATGAAATTTGGTATAGAGATAGTTGGAATCTCGGGAAAGGACACAGGATACTTTTTATCCCGATATTCCCACGGGATCAAGACTTATGCGGGTGAAACCGCGGGGCGCAGCTAGTAATATTACAAAGGCGAAAGTTTGTGAGTGTGTGTGTTTATATGTTTGTTACTTCTTCACGCTCAAACGGCTCGACCAATTTTGATAAAATTTTGTTTGGAGGTAGCTGACACCCTGGATTAACATAAAGGCTACTTTTTATCCCGATATTCCCACGGGATCGACATTTACGCGGATGAAACCGCGGGGCGCAGCTAGTAGCAAATAATAGTATCGCCATTTAATTCTTGCACTATTTACTGTATCACACAAATGCTTAACGCCTAGAACTAGGCTCATGATCAGCAACATACCGTACTGAAGACTGACGTTGTTGAACTAATTTGAAAGCCTCAATCACACCATTTATGCTGAACTAGTTTTCTCCCGCGTGCCGGCAGAAAATTATCCTACAGGGACTTACTACCGGGACAAGTAGTGTCGTATGTAATGACCCAGGTAATGGTCCAGGTGTGGAAAAGGTAAGAGGCAGACAAAGTTCCTTTCGCATTTATTATAGTAAGTGCCACGAAAGATGAGACTTGACCCCGCCTCCCGCGCTCTTTCCGCCGCCCTATGACGCCCGGTCCCGTCCCGCGCTCAAACCTCATACCGCTAAAGAGACCTAAAATCGTGTACTCCGCAAGTCCAACCACGTGGTGTGTCAAGTCTCATCTTTCGTGGCACGCATTGTACTTTAGTATAGATGTTGAGTTTCACCCAAGGGTTAAAATAGAACATTTCAAATGCTTTGAATTTGTACATTGTACAACCCATAAGATTAAAAACGTGTGCAGATAAGTACTAGCACAAAAATTTATGTAAATTGGGCCTCACACCGTGCCTCTAATAACAGACCATGTCGGCAGCGTGTGTTATTTTGACTTTTTAATTAATATCCATATTGTTTTATATGTAATTGTTACTTCCTGGTATTAGGTGAAGTTTTTGTGTTATTATAGGCTAAAACGAAAAACATATCTACATATCTATACAGGGGTCGAACGAAAGTATTATTAATCCCAAATTAGAAGATGATTATTTCAATAATTATTATTTAAATAATCATCTTCTAATTTGGGATTATCCTTAATACTCCTTCCAGGAACTCTTTGAATTTATATTATTTAATAATATAAATTCAAAGAGTTCCTGGAAGGATTTGGGAGAGGCCTTTGCCTAGCAGTGGGACAGTATGGGCTAACAAAAAAAAAACAAAAGTGAGAGAGACAATCCAAATCTTTAAATTGAAAACGACGACAAATGATTAAATGAGAATGAGTTCGCATAATAGTATATCTATGGTTCGGATGCAACAAGTAAACTGTTTTTTTCTCCCAACAAGGTGGACACGACAATAAATTAAACTGCTTATATCTAATGACATTCCCAGTCTGTATACGAAAATTCAATCAAATGATTCACTATAGCAAGCCAAAGATTGGCAAAACCTACAATCGGCCATCATTACTATTTAGTTTGTATAAAAAAAAACACATTTTAATTTTTTTTGATAGTCCCAAAATACTCTGCCGGTGTTTTCATAATTATTATTGTCGTTTTGTTGTCTCTTCATTGTATACGCATGCGCATTAAGTTACCAGAGTAGAAAACAAAACATGGACAAACCAATCGTAGGTAATTTGATCCTGACACTCATTGTTAACGTTCTTATTCGTTGAATTCTAAGAAATCATGAAATTGGAAATATAATACGACAAGATCACAACATCTGTAAGTCAACGAACTCAAACTTTAATTTCCAAGTCCTCTGTACGAGTATCACCCTCTTAATTAGCTCCCACAATTCCAATTCCTCCCCCTCTAGGGTTGAAATAACTCAACCCTTTCATCCAAAATCGTGTGCGCAACACGAAAAATGTATAACGCCCCAATAAATTAATAAAAAAACCATTAGAAAGTCATTAAAATATAAATTAATTACGCTGGCAACAAAAAAAATACATTAGTGTTTTCAATTAGGTGCACCTGCGCTTTGAAAGTATCGGGTTCAGATGTAAATTGTGTCTTAATTTCATTTTTAGGGAAGATTTATTGGTGATTTTCATGTTTTATTAATAAAAAGGGTTTTTTATTTGCGCTTGGTATGATGGATACTTTAGGCTTTTATTTTTATCAGAATCTTGATTATCGTAATTAACAGGCAATCATGTTACTTAGAGGAGAATAACCCTGCGGCTTTATCCTAAAAGGAGTTTACAACACTAATTCTGCCTATTTATAGATTTTTAGCAAATTGAATGATTATTCATAACCGTGAAGCACTATTCCTTCTTCTGCTAGGAGTGTCGATGGAAAAATAATACAAAATATATATATTTAGCTTTGGCCCGCGACTTCGTCCGCGTGAAATTTCTTGTTCCCCCAACCCATCCCGTCGCATCGCATCGCTTGCCCGCGCTGTTACTTCATTTTGCATTGCGTTCTATCTGACTGGAATGAGAAAGCTCATAGTTGATAAGACAAAGTTTAAAACAGAAGACGAACTAGCAGGGGATTGAGGAGGGGAGGGGCTGGAGGAGGGGTTAAGAGGATTAGGCCGGAATAACTCCTTTTTTTGTTTTGCTCGGCTTTTAAGATCCCTAGCGTGGTGTTAAATAGCATATAACCTTCCTTAAGAATTGGGCGATCAAATGCAATAAGAATTTCAAATCCGATTGATAGTTCCGGAGATTTCCCCCTACATACAAACAAAAAAAATTTACCTCTTTATAATATTAGTATAAATATAGAAGTATAGATAAATATATAATCTGTTTGGCCCAAAATTCGGTAAAGCGAATACCGTTTGCTGAGCAAATCATCCCTAAGTCCTCTTTTTCGACACCTCTTGGCTGAGTACCTACTAGGCCTAAAGCCCAATTCCCGTGCTCAAAAATGTTCAAAATCTAGTCGCATTCTCATCTCAGCACCAATAATGAATGAATGAATTGCACCGATCCCAGCATGGTTAAACCAGACTCGATTAATCGAATGAACCCCAAGATTCGCAATAGCTCCTGTAGCCTCATGTTCATGGTGCTACAGCGACCATTGCATATCAAGGAATAGACCGGGGGGCGCGGTAATGGTAGGGAAGACGTGCCCGAAGGATAGGTAAGGATTTCAGAACCTACCGGATATGCATCCTAGAGCAAGCACTGGACTAGTGCAGAGATGGGTAATTATATCTATGGATGGGCATCTTTTAACGACATCTCAGCGACAATCAATGTCAAAAACTTGTCAAAAATGTACAGAAATTAGAGATATTTTTGACAGATTGAGACTGAGTTTAGACTGTAAACGTTCTTACAATTTCGAGAGTTGCCCCTCAGGTAATACACGAACCTTATGCTGCTCCATCAATAAGTACCTACTCATAAGCTTTCCATCAATAACTACAGCGATAATAACAAAATGTAAACGAACTCTAACAAAAAAGCATACATTTCTCAACCCAATGTTTTGTGGGGTCATCGATAGTTCGGGGTCATTCCAATATAAATGGCTCACAGAACAATATAATAACTTATTAGCTTCTGTAGCTTAGACCACATACAATACAATCCACTTATCGTATTCTGTTATATAGAAATACAAGTAACACATTTTAAACTTTATCCTCGGAAACGTAGAGTTTAAATTGCAATGAATAAGTTCGTACTTTAGATGTGAAGTAACTTTCAAATGAAATAGGTTAATAGGCTTTTTAACGCCTAAACTTAAGTTACAGTTCGTTTAAAACATGAACCATTTAGGTCAATGATTGAAAAAACATAAAGACCTGACACTCCTTTGAATGCTGTGTTACCTATGCCATTTTGAGTAGAAATCATGTTATGTCAAAATGTCAATCAAAATGACGTTTCGGTTCAAAGATCAAAATTGATATTGGAATCAAAATACTACACAGTACACTTGTATTGGCTGCTTAAATACCTATTGTGAGAGTAAAGTTTGATTTGAACTTACTGTTTTTTGATACTTTCTAAAATGTGTATACAAACACGATATCAAATCATATCTTAGCACCTTACAGAAAAATAAATTATGGAAAACATAGCTTGCTAACTGCAAATTAATAACATGTTAAATTGCTACAGGAAATGTAATCTTATGTCAACTTGTAATTTGTAAGTAATTAGAAGTTCACTGAAAATTTCCGAAAATATAGTGTCCAGACAAAATCACACTGGTTCTTAATTTAATTGCATAATTCAAAAATTTTATGTCATTAAGTTTACATTCTGTGATTACTTACTTTAACTAAGACACTTAAATAATATGAAGATCATCTACTTTTACAAAATTTGTAAATACGTGAGCACAATGTATCTATCACATAATTAAAGTACCTGCCATTTCTTTATTTTTAATTATTTTCAGCTATTGTGGTATAGTAATTTTATTCTAGGTATAAATAATTAATAATGTACACAATATATTGTAAAACATTTTAAAAGAGTAACGATGGAGTTTTTTGCCCATTTACCTCCATACGAAACCACCTTTTGAACAAAAGTGCCTTTTATATGCCTTAGCTCGAAAATTGGTACTTATAAATAAACTGAGTCAAGTTATAAAATTCCACCCCTGTGGGGGTGAAAAGCGGGGATAGGTACAGTTTATTTGAAAAATCTGATTCCTTTGTTCTATAAACTTAAAGATTGGCCCGAATACTTATTTATCTAAATTAATTATAAAGATCATACCAACATACATTTTCGAAACTTTTAGAGGAAAGTACGAATTTCACGCGGACGAAGTCGCGGGCAGAAGCTAGTTTAAAATAAATTATTTGAGTTTGACTTTGAGTGAGTAGAGCAGCAAGTTAGTAAGGATCTTAACACTAATATTACTACACATCTAGCCAAATATTCTATTCTTAATATGACTGACTATGATCCTTGGGAAGGTCAAAATTAAAAAAAAAAAACGTTCAGAGGAAACGTGACAAAAATATCACCACATTGACACAACTGCTACATAGTCTATGCCCCAAAAAATTAAGGAGTCTTGTAGCGACAACAAATTACAGCTTTTTCGTTTATCTACACAGAAGCTGCTTTCTCTTTGACTATATATTGATGACAAATTGGTGATATTGTGTGGCATGACGTCAGAGTTTAGTGATTTATCACTCGAGCCGATGAGCACTTAGAACGATGGCGAGCTTGAGACAGTTTGTGATAAGGAGGTAGATATGACGTAAATTGAAGGCCGTTTTGAAATAGACGGTTATGAGTTATGGGGATGGTAATAGCTATAAAATATCTCTTACACTTTAATACTCTAAATGAGAAGGTTTAGAGTATTAACCCTTCGTACGACGTGGCCCGGATCCACGCGAAACACAATGGCTTTTTAATTGTTTTTGTAATTACGGTATTCAAACCGGTTAAAAAGTAAGAGATATTTTAAAGATTTTTTAGTCAAGTACGTAAGGATCGTAGTAGGTTGCAATCGGTAGTTTCTGCCTATCTCTATGTTTGTGTACTTTTTTTATTTTTACATACCTGCTTACACATAAGAGGATGGGCTAAGAAGATGCAGATGATTTTCAGAATTGAAATGATAAATGATTTATTTTCTGTAAGTAGGTTTGTATGTACAAACACTTTTACACGTCAATCATATTTTTTTTAAGCTAAATGAGGTCGGCGTTTCCTATCTGACTACTATGAGAAGAAAGGCCGAAACAAACTCAGAGGTCACAGTCTCTTTTAAAGTCCAGACAAAATCTTGGTCAGATCATGTGAAGACCATGTAGATTGGTGTCTGAAATAGTCTTTTGAGGAAAGAACCACACGGATTGAGCGGATCTGTCCAGTCAGTCAGTGCACGCATTTGTCAAAAATCGTGCAGCTCAACTCAGAACTTGAGGAGCTCAACGATTCGACGAACAATACCAAAGAAAGGAAAATAATAATTGCATGAAACTCCTGTGTACGCACGACGAAACATACAGAACATAATATATAAGCATATTATATAATGCAAGGTCAGCTAAAACTGAAAATGTATAGCTTGATATGTCGCCGTGTGTACTCAGAAACAAAAGTCGATTTAGTTTTCTAAACCTTCCTAACTGAGCAAATGGTTTTGTTAAACTAATAACATTTTAAGAATATTAACTTTTAGCTATTATATGTAATGATGATAAAAAGCATATTATCGAATCATTTTGACTCAATTTAAATGATATGTCAAAGTAGCAGTGTTATTCTAATTTCTTGCTGACTTTATGTATAACAAAAAAAAAATATTTGAAGATTAAATTCCAGATGATAATCACGATTATTGCGCGATCACCATAAAAAAGACCCCTGTATAATTAATATCAGTATCATCTAACGCCAATTACAAATACCAACATACAGAACCGCGACGAAGTCATAAAACCTCGTTACAGTTTTTACAACACACCGTGGAACCCTAAATTTGATTTACGATACATACGTATTACATTTGGCTCTTAATGATACTGATTGCGTTAGGATTATTTATCTTTACGACTTACCAGTCAGCGGGTAGGTAGGCATGTTACAAGGAATTTTATGGGGCCATGAATTATGGTTTTTGGTGTATGGCTTATTGGCGAAATGGTGTCAGCTTTACTAATTTTTGAACTGGTGTTGATGGCTTATCATTGAGGTCGGATTTTATGGGAATTTGGTGTCTAATCAAAAATAAAATTTATGTTAGGTAGTAAAATTTTGAGCAGTGTTAGCCTAGTGGTAACGGCCACGACGTACGAGTTGTATTGTAGGTCGCGGGTTTGAAGTCAAGCAGGCACTTTACTTTGTGTAAATTATTTCATCACCACTGCTCTCAAAACGGTGAAGGAAAACTTTGTGATGAAACCGGAATTCGAAGACATATTATGACATCCACCAACCCGCACTAGACGTGGCGGATAAGGCCCACTTCATCTCACATAAAGAAGAGGTGTGCCAGTATTGGGAACATTATAGGCTGATTATGCTAATAAAAATTATCTGTAATTTCTTTTTGCATGATAACGTGTAGACCTGCTATCGTAAATGTGGTCATCTTCAATCAATCAGGTGAATATGCATTTGTTTTTAGCAGTTGATGTTACTCAATTTTCACATATTCTAAACATAAAGCTTCCTAGATTTTATTTAGTAGGTACTAGCTGCGCCCTGCGGTTTCACCCGCATAAGTGTCGATCCCGTGGGAATATCGGGATAAAAACTATCCTATGTCCTTCCCCGGGACTCAAACTATCTCTATCATCTAAATCGGTTCAGTGGTTTAGGCGTGAAAAGGTAACATACAGACAGACAGACAGAGTTACTTTCGAATTTATAATATTAGTATGGATTTCATAACTTTGACATCTTTTACAGAAAAGTAAGATATGTAACTTTGAAGAAAAGTAATCACAATTAAACATCATTCGATTTAGATATTACAAGTAAAATAAAAACATTGTCGATTCAATAAAAATAAAATAAATAAACGACAATAATAATTTAAACATAAGTCAAATAATAATCAAACAGAAACAATTAACTAAAAGATATATAAAAGTCATAAAAAAATAAGGCACATAATTATCACCATGTCGAAATTCTCACATCCCGATAACTAAAGGTCAACGCGATTCTCAAATCTGGTGATCGTGGTGATATTTCCCATAATTTTGTTTAGTAGGTATATCTGTGATTGAAATCTTTTAATCTTTTATTTCATTTTTTAATCTTTTATTTCATTTCATCACCATTTATCTCGCTCACTACGTATTTTACTTTAACTACAAGAATTTAACTGCCTTTAAATCATTTATCAAAATAAACCGGTTTTAAAATCGGCCCGCGGTGACTTTTAGCGGTAAACTAATCTGTTATCATAGGCGCCATAATTATCAATCGGCGGTGAAAGGCGAGGTGTCGAGGAGACCAGCTCTGACCTATCACGATGCTTATATCTGAAGGTGGATTTAGAAGTCCTTTGTGTAGGTACTTGACTATTTTTGATATGGGTTTTATCTGGGAGGAGATCTGGGCAAAAATTGTGTTATAATTAGGCAGATGATGAGTATTTTGTGAATGAGATCATTTTAAATCGCCACCAATAGGTTGATCACTAGTTGCTAGTTACTTTATTTCCTACTAACAGCGCCCCGCGGTTTCACCCGCATAAGTTTCCCGTGGGAATATTGGGATTAAAACTATCCTATGTCCTTTCCCAGGACTCAAACTATCTCTACAGCAAATTTCATCTAAATCGGTTCAGCGGTATAAGCGTGAAGAGGTAACAGACAGACAGATAGACAGAGTTACTTTCGAATTCATAATATTACATTTCACTATATTATACTATATTACATTTCAGTACTTTGGCCTACTAACCTAAGTAGGCCAATGTATCACTGATTTAAAGTATGATTTGGTTAATTAAAAATTGGGTTCCTTTCCTATTTAAGTAGAGCACTTTGCACTGTTATAGACTAGTATTTTAAAGCAATGACAAGTTTTTCTTAATCGCTAG
This sequence comes from Amphipoea oculea, assembly GCA_945859645.1. Taxonomy (NCBI): domain Eukaryota; kingdom Metazoa; phylum Arthropoda; class Insecta; order Lepidoptera; family Noctuidae; genus Amphipoea; species Amphipoea oculea. The sequence goes on along the minus strand of OX243878.1, from coordinate 1,331,708 downwards.
ACACTATCTACCTAAGTCATACACAACTAAGCCATATCAAAATTAATACTTCTAAGCTCGTTCACCTCTCTGACCCATCATCATCATCAGCCTACAGCAGTCCAATGCTGGACATAAGCCTCTCCAATTGCACACCATTTAGCTCGATTCTCGGCAACTCTCATCCAGCTGCTACCAGCCACCCTGCGAAGATCTTCGCTCCACCTAGCCTAAGGGCGTCCTACCTTACGTTTACCTATTCGCGGTCTCCACTTAAGAACTCGTCCAACGTTCATCGGTTCTACGGCTAATATGGCCGGCTCATTGCTACTTCAGCTTGCTTATTCTGTGAGCTATGTCGACCCATTTGAATCTAAATCAATCGCGTTACCCTTATCGCATCTTCATAGCATTATTTCAAACCACGGTTTGTATCGACGGTATCACTAGACCCACTGCATCAGATGGGAATAGAATCTGTGCGATGTCGCAATCCCACCCGCCGAGTGCCGTCCTGTTTGCGTTTACAATATTAAAATCTATTCATACTTGATCGGTACTGGTATTGATACTGTGGTCTAGATAACGTTTGATTTAGAACATGGTTTTTGTCGATTTTGTGTGTGTATGTAAGGAAGTAAACATTGATACCGTTTATGATGATACTAGCTGCGCCCCGCGGTTTCACCCGCGTAATTGTCGATCCCGTGGGAATATCGGGATAAAAAGTAGCCTATGTCCTTTCCCGGGACTCAAACTATCTCTATACCAAATTTTATCTAAATCGGTTCAGCGGTTTGAGCGTGAAGAAGTAACAAACATATAAACACACACACACACACATACTCACAAACTTTCGCATTTATAATATTAGTGTGATTATATTAAGAATATTGGTCTTAATATAATCAAACATTTTTTAAGCTATTGCATAGCTTTTATCGCGGGCTTCGAGAGCGGCGACCGAATCAAGAAATTCCGTAACGAAAATAAACCTTACACCCCCCCCACTCCGACCGGCACAGCTGTGCGGCGTTGAAATCCGTGCATCGTCTAACGTTGGTTCAGTTCGGCAGACTTCGGCACGGTGTTTGTGTGCGTGCGACTAGACGTATGCGTGTAGACTGTACGAAGCTCGCACGGATCGAGACGAACTTCGTAACTTGAACTAATATCAAAGAAAAAACTTGAATTAATATCAAAGAAAAAAAAATTGCATAAATATTATAATTGCATAAGTTGATTAAAAAACCTAAGCAATAGCTTTACCGCGGGCAGTCCCCGAGTGCCACACGTATTTTTTTTTAGTTTGAAAATTATCAAATAACTTCTCCCGCTCTGGGCGGAGCGAGAGGGCGTGTCAGACTTTTACTGACTAAAACCCACCCGTGTTCCTTCAGTTGCCTGTGCCAGGGGCCACGATATCTCTTTCGAACAACCCGCAACCCTGGCAGAATAAGTCATACTTTGGAGACAATCTGATGAAGAACTTGAAGATCCTATAGAAATGTAAGCTGATAAGATTAGAAAGCAATTTTTGTACGAATCACGTCTTATTTAACGTAATTATTATTTACGTCTCTCCCTAGTGGTTGCCTCTGCTTCATCATCATCATTTTAGCCCGCAATCACCCGCTTCTGGGTATAGGACATAGGTCTCCTCTTTTTTCAGTCATACTTTCCACTCTCGGTCTCTGGTTGACCCTATCTTTGAAGATTTATACAGTGCAGCTTCACCAATACCAAATGATGACTGACCTAATTCTTTGATTTTACCAAAGCCATTACATTTTGTGTGTATGAAAATTTTATACATACAAAAAATTGGCCTTAAAAGAAACCAAAGCCTTGTCCATAAAACCCTACATCCACGATCACATGAGTGAATAGAACCGATTACACGCGTCCGCCTCGAAGTCAAAGTAAGTTACACAAGTTGAGGCGTTCGCTCACTGTGTGGAAACTTTTGACTCAAGACTTGCACCGTGAGTTCGGGCTCTTAGTTTTTGTGATCTCTTCACTTATGTAGTTGTCCGGGATTTTTTCTTTAGTGCCAAATTAGGTTTGTGTTGTAACAGTTTGTGTAGTTGTTGAACAACAAGAAATACTGTTTTTCAAATCTTTCCTGTTTATTGTTTATGAACTCATTTACTGCCTTCGGAACAGAAAACTTTTGCCCTCTTGATCTCTTCTAAAATCTTTTATTTTGCTCTATTTCTGACAGATTTTCCAAGTCGGTATGTAAGGCCAGTTTGTCCTTGGACTGATTTGGACCGGTAATTTCTAGACTTATATCAGGTAATCGGAAATTTCATTTAACATTATTTTTTCTCTTTCTTCTCAAAATCAATCACTACAGATTTTAAAAAGTTTGATAAAAAGTCTACCAATTCAATGACCCACGTAGGTAACCTTTAACAAAGAGTGGAATTCAGGTCAAATCAAGACTCCCAGATCAAAGCGAATATATCACAACCGTAAAATGGAATCGCCCGGGGCCAGTGCCATACGCCGCGTATGTCCGAACTACGGACAATAATTGGTAACTCTTGTATTCCGCGGGGCCCCGGGTCCTGCCCTACCTGTTGTGGTTACGGATTCATAATTGGAAATGCTGTTGATCTCTAATGTTGTGCGATATTTTCTATTTGGAATGGTTTGGCGCCATATTGGTTTCATGCACGGTTGCTAATGACTGCTGGGTTTGTTTATTTGGATAGGGTTTACAGAAATCTGTTGATAGTTTTAAAACCTTAAGTGTTTGACTAAGCGATAATTTTAGTTTAGATGTTACCTTCCTAGTAGTAAGTAGTTCACTGTATCTATGCACGAAACTCTCCAATAGATAATTTCTTCATGGACTAAGATTTATTTAAAGAATCATGCAGATTTGCCGATTGGAGAATTACTATTGCATTATTTTACTTACTTGTGAAATTCCCCCTCTTGCAAAGTTCTTCCTCATAGCTTTTCAACACTTGGGATCTCCGGTGATAAGCATTTGGATCCCGAAAAGACAAACAAATTGTCATGAATAAGTGACTAAAGGTTGATTAGCTAAATATTGAAAGTTTTACCTACAAACGGGGTAAATAGGGATGCAGGGGTGAATTGGGACGAAACTTTAAAATGGATTTTAGCGTTGAAATAATATAGTTTTTTGCAGACAAGGGCACTTATTCGGTAATTATCATGCAGTAAACACATTAGTCCTTTTTGGCAACAAAATATATTATTTCAATGTTGAAATCGCTTTTAAAGTTTCGTCCCGATTCGCTCCTGCATCCCTATTCGCCCCGTTTGACGGCACATCATCTCCAGTATCAATTTTCTTAGTTCTTTTAATCAATTAGTTGATACTTTCCATCTTCCCGTCTTCCACCATTACCCTATACATCTACTCCAGACATCGCTTGTCGAAGTAACTTGAGATATTGCGCTATGTTCGCAGTGGGAACAGCAGACTTGGTGTTGGAACAGGAAGCAATCTTTCATAGTCGATGTGCTCAGGAAATTGGTAGCTTGACAACAAATCGAGCGGGATGTTTGAATTGTGTTTAGAACTTCAGCCAGTCTGTGGCTTTTGTTTAACTGTTTTCAAAAGTGTCGGGGTTGTAATTGAAGAGGAAATTTAGATAGATCTGTTGGCTGGCAGAGTTTTGCAGTACAGGTGCTAGCGTAAAGATGTCCAAGACAAGATGGTACAGGTATCTTGCAAGAACAGATTGGTAAGCAAAAGGTTGGACTAACAAATTACAGTGCTTGCGATCCAGGGCTAATGGTCCACCCACTGGTCGTTTGTTTTGTCCTGCAGATCGGCCCGCCATCTTCAACAGAGTGCGGACAGGCCTTTGCTTAGTAGTGGGATGATTTTGGTAACCAACTACAATCTACAGTTCATGTACATATTTGTTGTTAGAAAAGAAACAAATCATAGTTAGGACATTAATTCTACATTAACCGGTCAAGCGTCGCGGTTCGCCAATCGGCGACGAAACAATAGAAAATCAATTGTATCTCATTAGCGGCGCTTGACAAATTAAGTCAATAAAAAGCATTATTTACATTTACAATATTCGGATCTGCTAGACTGACGATTTCACTTGTGGGATCAAACATCTTAGTAGTTTGATAGATCGTGACAGTTGAACCATTACAATATGAGTTAGAGGTCAATTGTTATCAATCGTTGTGCCAGAATAGCTTTTAGGTGTATAACTGTATATGACCCAAACCGTTGGCACCAAGAGGTCAACGGCATTCAAAATAACCAAAACCTTCAACCCATAAGGAAGTACACATAATCTTATGCACAGCCAATATTTCGCCAACAAAAGCCCATCTTCACATATTAAAACGTAATTGAATGCCCATTTATCACCAAACCCTTGCAACCATCAATCTTTCTCCTCTTAAAAGTCGAAAAATTTCAACTCAATTTCAAAACCCGACGTCTAAATAAGTCTGAAGAACAGTTACCATAGTCCCCATGCCCTTTACGACGACGAGATGAAAACAGAATTAAAAACAGCCCACCCAAGCTTAAATCACCTTTATTTTGTTCTTGATAGAGTTGAGGCCGATCGCAAATATTGGAGGTAAGTTTGTAACAGGTCGTACAAGAGTTGTCCTACTACCGAACTACGCATTCAATAGTGTATATATGTATGTATATTATATGTTGAGGTTTATTTAATTTTGCGCTTTGTTTTGTATGTAAATTATATGTAGTTATGAGCATGTAAGTATGTACTATTGTATGTAAGTGATAATTTAACATTTGATTATGATTTAAGATATAAGACCGATGAGTGAAGCAGCATCATCGTATAGTTTTTTAGCACAGTATAAAATGTTCGTTTATCAGTCTTAAGATGTTTTCTACTAAAAGAACCTCCACTTAGGGAAACTTCTTTGTTTTGAGCATATTAAAATTAGTTGCTTAGTTTTGACCTGACTTTTTTTTTTAATCTTATCTCAATATTTTATCTTACAACATTAGCTATTCCTCATTTTAACTCACTGTTGCATGGTCTCCAATACCCCAGGGATGAGTACTAAACTTTCATCTGTCAAAAATAAGTTGTTGTCAAAGATTAGTTTATGCTCAGTCTGATATATTTCCACCAGCACATAATTATTATAAGAAGGCCTGTTCGCAGACCTAATGCAAATCTGACCTATTCATATTTATATTCATTAAAACAGCTATACAAACCAAGGCACTGGCAAAATTTTGCATAATCATAAACATAATTTAATAGCCCTATATATTCTTGTAGATTTATAACTTCATTTAAATTATTTCTTTGAGAAATACTTGTTTTCTATAGTCACATTCATGATCTCGTCTTGTGTATGTTCAGTCTCAAGATACAGACCCCGTCATAAATACCCTGAATAGGTACATATTCTTTTTCCACAACAACTTGAAGCTCAAACGTAATAAAACGAAAATCGTTTTCAATATGGAAAGTGTCATAATTATGAGTTATGATGATGAATGTGACAAACTGCAATGAGTAGGTAGCCCAAGTATTTTAAAAGGTGATCTGTGATAGTATCAAACAGTCATATAAATGACCGAAGAAGACATGAATGGTATATCAACAAAGAACTAATATACAGTTACTGCAGAATTTCTTTTGAATCTACTTATTCAATATACATAAAATTTATAAGCGTCAACTACTTCACTCATGTTCAATTCTTGACTGTGACCTCTTCTACAGTAGACAAAGAATCGACTGAAGAACATATTGACACAATATATGCTAATATTTGTAGTAGTTGCATCGGTGATCGCATATAACTTAACATTATTAGCAGACAAGGGAATGCTGAAGAAGGTTCTGCTTGTGTTACTAGAGATAATAATCAAGATATTATTAAACTTAGAAGTAGTAATATCAGACGAAGTTTAAGTCATACATGCATTGCATGTAGGTATCTAGTTCAAATCTCTCCATAACAACCAAACCTTGAATCTTACGTCAGAGCTCAAGAAAATGTCGAAAACGCCCACAAATCCTACCAAACAGGTATATACGAATGTTTGTAAACCAGGAATAGAACCCAAAACCTTGGTCACGACGCTTATCCAATAAACCATCGCGCTCTCTCGGGCACTGCCGTGTGCTAATAAAAACCAGTTTGGGAGCTCTTTATAGTGCACGACTTGGTGAAAGAAATGTGGTTCAGTTTTTTGTTGGTGATCAAGTCGTGACGTTTATAGGTGGGTAATAAATTGGGGGAATTAAAGTTAGAAGATCGTCGAATGTGAGTTACAACAATATTGATGAAGAAGTTTTTGTGATTTTAAACTTGTCCTAGAAAACGTCCGGTGATATCGAGTCAGACCCAGGAGAAAATGGCGGGACGAACTTAGCGCCTACAGACATGATTGGTCCACACTAATTTAAGACAGAGAGGAGTGAAAAGGAGAAAGGGAGGCCTTTGCACTGCAGTGGGACAACGTAGGCTTAAAATAAAATAAACCAAAAGGTTCTCGGAATACATCTCCATAATCGGACCCGTAAAAAAATCATACAGTTATTTATATCGAAACGTTAGACAAGCAAACAGATAAGAGAAGGGAATCAGTACAAAAAAATTAAACCTCCGAAAAAACTGAAAAGCAAAAAATAAAAACCTTTTTTATTTTACCTTAATAAATAATTTCTTAAACTAATGCAAGTATACCTAACTAATTTTGAGTCGGCGCCAAACAAGCAACTTAATATCGTTGCGAGTGGTCGTGCGGAGAGCGCATTTTTTGTTTGGAATGGTAATATTAGGTCCTTACATATGAAATTGGCGTTTTTCGTACTGGCCACTTTAATCACGAATTTCTCCTCTTTGGTAAGGAATTCCAAATTCAAATTTGTACAGCTATTTACTCATATATTTGTGCTTCGATGACCGTCATTCATTTGTTTTTTTTCTTCTGTTTTTTCTGTTTGCGTCACTCATTTTACAAAATGGAAAATTTAAAATATCTCATTATTTACGAGTACGAGTTCCGCCGTGGCACTAGTGCTGCGGAAACGACTCGAAGGGTGAATGATGTGTATGGCGGTCATGTTGCAAAAGAAAACACAGTTCGTTTTTGGTTCCAACGTTTTCGTTCTGGAAATTTCGACCTGCAGAACAAGCCCCGTGGACGGCCTGAGACCCAAGTTGATAATGGAGAATTGAAGGCTATTGTGGAAGCGGACCCATCGCAAACCACGTCCGAGTTAGCTGCAGGCTTCGATGTTAGTGATAAAACTGTTTTAATTCACTTGAAGCAAATTGGGAAGATTAAAAAGCTTGAAAGCACGACAACGCCAGACCACACACTGCGCAACAGACGGCTACCAAATTAGAAGAGCTTGAATTGGAATGTCTTAGACATCCTCCGTACTCCCCGGACCTTGCTCCAACAGATTACCATTTTTTTCGCAATTTGGATAACTTTTTGCAAGGGAAAAAATTCAACTCCGATGGGGCAGTCCAAATCGCCTTCAAAGATTTTATTGATTCCCGTCCGACTGGTTTTTTTAGTAAAGGGATCAATGAACTACCTATAAGATGGCAAAAGTGCATTGAAAACAATGGTTCATACTTTGATTAATTAAATATATTATATTAAAAAATATTCGACTTTTTGTTCCTTCCATACAAAACGCCAATTTCATATGTAAGGACCATATTTAGCGCTGGAGATTTCACGTTGCATTATTAATTTGATTTGGCTATTTCTATAAATTTAAGGTAATTTAGTGATCTTTGTTCATTGATTGTTTGGCGCCGACTCAAAGTTTTTTAGGTATACTTGCATTAGTTTAAGAACTTATTTATTAAGGTAAAATAAAAAAGGTTTTTATTATTTGCTTTTCAGTTTTTTCGGAGGTTTAATTTTTTGTTAAAAAGTTTTTATTTTATAATTTTTTGAGGCTATAATTTACTTATTACTGCATGCTTAATTTTTGATTACTTTTAAAATGGCTACCTACCTTAGTTTAGATATTAACTGTTATATAATCCCACTTTAACTAATATTTTTTGTATAGTAAAATACTTAAAAAAACAGGCTATATATACCAACATAGATAGGCCTTTAATTTTAATTGTAATACACAGCTCAGCATTAAAATCTGTGAATGAACAACAAATCACCCCTATTTTCCCACCTTTAGAGTAGGATTTTTTTTTCCAAATTTACATGGGACCAACTTCGAGGTATGTTCTATCCATTAAAAAAAGAATTATCAAAATCGGAGTAATCTGTAAAAAGTTATCCGTGGTCATACATTACAATCAGTGAGTGAACTATCAATCATCCCCTGTTTTCCTACCCTTAGGGTTGGATTTTTTTTTCCAAATTTATATGGGACCACCTTCGGGGTATATCCTTTCTAATGAAAAAAGAATTATCAAAATCGGACTGCTCTGTAAAAAGTTATGCGTGATCATACATAAAAAAAAAAAAAAAAATATACGCGTCGAATTGATAACCTCCTCCGTTTTTTCGTCGGTTAAAAATATGATTTTTTAGAACAAGTGGATTCCTCGGATGTTATTAGCGAGCGGTGTACTCAGAGGTCTGCTTTTTCGGACACTGAATTCCCTTAAGAATGATTTCTAGAAGAAAATAACGGGAGATAGAACTCATTAGATAGACTGCAAAACATAGACACCAGAAAATATATGCAGTAAAACTTACGATGAGAATTTTATTTATGTCTCTGTTAGAGCTGCATCTATAGCTAGATCAAAACTGGATTGATTTGATAAAACAAAGGATTCACGCTGTAGCAATTCGGATTTAAGTGAAGCAGAGAGTCGTCCCGTCACCGCATCGTCAACTGTAACGCAACCTCAACTCGATCACTACTGCGCTACGCAAAACGTGTTTCTAATACGATTCCGACTATAATTTATGTATATTGCTTTTTGTTTCTGGTCACTCGATATGTTAGGCGATTAAATCTCGACGATTTCGAGACGTGGCGCCTCGGAAATTTGGGTCTCAGAATTATGAGTACTTCGGTGTGTTCTTCATAAAAATTTAGTGTCGTGTGGTGTCCTACTTGGTTTGGTAGATAGTTATTGTGGGTGATTTCTTCAACGTTGATGTAGGGCCCGTATTAGAGACAGTTGTGTTCATTTCAAAGGTACTATAATTATTGTTTTTATAAATGATTTTATATTTCTGCAAGTAGGTTGTAAACACTTACACATCAACCATATTTTTAAAATTAGATGAAGTCGGCGTTTCATATCTGACTACTCTGAAAAGAAAGGCTGAAACAAACTCAGAGGTCAGGTCTCTTTTAAAGTCCAGACATAATCCTGGTCAGATCATATGAAGACCATGTAGATATTATGTCTTATGGAAAATTATATTATCATGCTCGCACAAGAATCATCGCTTCGCTTCGTTTCTGATACTTTAGTCGAATGTCGAAATTGTGGTTATTATTAACTAGCTGCGCGCCGCGGTTTCACCTGCGTAAATGTCGATCTCGTGGGCATATCAGGATGAAAAGTAGCCTATATGTTAATCTAGGGTGTCAGCTACCTCTATACAAAATTTTATCAGAATTGGTCCAGCCGTTTGTGCGTGAAGAAGTAACAAACATAATATAAACAACCATACATACCCCCTCACAAACTTTCGCCTTTATAATATTAGTGTGATACAGCTGCTTTTTCAGACTTGTTTTCATTACAAAGCAAGATCACTCTAAAGAAGGCATCACAACAGTCTTATGTATGATGTGCGCTAGATTAATCTGCACGATGCTGAGCTTACGTAGTCACTGCAATGTAATCCGCAGCCTGTGAAGTCAGCCTCGTTCCTATCCTAGCTGACTAGTTAATCTTTGACGATCTATTAAGTACCTACAGCATGTGCCGACAAGACAGAAAATCCCTTACATGCTATCCTTATGCTTGACAGAATTTCATTCTAAACAAGGAAAAAGGGGCTTGTGGCTAAGTAATAACAGCCGCACGGGTCGATCGACGGGTGACCATTTTTACATACTAAGACCCCTCCGTGCCACTGAAAAGACATTAAGCCGTTGGTCCGGGCTGTCATTCGTAGATCTTTGACAGTCGCTCTGGATCGTCAGAGGCCTGAAAATTTGACAACCAGTCTTAACAAGGGGTATCGTATTAAGCCATACGCGCCATATGCATTAGGGTTATCGTAGGAAGCCCACTTGCTGTAATCGATGTGGTACTGCACTGGCGGGACCAAATATTTTGCTGCGTCCTGCAACACCTTCGACGCAGCTGTACGTATCCCGTCTGCATCACCCCACGGTGGCTGAAGACATCGTGGAATACATCAGAAGCAAGACCAAGTGGACCTTGAGAGTAGAGAAGTTGGAATCACGCCACAACATAAACTTCAAATCGTTTGTGGTGAGGGTTCCAACTCAGTACCTGGAAACCTTCATGAAGGAAGAGTTTTGGCCGAAAAGTGTAGCGTACCGACGTTTTCGTGGAAGGTTACGCGACACCACGCAGCGCAACACGACGCCGACACTTCGTGCACAATAGTTAGTTTTTATAACTAAAATATGTGTTTAGCTTAAGGTACTTATCTATGGGCCTACGTCGCCTGAAATAAATGGATTATTATAATTACTCAGTAACTCGATGTGAAAGTCAGATAGGCAGATGATGACAAGGAAAAAGCTCAACAGACAAACCAAAACACGTGTTCACACAATAGATCTCCTATCTTTACAAGAAAACGGTATCGGTGACTACTTCATATAATCCATAAACGCTTGCAGAACCCCTTATGCGAATTCAAAACTCAAAGGCAGAGCTTGTTATGCCAATAAACCGGGCAATTTCGAGCCAGATAAGTGGCAAAAGTCACATAACACCTCGTGAGCAGCCGATAGCATATCTAAATAGCTTTGATTAGCCGTTAAAAGATAATATCTATTGGCTATAACTTAATTAAGGACGTTATCTAGAGATTATTGGGTGATGCGTAGGGATGTGCGTAGGTGTGGTTATTCGATGTTTTGAATCGATTTTTATGAATAGATTTTTAAACAATCTTCATAAAATCACGCCTTGTTCCCGTGAAGTGATGGGTAGAGGTGTAGCTATACCTAGTATAAAACACTCATATACACCCAAATTGTCCCTGTTGTGTTTAAGTTCCATGTAATAAGGGGCGATCCTATTGCCATCAACCAATCACAAAATCAGACTCCGAGCTGATATTGAGAAATTCCAGATAGAAAAACCAATAACGTAGTGCCTGACTTGGGAATCGAACCCAGGACCTAGGGACCAGGACTAGTGGTTGCAAGCGCTACTGCTGAACATAAGTATGATAGTGTTAATTAATCAATTAAATAGTGGATTTAAATTAAATTAAATTTCCAGAGGCTAAGCATTGCCATACAACGTGGTAATGCCGCCAGTCTCTTGGGTACATTACCAGTCGACAGCGATGCGGATGAATTTTTCGACGCTATATTTTAGTTTGTGTATAGTTTTAGTTAAGTTAGGACTTCATTTTGTTATTTTTATTAATTAATTTGGTATTAGTTATTATTTTCTTAGGTACTTATTATTTTAATAAATTAAATTAGTTTATGTGATAAATTGGGAAATAGGTTGTATGCCAACTTCATGAAAATTCATATAAGCACTTGCAAACACTAAAAGGTTCAGTAATGCTATTTAGAAGCACCATGACCCAAAAACATATTAAAAGTATCATAATCTAAGTTGTACGGTATAATAAACAGTTTCCGATATTTATGCGAAATATACACCGATCATTAATTTCGAGCAATTATGGACAGTCGCTTGATTTTATCAATACGCTTAAATATTATATACTTATTCATTAACTCACCGCAAATTGAGCAAGATGCCAAAAATAACCTACCTACTTCAAGTTACGAAACCTTCATAGAAATGTTGTGGTTCTATGTGTTTAGGGACAAATCTTTCACAATTTTTACACGTAAGGTAAAACCAGTCTTAAAGGTAAATCAATCAACTCACCTATTGCAGTCCACTGCTGCACAAAGACCTCTCCCAGACTGCGCCACAACACCCTGTCCTCCGCCTTCCGAATCCAGTCTGTCCCAGCCACCTTCTTTAGATCGTCCGTCCCACTACGCTTGCCAATATGCGATGCTACACCAGATGCTATACTCCAGTGATGTTTCAAAGGTGTTAAAGGTAACAGGGGCTAAGTCAGGGTCCGTTAGGTAGATAGATAAGCCACTTATTCAGTGCAAACAAGACATAGCACAACACACAAAAGCACAATTAGATGATAACAAATTACATGAATATCTATATACTTATTGTGATGTACTATTAAATGTAGACTCAACTCACTGGTAACACTGGAGCTGTCACTATTACTTTAGCCGTTGGCGCGACAGGACGTTCCCTTTGGGTGGTTGTGTACTTACTGATAATTCGGTTGTTTTATTCCTAACCCATAAGCTTCTAATGGTAGATTACAGTGAACACTACATTGGCGACGAGGATTAAGGTATGTCGTGCAGATATATGAAAAAAAAAATAATAACAACCTAATGGTTGCGATTTATACTGGCAAATTAACGAATGAGGTTTTATATAGTAAATAAAGTGTCCCTCCAAATAATGAGTGGTGAAATATAGCATTATTGAGTTTAAATTTGTAAACACGGAACGCACAAGTGTTATTTTCGGGAACATGCGAGCGTAGCGAGCTCGCGTCATGGAGTCGTAGCTGGTTCTAAATTTGCTTATATTTAAAAAAACGGTGCGTCCTATCCTCCTATCGTAAAAATAATGGAAAATTGGCGCGTAATTCTACTATTGAAAATCGTTATTTTGAAATTCGGAATAGTGACGATTTTTTTTTCGTAATTATGTAATGCACCCGTTATTTTTACTTAAATAATTAACTCAATCCAAGGTCGAAAACAAATTACTATGTTATTAACCGACTTCAAAAAGGAGGAGGTTATTTGTACAGCATTTAACAGCGTATAACCTCATTTGTTGATAGGTGCCAACCCAACTAAGCCATTAAATGTTTGGTTAACACAATTGCCTAAAATTAGGCAAATAAGATCGCGGACGTCGCGATACTGATAGATTATGTGGTATTATAATCGGTATCAAAACATTACGAAGTAATTTGAAAAGGTAAACTATTAAATTAATAGTGGGTACCTATAAGTGAACAATAACTCATACATTCTGTTTAATTTTACATGTCCTTTGTAAGGCTAATAATTTCAACAAGATTTGAAGTTTAATTAATCTACCCACAATGTCGTAATTATATTATACACTTAAGTACTTTAAACTTAAAAGAAAAAAAAAGTAAAACATACCATCGAACAATATTTCTTTGGTACGTTCGGTCTACCTTCCAAGTATTACTTCATATTTTATGATGACCAAATTAAATACAGACAATTGTTTTACTATAATTACACTATATTATATATGAATGAATAATAATATATTTTTGATAGTAACTATAGCCCAGTTGTTCTGTTTGAAACTGACAAAGTATTTTAATTTTAATCTCTTTCGTTCCATTTTGGTCATAACAAATGAGTTGTTGTTAAAGTGGTAATTCAGTTATCTCTGAAAGGTACCAGATAAATGGATAAACTTTACATATCCTTGTTGTTGTTAAAGTGGTAATTCAGTTATCTCTGAAAGGTACCAGATAAATGGATAAACTTGTATATATCCTTGTTGTTGTTAAAGTGGTAATTCAGTTATCTCTGAAAGGTACCAGATAAATGGATAAACTTGTATATATCCTTGTTGTTGTTAAAGTGGTAATTCAGTTATCTCTGAAAGGTACCAGATAAATGGATAAACTTGTATATATCCTTGTATATATAAGTACCAGTTTTAACAAAAGTTCCACTTCGATAAAATCGAAGTAAAGTAACTAGTGTCATAAAATCTGCAAAGGTTAATGATTGAACTAATTTTAGTAAAATCAAATGCATTTTGCACTGGCAATTGCAATCAACAAAAGAATTCATAGAATCCATTACAGCTTGCCACAACACGAAATTCTTGATTACAGATGAAGTGTACAGCAGCTTGACTAAACTTAAGAAATAATATTAAAAAAAAAAAAAAAAAAAATTCGTGAAAAAAAAAAGTCGTAGCAGAAGCAAACTTCCAAAGATCTGCAGAACGGCATTCGAACAAGTTCAACGATAGCCAGAGCACAAGTGAAACAAGTTCCAACCTTGAAAACGGAAACAATGTTATAATATTTGATATATTCGATAAATTATTGAATCTAATTCAAGTAAGCAGGCTTTAAAAACAGTGCCAGTTAACGCTTACCAATACAAATGTTCCATTGTTGTGTAGTTGGTCGATTGTAATAAAAATACCTGCATAATGTTCTACTAATACCGCACACTCAGAGTAAGCGATCGTAAACCAGTTGATGAATGGATTTACCATTTATGAGTAAATGGTAAATACAAACTGTTTATGTAAAATAATTTCATAGTATGTATGCTTCTTAAACTTATCAGTGCGACTTGACTTAATTATTCTGCTTATATATAATACAGCTTGTTTGGATTTTTCTACGGCTTTCTGCTATTATAAAGTTGAAAGACAAAAGAAATAAAATACATTTATTTAGCACAAAATAAAAGACACACAATACACCTGATACATACATAAGATAAAAACAAAAATAAAAAATAAAGGTCAAATAAACAGTATAAAGTCCGATGTTAAAAGGAAAAAAAAATAAGCTGGAAAGTGCGCCTCACGGTTGCGCTAAAAAGGCCCAGTTCAGCAAAAATGCCAGACAACTAGTGCCTGACGCTAGTTTTCAACTGGACCTGGTGTGTGAGGTGACGGATGTAAATCAGTTTTATACTGCAACGTCAAGTGTGTATGCATACTTAAATAAAAAATAAAATACGAATAGGTATAAATAGTATGATATTGAGCAACATTGCATTAAATAAACAAAAAATACTGATAAATAAATAAGTGAGATGGCCGCTTGATAGACCTTCGCAAATAAAGAAACTCTTCGAAACGAGTCAGAATTGAATGTGAATTACCAACTACACAACAACAAAAAATACTGCCCGTAGGCGTTAGCTAAGTCGGGAACGAATCACAGTGTATGCAATCAATGGGTGAAAACTCATCAAGTACATACATTGGTATAAAACTATACTAGTTATGCAATCAATGGGTAAAAACTCATCAAGTACATACATTGGTATAAAACTATACTAGTTGTGCAATCAATGGGTGAAAACTCATCGAGTGCATACATTGGTGTAACCGACCAGTATATGCAATGTAACAAAATAAATCAGGGTTAGTCCCGGTCCTATACTTTTAGTTTGCTTAGATGCAGAGTTACTTATAATACGCAAACACATACAAGTACATAATTATATTAATATCCAAAATAGTATCTAACAACGTGTGAAATGTGTGTGTGTACGGACTTGAAAACGAAATTAATTTCGTTCCGTTACTACTAATGTTATCGTTCAAAAAAATTGTAATGATACTAAAAATATAACGTTAAAAAATATATTATATATGTGTGTGTTGAGGCACAAATAGTCAGCAGTTAGTGCTGACATCAAGTGTGAACTATCAAAATGATGCCAAAAATATGCTAATATTTAGCAGCGTGATAAAATAAGGTTGCGTGATAAAACAAGTTCGCGTGATAAATCGTTCCAAGTCCCTGCCTAAAACACTGCAGATGAAGGCCAAATAAAATAATACCTCTAACGCCTCGCAAATATATTTATTATTCACAACAAAGTTTGCCAAGTTTAATGATGTTCAATAGGATACCACTATTGATAAAATGACCCTTTCAGTTAGTCAGCCTAATAGAAAGTCCCCATTCCTTTGGAACCAAAGCTAAATAAGAAATTAGGCGGACTTATACATAACTGAACCTGTAAATAAAAAACTCAAACTCAAACTCAAAAATCTTCTTGGATTTTATTATTGTTATTAGTTATTCAGAATAGATAACAGAGATCCATTGGGTTAGTAACAATAGTCTTAACCTATGTTAGTACTTAACTAATAATACTGACGATTTCTCCGATGGTACCGGTTTTAAAGCCTGATGATGACATTCGTACTTGTTGGAATAATTAGATATGCATACTGCCAATAAAGCATTATTACCTGAGATAATATCAATCAAAAGATCTCAGTGAGCTGATCATTTTCCGTTATGGTTATTGTCATGCTCACTCTGCGTTCGCATGACAATAGTAGATGACGTCTTAATTGTGTTGGATGTGATAAAAAGGACATGATGCCAGATGCTTAAAAAAAAAAAAAAAAAACAATATTATTAACATAGCTCGAAGGCAACATGTTTTACTAAAAAAAAATGTTTATCGAAAAGCTATTTATTTCCTGGGTTACTAGCTTTCATCATCAAGCATTAAACCACTTGACAAATACATCAAAGCAATTGAGACATGTAGACCACCGGAAACCATCGAATAAATTCAAAAAAAAAACACAAATCAAATCAAATTATTTATTTGCTAGAATGCAGGCAAATAAGGTCGTGAAGAATTAAAGTTGAGCCATACATTCTGCCTAAGATTCGACATGCAAAATTTAAATGAATGACTAACTAATAATAAATAAGAATATTTTAAACACAATTATCAGATAAAAATAAAATAACAGTTCAATACAATCAATAAATACATAATAGTCAAAATAAGACCAAAATGTCAAAATACACTTAAAATGTCAAAGTGCCATGTCCATAATAAACAATGACGGACTCTAGACGTTATATTTGACACGAAATCACGGTTTCGCACGCAAATCAAGTGCTGAATCCTTAGATTACAAACATATAATTAATCTGTCAAGCTCCGTTAATGAGACACAACTGATTTTCTATCGTTTCGTCGGCGATAGGCGACACGCGGAGCTTGACCGGTTAAAAAGTCATTTAACTCATTTAAGAAAACAGGTACCTATCAGAAGCAGCTCATGAAGGGCAACGCCAACAAAGCACTGTCAACATGAAGGATAGGTTACGCACTAAGGTCTGGTGGCCGAAAATAAACAATGACGGCGAAAGCTTTCCGTGATCATTAATAATGTTATTGTAATCGATCCAAAGAGATTGAAATCATGGAATCTACCTGTACGCAAGACACAAATGGATTAACAGATCTCAAAAATAGCTACGAAATTCAGAACTTAGTGACAACACAATTCAACAAAAAAATAAGGAAAAGGAAATAAAGAAGGAAGGAAAGGAAGGAAGGTAAATGGAAAGTTAAAGATAACGAAAATTCAGATATGGGAGTTTAGTATAAATGCTATTACTGTATTGTACTTAAAAGTGTAAATGTGAGGACTTGGTAGGCCTGGTAGACTTTAGATCGGTAGACATTTTATTTCATCAAGTACCTGGTACCTACTTGTTGATAGGCCTACGCTGTCCTCATACCTATTGTAATTTGAAAACATTGTAAAAGCCAATTATTTTCAAAAGATTAACCATGGAGTTTCTTGCCGGTTCTTCTCCATAGGAAACGACCATTTGGAACCGTGCACCTAGCTTCTGACGTTTCATAAGTTAATTAATTAACTTATATAAAAAGGAAGAGATGTGATGTACTATTAAATGTAGACTCAACTCACTGGTAACACTGGAGCTGTCACTATTACTTTAGCCGTTGGCGCGACAGGACGTTCCCTTTGGGTGGTTGTGTACTTACTGATAATTCGGTTGTTTTATTCCTAACCCATAAGCTTCTAATGGTAGATTACAGTGAACACTACACTTATAGTAATAATAAAGCTGAAAAGCTTGTTTGCTTGAGCGCGCTAATCTCAGGAACTGCTGGTCGGATTTAAAAAAATATTTTTGCTTTTGATAGCCCAATTCTTGAGGAAGGCTATAGGCTATTTAACATCAGTCTAGGACCCCAAAGAGCCGAGCAAAAAGAAGAATTCTGAAAGATAGCTAAGCGAAAAAAAAGTAATAGGGCAGGCAGACGATGTGCTGCGACAGGGTGGGTCGGAGGAACAAGAAATTTTACGCAGACGAAGTCGCGAGCAGAAGCTAGTATATGTATTATATTATATGTAAAAACAAGGTGCCAATATATAAAATATAAAAAAAATTAAACATAAGAAGTTAAGTGACACGTACTATGACATACTTACCTAGAACCAAAAAATCGAAGACATGTGACATCTACCAACCCGCAATGGGCCCACGTGGTGGATTACGGCCCACTCCCTTTCACAGAAAGGAGGCCAGTGTCCCAGCAGTGGGAACATTATAGGCTGATTATGTTATGTATGGTATACTTTAAAATAACGAATATACAAAGTGTGGTGTGCGTCTCAAAGTAGCACCAAATGGGGGTCCGTTAGTCCTTAGTTACCACAACCAATAACCCTATAAATCTGTCGAGAATCAAGAGCCATATCTCTTTAAGAAATAAAAAATATACGAGGTTTTAATACCGCACCTTCTATGAAAATCACTCTTTAAGTATTTAAAGCATCTGGTTACCACATAAAAAAAGCAATTGAAAACAATCTTAGTCACTTGCGGTCAGCCACCTCATTATATTAAACCTTTTTCTTCTCTCTAAAATAATCCTTTTTCAAATAATGAGTCAGTTTATTCAGTTATTTTTTATTCTTTGATCGATTTCCGAGTAGCCGATTATTCGGATTCCTAAGTAGTCGAATAATCACAAGTCACAACACTAGTGAGTCATCGGGCGTTCGGAATCGATCACCTTTTATGTTCGGCACTGCCCTATTTACGCAATAGTATTGTTTTTGCATTGCCAACTGAACTATGATTAAGTGAGTGCACACACTCTCGACAATGCGAATAGTCAGCGAATGGGAATTTAGACTTTGTATGGGCGTATGCTTTTGCCCAGCTGTGGACCAGTGATTAATGTGTTTAAGATGGCTTACAGTTACGCAATTCGATAAGGAATACTGTGCCTAAGGCTCCCAGCGTGTTAGGTTTTTATTAATCGGTGATTAAACTGGAGTCCTTCAAGTGGTTCCAAATTATCTCTCTGTCTAGTTTCAACAAAATAGTTTGGCAGTTTAGTCTTTAAAAACACTAAAGTAAACGAAAATGCAATTTAGAATTTATAAACGCCTGGTGTCTAAGAGAGATACGGCACTAATGACCAACCCTCTTTATTTAGAAAAAAAAACTTAGCAATAACAAGGCACTTACAATTTAATCCGTTGCCTACATCTCCAGACACTTCCATATCAATTCCTTGAACCACACACACACATTCACAAGACTACCTACAAACACAACACACACATAGACATCTGAAGAAACCGCGTTTACGAGTCGTCGGCAACACGATGTTTTTTGCATAATTTAATCAACTGGCAGCGATCAAACGTATGTGTTTACAGAAGGGGGTATATATCATATAAATCGACACATTACTCCTCCGCACTGGTGAGTAAAGGGAACTACAGACGGTTACTGGATACGCAGCGATTCTGGACAAAGATTTCGAATAAAAAATTCTCGAATTTTAGGGTCTAAACATTTCAGCTGCAACATCGCAGTTTGGATGCAGTTGACTTAACTGCTTGGAAACCTAATTATGTCAACTGCATCGAAACTGTGATGGCAATATCGCAGTTTGCATGGCATGCAGTTGCTGCCATTCAATTCAAATGCAGTCCGTCTGTTTAGACGCATATGTGTCATGAAAAGTGGCTTCAGGTTTTAATCTGTTAATTAAGGGCGTCAGAGGGCGTAGAGATTAGCATAAGAAAAGTGAGGCATATGGTCAGCAGTGGAAGAAGTCGCGCTGTAAATTTATGATGATGATGAATTAAGTCAGTAATCATAGATGAAAAAACTGGTCTTGCTGTTGCTAGGTCAACCAATACATTCAACATACATGCCTAGCCATCGCAATGCTTGCAAACAAAAAAGGTCTAGCACATTTATAACATGATATATCAAAACTTCACTTATTAATAGATCTAACTTACCTTTTTAATTTTTCAACTTCACCTTCATATTTATCCTTAACTAGCTGCGCCCCACAGTTTTACTCGTATAAGTCTCGATCCCATAGGAATATCGGGATAAAAAGTATCCCATGTCCTTATGCAAGTCATGTTGTATCCATGTGCTAAAGGAGAATGACAACCAATGGGCCCCTAGTTTTGGTGCCGTGTCAAGACTATTTACTTCTCAAAAATTAAGTCGTATTTTTACATGTTTATGTTTATTTTATCGACATTTATTTTACCCTAGCATTGGAAAACAAAATTAATATTTATTTTATTGAATTAATATCAGTTCCGCCATTAAAACTTAACCTGAATGTTGCCACACGACAGACTATACTACGTCTATTAAATAATTGTAATCGATTAAAAATATCGATATTTTACTAATCCTCCGACTAAAATGACCGGAGATAGGCTACAATAGCTTTTCTCCCGTCGTAATCTAGCTAACACTCTCATGTAACTGATTAGGCGCGAACTAGACGACAGGCGGGCTCAAATAAAGAAAATAAAAGTAGTAAATGCTTAAAAAAAATATTATCGTATGGTTCATGGTATTTCCTACTGTTAGAAATATTCCGCTACATTCATACCTGATGAGTTTCTTAAAAAACAAAAGTTCGTACCACAGACATTATTGTGGCTAGTACTCAGGTTAGTACCTCCCATACATACCTAAATAGAGTTTATAATTATATTTTTAATTATGTGAATAATATTATTTATAACAAATCGATTGGGTAAATCGATTACCAAAATATTTAACATGGTCACACTTTTCTGTGGATCTAAATGTCAAATCAATCAATGCATCAATCAAATTGTTTCGTGCCGTTAGTTTTGCATCGAGTTGAATTTATTCCTTCGTATTTACTTCTGTTCGTTACAATTTGAAGCTGTCGAGTTGAGCGTTTACACTCCTCCAATGGATTTCTTTTGAGATATTGGACTCCTGTTTAGTGACAAGTGAGCACATTGACTCTATTTAGTTTAAGTGAGCCTTGGACTCTTGTTTTACTCCTGAAAAACGTCTATACCTGGTAGAGGTCGGGTAAACCGTCCTCTCTCTCGCCGATGTGTCAATTGCTCCCTACGTTTGGCGCCTAATCTTCGTAGACGTTAAATCGAAGAATTAGATGAACCAATGCTTATCCTTCTGAGATCCTGGGTAACACCTACACCGGTAAGTTTATAATGTGTCATTTACAAAACTTATAGGTCCGAACATTTAGGATGCCCGTGTTTGGTCAATCAAGGGGTCGTCAACTGTAAATCTCTAAGTATTTCCACTATAACAGAAATTAACGTTTTAGGCAGTGTATGGTAATCTGTGAGAAAACCTAGAGTCTAGACCATTGCAATGAGCACATGAATAAATGTACGTAATATCTATTTAGGAATTTGCTGATTTATTTTTGTTATCTTTCAGATATCCGATGATGACATCTTGTGTGTTGAATGTTTTGTATTATTACAAATCCGGACATCATCAACCACAACTCTATCCCTTGTATTTCTGCTCTTGGACACCTCAACATATGTTTTGCGTGTGGCATGTCAATTGCAAGTCGCAGAACGCATAGGGTTAGTCAAGACTGTCCTCAAAGGAATGTTATACTAAGATGGACACCAGCTCATCACGTAAGTGTTTTAATCGTAGCATTATAACTATGATTGTACAAAAATAAATAGTATAATATATAATATTTTATTCTTTTTAGGTCTTGAATTTGGATCGAGTTTGTCGTGCTTGTTGGGAGGCTGCATTGAGAGGAATACAGAGTCAGGCCGTTGGTGGCGTTAACAGGCCCACAGTGGAGTCTGCTGATGACGTGGACGATAACATCGTAGACCCTGTGATTCCTGTACCACCTCCACTACCACTGCCGGTTCCACCACCTCAGGAACAACAATTACCTCGAACATACTCAAAAATTAATTCACTAAAGTACAAACGGGTTTCGGCAAGTTCACAACATTGCCTGTTCCTTAGTTGTGCGAACACTGAACGTCTGTTAGTACCAGGCACTATAAAAGAACTTTTGTTGTTACATCATAATGTATATGGGCGACTAGAATCAATTCTATTTTAAGATAATTTTTGACGTTCAAAAGTGCCTTTTATGTGCCTATTTGAAATAAATGCTTTGACTTTGCTTTGACTTTGATTTTATATATTTCCCTTCACTGAAAGAATCTGCAGATATCATCTACATAGCAATCGTTGGGATGAACTAGAAGCCCTATATTCAGATTTTACTGGATTTCAAGTAGATGATATTTTCACAAAACTTGAAAAAGCTACTGAGAGACAGTTGGATTTCAATGACATAAGCTCCATGGATATATACTCCATATTTATTGATAAGTAGAGAGCAACATAGGGCAAATTCTTTAGAGAGTATCATTGCTTATTACTGTAGTTGTTTGGTGGGAAATCGTACAGTAGGGTGCTGCGCTCATACTATGACCGTTTTGTGGTATTTGAGTTGGGATATTTAATTATTAAAGTATTTATTTTTAACAACACTGCCCACTATTGTTGAAGGCACAGCCTACTTAACGCTGACTGCCGGCACGGCAAGTAATATTTGTAAGCGCAAGTTCTTAACCTACATAATATCTAGCAAGAGAAGAAGTTGTGTAGTGTTTTCTAAATTCTGGAATCAATATTAATACAAAAACATTATTATTATTATTTTAATTTCAAATACTTATGTTTAAAACAAAAAACAAACTTGTTTTATAACCTCAATTTTTGTTTTATAACCTCAATTTCATCACCCGAAAAAATAAGATTTCTCTTAAACTAGGGTGAATAATTGAAAATCGATTTCAGGATATGAAAAGGTAATTCCAGGTCTACAAAACCAAGTTAAAACCACCGTGACATGCGAAGTTTTTTAGGGGCCCAAAACTCCTAACAAAATGGGCAATGTCCTTTCATCTAAATCCGTTCAGCCAATAGCGTGAAAGCGTAACAAAGAAATTTACAAATACAAACAATCAAATCTTATCTTTTTTATTTTATAATATTCTTTTAACCCTATCTATCGCAGCGACTTCCCCACCTTATGTAAAGCTCCCTAACAGATAGGTACGCATTAGTAGCGACAAGTTCCCGCTCCAGGCTAATTGAGATCGCTTCGCAGTTGATAAAGATCCCCCGGTGTGTATACGAGAACATACTTATTTCATGTGTTGCTGTTTAGGGCGTGAAATACTTATTAAAAGTTTTTAAGACAGGAGTTTTTGTAAGGTTCGTGGGAAAGGTAACTTCCGCGTCAAATCGCAAAATGGCTGTTATTTCAAGCGAGAAAGCTTGTTCACATCTTGCAAAAGTGACATATGTTACTAACGATCAGAAACCTGTATATTTTGGTACTGCGGTGTAATTGCACTATCAGTAGTAATGGCTATGATTTTGACAGTTCAACAACATTCATTGCGTTATTTACGTTGGTGAGCAGACACATTTTTCGAACATGACGCAATATCCTTCAAAATGACTGAGATTGATAGTGTGTTACGCAAATAAGATGCTGGTCTCAACTCCGGTTTCTGTAGTTCATTTTTTTTCTTTGTTTATTTTTCTTTTTCATGGGCATACTGTAAAACCCTATTGAATTTTTAGGATTACGTACCCAAAGGGTGAAAACGGAACCCTATTACTAAGACTTCGCTGTCTGTCCGTCCGTCTGTCTGGCACCAGGCTGCATCTCAAGAACCACGATAGCTAGACAGTTGAAATTTTCACAAATTATGTATTTCTGTTGCCGCTATAACAACAAATACTAAAAACAAAATAAAGTAAATATTTAAGGGGGGCTCCCATACAACAGATGTGATTTTTTTATAATATGTAGTGATAAATATTGTACGGTGGTACGGAACCCTTCGTGTGCTAGTCCGACTCGCACTTGGCCGGGTTTTAAGGATGGATAACAGAAACTCTTTTTAAAATAGAGTGTTCTGTTGTATTGTCGCATCTCGCAATGTAGATTGAAGGCTCATGATTTGACAAGTTTTTGCTCAAAGCTACTAGGGATCGCTCCACGCATTTTGGGGTGCGAAATGCTTAATTCGATACTGTAAGGGTGCAAATTGCTTACACGGTTTTCAACGCATGTGTTTTGAAAGTTATTACAAAGGGTACCTGTTATTTTGCATAATTTGTAGGAATTACATTGGGTAACTTATGGGGTTTCAATGAAGGATAGAACATAGATCATGCATATTGTGTGTTGAAAATTTCAGACGATTTAAGTTCTTAACTGATGTATGTACCGTCATTTTTACTAATATAAACTTTATCACACTACGCAATATTTAGGGCCCCTTTCCCCAAATCGGGATGGTATAATAAGAGAAGGGGAGAAAGAGTCCCTATTTAAAAAACACATCACCTAAATATCGGGCCCTAAATATTGTAGGTATAGTTGTAATAGGTAGGGGTTTTATGTTAGAAATTCTTAGATTATTATTTACTAGCTGCGCGCCGCGATTTCACCCGCGTAAATGTCGATTCCGTGGAAATATCGGGTTAAAAAGTAACCTATATGTCAATTCAGGGTGTCAGCTACCTCCATACAAATATTTATCAAAATTGGTCCAGCCGTTTGAGCGTGAAGAGGTAATACACATATAAACAGACACACACACTCACAAACTTTCGCCTTTATAATATTATAATAATATTAGTGTGAAGTGTGATAGTGCCCGTATTGCCCCACTGCAAGGCAGCCTCTCTACTCTCTTTCCACTTCTCTAGATATAAGGCGACTAAAAACCAGTCTTTATTGAACGAATCTAGCTCATCTCGCCATCTTCATCTGAGACTGCCGCGATATCGCTTACCATTAAGAGGTGTCCATTTTCGGGTCCTGAGTTTGAGATATTAATATAACCATATTTTTTTACATAGTTACTATTAGCCTGCATCATCCCACAGCTGGGCAAAGGCCACTTCCCATGACTTCCAGCTCTTTCGATCCAGCACCCTAATTGCGTAACACACTATCAATCGGTATCAATCGGAATCTGAATAATTTTGAAACAAATTGCTAATCCATTGCTTTATATATTCGAAGTCTGTTCAACACGTAAATAACGCAATGAATGTTGTTGAACTGTCAAAATTAAACCAATTCGATTGATAATTTATTTATTTATTTATCCATTTATTTCAGGCATCAAGGCCCATAGGAAACACATAAAATACAATATTAATATAACTTAAAAATACTATAAATAAATACATCATTATAATTACAAACTAACTAAACACGAAGTGACGGCGTCGTGTTTCGCTGACTGGTGTCATGTAGCCGGCCACGAAACCGGCGGTACACAACACCCTTCGGCCAGAACTCTTCTTTGAGGAACTTCTCGAGATGGTGTGTCGGAACACGCACCACGAACGACTTGAAGTTCGTGTTGTGACGCGCCTCCAACTTCTCGACCCTCAAAGTCCAGTTGGTCTTCACACGCAAGTACTCCACGATCTCCTCAACCTTCGTGGAGTGGTGCAGTCTGGACACGTACAGCTGCGTCGTCGGGATTGCTGGACGCAGCAGCATGTTGGGTCCTGCCAGCGCGGTGCCGCACTGGTTCCGACAAGGAGGTTTCTTCTTCTTCTCCACTTTGATGAAACCATCCTTGTCGCACGTGTCCTTCTTTGGATCCTGCCTTTTCAAAACCTTGTTGGGTTTCGACCGGCTCCGTTTACCCCCTTTTAGTTTTTCCGCTAGTTTTACGTGTGAGTTTTGCGACTAAAATATGTTACGCAATTGGCTCTCAGGGCTAAAGTGGCCCACTGGTCGTTTGTTTTGTCCAGCTCGTCCCGCCATCTTCCACGGTGTCTGCCGCATAGTAACATTGAAAAAATTTGCATCGGATGACTCAACCTGCGAATTGGTGTTCGGTAAGTCAGGAGTTACCTTCAGGCTTACTTACTTTCTTATTCTAACCCACCATGAAAGACTACAGACAATTTCATCATCATAACGTAACATTGACTCCATTGGTAGGTTAGTTTGATCGTCCATCACACATTTAGTGTCGGTCGCCGCGTGAGTCACAGCCAGTAGACGGCAGTTTAGACTTTCACCCAGTTTCAATACAACGCACTCTGGTTATCGCCAACGTTGAGGTATCTGTGTTTTGTGTACATTGCTGGCTGAAATTACAGGATTTTAAGTAATTATTGTTCATTAGTTCATCTAGGAGAAGAAGAACTTTTAGTGCCAAAGAAAACTAACATTCTATACCAAATCTGTGATGATTTTATTTCGTGATGATTTTATTTCTGTAAGTATTTTTGTACAAACACTTTTACACGTCAATCATATTTTATTTTAAAACTAGATGAGGTCGGCGTTTCCTATCTGACTACTCTGAGAAGAAAGGCCGAAACAAACTCAGAGGTCAGTATCTTTTAAAGTCTAGACCAAATCTTGGTCAGATCATATGGAAATCATATGGATATCAGTGTCTGAAATGGTCTTTTGAAGACATTGAGGAAAAAACCACGCAGATTGTTTGGACCAGTCCAGTCAGTACACGCATAATTTGTCAGTAGATAATCGTGCAGCTCAACTCTGGACTGGAGCTTATATTAGAACAGCTCTTTAGTAGTTTGCAAGTTATTTTGAATAAACTTGGAACACTTAATAATGAGTTATATCTAGTGTATTCCTTGCAATGACATAGCCCAAACAAACAGTAATAATTACAGTTAACAATTACAACAGTACCTACTGTATCGAATTTTGTACTCTTCCTTTTCTAGCATGTCGACTCTTGGCATTGTTGCGATTTGATCTCCATATTTAAATTTTTAAAAATACAGAAGAATTCTCAATCAGTCAATAGTAGACTTTTTATACAAATGCTAAGTAGGTAACCAAATTAAACACTAAAATCATTCCGAAAATTAAGCTCGTAAAGATACCATTTAGAGTCGCAATTTTTTTTTTTTACTCCAAAATGACGATCGATTTCAGCCTTAAAAATTCAAATAGTCATAATCTAGCTAACCAGTCGATGTAAATCATCCATTTCTGTAGCTTGCGCATGAGTCACTCACATGCGTGCGCGCATCGTAAGGTGTTATGTGCTGTGAGTCATTTTGTTAGCTTTTTATTACTATCGTGTTCACTAGAGTTATCTTTATTGTCGGTTTAAGTGATGTAACTCAAGTAATAGTTTTAGAATTATTAGCTGAAGGATTGTTAGAGAATTTTTCATAAACTTAAGAAGATGGCTGATTCATCTCAAGGTGTCTTGAATCTTGGACTGTCATCCACTGTATCCTACAAGTGAAAATCTGGTAATTTATTAACAGTGATTGCAGAACATAGGTTTCTTTACCAACCAAGGATGAAAGTTAAATTGATGATTACCACGCATGTTAGCTAAGTGTTTCAGCTATTCAGGTTCCTTTGTTTTTTACATCGTAGGCCTCCTAAAAAGTCAACCTCGTACTTGCCAAGAGTGTGCCTAACTTGAAACAGTTGTAACCCGCTGCCAAAGAATCAGTCCGTGGTTCACCTAGAAGTACTTACTTGCTTAAAGTAATCGTCCTAGAAACTTTCAACGCGAAAGTGTACCCAAAAAGAACTCTCTAATTTCTCAATAATGTCCTATCTATTATCTGATACCGCCCGGACCACCTATACTTCTTAATTTACGATAATAGCCATACATTCGATCATTTTACCTGCGATAGGCCAAACAAAGCTGTGCATGTTTTATGTTTATAGCGTAACCTTAGACCTTGCAGGGGAGGGGTGGGAGGGGTCGGCGCTGATTTTTAATTTAGATAAAAAAACGTAAAAAAGTAGATGCCATCACTTAGCATGCGTGCCGTGGCGCGCGGACTTGTGCAAAGAATTGTGGCGGCGGGATAAGAAGTTATTTAGTTCGGTTGAGCATGCTTTTCGTTGGTATTTATGAGTTTTTGTAAGGCACGCTCATATTTTTTTGATTCTTGAATAAACTTTGGAGTCAGTCACAACTAGTATGTGTTGATGTATTTTTAACTATCATGATTTTCATTACAAGAGTTTGGTATGTACAAGAGTTAAAATGTCTGCAGCTTCATAATAAGGAAAAAGTCTTCTCATACCATATCTTCTGTTACATGTAGGTAACAACAAGTGCAGTGGAAGTACATGAACTTAATAGGTACTAAACCTACTTTTTGTGTCTACTCTGAATTTGATCTTAAATGTTTCAGATACGAATTTTTTGTAAATGACACGAATTTACTGAGAATGAAACCAACATGACTGGCGAAATATAGATAACAAAACAACTGTGCTCACCCCTTCGCGGAATCCAGGTTTTATTCGAAACCGATACCAAATTTATTGACTAGGTACTGATCCTGTACTAAACACACATAAACTATAATAATGTCCGGCGTTTCTAAATTTGCCAAAGATGTAAACAACAATGGCCGCTCGAAATTGAATAAAATCGATATACTTACAAGAACATTTATTTTAAGTAATGTTTGTTTTCGTCTTGTATATCGATTTTGTTCAATTTCGAGCGGATATTGTTGTTTACATCTTTGGCTAATTTAGAAATGCCGGACTATAATTATGTATTCTTATCCAACTATCTAGGTACTGATTCTATACACAAATACACATAAGTATTCTTATCCACCTCTCACAGCATCCACGCTGTTACTGTTCCATACTTCACATCCCCGTGGCCAACATTATGGGAGAATGTTTACATGGCCCATTACGAGCCATGGGAACAATGACGGCGGCCATCATCGCATGACGTCATTAACGTGACAATTGTACAACGCCACGAGGAAAGCCTTTGTTTGTTTATGATTAGACTTTTTGTTTATGGTGCTAGAAAGTTATGGAGTGTCTTTGGTTTAATTTTGTAATTAGAATTGAGTTTTTGAAATTATATGGTTGTCTAAAGGTTAGTACCTGCTTTCTGTACTAAAATGGCTAATATAATTTGTTATTGCCTTGTTAATTTCAGAAAATTGTCATAGCGGTGAGGAAACTAGAGCTTTATGATGCGAAGTCGTAAACATACTGTGATTAAGCGTAGTTATCAAAACTCAGTCTTTTAGGTAGGTAGGTACTTACCTAGAACATTACAGGCATCCATACTAATATTATAAATTCGAAAGTAACTCTGTCTGTCTGTCCGTAAGTTACCTTTTCACGCCTAAGCCGCTGAACCGATTTTGATGAAATTTAGTAAAGAGATAGTTTGAGTCCCGGGAAAGGACATAGGATAGTTTTTATCCCGATATTCCCACGGGATCGAAACTTACGCGGGTGAAACCGCGGGGCGCTGGTAGTATTATCATACAGCTTCTGATATACCGATTTATTCTGTAAAAATAACGTGAAAAATTTGGTTAAATGAGCTCGAAATGAGCTGTCAATAGTGTCAATACCTAAAATTGGGTGGAATGACCGCTGACTTCAAGCTCACTTCACCCAAGTTTTTACAGTGAGATTTTTTTTATAGGATAAGTAGACCAGAGCCCTGATTCACAACCATACGATAGGCTGTCGTATCGAAAATCTGACATTTCGATAACCTGATTTGACTTGCTCTCAACAGCAAATAGCTGTTGGAAGAATAGCGGGTGTCTATTTGATTTAAACTGACAAAATTTTCGGGTTTTGGACTTGTGAACAGCGTTTAGACGACTCCTACGATAACAATGATTAATGTTCGATACGATACGGAAGCGTATTGAGTGTTTGTGAATAGCTATGCTGAAGGCCAATTCTCGTAATTTAAAACGTTCAAAATCTAGTCGCAGTCTCTTCTCGGCGACAAACAAATGTCAAAATGTATTTTTGACAGATTGAGACTGAGATCAGACTGTGAACGTTCTTAAAATTACGAGAATTGCCCCTCAGTTGTAAAGCAGGTCAATCGGCATATTTAGCTATTGTGATTGTTTCAAGGAAATACCAACAGCCAGCCAATTAAATTAACGGAATCAGATTTCAAAGGATTAATAATTTGCAACAGCCTTTCAGAAACAATAAGCTTAGTGTGTATGTAGGCTAGTTACTATAAAACTATAATACTGTGTGATTCGATTCCCTGTGTCATACAAACTAGTATAACGGTCACGTGTGCGGTCCTCCAATCAGCGATTATTTCATTTTCTGTCCACACAGTTAGTTAGCTTTTTCGCCACACTAGCGAATTTTATTATCTTCTATGTTTCCAGTTTGGCCACTTGGATATCACACTAATATTATAAAGGCGAAAGTTTGTGAATGTGAGTGTGTATTTATATGTTTGTTACTTCTTCACGCTCAAACGACTGGACCAATTTTGATAAAATTTTGCATGGAGGTAGCTGACACTCTGGATTGACATATAGGCTACTTTCTATCCCGATATTCCCACGGGATCGACATTTACGCGGGTGAAACCGCGCAGATAGTTCAATTCATAATTTCAAGATTTTCTTGTATTTTTATAGGGTCACTTATGTGTGGATGCAAAGAGTGATATCTATTAAAACCTTGTTACCAAAAACATTTGCATATATTGAATGGGAATGTATATGCTAATGCCATTAATGTTTAAAACAATTTACCTAACTTACACAATAACTTTCGATCACCACGTTCAAGAAAAAGCTGACTGGTTGGTTATTGGATACAGGACCTAATTGTTTTTATCACATCGACAAAAATATATTTTTCCGACTGCATACAACCCGAATCTCTTCAAATTGGAGTGAACAGGTTTCTTCTGTGTAAGCTCACTCCATCGTCGACTTTGTCTCTGTCACCTCTGACCTAGACTAGAGTCAAGAGTAAGCCCATTTCAAATAAAAAAAAGCAATATAAAATTTAATTAATTTAAACATTTATTAATATTTATCATATTAATTGATATTGGAGTTATTGTAAATAACAAAACTTAAAAACAGTGTCCTTAGTTAAGACTGAAATTTGAATATATGTGTGTACACCATATTTTTTGATAAAATGTAGAGGTCTTATAAAATATTAACATCATACTAAGTATATTATAATTATGACGTATAAAACTACATTTTGACAAATAAATAAATTCTGATTTGATACTTTATGATTAGCCTGAGATTTCTGACTGTTTGTCAAAAGCGTAAACTAAAACAAAATATTTTAAATTCATCATTAACATAGATGGCAAGACGGTGCAAGAGGCGCTCTCATTTGATCAGAAACGTTAACATTTTAGCTTTTGTGTGATTTTTTGTAGAATACTATGTATGTCACCTCGTGGCATACATAGTGAGTATCTACCTACAAAATGATTCTATGCTCATTCTATTATATCTTCCAAGAATTCCATAAACGCATTACTTCTATTCCAAAAAACTAATTACTAGTTCACGATTTTCTTTATCAATTTTCCGTATTGACAACTGATTGATAGATTGACAAACGAGGTATTATTGAATATACCTCATGGTCGTGGAAACGCGTGCGCTGGTTCCAATTAGTTTTTTGTTGTTGTCATATTAACGTAGTCACTGTGTCGTTTAAGAAAAAAAATAATGGGAAGTGCGTGATGCTCATTACTTTTGACTTTTTAACCAGCTTCGGAAATCAAGGAGGTTATGCATTCGGCAAGTAGCGTAAAAGCTCTGAAAGTACATTTCAAGAGCATGAATTTTATTATTTGTTTATTATTTTATATATACCTACTTTATTGTACACCACAAAAATACATAATATGAAAAAATACATCAAACACTACAAAATATACAATGGGTGGCCTTATCGCGGCTTATTTTCGTCATGACAAATTAGCAGGTGAATAAGAACAAGAATAATATATACACACACACATAATTACACGTAATATACATTCTACGGGTAAGGTAAATTTAAATGATAAACTAATAAATTTTCGACTTGTGTATTGATAGTAAGATAAAAAGAAAGCACAAATGTCCAAAAACTGATCAAATGATCGACCCACGGCGAATGAGTCGATCGATGCTATGCAAGTACTAATTTGCTAACTCAAACGTGTATATTTTATTGATTCGCTACGCGTCAATGTCAACACAAAATTGATACAATATCAATTTTACGAATTTGCTCGTACATACATAATTATATATGGTATATTTTACTGTGTGTACATAAATAATAAAATAAATAGATGCCCATCCTTAAATAATAATTACCCATCTCTCCACTAGTCCAATGCTTACTCTAGGATGCATATCCGGTAGGCTCTTAAATCCTTACCTATCTTTCAGGCACGTCTTCCCTACCATTACCGCGCCCCCCGGTCTATTCCTTGATATGCAATGGTCGCTGTAGCACCATGAACATGAGCCTATAGGAGCTAGTGCGAATCTTGGGGTTCATTCGATCAATCGAGTCTGGTTTAACCATGCTGGGATTGGTGCAATTCAATTCATTTATAAAACATATACAAAGATCTTAGAATTAAGGTAGTGCGCTATGTTTTGCCAATGCAATCGGTTTACGCTATTTCTAGCAATCCACGTTACATTATATTTAGGTAATTTTGCAACATTCACAAGTACAGGCACTTACCTCAGGTGGTAGAGTACATGTGCTTGTAAAAGTTATAAAATTACCAGGCCACAGGTAACCTTAGAAAGTTACCATAAATTCCAGAGGATCTTATAATTTGTATCCGGATAAGTACCTAACTAATTAAACAAGTACAAAGAGCCAAAGTAAAGTCACTACAACTTCCTCAATTATTAAAACACAGCAATTCATCGCTTCCCCCGGCTCTCCTTTATTCTCCACGAAATTGCTATAGAAATATTAAAGAGTAACACGCTATAAAAGACTGATATAATAAAAAAAAAGTTTCTTAGTAAAAAAAGCAGTGAAAAGTAAGTAATTTATTCAGCAGCGCGGAGTGTGACTGGTGCCGTTTCTTATGCAAATCACTCAGATATTTACGAGGTAAGGGGTTGCGCACAGAGTAACTTCGTAAGCTTTACAGATGAGGCAGTCGTTTAGACAGCTTTTTTGGCTCGTTTAGTTGAATTGTCAAGGTTAGCGGGAGATATTTACGTTTAAGTTACTTTTTGCATGTGTGAACATTCGTTACTGTACCTATTTATCTTATTTAAGTATGCATACACAAGTGACGTTGCAGTATAAAACTGATTTACATCCGTCACCTCACATGCCAGGTCCAGTTGAAAACCAGCGTCAGGCACTAGTTGCTTGGCATTTTTGCTGAACTGGGCCTTTTTGGCGCAGCCGTGAGGCACATTTTCCTGCTAATTTCTTACATCGCACTTTATACTTTTTTGTTTGT
The DNA here is from genome assembly GCA_945859645.1 of Amphipoea oculea. Lineage (NCBI taxonomy): Eukaryota > Metazoa > Arthropoda > Insecta > Lepidoptera > Noctuidae > Amphipoea > Amphipoea oculea. The sequence goes on along the minus strand of OX243878.1, from coordinate 1,298,318 downwards.
ATTGTATCTGATGTATGTCTCTGGTGTACTGTGTGTCTTTTTTATTCTGTGCTAAATAAATGTATTTTCTTTCTTTCTTACAAACTTTGCAGCTAAAATTTATCCGCTTTAACAAGCGGATTGATAGTAAAGTTTTACTTATTATCAATGGTTTATGTTGGGTACAATAGACCATTGATTACTTACTTTTGTCGAAGCTGTAGGTTGTAAATTCATTGCTTACAGGAATACCTGTTGATTTCTCCAAGACCAAGTAAGCCAATTATACTTGTGTAGGAGTCTTCTCCTTTCGAGTCGATGGCAGTATAATTATTGTCTATCTATCCATCAGCCGGCATTTCTTCTTGGTCGCGTATATGTCACTGTCCCTGAAGAGCGGTCGCAGCAGAGAGTCCAGTGAGGGCGGTTACTTGGCCTGACCAGCGATAAGGTGGCCGGCTGCTGGATAAGGTCTTTCTCCTAGTAGGTACCTTGCCCATCACCAAAACCGTAGCTGGCATAGAACGATACAACTGGGTTCAATGATGCATCGGGCTGGAACTAAACCCGATGCACCACTGGTCTGAGACGATTTTAGGGTCGTCGGGGTCGAAAGCCAAAGGGGCCATCCCACTGGCTTTTTTACGACTTTATTTTTTGGGTGGGAAGTTATCAAATAACTTCTCCCGCTCTGGGCGGAGCGAGAGGGCGTGTCAGACTTTTACTGACTAAAACCCACCCGTGTTCCTTCATTTGCTTGAGCCAGGGGCCACGGTATCTCTTTCGAACAACCCGCGACCCCGGCAGGCATCGGTCCTAGCGGAACCCGTCAGTTAGTGCTGACATTTCTTTGTGGCGCGCGTGGAACACAACGCGCCGTCGACCCTTTTGACGCCTTAAATTTGCCTCTCGTCATTCTCTTCATAAGTCATACTTTTCGCTGATTATTACACCTATCTGCAATGTAACCTACTTCCTAGTTCCAAAGCAGTGTCGCGTCTGCCCCACTTTGATCGCATCACGCTCAGTGCGCGCGTGACGTCGTGGACGCGTTTTGTGAATAATTGTCGCGTAGTTTAACAAGCCACACCTTTACTAGCGTATGTTTGTTTTAATATATGAGAAGCTAGCTGGGACTGCGGCTTCGTTTATGTAGAACTTTTTTTTTCTGGTATACTGTAAAAAAAAATGTTTATTCTGCACAAACTAATCGCACATTAAAAAAAAAACATTAAATGATAGGTTTTGAGAAAAAAAAATTTTGAAGGCATAATAATATGGCGCCAAAAATCCGCCATTTTGCTTTTTTTTATTTTGATATACCCAGTGTCACTCTCACAGTAAATACAAATCTAACAACACCTCTCAAGCTAAAATCCATCGAGCCGTTCAGGCCGCAGAGCGTGCCAAACAATTATACATACACACAAACATACATACTCTCGAAAACATAACCCTCCTTCTGGCGCAGTCGGGTAAATACGCGTGAATTTTTATTTTTTTTATGCGTATAAAAAGTAGCCAAAAGCCTCGAATTCGACCAATTAAAGTTTGACAATGTGTGTTTGTGTGTCTGTAGATGTACGGCGCCGCTGAGGCCGGCCCAGAAAGAGATGGCGAGATGACCTGGACGCGTACCGCAAGTGCTAGTTCGAGGTGGCGCGGGAAAAGAGTTCCTGGAAGGATTTTGGGGAGGCCTTTGCCCAGGCAGTGGGACAGGAAAGGTTACCAAAAAAAAAATTGTATGCGTCTACTCCTGCCATGAACATAGATGCATTAGTGATGGCTGCTGATCCAGTTAGACTGGAAGCCGACCACAACAAACTTGGGAAAGGCAAGGCAGATGCAATCATCTGCTCATTACCGATGACCGTGGTTGATGCATTCGATTTGCAGTCAGCAGCGTGCGGACCTTCCTATCCAGGGCGTCGAGTTTGGTCTGAGTCCATTTGAGTATGCCGAAAGACTAAATCAAAACCGGCATGACCCAACCGTTGACGCGGGCACCTTGTTTCCTCCTCCTCTCCTCCTCCTCTCCTCCTCATCCTCTGCTCAAATCCTCCTGCTGCTTCTTATGTATTAATATTTTTTTGTCGGAATCTGCAAGACACGTGGCACGAAAAGGTCGTGCCTACTGATCGTTTTAGTTAGGAAATAATTTGTTTCTGAGGTTTACATTTTGTAACTTCGGGTAGCTTAACTTATTCATATTAAAATTGAATGACATTTTGAATAAATAAATATTTTTTTGCTTTTTTGGCAGAGATAAGGTGACCTTTCCTTAACGAAAACTACCAGACACGTGGCAGGAAAAAGATTTAAAGATTGCTTTATTATCAAATCTTCAGTTTCTAAGGTTAACTTCTAGTTGTCTAAGGGTAGCTAAACTTTGTGTTAAAAATTATCTCAAATAGTAACTGAGCATAGGCAGCAAACATTCAAACACGAATAATAACGCATCCATACATAAATTAATGTGTTAGATATATCTATATTCTCCCCTGCAGTTTGCTTGATATCAATACGCTTGTCCATTGATGGAGATCGCCCTTTGTAATGTTCCACTGTTGCTAACGCAAAGCGGTTCCAAGGACGTGTCGTCTGTTACAATTACTAACTGATTGATTTCCTAGTTTAATTACACAATATATGTTATATTTTAGGTTCTATTGGGACAATGGTAAACCGATGAACATATTATGATGGTTCCTAGAGTTTATTTGAAAATGACTGTCTTCTTTATAGCCCAAATAGTAAGTATTCGTCGTATTTTAGACCCAACTGTGCCCAAGAAATAGGGTTTCGTCTGCTTTGGTGATCCCAAACTGCTGACCAGAAGGCAAAGACAAAGTGACATTCTATCATTGATTGGTAACGTTGATGGTAAAGTCAAAAATCTATGAGACTGACATAAGCTTCCGAAGAACTTATGTCAATCCTTGTAAGTCGTTGTAATACGAAACGCTTTAAAAGCGATTGCCATTTGTCCAGGGCGTCTGTAAGTTAGGTTGGTATAAATAGAAAATATTTATTGTCCAGGTAATACAACAATCAGGTTCACATGTTAATAGTGGAGACGACATAAGTAGCTTAAAGTACTATCTACGGCTAGGTTACAATATAATATTTGCCAGTGAGCCCCAAACTAGGCAGATACAAATACTTTTATTAGTCATCTTTTGAACAATCTAATAGTGGCATTAAGCATCCTGAGGGTATTTTCAGAAAGGTTAGAAGGGCCTACAATGGATAGGTTTATCAAGCTACATGCCAGACATGGGGCTTGATAAACCTTCCTGTAATTGGGTGCTTTTTATTGTTTTTATTTAAATTAAGCTAGATTGTAATTGTGTGCTTTATTTTTTTTTTTGTAATACTAACACGCTATGGGCCTACGATGCCTGCCAATAAAAGATTTTTATTTATTATTTATTAAAGTGGATAGTTAGATTAATTTAAACCGTCGAAATCAGATGATAATAACCATAGGTGCATTGATGATATGGAAAAAATCATGAAAAACATTATTTTTTCCATTTAAACCTCCACAAGACGAAAGCTAGGATTAATTCCGAATATTTATAATTACCTCCATCCAGTAACCTAAATTCAAAGTGGAACAAATATAAACAAAACTACGCCATAACTCCAAAATAACAACATAGGAATTTAATGTATTCACCAGCGCTGGTTGCACGTCAAAACTCGATAATATTTTTTTCAAACCTACTCGACTGGAATGAGCAGTCAACATAGCTATGTTTTTTGCCCGACTTTTAGTCCTGTCATGTCACCAAAGACCAACTTAATTATAACACCCCCAAAATCGGCGTCACTATTAAAAATGTTTGTGAAGTTCTCATTTTCAACTGCAAAGTTAAATTGGTGTGGTCCCGAAGAATATTTTAGGGTTCTTTTTCGTTTTGTTGTTTCTCTAAATATGTGATTGTTGATTTTATTACATAATGCAGGCATTAGTGATGGTTTGATTTGTCATTATAAGGGTTTTTTATTTCTCAATGACTAACAAGTTTCAGCTTTAGGGGAAGATCAGTTGTAAAATAATAATCATTCTTTTAATACTTTTTTTACCACAGCGAATTTTTATATACATAGGTACATAGACTGACACAAAATAGAGAAATATTAATCTAGAACTGGCTAAATAAATGTGTAATTCATAAAACTTGCCAAAAATTTTGTGATTAGAATAACTTACTAACGGCCAGTTTCTTCATCAAATACTAAAGTAATCAGTCAAGCTGACTTTTACTTAACCTTTATTGATACTACAGCACATGACTGTATCTCTTCACTCAAGTAACAGCTAAAATAGTGATTACTTTGAATTTTGTGACGTTACTTTGGCTGTTACTATTGACGAAGAAACTGGCCGTAACAGACAAAAGGCCACAACGGCCTATATTCTTGAAAAAATTGATCTTTAGCAAACTTTTAATGTCCAAACTCAATAAAAATATGACAAATACCTGAATACCGAACACCTCAGGAACAATAAAGCATTAATTACTGACAAAGCGCCATTTGTCGCAAGCACATTCTTACATACATTATCTTCTTGTCCTACAGGAATATCTTCAAGCCGCTGCAGCACTGTCAAGCAGGACTCGGGAGTGTCCAGGTGTCTAGCGAGCCATTGTAGCACAAATACATACTGGAGCTATTATAAAAGCTCCCTCAATTAATTTAATTGGCCTTAGTGTTAAGGGGATTGCACACTGACGGAATAAGCTGAGATGTTGACTTGGAAACAACAATTTCGCCATAGAAGTTCGCTTTAACAGTTGGAAGTTGGATAGCCAGATATACGAGATTGTCTATGTAAAGCAAACTTCTCTTTTCGTATGGAGAAGAAACTGCTCAATGCTCATCAGCTACTTCAGACCAATAACATTTATATTTTACATGATTTACACGAAAGTACATCAGTCAGGTATGAATGAGATGTGGTAGGTATCTACTGATAATAACTTAGAAGGACACTTGCAGCGCCCCGCGGTTTCACCCGCGTAAGTTTCGATCCCATGAGAGTATCGGGATAAAAACTATCCTATGTCCTTTCCCGGGGCTAAAACTATCTCTATACCAAATTTCATCGAAATCGGTGCAGCGGTTTAGGCGTGAAAAGGTAACATATAGACAGACAGAGTGACTTTCTAATTTATAATATTAGTATGGATTAAACGATTAATTATCTATTCAAAGCAATCGGCACCCTTATGGAGTAGCATACTATCAATCACAGTCTGAATAACTTTGAAGGATATTACTAATCCATTGCTTCATATGTTCGAAAAATGTGTTTTCTCAACAACGTAAATAACGCAATGAATGTTGTTGAACTGTCAAAATGAAAGCTATTCCTACTGATAGCGTGTTACGCAATTACCCCCCTAGAGCTTGAGAAATGTATGTTTTAACATCTACACAAGTAAAATACCAAATGATTTAATAAGACAGATTTTTCTATCGTCTTTTTTTATCCGGCTCCTCATCATGTCAGCCGAAAGACGTCCACTGCTGCACATAGGCCTCTCCAAGTACCTACCGCTACTTCTGCCGTCCCTTTTTTTTTTTTGTGTGGAAATTCTCCCTGGGGTGGGTGGAGGGGTCTGTCAGACTCTTACTGACTAAAACCACACGGTGTCCTGCTGCTACCTTTAGCCGGGGTGCTGGAGTGCTTGCGCATTTCATCACGCTCCCCCGGCCAGGTGTTGGCCCGCATGAATCCATGCGGACCCCATCACTGGTACCTAACTGATGCCAATTATCTGGCTACTCACTTACCTATAAACAGAAAAAAGACCATCCAACAATTCGATGACGCTCCCCAATTAAATCTTGCCACATCATCCCATGAACAGTCTCCTTTAACCAGACAAGTTTACAAGACGCAACAAAACTGATGGTTACCATTTAAGGACCATTAATTACCCATACAAACGAGCCACCATTAACAATAGTATAATGGTTCGTCGCCAGTTATTTAGATTGATTCCATGCACCATTCATTAGCGATAGAAGTTTGGATTAATTTTAGTTTAACTCGACGATTAGTTAGATTGTGACTGATTAAAAGGTTGTAGTTAATTTGTTGGAAGTATTAAAGAATGGCTAGGGTTCCCTGGGCTAGAAACTTTGCTGTCTAATCTTTTTATCTCGACATAAACTATTCTTGTAAAGCTCGCGCCGACACACTTAAGGCGATGCCCAAACGTAAGGCAACGTAAAACGCTTAGTTGTTTATTGCACAATTAGGTGTATTGGTACATATTACAAACCAGAAAGAAATAGTGTATTGTTATACGTACCAAGAAGAAACTATAATAAAAATTGTGTCATGATAAAACAATCGTCAAACAGAGCTCAAAAAAAATTTTTTTGGTTGCATAATTTTCAAATCCTAAAGCGTAAACTATCATATTTTATGTAACGATAATAAAGGAAAAGTCAACTGAAGATATTCATAAAATTATTCCACTGAGACGTGCATTTATTTTTTAATTTATTCATTAAAACTTTTATTTTGTGGTGGTCGTTCGATTCAACTAACACGAAACGCATCGCTATCTTGAACCTTATTTGTTGCCGCAATGCGCTATTGTAGTTTTTTTTTTTTAATTTGCTTCTTACTGCGCCTTAAGGGAAGAAAAATAAGTAAAAGCATCTTTAAAAGTTCAATTTATTTACAAGTTTTTGTAGTTGAAGTTGCAACTAGTGCTCCTTCTAAAACAGTTCGCCAAGGGAAGTAGTAAGCACTACGGTCTAGACCAGTTTGAAAGCTATGGAGGTCGGTAGGTACGGTACAATCCAAAGCACATGAGACTGTCAACAGTGTCTACTTTATCTCTACGAACGGTGTCGCTCTGCATGTCGAAAAGGAATGTATCTGTTGATGCAGCAGTTAAAGTTTTAGATGAACTTCAAATTGGATCAAAACTTTGTACTTATATGGTCATTTTTGAATGAGAGACATCTAAAAATTAAAACAGAATTCAGTGATATAATAACAGATCGATGTACTAATAAAGATTTAGCTCAAGGAGACCCTTTATCCCCGCTATTATTTAATTTAATTACATACAAAGTATGTCAACAACATCTTAATACAGCAGTAGTGTCGCAATATGCAGATGATTTTGTTCTATATGTTAAAGATAGGGATATTATGAAATGTGAAATGTATGTTCAAAATGCGTTAGATCATATTGTTATATCTTTAGCCGAACTTGGTCTCGAATTATCTTCCAATAAGTCTACATATTGTGTATATAGTAGGGGTAGACGCAGAATACTACCTTCCTTTAAAATAAATGAACAGTCGTTAACATTTTCACCGTGTACTAAATATTTAGGTATGTGGCTAGACCAAAGTTTACGGTGGAGTAAACACATAAATGAAACAATCGCGAAAAGTTCAAAGTTCTTGAATATATTAAAGCTATTAACGGGGAGCTCTTGGGGTATACATACTAAACATATACGCAAACTGTACATCTCTTTAATTAGAAGTCGGTTGGATTATGGTTCGTTTCTCTATGACTGTAGTGCCAAAACACATTTATCGAAACTAGACAAGCTGCAAAATCAGGCCCTACGAATAATAGGGGGTTATATTAAAAGCTCCCCTATTCACGTAATGGAATCAGATTTATGTATCTCACCTTTATATTTAAGAAGAGAATATTTAGCATACAAATATTGTCTAAAATCTCGATCGTGGTCAAATAATGTCACAATTAATCTTATATCCGAGTTGAGCGACTTTTGTCGTACCTCTTATTGGCAAAACAAAAAAACACCATTACTAGTGAAAGTATACAATGACGTTAGGCACTTAGAAATTACATCATCAGAATATCTTAAAATGTTTAGTTTAGAAATCTGGACATCCTATATTCAAAAAAGTATAATTAAAACTGAACTCAAAAGTTTAAACACTGCTAAACGTAATTATAACCCAAATGTGTTACTGAGTGATATTGTAGCAGAACTGAACATAATATATTTCGGGTGGCATAAAATTTACACTGATGCATCGAAAAGTGCTCAGGGACAAGAAGCAGGGCTATTTGACCAGAGTCTAGGGAACAGGTTTGGATATAAAATTAATTGTGATATATCAATTATGTCACTGGAACTCATAGCAATTTACAAAGCAGTAAATTATGTCTTGAATCAAAATTTAAATAAAGTAGTAATTTTTTCAGATAGCAAAAGCGCACTCCAGCATATCGCTCGATGTGCCTCTGGCTATAGCAGAGGTACATCGATAGCGTATGATATTTTAAAACATCTAATTATACTTAAAAACAATAATATAGAATGTAGATTGCAATGGGTTCCAGCACATATTGGATTAAGCGGTAACGAGGAGGCTGACCGTATATCCAAGTCAGCGGTAGTGGACGGATGCATAATTAATTATATACCTGATTATTGGGAATATACAACTAAATTTAAATCTGCATGCTTTAACTCCTGGAAACAATATTTTTTCAAATTGTCTCTGGATTTGGTACAAAAGTGTTCAAGGTCAGCCATCTCGAGTTCCCTGGTTCGAGGATACTAAATTAGATAGAAATTATGTTAAATTGATATTAAGACTCCGTTCTGGGCACTACCCATCGGCGAAGTTTGCATTTCTTATGAAGAAGGCTGATTCTCCTAATTGCACAGTTTGCAATCAAATCGAGGACGTGCAACATTTGCTGATGGAGTGTGCTCGGAACGGAGTAGAACGCGAGTTGTTCGTGAAGGATTTTAAAATAAATAAATTTGATATAGGCATAATCCAATCCATCTTATCTGTACCATCTTCGGAGTTTATTAAAAAGTTGTGCCATTTAATTATGGTCCTCCACGAATAACTTTTAACTATTAAGGATATTATAAATTGATACTGTTTAAGTAAGATAATTAATGTTAAAGGGTACGATGGGGCTGACATATCTGTGATAAAAGCCCCTAGATAGATTAAAAAAAAAAAATGGGCCTTAGAGATTTTGAATTTGGATGGACGCAACCACATAGGTATGTACTATGCGAATACCAAATACTTAGCTTTGTGATTATGCTAATATTGCTCCAGGACTGTTTGCACATTCAAAATTAAAATTATATAACAACAAAAAAAACAAAATTTAACAAAAATTTAATCGCAGAAACCAATTATTTCCTAATTATAACTATCAGTATGTACGGTATTTTCTACGTAGCCGCGTACGTTCTAGTTTAAGGTAAGGACAAGGTCACCTTAACTCTACCGACAAAAAATTATGAATACTTAAGAGGGGATAAGCAGTAGGATCCTTTCTGCTCATAAGAACAGCGATAAAAATCTGCCTAGCCTTTTCCCAACTACGTTGGGGTCAGCTTCTAGTCTAACTGGATGCAGACCAGCCATCACTAATGCATCTACTCGTATATTCAGGAGTAGTCGATTACAATACTTTTTTTATTAGCCTATATTCTCCCACTGCTGGGCAAAGCCCTCCCCAAAGTCCTTCCAGGAAATCCTTTTCCGCACCACCTGGAACCAGCCCTCGTGGTACACGTCCAGGTCATCTCGCCACCGCTTTCTGGGCTGAGCTCGGCAGTACCGTCCATCCTCCGGCACCCATTGTGTCGAGACTTTTGCCAAGCGGTCCTTCATACATTCAGCTGATGTAACACCACCCAAACCCATCAAAATAACATTACCATAACAATATTCGAAATTATTGGAAATGAAACCTTAATGAATGAAATAAAAGTAGTTTATATTTAAAATTAAAGGGAGCATTATAATTACAGTGTGCTTACTTTGAACAAACCTTTTTCATGTTAAAATTACGGGTGGCAACTTATCACTATATATTTTTAATGAAAACAAAACACAACTGGAAACATTGATCCTTTTAATATACTTCTGATCGTACTTTTTTAATTAAATATCCTATAATATATTGATGGCCTTACACATAAACTTGGAAAGCAAATAAAGATCTTATTACATTAAAATAAAGTTTATAATTATCTGTGTAGTTGTATCAGCTGTTGTAATAATATTGGCTAGAGTACGCTCAAGAATTTCACTTTCAATCTATCTATATCGATAATCCAAAAAGTATTGGATTGTCTGTATGTATAAATATATGTTTGGGCATTCAATAAAACCGATCTTTAATACTCTTTGCCCTAATAAATATATGAAAGAAATTGTTTACAAAATGTTGAAGCTAAATCATTTTATGTTTATTAGAAGTCGGTATAACCAGCGGATTTGTTATTTCCTGGGACATTTGAATATTATGATAGTCATAGCAACTTTGATCAATCATTATAATCCTAGAAAAGCCCACCTAACGTAGACCTTTTTAAACAAAATTATAAGAACCCTGCATCCAACAGCGTCGCAAAACACAAGCGCGTAAAAACAACATTATTTTTACGCCAAACAAAACCGCAGGCGAAACATAGTTACCAATAAATTCCGTATTCGCGTGACACAGGCAGATGTTCCGCGGCTTATCTCATCAAAAAAGAAAGCATACGCAGGAATAGACCTACATTTCTATATAGGTCGTCTACCTTATATGTACCTTCATTATTACATATATTTTTTTATATGCACGCCTTCAATTTACATCAGGATGTTCGGAATGGGATTAAGATGTTATTTTAAGATTAGGTCCTTAATTACGTAGTTTTTAGTCTTTACACTTACTTAATAATAGGTGATTATGACATTCTTAATGTGCTCGGTATTCGGATAAGATTACTTTGTACAAAATATGGTCCATTGGTGGAGGCCATCTGATCGGAATGGGATGTCGATATCTTTAACGTTGTGGACACCTGCAACACTTTGAGGATTGCTTCTTCTTCATCTTCTTCTTTGTCCGGACCAAGGTTGGCCGAAGCAAGGAAAACCTGTTCAGGTGGAGATTTATAGACGACTCAACCTTGGAGTGTAAATGTGGTGTTGTTCCACAAATGATGGGACACTTAATATCGTGCCCTGCGTGTCCTGTCAGCTGCACGTTACAGGAACTGATGAGCGCTAGTGATGGCGCCAAACAAGTAGCCGAGTTCTGGGCCGAGTACATTTAGATTGCGATCGACATGCTAAGAAGAAGAAGATCTTTTTCTTTGTGTTACTGGCACGAATTTTCTCAGGTCTTGTTGTTTATCGCCAACTGCACCGTCTATCCTGCCTTGTGTCCTAAAACTTGCAGTCAAAGTGATCTCTGTGCTGCCACCGACGACGCCGAGAGAGTGGCGATGTTTTGGGCATACAAGATCTGAGGATTGCTGATGAGTAGATATCTGTACACATAGTTGGACAGTCTCACATACTTGTGATTTCAACCATAGTTTTCAAGCACAAGGGGGGATAGAAGTGCAGCACGGCGGACAAATAAAACAGTGGTAGTGCCTCCTTTGGTTGGAAGAAGACATTCATAAGATGCTCAAGATTATATAAAGTCCTAGATTTTTTTAAATATTATGTCCCCTCTTCTTACGCTGATTAAGCAAGGATGGGGTTCAAGGTCATTTGTGGCCATTGAAACTACCTCCACTACCGGCGATACCTAGATGTATGTACGTCAGGCTCACCCTGATATAAAATTCTATTTTCTTGTAAATGACGTTTAAAAGTGCCTTTTAATGACCTACTTGAATGAACAAAATTAAAACCTAACTTAACTAAAACTATATTCAAACTAAAATATAGCGTCGAAAAATTCATCCGCATCGCTGTCGACTGGTAATGTACCCAAGAGACTGGCGGCATTACCACGTTGTAATTAAGGTTAATATGTATTATGTATTATTCAAAAGCAAATAAAACTAGTTCTAGTATTATGACTTGAATGAATGATTTGACTTTGACTTTTTACTAAGAATTGTAGTTCCTTTTCTATGTCACTAGACAGGCGCCTGGCTGTCTGGCAAATATTTTTAACACGACATTTATACACATACACACACATTACAAACACACATTTTATATTGTGTGCCTTTTAGTCTATTAAATAATTATTTTCTGTCTTTTCTTTCATTCTCAACCGTTCGTGCCAATATGAAGGGAGAAGAATGCCCACACAACCGTACGTTAATTATAATGATTGACTTGTTCACTATCGCCGCAGCTGTACTACGAGTACACAATATTATTATTTTGACACTATTAGCATGATAACACTAGTACAAGCTGCCGTTAATGATTGACATCATTCAGGTACTATCTCGAGAGCAATCAGCAGCTTACGACACATAACAGAAATTTAATATCGATCGAAAATGTATTAAATATTATATCTTAGTAAGCTATTTTGTAGTAGTATTCTATCTTATCTTTTAAGTAAGCTATTTTGTTAATTATATTGATCTTCTTGTTCATTATGGTACTTTATTGGGTGAGATAAGGGCATGAGGATTATAACTGGGAGACTAGCATGCAAAATCAGAAATTATCAAAGGGATTAAATATAATGATCACCAAAAAAATATATTGAACACCAAAAAATGAAGTCTATAATTAAAATAGTTCTAGCTGCGTACCTCGAGGTTAGGTTTGGTTAGGTTACTTTAAGCCCTTTACACAGAAATAGGAGCCCCGCGACATAGGATGCAAGAGAGAGCAAATGAGAATACAAATACTACTACTACTACTTTACCTAGGTAATTTACAATAAAATGGAGTTTTAATTTTGGTGATCACTTACTATTTTTGGCAGTAAAAAGTGTTTTTTTGATGTTATATTTTACTTTATCTGGTGATAAGTTAACATAAGCCATTATATGTATTATATATATTATTATTATTATGGTTAATCACAAAATAGTCAATCATCAGACCACTATATTATTTTAACAATTCATGTTATAGTTAAGCATTCAGCTGTTAATGTTCCCACTGCTGGGACATAGGCCTTTTCTCTGTGAGAGAGGATGGGCCATAATCGACCACGCGGGCCCAGTGTAGTTTGGTGGATGTTACATGTCTTCGATTTTTAGTTCTAGGACATGCCGGTTTCCTCACGATGTTTCCCTTCACCGTTTTGAGAGCAGTGGTGATGGAATAAATTACACAAAGTAAAGCGCCCGATTGGCTTCGGACCCGCGACCTGCGTCTCGTCCGTCGGGGATGTTATACTTATCTAGCCGTAATCTAATATTCACGTCAGTTAATAGGTACACCTCTACCTAAAGCATTTTAGAAATCAAGCGTGATGTTATGAATGTGTTATCATGAATAGTGCAACAGGAGAGATTTGAATTTAGACTCCCCACTAATGACTTTCTGTTGCCCCTGACTTGCACATAAGCCACTAGGCAGTAAGCTTATAAAACAATCCGACTTTGGTAGTGAAAATAAAACAGAATGCCTGCGCTATTCATTGAAGAAAAACTGCAAATAGTAATTGTCTAGGAAAATAAATTGTAATATTCAAGTGATAAACAACACTTCAAATATTATATTGAACGAAAACATCATGTCCAACATTACGAAATGAGCAAAATCCACCATAATTTGAAAACAGTTTACACTTCTTCTTTAAACATAATACCACACATCAAACCTTCCATTGCCTCCAAAGCCCTAATGCACAAACGCAATCAAACTCAAATCACCAATCACCATTCACTCTAAAATTAAACCCTAATTCAGCGCAAGAGTCGACGTTATGCGAAGTCCTATCACCAATTACTGACATAAATTGACCTGTGCCACGGCAATCCAGACGCAAAGCCAAGTCTAGTGAAATAAACCTCTGGCACTTTGTCTATGTACCAGTATTAAACCCCGTTAAAGCTTGTAAGTGGTGCAAGTGGGGAGATTATGGGGATTTCTGTAGGATGGTGGAAAGTCTAGGATATTGGAGTAGCTAGCTTGTTTTGTTTTTAGTTTGTGTTTGGTTAAACGGGAGCGGAGCTTTTTACACTATACAGGAAGATTTTTTTATCACCATCCAAATTTTTACAGGGTGTTCTACCCATGAATATGAACAACTTTCACTATGGGACCAACTCTGAAATCACGAAAAAAAAATTAGCTGTTTCTTACATTTTGGTCAAGTAGGTATTGAACTTTTTTTTAAGTTTGCCGTATGTCATTACTTTCCAGAATTTGATCCTTATTAGGGACACTATCGAATGGTGTAATAATACAGTGTGTGTTTTTTTTTTTCAAAATCAACAGGTTCGATTCCTGGCTCGAAATATTGATTTTTCAAAAATCCAATGATGCAATTTTAGTTTTTATCAAAATCGAGCCCGCGACTCCTTTGAGTACTTTTCGCTATTCCTCATAGTTTAGAATTTGGCCATCCACGCCCACTTGGAAAATTCACCCTGTATATATATAACGTTTACTCACGATGTTTTCCTTCACCGTTATGAGAGCAGTGGTGATGAAATAATTTACACAAAGTAAAGCGCCTGTCTGGGTTCGAACCACGAACAACAAACTAAGAAGCCTTGTGAACCACAAACAATGTCTCACCTACTATTCTGTCTATGGTGCCCCAACATCTATAGGTGATCTGGTCTCTGTGCTGCCACTGACAACGCAACGAATATGGCAAAATGTTGGGTCAGTAAAATAAAAAACCGGTCAAGTGCGACTCGGACTCGCGCACCCCCGGGGTTCCGTACAAATTTGTAGGTATGTAAATAGTTTAAAATGGAGTTTCAAAAAAAAATTAACTAGCAACTTACGGTTTTCGGATTTTTTCCTTTGCTTGTACTACATGACCTTGCTTCTTGCCAAATTTTATGATTCTAGGTCAACGGGTTTTGATTCCGGAAAATAAACGCCCGTCTTTTGATTGCATTGACTTAGAAGTTTGATTTTTTCACTGCTTCAAGGTATTGCAGCCTTGAGCACTTGATATCAATTTCAATTTCATAACTCCACGCATTCCTGAGAAAAAGGGTCTTGACCGATGGACAGATGGAAAAAGAACAGACGGAAAAATCTTATAAGGGTTCCGTTTTTTGAGGTACGGAACCCTAAAAATAACATGTCATAGACACGAAGAAAGAAGACACAAGGAAAATTCCTGCCTACGTTATCAAATGATCTAATAACTCTAATCCCAATTTCGATGTCAGCAACTCCGTGCACTGATTACCAGAACATTCTATTCCAAACCGCTTCCACGTAACACTCACACCGCTTACAAAGAGCAACAGAGCGGCCACGCACGTCCGATACGCCGCGGGGCAATCCGACCAGGGCTGGCTCGCACCTGGTATTAAAATGTACTATTGTTACACACACAGGATTTACCTAACATTGGGTAGCTAAGCTGATGATGATTGAAACATGAAATAACAGAGTGTTTTCAAAGGGAAAATTGTTTAAAGATAAGGGATTTGTTAGCGGTGATCATTTGTGTCAGTTGGAGCTTTAAGAAAATAACTGGTTTATAAAGCCAGTTAGGAGAGTTGGTGGTGGAGAGGACTTTAGTGTCGAAAGTAGAGGTCCATTTAAAACAAGCCATTATAAGGCTGTAATTATACAGGGTGAAATTGAATTCATGGGCATCATTTTAAGGGGTCATTGTACTCATCATTATGAACAACTTTTACTATGGGACCAAACATGAAATCGCGAAAAAAAAATCTGATCTTCCCTACATTTTGACGAGTTATGTGAACATAAATGCAAAAAACAGCTGATTTTATTTCGCGATTTTAGGTTTAGTCCCATAGTAAAAGTTGTTCATAATGATGAGTACAATAACCCCTTAAAAGGATGCCCATGAATTTAATTTCACCCAGTATAAGTATTTTTTTCGTGCCGAAACATGAGAAAAAATAAACTTATAGCTTGCTGACGACAGCAGTAGACCTCATATCAACCTGAAACTATTAAGCTTAGGGCTAGCTATTGCAGTTGCGGATAAAAAATATGATTTTATCAATAACAGAAGGCCAATTCTCATTCATAAAAACGTTCAAATTCAAGTCTCAATCTCATCTCAGTGACAATCAACGTCAAAAATTTGTCAAAAATTTAGGAAAATTAGGGGTTTTTTTGACAGATTGAAATGTGACCGTTCTAAATTATGGAGATTACTCTATGACGAAATATCATGTACAGATAGCGCCATCCACGAAGACACACCCCACACTTCTTCCTAATCGCTTACAGTACAAGTGTGCAACATTCCGCTAGTGTTTTAGTTTTGTCGATACACAGTAATTACTTATTAGTGGGTAATTAGTGTGTATCAAAAAACTAAAACACTAGCGGAATTAACTAGCGATAACCACTAGCGATTATAAAGAAGAGTGGGGCGCTTCTTCGTAGATGGAACTATCTATAACCTGATTCTTAGTTATGACTTCATATTTGCACATCCCTGCGTTTTGGGCAAAAATTTAATGCAAATCATCTGAAGCTAGAAAACATATCCGTTGGTTATTCAATTACATTTGAATGCAAGAATTGAGCCCACGATCTTTATCACAGAAATTGGATGTTTATAACCGCTATGATACTTGCATTGCCTGCATAATAATCATAATGATAAAAATCATACTTTTACCAAGCAAAATTACCGTTCGGTAAATATCAAATTAACAATTGTAATTATTGAATTCGGGATAGCGATATCTTGCTAGTAAATTGGTGTTTTATGAGAATGTGCGAACGATAGAGATAATGTAGCAAATGTTAATATATGTGCATATATACAGGCTTATCAGACGGAAGGCGCGGATATGAGCTTTTACCAGAAACCGCCACTATTAAGGATATTCAAGGAATATTGCATTAATATCGTAATCGCCCTTTCGGCAGGTGGATTTTAGGAATCAATAAGATATTAAGGTGTACTGGGACTTTTATGAGTAACATGGAATTGTGAAAGTCTAACTTCTTTACGTTAACTAACAACAAGTTAGTGTGACCACGACTTCATCTGCTAAGCTCAGCTCGTTTTTAGAGTTACTAATTCTCTTTATATAGGGATATTTTTTTATCACCATCCAAATTTTTACAGGGTGTTCTACTCATGAATATGAACAACTTTCACTTTGGGACCAACTCTGAAATCACGAAAAAAAAAATCTGCTGTTTCATGCATTTTGGTCAAGTAGATATTGAACTTTTGTATGAAACAGCTGATTTTTTTTCGTGACTTCAGAGTTGGTCCCATAGTGAAAGTTGTTCATATTCATGGGTAGAACACCATGTCAAAATTTGGATGGTGATAAAAAAATCTTCCTGTATAATAATCAGGAGTGGACGTTAATGGTCCTATGAGAACATTCATGAGCATAGCCATTTCACCGATAAGTAATGAAAAACCACAAGTAATAAAAATGCACTCCGGGAGTGCCGGCAGAAGTGAAAACTTGAATATTAACGTTGAAATAAATCAATTATTAATTTAATTAATATAACTCATTTTTTTCACTATTATTGCGTCACTTTTTTCATTAATAGATGTACTTTGTTCAATTTCCATATTTTAAACACTTTACACGAATTTCACGAATACACAGCAGTGTGGCTACTACACAGACGGTCGAGCCATCAGCTGTCCATCCCTCCATCCATCCACTTCCACTTCGACTTCCACTTCGACTTCCACTTCGACTTCGACTTCCACTTCGTCTTCGACTCCGACTTCCACTTCGACTTCGACTTCCACTTCGACTTCCGCTTCGACTTCGACTTCCATTTCGACTTCCACTTCGACATCCACTTTGACTTCCACTTCCACTTCGACTTCGACTTCGACTTCCACTTCGACTTCCACTTCGACTTCCACTTCGACTTCCACTTCCACTTCGACTTCCACTTCCACTTCCATCCATCCATCCATCCATCCATTGTGTCCGTGTGTCACTTCACTTCGGTTGGCACCGCCGTAGAAAGAGAGGAGGGGAAATCTCTCCTGACGGTCACGTGTCCTGACGCGATGTCCTGACGCGAGTTTAACATTTTTTACCCATTACTAAAAGTGTGCAACGCCGCTAAAGAAGTTTACACTTCAAAAAAGTTTGATAGGTATCTATTATTTCAGGAACAATAGTACCTTTAACACGTTGACTGCCAGACAATAGACACAATAGAAACTCTATTGTTCGCGGTCACCGGTGATTGCGGTGGCAGTCAATGCCTTAGTTTGGTGACTTTAATGTCAGCTGCATATGGTGCTATTTATTTTGCAACTTCAGTATCAATAGCGAAAACTATCTTAGCAGTTGCTCGGAAAAGCAGAAGCAGCTAATAATTGTACTTAGAACTTGTCCTGGTTGTCCAGAGTCCGCTCACCTTAGTTCATACCTGCAAACCAACTAAACTTGTAGTACATTATGTCCCAGGGCCATTGTAAAATTTATCAACAGAAATGATCAGCTTCAAAACAAACCTGACTAAAGAACTAGTCCACACAATCCTAGAATTGCCAAACTGTCTACAACAGCCAGAAACTTCTTGTATTGTATCTATTCAAAGGCAACGAAGTTCTTGTATGTGAAGTTAATGTTATAGTATTTTGTGTAATATATGTAAATGTGTGACAGCCTCGAGCATGAGGTCCTGGGTTTGATTCCCGGATCGGGCAAATGTTATTGGGTTTTGAAGTGAAACTTCTTTACGCACGCTTGACTTGGGGTGTAAGCTGGCGAACGTGTGACGTAAGCGTTACGAAAAGTGTAATCGGGCGAGGCGAACGGGAGTTGAGTGAGGGATATAAGCAAGAGAAAGCAGTGCGCGCGCACATTTTCTTTCTCTCTTTCTCTCATAGCCAAATACGTTTGAAGTTTCACTTCAGTCGTGTGGTCATAAGCACACTCGGTTTTTTCTATCTGAAACTTCTCAGTATCACCCTGAGTCTGGATTGGTGTCCGGTTGATGGCAATAGGCTCATCCCATATTACATGGTATTTAAACATAACTGGCGAAATGTGGGTACATCTCCAGAAAGCACGACTATTAAAAATGTAATATGAAGCAACCGGCACATACCTACATTTTGGATTTCCCTTAAATTTTAGATCACCTTAATCCCTTCCAAGAGCACAATTAATCATCCGACACCTCTCGAAACCGAATCACAACATAATGTGTTACAGCCTAAACATAACAACACACCCTACGTAAACCTAGCTACAGTATGCAAATACAAACGGAGCGGATTCAGACACACTGTGCACAATGCATTGAGATCGTGGCCCGTCGAACTAAATTCTCTTTGGAGGAGCCTCGTGTAGGAAGTCATCGGGTTCTATATTGTTATGTTGATGGACTTGGCTTTAATTGATGTTTAGGCTTTGAAGGTGGAAGGGGTGTGAAAGCTGAAGTCGCCATTTTGTGCTTCAAGCTTTTTCCAGTAGATGACAGTTGACAGATAAATTATAGCCGTAACAGGGGGCACAGATTGTTCGCCGTGGCTGGGAGTCGAACCTCCGAAGCCCCGTCTCCTGTCTCTCGCTTAATCTCTGCGCTCAACGCACTCTTGGACGCGAAGCCTGACTGTGATGTGTGGTCGAATGTAAGAAGATCTTATCAGTATGTTTGAAGTATTGTGAAATGAGTGTATGACTGTCGAGTAGTTGTACAGACGCCAGCATATCAAGCTACCACAATCTGTCAAATTTCTTTAATAGATTTTCAACTTTATCGCTAAATTATAAGGTTCAAAGATGATTGGGAAAATTTGACAGTTTCGGGTAGCTTGATGTGCTGGCGTCTGTACTTTTCATTATTGTTCTTAACTTTTGTGTTTGTGTCTTTCACTAAAGTAATTGGCCTTGGCCGTTTTATGTTAAAATAAATAAAATAAACAGTAAAACCTATAACTATTTGATTCTCGCATTGAAAATTACTGTACGTGTCAGGCTTGTTAGTAGCAAAGGGTAAAGTAACTGCATTATAACAACAAGTAATTGCAATGTTCCGAAGAGATAGTCGAAAGAATTCGGGTTCACGTTACGATTTTTTTCATAAGCCTACTCGAACACTGAAAAATATCACTACATAACTCAACCGGATTATCCTGAAGTAGTAAAACAGGTAGTCCCTTACAAAATCAGCCTATAATGTTCCCACTGCTGAGACAGATGTTTCCACTTATCTAGAGGGAGTGGGCTGTAATCCCAACATACTTTACTGAATCCATGGTAACAGCACCCTAATTGCGTAACACAATATCAATCGGAATCAGAATCATTTCGAAGCCAATTGCTAATCCATTGCTTCATAAGTTCGAAAAAATTGGTCTGCTCAACACGTAAATAACGCAATGAATGTTGTTGAACTGTCAAAATGAAACCGATTCCGATTGATAAAGTGTTACACAATTGCCCCGCAGGTTAGTAGATGTCACATGTCTTCGAATTTTTGGTTCTAGGAGTTTTCTAAGAATATTTTCCTCCACCATTTTGAGAGCAGTGAGTGGTGATGAAATTATTTACACAAACTTAAGCGCCAGCGTGGGTTCGAACCTGCGATCCAACTCGTGAGTTGGGGCCGTTACCCTGGGCCACCACTGTATAATAGCAGTTCCTCAATGATCTAAAATTTCCAGAATAACGCGATTGATAAATTCTTTGCACTGAAAAACCAAATCAACGTCCTTAAATCTTTTAAAGCGTTGTTGTTATGTTGTGTATGTTATAGCCCGCATATACCTACGCTAATAACATCAGACCTCGATCATCAATCAGGCTGTGAACCGTGGTTCATTACGGCATTATTCCTGGCTCGTCCATCCGATGCTAATAGTGTCCCGATTATCAGGGTCACGGGATCTCACTGATTCCTACAGCTCATTAAGATGAGGATAGGTAGTGGTTTGGTTGTTAAGGGATACTTGAGTACTGCATAATTTATAATCGGTCTTAACATCAGCCATGATGTGTTGGTTTGGTTTTGAAACAGCAATCCGACAACCAAGAACAACTAAAAAAAACCGAGTGTGCTTATGACCACACGACTGAAGTGAAACTTCCAACGTATTTGGCTATGAGAGGAAGAGAGAAAGAAAATGTGCGCGCGCACTGCTTTCTCTTGGTTATATCCCCCACTCAACTCCCGTTCGCCTCGCCCGATCACACTTTTCGTACCGCTTACGTCACGCGTTCGCCAGCTTACTCCCCCAGTCAAGCGTGCGTAAAGAAGTTTCACTTCAAAAAGAACAAAACAACGTGACTTTTTAAACACTCTGATGCAGTTGGTGTCATCAAATCTGAAATTGAATTAAAATTACTGCCACTAACTGCATCAGACTGCTTGAAATGTGATATTGTTTTGTTGCACTTCATTTATTACAAGTTAATAGTAGATTGTTGCATAGAGCGCAAAGTGAGTTATTAATGAACGAGTGTTATGTTGGTGCCCGAGCGCATACGAGGGCACTAAATTAACACGAGTGCATTAATTACTCACTTTAGCAAGGTGCGTAGTCTACTTTTCATTCAACTACCAATCTACCTATCGTGATATAAAATATACCTACTCAAAATAAAAACTCAAGTTAACCTTTTAACCGCCTACGTCGGATTAATCCGACAAATATTTTTGTGCCCATTCCGCCAGGGTCGTATATACAGGGTGTTACAGAAAGGGTATATCAATACAAACAGGTTGAAGAGTGTATCTGGTCTAGAGTCTCTGTACAAAATTTCAGCTCAAAAGCAGTAACTTTGAAAATGCTTAATATTTTTTATTTCGATAGTTTATTAAATTGAAATCATAAAAAACGTGTCACCGCACTACGAGGGTCATTATCCATTATCTGTAGTGTGTCTGTGCGCCTAGTACACGCACATCACGCCGCCGCGCGCCAGTGCAGCGCCGTGATGTCGAAATAAAAAAATATTAAGCATTTTCAAAGTTAATGCTTTTGAGCTGAAATTTTGTACAGAGATTCTAGACCATATACACTCTTCAACCCGTTTGTATTGATATACCCTTTCTGTAACACCCTGTATACTACCAAATAACACATCTCGTTCAATCTGTATTATTATTATATCATCACAGCTCGTTTCATCGGTATTTATTTTTCGTTTTTTTTTTTTTTGTTTTTTTCTCGGGCGCTGGGGACACGACAACTGATATAAAGTCGGGCGGTTAAAAGGTTTAATGAAAATAAAGTTTAATTCATCTTCTCCTCAAACATTTACAACTTACAATCATTAAATGTGCAGTTATTGAAAGTGAAATTTGCACTTTTACTTGGAACATTTATTCTAGTATTTGTTTGGTTTATTTGTGAATAATAATTATGATCATCAGAATCAGACGATACAGGTAGATGCGGGCTCAATTTCAAATAATTTCCATTAGAAGTAGACGGTCGTGATGACGTTGAGCGGTGCAAATGAATTTATTCTTTATTTAGCCGATTTTTATTTTCAGCCAGTATATTTTTGATTTAATGCATACATTTTAATTAAACTTAATGGGAGGCATTAAACCTCTGTGGTAAATGGATATCTAAATAAAAAAAAACCATGCATTAATGAAAAACTGTGCAACAATGAGATTTCATATAACATTTCTGCACTGTTTGGGTTCTGAGCAAAAAATACGTCCTTTGTGATCGATTTTGTAGTGATTAATGATAACAATACTATGTAGTTGAAAGAAAAAAAATATATACGGTGATTGGATAAACTTCTAATAGTAAATAAATTAACAAAAGTTTCGACGCTAGATTTTATATTATATATACATATATCCTATGATACTCGGTAATACTGTAAGAGAAAGCATTTTCGGAATAGAATCAGGAGTTATTAAGATTATTCCCCTACATACAAAATCACAAATTTTACCTCTTTATACAGGGTGTTACAGAAAGGGTATATCAATACAAACGGGTTGAAGAGAGTATCTGGTCTGGAATCTCTGTACAAAATTTCAGCTCAAAAGCATTAACTTTGAAAATACCTAATATTTTTTTATTTCGACATCACGGCGCTGCACTGGCGCGCGGCGGCGTGATGTGCGTGTACTAGGCGCACAGACACACTACAGATAATGGATAATGACCCTCGTAGTGCGGTGACACGTTTGTTATGATTTCAATTTAATAAACTATCGAAATAAAAAAAATATTAAGCATTTTCAAAGTTACTGATTTTGAGCTGAAATTTTGTACAAAGATTCTAGACCAGATACACTCTTCAACCCGTTTGTATTGATATACCCTTTCCGTAACACCCTGTATACAGGGTGAAATTGAACACATGCGACAAATCGAAATGGGAGATTATACTCATCATTATGAACAACTTTCACTATGAGACCAAACCTGAAATCGCGAAAAAAAAATCAGCTGTTCCCTACATTTTGGCGAGTTATGCGAACATAGATGTAGGGAACAGCTGATTTTTTTTTCGCGATTTCAGGTTTGGTCCCGTAGTAAAAGTTGTTCATAATGATGAGTATAATCTCCCATTTCGATTTGTCGCATGTGTTCAATTTCACCCTGTAGTATAGATTACATGTACACTATAGCAAAAATGTAACAGACCAATTGATATTCTTCGAATTAGAAAATAACCTTATCACCAACTTAAAACGTAATTTACGTCCCGCCTTCAAGGTCTTTGATACTATCATGTACAGTTCTTAAGGACAGCTTACGTCATAGCCACGAAAAGCATTACTTCCCTCCGATTAAGTCGAGTAAGCAAAAACAATTCGTAACCTTAACATTGCTATTGTTTTAACACAATACAATTGCGTACACGCACGTAGGTCGAATAGCATGCCTTTACCTTAAAAAATATACTTGTTACGTTGACAAAATTAATTTTGCTGCTCATAAATTTAATTATGGATCTTATTATGTTGCTATAAGGGTTAGTTTTGTTTGGTCTTTAGGTACAGATGTGTTCAATATATCTTTGTTATTATACAATTTGGTTTGCTCTCAATCTAAAGTAAAAATCTAAATAGCGTAATATATACGTTTATTGTTTGTTTATTGAATATTTGTTATTTCCAGAACTATGCCCATGATCTATGGGTGACCTTAAGATATCGCGCTCTTTATACGACTTGGGGTCAACAGAATTATAAATGATATCGCCAAGAACATCAGAATTGTTCGGAGACATTTATCGGATTTATAGTTTACAGACTGTATAAATAATATTGTAACCCTGTGATTGTCGAAGGGTTAATGGTAGGTGAGATTTACAATGGGAGGTTCGCATTTACTTTGTTTATATTGGCTTTAAGTCGCTACGAGAAAGAAATTGCTGCAGCTGATTATTGCTGTTTCATTTAGGGGTTTTGACTGACGATTAAGTAAAACTTTCGTGTTTTGTGTGTAGTGTTTTTCAAAATTTTATCTAGAAATCTATAGGTACTATTAACTAGCTTCTACCCGCGACTTTGTCCGCATGAAATTTCACCCTCCCCCCATTCACCCTCTTAGGGGTGGAATTTCGAAAAACCCTTTCTTAGTGGATACATACTCTTCACTAAGAACACACCCTCCAAATTTCATGTCTCTAGGACCAGCGGTTTAGGCTGTGCGTGGATATATCAGTCAGTCAGGACTTTGAATTTTATATATACTCGTATAGATAAAACTGAAGAGTTTCTTATAACGCGCTAATCTTTGGAACTAACAGTCGGGTTTGATCGAAAATTATTTTTGCATTTGCTAGCCCAATTCTTGAGGAAGGCTATAGACTATTTAACATGACGCTAGGGCCCTTAGGATTCGAGCAAAATGAAAAGATGTGATCTGACGGGGTGGTTCGGGAGAACAAGAAATTTTACGCGGACAAAGCCGCAGGCAAAAGCTAGTCATACTAATATTATAAAAAACCCGACTGCGGTAAAAAACTTAAGTTAAAAAAAAAACTGAAAAGCTAAAAACAAGCCCATTTTAAATTAAATAAAAGTTGGAAGCAGGCGGGACCCATTTGAGTTTGAAAATAGAAAAATGGTATGGGTCCCGCCTGCTTCCAACTTTTATTTAATTTAAAATGGGCTTGTTTTTAGCTTTTCAGTTTTTTTTTAACTTAAGTTTTTTACCGCAGTCGGGTTTTTTTTGATTTTTTAAATTTAATTTTTTTATTTTATTCTTTTTAGTTATGAGTTGTAAATCCCACTTAAGTGTGATAGTTTCCCTTTAAACTTCGTAATATATAGGTACTACTGCCGCGTTTAATTGGTAGAGGGGGGGGACACTTGATTCTAACGAAAATTGGTACTTTAAAGCTTGATAAGTCACGAACGGTTTACTTAATCAAAAAACGGTCTTCCCAAACCACTGATATTTTTGAAAGACCTATCCAACGATACCCCACTTGACATAGTTTCTTGACTTTCATTTTTTTCATTTTCACAATATGGCGTCTAGTAGTCGCCATATTAAATTTTCATTAACGTCATGTCTTTAGTGACACGCGCCGGACTAAGAGGAATCGATTAACGTGTGAATCATAAAAATCGGCCCAGGCGTTTGGTCTGTATAGTGCTTCAAAGGAACATACAAACATACATACATACATACATACTTACATACATACATACATACATAGGCTGATAAACACATTACCACTCCTTTGCGTCGCGCAGTCGGGTAAAAAGCGAAAGTTTGTGAGTGTGTTTCTATGTTTTTACTTCTTCACGCACAAACGGCCAAACAGATTTGTATGAAATTGAAAACAGAGATAGTTTATAACCAGGATTAACACATAGGGTAATTTTTATCTAGATATTCCAACGGGATCGATAGTTATGCGGGTGAAACCGCGGGACGCTGCTAGTAAATTATAAATGACTGTTGTTACTTTTTATTAGATTCAATACCGGGATAGATCAACAGCCATCCACCTTCGAGCTTCCAGATGCTTATAAAGTAAAACCTAATGCAAGCATACTATAAACATCCCTACAAAAATAAAACAAAACACGATCTCTTTCTAATAGAATGGCTACAGCTTTTAACCCTTTTGTTCTGACCAAGCTCAGATGCAGCATAATTCATTACCGTCATGTCAGGACATCTACCAAGTCACTAACTTAAGAAAACAACTCCACATGTTGACACTTCTAAAGAAACAAATATTTCCTTAATTTCCGAGAAATCGGGAACACAGCGACAAAAACTTATTCATCATAGTTTGAGACGGTTGCAGAAGTGTTACTAGTTAAGTGCACGGCAAACAGGGGGTACAAACAGCCAGCCATGATGAATGGCCCGCGAGATAGATAGGGTTAGGTGAAATACTGGAAGTTTTACCACCACTGAATGGAGGGACTTAGGACCAAAAACTGGGAGCAGTTGTGGCCCAGTGGTATCGGCCGCGACTTACGAGTTGTAGGTCGTAGGTTCGAACACAATCAGGCGCTTTACTTTGTGTAAATTATTTCATCACCACTGCTCTCAAAATGGTGAAGGAAAACATCGTGAGGAAACCGGCGTGTCCTAGAACCAAAAATTCGAAGACATGTGACATCTACCAACCCGCACTGGGCCCTCGTGGTGAGTTATGGCCCATACCTTCTCACTGAGAGGAGGCCTGTGTCCCAGCAGTGGGAACCTTATAGGCTGATTATGATGGGGACCAAAAACAGGATGCGTGTTTTGGAAAATAAAGCGGATAAGATCAGCTTCGCACTTGTCCACCACGGCGACGCCAGCTAAGGAAAACAGTCTCGTGGCCTGTTTCCTAATCCGAAACCCTGGGAATATCGGAATAAAAACAATCCTATGTCCTTTCCCGGGACTCAAACTATCTCTATACCAAATTTCATCGAAATCGGTTCAGTAGTTTAGGCGTGAAGAAAAGACAGACAGACAGACAGAGTTACTTTTGCATTTATAATATTAGTTTGGATTAAGAAACACGATTTACACACGAGAAACACAGATTTTACTTATCTGAGGAGCTCGTGGGTTTAAACCTTCTTTCATATATCTATGGTTTAAACATTAGTGTAGTACCTACTAATGACAAAATGGAAGGTGTGTATCAAGTCCATACATTTTTGGACTGTGACCAGCACCCTAATTGCGTAACACACTATCAATCAGAATCTGAATCATTTTGAAGCAAATTGCTAATCCATTGCTTCATAAGTTCGAAAAAAAATTCTGCTCAACACGTAAATAACGGAATGAATGTTGTTGAACTGAAAAATCAAACCGATTCCGATTGATAATGTGTTACGCAATTGCCCCGTAGTCCTTATAATTTGATGAGAAAAAATATTATATTTTGATAACATTGTCAATTTGTCACCATCGCATTCTGAATCTTCCAGACGTTTCTTATTCTAAGTCCATGTCATTTTTCATAACTAACTCGTTGGTCTAGTGATCGCAAGCGCTGAGTATGAGGTCCTAGGTTCGATTCCTAGGTCGGGCAAAGTGTATTGAGTTTTTCAATTAGGACTTTTTCAGTAGCAGCCCGGATTCTAGATTCATGCCCGGTTGATGGCAAAATAGGCTTGTGAGACCCTATTGCATTGGACTTAAACATAACTGGCGAAATGTGGGTGTACTATAGGTACATATATATATGGGTGTACATAGGTATATGCACCTCTGCGAATCCCCTCGGGGATTACAGGCGTGATGTTATGTGTGTTAATCTTCATAAGCTAAAAAAATTGGTATTTAAAAATGTACCCAACTCCACGATACCCGCAGCCTCCCACCAGATAATCTATCACAGAATCTCGCACAATCTGAGTAGATTAAACGCTGGTAACGTATTTATTACAACTCGCATTCAGTCTAACAATACGGTTCGTTTGTTCGAGCGACGGGCTGTTGCAAGAGGTCACAACGTACGCTTTGAACCTAGAGTCGATCAAACGGCGGGGCTTGGAAATCGAGCTCATTGGGTACCTGCGAGAGTGAGGTGGATATGGATTATATAGTTACCTATGGTAAACAATATACTGGGTGAAATTGAATTCATGGGCATCCTTTTAAAGGTTCATTGCAATCATCATTGTGAACAACTTTTACTATGGGACCAAACCTGAAAACGCGAAAAAAAATCAGCTCTTCCCTACATTTTGACGAGTTATTTGAACATGAATGCAGGGAACAGCTGATTTTTTTTCGCGATTTCAGTTTTGGTCCCATAGTAAAAGTTGTTCATAATGATGAGTACAATGACCCCTTAAAAGGATGCCCATGAATTTAATTTCACCCTGTACATATGTGTTGTTACTTGCATATATGTAGCTTCATAATAAAACTATATAGTATAGTAAAACTTAAGCAGTCAAAATTATTTTTAACCGACGAAAAACGAAGGTTCTCGTAGACGCGTATTTTTTTTTTTGTATGCAAGACGTATAAGCATTATCGGGGACAGGGAGTGGGCCGTAATTCACCACGCGGGCCCAGTGTGGGTTGGTACACGCTGTTATATCAATTAGCTGACCCCCCTAAAAATTACTCGATTTTGCACCCTCCTCTCATAACATTAAAGGTTATTCAATATGTATGAGTTAATCGGACTAACACTACTCGATGAACAGAAACAATAAATAATTTTGATACGCAAATTTGAGCTTTAAGATGTTGGTGTTAGATCATTTACTATGTATGGGTATTTGTTACGCAATTTTCATTTTTAATCAGCAAGACTTAAAGGTTAGGTTAATGTTGTGATAATTTGTGTCATTGCTACTAATACCTTATTTCATCTATCTTACTCAAGTTAATCTGGTGTCGTGGTTCATGCGTAAGGCTGAGACGTGCAAGATGCGAGTTCAAATCTAGTCTCATGTTTAATTTTGTTTTCAATATATAAATTGTTCGTTACATATTTCTTGCATTATTGTAAAGAACAAGCATATCAATTAAGTTGATAAATAAACGATAAACGTTTCACCTTTTTCAATAAGTGGGTAGTTCGACGTCAATATGAGTATTCAACAAAAACTGCTATTGAAATGATTTTAGGAATATGGGGTAGAAGAATAAATTGAACAAGACATTCTATGCACAAATAGCAGTGAATACGCACGAACATTTTTATATTGCCTTACTAAGTTGCGAAAATTCACGCCTTTTTATTAATTATTATTATCGGTTTTGATAGTTTAATCGTCATGTCTCAGTTGAGTGATTATTTAAAATACAAAATATTGTATTTGCATAAGGAGAATGTTGGTATTAAAGCGATTGCTAGGAAACTTAATATAGCGGTAAGTGTATTCTTTTTTATACTTCCTTAATTCGTTAGTTGGCTTAAAAACGTCTGTATAGAATAATAGAAAATTAACTGTTTCATTATGAGATCATTTATAGGTCTAATGTGGTTTATCTAAAGGTATTTTTGCAAACCTATTCGAAAAATTATGATTACCGGGTTATTAAAATTATGCTTATTGTGTTGTTTCAGAGAAATACAGTCAGACTGTGGCTAAGACGTTTTGAAGAGACAGGGAATATTCAAAAGGATCGTCCTGAACCAAAACCTGCAATGTTACTCCTGTGTCAGAACATCATCAAGCAATTGTTAGAAGGCATACTGAACACCCATTTTTGCCTACTCAATGCAGTATAATGTTTCTGTTCAGACGGTCAGAAAACATTTGCATGTTGCTGGACTGAAACAATACAAGCCAGCACGTAAAATTTAACTGACTGCTGCACATCGCCAAGCAAGGGTCCGCTTTGCCCAAGAATATCTCAATTTTAATTGGGAAGATTATGTTGTCATATTTACCGACGAGAAGTCTTTGTCAAAACCTTATTTATAACTAAACATAACTACATACTTACAAAACAAATTGATATATAGTATACCTAGTAGGTAAAACATCAACGTATAATGCTATTTTATTTAGTTCAACGATATTTAATGTGGTGATGTTATTGTTATGAAATAGAAATACATACCTATATATTTCTAAATATTATAACATGTTGATTCACTACATTAAACTCTGTGAAGTATGTAACAACGTTATTAGTAACTGTTATATCATTTACGTTATTCTTATAATAATTTTTTTTATAAAATAAAATCGTTTTTACCATCATTATCGTTTTTTTATTTTCGTTCACCTTTTTTTTTTGTTGCTAAAGTTATAATTTATTATTTATAACTTATTATAAAACAAAATGCGCAGCAGAAAATATGTTGGTTTCGAACTCGCAACCACGCTCTTGTCAGCTCACTGCAGCTACCACTAGACCACACGAACATGGTGATTGTTGTTGAAATTAGCAATAATATATTACAAGTTAGAACAATATTCAAGATCATACCTACCTTAACACTGCGTGTTAAATATCAAATTCGAATAACTGTTTTATTAATCGTAGACGTTGAACTGTTCTAGTTCGATAAGCTTACTGCAAACAAGGAGAAGGTTCAAATTCGTTTAATTTTTAAGGGGTCAGCTAATTGCTATAACAGACTCACACATATCTTTTTTTGAATAGATAGATAGATAAGTATACATTTTTCATAGATTTTTTGGATTGTAAGGGCCAGTTCACACCGCGACGCGACGCGGCGTGCAGTTTTCAAGATAGCAATACAATTATAGACCTTACCTTCTATACCAAAAGGTACACAATTATGTGTGCCTACTACGTCGATCTACGCCGCGCGGCGCCGCACGGCCGTCCTCACTGATGTGTACCTTTTTGTGTAGTAGATAAGGTCTATAATTGTATTGCTATCTTGAAAACTACGCGCCGCGTCGCGTCGCGGTGTAAACTGACCCTAAGTATGACCACGCATAACTTTTTATAAATTAATCTGATTTTGACGAATATTTTTGTTATTGGATAGGGTATACCTACCACGGATTTGGTTGAAAATAAAAAAAAACACCCCTGAGTTCAGAATATTAAGAGTTGAGTTATTTTTTACCTACTGAATGTTCTGGTATTCCCCGAAAGGGTCAACTGAGGTGCATTGTTTAGTTATAGGTACACCTACATTTAGTCAGTTGTGTTATCAGTGTCATGGATTGAGGGTAAGCCTATTGGCATTAATCCGGCTGGCTAATCCAGGCTCCAGTCTGCTACTGCGAATTTTCTAATGAATACCCAATATTCCCATTAACACTACGCTCAGAGTATCGAACGCAATTCAGCAGTTGCACTTGCAAAAATAAAATGAAAGGTGCAGATGAATATTCATCTATATACTAAAAATAAAGTTGAAGAGTTTGTTTGCTTGTTTGAATGCGCTAATCTCTGGAATTTTTAGTCGGATTTGCAAAAAATATTTTTGCGTTTGATAGTTTGCGTTTGGTAGTTTGTTTTTGCGTTTGGTAGTTTGCGTGCGTAAATTCTTGAGAAAGGTTATACAGGGTGATATTAAATTCATGGGCATCCTTTTAAGGGGTCATTGTACTCATCATTATGAACAACTTTTACAGTGGGACTTAACCTAAAATTGCGAAAAAAATCAGCTCTTCCTTGCATTTATGTTCACATAACTCGACAAAATGTAAGGAAGAGCTGATATTTTTTTCGCGATTTCAGGTTTGGTCCCATAGTAAAAGTTGTTCATAATGATGATTACAATGACCCCTTAAAACGATGCCCATGAATTCAATTTCACCCTGTATACATTTACCATTAGACTAGGATCCTAGGGAGCCGAGTGGGATGCGACGGGGTGGATCGGGGGAACAAGAAATTTCAAGCGGACGAAATCGCGGGAAGCTCATATAACTTTGTCGGTGTCATTTTTCAACCATTCGGTAAGCGAGTGAAAGATGCCTAGTGCCGAAATCTAACATCGTTGGATCAATTCACGAATGAATTCATTTTTAGTTTATTTTGTGTTCAGAATTTTCACTTCGAGTTAAACAAATGAGAAATAGAACAAGCGTCTGATATCGGTTTTATCCTTGATAAACATTTAACTCACGAACTTTAGACTCCAAGAAAAGTATAGTGTTTGTACATTAGACCATCCTGTGTGACGTTCCGCACAGTTTGTCAAAGTACACCGAAGCTAGCCTTGATTATAGCACTTGGTACCGACGGGTTGCGTCCTGTGCTCCTGTCATTAAGTACTTACTCACTGTCATTAATTTGTCATTTTTAAACATAGCTTGGAAATTACTGGGGCGACATTTCAAAGGTAATATTGGGAGGAACAGTGAGGGGCGCATGTACAAACACGTTTGTCCTTACGTCTATGGGGAGAATTGAAATGCTAACTACATATTTAGACTTATTCGTCACAATTCACATTAATTTCAGTAGGGTTCTTAAGATACCTACTTCAAGTCAAAATAAAGTTTTCTAACTACCAGCGGGGCAGTTGCGTAACACATTATTAATAGGAAATGGTTTGATTTTGACAGTTCAACAACATTCATTGCGTTATTTACGTGTTGAGCGACAAATTTTTCGAACTTTGAAGCAACGGATTAGCAATTTACTTCAAAATGATTCAGATTCCGATTGATAGTGTGTTACGCAATTAGGGTGCAGTTTTAGCCCCATTTTTACCATCTACAATAACAAGCAAACACTCATATAATTTATAAATATCAAGGATAAAGTTTCGCAAGTCGCAGTGTTGGAATTTGAGGGTCGCAAGAGTGACAAGAATTAATTGTTTTTTTGTTCCTTTTTGGCTATTGAATTATCTTTAACGTTTGATAAAATATACTAACCCCTTTTAAGACATTTATAAGAACAATACAAATAGATCCTCCAATAAAACCAAACGCGGTTACCGAGAACCATCTCGGTAAACGCGTTTGGCCTAAATCGACCGATGAAATGAGCCATCAATTCATCGGTCAACTAAGGAAACGTTTACGGGTTATTATGCACATACATACATATACATAACAGGAAAATAATGGCCCCATAAGTTCCCCAAATTGCTTAATACATGAAGCTCCATCAATCAACATCGACCTTCATTCACTTCGCCATAAAAATACATTACCGATTCATTATGATGAGCAGGGAATCGCTTCCAAAAGTCGGCAGCTTATAATTTGCTAAAGAGCTAACATTTTAATGAAAATAGGAGCTTTATAGGTCACGAATTTTTCCGTTACTCGCTGTGTTAATCAAATGTCGTTACATCCGTATCGTATCTAATATTATATAGTCTAGCTGTGCCCCGCGGTTTCACCCGTGATAAAAGTATTATAAGTCCTTATTTGTTGATTCCCTTTACAAATCTCCACCCCCCTTTTTACACCCTTAAGGGATAATTTCAGGGATAAAACCTATTTTATATCCTTCCCCACAACTCAAACTATCTGCATATCAAATTTCATCTAAATCGGTTCAGCGGTTTAGGCGTGAAAAGGTAACATACAGACAGACAGACAGAGTTACTTTCGAATTTATAATATTAGTATCGATATCGATTTATCAATGAATCTATAAAAAATACAATGTAGTAGACATTGTATTTTTTATGAATCCGGACAGCGTATAAACACTGTCTTCTTAGCATGTCGTTTGCAATCTAAATAGAGTCAGCCCAGAATTTGGCTCTGACTTTGGCACCTTCAGTCGCCTCCATCAGTTCCTGTAACGTGCAGACAACAGGACACTGTTTGTGGAACATCACCACTGACAAGGCTTATAATGTCATCATTTCCCTACCCTCATCCCAATCTCGTGAGTACTGAACTGAGTTTCCTGAACACTGCTACTCGTTACCTCCTGGAGCCCATTGCCACTCCCAGTACAATCTCCTTGGAGTAAATAAATAAATAAATTTTATATTAATTTATTTATATTAATTAAATTTATATAAAATAGTTATATGTTATTTATAATTGTATTCCAATTTATCGTAATTTCTATCTAATTTAGACAAAAATTTATCTAATTTTTATCTAGTTTTGACCAATTTTGTTT
Organism: Amphipoea oculea; assembly: GCA_945859645.1. Classification (NCBI taxonomy): domain Eukaryota; kingdom Metazoa; phylum Arthropoda; class Insecta; order Lepidoptera; family Noctuidae; genus Amphipoea; species Amphipoea oculea. The sequence continues at coordinate 1,264,497 of OX243878.1, read as the reverse complement.
CACTTTATTTCATCTTTTTATTATGTAATTTAACCTAATTTTATGATTGTATGACATGTGTAATTACTAACATTGACCAATTACTTGTATGTGTAGTGCAAACTGTCAATATAAGTTGGTTATTAATAAATAAATAAAATAAAATCTTTTTGCGGTCGGCGCAACATGTATTTTTCTTCCATACTTCTCTACTACGTCATCTTGGTAGTCATCCCTTTTTAACCGACTTTAATTAACCGACTTTAAAAAAGGAGGTTCTGTATTCGACCCGTGTGTATGTATGTATGTATGTATGTTTGTATGTCCGCGATTTTCTCAAAAACTTCTGAACCGATTTTGATAATTCTTTCATGAGTGTGATCTACATACTTTCAGGAAGGTTTTAGTATATAATACATTAGGTAATTATTCTTATGTACGAAGTTATATGCATAAATGTACTGCATCTCCGGCATTTTTATGTGAATTTTGATGATTCTTCGAGTCGTGACTTCAATGCACTAGTGTTAATTGAATTTGTGTGGGGTAGGTACAACTAAAAAGTGAAAAATAAAAACTTTTTCACAAAAAAAACAACCGACTTCAAAAAAAACACTACAAAGTGAAAAATAACTTTAATTTCGGAAGTCGGTGTCAAAAAACGAAAATGCTGAAGCAACGACACCGACTTCCGAAATTAAAGTTATTTTTCACTTTGTAGTGTTTTTTTTGAAGTCGGTTGTTTTTTTTGTGAAAAAGTTTTTTAATCATATCATTCACACAGTCCATCCATCGTTTCTTTGGTCTTCCCTACTATTATGGCCATAGACATTAATACTCAAAAGTTTCTATAATAGACGGTTATATAATTATAAGTCTTATAATAGACGGTCAAAATTGTATAACAGTATTTTATAACTGCATTCAAATCATGAGAGGAAATATGCTGCTGCAGTTAACTAATTTATATGTTACTAGCTGCGCCCCGCGATTTCACCCGCATAAGTTTCGATCCCGTGGGAATATCGAGATAAAAACTATTCTATGTCCTTTCCTGGGACTCAAACTATCTCTATACTAAATTTCTCTATACTAAATCGGGTCAGTGGTTTAGGCGTGAAAAGGTAACATACAGACAGACAGAGCTACTTTCGAATTTATAATATTAGTATGAATATTTGACTAAGGTACTACTTCCATTTCAAATCGTCAATTTTCTTTATCGTACAAAAATCTCTCAAAAACGCCGTCTCGTACCCGTCCCGTCAGCTCTAAACCCCACATTGTATTTTATAGTCATTTTTCTTACTCGACAAGTAATAAATCAACCGTTCGTTACATTACTCCGATTGAGTGATTCCATTACAGTTTTTTGCATAACGATTATTATTTTATTGTAGTTTTTCGCATCCCTAGCGTTGCTTTTATCGAATAATAAATCAAATGGTGATGCAGTATTTATTGGTAAGTTCGGATTATTTTGTTGTAATGTTACTTGTCTGTCTGGTTTTTTGGCTGCGTGTGTCTGTTATTGAGTTACTGGTATTGTGGCGGATGGTAGGATTATGAAATGTAAAGGCTTTTACATTTTGTAGGATTAACTTTAGGTTTCCGAAAGCTTAGTTAGTGAATATGCTGAAAAACTAATGTAGATACAATTTTGTGTTCATTGATTTAAGATGATGAAGTAGATACGAATGAAAACCAAAACTAAACATAATTATAACATCACACCTGCAGTTTTTTTTCCCAAAGGGTTGGGCAGTGGTGTACATAGTGCACCTACCCATAATTCCATACTAATATTATAAATGCGAATGTGTGTCTGTCTGTCTGTTACCTCTTCACGCTTAAACCGCTGAATCGATTTAGATGAAATTTCGTATAGATATAGTTTGAGTCCCGGGAAAGGACATAGAATAGTTTTTATCCCGATATTCCCACGGGATCGATACTTATGCGGGTAAAACCGCGGGGCGCTGCTAGTATTTTTATAGTTATGTTTAAGTCCCATGTAATAGGGGGCGAGCCTATTGCCATCAACCGGACACAAATCCAGACTCCGAGCTGCTACTGAGAAATTCCATATGGAAAACCCAATAACACTTTGCCCGACCTGTGTATCTATCCCAGAACCTCATGCTCGGCAGTAGCGACTATTAGACCAGCGCCAACGAGGCGAATAAAATTACTCACTATACTACTACTATTAATTTATGCCGGGGCCCGTGGCTAAAATAATTACAGCCGGATAGGTCGATCGATTAGGTTAAGCTACGCTTGCCGCGGTTGGTCTGTGGATGGGTGAGACCATCTTTACATAACGAGACCCTTCCGTGCCTCGGAAAGCACGTTAAGCCGTTGGTCCCACTGTCATTCGTGGATCTTTGACAGTCGTTACATGGTTAGAAGCCCGAAAGTCTGACATTCAGTCTTACCAATCGGTACCGTATTACCTAGTAACTGGGTTGTGGAGGTCAGATAGGCAGTCGCTCCATATAAAATACTGGTATTCAGCTGCATCCGGTTAGACTGGAAACCGACCCCAAAATAGTTGGGAAAAGGCTAGGCAGATATATATACTTACTATTAATTTCATACCTATTAGCAACGACTACAAACCCACTTAAAGTACAAACTAACCAAGTAACCACACATCCCACTTACGTCGTCTACAAGTACGTTTATAATCAGTACACTTATCACTATCACCCTCTAATCAACAAGTGAAGAAAGTTGATAAATAGCTGCCCACCTGGCCGAGATTACTTCTTGGCGACAGAGCAGATAGTAATCAAAGGAAAACATAAGGTGGGGCAACAAATTGTTGGTGTTGTAAGTAAGCTGTGGCTTCGAGGAAATTATAAGCTTTTAAAAGGAGGTTGTTATTTTGTTACATTAGTTAAGGCCATGTTTTAAAGGGCTTACAGGACCTAAACTTAAAAAACGCAAGTTTTAGAAACAATAAAAGTACTCGTATAATATACTTTTATTGTATCTAAAACAAAATCAGAAAAATATATGACATTCTTCAGGATATACAACTTATTTGGTACTATAGAAAAAAAAAACATGAAGATACCTCTAAAAACTTTCTTTTCACAATAAAAACCTTACTAATATAATTATGTACATACATTTATTATGATTTTTTGTCAGATTGTTCTGCAAGCAACATACTAAAATAGTGTTTTAATCTTTTAGTCCAAACAATAGATTTTTCGTAAATAGATAATTTTGTAATAAATTACTAGTGATGTGTCATCGCGCTTCTCTTTCTTTTCTATGCAGTCCGACAGTGACCGCGCTTTAGGTCATGTAGTCCTCTTAAGGACTTAATATTTTTGTAGAGAAATCTCTTACTTAAATCTTCTGGCCGCTGTACCTTCACAAAATCTAGGGTCTTAAGTGGAAGACTAGGAAACTTACAGTCATAGAAATGCTTTTTCCGTGCGGACATCAAATCTAAGACGAGTCGCGTAAAAACTATTTGCTCTGGTTATGCAGCAAACATGCCGAAAACCGAGCTTTTTGGAGCACCCTGGTAGAAATCGTCACCATTCGAAAAAGCGTTATCCCCCTCCGTGCGACTTTCTCTCTCTTTCCGTCTCTTTATTAAACGAGTGTGTGTGCGTGCGAGTATTGCGGAAGAAAATAAATTCGTTCCTGACGTGGGCCCCGACTGCGTTCTTTAAGGTGGGGTGGGGTAGGTATTAAAAGTTGTTACTAATGTATTCATTTTCAACTTCAAACGTTCTAGGTTCTTATTTTTAAACTATCTGCCACAACCGCAGACCACCCAAACATCACGACCTCTTAAAAAACCTCTCAACCATTTCCAGTCAAGCTGAGATCTCATGAAACGTTTCCCAAAGTAATGACGGAGCACGTTTCATGGCTACATAAAAGTCTGATGACAATTTACGTGTCACACCGCCATGTTCCATGCTTTTAGCGTCTTGTAAAAATTTATGTTCTATCGAGTTATGAGGTCGCCAGTACGGACCTTGATTGCTTCCATTTTGTGCGCGGAATTAAGATTTTGGATCAGAAGTGAGGATTATCTTGTTATTTGTGGATCTTGTCAGGGTGAAAAGCTTTTTGTTTACCTATTTATTTTTGTGTTTTTATGGAGCTTTGGAACTCAGATAGGATTTGTTGTGAGTTTACAATTTTTTCATTTAACCGTAATATAATCGGTCAGTCAAGAAAAGTGGATAATGAAAACTGCTGCTGTATCAAAATAAAGTTTGAAGCAATTTGTAGTATGTAATAACAAAGTCACCAACATTATCAGTAAATGTTGTGCTTATGTATTTATTACGTGAATCACACACTTGACACTAATATTATAAAGGCGAAAGTTTGTGAGTGCGTGTGTGTGTGTGTGTTTATATGTTTGTTACTTCTTCACGCTTAAACGGCTGGACCAATTTCGATAAAATTTTGTATGGAGGTAGCCGACAACCTGGAATAATATACAGGTTACTTTTTATCCCGGTATTTCCACGGGATCGACGTTTACGCGGGTGAAACCGCGGGGCGCAGCTAGTACATAGAATAGAATAGAATAGTCTTTATTATGTACACCATATATATTACAGACATCATAATTATGATATAGTAAACATACTGACCATGAAATAAAAAATTGCCTGTGACGAACATCTCCAATTTACTTTCTAACACAATTTTTCTTCACTTCTTATCCGGCCCCTCCTAATCCATGGAACAATGTATCGACTGTGACTTTAAGAGCGTATATTTAAAATATTTACGAGTTTAGTACATTCTTTAAAGTATACGCTTGTGCATTTCTAGGTTCAGGACCAGATATGAATATTAATGGGATTAGGAAAATAAAAATATGCAGTAGAGTTTCTGGAATATTTACGTTATTTACTGTTATACGAGTTTCTGTCGGAGTTAAGGTTTTGAATAACAACATACTGCGATCACCGATAAGTATATTTTGGTGAATATCAATGGGGACTATGCGGCGTACCATAATCTTATCTAATAATATTTCTGCTGGCTCCAAAAAATTAAAACAAATTAATTTTATGGAATGGCAATGCTGAATGCTTATGTTTTATATTTGAACAAGGAATTTGAGAATATGTTCAAGTTAATGGAACAACAAACTGATTATCATACTCAACAAAGTTCAAATTCCATTGCAACCAAAAAAGAATTATGACCTTTTTGTTGCAAATGTTCAATCGAAAATCAACTTAGAATACATTTCACTAAAGTAAATAACTGATTAAGTGCCGATGCAATATAAATTATCTGAGATTATGAACACTACAGTAGGTCACATAATTTGGTAGATTTTTACATTTTGTAGCGTCTCTGCAAGGTTGGAGTTTTAGGGGACCCCCAGGTTGAAAAAATACAAGGAATCACAAATTGCAAAATCGATTGTCAGTAAATTCCAGCTAAATTTTCATCACATACGTAGACTTAAAGCCATAAAGGTGTCTGTACACTTTCGTAACACCATCATATACGGGAGAATTCCCATAAAGTACACCACACCAAATTACACTGGCGTTCAAAACAACTCGGCAATGATATAGCGCCTTTTAAGGCCGTTGATGGTGTGCTAGTGGCATGCACTGTAATTCTATGTGAAAGTGGTGTACACTTTAATTTGATCCGCTGTGGATGTGAATTTACGGAGCACGTGTGAAAAATAGAAACTGCACTTAAGTTCAGGAGCATGACTTGTTGGTTCGGAGTGGTTGTTACGTAAGTGAGACGGCCGTGGGGGGTTCGGCAGAGAAATAAGTTCGTATATACATAATGGCTGGCGGAGGTAGGCATTCCACTAAGCTTTTTAGAATTTGATTTCGATCTTAGTATTTCGTCACCCAGAGTCAAATAATTCGTAAAGTAAATCAGTAATTTCAACACAGTATTGGCACTTGGCGGCACCAACACTAAAGCTTGAACTAATTTGCGTCTATATTTTGTAATTTTAAAGTTATAGAATAGAAATGATGAATGAACCTTGGTTGCAAAAATAACTAACAATCTTCTATACTTATAATAAATCTGTAGAGAGGTCAATTCTGTACATGAAATATATTTTCAAAATAACTATCAGGGGGTGATTAGTGATCGATACTGATGCCAAAAATGCAATCAGTAAAATTTTTGTCTGTCTGTCTGTCTGTCTGTCTGTCTGTCGGTCTGTATGTTCCTTATAGAAACAAAAACTACTGGACGGATTTTAACGAAACTTGGTACAATTATTCTTCATATTCCTGGGCAGGTTATAGTATACTTTTCATCACGCTACAATCAATAGGAGCAGAGTAGTGAAGGGAAATGTTGGTAAAACGGGAGAAGTTACTCCATTTTTTAAGCTTCCGTCGCGTGTGCAGCCTTAATGGTTAAAGTTACATAGAAATCATGTATGACGGAAATATTCTAGATAAAATTGTCTAAAAAATATCCTGCAACAGCATATGTCTATCTTTTATGGTTGACTCACAATAACACGTGTAACTCCTGATAGCTTAGCAGTTCGGAGCATTCTGATTATATTTGTTTACTCTTACGTTTATAATACTCTCACTCATCCCTAATTTAAAAAAGTTAACATTATTACCTATTCAATAAAAAAAGAATCATAGAAATCGGTATAGAAACACCAAACTTATACATGAAATAAGCCATCGCGCCGTCACACGTCTGAATCATGCTATAAGGATTATATAATATTTTATGAATAAACAAGAAATTTCAGGAGGATGAAGTCGCAGACAGAAGCTAGTCATGGATTAAATACATTCAGATCATACACATGATGCAAAAATCTGGAAACCTGAAGATGACAGCTGTCAAATATGTAACGCTCCTTATAAAATCAATCATTCTGAGACAGATGCCACAAGACTACATCAAACAAACGAAACCCTGACAGGACCACAAGCTCTAAGGACCAAAAATAAAACAAAGAGCCATAATGAGGCTGTAACAGCTGATCGGCTCCTACATGTACAGGCTCAGAGCAATGGACTATTGTGTGGAACAGGTAGGCATTGAGCTTATAAACCTGTTCCATGTCAAAGGCCTTTGAACACAACATGTTACGGCATCAATGACTTCTGCAAGAACCCTCAGGCGACCAGTGTTTAATGTGGAGCTTTTTGTGGTTATCAGCTGACAGGAGTCCACTACAAAGTAATGATGGGTAAGATTGCAAGCTTGAAGTAAAGAAATAAACGGCAACTTCAGTAAATTTTTCTTAAAGTACAGCTCGACAATATACATATCTTAAAAGACCAGGAAATCTTGGAACACGATTAATAAGTATACCATCATCATGATAAGACAGGGGTGGCCAAGGTTATAAGGTCATCAACTATCATAACGATAACTTGAAAAAACTATACTCATCATTAATTTAACTTTATGTACGACATGATGGTACAGAACCCAGATTTAATGCGATAAAGCATGCATGCATTATCATTAATCCATTCGCTTTTAAAGATAACAGTATTAAGCCTTCATAATCCCAGTGAAGTTATAACACAGGCACATAAAAATCAACATTGTTGGTTGTTATAATATAAAATTGAAAAATGTGTTGCCGGTACGGGCGAAACGGCAAGAAATAATAATATCCTTGTGTAAGCTAACCAATCGTGACTTGGAGCTTTCGCCGACTAGTGACGTGCCGCGCATGCTGATCGATAAGTGCACGGATATTGTGCTGGTGCTTCTAAAAGGTGGGAAGTATCATTTGTCTAGAATTATTGGTAGTTTGTAATGGCTTTTCCAAATTAATTTAGGGTAGGCTGGTACATAATCTTGATTAGGTTGAAAGATTAATGACCATAATTACGGCAATGATGGCTGATAAAATCATGGAAGTGCATGTTTTAATTTTGATGAGTCCTCGAGATTTTTACTTCGAGTAAGCTTGAATATTAAAGAGCCGAAGGACCAAATTTTATTACTTTTGTAAATCACACCATAGTTTCATTACAGTTAACAAAACATTATAAACTCAACAATCTCATATGAATATTCTAATAATCATTGCTCCAAATAATATGAATAGGGAACACAAATAACCCGAAAGATATCCAACAGATGAGATAATTCTTTAATAGAATAAGTTTTTGAAGAATCCTTTTGTAAGCCGAGGGTCAGTACAATGCGATACACATACAGTATCTTTGGGAGCCCGTTTGAGTCCTTTCTTATTTATTCGTGTATAAAAAATAAGCAGGCTTACGTACTTACCCTAAATTTCTAGTTTTTCGGGTCGAGTTTCTTTGGTTGAACGGTAATGAGTTTTTTGGTATTACCCTTGTATTATTCTGGGTAAGTGAATTATTTACGGCATGAGTTCACACATGGATGGGTTTGAATTTAATTAGTGAGTGTACAATTGACTTGAAATAGGCAGTTTTAATTGTTATGGTAACAAGGTATAACTTTCTTACAAAGGGTCGCAGAAGTCTGATGCCGAGGGACTACTTTCTGAACACAGCTAGCACGAAGTCCGTAGTTTTGGCTGAAGTTACGGGCGTTTCCAACTCCGTATCACATACCAACCTACTCGTAAGAATAGTTCGGGGCCCGAACTATGCATGAATGTCAACACAATTTGACAGCTCGGCTATGCAATTTCAAAATCTAGCAAATGACAAAAAAAATCGATGATTTTTTTTTGTCAGTTGCTAGGTTTTGAAATTGCACAGTCGAGCTGTCCGTACTCCCGATGTGTTCTTGTCGGATCAACTACTTTCCGACAGGCTTCTATGGTTGTCGGACTTACAGACTGTCCACATCGAAGTCAAATGTGGAATTCATACAGTGGATTAAGTTCATCATCACACTTTTAGACTGCTAATTTGGAGTTTTTCATTCAGTTACATACATCATCTGCCTAGCCTTTTTCTAACTATATTGGGGTCAGCTTCCAGTCCAACCGGATGCAGTTGTATACCAGTATTTTCCATGGAGCGACTGTCTATCGAACTCCACAACCCAAGTTACTTGGTAATACGATATCCCTTGGTAAGACTGGTTGTCAGACTTTCGGGCTTCTGAAAACCTGTAACGACTGTCAAAGATCCAAGAATGACAGCCGGGACCAACGGTTTAACGTGCTTTCCGAGGCACGGCGGGGTCTTGGTGTGTAAAGATGGTCATCCATCCATGGACCAACCGCGGAAAGCGTAGCTTAACTTGATTAATCGACCCGTACAGCTGTTATTACTTAGCCACAAGCCCCTCTTTCAAGCTCCTCGAGATATCATTTTCAGTTACATACAACAACTGAAAATGATATCTACATGATGGATATGGTTGTCAAAATTATAAATGCTTATGATGTTGCTATCCGTCTAATACAAACCCTCTTAGGTCCAACACATTTATCGACAACTCGATCACCATACACAGCACTAAACGCTCGGAGCGATCAAATCGTATCCATACATTAAGAGCATTCATAGCTCGTAGAGGCCCTGTCGCTTAATGCAATTCATTGTACAAGGATCCTTGCAGTATCCAGAATTACATGACCTTCCTCTCCTCCCGCAAATCCTTTGCATCCGTTCTACAGAAACGGGAAAAGGTTCAACATGAGGGCTCAAGTTATATTAGCCATCGGAACGCTTGCATACATTTTGACTCCCATAACCTGGCCTTCCCTACCCCCCTCGTTCCAAGTAAAATCAGGTTCTAAGGAGCGAAACTTGGGAAAGGCAGGGGTCAAGACGTTCTGGTTGCCGTCAGTCAGATGAAGCCTGCACAGTGCTTCGATTTACAAACTTAAAAGGATTGGCGTCGAGATTTTTAAAATTTTAAGATTAAAAGTTGTTTATAGAATGCTTATGGACTGCGAGAGAAATGGGGAACTTCGCTTTTTTTTGTAATTTGTTTATGGATCTTAGACGATTTTTTTATTTGATGAATTGTTTTTTAATCATTGCTGGCTTTGCATTTATGGATATAGAAGATTGTGATTGGAATTTTTATCTTATATGGTATCAACCACCTTGTAAAAGAAACTGTGAGAGCTTCTATAGAAACATAATCTACATCTTCTCTATTTCAGCAATAAAATTACAATAACCGAACTGTCACATCTTTTATTTCCTACACTATTGTCAATACTTGTTTACAAGAAAAAAGTACAAAAAAGGAAACAATAAAAACCATGTCATCGTTATTCTACGATTTCAAGGTACGCATTAAATTAGACTATAAACATAAAAATAACACAACGCCACAGGTAATGGGCCGTAAATAAAATAAAAATAACTACACAGCACACATTGGAAATCAATAAAAAAACGACTCAATAGCTCAATAAAAAAAAACTTATTTTGTCATATAAATCTTTTTGACGGACTCGAATAGTACGAGCAAATGTTTTTAACCCCTGGCGAGACTTGCTAAACCATTTTCAGCTATAACGTTTCGGTTATAAAGTTGAATATTTATTTTGCTCGAGTTTTTGTAACATTGTAGTAAATAGTTTTATGAAAACAGGCTGTTTTATGACTGCCAGCCGAATGTCTAGGTGGTAAGATAGTAGCCTCAACCCTCACGCAGTTCTCAACCTTATACATACTGGATTAGAGTCGTATTTAGTACTTTAAATGGATTATTAAGGGGTCGTTCGGCAGTCTCCATTGTCAATCAATAGATCTATTGCAAGAATGTAAGGATTCATTCAGTGACTTTGATGTCTGACGGGAAGGAACATGAACTTTTAGTTTAATATGGAGGGCCACGTTTATGAATAGTTGGCGGACATTATAGGTATGATCAAAGGACATGAGGAATGTTTTTTTTTATTTTCTTCTTCTTTATGAGAATAATATCAAAGTTTTCGTCATTATATTATTATGTTTGAAATGTCGATGGCACGGGTGCGGCTTCATAATCAGCCTGTAATGCTCACAATGCTGGGGACACAGGCCTCCTCTCTGTGAAAGGGAGTGGGCCGTAATCCACTACGCGGGCTCAGTGCGGCTTAGTAGATGTCGCATGTCTTCGATCTTTTCTTTTTACTTGTGTCATGTTTTCCTCACGATGTTTTCCTTCACCGTTTTGAGAGCAGTCGTGTTGAAATAATTTACTCAAATTAAAGGGTCTGTCAGGGTTCGAACCTACGACCTACAACTCGTAAGTCGCGGTTATTACCACTGGAACAGCTCTGGTTTCGGCTGTAGTTTTTGGTCACAGTTATTTCTTTCCTTCAAACAAATCTTATTTCTTTATGTTTATTACCATCTGCTCATGGGTTTAGGCCTCCTCATAAACTATGTTTTATACTAATATTATCCACAGGACTTTTATATAATACTGCAGGGTACGCATGGGTACAAGTTGTCTTGCTTGAATCGTAATATTTGTTTTGATAGGTACTTGGTTGCAGTCAACCACATTAAGGTTCGATCGTAATTTTTTATAATACTGCCTAAATTGCCTCGCTATTGATATTATTTACCCCAAATGGGAGGATTCTCAAAATACAGGAAATGAACTTTATTTCCCTTCAGATATGCAAAAATCTCGTATTTTGAACTATCCAGGAAGATTATATGGGTAGCAGTCAATGGGGGGTGCCCATTTGAGTAATAGTCAGTGTAGCCATGCGGGGGGGCGTCGGCAAAAAACGCACATAATAAGAACATACCTCACGTAAGATAAGTGCGGTCAACGTTGGGTAAGATGTAGGGGTAGCAAAAACAATAACTTCATGTTTAGAAATAAGAAAGTAACTGGGTTGAATAATAATATTTGCCAATATTTTAGCATCATGGGTTGTGGAAGTCAGATAGGCTGTCATTCCATGTGAAATACAGGTATGGAGCTGCATCCGTTTAGACTAGAAGCCGACACTGAAAAAAATGCAGTCCAATCAAGTGACTTTTTAGCTTGATTGACGATATCTTGTTTAGATAGATCAAAATCGTAGTTAAGTTGATCATCACGACATGATTGCAGCAACACTAGTTCAAATGATTGAACGCTCAAACCAATTTCTTGATTACCCTTAACATGCCATCATTGTAGAAGAGTTAAAACAACAAAGTAAGTTAGTTGTGTCAACCAAGCAACTTGATCAACTTGATTGCTGGATTGCTGCAAATAGGTTTTGTGATAACTCCAATCAAGATCCCGTTTCAAATCTCAATTAAATAAAAGTATTAGCTGTGATCATTGTGCTTGATAGGCTCAGATGCAAACAAATTACTTAGTCAATCTAAACATAAACTTTATTGTGGTAACTACTTTTTTTTTCAGTGGACAACTTAGGTACTTGGGAAAAGGCAGAGAAGTGATGATGATGAGTTTAGCATCAGCACAAGGTCTAACATGACTATGTTTTGCGTTTCTTTAATGAAGATAACTTATTATATGATTATATGATTGGATGTCTAATTTTATAGTCTGATCAGCGTATAATATGAACTTTGTGTAATTAATTGATGATAATGTCTTTTACTAATGTAATTGGCAGAAAGCCGTATTAAGTTAAAGTAAAATAAATTTTTAAAAATTACTATTATTTTACTATACCTACAAAAAATATAAAAAAATGATGTTACTATATATTAATTAATTAGGTACCTACGTCAAAGGAATAAATTCTACTTGTCAATCACTTAATTCGCGATTGCAGATTATTTTTAATTTCCACTGCGTTTGACGTCATCTGGTTGTCTATTCTATTATCAATTAGATTTTTCGAACAGATTTTCAGTTTATTTATTTTAGACCCTATTATGAAATAATTAATAGATTTTCTTGATGTAACAGTCACAAAAACCACAAAAACAATCATCTAAATTATTCTAAAAAACACAAAATTCATTGTTTTTGCGCTCAGTACTAAGGTCCCCGCTGACCAAGCGAAGGGCGCGATCTAAAATAAGATATGTACGGCGACCTACGGTCCGCATAAATACACCCAATATCAACCTTTTTCTGTATGTATACTAGTTTGGGCATTCTATGTAAGGGTTTTGTATCTGGTCGTGTGGGCAGAGACCTTCAAAACCGAGGGCAATAACGCTAGCTTGCAACTGTCTTACTGCAGGGTAAAAACTTCTTCTTTCCGATATAACAAGCCACTATTTCTAACATACGTAGATACTGGTGTTCTCACAATGTCGAAAGTACCAGAGGTACAAGTGGGCAGGAGATGTAGCGTTGGAAGGCCTGGTGAAGGCCGCAGGAACCCGTTGGATGCGAGAAGCACAGAACCGGTCGAAGTGGCGGTGCTTGGGGGAGGCCTATGTCCAGCAGTGGACGTCGTTCGGCGGAAATGCTGTTAATGATGACCAGAGGCCTAAACAAATTAACAATATAATATATTATTCAGTAATAACAATAACGGTAAAGTCAAAACTTTATTGGATTGACATAAGCATGAAGTTGTTGTAGAAATACGAAACATTTTGAAAGCGATTTCCACTTGTCGAAGCCCTCAGGTACTTGCTAGGTTTAGAACACACACCTGAGGTCGTCCGTTCTTAAAATTGAAACAGGGTACTTAGACAGAAAAAAGTAGAACTGTCACCCATCCTCAAACTCACCGCAGCAAGTGCGGCTTTACTTCGCATATCGGTTACCTTCAATTGCATGATTGTTATTTAGCCACGAGGCATTGAATTTCAAGTTAAGTAGATATATTAGTATTATGTAAAACTGTTTATCTCTCAAACTAAATCACACACAACCTCGCTCAGCCATTGTACTAAGAACATACTTCCACAAGATTACAACACCATCTAAATTTTCATTAAAAAGGCCTCATTCTTTACGAAAGAAATATGATAATCTATTGAACCGTGGGTCGAGTCGTGATCTCGATATAATCGCGATACATCTCGATAGATCGTATCGATTTAAAGAATCGATTCGAAATCGTTCGACCTTGATATTGATGAGTCGTAAAGATCCCGATTTTAGATTAATAGTGAACAATACTGTTTTTAGGCGCATTAAAATTCTTTTGTAGTATTTAAATTATGGTTTTGGGACAGTACCTACCTAATGATGATCAGCCGATCGCAGTATGTTACTTCCTTGTTGGTAACCTTAAAGACTAAAGGATTGTTGGGGTAAAATTAGCGCTGGGATAAAATTATACAAATAAAATTCGCGGCTAATTTGGCTATTTTATTTAAAGGCCACAACATTGTGTTCCGCGCCATTATTTATCATCCTGTCTGGACCGTCGGGGCAGACTAAAATTGGCGCAAAATTTTATTGGAACGATCTTATCTCAAGACCGAACTTACCCAAACATACCTTATAGAAGGCTATGCCAGTAACATTGCACATCAATACCTCTGTAAAGCATCGTAGATATCGCAATTCTGAAGGTCTCCAATAACCGCTTCAAAAACAAGCTACAGAAACGGCAGGTTATCGAGGCGTTCAGTCGTAGAGACAACGTCTAGTTGACATGTTTGGTCTCTTCATAATCAAAGATATTGCCCTAAGGCATTCGACTTAAAATGCTGGTAACCATCGCGCCACCGACCAGTTGACTTGCTGTGTTTTTATCATGACATAAGGTCGTAGTATTCTCAAATATCAAGAACATACCAAAGCTTTCATGTGAGAAGAAGACAGGCTACAGGTACAACATCTACCTGTATTCAAATGCATAGACTTCGCAGCAATAATCTGAGCAATGCATAGACTTTTACCCTTTTCCTCAAACCACAAGAAAGCTAGAAACATTTCTGAAGTCACCAATCCACAAAACATGATTACTAACGAGGAAACGTTTAAAATAATCAAAGTTGAAAAGTAAAAAAGTTTCTCCTCAAGCGGTACGGTACAATTAGCGGGTGTATGTAATTATCTAAAAAAAAGCAGGCATAAAGATGACCATTACAATGGCTGGTCGTGACACGCGCGCGGGTTTGGACACGACTCGCGACACGCTGCCTCGGGACCGGCACAACATACAGGTACGGATTGGACACAAAAAGAAAGACAAGCGGTAAAAACAATTACTTCAGTTGACTCCCAAATAAAATTAGTGCAGCAGTTGCCGAAAAATATGTTGACAATTTAAGGTATAATCATATTCAAAGAAGCAACAAAAATCAGAGCAATATTTTAGAAGCCACAGTCGATTAAATTAACAATGGCTACGATGAGGATTACTAGACTACACCCGATAAGAACAATGGAAAATGAGGTAAGTGATCGAAAGAAGAAGCATAGACATGATGAAAGAGATCCTCTCGGTCATAATAACGACACAAGAAACCAAAGTCAGTACGAAGGAAAAACTGGCAAACGAAACCAACTCAGAGGTGCCAGGTAATGATAAAAAGGTTCCACCCTAGCGAGAGAATAAAACGAGATAACACTCACTCAACATCATTTTCCATTGCAACTGATTTTTGAGCCAGGGATTAAAAAAGAAATTAAACCCAAATCCTTACCTTTACCCACCTCCTAATTTGCAAACACAGTACAGTCACCAACAAAAAATAAAATACACAGAAATTACAACAAAAACTCGTGAGTCCGGTCCACAATCCATTTAGAGAGATAGCATCGACTAGAGAATTATTAAGTCATTATAAGTACGCAAAGGTCACAACTTTGTATTATCTAAGACTTGGATCATAAATGAAGCATTGTACTCTGTAATGTGTGTCGCTATGCGGTACATAGCTGGGTTAGTGTGACTTTCATATCTATTTGTACAATAATTAATAAGTTATGTGCAGATAATTGTAGGTTTGTCAAAACATTTTGATGTCGACATTCTAGATCAAAATGAAGCACCTTTCTCCTTTTGACTCGACAATTCGACAAGCATGTATTTTGTCATCTCTCTTTGTTTTATACTCTTTCGCTTCAAGTTTATTTTTAATTTTCTTGAAAGTATCCCTAACCAGTCAAGTTCAGAATTAAAATGTTCGTAATAATCAGAATAAGGTTTTTATGGAAAGAAAAGTTAGAAAAGCTTCCCGGAAAGATTTCAAATTCGGGAAACTGAACGTCGAACGTTTTTTATGGGATTTATGAATTAATTATTAAAATTTGGACTGGACAACGTCTGTTGGATCAGTTAGTAGTACTAGTATAATTAATTATGTATTTAATTACCTGCCAGCTTATAAGCTGGTGATGACAATAATGTCTAACAATAAAATTGCATTGGAAACACCGTATTTAGCACTAATATTCATTAGAGCCCTGATGAAAATGTTGAAGAACACAAAGTCGATTAGCAAAATAATATTTTCCAAAGTGTCCATCAACATTAACATCTTCAGATCAAATCAGAACCTTTGAATTTAATGCCTTATAAAAATCTCGAGGCTTTCTATACATTTTTAATGAAAAGGAATTAAGTAGGCATTCAAATTGTACATTTTTAATTAATAGCTGTCTGAGTGCCTAATAAATTATTCAATTAGATAATGCGATTAATTACATGGTCTTCAAGACTAATATGTATGGAGGTGATTACATTTTGGTATGTATTAAGAGATTAATTTTGGAAATGTTTTAATATTGTTACAGTGCAAATTCTGACTCTAAAAGATGCGTTGTTTGCAATACTGTAGCTTTATCGCTAAATATAGCCTAGCTTCTGCCCGCGACTTCATTTGGCTTATTCCCAGGAGCTCCAAATCTATTGTTTTTCAAACAATTTTACTTCATACATTGATTCCCAAGAGCTCCATAATTTTATTAAAATATTAAAATACCTACTAAAATTGTTCCCATTGCTTTTTTAATTTGGAGCCGCCGGGAATAAAATTATGGAGCACCTGGGAATAAGCCTATCATTTGTGTGGAAGTCCTAAGATACACAATGCACTAAAATAACAGCAACATTTTTATAAAACTCCCTCGGCCCTCAACCCACTACGTCGCATCGCATCGGTCGCCCGCGCTAATACTTCGTTTTGCTTAGCGTTATTTCTGTCTTGTTTTTCCTCGGCTCCTAAGGGTCGTAGCGTGATGTTAAATAAGCCTATAACCTTCCTTAAGAACTGGGCTATCAAATGCAAAAATATTTTTTTAAAGACTTTCTAGAGATTGGCGCTTTTAAGCAAACTCTTCATCTTTATTATATTAGTATAGATGTACAGACGCCAGCACATCAAGCTACCCGAAACTGTCAAAGTTTCCCAATCAACCTTGAACCTAATGATGATAGCGATAAAGTTGAAAATCTATTAAAGAAATTTGACAGATTGTAGCAGCTTGATATGCTGGCTTCTGTACGATAACAAATAAGTCAGGTTGAAAGTAATAGACGGTATTATCCTCATATTTTGCCATTCAAATTATGAGAATATAAAAATTAATTGCAAAATAAATTATAATTACGTCAGGTAATGCGGGCCCAATGAATTGTTTAAAGTTGAATAATCATGAATAAATTAATACCAGCTTTGAGTTTTTTATTGGTATTAAGTTACATGCCCTTATATTATTTGTAATGGAGTCAGAGATGGTATCAGCAGACTGCTACCCCATATAGGTAGTAAAAGTCAACCGACTAATAAATATATTCTTATTACCTACCGATTCAATGGGTTTTAGACATAACTTTTGCATTACAATAAACTGTGCCTAGCGGCTGTCTCGACATTGTAAATGTTCCATTTTTCGTAACTAAAAGTATCCTATATTAATTTATACGTTTTATTTATTTCCAATTCTCTACAAAATGCTTAGGTATTAATTTTTTTCTGATTTGGATTCATCTAAAGCTTGATATTTAATACGGCAAAGTATTTTTTTTAAACACTCAACTTAAACATAAACATACCGCTTAAAAAGCGCTCTTATTTGTCTGTATTAAATATTTTAAAACACAATGCATTCTTGACATTTCACAAAGCCCAAAAGACTCATCGCCAAAGGACGGGCTCTCGAAAAATTAAGGAAAAAAAACGTAATGATTGACGGGAAAATCGTGCCGGATTCCACTCACAATGCCTCAATTTAAGATTCTCTTTCATAAATATAAACCGTTACAATTTTTGTGGAATTTTAAACGAAACCGTACACAGTGTTTCGGAAGATTTTTTTTTCTGAGCAAAAAAAAAACAGTTAAATTTGCATGAATTACGTAATTTATATCTTTTCCGCGTTCATTGTCATTCGGATGTTGTACGGTTTTAACAATCACAGCCTTTTGGTGTAAAGAATTTCTTTGCTTCACATTTTTTTGGTTAAAATCGAGAGCAGTACTTAACATTTTTGGTAATTTTCGAATTAAATTTTGACTCGGATTTTACCTAATTACACTAAAGCAGTGGTGGTCCAGTGGTAACGGCCCCGACTTACGAGTTGTAGGTCATGTATTCGAACCCAGACAGGCGCTTTACTTTGTGTAAATAATTTCATCACCACTGCTCTCAAAACAGTAAAGGAAAACATCGTGAGGAAACCGGCATGTCCTATAGAACCAAAAATTCGAAGTATGTCTTTGGGTTTTTGGTTCTAGGACATGACATCTACCAACCAGCAATGGGCCCTCGTGGTACATTACAGCCCACTCCCTCTCACAGAGAGGAGGCCTGTGTCCCAGCAGTGGGAACACTATAGGCTGATTATGCTGACCCAAGGCGTATGAAGCGTCATATTATTGTTGTCACATTAAAACTCACATTGCGAACAATATTATTCATTAATTTTGAATATAAAATAGAGAAAAAAAAAAAAGTAACTTTCGCTTATTATAATCACAATTTAAGCTTGCTTGTCGTTAGAAAATAATAATAGTTCATTAGTAGCAAAAGACGTTTATTCAAACTGTGAATTATCGTTAATGAAATATTAGATTTTACTTTCGAAAATTTTCCTCTAATTTTATATTGAAATCAAAAGGGAATTGTCATAATGTCCTATACGTAAGAATAGTTTTAATTTAGCTTTTAAATTATTAAGACATTTTTGTCTAGGACTAGTTTTAATAACATCTTAATAATGTAGCCTAATTCATTTTATGAGTTTATTACATTTTTTTCAATGCCTGGAAGACTCGAAATTCTATCTGAACACCCCATGAAACCTACTAAATCGAAAAGACCAACTATTGTGTTGACTTTATTATTTTACATAAACACCGAAGTTTGACCACAAAACGGTTTAACTGCTGGACCACAAACGAACAACGAGTTTAACAAACTGTTCGAGTGTACCAAGCCGACTAATGAGTGTGGGGACACTTTGCAACTAAACAAAATTATTATTGGTGGGCTAATATTTAGCTAGACGTTTTATTTGAGAAATACTAAGAATCATGCTTTTAAGGTTTGGAAGCAATATCCAAATATAACCATGAAATGATGAAGAGGTGTTGATGATATTGAAGATGATACTGCATAAAATGATGCTATCATAATTTTTTTTTTTCATCTTTTGGAAAATTTGTTTTCTAGTCAATAAAACAATTTTTACTAACGAGATACGATTCTGAATTTAGATATAATAAAATATAATAAATGATAACAGCAACGCGGGCAGATGCAATGTGGGCAGTGGATGGGTGACCATCCATTACATATCGAGAAGCCACGTTAAGCCATTGTTGGTTATGGGAAGTCAGAATCCCAAAAGTTGGACAAATAGCCTTATCAAGGGGTTTCGTGTTACCCAGGAACTGGATTGTGGAGGTTGGGTAGACAGCAGCTCCATGAAAGATATTGGTATTTAGCTGCATCCAGTTAGACTGGAAGCCGACCCTAACATAGTTGGGAAAAGGGAGGCAGATTGACCTATTTCTGAAAGCTTGTGGCGTTCTGTGTCCTTCCACCATGAAGAAAAGGGAGTAACAACGTGACACCATCACGAAGCATTGTCTCCCTTTTGTAGTCAACCTTTGCGACATACGTGGATGGCCCATAAGTAGAGGAAATTATATTAAAACATGATATAACGACATTAAACAAACCAAACTGTGCGGTTTCCGTTTTATGGGACCACCCTGTACGTTCCCATCGATGTCAAGAGAGATGATTGAGCCACTGTCAAATGTAAAACATCATACATATTACGTGTGGTCCCGATCTAGCCATGGTAGGAACACTATGCAATGAATACCCGGTTTCTGGATGACAAAATGGGAGCGTTAAACGTACCAATGCTTATTTGTCTTAAGAAAGGCAAGCGCCTGGGTAGCCCACTAAATATAAACTTTCTTACGGTTTTTGCAATTTGCAAGTGAGTGTCAAGTATGGTAATGAGTATGTATTTACAGGATTATAATCGTTAAAATCATAAATGCAACCTTCTATGTTCATTTTAACCGTAGTGAATGAACATTTCATGAGAAATATCAATCAATACGATTATATGAACTGACCTGCAAATTGCAAAAAAACGTAAGAAAATTTTAATTTCGCAGACTACCCGGCTTTCTTCTCAAGAACAAAAGAGATGTTCTGTTGAGGAAAAGACGATTTATTTTTAGATAATTCAACTTATATGTAATAACAAGTAGGTACTGCGAGCTCTGGAAACAACGTTTTATCAGTAAATACTTACACGTGTCTTCATTCAGCCAATTACGTGTTCAATTGAAATATGGGAATCAAATTAATGATTCAATTATTACAAGTTAAGATTTTATTACAGTTTCATTGATGTTAAGGACTGCGATGCAACAACTACACGTATGTTTTAGATAGACGATCAGCCTGTTTGCTAACCTATAAAAGGGCACAATACATCAAGTCTTGGGGTCTACTGTCTAATTCCTTTAACGAAAATACGGGCCCGTCCTAAAGTAGTTGCTCCGTCAGCACAAGTGTAATTTTTTTTTTTTTAATGGGCACATACATTTCGGGAGTGTTGTCATTTATTCATAGTTCTAAGTGATAAGAATGAATGACAACACCGAAATAATCATAATGCCTACGGAGTAGGAAACGCGCGTAACTTTGGACGAAACTACGGGCTTCGTGTCTAGGGAATAGACCCTCAGTTTTACGCAAAGGGTTGTCTAAAACCGTATTTTTCTTTATTTAGAACTCAAATAAGGAAGAAGCTATTGAACGATTTCTAAATATTATAGCTACATAGTAGTTTAAGTCACTCCATGTAAAATACTGGTATTCAGCTGCATCCGGATAGACTGGAAGCCGACCCCAACATAGTTGGGAAAAGGCTAGGCAGGTGATGATGAGTACTTTAAGTCACATTAAAATTACTTATTAGCTACATGACTAGATTGTAATGATTGAATGGTATCAACAACCGATACTCAACTAAAAAATAAAAAAAAACCGACTTCAAAAAAAAACTACAAAAACTTTTTACAAAAAAATACAACCGACTTTAAAAAAAAAACACTACGAAGTGAAAAACAACTTTAATTTCGGAAGTCGGTGTCGTTGGTTCAGCATTTTCGTTTTTTGACACCGACTTCCGAAATTAAAGTTATTTTTCACTTTGTATTGTTTTTTTTTGAAGTCGGTTATTTTTTTTTTGTAACAAAGTTTTTATTTTTATCTTTTTAGTTGTCTGTTGTACCTACCCCACACAAATTCAATTAACACTAGTGCATTGAAGAATTGAAGACACCGACTAGAAGAACTATCAAAAATCGCATAGAATTGCCGGAAAGGCAGTACATTTATGCATAGGTATAACTTCGTACATATACCAAAACCTTCCTGAAAGTATGTAGATCACATTAGGGTGTTTCGCGTAGTTCGTGCAAATTCTAAACAATCCTAAATTTTAAATTTATTGTCGAGTAATTTTGTTTTTTTAACAAATATCGTTAATATATGGATAATCTTTGAACATTTCGTGGTTTCTACTTTCTTTTTATTATTAACTTTGAAATTATTATCATTTCTAAAATCGAATTGAGACGGTAATGAGAACGATAAATCAACCACAAGATCAACCACAAGCTAACTTAAAGCTGTATGTACAATAAAGTAAAAAGGTTTTTTTGTTACGGTAAAAGTGAAAAGAAAAACTCAACCACGGATAAGACCCACAATCGTTAGGTAAGATACGTCACAATTAAACAAACATACACAACAACAAACATATTCTTATTACCATCGCTTTGACCTCATCAATGTCGCTAAAAAAACGACGGTAAACGAACGGAATGAGGAAGAAGGTAATGAGATTTAAATCCTTTATTCTATTTTTATTCAAAAATATCAAAATTAGAAACCTAATACCTATTCTAAACTTCGAAGGGAATCATTGAAATTGATAATAAGCTAAGTAATAAACGAACTCATATATACTGACGTTATAATACGGACGATAGGAAAGAGAACGATTCCAGAATAATCACCACCCGTGACACTTAACACGAAAATATTCTTTTTTCACAAGCTAGCGTGCACCTGCTACGACGTTTACTGGCAAACTGAGACGTGCGCGGGGCTCGACATCGCGGTAGAGTAGCATTTAAGGTCAAGCGCAAACTATAATGTGGATTTCTTTTCATACCGAGGGTAATCAGAAAAAATAAAAAATAAACATTTATCAAATCATATTTTAATATAATGAGAAGATAGCATTATTTAATTTAGGTGCAAACGTTGCGTTTTTTAATATACTTCATTAATATGATTATTTTGTTTCTATTTACTTCGATTTATTTGAATAAAATATAAATTTATTTAGGATAGTAGTAAATGGACACCGAGGGAAATGAGAATAAGAAAAGTTTTTTATTTATAATTAATTAATTACGCTAATTAATACTGTAAATCTTACATGCATGATAGCGTTACTATATTACATTTGGTATTCTTTGAAAAGAATATAGATATTCATTGAATAAATCAATGTTTCTTTACTGGACGTATAATATGCACGAAAAAAAATAAACACCCATTAATGAAAGAATTATCAAAATCGGTTTATTAGGTTTTGAGAAAATCGCGGACATACAAAAATACATACATACGGGTCGAATACAGAACCTCCTTTTTTGAATTCGGTTAAAAATTAAAATAAACTGATATTACTATTTAGTTTGAATAACAGAACTGTTTCAAGTAAAAGATACTAGGTATATGTAAATAATTACCTACTAATAAAAACAAAATACCCAGTATACAAAACGTCTTAGGTATTAAAGATTACAATGGCACTAGTAATCACAGGTTGCGAGCACTCGCTCTACTTACGTGCAATATGTATTTATATCGAGTGACTTGCGTGGGAAAATATTATGTGCGGCCATATTGTCACGATGCTAGTATACAAGTGATTTACTGTAACGTAACGGAAAACAACGTGAGGATATGGACTGGACTTAATGGTCAGAAATCGCCAACAACCTGGGTTTCCAATCCTATTAATATTATTATTTAGATTTATACAGGTTGTCCCTGGAAGTATGGATCAAATCGAATAGGGTCGTGGGCAAGGTCATTTCTAGGGCTTTCAATACCGGTATTAGCCAATACGGGGATACCGGTATTGGGCTTTCAATACCGGTATTAGCCAATACGGGGATACCGGTATTGGAAGCCCTAGTAATTTCCAAATATTTTAGCAAAAAAAAAAATACTAAAAAAAAAGAGAAGAAAGATCGAATTCGTGAAAACCATCAGGGCTATCATTTTTTTTTTTAGACAGTCCTGATAGTATTTTTTTATGATTAATTTCTTTGAACACTAAGCGAAATGATTGAAAAAAAAATTAAAATCGGTCATAACTTTTGAACCGTAAAAAAATTCACTGACATTCTCAGGGTTAAAAAATTTGGAAATGACCTTGCCCACGCCCCTATTCGATTTGATCCATACTTCCAGGGACACCCTGTATATTATTTAAGATTAGATATTCTTCATTTATTTTCTCAAAAAAAAAAACCATAATCATTTTTATTTTTAAGCTCACCAACATTAAACAATAAGTAAATAATAAGAATTAGCATTGCCATACAACGTGACAATGCTGCCAGCCTTTTGGGCACTGTTCCTGTTGTCAGCGATGCGGACGAATTCTTTGATGGCCTATGATTATTTTGTTTATTTTTTCATATAATTGTACATATTATTATAACAATAAGTTAGGTTTGACAATGTGCCTGGCAGGGAGGAACGCTGACACCTGAGACACAGGACACATCGTAGATGGGTATCAGGAGTTTCACAAAATCGAGCATGTACTTAGTCTAATTACTATAAGGATCTACGTTACTTAAGTAATTCATTATTAACCGTTTTTCTCTTCTTATGTATGCACATGAAAAAAAATTAAATTATAAATGTAATAAAAGTTGGAGGTTTGTTATTCAAACACGCAAATCTTGTAAAATTGTTGAATTGTCACCTGTTTGTTTTAAATAGGCCCCTGGTGATCATGCTCTTTTCTTCTCTGTAATGATAACCATATCTACCAACACCTGCTGTCACCTGCATTGGATCTACCAACCCGCACTTGGCCCGCGTGGTGGATTACGACCCACTCCCTCTCACCAAGAGGAGGCCTGTGTCCCAGCAGTGGGAACAAGAAAAAAAGGTTACATCAAAAGCTAGACTAATCTTTTCATAACTATGATGTTATCAAGGTGTTGATGATATTATAGTCTTCTGGGAGTGAGGTCTCCCTTAGGTATTCAGTTTGAAAAAAAACAGATTGTATTTTTTGCCTTTAGATATTATGCCAAGGATACAAGGCAATTACAAAATAAATAGGTCCTGTATATTTTTACAGGAAAGTTGTCTTTTCTGTAGTCGTCATCAAACAGCCAGTAAACGTTCGCGAAATATGGACTACTCCATAGACTAATAAATGGGCATAGAAAAGGCACGTTAAAATATATAGAAATAAAAAGACATGAGTAGGTACATAGTGAGGGAGAAATGTTGCACATTGCAATATTTACTTGTAAGGAAACATTTCAATCAATCAATAAACTCAGCCTATCGCAGTCCACTGCTGGACATAGGCCTCTCCCAGACTGCGCCACAGCACCCTGTCCTTCCACCTTCTTTAGGTCGTCCGTCCATCTTGCTGGGGGGCGTACCACACTACGTTTGCCGGTACGCGGTCTCCACTCCAGGACTCGTCTACTCCACCGGCCATCGGTCCTTCGACAGACATGGCCAGCCCACTGCCACTTTAATTTGCTTACTAAGAAAACATTTGTGTTTTCCTAATTTTGACGATGCGTAATTTATTGAGTGAAGTTGACACATCAACAAGGAACTGCAAGAATTGATCGTAAACATGAAAATGAAAGTTAAAAACCTCTGTCCAAAATTAGCAGTAACGATTTGCAAGCGTAAAAGCACTCTGACGCCTCAATCATTCTGTATCGCAAGGACAATAAAAATAATTTTAAACGCATCATAAAACCGAAATCGAATTTCAAAGAACTTTTCAAATGCATACAGAACAAAGATTCCGAAAATATTATTTTTATGAGTACAAAAGTATAATACAAGTTTATACTGCGTATTCTTCTGTCGCTCATAAGGCGGTATTAGCGCGATAATTTACGATAATTTTTGGCATTTATCGTTCTATGTCAACTGTGGGTCGATGAGTTTTTATGCGCGAGCGCAACAGTGAATCATTCGCGGGCACAGACTATCAATGTAGAAGGGACTGTTTTATTTTTTAAATTCAAGACAATTTGTTTGTGTTTGTTTGTTTTTAAAGAAGCAATATAGTTTGTGTTGAGTTTCAGCATTTCATTGACATAGAATTAATTTCAGAGTTCTAAGAAATTTAATAATGTCGAGACGAGGCTTGTCACTTGTACTATTTATTCTGTGACTGTAGTTCATTTACACAGACAACGAGAAATAAATTCCAAGAAGTAGGTCTGACACATTTGAAAGATACGTAATTAATTAATTATACTCAATTCAATTTTAAGAAACCATTTAACGTTGACATTGGCAGATTATAGTTGACGAAGGCTTTGCGTGCCATATAAATTTATCTATATTATAATAAAATACTAAATTAAATTTTAAGAAGTTTTATGTACCTTTTGGCGCGTGGCCAAAATCGAAAACAACGCTGCCATCTTGTCTTTTCAATACCTACTTTTTCTGATACAATTTAACAAAATATTTTTAACAACAACGCCCCCCTGTCAATGTCAAGCAGTGCCAAAAGATCCATCTAGCACTATACCATGCTCTAGCATTGACGTTCATTATTTTTATAAAGACCTAACAAAAAAAAAATTCACGACATAATAATATCTCCAAAAAAAATATTATTTACTCTATGACATAAGCTTTCAAAACATGAGATTAATCCATGTCAGTGTAACCTCTACAATGTACGCCTGCGGGAAACTTTACGACATGCCAGTGTTGGGAAAAAGTCGAATTTATTCGAAAAAAGTTGAATTTATTCGAAAAAAAGTCTACTTTATGCCTAACAGCTTTTGTAAGGGAGTGTACTGAAATGGCAAAGGAATCCGTGTAGACGTTTAGTGTGTGTAATGTTACAGCTGTCATACGTGAATACAGTATCGAAAGAAAGGTCTTAAAAAATCCAATCATTTGGTATTTGTACCGACATTGTAGCTAATTGTGAAAAACTTTGTCTACAAAAGTTCTACTAACTTATCTGCCGCCAAGCATTTCTACTTCGCTTGTGAGTGACGGTTATAATGCAATGACAGTGAAATGCATTATTTATTATAATACTAGCTGCGCCCCGCGGTTTCACCCGCGTAAATCTCGATCCTGTGGGAATATCGGGATAACAAGTATCCTATGTCCTTTCCCGGGACTCAAGCTATCTCTATACCAAATTTCATCTAAATCGGTTCAGCGGCTTAGGCGTGAAAAGGTAACATACAGACGGACACAGAGTTACTTTCGAATTTATAATATTATAAGTATGGATTTTCTTTAAGAAGATCTTGTTAAGACATTTTTACATGTCAATTTTTTTGGTTTATATTTTAAAACTAGTGCAATGCAGTTGTATTAGGAAGTGGTTAACGTAAAATCAGCTGCGTTTTAATGAAAGCAAAATCTACGTAAAAAAATCCAGAATATAAAAAACAGAGTTTTGCAGTCTGCCAACTACTATTACTGACGCAGTATTACCAACGCAGTAAGCAAGTAAGATAAATGATTTCAATTCCTTTTATTTAAATCCATATCCATACTAATATTATAAATTCGAAAGTAACTCTGTCTGTCTGTCTGTATGTTACCTTTTCACGCCTAAACCGCTGAACCGATTTAGATGAAATTTGGTATAGAGATAGCTTGAGTCCCGGGAAAGGACATAGGATACTTTTTATCTCGATATTCCCACGGGATCGAGACTTATGCGGGTGAGACCGCGGGGTGCAGCTATATACATATATGCCTTTAACCCAGAACTAGACAGTTTACAGGCTGTGCCAACGTTAGCACCTGTTTTTATTAAATCCCTCAAGCACAAAGCAATGATTATCATACAAGCACCTACGAATTACCTCACATTCACAGCTGATACTCATAAACTTCCCTTCATTCTCCATTATCACTTCACGGTCGTAACTCCACGACTTATCCATTGTAGCTTTATCTAATTGTATGATCTGTAATGTTTACACTTTTATTGTCACACGCCGTATACAATTTATGGTGTGGCTTATCATATGGTTTGTTGGCAGTTCAATGGTAACGGTTGATGGTCGTCGTAAATTAGGAGCTTTGTCAGGTACGTTAAGGGTAGGTTTGGAAAAGGGATGGGTGGGAACTGGGAGTATGAAATTATGTCGATTTTGAAATGTATTGTGACAGTGATATTCAAATTGGTACATTCAATCGCAAGTCGGTGTGAACTCCCGGACCTTAAGTTCGTGAAGCGTAATACAGCGTATAGACTACTATTACATACTAGATACGGCATTTAGGCTGCTGAGACGTGGACGCTGCGAGACATCGAGAAGAAGGTAGAATTTCAAGAAATGTGGTGCTGGAGAAGAACGCTTGGGGTGTCGTGAACTGAGCTTCGCACCAACACCTCTATACGCCAAGAACTCAATATCAAGAAGCGTCTATCTGTTATGGTCGCGCATCCTCAAATACTTCGGACATGTCTCGAGGCGTGGGGGAGTCTATTGAGCGTCTTGTCGTGCAGGGTAGAGTGGAGGGCACTAGACCACGTGGACGTTCACCCATGAGATGGACTGGCAAAATCCGCAGTGGGTGATCCCTTGTCAGTATGAGTGCATAAAAATCATCAGAAATCGGAACAGGTGGCGAGAAATCGTGAGGCGAATCACATCAGCCCATAGACAAGAAACTACATGGGGACCACGACCGCACAAGAGTGCTACGAAGAAGAAGAAGAAAACGGTATTTTAATAAAAAGGGAGGCCAACTTGTACTGGTTTTGTTACCACTGACTTGCGTTCTACTGTATTTATACAGGGTGAAATTGAATTCATGGGCACCCTTTTAAGGGGTCATTGTAATCATCATTATGAACAACTTTTACTATGGGATCAAACCTGAAATCGCGAAAAAAAATCAGCTCTTCCCTACATTTTGACGAGTTATGTGAACATAAATGCAAGGACCAGCTGATTTTTTTTCGCGATTTTAGGTTTAGTCCCATAGTAAAAGATGTTCATAATGATGAGTACAATGACCCGTTAAAAGGATGCCCATGAATTTAATTTCACCCTGTAGTTAACAGTCTAAAATTTATTTTAGAAATATATTCTAAGTTAATTTTATAGGCATGACAATATTCTAAGGACGAATTTCACCATTGATGCTGAACGAGATCAGCATATGTACCAGCCGCGCTCAAGAGCTGTGAGTGTCATCATTGCTATGGTATACTGACACTGACAGCTCTTGAACTCTGTTTAGAAGTGTTGATGGCGTTCAGGTTTCAATGGTGAAATTCACCCTTTGAAGTAAATTAGACTTAGAGTGGTATTACTTAATACAAATTAAATACACATTGACCTAGTTTCCTATTTCCCGTATTCCTTCGACAGTGATCCCTTATTGTGCCAAGCATTGGGGAAAATGGAAATGAAGATGAAATCGTCTCAACTAAGCTCAGGTTCCTACAGAAACCGTTACTCTATTTGTATAAGCGCTCAATTTCATCATTAAACATAATAGACCCTAAATGTTAATGTATGGTTCTTCGGCGCCCTTCGGTTCATGGTTCCAAACTATACAAACAAACATATTTACATCTACATTAATGCAATTTCAACTCTATTTGGACGTCTGAAGAGTTACAGCAACCGCAATAAAATTTTGCTAAAGTACGTGAACACAAAGTTAGCACTTATCTGTAATTTATTCGAATGTCAGCTTAGAGTAGTTGTGATAAAGGTGTTAGTGATAGTGTATGTAAGTTGGTGAATCAAGCAAGGACATCGGTATTGGCAATAGAGGTATAACAAAATAATTGTTAGATTGTTTGTACTATATACATAATGTGAATCTGTGGATTATTTCTATATTGCTAGTTATAAACGCAGTTTGGTTTATATTATCTTTTATTATTAATCATTTACATGTTAATTGGGCATTTGGGAAGGGAATGGGATTAAAATGTCAGCTATCAACCTATGGAAAGTAGATGAAAAGTGGGGTTAAACTTACCTAATTGCATAATAGGATGGATATCAGGAGAAACAACTCATCATCTGCCTAGCCTTTTCCCAACTATGTTGGGGTCGGCTTCCAGTCTAACCGGATGCAGCTGAATACCAGTATTTTACATGGAGCAACTGCCTATCTAACCTCCACAACCCAGTTACTGGGTAATACTATACCTCTTGGTAAGACTGATTGTCAGGCTTTCGGGCTTCTGACTACCCCTAACGACTGTCAAAGATCCGCGAATGACAGCCGGGACCAACGGCTTAACGGAGGGGTCTTGTTATGTAAAGATGGTCGCCCACCCACAGACCAACCGCGGCAAGCGTGGCTTAACCTGATCGATCGACCTGTGCGGCTGTTATTATTTAGCCACAGGCCCTTCATCAGGAGAAACAACTACCATCAAAATTGAATGGAAGCAGTGTATAAAGCTTTACTTCTTGCTATTTGCTATCACACTAATATTATAAAGGCGAAAGTTTGTGAGTGTGTGTGTGTGTGTGTGTGTGTGTGTGTGTGTGTTTATAAGTTTGTTACTTCTTCACGCTCAAACGGCTGGACCAATTTTGATGAAATTTGGTATAGAGATAGCTTGAGTCCCGGAAAAGGACATAGGATACTTTTTATCCCGATATTCTCACGGGATCGAGACTTATGCGGGTGAAACCGCGGGGCACAGCTAGTAAAACCTTTATAAAAACGCAAAAGAACAAAGGCGAACTCCCAAATAAATTTTTGTTGACAATTTTTTTTTGCGTCTGCTCTCGCAGTTTCTGGGAATAGTTTTGTCTTCAGTTATACTTTTATATGAAGTCAGAAATTAAAGATATTCCATTTTGAAGTTCTAGAGGCTATGTCTTACCAACAACAGACCCTAATCGAAAAAGAAGTATAGAAAGAAATACCTACTTACCACTTACCATTTAAAATATCATTGATAGATAGGTATGCATTTTTATAGCAAAAATATAAAAGGCGGACTACGTATCCAGAATTATAAGTTTATCCGACCCCGACGTGCGCAGGTCTGTCACATGGCCCACTTGCGACGTAATTATATTAATGCTCAGAAGAGTATTTATTTAATAATCCTAAAGGCTCCTAACGATAGTTTAGCCAACTATCTTTAGGACAGTTATAGACATATCTATAACTAATGATTAACTAGCTTCTGCCCACGACTTCGTCCGCGTGAAACTTATTTTTCCACCCGACTCATCCCGTCGCATCGCATCGCCTGATATTACTTCGGTTTCTATGTTATCTGTCACGGTGACACACGTAGACGCTCAATAATTCCATCAACAAATTCCTCGCCATTGTTCATTTTAGTTTTAAAAAGAGTTCGCAATGAAAACTTTAATTAAGGATTTCCAACAAAATGATATAAAATAGACCGTTAAATATAGTAATTTAAATCATAGTTGTACTCACACTGTACAAGTAACATTTAGCCAACCATGTGTGAATTACAAACCATATACACAACATTAATAAAATAATGAGTGTAAACAAATACATTTATGATATCACACTAATATTATAAAGGCGAAAGTTTGTGAGTGTGTGTGTGTGTGTGTGTGTTTATATGTTTGTTACTTCGTCACGCTCAAACGGCTAGACCAATTTTGATGAAATTTGGTATAGAGATAGCTTGAGTCCCGAAAAAGGACATAGGGTACTTTTTACCCTGATATTCCCACGGGATCGAGACTTATGCGGGTAAAACCGCGGGGCGCAACTAGTAAATTATAAAAATATTTTGATTGCCTAGCTTTTTCCCAACTAGGTATGTTGCAAATATGCAGCTTAATACCAGTATCTTATATGGAGCGACTGCCTATCTGTACCTCCACAACCCAGTTACTGGGTAAATCAATACCCCTTGGCAAGACTGGTTATCAGACTTTCAGGATTCTGACTACCAGTAACGATTGTCAAAGATCTACGAATGACTGCCAGGACCAACTTTTTAACGTGCTTTCCGAGGCACGGAGGGGTTTCGGTATGTTATGGATGGTCACCCACGGACCAACCCCGGCAAGCGTTGCTTTACCTTGAAGATTGAGCTGTGTGGCTGTTATTATTTAGCCTCCAGCTTCATATTTTATTATGATAAGGATCCAAAAGACGCTTGCAGAAGCCATTGTCGGCTATTATAGCCGACAATGGCTTGCGACAGGCTAAAGAGAGAAAAAAGTGTGGCCAAGGTTTTCATTGGCCGACTGTTCTACAACACTAAGACCTTAGATTTGGTTTTCTGCATTCTTAGAAGAAAAGTACCTAAGCACTTTTAGAATCTATATAAAAAAACAAAGTCGGGTTAGTTACACTACGTATAACTCAAGAACGGCTGGACCGATTTTTATGATCTTTGGTTTTTTGGATTTGTCTCCGCCCCGAATAGCAGAATAAATATTAAAACAACTGTGGCATTCCAGGAGTGCTGACACAAGTGAAAACGAAACACAAACAGAATACTTTGCCATCACTCACTGATATATTGGATATATATTAAAACCGAGTACATCCCGAGGACAGCCAAACACATCCGAAGCGTTATCGATTACGGTAACAGTGGCGCGAGTGCAATAGTTTTTTCCCATCTCAAAAAATGCCCAACGCGCCAAAAGAAGTTTTCACTTCAAAAATAGAAAATATTCTCGAAAAAAAAAATTAAGATGCTTCATTTTCTCATACAAACATTTTTTGGAACGGCTTATTGGTTGGAATGGTTCAACTATGTAGTTGTAAATAAATAATAGATTTAAATAATAATGTTTGTAAAAGCCTATCAACAAGAACTAAATGACTAAGTCATAGGTCAATTAGAAGCTTAGCATTATAAATGCAGACTAATTCACTAATCACACGCTTGCAAACAATACGAGTGCTGTTTAATATTCATGATACATTAATTATCTTGTTGTGCTGCAACAGATTTGTGGTCTTAAGCTCTGTAGGTACCAGCCGATGTATTCTGTAAAAATCTCACAGTGAAAACTTCGGTGAAGTGAGCTGTCATTCTACCTGTTGCTATTGACAGCTCGCTTCAAGCAAAGAAGTTTCACTTCAAAAATATAATGAAGTGATCATTATATTTTTGAAGTGAAACTTCTTTACGCATGCTTGACTTGGGGAGTAAGCTGGCGAACGCGTGACGTAAGCGTTACGAAAAGTGTGATCGGGCGAGGCGAACGGGAGTTGAGTGGGGGATATAAGCAAGAGAAAGCAGTGCGCGCGCACATTTTCTTTCTCTCTTCCTCTCATAGCCAAATACGTTTGAAGTTTCACTTCAGTCGTGTGGTCATAAGCACACTCGGATTTTTTACGATGAAATTTTTGCAGAATATTATCTTTTAATTTTAGGCACCTAACCGTAACCTATACGACAATAAATAAAAACACTGGAAAAATTAATCTTTTAAAAGATTTTTGGAATTGTTAAATAAATCCTAAAATCGAAATAAAAATAATTATGATTTTTCGGACAAACTAGTAGTGATCGGCCGACTATAGATTTTGCCGATCAGCCGACTAACCAGCTATATTGACTAAACTCATCATCGACCTAGCCTTTTCTTAGCTATGTTTTGGTCGGCTTTCATTCTAACGGGATGCAGCTGAGTACCAGTATTTTACTGACTATCTGACCTCTACAACCCAGTTACTGGGTAATACGATACCCCTTGGTAAGACTGGCTGTCAGACTTTCGGACTTCTGACAACCCGTTACGACTGTCAAAAATCCACGAATGACAACCGGGAACCAAAGGCCTAACGTGCTATCCGAGCCACGAAAAAGTCTTGGTACGGTCAGCATCAAAAGTCGATTAAAACTATCATTTTTACATTAACATGTAAAAATGATAGTGTTAATCGACTTTTGATGCTGACTGTACGTAAAGATGGTCACCCATCCATGGACCAACCGTAGCAAGTGTAGCTTAACCTGGTCGATCGACCCGTGCGGCTATTGTTACTTAGCTACAAGCCCCTCTAGTGCCGTCTTTAGTGACTAAACTATTGGATATATTTGATTACATTTTCGTATGCAGACTTGGAGCGTCATTAAATATAATCCCCATTACTAATAAACCCATTATATCAGATGAATAGTTAGACACCGATTTCTCTATTTCAGTCGTCAGTAATTTAACTTTTGAAAGAAGAAGACTAAGCACTGTATAACTATACAGACACTATAGAAAGTTTATTAGTAAGAGGGATACAGTTTAATTATTGTAGTCTACACCTTGTATAATGAAAGAAAACAGAAAACAAACCTACGAGTAATTGGACTGAAATCCCAAACGTCAATGCTAATTCCTCTTCTGCATGAAAAGAGGTGTTGATATTTACTAGCTAATATATTTTGTGCAAGCCATAAACAAATGCAGCTGTAACCTTTCGTTATCCAATTACAATTACTGACAGGTAGCCGCCCAATCCAAACGTAACTTGTTCCCAATAAAGTTGTATAGAAATAAGTTAACAATCTACAGTTCAAGTAATATGTAAATGATACTGACTGTAGTGTTGACTCGCAGTTGTGGCTGTGCAAAGAATATTTTGTACTTACCAGTAGAGGGGACAGTTACTCCTTTGGTGTGAAAATTGCTGCATTGAAAAATTGTAGGATGATTCGGTAAAAGAAGAAATGACCAGCGGGGTAATTGGGAGCAATGGGTTTCATTTTGACAGTTCAACAACATTCACTGCGTTATTTACGTTGTTAAGCAGATGAATTTTTCGAACATAAGAAGCAATGGATTAGCAATATACTTCAAAATCATTCAGATTGAGATTGGTAGTATGTTATGCAATTAGGGTGCAGTACAGGGTATTTTCACAGCTGTCTTTTTTATTCGTTTATGAATAGGATTATTGTAATGTATCTATTTAATAGATAATGCAAACACTATCTCATGGGTATCAGTAGTGAGGTAGCTGTCACTAATGTCAACTGTCAGTTAACCACGAATGGCGGTTGATAGTGGAAAAGTGAAGCTGGAGTGGAGATACTTGCTGTAGATAATAATCAGCTTAAATACGGGATCAACGGGATTTTACAATTATGATAAAATTTTCGTAATTTTAAAAACGTTCACAGTATGATCTCACTTTGTCAAAAATACCTACCACTAATTTCCCAACATTTTTGACAAATTTTTGACATTGATTGTCGCTGAGATATTACGGGAATTGGCTTTTTGATATTTCAGAGACACACTTATACATACAGACAAACACGCCTGTCGCAATAGTATTTTAATTTAATTTCAAAATGATTTTAATTACTACATTTAACACGACTGCAACAATATAAACAATAACAACTAACCCTTAAAGAAACCCATAAAAACCACTATAGACATAAAAAAACAACAGTACACTAGAATCCAGACAGAAAAACGCTTTTATGAAATTGGAAAAATACTAGGATCGCATAACGCGATCGTGTACTGCGGAATAAAAACCCGTTGAAATAAATATTGGAAAATAATTCCAGGAATTCAGTTCGGTACGGCAGCTATTGAAAATATTAAAATTATTGTCTTGTGTATAAAAGTTTCCAGGATTCTGGTTACATTGTAGCGATGCGTGTGTTTTTCGAATGGAATGGGATTTCGAATTTTTTGTAGTTATATTGAATTTTGAGGCAGGCTATTCTATATGTAGCTGCATATAAGCCGCTGTAGGACAAAGGCTTCTTTTCATACAGAAAATAACGAGCTCAGGGGCCGTATTATACCGTATTAATGCCACCATTTTTCCAGTGTCAGAGAGAGACGAAGCTATAGAAGGCCGAAAGCTCCATCTCTTTTTTGCAATGAAATAATGATTGGCATTACTTCATAATACGGCTCCAGATTATTCACACTTGCATGCACGATTACACCCCAAGGTTCATAAATATTTTGGCACCTATTCGAAAGTTTCTTTTAGCATAAAATTGTGGGCTTAAACTTACTTTTTACTAAAGCACAAAGCGACAGCATGGTAAGTAATCAAGGCTTTTCTCTGTATCAGAAGATCTTCTTCCCTTTTAATATAATACAACATATCATTACGCCTGTAATCCCTGAAGGGTTTGAAAAGAGGTGTGTCTACACACACAGCCACAATTTCGCCAGTTATGTTTATATCCCATGTAACAGGGACGAGCCTATTGCCATCAACCGGGCACAAACCCACACTCTGAGTTGCTGCTGAGAAATTCCTGATGGAAAAACCCGATAACACTTTGCCCAACCAGGGAATCGAACCCTCATGGGTTGAGGTCGTCCTCATGCGCAGCAGTAGCGCTTGCAGCCACTAAACCAACGAGGTAGTTGGTTCTTCACTTTTATCAGCTCGAATAAGAATAAGCAGGTCATGACTCACATCAGACGTCATTTACGTATCGTCGTGGTCACATTTTAATGCATGGTAACAATCGATGTTATTATAAAAATCTGCTAACCCAATTAAACGTGTTAACATCTTATTAAAACAATAACCAATATCATAACATACGTTTGAATGAACGCAGTATCAGGACGTGACAATTGGCCGGCCAGGTGTGTTCGTATCGTGCGCGTGCGCCGATTGTGACATATTGATATTACACGTGTTTTTCCTGCTGACCGTACGATCTGCACGTAGGTACGGAAGTGGGGGGCAGTGGGGTGGCGGAAGTAGTACATTAAACGTGGTTACAAGATTGAACATGGTTTGGAGATGGTTTTTTCTGGGTGGTCTGTTCTTGGATGAAGGCATCTTTACGTGACTTTCAAGATGACATCTCATCTTGCTTCCTGCATCTTGCATAATGCTTCAGTTGTCTTTTTTGACGACTTGAGAATTATATTTGTCTTCCTTGTGTCAAATTGATCTTTGTTTAGCTTAATTTATGGGTTCCAGGGGTCTCGGGAATTCGCTGTATGCCAGAACCACTGAAACGGTCGATGTGGTGACCGCTTGGGGGAGGCCTATGTCCAGCAGCACATCATTCTAACTTACTTCTTTTGGTTGGAATGATGATTATTATGAGAGGTATCCACTTGATAAAGACCCTTGAATCCTACACGAAAATGTAGATCTATATAATATTCAAAGTCCTGACTGACTGTTATATCAACGCACAGCCTAAACCGCTGGTCCTAGAGACATGAAATTTGGAGGGTGTGTTCTTTGTGAAGAGTAGGTATACACTAAGAAATGGTTTTTCGAAATTCCACCCCTAAAAGGGTGAATGGGGGGAGGGTGAAACACGCGGACGAAGTCGCGGGCAGAAGCTAGTAAACATAGTTCTTTCTTTGTCTTCTTTTCGTAATACCAAGTATAATAAGTATTTCAGATTGCTTTACTCTAAATCCACAATTTCCTAGTCTATGGTAGTGAATTAATGCCAAGGTCGACTGAGCTTGCGTATCTTGCAAACTTGTAACTTTCTAACCCGAAGCTGCGTCGCGTGTTGAACCTTATTGTATTGTTTTTTTTTATAGTACCTTCTAATATTGTTAAAGATTTTATCTCTTAAGGTATCTCATTATAAGAGAGGATGGTTGGCTATAAGAGTAGAGGAAGACCAAAGAAATGATGGATGAACTGTGTGAAAAATGACATGGCTAGAAAGGAGGTGACTACCAAGATGACGACTAATAGAGAAGTATGGAAGAAAAAGACATGTGCCGACCGCAAATAAATTTGGATAAGGGCAAGAGAATGATTTCATTATAAGAGAGGATTTGCAAAAGAAACTATGCTTACTAACTTAGCTTAGCTTATCTTTCTAGCTTATTTGCACCCCGGTTTTACCCGCATAAGTTTCCCGTGGGAATATCGGGATAAAAACTATCCTATGTCCTTTCCCGTGTCTCAAACTATCTCTATACCTTTCATCTAAATCGGTTCAGCGGTTTAAGCGTGAAGAGGTAACATAAATTGACGTATTTTTAGTAGCCAATTTTTTAATCACGCCTAAACTTGTCTATGGAGTATCTTGATTTGACAGGACTAAACTAACATTTATGTTCTGTCCTTTCCTTAATGAAATAGAAAGAAAAAGATGCACTGAAATTAAATTTAGTTTAGTTTGTGAACAAGGGAATCGGCGCCAGTAAATATGTATGTACGTGTATCATAAGTGTATAACCAATTTATGTTTTTGTGTATCTATTTTATTTATCACTCATTAAGATATATTTTGATAGTTTTTATAATATCATTGTTCCTCTCATCCAGAGCACCTGCCATCTAATCTCTTCACCACCCTTCATTGACTGTTAGAGAATGCCTAATTAAGTCCGCGTCTGTACCTTTTTTGTGAGCGAAAATTTTAAATAAATAAATAACTAAAAGGAGTTTTAAAGTCTCTTCTCATAAACCAATGATATAAGTTAATTAAATGCATGTAAACTAACTTACTGTGATCATAAATTCGTTTAAACACGTGTGGTAATAAAAGGTAATGATGTAGTATTTTCCGTTTATTGTCGTTGGATCCCACTTTTGAATCCCATTTTTTAGGTATTAACGATGGATCCCGTTTGCTATTTCCGTTGAATCCCATATTATAACAACATGTGTACATTTCAGAAGAAAAGTGATTTAAGTACCTTTATCAAACAATAAAAATAGATTATTTTTAGTGGGGTACCCGGAACCGAACTAGTAAGATTAGGTTAATTATTTAAAAAAAAAAACAATGTTAGGTTAGGTTAAAACTGTGACCCCTACGCACGAGCCGAGCGAGCGAAGCGAGCGGTGCCGCGGCAGCGGCCGGCGAGTGCCAGAAACGACTAGATTATATAGAAAATGAGTTGTTTGTGAAATAAATAGTATACGAAACGTTGGTTGTAAACTAATTGGTCAATGGAGTTTTGGTGAAACATTAGTGAACCCCTCATTTTATTATAAACAATTTTGTTGTTGAAAGTACCCGCATTCAGATTTTTTTAAGCATTCGGGATCCAACGGAAATACTTTTCGGGATTCAACGACAATAAAACGTAATTATCTTGCATTTTTTAAATTCGGGATCCAACGGAAATACATGATAATGTTTTGCGGGATCCAACGCCAAAAATATTAAAATGGGATTCAAAAACGGGATCCAACGGAAATAAATCGTTTTTTCAGCAGTCTTTTACGAGCTCCATCCTTACCTAGATAAGTGGATACCCATGGACTGATCATTACGATGATAATAATGAGTTTATCTCTTCGCCTCGTTGGTCTAGTGGTCGTAAGAGCTACTGCTGATCAAGAGGTCATGGACTCGACTTCCGGGTCGCGCAATGGAATTCCATCTGGTATTTTTTTTTTTCAGTAGCAAACTGGTGTCTGAATTTGTGGCCGCTTGATTGCAATAGGCTCGCTCTTTATATTGCCGCAAAATTTGTGTGTACTATAGGAGCACTTGTGGTGGAGAGCAGTGGTGGCCAAGTGGTAACGGCCGTGACTTACGAGGTGTAGGTCGTAGGTTCGAACCCAGACAAGCGCTTCACTTTGTGTAAATTATTTCATCACCACTGCTCTCAAAACGGTGAAAGAAAACATCGTGAGGAAACCGGCATGTCCTAGAACCAAAAAATTCGAAGACATGTGACATCTGCCAATCCGCACTGGGCCCGCGTGATGGATTACGGCCCACTCCCTCTCACCGAGAGGAGGCCTGTCCCGGCAGTGGGAACATTATAGGCTGATTATGTTATAGGAGCACTTCTGCTTAATCCTTCGTGTATTACAGGCGTTATGTTACGTTGTATCTCTCTTCCTTCTATTCAAACAGGCAATAACTATGACCTTAGATCTAAGGCTCTAATCACCCCACGCAATAGGTAGCAAACTGGTTATAATTCGAGTAGGTGGCACCAGCACCTGCCAGTATAATGCCTAATTGGCGTCGTGAACTCTGGCCTTCGAATGCTTGAGTCGTGTTGCTAAGAAAACCAAAATAGATCCGCCTTTGAGTTCGTGAACAGTGCGTTAATAATTGTACACGAGTTTCCGGCTTTCCTATTCAGTACTGCTAATAACTCGGTAAATTATCATCAAACTAGCTGCGCCCCGCGGTTTCACCCGCATAAGTTTCGATCCCGTGGGAATATCGGGATAAAAACTATTCTATGTCCTTTCCTGGGACTCAAACTATCTCTATACTAAATTTAATCTAAATCGGTTCAGTGGTTTAGGCGTGAAAAGGTAACATACAGACAGACAAACAGAGTTACTTTCGAATTTAAAATATGAGTATGGATGTGAGGTATTCTCGTATACTTGTTTATTATATTCGAAGAGGTTCAGGATGGCGCAAGTTCTGTTGAGTTTTATTGCTAAATTTTTGTAGCAGTATTGAGACTAGATTAGTTACATGGGACTTAAATATACCCCTTCGGGAATACAGGTGTAGGTAGATGGTGATGATGCATCAGGTTTCATAAGGAATCCATACTAATATTATAAATGCGACAGTATGTCTGTCTGTCAGTCCTCTTCACGCTTAAACCGCTGAACCGATTTAGATGAAATTTGGTATAGAGATAGTTAGAGTCCCGGGGAAGGACATAGGATAGTTTTTATACTGATATTCCCACGGGATCGAGACTTATGCAGGTGAAACCGCGGGGCGCTGCTAGTGTATCTACATATTCTCTAGTTTTCTGTTACCTGCATACAGTAATGTGCCAAATGGAATAATTTTGTTTCTTTTTAATCAAATAGAGCCATGATTCCAGTTCATGTTACAGAACTCTGTTAAGCCCACGAGTGTGAACAGTGCAAAACCTTCGGGATTTCACCAGGAAACGCGTAACAAAAATGTTCATTAAATTTTACAGCCAATGAAAGTTTTGGATGAAATTCCTGTCGGTACCTGTGTTCAGGTAGTTTAGTGCTAAAATACATATTTCTAGTGAAACGCCAGGGCGGCTAAAACGGTGAATTATTCAAATATGAGCCGGCTAGGGATATTTAAGCGTTCGTTTTTCCATTGAGTGTGACGTTAGGTTTTTGGTTCCGCGTTGCGAGCACGACGCGACTCGGTGTTAATTTGTGTTCTGGGGTGAGCAGAGATTAAGGGGATTTGAGAGTGTGAAACACGCGAGTTTGAATAAAATTATAAAGATACTGATTAGCTTGTTATTGCAATTTTTTGCAACTGACAAACTGAAACCAAATTTATTTCAGTTTACTATAAGGCGTCTATTTAATATATTCTGACATTAATTACAGATTTTATATAATCTTCAATTTCGTTTTTTTTTTCAAAAATATTGAATCTGGGTCTAAAACTTTATTAAACTTGGTTTATTTGTCTGATCTTAGTCTGTACGTATAACAAAATAAAGGTCTTAAAAGGATATCTTTCAACGACTAGTCGTAATCGTAACATATACAGTTCCCTACTCAACAATGAACCTCTAAAAACCATCAGAAGAACTAATTTACTTCTGTTTCAATAACTGGCGATGATTGAGTTGTACTTTTCCAATTGGAACAGTTCACTTGTTTCACATTTTCAATTGTGACTTTTGGATCGGTGATGTGGTTTTGTTTTATGAATGATTGAATCAACATTTTTTTACAACGCTCTATATAATTATGATTGTTCATGAGCATGGCTTTGAAGTTTAATATGAATTAAACTTCAAAGCCCAATGGACCTTACCGTACCTGGTTCTATGGGGCTAATGGGAATGACCGCGCATATCGACGCGGAATTGGCTTGAGCCGATCACGTTTCACGAGACTTGTCGCATTAAGTTTGACGTAGTGTCTATGTTCTATGTTATGGGTTTGGTTTCCGCACTTAGTCCTTCAAATAGACCATTGTGCGTGAGCCATGGCGGCAGTCGGTGGTTATTCCAACCAGCCCACCTCACTACTCCCTACTCCCTACTTGACGTAGTGTCAAGTCGCGTTTTCCGAATCGACACAAGGCGAATGATGACTTTTTGCTTTTATTGCATGGACATCACTTTTTCTGACCGTCTCAAGCCGATTCTGCGTCGGTAAGTATAGCCACTTCCATAAGCTAAACGATGTTACCTCTAGTCAAGTATATTTTGGGCTGCCATGAGTTATTCTTGTAGGTATATCGTTATACAAGAAATATTACGATAATAGGATAACGACATCAGCACGAGATACAAAGAAAGGAATAGCGCCATTAGCACCACATTTGGCCAACTAATTGGTAATTGCGGTATGTTATTATTTTATTGGCAATTTTTCAATGACAACAGCCATCAGAAGGGCGCTCCTTTCTTTTTCTTCTAGAAAATAATGTGAGAAAATTCTACGCCAAAGAAAAAAACTCAAACTCAACCAACCGCTTTTAATTTGAAACTGGACAAGGTTACAAGTTTCAGGACCTATTATAAGTCAGGTAGCAGTAACGACACGACATGCTCGCGATATCTTAACTTTGTACAGTTTTTGTTTCATTTATGTTGGATTGCCGTGTGGCCAGATTGACGTAGGTACTAGAAGTAGGGCTGTCACATCTAGAAAAATAAATAAAATTGGAGTGTCTGTTTGTAATATTAAAGTAACTGCTTTTTACCAAATGCATATGGATGTACACATGGTACATAATGTACCAAAATAACATTTTTTACAATTTTTGTCTGTCTGTCTGTTTGTTCCGGCTAATCTCTGAAACGGCTGGACCGATCTTGACGGAACTTTTACTGGCATATAGCTGATGTAATAAGGAGTAACTTAGGCGTAACTTATTAATTAATAAGGAGTTACTTTTACTTTAGCAAAAGAATTAGGGTTCCGCGAAAACAAAAAAAAAACGTTTTCCGTGATGCACGCGAACGAAGTCGCGGGCTCAGCTAGTAGGAAAATATAAATAAAATAATTAGAAATTATTTTATGATCTAAGTAAAGAAAGCATTCACACTTAATTGTATCATCATCATCGGCACCCTTGTTCCATCCACTGCTGATTATAAGCCTCCTCCCTTTGTGCCATGCTCCCCTGGTCTGTGCAAGTCTCATCCAGGATTTCCCCGCGATCTTAAGTAGATCATCCTCGTAGACTTGTACGAGTATTATTGTCTCATAAATTAAGCCAAACCAAAAATTCTTGATTATTTTATACTTACTTTATTATATGAATAATAGATGATTTTTTTTTAACAAACGTTCTAAATAATCGGTCGAATAAAACATTATAAGCATAAGCATAATCAGCATATAATGTCCCCACTACTGGAATACAGGTCTCCTCTCTAAGAGATTACAACCGATATTTGTAGAAAATGCAATATTTCTCCAGAAACAATCCAAAAAAAAATATTACCGGTGCCTGCAAATCAATAGCCCAGACAGACTACAAACATCGACACGATCAAGTAGCCAACGTCATACACCAAAAACTAGCCCATAAATACAAAGTTATAGACACTATAGTACCTTATTACAAATCATCATCATCATCATCATTTCAGCCGAAAGATGTCCACTGCTGGACATAGGCCTCCCCCAAGCACCTCCACTTCGACCGGTCCTGTGCTTCTCGCATCCAACGAGTTCCTGCGGCCTTCACAAGGTCGTCGGTCCACCTTGTGGGAGGCCTTCCAACGCTACGCCTTCCGGTACGCGGTCGCCACTCCAGAACCTTTCGGCCCCATCGGCCATCTGTTCTGTGAGCAATGTGCCCTGCCCACTGCCACTTAAGTTTGGCA
Source organism: Amphipoea oculea (assembly GCA_945859645.1). NCBI lineage: Eukaryota > Metazoa > Arthropoda > Insecta > Lepidoptera > Noctuidae > Amphipoea > Amphipoea oculea. The sequence continues at coordinate 1,221,254 of OX243878.1, read as the reverse complement.
ATTCTTCGGGCTATGTCGGTTACCTTGGTTCTCCTGCGGATCTCTTCATTTCTGATTCGATCCCGCAAGGAAACTCCAAGCATAGCCCTCTCCATTGCCCTTTGGGTGACTTTCAGCCTTCTAATAAGGCCCATTGTGAGCGACCACGTTTCAGTGCCATATGTCATCACTGGCAACACGCACTGGTCAAAGACTTTCGTCTTGAGACACTGCGGTATGTGGGACGAGAAGATATTGCGTAGCTTCCCGAACGCTGCCCAGCCGAGTCGGATTCGACGATTGACCTCTTTCTCGAAGTTGGACCTACCTAACTGGACAGTTTGTCCTAGGTAAATATACTCGTCCACGACTTCGAGTGTAGCGCCTCCGATCTTCATGAGAGTGGGTGTTACAGGGGCATTTGACATGACCTTCGTTTTGTCCATGTTCATTTTCAGACCCACTCTTTCAGAGGCTCTACTGAGGTCATCGAGCATTGTACTGAGGTCCTCCATAGTCTCAGCCATGACTACTATATCGTCGGCAAACCGAAGGTGAGTTATGTACTCGCCATTGATGTTAATGCCAGCTCCTATCCAGTCCAGAACCTTGAAGACATCCTCCAGGGCAGCGGTGAATAGTTTCGGAGAGATAACGTCTCCCTGTCTCACACCTATTATTATTTATTATTATTACAATTACAACCCTGAAACGGTATTAGGGAACCCCACAACAAAACTGTAGTTCGACCGAGCCATACTCACAGACCGCACTATTCACTTTAATAGACCCGACATCACATTAATTGATAAAATAAATAAAACTGGGTTTCTTATAGATATTGCGGTGCCAAATACACATAACGTACAGACTACAATAGCCGAAAAATTATCTAAATACACCGAACTAAAAGATGAAATAACCCGAATTTGGTATCTTCAAAAAGCCACAATAGTCCCCATAGTGCTATCTACAACAGGAGTAATTCCAAAACAGCTTCATCAGTCCCTCAGTTCCCTCAGCCTGCCACCTAACACCTGCCAGCTGATGTAGAAGGCAGTGATTCTTAACACATGCAGACTAGTTAGAAAATTTCTTCAGTGTGAGTCGGACAACTTACACCAATACTCCCACTCAAATATTGTTTCATCTACCACACAGTCTACTTATAATGTTACTCCCACACTTAACCCCACTGTTGGACCCTTGGCTTAGGCCCGTGCCATCAGTTCTATCCGGCTAGGCCGAGGAAAAAAAATATATAATCCACCAGGCGGGCCCAGTGCGGAGTGGCAGGTATCACATGTCTTCGAATTTTTGTTCCAGGTTTGGTTTTTGGTTATGCACCGAACCGAAACGAGCGGTTTGTGGTTTTTCAGTAACCAATGAAAAAAAAACAGGATTTGAAATTGTTGCTAGTGCTAACCTTCGCAAATAGCTTCAGGTACAGAAAGAGATCTTTGTAAGAAACGCTTACACTAAAGGAAATAATAATGGTTCCGAAGAACAAATTAATCTCCAGCGATTTGTGGCCGACTAAAAAACATGGATCTTCGAATAACAAAACTAAACTTCCGAATAAAATACTGAGGCCTCCGACAAAATTACTAAGTTACCGACAACAGAGGTTTTGTCAAGGGCACCCCGAGGTTCGGTTTGGTTAGGTTACTTTAAACCCTTTACATAGAATTTAAGCTGGTAGAAAAGTATTATAGCAATAAACAGTCATGTTTATTTTTCGAAGATTTCAGTTTCTCATTCGGTCGTTTCGTCATTTTTATTCGGACAAAGTAGTCGGAAAGTTAGCATTTTAGGCAGTAGATTTAATATTTTTAGTAAGGACAATTCTTATTTTTTTGTCGGAGCTTTTATTACTATCCTTACACTAACAGTACAATAGCAGTGGGCCAAATAAATATCAATCCCAATATGGAAAATCGTGAAGCACCACGCCATTTAAGTAGATTCACGGAAACAAAACAAACGATACTTCCACTCACTAATGCCCTCGCTAATTCTCTTTAAACTCCCTCCAATTGTAATTCACAAACGTGTTAACAAACTCTTTTTGTATCTCGTGCCATCCTTAATGCTCTCAGTTCGTTCGGGGCTCACACTGCTCCAGGCCTTGTACAGATGGCAGAAAAAACGTTGAAACATCGACAATTTTTTTTTTCTAGTACGAATGCTGGAAACAAATCCCTAGCTGGGAACACATAGAGTGTCTACGTATTGCTATTTTTTTGGGGATTTTCCTTTGGTATAAAATTCTGTTACCTTTTCTGTATTGTTTTACATATAGATAGTTTGGTAGAGATCAAATGTTGAGGTTAAGATTTTTTGTTTGTGATCTTTTTCGGTGTTAAATAATATATCCTGCCTTAAAGCTAAATAAACTGTTCGAAAAGATAAATAGGTTTTATAGTCTGAATATTTTGCAAGAACGTTTTTTTTTTTAAGTTTATTATCAAAATATAATATTATTAAGTACAGAAATAAAGAAAGAAAGACCGTGGCTGTTTTGCGTGGATGTGACGCATATTTTCCCCTAACTTGTTTTTTTTTTTTATGCTAGTGGCCTTTTTCTGCGTCATGTTTACGGTAAATAGAAGTAATTTGTAGTTTCTTTCTTTTTTCAAAGAAAGACTATTATAAAACTTATTTTACAGCTACATAGGTAGATGCATTCCATTTAACATTCCGTCCACTACTGAACGGTGGAGCTTCTTGCCCATTCTTCTCCATACGAAAACTAACTTTTCAAAAGTGCCTTTTATGTGCCTATTTGAAATAAATGCTTTGACTTTGACTGGTAATAAGCTTTTGCCCATTTTCGTCCCTGGTAGGTATCTTTTCCACCATCCTGGATACCCTCATTTGCTAGGGTTCTTTTTTTGTTTCTTATATTTATTTGCCCCTCTATAACAGCATGTTCCGTTAAAAATAATATATATAACATTAACAAACACATTTCAACTACTCCCCCGCAAAAATATCTCAAAAAGTCCACTAGAAAGCGCTAATTATAAACCCGGTCGTCCATCTATAAAGACGTTCTGTCCGTAATAAACGTACAGGCAGACACACTAATTAGCGACAACCAATCGGCTCATTTACGAACCATATACGGACGAAAACTTACGAAAGCTAGCGATATTTAGCGGACCAACCAATAATTTATAGGACAAGGCATAAATTGAAAATGAACTTATTTAATTAGTAGTTTTTATTTATTCTTTTAGAAACTAACTATATACATTAGATACTAAAATAAATGACTAACTAACTTACAATACAAATATATAAAAATAAAAAACTTAGGCGTCGAAGTATTCATCCGCATCGCTGTCATCCGGAAACGTGCCCAGAAGACTGGCAGCATTGCCACGTTGAATGGCAATGCTAATTCTTTGGCCAAAGAACGACCCAGCCCTCTGGTCACGTGAAGTATCGACCAGCCGGCGAGAAATTTCCTTAAAAAGGAGACGCGCGCTCGGGCCCCATGACCCGAGCGTTTCGACCCCAAACGGCTCAAAGCTGTAGTTGCCCACAAGGTTACAGTATTTGCGCCGTTTGAGGGTCTCAGCAGCTGCAGCAGCGGCGCCAGCACAGCCCGCAGTGCTAGGAACATGAGATGGCGCAAGGGTATCGACACATGTTGCGTCCCACACCAGAGGCCTACCCACCTTCCAAGGCAACAACGTCATGCCGTCTGGTCTCTTCCCATCATCACGTACCAAGCCGTTTGGTTCTAGCACCGCTGGTACGCCGGCGGTGACAAGGGCTCGACGAATAATATCGTTGATGCTGGCGTGCCGTGCTATGCGACCTGCGCTCCTGCAGCAGGACAGGCCATGGTGTCCGAGACTGTCGACAGCTTCACCGCAGTGACATCGGTGCGGAGCAACACAAGGTGCGCCCAAGCGTAGACACGTAGCGAGCCGAAACGATGAGTCATCCATCATTGTGCCTATGGTGGATGACGGGAGCGCCTGAAGCCACAAACCTGACTCCCATTCTCCCACAGCCAGCAGACGGGCACGCTCAACAGTATTACGTGACGTGTTTACAAGGGTATTCCGTATAATACTGCAGAGCGGCACGTCCCACTGTCTCTGGGAAGACGGGTTATCAGGCAAAACCGTATTGGGACAAGCCATTTTCCAAGCATTCAACGCAACGGTCAAAAACGGCACTTCAAAATCGACCAGTGAGGAAGATAAAATGTTTCTGGTTAATTTATCGGTACTGTGGACCGAGGAGAGGAAGGCTGGTAAACTAATACTTGAAATTTTGCGGACGCCGAGACCGCCCAAGCGAATGGGTAGTGTGGCTTGCTGCCACGCACGGTCGTCCAGGGCCACATTTAGGATGGAAGTTAATGTGTTTCTAATAATTTGGTCTACTTTTTCTAAAAGTTGTGGATGTTTCCATAGATGAGAGGAGCGAATTAGTAGTTTTTACGAAGAATGCTATAATTCTTGTCGGTTGAACGGCGATGAAGTTAATCGGGGAGTTAAATGTTAAGTAAATAGTTATAAGCACGTTCGGGGACGTTTCCTAGTGACAGACGGATTATGGGTGACTAGCTTTTGCCCGCGACTTTATCCGCGTGAAATTTCTTGTTCCGTCGCATCGCATCGCCTACCTGAGTATTTTTTTTTTTTTTTTTTACAACTGTCACACAACGCCATCTAGTCCCAAGCTAAGCAGAGCTTGTGTTATGGGTACTAGACAACTGATAAACATACTTATATATTTCTAAATACATACATATTATAGATAAATTACACCCAGACACAGAACAAATGATCGTGCTCATCACACAAACATTTGTCCTGGGTGGAAATCGAACCCACGACCTCCGGCATAGCAGTCAGGGTCACTAACCACTAGACAATCAGGCCTGTCAAATTCGTATTCGTTTTCACTTAGCGTTCTTGCTGACTTTTGTTCTTTTTGGTCGGCTCCTAATGGCTCTAGCGTGATGTTCAATTCTAAAGGATTAGCCAGATGTAGCAAGAGACAGGAAGAACTGGAAAGACTGAAGGGAGGCCTTTGCCCTGCAGTGGGAAGTAACAGGTTCATAAAAACAAAACTGACAAGTAGTTTTCAACAAACAAACAACTAACCTATATTATCAGTATAGATTTAGATAGATGAGTACAAGACCAGTCGGACTATTCTGGAAATAATCACTGTGAAAATTGATGTTAGCTGGCCTTATTTCTGTTACTCTCAATGTTGCAAAAGTGTTTAGCTGTAAGTTTTCCAAAAACTGCAAAATAAAATAAATAAATAAACAGGATCTATGCCTAGCATGACGTAGAATGACAACTTACTTGAAGCTCACTTCACTTTAGTTATCACTGTGCGATTTTTACAGAATAAGTCGTTTGTTCGTACAGTAAATTCTTTCTTTCTTTTTTAAAATCATATAATAAAAATATACTTTTACTTATATACCTACAGGTTTTGCTTCGGAACCCTCGGTGCGCGATTCCGACTCGCACTTGGCCGGTTTTTTTTTCCTTGATCTGCGATTGACCGTACCACCCTGGTGACGAATTTATTCCTTTTTTACGCTCAGTGCTTAAGACCCCTGTAAATTATGGTTGATTAAGATGAGCACACACTGTCAGGCGTGCTCGACAGCATAGAATTATGTATATGTATGGCTCGACAGTGACCAGACTATAAATAAAGCCTTGCCTGCACGAGCACATAGATGTTGTAAAACTTTTAGACTTTCTGTGGTATTTTCACAACAGGTGAAACGTAGCAATATCTTAGAATTTGATGATATCGTTCATCTATCCTGTCGAACTCATTAGGCTCGAGGGAGATAGTTGTAGGCTTTAAAGAGCTGATTAGCAGTTTATTTTTTATGTTATTGGGTGGCAATCAAGTAGATGGGTCGCCTTAAGGTCTTCCCACATTTATCGACGCGGAATCGGCTAACGCCGGTCAAAAAAGCCTTTATGTCTACGTAATAAGGGTGTTACTAATACCATTCGCATCGGCTCGGCTCGGACAACGCGGCGCGACGCCGATCGACGGCGAAACGAGCCGTTTGCCTATGGCGATAAGTCGAGTAGTTTGGTGATACGCCGATTCCGCGTCGATAAATTTGGGGACACCCTTATTGGTTACCACCGCAACTGTGGACATCTGCAATGCTAGAGGCATCGCTGCAGGTGTTTTGCTAAGAAGCTGATATGTTTTAAGAGCCTCCAACACCAGCACCCGAATCCTTCATCCAGCGGGGCAATTGCGTAACACTTTATCAATCGGAATCGGTTTCATTTTGACAGTTCAATAACATTCATTGCGTTATTTACGTGTTGAGCAGACCAATTTTTAGAACTTATGAAGCAATGGATTAGCAATTGGCTTCGAAATGATTCTGATTCCGATTGATAGAGTGTTACGCAATTAGGGTGCGGGTCTACTTCCTAAGCACGAAATCAGTAGTTTCGACCGAAGTGACGGGCGATTCCTACTGTGTATCACTTACATAATTAGCTACAGTTCAGAGCCCGAACTAATAATTAATGACAACACGAATTGACAGTTGTCCCTTCTACAGATATGTATTTGACCGTCTGAAAAAAAAATTTTGACTCGTCGTGTTTTGACCGATTAAATACCGATGGACCGTATCTGAGAGCATTGGTGGCCAAGTGGTAACGGCCGCGATTTACGAGTCGTAGGTTCGAATCCAGACAGGCGCTTTACTTTGTGTAAATTATTTCATCACCACTGCTCTCAAAACGGCGAAGGAAAACATCGTGAGGAAACCGGCATGTCCTAGAACCAAAAATTCAAATATTTGTGACTTCTGCCAACCCGCATTGGGCCCGCGTGCACTCCCTCTCACTGAGAGAAGGCCTGTGTCCCAGCAGTGGGAACACTATAGGCTGATTAGGTACATATGTATGTTATGTATGGACCCGTATCTTCGTTGACGGACTTAGAGAGTGGACTTCCCGAATCAAGCAATGCTGCTGTATGGCAGAAACATGTACGGTGGTAGTATTTCCCCGGAAAAACTCTTTCACAGCTCTGTGAAGATTTGACTTAAGGGCTCTCCCTTAAGTCAAATCTTACAATAGTTATACATATTGTCATTCGGTTTACATTCTTCAACAAAAGATCTCTCCCAGATCCACGTTCAACTTTATGATCTCATTTTACGCCATACGACTTGCAAATCTTAGCCAAGAAATTACAACACCATACAAAAAATATTCCAATACACAACAATTACCTATTAAAAAGAAACTTTCTTGCTCCCAAGTAACATAGTATTACCTAAAGGTAATTAGCATACAATCGCTTATGCAAGTATTGTAGAGAAACTTGTTATAAGTAATTAGTGACCGCAATGTGTTAACGGGGCATTTTTGACCGTGGTGACCAAGAGTTTGTTTGCGTGTTGAACATGGTGTGACCTTATGCCAATTATACAGGGTCAAATTAAAATTGGTAGCGAAACTCTACAGGATGCAGACGTGATCTGTTTTTGAAGTGAAAACTTCTTTAGCGGCGTTGTACACTTTTTTTGTAATGGGTAAAAATGTTAAGCTCGCGTCAGGACATCGCGTCAGGACACGTAACCTGATCGAAAATTCGTAAGACGGATGGAGAGTAGACAGCCGGCGCGGCGTAGGAGAGGAAGTATCCCACTCTCTATCTACGGCGCGGCGAAAATGTATGCCTGCTGTTTCGTTTAGGCGGCGCAGGGCGCTTGCGCGAATGTTCGTGTGTGTTTATGTTACAGCGTGCCACGCGCGTCCATGGATGGTGACAGCTGATGGCTCGACCGTCTGTGTAGTGGCCACACTGCTGTGTATTCGTAAAATCCGTGTATATAAAGTGTTTAAAATATGGAAATTGAACACAGTGCATCTATTAATGAAAGATATCAAAAATGCACAACGTTAATATTCAAGTTTTCACTTCTGCCGGCACTCCCGGAGTGCAACCCGTCTTTTTTTTTTTTGGGTGAACGACCGCTGGTAGCTTTGTCTTGAATTATAGTAGAGAAAAGTAAGTTTTTCTTTTGTTTTATCGTGTTTAAATATCAATACCCAACAAGTCAGCTGAGTTTCGTCAGCTAATTTAATTTAACCCTGTATAGTGTATTGTTTTAGGGTCCCATACTTTAAAAGTAAAACAGAAAGCATTAGGGTCTATATGTAGTCTATTTCACATTTATTTTCTATGTTCTATGGTCGTTTTCGGCTGCTGAGCGGAAGATGCTAGGGTCGGGTTGTGTTAATGTGATTTTCCACATTCTTATAAGCAGCATAGTATCTTCTGAATACATCCAAAGGCTGTGTGGTCTCCTGATAACAACTTGCATCCCCTGTGCTTCTTTTACCAAAACAATTTATTCTCTACAAACGTAATATTTAAGAGAGTCAGTCTAAGAGGCGATGTTTATGACATTTTAATAATCACAGTTCTAACTCTCAGACAGTTCAGGTTGCCTGGCGCAGTAATTGAACCCAGAGTTTACGATCAGCAGCCGGTACTTCCAACCATTTAACCATTAAGGCACTAACAGAGATTCATTCCCAAGTAGGTAAGCATTTACGTTTTTCTACTAAACAGGATTTCGTTCAACCATGTATGGGGCATCTAATGTCAAAAATATTCAAATTAATATAATTATTCATTACTTCAAAATGTTTCCTATAACTTGTCTATACCAATATAGACATATATTAAAACAGGAGTGTGTTGTGTATGTCCATATATGCCACATTGACATAACTCGAACCTTGAATTGATAAGCTGTCAGAAGTGGTCCTGCCCACACAATACATAGTTAATTTTAATAACCATTCAACTTCGATCATGCCGTCCAAAGAAGAATATTCTATGCCTTATTTGGTTGCTTTTTCTTTATGTATATTTAGTGGTTAAATGATCAGTTTTGATTACCAGTACTGTAGGTAAAATTGTGTTTCTATTGTAAAATTAATTACTATTTGTTATTTTTTCAGGATAAGCCAAAGGCTTAGCGCAAAAAGGGCACTGCTTCCACCGGTGATTCGGAACACGAAGACGTAGAGGTGTCTCCAAATATTTATTTATTTCCCATCTTTACAGGTGCGGATAGCCAAGACCCTAGATAAGACCTGGACAAGTCTATCAATACTCGTTCTTCCACGAGAATATATTTATCTCATGGAAGTAAGCTCCACGGGCTAATAAAATTGACATCTGACAGTTTTTGTATGATAAATTTCAAACTATTCCTCGGATTAAGATATTATATAAAGTCCAATTCTTGTACAGACGCCAGCATATCAAGCTACTACAATCTGTCAAATTTCTTTAATTGATTTTCAACTTAATCGCTAAAACATAAGGTTCAAAGTTGATTGGGAAAGTTTGACAGTTTTGGGTAGCTTGATGTCCTGGCGTCTCGCGTCTGTACTTAAATAATGTCCAATTTGTAGTCGCAACCTCATCTAGGCGACAATCTACATATGTCTAAAACTTGTACATTTAGTAAAATTAGAGGTTTTGTTGACAGATTGTGACTGATATTAGATTCTGCAACAACGAGTAAAAAATATGGGAATTGTCCTTCTGGCGTTGTGGTAAAATCTGTAACAACTGACAATACAAATCTGCATTACAATAAAACAAATGATAACCAGCCATAACCTAATAAAAAAATAACGCTAATGACGCGAATAAAAGTGGTCTAATTAAAAACATCCGCGTTCGTTCGTGACTGCGATAAACATAAACATCACTCAACTGTGGCTCGACATTACTCGACATCACTCAACAAGTTCAGGCTCAACTTGTCTCGAGTGCCTGTTCATGGGAAAAGTTCCCTTTGTTTTTAATTTTTAAATACTTAACGTTGAGGGGACTTGTCAAAGTGCTGTAAGTATATCTTTCTAGATGTAGGGAGAAGATTTAAGAATACTGGAAGGGACAGAAACGGTAAAAACAATTACTCCCTGAGGTGCCAAAAGACCATGGAATATATTTATTTATTAAAATTTTATGCACAAGTTAAAAAAAAAAATACTGTACAAAGGTGGACTTAATACCTGAGGCGTTTTCTACCAGTCAAACTTAGGGTGGTGCTGAGACAAAACATGGCAGATGCAACATACGGGAAAATTAGCTAGGAAATGACTATAAAATAAAAGCATAAATACTAATACATAATATATACATACATATAAACAAAATGAACTGTCAGAAGAAAAAATTATCAGTAGCAGAGAAAACGAATCCATCAAATCAGCGCTGGGATGTTACGGCCAACTTCTGACGGGTATGTTCACGTGCCTTCACTTACAATTGCATCATGACGTGTAATGGAGTTTTTATGCCTTTTATAACAAACTAGCTTCTGCCCGCGACTTCGTCCGCGTGAAATTTCACCCTCCCCTAATTCACCCTCTTAGGGGTGGAATTTCGAAAAACCCTTTCTTACTGGACACCTACTCTTCACAAAGAACGCACCCTCCAAATTTGATGTCTCTAGGACCAGCGGTTTAGGCTGTGCGGTGATATATCAGTCAGTCAGTCAGGACTTTGTATTTTATATATAATATATATAGATAAGTCACCATCATCATCATTTCAGCCGTAAGATGTCCACTGCTGGACATAGACATTCCCCAAGAGTCGCTATATCGACCGGTGCTTTGCGCATCCAGCGGATTCCCACGACCTTCACCAGGTCAAACAAGTAATGATCACCAATCTGTTAGCCAAACGTGGTAATTTTGCCGTCTTTCCACCTCGTTGACCTGACAAAACATGACTCTCCTTCTGGACAACTCGGGTAAAACATAGTTGCAGGACTTTCAAATCCATAACATTATGCTCTGGAATGTTATCGCGGATCACAAACATTATGTATGTAAGTACCTACATGAATTATAATAATCTGATTTTCAATATCAGCTTTAACTATAACTAGTTAATCCTTTCAATAAATACCTTGATAAAACCCCATTCTCTGCTTTTCACAAAAGTACAATATTTTACATAAAATAAATGTTTAATTCCTTTTTGATACGCATTAATCCTCGCTCTCGGAGTATCTTTTTATCTTTATGTAAAATGCTTAAGCCTCTCATTTGCATATTTCATTGAAACACGCATTTTTTTCTCGTCGTTTATTTTACTCTACTCATTTTTCTGTTATTTTAAAAGCTTTCAACATTTTCTGGGTATGCGTGGATAACGTAATTTACAGAAAATATTTTCGAAATATTTTTCGTCAATAGGTACGAATTAATTTTTGTTTGTTAAATGAAAGCTCGCGTTTAATTAAGGGAAAAATATTTAGTTTCATAAAAAATGTATTCAATCGGTATTTTATTGTAATATTTTGTTTATTGTAATATTTTGTTTTTATTGTTGTGTAATTGAATTTGTATCCTTTAATAATTATTATTTTTGATACGTTTTTATCAATGCAGGTACAGTCGACCAAAGAGATAAGTATGCAGGATCGTCGGAAATAGTTGAAGTTTAGTTAGAAACCGATGGATGTTCTCGAATAAAATTTTATTTTATTAATAGAACACAAACAGCTCATTTATCAAATTAAATTTCAGTCTACAACATACATCGGTTTCCTACTAAACTTCAACTATGTCCGACATAATATGGTAATTAGTAAATCATGCGCCTTTAATAAAATGTGCAAGTTGATGATTAATTAGTTAAATAGAGGCTTAAAGCACGAAAGACCAACAAAGCAAGTACCTATCTAATATACACAGAATACTTGATCACGTTAAAATTCCCCAATAAAAAGCAATAAGGCCTCGTGGTGAACCAAAAAGCCGCGCCATTCACGTTTTTTGCAAAAGCGCAGCGTCAACCCATTTTCTAAGCCAACTTTTACGCGAAAATAATGCAGCGGCGGCGTGCTCTATTTTCACCCTCACAAAAACCGACACAAAGCGAATATTAAATATTGTTCACGATCGATTTAATACACTCTTTCATTTTACCCATATCCGGTCGCAGATCCGGATAAAAAATGTTATCCGTGTACAAAACAATACGTGTTTTTTTGTTTTGCGTGCAGCATGTACAAAGTATTGATTAACACCCAGCTCTCAACGGACCCGGGTATAAAAAATAAAAAATCAACAGGACTGCATCGCCTCCGGTTATGCACTCGCGACCGTGCAAACATAGTACGGATATAATGTATACTGGAAGCGGCTAGCTTAAACTGACCCGCCGTGATCCCTTCTCTTGTATCAAACCCGGGTATATTGGCACAGAGCTGTCAGAATAGCTGGGTTTTTCGACAATTGGTACCTTTACATGGCCAGGAGGCATAGTAAATGGATTTTTTATTTCCATTCAACGTATCATATGTGTTTACTTTTTTTATTTGTTGGGTTAACGGAACAGAGGATCTATATTTGGCAACAATTTTTTGAGTGTATTCAGTTTTCATGGATTTAAAATTGAAGTTGTATTTTGTTTTCAATGTATTTTAACCAATATGAGACTGATAAATTGATTTTCGTTTGTAAAATTGTATTGTAAGAGTATGCTGAATTTTACTTTAACGTTGAATATTTATTTCTTTATTATTTTGTATTTTCCGACTACAGTGCTACATTGGTTCCGAGAATTCATTATGGGATAATAAATTAATCTGAAAATGTGTGGCATGAATACAGTATCATTGGTAATTGAATTTATTGGGAACGAGAGACGAGCTTTTGCTTTTTCATCTATAAAAATGTTATGTACAGTCAACAGCAAAAGTAGATGATGAAAATCAGAAATTCAATACTAATGAACGGAGCTCACGTCATATGTGGCAGCTGTACTAGTAGTAAATGTTTGGTATAATTTACAATCACATACTTTTGAATCACTTCGACGCCACACAGTTCTGATGCGAACTCCGTTCATTAGTATTGAATTTCTGATTTTTATCATCTACTTTTGCTGTTGACTGTACCAACATAATTCTGATTATTTAAATATTCATAATTTCTACGAAAAAAAAATATATTTATTTTATTTATTCAGTAGTACACATACTCGTACATTTAATACATTTAAGTTGGTGCCAACATAAACTCATAAGAGTTTTACCGTGCACCAAAATCATCGACTACATAATTTAGAGAATTATAACCATTTAAGTAGGTAGGTACTTAGGTAAAAAGTAACAACAAAAACAAAACAAAAAATCAAATTACAACGGGTATAAGCGAAATATTAGCTAATTACCAGTGTAACCGGTGTACATCAGTGACCAATCCGGACATTACTTTGTGTCATCACCACTACTCTCAAAACGGTGAAGGAAAACATCGTGAGGAAACCGGCATGTCCTAGAACTAAAAAATCGAAGACATGTGACATCTACCAACCTTCACTGGGACCGTGTTGTGTATTACGGCCCACTCCCTCTCACCGAGAGAAGGCCTGTGTCCCAGAAGTGGGAAAATTATAGGCTGCTTAATTGCTTATGCTAAGTGCGAAATTCACCAATAAAACTGAACGCGATCAGCACATCTAAACGATGATCAAGAGCTGATCGAGGTCAAGAGAGGGCTTGCTGAATCCAGCAATAAAAAAAAAAGTGGGTGTACATGAAAAGGTACACCTCCGTCTAACCCATTGGGGTTTACAGGCATCCCGCAAAATACAAACACAATACCTATAGATACGCTCATTAAGGTTGTCGCGTGATTTTAATATATAAACCGTCGGTGCTGCGATTGCAATTAAGCGGAATGGCTTCCTCGACGGTGCCTCAATTTACATATTTTTATTGTAGCCGGAAAGCGGTGTGTCCTCACGAAATGTCTAAAACGACTCGGCTAAATATTTTCTACGCATTTCAGTTAAGTATTTGCGGTAATTCAACACGAATTGTAATTGATTTTTCCTTGTGTTTAAATGTTTCAAGGCCAATCGTCCACGTTAGCCTTGAAATATTTAAATATAATATAACAATACAATGGTTAGGTTTTTATGAATTACATAGTTTAAAATGAAGTCGCTTTTCGCGTCTGTCTGTTTGACAACTTCTTTTAAACTACACAAAGAATATTGATTTGTATATGACCTAAAGGTCAATTCCCATAATTAAAAACGTTCAAAATCTAGTCGCAATCTCATCTCAGCGACAATCAATATCAAAAATGTAGGGAAATTAGAGGTATTTTTGACAGATTGAGACTGACATCCTAAAAAAAAAATAACCTCTTTATTCTGATCTGACTGTGAACATTGTTAACATATTGAAGGGAGACTGAACGAGACACAATAGAAGTTTTATTGTCATTTCGTCGAGGGGCGTTAAGTGTCCCGCAAAGTGTTAAAATTACGAGAATTGCCCCTCAGATATATGAACGTAAATGAAGCAAAAGGAGTACTTATGTAAAGATAGTAGCTGGTAGTGGCGAAGGGTGAATTTACGACAGATGTAAGCCGGAACAAAAAAAAAATTTCCAAAAGAAAATTTCGTAGTCAAAATTGAATAATTTGACATATCGCCATTGCACTCGTGCGAAGCAGGGGTGGGTCGCTAGTCGCTTATAAATATATAGTAGCTTATCTATAGTATCGGGAAACCTTGATTTTGTAGGTGCAATAGCAAGGTTTTCCCAGGCTTTAATAGCTTGGACACATAGGTGACAATTTTTTTAATAGGCTTATTATTTTATCGATACCAATGAAACTGCATCGCTGCTTCAAAGTAATATGGCGATGGTATAGTGTCCCATATAATGTGTCTCTCAAAACCAAAATCAGTTATTCAAACTAGGCTGAGAATTAACACTTTTTTAACCGACTTTAAAAAAGGAGGTACTGTATTCGGCCCGTATGTATGTATGTTTGTATGTCCGCGATTATCTCAAAAACTTATAGACCGATTTTGATAATTCTCTCACTAATATGATCGACATACTTTCAGGAAGGTTTTAGTATATAATACATTAGGTAATTATTCTTATATACCAAGTTATATGCATAAATGTACTGCATCTCCGGCATTTCTATAGGAATTTTGATGATTCTTCGAGTCGTGTCTTCAATTCTTCAATGAACTAGTGATAATTGAATTTGTATGGGGTAGGTACAACTAAAAAGTGAAAAATAAAAACTTTTTTACAAAAAAAAAACAGCCGACTACTTAAAAAAACGCTACGAAGTGATAAATAACTTTAATTTTCGAAATTCGGTGTCAAAAAACGAAAATGCGGAACCAACGACACCGACTTCCGAAAATTAAAGTTATTTTTCACTTTGTAGTGTTTTTTTTTTGAAGCCGGTTGTTTTTAACCGACTTTAAAAAAGGAGGTTCTGTATTCGACCCGTATGTATGTATGTATGTATGTATGTATGTATGTATGTTTGTATGTCCGCGATTATCTCAAAAACTACTGAACCGATTTTGATAATTCTTTCATTAGTGTGATCTACATACTTTCAGGAAGGTTTTAGTATATAATACATTAGGTATATATTCTTATGTACGAAGTTATATGCATAAATGTACTGCATCTCCGGCATTTCTATGGGAATTTTGATGATTCTTCGAGTCGTGTCTTCAATTCTTCAATGCACTAGTGTTAATTGAATTTGTGTGGGGTAGGTACAACTAAAAAGTGAAAAATAAAAACTTTTTTACAAAAAAAACAACCGACTTCAAAAAAAAACACTACAAAGTGAAAAATAACTTTAATTTCGGAAGTCGGTGTCAAAAAAATACGAAAAACCCGGAACCAACGACACCGACTTCCGAAATTAAAGTTATTTTTCACTTTGTAGTGTTTTTTTTTGAAGTCGGTTGTTTTTTTTGTAAAAAAGTTTTTGAACGTCAGAATTACATAAGACAGTCCCACAAAACGCGGCCTTTCATCACTTCTTAGGGCTTTAGCTGGGAACGAAGTGCCACAACTATGTAACTCCTCAGAAGAACTCTAGGATATCTAAACTATTAGATAACTTTGCATTACGTTGTTAGTGTAAGATTAGAGAACTTAAGTGGTTCTGAAAGTACCACCTGCACTGCTTAGCATACAATTATGCAAAGAAGCTCATTCTATTTGCGTCCATTTTTTTGTAGAAATAATAAAAAATAATTAGTTTTTACTAATAACTTGTATGATACTATACAGGGTGTCCCTGGAAGTAGTGAATTTTTTTACGGTTCAAAAGTTATGACCGATTTTTAACCGACTTTAAAAAAGGAGGTTCTGTATTCGACCCGTATGTATGTATGTATGTTTGTATGTCCGCGATTATCTCAAAAACTACGGAACCGATTTTGATAATTCTTTCATAAGTGTGATCCACATACTTTCAGGAAGGTTTTAGTATAAAATATGTTAGGTAATTATTCTTATGTACGAAGTTATATGCATAAATGTACTGCATCTCCGGCATTTCTATGCGAATTTTGATGATTCTTCGAGTTATGTCTTCAATTCTTTAATGCAATAGTGTTAATTGAATTTATGTGGGGTAGGTACAACTAAAAAGTGAAAAATAAAAACTTTTTTACAAAAAAAACAACCGACTTAAAAAAAAAACACTACAAAGTGAAAAATAACTTTAATTTCGGAAGTCGGTGTCAAAAACGAAAATGCGGAACCAAAGACACCGACTTCCGAAATAAAAGTTATTTTTCACTTTGTAGTGTTTTTTTTTTATTTATTTTTTCAATCGCTTCGCTTAGTGCTCAAAGAAAATAATCATAAAAAAAATACTATCAGGGCTATCTAAAAAAAATAAATTGATAGCCCTGATAGTTTTCACGAGTTCGATTTTTCTTCTCTTTTTTTAATATTTTCTTTTATTTATTTTTTTATTTTATTTATTTTTTTCATTTATTTTTTTTAGTTTTTTTTTATTATTTTTTTGTGCTAAAACCTTTGGAAATGACCTTGCCCACGTCCCTATTCGATTTGATCCATACTTCCAGGGACACCCTGTATATCCAATGGTCATGCAATCCACTTCAGTGAATATTATTATATCACCAAAACCAACAACAATCACCACATTGACTACCACCGCGGTCAACGTTGACCGCGAACAATAGATTTTCTATTGTGTCTGTTGTCTGGCAGTCAACGTGTTAAACTAAGTAAAGGTATCAATTTCTGTTGTATCTCTTTGACAGTCACATAAACTTATTATTTTCTCCTTCTTCTTGTGCACAACAAACAATTTTTCTTTCTTTCTTATGTTTAAGGACGTAGGATTATCTAATTAAAAGGCGTCAATTGCTACGGTTGCCTATCAGCTGTCTTGACTCCAAAACTCGTTTGAAGTCTTCAGGAATCCTTCGACACACCATAGCCGGCTCAAAGTAAAAGTCAAATCATTTATTTCTATTAAGCCCTAGTGGGGCAGAATCCAAGAGGATTTTAAAGTAGTGGAATCTGCACCACTATTTCGATTTAGTGGGGCAGATTCCACTGCAAAATTTTAGGCATTCCACTTTGCCCCACCAGAGGGGCGGCCGGTGGGGCAAAGTGGAATAATCCCATTAAAGGGGGACCTTTGAACGTTAACATTCACAAGAAAATAGAATTGATTCTAGTTGCTTCCAAAAGAAAGTTTCGTATGCAGAAGAATGGGCAAGAATCTGGATAGTTACACTTTTAAAATGTTTTACAATATTTTGTATATAACTTTTATATAATCAAACATAAAATATCGCAGCCATTGCGTAGTGATTAAACCCTCAAGGCAGACTATTACGATCCACAATTATCAATATACCGTCCTTCACTCGTCACTTCACAGCGCGAACTCATTCGTTCCCCAATCACGGCCAATGAGCGTGAGTCTGTCAATTGTATCCTCAATTCTGTAGCGATGGGGACTCGTGTAACGCGGAATATTGGTGTAGGTGTTCACGTGGCGTTAAAGATATCTCGATAAACTGTTTGGATATCTATTATTTTACAATGACAATTATCCGCTTATAACACTGTTTATGTATATCCAGGATGCAAGCTGGCTTCACCACGATTATAATTATCATCTCATCTGCCTAGCCTTTTCCCAACCATGTTGGGGTCGGTTTGCAGGGTGAATTGGGACGAAACTTTAAAATGGATTTTTGCGTTGAAATCATATAGTTTGTTGCCGACAAGGGCACTTATTCGTTAATTATAATACAGTGAACACATTAGAGTCCTTTTTGGCAACAAACTATATTATTTCAATGTTAAAATCACTTTTAAAGTTTCGTTCCGATTCACCCCTGCATCCCTATTCGCCCCGTTTGATGGTAAGTATTTGTAAATTGTTTTTATTTGTGTAAATTGTAAGATTGGTGAAGACATTAGATACTCAAGGAACTATTTATTCTAAAGTTGTTTGGTGTAAAGTTGCGTTAGGCATTAGATACTCAAGGAACTATTTATTCTAAAGTTGTTTGGTGTAGAGTTGCGTTAAGATAGTCCAGTAGTTATTTTCACTACTTAAGGCGCTTACATGAGCTAAACGCAAAAAAACGGTAGTTTTCGAAACAATAAAAGTATATGATCGCCTACAGTAAACAAAATCAGAAAAATATATGATATTCTTCAGGATATTTGCTAGATAGATAGTGTTTTGAAAACACAATACAACTAATTTGGTACGATAGAAAAAAATCATGAACATACCTCTAAAAAACTTTCTTTTTACAATAAAAACCATACTAATATACATACAATCATTCTGATTTTTTGTCAGATTATTCTACAAGTAACATACTAAAATGATAGTGTTTTATTTTTTTATTTAAAACAATAGTTTTTTTGTAAATCGAATATTCATAGTTCCGAACATAAAAAGTGCGCATGTGTGCGTGAACGCCCGTGTAGCGACACTGCCGGCCGAGGCCTGATGCTATACGGACGTGTCGCTCTTTTCGCCGCACTATTTCCGTCAAGATTGTTATGTTTTTGTTAAGTTTTATTTGTAAATTCATTGTTTATTATTATTTGCATATCTTCTTTCCGTAAATATTTTTATTTCGTGTAAATATAAAATACTTTTAAGTTTGTTATGTATGGGTGCAAGGCGCGCGCCATCTATTGTACGGCGAGTCCCAACTCCCGGGCGTTTCACTTGTGTCTCCCGGCAGTGGTCCGCGTAACATAACAAAGTTAAAATAGGGTAATAATTTGTAAATAAATGGGAAATATAGTGAAACATTCCGTTAGAGGACTACAAAACGTTCATATAAAACAAAAGCCGAACATAATATGAACGAAAGTAAAAAGTATGAGCATTTTATTTTTAACTGAATATTTTTATTTTTGCAATAAAACTATGAATTTTGGTAACATCTAAGAAAGTGCAGTCATTTTGCATAAGGTAAGTATTTTCGACTCCGCGTACATCTGTCACACCGGCGCATGTGGACGACGTGTAGATGTGTATTCGAGAGTCCCCGGGTTCGATTCCCAAGGTTACGAAATCGTACTTTCTTTTTAAATTTTATTTAAATGTATTTTGAATTTTTAGATAAATAGTGTTTTGAAAACATGATACAACTAATTTGGTACGATAGAAAAAAATCATGAAGATACCTCTAAAAACTTTCTTTTTACAATAGAAACCATACTAATATACATACAATCATTCTGATTTTTTGTCAGATCATTCTACAAGCAACATACCAAAATAATAGTGTTTTATTTTTTTAGTTCAAACAATAGTTTTATTGTAAATAGCATATTCATAGTTCCGAACATAATAAGTGCGCATGTGTACGTAAACGGTAAACCCCCGTGTAGTGCCGGCCGAGGCCTGATACTATACGGGCGTGTCGCTCTTTTCGCCGCATTATTTATATGTACATACATTCATTGTTTATTATTACTATTTGCATATCTTCTTTCTCTAAATATTTTTATTTCATGTAAATATAAAATACTTTTAAGTTAAAATAGCGTAATAATTTGCTATCAATTATATCATTTGTAAATATGGGAAATAAAGTGAAACATTCCCTTAGGAGGACTACAAAACGTTCATATAAAACAAACGCCGAACAAAGTAAGAGCATTTTATTATTACTGAATATTTTTTTTCACTATGAATTTTGGTAGTTTAAGAAAATGCACTTATTACGCATAAGCTCAGTTTTTTCGACGACATACTCAATCGTTACATTGGCTTATGTAGACGACGCGCAGGTTTGTGTTCGAGGGTCCCCGGGTTCGATTCCCAGTGATACGAAATCGATTTAATTTTATTTAAATGTATTTTGAATTTTTAAATATATTTTTATAAATAACTAAAAAAACGTCTACAATGTAATTATCTTTCACAGGAGAAAGAAAGTCGAAAATATCAACGCAGAAGTTACTTCTAATGCGTAAGTACCTACACGTTTTCTAAGCCATTGTAACAATAAAAAAAACCTAAATTTATTAACAGACCGCGACTTATTGATAATGTGCATAAAGAAATCACAGATTCATCCGAAAATTGCGATGAAAATTATCACAAGCAAGAGTTTAATTTTTATTGATTGTGTTTATAATAAATAGAAATCATAATAATTATGTATGAATGTTAGGTACGAGTACCTAATCCTTGAGGCCGTTTACACATCTTTTGATTTTTGAGTTTTGATAAGATCTATCAAAACTCGCCGCCGCACAGTGGTCTGAAAATCGAGCTCCATACTCATAGAAACTTAAAGTACGGAAATAAAAAAACAAAAATTGTAATGGGTCTAGTACACCTCCCTTTACGTAATATTAACGTATGGATGGTATCAGTCGCTCCACGCGTGAGAAAAAAAAGTTTTTTGTTTTTTTTTTTTATGGGAGAAAAGAAAACACTTAATGTACATTTTTTTGAAACTGAATGGAACTGATAGGCTGGAGCTCACACGAGCTATTGTACCATACACGGCCATCAAGATGACATACAATTCATGCACCGTTGGGCGCCGCTTTGCACGTAGCAAATTTTTGAAATTTTGTGTTTTCGATATGTGATTTTTCAAATCTTTGACGTGAATAAATGAACTTGCCGATCGATTTACTTATACTATCGTTACTTTTAGCCTGCTTATGACCTTTATGATGACAACAATTAAAAATTATGTTGATTATAAGTACCTATACGTTTTTTTTTTAATTTCATTCCAAGAACTACTTAACTCATTTAATCACCGTTGTAGTGTATCTATTAAATAGATATGTAAACACTGTATCATTCACACAAGCGGGGTAGCTGCTGTCAGTTATGTTATGTCATCTGTCAGTTACGAGGAATGGCGGGAAACAGACAAAGTGAAGCAGGCTATATACGATGGCGCTTGGTGTGGTAGTGAGCCAGTGAAGTGATATGTTTAACATAAGTACGGAATCAACAGGATTCTACAACCGTGATTATGGTTGAGTTATAATTAGATACTGCTTCAATCTGAGCCTCAATCAGAGCCTGTTCTTCCACGATGTTCAACTTGTTTTCGTTTGAAAACTTAAAATAAATTGGTCAGCAGAACATTGTGGAAGATGGCTTTGGATTCTCCCATACCTTTTCTTCGCCACAAACTAAGCGCAGAGGCACAAAAGAACACATAAACATACTGGAATCGTCTTCGTCTGCCATAGTTTGCTTATACAAACTTTGCCCTGAAGCACCATCAAAGCCATACTTGCATATAATTGTTAACTCTTTGCCATCCAGCGAAGGTTCCACACGTAGGAATTTTCCAAGCTTTGCACAGTTTTATCCAAAATTTAGCTTTACTTTTACCTCTCCTTCCGTGATGTACAATGGTAACTTTTGGAGGGCAGCAGTCCTTCTTCGCCTCAAGGATGGCAGTATAAGAAGGACACAGTGGTACTCCTTCTTCTTTTGCACAAGATCTTAATGTTATATACTGCCACTTCGAAAGCTTCAATGAGGTCAAAATAAATAAAGCTTTATCAGCGGAATATATAGGCACAGTTTCCTTGGGCTTTAACAATTTATCCTTGTAGCCTCTTTGCTCCGAGACTAGTTTAACGATATCTGCTATATTCTTGTCATGTGCTTTCAAACCGGTTGCATGAGCAAGGCTTTCAGTGCTATACGTTAGGAGGTCTTCCGCTCTCCTTCTCTTCTGTAGCGGGCTTAGCTCTTTAAATGATTTTCTCGGCCTCACAACTGATGTTGATGTTCCAACACTGCACGTCTCCGGTGTGTAGGATGTTGATGCACCCTCATTTAAAACAAAGTCAGAACTGGAACGGGTTTGCTGCTCTACTGACACTAAATAAGGGGTCATCTTTCCTTTCATGATCTCAGGCCATTTTATGTTCTCTTGCAGCCATGTCTCATACTTTGTTATGTATGTACGTCTCGTGCGATTACACGAGATCCATTTGTTCCTCAACGAACAAACATAAGTCTGACAGAATTGTTTCAATACCCTCTTTTCATTTTCTGACAAATCAATAGTATTCTCAAAAACTTCAAATAAAACATTGGGCTGTAAAAAACAATTGTTGTTTGTCACAAACATGACAATGTCCAAATTGGTATCACAACCTTCCATCACAGCACAATAAAAAAAATAACGTAATAAGTTAGCGCGCACAAGTACTGAGAGCTACTGATAAAAGTAAGCTCAAACGTCCTATTTTTATACAACTACCCTCATTATCGTTCGCTATTCTTTAATTAGGTTTTACAGACTTTAATATTACAGACAATAGAATTTTATTGTGACTAGGGCCCATTTGGCCCTGCTAGAGCTGGTTGATGCTCATGTCATTGGTATATAATTATAACTCAACCATAATCACGGTGATTAAATGAGTTAGTTCTTGGAATGAAATAAAAAAAAACGTATATAATCAATATAATTTTTAATTGTTGTCATCACAAAGGTCATAAGCAGGCTAAAACTAACGATAGTATAAGTAAATCGATCGGCAAGTTCATTTAACCTCGTCAAAGATTTGAAAAATCACTTATCGAAAATTCAAAATTTCAAAAATTTGCTACGTGCAAAGCGGCGCCGAACGGTGCATGAATTGTATGTCATCTTGATGGCCGTGTATCGTACAATAGCTCGTGTGAGCTCCAGCCTATCAGTTCCATTCAGTTTCAAAAAAATGTACATTAAGTGTTTTCTCCCATACAAAAAAAATAAAAAACTTTTTTTTCTCACGCGTGGAGCGACTGATACCATCCATACGTTAATATTACGTAAAGGGAGGTATACCTGACCCATTACAATTTTTGTTTTTTTATTTCCGAACTTTAAGTTTCTATGAGTATGGAGCTCGATTTTCAGACCACTGTGCGCCGCCCGCGGTGCCATACTATTATATTCTGTGGCGATGCCGCTGTATTGGTTTCTCTTGGATTTGTATGAGCCCTTGCGGCGCGCCGCCGCGGCGCCGTGTGTTCATACAAATCCAAGGGTGACTGATGCAGCGACGACGCGACGGCGGTGCCGCTGCAGCTGCGGCATAATGTGTAAACGGCCTGAAAGATTAGGTACCTAACATTCATATATAACTATGATTCCTATTTATTATAAACAAAATCAATTTTAAATTTAATTTCTTGCTTTTGATCATTTTCATCGCAATTTTCAGATGAATCTGTTACCTATTTCATTATGCCCATTATCAATAAGTCGCGGTCTGTTAATAAAAACATTAGGTCAGAATTTTTTTTATTTTTGTAATAGCTTAGATAACGTGTAGGTACTTGCGCATTAGAAATACCTAACTTCCGTGTTAATATTTTCGACTTTCTTTCTCCTGCAGACTTTTTTTAGTTATTTATAAAAATATTTAATAGATATATTTAAAAATTCATAATGACATTTAAATAGAAAATTCGATTTCGTAACCTTAGGAATCGAACCCGTCCCCGGGTTCGAATCGAACCCGGGGACTCTCGAATACAAATCTACACGTCGTCCACATACGTCACTGTGACAGTTGTACGTGAAGTCGAAAATACGTACCTTAAGCGTAATGACTGCACTTTCTTAGATGTTTCCAAAATTCATAGTTTTAGAAAAAAAACACTGCAAAGTGATAACTTTTATTTCGGAAGTCGGTGTCGCTGGTTCCGCATTTTCGTTTTTTGACACCGACTTCCGAAATTATAGTTATTTATCACGCTGTAGTGCTTTTTTTGAAGTCGGTTGTTTTTTTTTTTCTTTCTAATTGTACCTACCCCACAAAAATTCAATTAACACTAGTGCATTGAAGAATCATCAAAATTCGCATAGAAATGCCGGAGATGCAGTACATTTATGCATATTAACTTCGGACATACTACATAAGAATAATTACCTAATGAACCTAATGAATATAGAATAACTACCTAATGAATATACTAAAACCTTCCTGGAAGTATGTAGATCACATTAGTGAAAGAATGATCAAAATTGGTTCATCAGTTTTTTAGAAAATCTACAAATATATACACAAACATACACACATACATACATTACATACATACATACGGGTCGAATACACAACCTCCTTTTTTGAAGTCGGTTAAAAATGTTTTAAATTTCATTGAATCAGTTTTATTTCAAAATCACCCACATCCTTAAGTTTGTCAAGTCACACTCAAAACGAATAAAATTTATTATGTTGTCACACATAACTACATAATTTGTGTTAGATCTTTAACTTATTTGCACATCGTTTCCGCGCCATCTATTAGAATACTAGGGCGTAATCTCACGAAACCGTTACTTCTAAATCTCATGTATGCTTTATGTCATAATTGTGATGGGCGTCGTCGTTAGATGGCGTTTGCGTCGATTTTGCATATGTGTGCATGCGTTTTTCAAGGACACTTAGCTCTAGTAAGCCTCTTAACAGAAAATTTAGGTGTTTTCCAGTTTTCAGTTTGCTTTTTTCATCAGCTGTCCAAATGTCGGGAACAAGATAGTTTACGTCAGACATACCATTAATACAGTAAGGTAAAAGTGTCAAATTAAACGACGAACAGTCATATCGAGGTGAGAGACTAAAAAAAGAATTTCAATATAAATCGCTTTCACACTAAACACCATCTTTAAAACCAACCCATATAACCTCCATAGTTTCGTAACTATCAATTTGGTTAAAAGCAATAGAAAATTGTAGGGAAACTTTATAGTGTTTTGTTTTACGCTCGTAAACGCGTAGTAAACGCACAGTATTTAACGTTCGCCGTCACCGAATGGGACACAGTGACAGATATGGGATTATATCACGCTACCACGGAGGGGCTGCTGAAACTTGGGACCTGGGACACTTGATTGATGAAGAGTCGAACCTGGTTTGACGAATCAATTTTGTGTTTGAGTGAAAAATCCATCTATATGCGTAGCCTTTTCCCATCTGCTCGTATGTTGGGGTCGGCTTCTAGTCTAATTGGATGGAGCTGCAGCTGAATACCTGTATTTTATATATTGATACCTATATTTTTCTGTTTTTTGCATGGAGTGTTTGTGTGGAAAATGTTGAGGCCAAAACACTTTTAAGGTGACTTTGAATTTAACCACTCATTGTGAAAACCTGAACTTTCTCTCACAGAGAGGCCTATGTCTCAGTAATGGAAACATTGAAGGCTGATTTCATATTAAACTAGCTGTGCCCGCGACTTCGTTC
Organism: Amphipoea oculea; assembly: GCA_945859645.1. Classification (NCBI taxonomy): domain Eukaryota; kingdom Metazoa; phylum Arthropoda; class Insecta; order Lepidoptera; family Noctuidae; genus Amphipoea; species Amphipoea oculea. The sequence continues at coordinate 1,195,647 of OX243878.1, read as the reverse complement.
GCGTGCATGATTTCATGGATTTTATTTGCTCGGAACCCTAATTCTCTACAATAAAAGCCTATGTCATTCCTTACATCAGCTAACTGCCAGTGTGAGTTCCGTCAAAATCGGTTCAGCCGTTTCAGAGATTAGCCGGAACAAACACACAAACATACAGACAAATAAAAATTAAAAAAAATGTACCGTATAAGTTTCATATGCATTAAGTAAAAAACTGTTATTTTGACATTACAAACATACAATACAATTTTATTTATTTTTTATAGTTAAAAAGATAGATAGTTTTAAAGATAATATTTATTTTTATATTTATTTATAATTTTTTTTTTGCATATTGTAAATCAAAAATTCAATTGTAATTTATTAGTGTTCAATAAATAGTCGGTACTTTATACCTTGTCGATTATATAAATAATTATGTAACATTGTACTTATTCTATCTAAAAAGATTCTTTACATGTGTGTCTTGTTATCAAACACTGGCAATTTGATAACGCGCAAAATAACCAGCTGAACACACAAAATTCAGAGTTGGAAATTCTACGAAATTCTGATTGTGTACTTGAAACGTGATAGCTCCATGAAAACCTTGAAGTACGTAGGAATATAGGGCTTTGTTTAATATTCTCTGTTATATTGAAAACAGAGTTATGTAACGATTTTTTTTTATTGTGTATTTACTATTGGTAGAGGACTTGTGAAATAAAATGAAATTGTTTATTTAGTAAATAGGATATCGGAATCAGTTTTATAGGTCATAATATATAATAATATATAAAAGAACAAGCTAGATCGAGTCGACATTTCCTAACAGATTACCCCTGAAAAGAAATGGCGAAACACACTCAGGGAAAAGGTTAAGTAATTTTTTAATAATAAAGAAATTACTGAATAAATGTTTTTATCAAAAAATCCTTATGTATGTATTTCAATAATCCTTTTGGAATTAGTACCTTAACATTACTATTATGAAAAAAAAAAAAAAAACACCATTCTTAAAGCAGTCTGATTGGTGTAGGATGACTCTGCTGACCGTACTTTTGACATAAAACCGTAATCCGTAAACCGTAGTCTCGTTACAAGGTTTTATTTCTACAAAAGACCCTACTACAATATAGTTTTTAGTATATTAAAATTTAAGGTTAGGGGGCAGCTCGTCCAATTCGAAACTGGGACCAGGGACCAATTCCACCTTTTCCAATTTCGTTAGGAGACAACTCGTCCCACTTCGAAACTCTGACCAGGCCCTAAGGGGGCAACTCCTCCCACTTCGAAATGCGATATACATTTTAAACATCAATAAAATAAAATAAGGCCACTCACGTTCCGAAGTCCCTATTCTACCTTGTAGCAGTATCAAGCAGATACATTAAAAAGTTTAACTGCTAATTTTGGGGCCACACCATCATTCGTGACTGGATTGATGTGAAAATGGATTTCCTTCACATTTCCACACAACTTGTTGTTTATACTTTGTATTTATATCGTACGGCCTATCATGATGTCTTTGGAACTTAATTTATATCTACGCATTTTAGTTTGTTTATCGTTTGTATAAATTTACGAAAATGTCGGTATTTATATTTATTTTTTATTATAATAACTGTCGATAATAATTATCATATTAGATATTATACAGATCAAAGTATAGGTTATAAAAAATATTTTTATGCCTCTCTTTTTTATCCAAATCTTATGGTAAAGAGATGACTTAGTCACGTTTAAAGTGGAGCAACCCGCCCAATAAATGACAAATGTTAATTAAAGGAAATACATCATTCTTCTTTATTGATTATCAGGTAAGATTAGCCAGCCTTTCTATTAAGTCCTTAAACTAATTCTAAAATAAACTAATACCTTTATTAACACTATCGTGTGACCCAGTATTGATAGCTTGTAATTCTAAATTGAATACCGCGGAAACCCATCAGAAACAAGAATTAGATGCACAATTTATACTAGTACACACAAAGATTAGTTTAGTACATTTTACGAGTATCTCTATAAACTGCGAACTAATAAACTTATAACCTCCGCGAGGATTCGCTAAACCGTCAACCTAAAGGCTTGTTTAGACGACACAAGAGAGATTCACAACTTCACGTATATAAGTAACTAGTAAAAAATATTTTACATACGCTAAATTATTATTTTTTTCAACGTTCAAAGTCAAAGCATTTATTTCAAATAGGCACGTAAAAGGCACTTTTGAACGTCAAAAATTGCCTTAAAATAGAATTGATTCTAGTCGCCGATTCCAAAAGGTAGTTTTCGTATGGAGAAGAATGGGCAAGAAACTCCAGCGTTACTCTTTTAAAATGTTTTGTAAGACGTTAACGTTAAAATTTCACCTGTATTGCCTACAAACACAAAGGGTAAGTACAGCCAGGGATATTAATTGTTTATCAAATTGAAACACTACCTACTTCAATTTGCGGTGTTATTGCCATTTCAGATGACTGTCAATAATGACAGTTGTGATTTAAGTGGGTTATCAATTTAATTTCCCTGCCTTTACCTACCACTACCAATGATTGGCATATGCACAGTAGCTCCAAATTCCTTTATTCGTTTTTTACGCTGTATAATATTAATAACAAATACTAAAGCTACTGACTAATATAACAATGCCTTCATCTATAATTTTCTTCAATAATTGAAATATAACGAACGCTAACCAATTATTATATAAAAATGGGAAACGCGCCATTTCTGTTTTATTTGATTAATAAATGACATAACTAAAATCCATCTGAACCCGCACCTTTCTCAATAAAACGAACCACGCATATAATTCTAGAATAATTTAATTTGTTAACCCTTAACCCGTTTTATGGTTAACGGTTAAACTTGGGTTAATTGCACAATATATATATGAGGATATATTATAAATATAGGTCTGTTGTTTATGCCTAGTGGGGTTTCGAATAGTGTTGTCGCATTAATTTTGAGTATAATTATTTAACTCTGCTTTACATATTCATTCAGAGTTGTGTGAATCATTCAACTAATCTTGTCAAAAAAAAATATTTATGTAAATAATGAATTTCATTTAAGGTTTCCCGCAGACAGACGCGACGAGACAGTGCCACGCGATTCTGGTAGAGCAATTTCCATGAGTTTGAGAAATAAAATTGTTCTACTGTCTGCGGGGGCCTTAATTCGGTGCTTATATAAAAACGATATTATCTTATCAATCAAATCAATGGTCGCAATTATAAAATGACGAAACTATACTACTATTCCCATTAAATTGAAACTTCACTAAAGTTGAAACTACCTACATAACTGTCACATAAACAAAATATATGGGTTTTGTCGTGCAAGTGACATTCAGCCCAAGGGTGATCAAGTAATTAAGAGGACGACTATAGTATCCTTTCGACCGGTACACCCTGAGTAGGTAACATACTTCCAATCACGATTTGACTCATTTTGAAGGATATTGCTAATCCATTGCTTCATAAATGTTCGAAAAATGTGTCTGCTCAACAACCGATAAATACCGCAATGAATGTTGCTGAACTGTCAAAATGAAAACCATTGCTACTGACAATGTGGTACGCAATTGCCCCACTGACTGCCGACTGTCTAATCTTTAACTTACTTATTTTAATGTTACTATGGAGCTTCATGCCCATTCTTCTCCAAACGAAGCTACCTTTCAGAAGTAACAAACAGAATCAATTCTATCATAAGATAAAAAGAAAATTGAAGGGGTCAAGGGAAGAACAACTTTTGTCACATTTTTAATTTTTTTTCAACTGGCAATGTTGTCTGAATGGTTATACCTGTCGCTATGTTCTGTCAAAAACAACTGGGCAACAACATCCATAGTTTCCGAGCTTATGTACAATGTCCGGACTGTTCAGGAAAAAAACAACAGTTGTCAGTGGTCGACTGTGACAGCTATACCTACCCCTACCCCTTATACCATTTTAGTTAAAGTGCCTTGGGTATAAATGACACTATTTTATTAAGATCTTTTCTTTTAATTAGTAATATCTCAGTTTGTTCATTAGGTGACAAAAGAGGTTCTTCCCCTGATCCCTTCAATTTGGATCTCCCATAACATACCTACTTATAAACTGCAAAGGTTTAAACAGCAGCAGTTTTTGGCACGACCAAGATAGCCCGTCTGAAATATAGCAGGCATTTGTCATAAAAATATTCGATACAGAACCAATGAAACTGATTTTACGGAACATTTGGACTTCGCTTCTAGATTTGTAAGGATTGTTTGTTGTTCGGTATTTTAATGGTTTGCTTGTATTTGCTTAGCTATGTTTTAATTGGTAAAGAAAATTTGTTATTTAGTTGTTTTCATTTTTTGTGACATTCCTCGAATTACACTGTATTAAGAGCCTATACTACCTCAAATGGCTTAACGTGATCCTCCGTTATGTCGAAAATCCTGCACCATTACTTTTGAAATAAATATATGTTAAAGTTGAGGATTAAAGTCTTATGTTAGACGAAAACACGATTCCATAAAATTTTCTCGATAGAAAAAAAATCCAAAGTTACCTCTAACCCTAACAATAAACCGCTGGCATTCAAAAAATACTTCAAATTAGATCATGAAACTTTTCATACTAACTGAACTTACTTTAAAGCAGGTCTTATGTTATTTACTTTTTTATAATTACCATTATTTTCACTGTAAAAAGCAAATACCTAAACTATTGGCGCTGCCTGCCGCCCAGCGTCGCACTCTGTCTCGCTCACACTCAGTCCGCGAGCAGTATCGTATGAGCGAGATAAAGAGCGAATTTTAGCTGAGGTAGTATAGGCTCTTAACAGCAAATTCTTTTAAAAAATATTCCCGACAAATATTTTCGTGTCCATTTCGCCAGGGTCGTAAATTTACGACCAAATACCACAGCTCGTTTAATCTGCTTTTTATTTAATTACGCTGTATTCTATCATGTATTTATTTTACGTTTTTTTTTCGGGTGCTTGGGTCACGACAACTGTTATGTAGTCGGGCGGTTAAAAGGTTACCACATATTTTTGACGTTTAAACGGCTCTCAACTTTAAGCAACGTTTATAAATATGAGGGTAAATAATTGATCTCCAACAATTTGATTTAGAAAATAGCAAGGCAATTTCCCCTCCAACATTACCACGCAACGACTAACCTGTAACTCTGCTTACACCAAATAGACTATAATAAAGAGTCGCACCACACTACGGGCTATACTTGCATTAATTTAGATCTGAGCGCAGATTGTATTAAGTAAAGGGCCCGATTAAACTGTCTGTCTTCGGGTGCTATCTCATCACTATGAGGAAGGCGGATAGGGTGCATAAGCGGAGCTGGTAGCGTATTCTATGAAGGAAGGTACGCTTAAAACAGCACATGGTAATTTTTGCTCGCACTCCCTTCTCAAAAGGGCCAATAAAACCTCTTATACCCTCTTACTTAAGACGTGTCATCTGCAAATATAAAAAAACCGCCATGAATCGTTCTTGAATTAAGTTTTGTTAAAAATTCAACTTTTAGGAAGTCAAGCAGTTAAACACTTTGATGTACGGATGATGCTGTGAAACTAAGAGAGATCTCGTTTTTATCAAACTTCATAAAAGAGAGATAGACAATTAGATGCCAGTACGATACTTACGTGCTATACTTACGAGGTCAGTTATCAATTTACCTACTCGTATATGCTTTTTTTTCTTTGTTTTAAGATAAGTAAGTAGGTTTAAAATTAAAACTTACTTTTTTACACACTGCTATTTGAACAATACTTCATAAGAAGAACTTGGGAATATAAAGCAGTTCCATAAAATACAACAGTTAAAATAAAGTAATCGCTCATCTCTACACCACAAAGTGTGCACCCTGTGTTGAATTTGATGTATCTACCTGACCGCTTAGAATTTAACGGAGTGCTGGTTTGGTTTACTTTTGTAATTAAAAATGGCTACCGTGGTGCATTCACTCGTGATTGTTGCTTCCAAGTGACTTGCTTTTAGCTGCTGGCTCCTGCCTACTACCAAATTTTGTCTGTTTTTATGTGTAAGTATTGGATGGTTTTAGTATTATATATAAGCCCACTAGCAGAGCCCCGCGGTTTCACCCGCTAAGTTAAGTAAGTTAGTATAAGTTTCGATCCCATGGGAATATCGGGATAAAAACTATCCTATGTCCTTTCCCGGGACTCAAACTATCTCTATACCAAATTTCATCTAAATCGGTTCAGCGGTTTAAGCGTAAAGAGGTAACAGACAGACACACTTTCGCATTTATAATATTAAGTTTAATATGGATTAAGCCGTTAGTCCCGGCTGTCATTCATAGATCTTCGACAGTCGTTACGGGTAGTCCCCAAAAGTTTGAGTGCCAGTCTTACCAAGGGGTATTGTATTACCCAGTGTGGCAGGGCTGTGGAGATCAGACAGGTAGTCACCCCATGTAAAATACTGGTATCCAGCCACTTTCGGTTTGAGTGGAAGTCGACCCCAACATAGTTAAATTCAGCTTGTATCAGTTCTTTACTGGACATAAGTTTAATAACTGCTTAGTTTTTTTTTTTGTATTATAAAAATGTATTGCATAGAAATATATTGCGAACATCATACTACATCTATGGAACGTTATCATTAGTAACATCATAATCAAACAATAATCTTCCCACTGCTGGGACACAGGCCTCCTCTCTGTAAGAGGGAATGGGTCGTAATCAACCACGCGGGCCCAGTGCGGGTTGGTAGATGTCACATGTGTTCGAATTTTTGGTTCTAGAACATTCCGGTTTCCTCACGATGTTTTTCTTCACCGTTTTGAGAACAGTGGTGATGAAATTATTTACACAAAGTAAAGCGTCTGGCTAATGTTTGTTACATATTTTTTGATATAAGTGAAAGTCTAAAACATTCTAAAGTTTTTTTTTTGTGATTATGATACTTATTTATTAAGCAATATAACGAGAAATAAACAATTCAATAACCATTTATTATTTCCTTTAAGTTAAAAAACAATACTTTACCTTAGTTCCAGTCCAGAAGTTAGTGCACGGTATCAATGAATAAGGAATCTCAGGCAAACGTCGGTAACAGCCGTAATTACTGACGAACTAACTGCTAGTTGCTGGCCTATTACCTGATCTAATATTTATACAACCGCTTCAGTTTCGAGCGAAACTAAGGAGGAATCGTTGTAGAATTATATTGTGTGGCGGAGTGAAAAATTTCAACCATAAACTGTCGCATTTTGCTAAAACAAAGTCATGGTATGTTACTATTCAAGGTAGCTATGCCATTATTGGATGGCAAGCTAACCAGTCGTTTATAGGTCGTAGCACACGTATCAACTCGGAAAGGGATCGTAACCGTATCGCCTTTCGCGTCGCCGTCAAACAGTCGTCAACCTGAGGGGCTGTCTCAACGAGCGAGAGAATCGCGGCGATATTATCGTCGTGCCACGTATTTCTATACACTCTCTTAGAACGTGTCTCCACACGGCGATATCATCGCGGCGAAAATTTGATGGCACGGCGAGACTATCGCCGCGATTCTCTCCCTCGTAGAGACAGCCTCTAACGTAAGCACGTAACCAAAGCGGATCAGAAGCTCCGATACGTCGACTTGGCTACGGCTAGGCGAAGCCGCGCTTACGGTTCGCCGACCGCTGGTTGATGGTGCAGCAGGCAGGCCGGAGGGGTGAGAAGGGCAAGGGTGGACGTAGAGACGTAAGCTCGGGTACGGAAAGACGTAAGCGCGGGGACGACGAGCCGTAACGCACCGCACCGCGGGTCGTGAGCTTGTCCCGAGGCGAGGCGATTACGTTACGATTCCGATTAGTGTGCGTTGCAGTATAGTAGTAATGTAGTAGTAGTATAGGCATAACGGACAGTCCCTTGTGCAGGGCTTGCGTGGAGACTGACGAAACCATTGCGCATGTTCTCTTTGAGTGCACAGGCGTCACCCAGATTAGATCAGAAACCCTCGTGACACCCAAATCATACACAGATGTTCTCAACAGACCAGGAGACTTAGTCAGCTTCTGGAGGGAGGTGGGCTGGTTGGAATAACCACCGACGGCCGCCATGGCCCACAATGGTCCATTCGAAGGACTAAGTGCGGAAACCAAACCCATAACATAGAATATAGGTATGTTACTAAGGAAGTATGATGAAAAGATAAGTCTTCTTGTAGTGCTAATAACTATACCTATAGTGTCCTAGTAGCTATTCATTATAGTACCCTATCAAAGCTTTTATAGTTCCTACTTATTTAGTAATAGGTTGATGTAAGTCGATCTTTTCAGGGTGGCAGTTGGATGAGAGTAAGTAGCCGAGGATCGGGTTTAATGTATATATCGCATCATAGGGTGGCCGAGATGCGAAACATCGGATCTTCTTCACGATCCAACATAGTTTTGATAGTTGTGGGCACTGCAGTGGGTACTCGAACGAAAAGATAATTTGAATTCAAAATAACTTTAATAAACCAACAATTAACAACCGATACGCACACGTGCGTCTCAAACAAACACGTGCGTTGGTATTGAGCGTTTGCCAAGATAGACCGTCCGACTCGACTGCCGACCGTAGACTGTCGCCACACTCGGTCTCTCCGCCAGTCCTTGCTGCATCCCCTCTACCGACGATCGTATCCAAGCGGTAGGGCTCGCTTGCGTTTCCGATCACATGATTCTTCGTTTACCAATCAAATCGTTAGATGGAGTTGTTCGCTGTACTGTGGCGCCATCTATCCACGACATATAATTTTTAACATGAATGATGTAACCAAGACTTTGTAACCATATTATTTTGATTTAAAAGAGTGTCCATGGAGTTTCTTGCCCGTTCTTCTCTATATGTACCTACGCTTTTGAATGGGCAACTAGCTTCATCTTTCTGACTGACCGACCCCTTGACAATTCAAAAGTGCCTGTAATTGGTTTAATTGAAATAAATGCTTAGGATTTGAGTTTGAATGGCGTGCCATTTGGTGCGATTCGAAGACCATGCAATGGAATGTTATAAGCTGGCAAAAAAGACAAGAAAAGTTTAGGTCGTACCTCAAGTTATAAGAGGGTTTTGGAACAAAATCTTAGACTACTTAGGGTTGATTTTTCAATCTACAGATAACTTTTTTCGTGGAATATTATTGAATATTGACGTCTGACAGATTTTGTATGGAAGAACTGTCAAAATTGAAAATTATCCTCGGATAAAATTATGTGGCGTTGGAAAAATCAGCCCTTAGTCTGCTTATCGTTCTAATATTAATATTATAAAATAATAATAAGCAACAACAAATCGTTCACTATAGTTAATCAACGAAATACAGGGTGTTCGGCAGAACGTTGAACACACGAAAATGGCAGATAGATGGGGTCGTCTGCTACCTACCCAACTCAAAAAAATTACCCAGGTCCCATAGCTTTTTTTTTTATTACCGAAATTCATGAGTTTTAAAAGTTTGAAGGCCTATAACTTTATGTAGGATAGACGAAACTGGCAACACTTTTTTTTGTTTTTGTCTCGACTGTTAGTGGATTTATCTAAAATTATTGTTTGGTGCAAATAGTAAAATCGGCTATAAAAAAAAAAAGAAAGAACTATGGGGCCTAGGTATTTTTTTTTTGGCTGGATAGGTAGCAGACGACCCCACCTATCTGGCATTTTCGTGTGTTCAACGTTCTGCCGAACACCATGTATAATTTTATTGATCAAAGAGATTCCTTTTAAAAGAAACTCCATCGCAGTCTATCACGAAGAACCTATAAAACAGTGGACGTTTACGAACTAATATCATAATTATTTAATAAGTGCAACACGACTCCGGTAGCAGCTGTAATTAGCACCGAGCTAACTACGGGCATCCCTCTTTTACTCACTTAATTATTTATAGCAGCCTTCTTGTGCTTTGAGCGAGGCCAGTCGAGCATAAAACTTTTGAAGGAGACATGTCTCTTTTATGTCGATGAAACATGTAATAAAACAAATAAGTGTTTACTTAAAACAGTGAGACAAAGATTAATATCTATCTATACTAATAATAACGCTGAAGATTTTGTTTTGTTATTGTTTAAACGCGCTATGGGACTACCGGTCGGGTTTGAGAAAATCTAATTGCGTTTGATAGTCCATTCTTGAGGGAAGCTATAGGCTATAAGGCTATTCACATCACGCTGGGACTCTTAGGAGTCGAGCAAAAAGATAGAAATAACGCGAAAACGAACTAATATTAATGTCAATAATGTGTGGTGTCTTTGGTCCCTGGCCCTGACATCACGCAATGGACAAAATTGATAACATTTTTTACATTTGAGTACAGTTCGACACAACTTAGATGTAGCATCGGCAAAATTCGTAAAACCGATCACATCCGAACTAAGTGCGCCTACAAAATCACCAATCTTTATTACCTACTATTTATTATCTTGTTCAATTTTTCCTAAAGTAGTAATAAAGATTTACGAATACGAATTACGAACGTTTTACGAATTTTGCCGATGCTACATCTAAGTTGTGTCGAACTGTACGAGGCTTTTGACTACGTTGTATATGTATGTTTTATTTACTTTTGTTTATTTTTTTTTTACTTGTAATGTGCGTTTTGATTGTGTAGAATAAACAAAGTTTCTTTCTTTCTTTCTTTTATTCAATATCGCGGGCAGACGATTCGATGCGACGGGGTGGGTCGGGGGAACAAGAAATTTTACGCGGACGAAGTCGTGGGCAAAAGCAAGTTATTAATACAAGACAAAAACTATTGGAAAAGTACTAATAAGAAAATATTTATCAAAAGAAATCAGTAAGAACCAACCAATACCAGAACATCTTCCTCTCCATCATCAAACCTAATTATAGCAATAAGAATATCTGGAGGGCAATTCTCGTAATTTTAAGAACGTTCACAGTCTGATCTCAGTCTAAATCTGTCAAAAATACCTCTAATTTCCCTACATTTTGACAAGTTTTTGACATTTGTTTGTCGCTGAGATGAGACTGCGACTAGATTTTGAACGTTTTAAATTACGAGAATTGCCCCTCTGGTATCACCTGAATTGGGTACACAAAACGGGGAAAATTTTAACTCAAATACGATGAAGGAAAATGTGTGAAAAAAACACATTATAAATAATTATACTGTTCGGTAGAATAGAACCTGAAGTGTGAAAGTAATTAAAGTCGTATTTTCTTGCGAAAAAATGAGAAGATAGATCAAAACCTTACTGCTTTAATAAAATAAAATGAAGCCATGTTTAGCCTAGAAACAAATGTTGACTAGTCAAACTGAGAGAATATTAAACGTTATACAGGGTGGTCCAAATAGTGACGTCAATAAATTTTTTTTAGATTCCTCACACCGGGGGGTATCCAAAAATACCCCATGTATGTTCCGCGATTTTTTGTAGTTTTCGAGTTATAATTTTTTTTAGAGATTTTTTAATGTATTCTGCCAGCGAGGTTTCAAAAATTCGTATCTTTTTATGTAGTAAGTATTTTGCATTTTTTTTTTTTTGTGACATGATTGCCTTGAATGTTGTTTTAATAAAAAAAATAATTCAGCTTCCTGAAATGACTTAAAGTTACCCAAAAAAGGCTTTACATTTAGAACTTTAGTTTTCAGTAGGATTCACTCAAACATTCAACTTCAATTTAAAAATACAAAAAGGACTTTTCGTAGCTTCGGACTAAATTTTAAAAATTTGCAGGGTCCTATACTATCTAAATGATCCAAAAAAAATAGTACTTTATTGGACTTCTTTTTTAGTAATCGGCCTTCGAAGGTGGATGGGCCAAAAATCAATGAAACACGTTTAAAGCATAAAAATTTCTTTTTTGTACTTTTTATAATTCTGATGGCAAATTGAACTTAGAAATGTAATTTGAAATTAATTTTAATTGAAATTTCTGTAGCTCATGATTTTTGGTCTCACCACTGATTAAAAATGTGAGCATTTGTGAAAATTGCTGCTTGTGAAATTACACGATTTTGGATAAGAAATAAAAGGCACAAATTACTGAAAAATCATTATTATTATGATTACAGATTTATTATTATATTATTTATTACAATAAATTTTCAAAATACCTTCCTCGAATCGATTTTTTTATTTGGGGATTTTACAAGGAGCTGGTGTACGCGACGGAAAGCAACAATGAAACAGAATTTAGACAAAAACTTACAGAAGCGGAAAGAAAAATAAAACAAGAATATTCGAGTAGCTTCAGACAATTAAAAGATAACTTTTTAAGACGTTGTCGTTTATGTATTCAGGTTGGAGGAAGGTATTTCGAAAATTTATTGTTATAAATAATAATAAATCTGTAATAATAATAATAATGTTTTTTCAGTAATTTGTGCCTTTTATTTCTTATCCAAAATCGTGTAATTTCACAAGCAGCAATTTTGACAAATGCTCACATTTTTAATCAGTGGTGAGACCAAAAATCATGAGCTACAGTTATGTTTCAAAAATTTCAATTAAAATTAATTTCAAATTACATTTCTAAGTTCAATTTGCCATCAGAATGATAAAAAGTACAAAAAAGAAATTTTTATGCTTTAAACGTGTTTAAATGATTTTTGGCCCATCCACCTTCGAAGGCCGATTACTAAAAAAAAAGTCCAATAAAGTACTATTTTTTTTGGATGATTTAGATAGTATAGGACCCTGCATTTTTTTTAAATTTAGTGTGAAGCTACGAAAAGTCCTTTTTAACCGACGAAAAAAAACGGAGGAGGTTCTCAATTCGACGCGTATATTTTTTTTTTTTTTTTTTTTTTTTTTTTTTTTTTTATGTATGATCACGCATAACTTTTTACAGAGCAGTCCGATTTTGATAATTCTTTTTTTATTAGAAAGGGTATACCCTGAAGGTGGTCCCATATAAATTTGGAAAAAAAATTCCAACCCTAAGGGTTAGAAAACAGGGGATGATTGATTGTTCACTCACTGATTGTAATGTATGACCACGCTTAACTTTTTACAGTGTAGTCCGATTTTGATCATTATTCTTTTGTTGGATAGGACATACTTCGAAGTTGGTCCCATGTAAATTTGGAAAAAAAATACCTACCCTAAGGGTGGGAAAATAGGGGTGACTTATTGTTCATTCACAGATTTTAATGCTGAGCTGTGTATTACAATTAAAATAAAAGGCCTATCTATGTTGGTATATAAAGCCTGTTATTTTTAAGTATTACATTATATTATTTAGTATTATATTACACAAAAAATAATAGTTAAAGTAGGAGTATATAACAGTTAATGTCTAAAGTAAGGTAGGTATTTTAAAAGTAATCAAACATTAAGCATGTAGTAATTAGTAAATTATGGCCTCAAAAAATTATAAAATAAAAACTTTTTAACAAAAAATTAAACCTCCGAAAAAACTGAAAAGCAAAAAATAATAAACTTTTTTTATTTAACCTTAATAAATAAGTTCTTAAACTAATGCAAGTATACCTAAATAATTTTGAGTCGGCGCCAAACAATCAATGAACAAAGATTACTAAATTACCTTAAATTTAAAGAAATAAGCAACGTGAAATCTATAGCGATAAACATTAACATTTCAAACAAAAAATGCGCTCTCCGCACGACCACTCGCAACGAATTAATTTGCTTGTTTGGCGCCGACTCAAAATTACTTAGGTATACTTGCATTAGTTTAAGAACTTATTTATTAAGGTTAAATAAAAAAAGTTTATTATTTTTTGCTTTTCAGTTTTTTCGGAGGTTTAATTTTTTGTTAAAAAGTTTTTATTGTATTTTTAAATTGAAGTTGAATGTTTGAGTGAATCCTACTGAAAACTAAAGTTCTAAATGTAAAGCCTTTTTTTTGGTTACTTTAAGTAATTTCAGGAAGCTGAATTATTTTTTTTATTAAAACAACATTCAAGGCAATTATTACACAAAAAAAAATAATGCAAAATACTCACTACATAAAAAGATACGAATTTTTGAACTCTCGCTGGCAGAATACATTAAAAAATCGCAAAAAAAAATTATAACTCGAAAACTACAAAAAATCGCGGAACATACATGGGGTATTTTTGGATACCCCCTGGTGTGAGGAATCTAAAAAAAAGTTATTGACGTCACTATTTGGACCACCCTGTATATTAAAATTGTACTTTATTGCAACAGAAATGTGTGCCCTTTGACGTACAGAACTCGGAGTTGAAGGGCTCAGGGCCCACGCAGGCGCAAGGTAGCTGGTATATTGTGTCAATAGCGTTGTGTAATAGTCTTCAACACGACACAGTCATATTACGTGTTTAGTATTATGTTACGTCTTTTGAATGCGCACTGTTATTGATAACACACAAAATAGGTACAAAGAAGTGGTGGTAACGGTCGCGACTTAAGAGTTGTGGGTCATAGGTTCGAACCCAGACAGGCGCTTTATTTTGTGTAAATTATTTCGACAACATTGCTCTCAAAACGGTGTAGAAACCGGCATGTCGTAGAACCAAAATTCATTGTATTCGAAAGAAAAGTAATTTTAAGGCCATGTCCTAATATAAAGCGATCTATTGTCAGTCATTTGTTTGAAAAACCCGAACGCGTCCTCTGTCTGCGCGATGACGCGCGGGTTGGCCGACTCGATCGCTTAATTAGGACAGCGCCTTAAGGACCACTAATTATACAATATCATAATATTAGTCTTGATTCCGAATAACAGGAATCGGCGACGCGGTAGGCCCAGAAAGAGATGGCGTGACGAATTAGACGCCTATCTAAAGGATTGGCCAGATGTAGCAAGAGACAGGAAAAAATGGAAAGACGGAAGGGAGGCCTTTGCCCTGCTGTGGGACATAACAGGCTCATACAAATAATAGTCTTGAATGTCATACTCTTTGTATTTCATATTACAAGTTTTCAATCCATTCTCTTTTCGTCAAGGAAAACAGCAGCTTAGAGTTTGAGGTAAGTACTTATTCAATAGTTTGTTATTTTTATTTCTTTTACAGCTTATCATTCAGCTCCGTATATCAAAAGTTTCACATATCTAAGCACGCGTAACACTATCCGAAACACGTCAATTCCCGGCGTCTACGCAGACAGACATCTGCGACAGTACCATTACAATAAACAGCGCAATGACGCAGGACAGGCGGCAACAGAAGTGATTCATGCCATGATAAACCACGTAGCACTTGCGTAACAACTGTACAGCCGAGCACAAAGTACGTATGGAGAGCTGATTATGTTATTGTTGAATTATTGTGGTTGTAATTGTTTTAGTGCTGGTCTACTGATAATTTTGTTCACGGGTCTTGTTTTACTGATAAGGATATACAGGGCAAGCAGGGATATCTTACTAAAGGATAATATGACCAAGTTACTATGGCCACACCCCGGACACTCCATACAACGCTCGCAAAATAACTACCTACTACTACTACATTAAAAAATGACGTTTGTATACGTATGAATGTGTGCGTGAGGTACTTGTGTTTGCGAGCGCTCTTGTTAAAGAGCCGGCGACGAATACGCCGAAGTGCGGGGTGAAGTGCGGTAACTGATGTTAGTGCGGGGAAGGGAGTGTCCTTTCTGTACGTAGTACTTTAAGTATTCTGTGCTATGGCTATAGTTACTAGGCTACTTAAACATAACTGGCGAAACGTGGGTGTAGGTGCTATAGGTACACCTGTGCCTAACCTTGATGGGAATACAGTCGTGATGTTATGATATGTTACGACCGTGTACTATAGCATCACAATACCCAGCAGTAAGTTAACATTTATCTGTTATCTAGAAATGTTTATTTTGAATAAATCTGGGAGTATTATTGGTGACTACGGTGTGGCAACTTCCCATAGATCATCCGTGATTGTGGGCGGTATCAATAGTGTCTGTAATCCGACTTTAGGCAAATACTGCTGTCGCGAACATGTGAAGCGGGCATCACAGGACTGAGCTGCCAGTGACAGCCAATGACGGCTGTCAGATGTCAAAGTGCGTGCGCGCCATTCGGTCGCATTTTTCTTTTCCCCAAAAAAACCGCATTTTAATCTTAATTCATCTCAGCCGCTAAAACTACAAACTTATGTGCATTATCCCGTAATTCTTGGGGATCTGCAATTCTATACTTCAGGATTAATATATCAACCCGCATCTAATAAAATATAATACCATAGACGTTCAAGTGATAATTGTACGAGTCCGTTTTGTGGCCACCTGCGGAGAAGAATCCTCATGACTGAACCAGGAGCTCATACAGATACCGCTTTTGTATTAACTACCGACGCCATCTGACCGTCACCAATCACTCATA
Organism: Amphipoea oculea; assembly: GCA_945859645.1. Taxonomy (NCBI): domain Eukaryota; kingdom Metazoa; phylum Arthropoda; class Insecta; order Lepidoptera; family Noctuidae; genus Amphipoea; species Amphipoea oculea. The sequence continues at coordinate 1,179,396 of OX243878.1, read as the reverse complement.
AGTTGTCACAAGGCATTTTGAATCGGCGTTCATTCCACAAGCAGATTTTTATTTTTTTTTCTCTTTTCCTCAATCCGCAAGGAAACACGGCTATTAAAATTTACACGCCTGTCCCTCCAGACTATTTATATGTATACCGTACTAATCCGTGTATGTTCTTCCATTTAAATATGGGTCCCAAACTCTTGTTAATCTTATTCAAAACAATATCAAAACTCCCACCATACCTAAAAATTGTGTTCCACCAGAAAAAAGGCAGCATTTTTCCCCAATATTTCCCTACATGTTACATCTTTATTCCCCCCACGTTGCCTCAGCCGAGAAAATCTACATTTAGCGGCTATCTAATATTTTTTTCACAACACAGAAGGTGTTTTCCCCTAAAAACAAAAAAAAGTTGGCGAAACCCACCCCTTGTGACGTGTGAAAACCGGATCGCGTCGGATTAGACCAGTTCTAACCGCAATGTTTATTTTTTAATAACGTAAATGGCACGAGAGAGGTGAAAGAATAGGTATTTTGTTCAGTTTTGTTGTTTTATTAAATGTGTAATGAAATGTATGCTCTTCGTTACTGTACAAAAAGAAATAACGCGTGTTTTCAACAAATTAGAGTGGAGCTCGCTTGTGCCTGTCCAAATGAGTAATAAAGACGAGGGTTTTTATGATTTGCCATCATAATGTTTAATATCTGCTTTTGTTAATTTTATTTTAGCTAATTAAGTACATAAAGGTAAAAGTCGAGTACCTTTGTGCTTTTCTAATCAAAAACAATGGCAAAGAATTACAGTTTAGTTTGTACTTTTTGCCAGGCAGCTAAACAAAATAAGTCTAATGGTTAGAAACTACAGATTTTCTATCCACCATTAAACGTACACTCTTTCTCATCCTTACATCATCTGCGTGATAATTGCGTTACACACCTACAGTAGCGATGGCTTCCATTTTGACAGTTCAACAACATCCATTGCGCTATTTACGTTGTTAACCAGCCAATGTTTTCCAACATATGAAGCAATGGATTAGGGTGCTGGTCTTTATCTAGATCAGATTAAGGCGAAATCATCAAATTTTTTCATATCATATCGCTAATTTGGATAAACTTTATCACTGACCATCCCTCCCATTATTCTCCGTTACAGAGTTAAGCACAGAACGAGATTAGATCACAAAATGGACCAGGCAACCGGCCGGTACGAAATAGGAACATAATTGTTATCAACATGAGTCACCGGCCCAACAATCGAGAAATCACATAAATGCCTTTATTGCAACAGCTTTAAGTTTCAATTTGTTGGGTTGCTAATCAGGATTGTGGGGTTCGAAGGATGAGAGACAAGCGAGGAGTAGATAGCATTACGCCTGTAATTACCCGAAGGTTAGGCAGAGATGTATCTGTCAGTAGTTTACCCACATTTCACCAGTTATTTTTAAGCCCTGTAATAGGGTATGAGTCCATTGCCATAGTAATTTGGTCATATTAATTAGCCTTGACCAAGATAATCCTGCTTGCCCTGTATATCCTTATCAAGGGATACCAGCTACATCAAATCAACTCAGCCTATCGCAGTCCACTGCTGGACATAGACCTCTCCCAGACTGCGCCACAGCACTAGCTATATAAATGATGTCTATGAAAATGATGCTTACAATTTCATGTGTATTTTAACATAGGCTGCAAATAAAGGAAGAATACTACACAAACAAATAGTGTCAACCTCTAGATTTTCCCTTGTACAGTAGGCTGCACGTCACTGGCAACAATTTGACCTTAAGCTGGCCTAGTGTCGTACAAAGTTTGTAAATAATAAGAGGCCAGAACTAATATTGATATTGTCGCCACTGACGGGCCGCCTACGAAACCAGAGGGACTGCCCTCTAAGCAACAAATCCATAGTTATACCCGAAGTTACGGAGGTTTCCTACTCCGTACCACCTTTGGACATATGATTAGTTCGGGGTCTGAACTAAGAATGAATGATAACACGATTTGACAGCGGCCCTTACTCCCGATGTGTTCTTTCCCGTCCAAAAAAAAAATTAATCAGGAGTAGACTTAATTCCGAAGTGTCATACTATTTTCGAACGGGCGTTCTCGCACTTGAATCTTTATTGACGGACTTAGGCGGCGTTTCTACCAGAGATGAGCGAGGATGTGTAGCGAGGAATGTGTGTGAAACCAACCGATAACATCGCTTCATTTTTATAGCTTGAACTAAGCTAGCGTTGGTATTGGTTAGTTTTACACATATCCCTCGCTACCCATCCTCCCTCATCTCTGGTAGGTAGCTAGTAGGAATGTAACCACGTGTATGCAAACTCGAATCTTAGAAACTTCCAGAAAACTGTTACCGTAAAGGGGTATGAGGAACAGGGTGTAAAGTTCACTCATACTCTATAGAAAAGGGAGGATCCTCCGACCAGACGGGTGTTGTGTCTGGCGGGGAACTGCCCAATGAGTCATGTCGGGCCGTTGTATCTATGCTAGTTGCGCGGTAAACTCTGCTTGCGAGATGCAGGATTTGCGTGACGTCAGTATGACGCGTTGTTCACATGTGGTGTTGTAGATGCCGCTACAACCGCTGACTCCAACTAAAGTCAAACAGACCAAATCTCCGAGCCCAAAACTTGCACCACCAGCTAACGGTCCCAGAGTTAGTCATATTGGCTTATCGGCACGTACGGAGTAACCTTATCAAATGTGGGACACAGATCTGTTGCCTGGTATAGGGCTATCGCGGGTCTTAACTGGTGTCAGACCGTTTAGTTAAGGTGTGCTGGTAGAAAGTTTGGGAGAGGTAAAAATAAACGAGGCTCCGATGGTAGTGAGTAGAGGCAGACGTTTTGAAATGGCGTCTTTTTTAAACTGTCAAAGGGAATTTTCTCGTATCGAAGACAACATCGGCATCGTGAGGAAACCCGGGTCTTAATATAAGTCTCAAATCATCTTGAGCAAGCGTGGTGATTAATGCTTAAGCCTTCTTTATATGAGAAGAAGCTTTTTCTTTTCAATAGGGCAAAAACAGGTTGGATTATTATTTTATTACCTTTCTCCGTTTTTGAAGTGAAAACCATTGAGCTCGCGATACTGTTACCGACACCTCGCTACATTCGGATGCGTTTGGCTGTCCTCGGGATGTATTCGGATTTAATGTATTTCCGATATGTCAGTGAGTGATGGCAACGTATTCTGTTTGTATTTTGTTTATATGACTATTCAAAAAATACACACGTGTATCCGTAATTGTTCAAGTTTCACTTCTGTCGGCACTCCCGGAGTGCCACTTTTTTATTTATTTTTTTTATTGCGATATGGGCCAGCTCTGGTCCTCGATATCGCCTGGTGTAAAGCGATGGATGAGGTCTATTGATGACGCAAGAGTTTTTTTTTTATTTCTGTTTAATCTGTCAAGCTCCGCTAATGAGACACAATTGATTTTCTATTGTTTCGTCGCCGATCGGCGAACCGCGCCGCTTAACCGGTTAAAACAGAATTAAATAAATAAAAGGCGTTCTTTCTTATTTTAAACTTTGATTGGGATTGATTGGATTGATGTTTCGTATCCCTAACTACTTCATAACTTTCCTGAAATTATTATTTCGATCTGTGTTATAAAGTTAAATAACTGATACCTAGTTCCATGAATTTTGAAGGGCACTTAAGTGTCATTTCTAATAGTTCAGCTCTAAAATTCCCGAAAGTGGTGAGTCGAATCCTGGATCTAGCAGGAGGCGTTAAAACCACTGTAACCATGGAGCGTCTTCATCGAAATTCCAATTTACAACTCCCTGAAATATTAACTGTCTAACATTTAGAAAAGGGTTGTTCGAGCAGACAGGGCTGCCTCGTGTACCTATACCACATATCATGGTTCAAATTGTTTCTACAGAATTTAGGACAGATTTACTACGAGTTCCTACTCGTACAGTACGGTTTTGGAACATAGAGATAGGCTTAAATAAAGTAGGGATCTGTACCTACTGTTAAACCTAGGACAATTTGTTTGGTATTTACTAAGCTATTTTATGACTATTATTTTATATTTTCAGTAGTAAAACCAGCACCCTAATTGCGTAACACACTATCAATTGGAATCTGAATCATTTTGAAGCAAATTGCTAATCCATTGCTTCATAAGTTCGGATAAAAAATCTGTTCAACACTTAAATAACGCAATGAATGTTGTTGAACTGTCAAAATGAAACCCATTCCGATTGATAATGTGTTACGCAATTGCCCTGCTGATCAAAAGGAAAGCCATCATAAGTGCAATCGATATTACAGCAGAAGCTAAAGATCTAAAGCCTTCTAAAATAAGAATGAAGTCTGCCCAAAGTCACTGCACTGGGCCCTCATTCACTAAGACCACTTAATGATTCTTTTTTAATGATTACTTCGAAACCACGTCAATTCTTTAGTAAATCCCGCCAATATAGTGTTCATTTCGCACGGTTTCGTTCATTGTGTCATAGATAATAAGGCCTCTAGACCGAATTATTCATTCCAAAAGTTGCGATAAAACATCACACTAATATTATAAAGACGAAAGTTTGTGAGTGTGTGTGTTTATATGTTTGTTACTTCTTCACGCTCAAACGGCTGGACCAATTTTGATAAAATTTTGTATGATGGTAGCTGACACCCTGGATTAACATATAGGCTTCTTTTTATCCCGATATTCCCACGGGATCGACATTTACGCGGGTGTAATTGCGGAGCGCAGCTAGTCAATAATAAAAATAAGTAACGACTTATTCTCATGCTGCATAGGGGGGGGGGCTATTCATTTATTACGTAAGACAATTTTGATCATTTTCTGACCCCCCCTTCCCTACGTAAGAAAAAATAAGACTTGGATGAACCCCTCCCCCTTTTTAATCTTATGCCAACATTGCAAAGAAGAAGTAGCAACAAATTAAAACCTTATAATTTTTGCTTACTTTTGTGATCTTACGTAAGAACAGTCTAGACCCCTCTCACCCCCACGTGAGATCAAATCGTCAAATCGTCTTACGTAATAAATGAACAGTCCTTCGTATAAAGAAGAAGCTTTCTCCCTCTCCATAAAACAATCTACATACAATTCCACCACGTAATTACAATACCAATTCCATTCACTTCTCCAAAGTCCAAACTGACATGGAAATAACAGCATTAGAAATAATATCGAGTTTCAACCCCGAGGCTACCCCTGCGAGCCCCTGTTACGCAACCCCAGGTGAATTTTTGATATATAATGTATAACAGTGGTATTTCACAGACAAGTTTTCACGCCACTTCTGGCACTAATAATACGTATGTACCAAAATGTTTCGGAGTTACGCAGATCAATTTTTTGTTAGAAAACCTTATGTTTTTGGATGTTAGAACTATACTAGAACGCTTGATAGATTGTCTTTACAAATTTGGATATGACTTGAACTTGAAATGTGCATTGCAAGACTGTCGCTGTCTTCTATCAAGTATACTCAACGAATGCCTAAGCTTGTTTGAAGTGGTGGCCCAGTTGTAAGTCGTAGGTTCGAACCCAGGCAGGCACTTTACTTTGGGTAAATTATTTCATCATCCCTGCTCTCAAAACGGTGAAGGAAAACATCGTGAGGGAACCAGCATGTCCTAGAACCAAAAATACGAAGACATGTGACAACTATCGACCCGCACTGACCCCCTCTACCCGCTCTCACCGAGAGAAGGTCTGTGTCCCAGCAGTGGGAACATTTTAGGCTGATTATGCGTTATCTTGGTCCTACTGGGTCATTTTAAAAGGTCTTTTTTACACAGTTCCGTACTTATGTTAGGCATAAATACTTTTCCCAACGATGGTTTTTCCAATGTCAAGTCCTTAGGCTTTTGATTCTTCATATAAATTACAAAACACATATGTAAATACACAAAATGTATCTTCTAAATATAGGAGACCATGCATGAAGTAAATTATATTAGGGGTTATTTTGGTCCACATTAGGAAGCGTATCCTTCATCCTATTATTATGCAGGACGGCTTACAGAGGACTTGTTAGGTAATTGTATAATGGGCATATAAGTTTACCGCGCACACGTACTCGTAGATCATTATTTGGGTACAAACATCACCTTTGTAACATTAGGGTAAGCAGAAAATATAATTAACTCACATGACACTTTTTGTTTTTTTTTTTTTTTTTCAGTAAAGTTAACCCTGAATCAGGTTATATGAGAGACAGTCAACCAAAGAAAAGATGCATGGATTATATCAAATATAGTATGGCTTAGAAGAAATAAAACTGATGAGGGTAATAGAGATATGGAAGACGAAGACGTAATGCCACAAGACTTGCTCTTTGATTTTTATCTTTTTTTTGGTTGGTACCAAAGAGAGTAGGGAGGCCTTTTTATGTGGATGGGAAATCATCAAATGAATCCTCCCGGTCTGGGTAGAACGGAAGGGAATGTCAGACTCTTACTGACTAAAACCCACCCGTGTTCCTTCCTTAGCCCTTTATGTTCCGGGGTAGCGGTAACCCTTTCGGACAATCCCGCTACGAGTAGGGAGGCCTTTGTCCCGCAGTGGAACATCACAGGCTAACAATTATAATAATTGGTTTGGTACCAAAACAAGAATAAATGCTTTGGAGCCTAAAGGTACGCTTTATAAACTAAAACAGGTCATTTTGCCTCGTTTATGTTCATACATCACCATAGAACAAACACCAATACCAATATAATAATACCAATACATAATACTAGCTGCGCCTCGCGGTTTCACCCGCATAAGTCTCGATCCCGTATTAATATCGGGATGAAAACTATCCTATGTCCTTCCCCGGAACTCAAACTATCTGTATACCAAATTTCATCTAAATCGGTTCAATGGTTTAGGCATGAAAAGGTAACATACAGACAGACAGACAGAGTTACTTTAGAATTTATAATATTAGTATGGATGTCTTCCTAGGGCGTCCCCTCCCGGCGCTTCCGCTAGAAGCTAAAGGAGTATGTAAGGATTCTACCTACCCCAGAAAGAGGACGTAACTTTATGTATGTATTGGTATACTAATCATATTTACGGACTTACACCGGGCTTCTGATTTCAAAACTTGATGTTGAGAACTTGTCAAACTCAACTTAAGGATTCTTTAATGTAATTTTGAATTTCACGGGAGTCACCTTAAGTAATGTCAAAGTAGAGTTTGTGAAGATCTCACCTCAAGTTCTCAACTTAGAAACGGGCCCCAGATCATGTGTGATCATACAGTTTAAGCACCATTTGAACTTACACTAACAAGTAACAATGTACGATAACTATTCCGAGTTCTATTGACAACAAGCAGTGTCAGCTTCCCCTTAAAGCTGACTGTTGACTGTCGGCAGAGGTTACGAGTACTAAACTTAGTAACTCGTATGTAACTGTAATGGCGAATCTATTCCTAAGTGTTCGAATCTTGGAAGTGAACAGGCCATTTCTGATGTTTATGTCGACGCCGTAAAAGACGAGTAAGGGATTATGACATCTGGAAGGCTGGGAACATACTCCTAAAGATCCAGTAACAGCATACATCGTTCAATTTGGGGATATTTTCTTGACATTTTATGGCAATCTGCTTCCATTTCTGGGCAACATCTTCTGTGTATTATGATCATACCAAGCATAGTCAGCCTATAATGTTCCCATTGCTGAGACACAGGCCTCCTCTCTTCAAGAGGTAGTGGGCCGTAATGTACCACGTGGGTCTAGTGCGGGTTGGTAGATGTCACATGCCTTCGAATTTTTGGTTCTACGACATGTCGGTCTCCTCACGATGTTTTCCTTCACCGTTTTGAGAGCAGTGGTGATGAAATAATTTACACCAAGTAAAGCGCCTGTCTGGATTCGAATGTAAGTAACGACCGTCACTGGCCACTGCTCCTATAGGATATCTGGCTCTCATCCAGGAGGCTCGAATTCGATTTCCCGTATCGGAATCATACCAAGCGTTGTTACATACATAACCCCAAACTAACTAAGCAATTTACTTTTATTTATTTATTCATTTATTTCAGGCGACACAGGCCCATAGATAAATACCTTAACCTAAACATACATAGTTTTATTATAAAATAGTGCTTCACTTCACTAGCTTGTACTTGTGCTGTCCTGTGGTACTTGTCCGCGGAAGCGACGGAACAGCGCGTCCTGCGGCCAGAAGTCTTCTTCCATGACGACGGGCAGATAACAATTCGGTACGCGCACCACGAACGCCTTAAAGTTGACGTTGCGGTGCGACTCCAGTAACTGCACCCTCAGCGTGTACCTCGTCTTCTGGCGCATGTACTCCACGATGTCCTCCGCCCCCTGACCCCGACCGACTTTTACCTGTTATTTCTGACATCACTCCTCATGGACACCTAACATTACTTATATCACAAGGAGATATTCGACAGCACTCTCTATATAACTTTTTAAAGTCCAGGAACTTTCAACGACCAAAATCTGGAAAACCCTCTCCCCAAAACCCATAGAAAAATCCCACGGAACCCCACAAAATCTAAAATTCTCGACGACTACCACGACACGAGTCACACCTATTAAATGACGGCGGGTGACACGTAATAGTGCTGAATGTTTTACGAGCTGCCGTCCAATCGATCTGATCGTAAACGCTGGGGCGGAATAATTGAGGGTTGGATGAGGAGTCTTCGTATCAGGTGCAGTTATTACATTTAATTTTGATATCGTAAATGGAGGTTTTATTATTTATAGAATGGGGACAGTTGTGGAAGAAGTTCTTGCAAGTAGGGAAATACGGTCAGCATAATAATATTTTTAAACGCATTTATGTGGATCGTAGAGGGGCCCGTGATTAAATAATAACAGCCGCACAGGTCGCTCGATCAGGCTAAGCTACGCTTGCCGCGGTTAGTCTATGGATGGGTGACCATCTTTACATATAGAGACCCCTCCGTGCCTCGGAAAGCACGTTAAGCCGTTTGTCCTGGCTGTCATTCGTGGATCTTTGACAGTCGTTACGGGTAGTCAGAAGCCCGAAAGTCTGACAACCAGTCTTACCAAGGAGTGTCGTATAACCCAGTAACTGGGTTGTGGAGGTCAGATAGGCAGTCGTTCCATGTATAATACTAGTATACAGTTGTGTCCGGTTAGACTGAAAGCTGACCCCAACATAGTTGGGAAAAGGCTAGGCAGATGATTTTTTTAAATTTTTTTATTGCTAGATGATGATGTGGATCACTTAATAGGAGTATGCATGCTCATGAAGTTGAAACTTTTCCATTTGGTTTCCAAGATCAAAATCGCACCTTCAATCCCCTGGGTTATCAAGAACAAGTATGATAGGATTTATTCCGGTCTGATCCTCTGAGCCACCCCTCCACCCCCCCCCTCCCTCCACCCCCCGCCCCTCCTCGATTGGAAACTACTTTTGTTTGTTTGTTGTTATTTGCCAGTGTCACTACGCATTACGCAATGCGTATTTGTAGACAAATACACATTGCGTAATGCGTAGTGACACTGACTGGTTTAGATACTAAATTAAATGACTAACTATACAAATAAATACAAAAACAAAAGGATAATTACTCGTCCGCACTGCTGTCACCCGGAAACGCCAAAGAACCACCCAGCCCTCTGGTCACGTGAAGTGTCGACCAGCCGGCGTGGGACTTGCACTCGGGCCCCATGACTCAAGCGTTTGATTTTGATATAAAGTTCGTTTTTTAAACCCAGATATTAATTTGACAGGTGTAATGTCAAACTTAAAACGCAAACAAAAGACAAATTACTATCTGGGATACTATAATACATGCGTCATGTTCGTGAACGGGCGCCGTCAGTAGGGACTGGTCATCTCTTTGCTGCCACGGCTTATTTTAATTTAATATTTGAATTGTTTTTTTCTCACCTTCTCATTATGGACGCTTTTAACGTTCTGCATCGTTCTCACATGTATAATTTTTAGCATGAATGATGTAACCAAGACTTTGTAACCATATCATTTTGATTTAAAAGAGTGTCCATGGAGTTTCTGACCGACCCCTTGACAATTCAAAAGTGCCTGTAATTGGTTTAATTGAAATAAATGCTTTGAGTTTGAGTTTGAGGATTAAAAAACGAACTTTAGACCAGTAAATTGTGACCTGCCCTGAGATCAAGCGATGGACAACATTATCAAACTTTTTTAAGGTTTCGAATACGAGTCCTGTGTCTACTTTGTATTAGTGTGTATTTTTTTTTTTGTAATATGCGTCTTGTTTGTGCAGAATATTTCTTTCATTCTTTTCTTTCTTTACTTCCTAAGGCAACAAGGAGTTTCGTAAAGGGGTTTCGTCACGGAGTTCTGCTATTCCTCAACTCTAAAAAACTTACTTACTAGACTTTAAAACAGACTGTGACCTCTGAGTTTGTTTCGGCCTTTCTTCTCAAAATAGTCAGATAGGAAACGCCGACCTCATCTAGCTTTAAAAAAACATGATTGACGTGTAAAAGTGTTTGTAAAAACCTACTTACAGAAAATAAATCATTTATTTATCATTTATCACTCTTTAGATACTTACGAAAGTGCCGATAACGTTTAAACCAAAGTGCAAATCGTGACTTAGTTATAATATCTTGAACCCGAATCTAAAAATCTGAATAATGATTGTTCAAGTTGTCGTGAACTACCTACTGCGTATCAAAACGTTTAAAATCAACTTTATTCAAAATACATTTTATTATTCTTTTTCATTTCGAAATCACAAAGAAATAATTTAAAAAAAACATCCTGGTAACACAGTAGTTATTTACAAACTTTTATAAATTACGTCGAAAAAAAAAGCGTTTTGCGTAAAACAATTGAATCAAAGTGCATGTAAACTAAGAAGTAGTAGTTAGACGCAAAAACATTAACTAAACATGAGCAGACAATGGATTATTGTATGATGGGATATCAACAATTAGTGGGTAGAAGTAAGCTTTTGTAGTACTAAAGGAAATCGATAGATAAGAATGATAAAGTTATGAGAATATTAAACTACGCTTATTTACAACAGGCAATGTAAAAAATCAACTGAGAAAATGGTTTTACAAACCTAAAATGAGTTTTGACCTATCTACATTGCGTTCGATATAATTATTTGGGTCTTTTCATACTTACCATTCAAATTCAGATTTATATATTTGCCAACAATGTAGGTCTGGTATAAGATGGTACATCACTAAATGTTTCCGCTACATTCTACCTTATGGCATGCAAAGCCTTAAAAACTATTTGAAAAAAAATACAATTGACATATAAATCATGCAGTCTATAAAAATACCAATACAATTTTCATCTAAATTAACAATTAAGTCATTCTGATATATCCATACTAATATTATAAATTCGAAAGTAACTCTCTGTGTCTGTCTGACTGTCTGTATGTTACCTTTTCACGCCTAAACCACTGAACCGATTTAGATGAAATTTGGTAAAGAGATAGTTTGAGTCCCAGGAAAGGACATAGGATAGTTTTTATCCCGATATTCCCACGGGATCGAAACTTATGCGGGTGAAACCGCGGGGCGCAGCTAGTATAATATAAATTCTCGTACATCTCTTTTTTTTAATTAATAACACTAAACATACGTACATAAACTCACACCTTAGTCCCATGGCATCAGGCAGAAACTACAAAATGCCACCTGCTACGAACCTTTTGCCTATCCTAACATAATTATCCATTTTCCCTCGTTTGGATTTTTTCAGTAAAAAATAAATTACTCTTATTCGGTAAGCAATAATATATGAGATTGAGGCTGTCTTTCTACTTTTTTCAGAGTATTACCGGAACAAATTCAATGGCAGTCCTTTCATTTTCCAGTCACTACATTTTCACCAACTAGACTTATCTCTCACGTAGTGGGTTCTATTCCCAAAACTCACACACACAAACAGCCGGACCTGAAATAACTACCTATCTGTAGGCCAGACAAATATTTGTTCGACTCGGGAATCGACTCGTATTGCAGAAGTGAACCACTCAACCACTTCGGAAATTCAGCCAGTATATGAATGCTTAAAGGCGAATTCATATGTACCTAAAATCCCCTGTTTACCTGTTTACATAATACCTAATCAACAATTTGACGGAGGGTGAAACATTTCATGATAAAGAAAACAACACTAAACTTAAAAATGACAGTATCACAAAAAAAATAAGTGATATTTTTTAAAATGTTTTAGTGTAAACTTCACAGACGTGATTGATATCGATATAATATAATCACAATAAAACATATTTTCTCAACTCAGACTTCAAGTTACAAAACTACCAGCGGTCGTTGACCCCCAAAAAAAACATCAAATCTTTTTTCTTATTTTCATTTTATCGTGTTTAGAACTTTAGATAACCATGCCCATCACGTCTCCAATTTCACTAGCTAATTTAATTTGACCTTGTATTATTAGCAACCAGAACAACTGGTCCTTTTGATCACACAAGCCCATAGCAACTATTAAGTATTCTGTGCCCATAGTAAGGGTTACGTTATCACAACAAATGTGACATTATGCGCAGTTGACCATCGGCGTCGAGTTACTATCGTAATATTATTGTGTTACCATAAACACCAGTATTTATGTTAAAATCACTTTTTTGCTTGGTTATAACTAAACAAGTGTCGGGTTTACAAAACAGTAGTACGTGTTTGTTGAGCTTTTTAATACACTCTTTTGCAAAAAAAACGGGCACCTAAGGAAATTTACGTTCTTAGGTCGATTTGAGATAATTAAATGAAATTTAATTGTTTGACGTAGTCTGTATACTTATAATCGTGTAAATTAATACGCGTGAAGTGAATTCTGGCAAATAAAAAAAAAATGATGAATTCTTTAAAACCGATGTAACGGCCAAACAATAAGAAGTGGGCGGCAATAAAGACAAGAAGATTTTTTAACTTTTTTCAATTAAATAAAGTTACCAATGTAGAAACCTAATAACGAGTGTGACCTCCTCTTGCCAAAATCACAGCTTTAATCCTTCTGGGCATGCTTTCCACGATGTTTTTAATAACGTTTTGAGGAATACGTTCCCACACTTCTGCAATGACTCTTTTTAGCTCCCTGATGTTTTGTGGAGCAGGTTGCACTGATCTAATCCGTCTCTTTAGAACATCCCAGACATGCTCAATTGGATTGAGGTCAGGACTTCGAGCTGGCCAATCTAAAAGACGGATTCCAACTTCTTGCATGTATGCTTCCACGTCGCCAGAACGGTGCGGGCGAGCATTGTCGTCCATAAAAATGGAATCTTCCCCAAGGGCAGTCAATGCGGGTTGTGCATATGGAATTAGGACTTCCATTATGTACCGGTGTGCATTTAATGTTCCATTTTCTATGAAAATTAACTCCGTACACTCCGTCGAATTAATTGCTGCCCAAACCATAACGGAGCCTCCGGCATAAGGAGTGATTTCTTCGAAACACACTTCCGCATAGCGTTCCCGTGGTCTTCGCAGCACTCGCCGGCGTCGGTCCTCTCCACACAAAGAGATTCTAGCTTCATCAGAAAACAATACTTTATTCCAGTCCTCCAGAGTCCATGAAGCACAGTTTCGAGCAAACTGAAGTCGAGCAACACGGTGCTCACGGAGTAATTTAGGGCCCCGAGCCGGGTGGTAACTCCTGATATTGGCAGCCAAAAGCCTCTTCCTGACCGTCCACAAGCTAACTTCTCCACCTCTTACTTCTTCAAGGCTCTTCTTTAGGTCCACACTTGACGCCTTACGATTCTGCAACGCCTGACTCACCAAAAAGCGGTCATCTCTTGGTTCTGTGCATCGTTTTCTTCCCGAACCGGGTCTTCTTTTGACCGCACCGGTCTCTTGATACCGTTGCCAAGTCCTCTGGACAGTTGAACGACTCACATTTAGCCGCTGAGCTGAGACACGTAAGTTTGCGAACAACCTTCTTCCAATAGGGCTATAATTTAACCGGCCCTTATCGCTTTATCACTCATATCAAAAAGTGGTATTTAATGTAAAAAGAAAGATGAAATTGTATAATTTGCAGAAAATATACAAAAAGTTTTTAAATTTTAGTAATCCGTAAAAATATCGTTTCAGCAATTCGCGCCATTAGTAAAGCAATTTTACAATAATCCACAATAATCATTATTTTTCTTTTGTTCATTTCAAAATTTAAATTTGGAACGTGAAGAATCATGCTAGGATGCTTCAAATAATATACCAATACATCGTCAAATTAATAAAACCACTTTCTTGTTCTTCTTCATTGAAGTAGAGAAAAAAAATCTAAAGTGCCCGTTTTTTTTGCAAAGGAGTGTTAGTTGCTAACTTTATTGTTGAAGTTTGATGCTATGAATGTTGGAGAGGCTGTGTTAGAGCTAAATTATTTACAACTAGTTGCGCCCGGTTTCATTCGCATAACTCCCAACCCCGTGGAAATATCAGGATACAAGTCTTATGTCCTAATCCAGGTCGTGGTCTACCCATGTGCCAAATTTCATTCAAATCCGTTCAGCCGTTTTAGCGTGAAAGCGTAACAAAACAAACATACATAAAATCAAACCTTCTCTCGTTATAATATTAGTTTAAGTTTATTTAATTACAATCAGATATCTCACAAACTTAACAAGTGATATAATTATTACCTGCTTTATATTAACTGTGTGCATTTGCCTTATGCCAGTTAACAGCTTATAGAAACAAAAAGCCAATAAAATATATTAAGTGTACTTACTACAATATAGAAAAAACTGATGTTTAATATTCATGGTCAGTAATAACATTCAAGTAATAATACGAATAAATAGAATGTCTTATCTAATTTTATATGACACGCAAGACCATAATAGTTTTTGTGCAAGCTTTCTTTAATGCAAGTGCACAAACCAACCGATTTCCAAACATTAATTTCACAATCAAGCTATAAAGATAATGCTAAAACATTTTACATCCGACAAAGATTACCATCAAAACATACAATATAAATAGAATAAAAAATTCTAAATTTATGATCTCACTAACATTGCACAAATGTTGACTGCCCAAACGCGGTTTTTGGTTCTACACTACGCCTTACCCCCCAATGTAACATGCTTTTCCTCCCCCCCGCCAAACACCAGCGAAGCTCGAAGGACTGGGGAATTTCCATCCGTATCGAAGGACCAAGTTATTCTGGCCGGTAGTCAGACTTTGACGATTTAGTACCCACTTTGATTTACTTTTAATGGGACTGAAGTAAATTTACACGTGATATAAATCAATACGGTACGGTTACGTTTAGAAAAACTACGCCCTTTGAGTTTAATTGAGAACATTTTTATTTCAGGTTTCCGGTTCTGACTTTTATTCATGTTATACAGGGTGTTACGGAAAGGGTATATCAATACAAACGGGTTGAAGAGTGGATCTGGTCTAGAATCTCTGTACAAAATTTCAGCTCAAAAGCATTAACTTTGAAAATGCTTAATTTTTTTTATTTCGACATCACGGCGCTGCACTGGCGCGCGGTGGCGTGATGTGCGTGTACTAAGCGCACATGATTAGACAAACGGAACAGATACAAAGCTTCAAACAACCGCGCGAATCGGTTGCACTACTACAAGCACGCGGGGCATGTGTGCGTGACCACTGGCCGCTTGTCACGTACGCGGCGAGACTGGAAAAAACCGGTTTACGCTGGCACAGCTAGTTGACAATCCCAGGGTCAGCGCGACGCACGTTGTTTGTTTTGTTAGTTCCAAGTTTGAATATTTTAATGTAAAAACGTGGTATATTATTGTTAATAATGGTGGTTTATTGTACTGTGTGTATGAATAATACTAGAAAAAATAAAGATATATCATACTGCAACTATCCCAAGGAGTACAATAGGTAGGTAAATATTTGATTACTTCTTTTTTAAGTAAGAACCTTTTTGATAAGAAGACGGTTGTACACGGTGTGTTTTTACCTTTTTATTATTATTACAAGTTTTTCCTATATATTTGTAGGTACGTGGATGGGTTGGTATGTAGTAGGTATGTGTGTTAAGTTTAAATATTGCAAGTAAGGTTTGAACCACTTCTTGATGTCTGATTGAGCTGAAATTTTGTATACCTGCGTAACTTCGGTGATAATGCAATAATAAGATATAACCTGACGCTGCACCCAGGATTATCTCCTCACTAGGGAACTCGTTCAACGGTTAGTAGCACGATCACGAAATTTTTATGATAGATGAATTTTGATAATTCGACACGATATTTATCATGAACTGCTGCTGCAGCCAGTATTGTCTCCTTACGAGGGAACTCTTTAACGGTTAGTAGCATGGACTTGAAAGTGAAACTTTTTATTTAAATTTAATTTTGCTTGCTAAACATGATCTTCACCATAGACTGCTGCTGCAGACAGGTCTTCTCACGATGGAACTCCTCAACGGCCATAATAGCATGATCATGAAAGTTTGAATACGAGTTTAAAAAGCATTTTTAATCGAAACTTATTATTAATACCTACATCGTACTTATTTCTCGCTACTAGTAGATCTTGAAATTAAATAAATATTTAAAAAATAGGTATACATATAATCTTTAAAATATAGGTCTACCTATGTCTTTAGTATAATAGTGATCGGTTCGCATTTCCATTTTATTTTTGTTTCAGCTCAAAGCATTTACCACACCATTAAAAGAAATAATAAATGATTAAAAAACAAAAATTATAAAAAGAAAATTATTAGAGTAAGTAATTTGTAAATCATACTGAATAATAAAACTATTTAACAAATGTTTTGTTTAATTTGTCTGAACCTATTGTGACAACCCTACCAAAATAGGTAACAATTTTGCACGTTCTTAAGAAGCTTTGCCTCTGTTCCGTTTGTCTACTCATGTGCTAAGCGCACAGACACACTACAGATAATGAATAATGACCCTCGTATTGCGGTGATACGTTTGTTATGATTTCAATTTAATAAACTATTGAAATAAAAAAATAATTAGCATTTTCAAAGTTACTGCTTTCGAGCTGAAATTTTGTACAGAGATTCTAGACCAGATACACTCTTCAATCCGTTTGTATTGATATACCCTTTCCGTAACACCCTGTATAAGTCGGTAAAGGATTACAGAACAGGTGGGCCGCCTTATGAGAAAACATATTTGGTGCTAATGACCACCCAAACTACAAAGAAGTTAGCGTAGAAATGGGTTTTCAAATTACAGCAGCACTTAGCACTTCTTCTTTGTCGTTTCAATAATTTCATTATATTGTTACAAACGCAGGGAGCCTACCAAGAGACTACGCATCAGCGGAAACAGTGACGTCACCACCAATCTAATAATCTGTTTTTCATAAATATTTAATTAAAGTATTATACGGACTTGGTTTCCTCGGATTAATTTCTAGTTAATGTTTGGTTAATTATTAATTAGTTATTGATTTTATTGCTGCTTATATTTATTTTGTTTAATTTTGAAAATCATATCGATGTATCGAGTAGTATTTTGTTTAAGTTAGCAACATTGATTGTACGCTCTTTTAAAATACCTTGTAACCGTCATTTGCGCTTGTTAGCTGAGAAACGCCGAATAAACTACCTACAAGTATTTTGACCCTTCATGTTATTTCTACACTGCGCCTACGCCCAGCCTCAGTAGAACCCACATAAAAGACGCTACTCACACCCTCACACATCCCCTTCGCTACAATATATGTATACTAATCTATCTATCTTCTATACTTACTAATAATTATACCTAAAGCTGAAGGATTTGTTTGTTTTTTTTTATTTGTTTGTACGCGCTAATCTCAGGAACTCCACGTCAGATTGGAAAAATATTTTTGCATTTAATAGCTCAATTCTTGAGGAAGGCTAAAGGCGCTGGGACTCTTAGGATCCGAGCAAAAATAAACAAAAGAAGTAAGAACGGTTAGCAAAAACGAAGTAGTAGCGCGGGCAGGCGATGCGATGCGACGGGGAGGGTCGGGGGAACAAGAAATTTCACTCGGACGAAGTCGCATGCAGAAGCTAGTTTCAAAGAAATGTCGAACAGAATTCGGTACTTCGACAGCAGCATTAGCATTGGCCTCACAAAGGCCTTCCATAGTGCAGATGTTTTTGTAACACGACACAACAAGAACACGACAAGAATTGAGGCATCGTTTGTGACATGTGGCTCCACAGTCGCACTGTGGCTTATCGGAGTACCCGCATTTTACCCATCCTAAGTAAACGGTTTACTATTTTATTTACTTCCAAAAAGTACCTTATTACCATTTACCAATAACTTAAAACCATTTCAGAAGCATATTCGCTCCACTACGCCGCAGGTACCCGTTGTAAATCAGGCATTTAACAATAAAACCCAATCAACACTGCGATAAAGGCGCTTTAATTGAAAATTGACCTGTCCAGTGCAGAGCGTGTGTCTTGTTCCACCCTGTCTGCCGCTAAATGAAGACATGTTTGTTTCCTTCGAGTAGTCTGGATGCCGAGCAGTTGGATTTTGTTGGTTCAATATAGTTAGAGATTTCTCTAGCCTGGAGAAACGTAATTAGGAATGTAGTCTAGAATGTTTGAACTTTGTCTGATTTTGTAAATGGAATGTCACACTACATGTTTTGTTTTCTAAATATCATAAAGAAATTCACTTGTTGTGTCTGTCTGTGTGTCCGCATTATTCTTCTAAACCACGCATCGGATTTTGACGTTGTTTTAAAAGTAATTTGAAGAAATTATTCTGGACGGTGTATGTGTAGAATAAACATAAGTAAATCAAACTTACAATAGAGAAATTATAATTTGTCAAGTCGTAAAACCATAAGAAGCAGGAGCGGATCGCTAGTGGTTTTATAAAACGAATATACAATTTTGGTTAAAAGGTAATAATGTGTGATTAATCTCCATATTTTTGGGTAACGTTGGGCTAATTATTAAAATGAAAACGTTTACGTCTACCTTCAGAACAATTATGTCAAAAGATCTTATCCCCCAAGCGAGACAGTTACCTCAGGATTTTGACGCTAAAATAAGATCGTAATTAAATACTTCTCGCGTTAACAAACAGTAAAGTTTAAGTGCCTCAGTTTAAACGATGAGTAGTAAATTAAACACTTTACACGGTTTAAACTAGGACACAGCATCCAGCCGTGTAGCCGTATACTGACGGCACGTTTCTCGAGAGGAAAAAGGTTTTTCTTAGATTTTATTGGATTCTTCGTAACTAATGCTACCAAGAATCGCGCTGCGCTTTCCCACAAAAATCTTAAAAAGCCACAAAATGGTAATAAATATTATCAAGATACTTAGATATCCTTGAAATATATTCAATAAAACATATCACAACATATTAGATAAAATAAATATTTATTCACGGAATAGTTTTAAGTTTTTTACATTGTGAAATTTTACAAGCTTTTATTTAACTTGCAATGTTTGTATATGTATGTATGTTCGGGTGAAATCTTGCAAGCTAAATAAAAACCATTTCCTCTTATCCTACGGAGTTGAAATTTTACATGTTGATTCTGTTTCGAAGACAATGCATTTTTATGATGCATGAACTGATTCTACACCCAGGATTGGCTCCAGGCGAAGGAACTCCTTGACGGTCAACGATACGGACACGGAATTTAATACACGCATTTACTTATGATAGTCGGTTCTAAAGTCCTATGGCATGACTTGGATAGTTCAACTGGATTGGCTTCACACCACGACTTGTGTAAAGGCGTGTTTGAGTTCAGTGGATTTGTCTTTACAAGTACCTTTCAATTGAAAGTGATAGAAAGGGTATTTAAACAAATTCTGATGTCAAAAAGTACAAAATAAAACTTACGATAACATTGAACTTCAATATTTCTTAAAAGCTTGAGGCCTGAACGTCTTTCTTACTACTTTAAGATAAACCTAAAGCTTTTAAGAAAATATTAAAGTTCAATGTTACCATCGAAAGTTTTATTTAGTACTTTTAGTTCATTATAAGCCTGTTTTTAAAAAGGTTTTTATTGAACAAAAATTTAATTATCATGACATTCGCTTGTCAGCCCGCTAAGCTGACTGCAAATTCTTTTTCTGCCTTCTAAATTCCTATTGGCGTTTATCTCACAATTTTATGCCATAGAAATGGTTGCATGCCACAACCTATGCAGGTCATAATCTCTACAGTACCAACTTACAAGAACATTTTGCGATCACCAATCCGTTTTGGTAAACCGTGATTATCCTAATTTACCCATAGTTTTGGTTTAGGTACGAAAGGCACGAAAAACCAACATAGTAATTGGACCTACTTATGCAAGACGGAACCAGTCCACACACATGCCAAAATCGAGATAAGTATACAGAAAGCATTCAAGATACACCTTCTATCGACCCTGTACAATTTGTTGACAATTCAGACAAAACAATTAATTCAGTCAGATCATTTTGATGTTTACAGGGTCGATAGAAGGTGCATTTTGAATGCTTTCTGTATACTTATCTCGATTTTGACATGTGTGTGGACTGGTTCCGTCTTGCATAAGTAGGTCCACTATTAGTACCGTTTTTTTCTATACATTCTTTATTCATTTCTGATAGGGAAAAAAGTCTCTATTTCCCTGCAGTGGTACATAAAAAAAGCTTTTTTTTAAATAAGTCATGTGCTTGAATATTTTCTCTACACCAGTACAATAAACGGCCATGATCTCAAACTCAAATACATGTTTCATGTTAAAATAGCCCTTATTTCTTTTAATATAATGTTATTGTTCATTCAACTCAAATTACAATTGAAAACTTGGCATTAATTAGTTCGCATTCTGCAGCTCGCAGGAGTTAATTGAAAATAGCTGTCAAGTGGTCTACCTGTCGGAAATGAGCGAGCGTCGGATCGCTACTTAGTGCCTGCACGTGTAATTTGCATTGTTCGGGGGTGAGCAGGGGCGCAGGTAATTTGTAAAGAGATTTTATGAAAATTGTGAGAGAAGATTTAATTTGGGGTGTTTTTTACAAGCCTTTGTTTATTTTGTTATGTTTTGGTGAGATAGAATTTTAATTGCATTAATTAAGTAGCATCCAGGTGGTTTAAGTATTTGAGTTCCGAATTCTCGTTTTTAGTATGTTACGAAAAACGAGTTAGAGAATTGTGCTAAGAACTAAAAAGGAACCGAACAGTGTTACTAATAGATAGTAACATCGGCTCCTAAATGTAATGTCTAAATTTTTTAATATCGCATGTTGTATTTTTGATGCTGGGTGCTGGAAATCCAGAAGTGCGCTAGATAGGTATGAGCAGCAAATATAATTATGAGAAAAAGCCTAAAAAGATGCTTTAAAAAAACAATCATTGTTTCTTCGAAAGAGTCTATAGTGTTCCTAATAGATGTAAAACTCGTGTTCAAATAACCCTCCTTCTGGCGCAGTCGGGTAAATAGATGTTAAGCTACGTTTGCCGCGGTTGTTCTCTGGATGGGCAACCATCTTTACATTTTACATACCGAGACCCCTTCGTGCCTCAGAAAGCACGTTAAGCCGTTGATCCCGGCTATCATTCTTTGATATTTGACAGTCGTTGCGGGTAGTCAGAAGCCCGAAAGTCTGACAACCAGTCTTGCCAAGGGGTATTGTATTACCCAGTAACTAAGTTGTGGAGGTCAGACAGGCAGTCACTCCATGTAAAATAATGGTATTCAGCTGCATCTGATTAGACTGGAAGCCCGCCCCAACATAGTTGGGAAAAGACTGGGCAGAAAAAAAAAACATTTATTGTTTTTATTACCTATTTTAAGTCTGTAGGCTTATGTATTATGGAAATATTAAGTATGATCAAAACAAAAATAAATCAAACATCCAAAATACCTGTTTAACCCTAAAAACCCTAAAACGCCTCACGCCTAACACCAAAACCATCAAAAACAATTCACCAGCAAAAAAAACCCTTTTACGAGTAAATCCCGCTTAAAAACATCCAACCACTGAAAGATTTCCAGTTGAAAACGGCAACTTTATTAAAATTCAGCCGGCGTCAAAAACTTACGTCTCTACTAACGTCGTGTTTCACCGTGTTTTAAAACATGATAAGAACTCGTAATTTCCGGAATTACGTTGGATCGTATCTGGTTGGAGCACTTGCTGCAACTTTAACATCTCTGTGTGGTTTTTCGGGAATATGTGACGTCATAAGTTATGCTGTCTAGACGGTAGGAAAAAATGTTTGCGACGGCGAGATGTTGTGTTTTTGGTCATGTTATTTAAAAAAATTCTAGAAGAGATTATGCAGGATATAACAACACGCCTTTTTTCTCTGGAAGGGTAGAAGGATTATCGACTAAACTTATTATAATAGGGATTTTATACTACTAGCTGCGCCCCGCGGTTTCACCCGCGTAAATGTCGATCCCGTAGGAGTATCGGAATAAAAAGGAGCCTATATGTTAATCCGGGGTGACAGCTACCTCCATGCAAAATTTTATCAAAATTGGTCCAGCCGTTTGAGCGTGAAGAAGTAACAAACATATAAACACACACACACTCACAAACTTTCGCCTTTGTAATATTAGTGTGATCAAAGGCGAAGTTGAATTGAATTAGTTTGGTAAATGTGTTCAAGGGTCCATAAACTTTCTTGCCCGTTCTTCTCCATAGGAACCTACTACTACGCTTTGGGAATGGGCAACTAGCTTCATAATTCTGACTGACCGACTCTGTACAGTTAACGGCACAATAGTGGTCACTACGAAAATGACCCTTACTACTACGACATAAAGGCGATGTCAGTATCTAATTGTATCCACTGATGTGCGTATGACTGTACCTCGTGCCAATATTAATTCCTCTCCGATCTCCATATCAAAATCTTCGACGCATCAGTCACCCCTTTGATCGTACGCAAACTTCATAACCTGGATGTTGCAAACATTTGCTGGTGATAGGGCTGCCTCTTCAAGGTTATTGGATTTTGGTCTTTATACCCAAATGAGTGCAAAGTAATTATTCGCAAGTACCGAAAATAATACAGTGCGAGCAGCGTTACAAAGCTTTATTTGCTATCGTAACATAACATCACGCCTTTAATACAGGAAGGGTTAGGTAGAGATGTACCTCGGGTACACCCACATTTCGCCAGTTATGTTTAAGTCCCATGTAATAGGGGGCGAGCCTATTGCCAGCAACCAGGCTGATATCCAGACTCCGGGCTGTTACTGAAAAATTCCTGATGTAAAAACCCAATAACACCTTCCCCGATCCGGGATTGGAACCCAAGACTTCATGCTCAACAATAGCGCTTGCAGCCACTAGACCAACGCATTATCACTTGTCCCGGCTTAGCAAGGTTTTGTACAATTTAACAAAAATGTATTATGCACATAAATCTTTAAATGGTGGAAAATTAATATATTTCTTATGTACTTATAACTTTCAATTTAAATTTTTATTTTATTTTTATTTAAATCGGACTGTTTGGATCAATTAGTTATCTGAAATAAATTAATTTTAATTTTTAATTAAATGATATTGAAAACCGCATCAAATTACGTCGAGTAGCTTAGAATAACAACGTGGACACACAGACAGACACAAAAAAGCGACTTTAATTTATAATAATTATGTCTGTGAAATAAATAAATAATAATTATAATAAAATAATATAAATCAGAAATAGGCAAAGTTACATAACAACACATGAATAGAATCATTTAAGTTTCAATTCAGTTTTGTTATAGAAATACAAAACAGTTTCTTGAATTTGTAGTTACTGAGAGCCTAAAATAACATTCCAACTTTAATGAGGCAACCCTACGTAGAACCAAGTTTGCGGAAATGATATCATCAAAACACACGCAGCTATAAAAGAGATAAACAAACAGATAAACATTCCCTATATTTATAATACATAGCTTTTGATCTGTCGGTACAAACCTACTGGGTATTTATTTTATTCATTACCTTATATTTTTAATAGTCAATGTTTGTATTAAGCCTGTTTGGGGATGAAAAAGCGAGGACTGTGTGTTTTCCTGGGCAAAAATAATATGTATTAATTCACTCTTTCATTCTTAAAAAAATGGACATTAATGTTTTATAGTATTCTGGGTATCAAATTAACAGACCGGATTAGGAATACGACCATCCGTTCCATCACAAAGATAACTGATGTCACTTGGAAAGCTGCCACGCTAAAATGGAACTGGGCTGGACACATCTGCCGCATGTCAGATGAACAGTGGGCCAAACTTACGACCCAATGGGTCCCTCTTAATGGCAAACGACATCGTGGCAGGCCCAGACGAAGATGGCGGGATGAGTTGGACTCCTTCAACAAGAACTGGTCCTTAGCAGCTTTGAACAGAGAGAGGTGGAAAGAGAGTAGGGAGGCCTTTGCCCTGCAGTGGGACGTCACAGGCTAATAATAAAAATAAAATGTTTTATAAATAAAAACCTCTTTTCGTCTTTGATATTTATTTTTAGTTTTAACTCAAATTCTCATGACAAAAGAGTTATACTCCATTTACTTTGTAATGTTTATTAAAATCCTTTTTAAAAACAAGCTTTTAATAATTAACTTAAAAGTACAAAATAAAACTTGAAGGCGTGAACGTTCTTACACTTTGAGATTAAAACCTCAAGCTTTTAATAAAATTTCTTTAAATATATTTTTTTTTTTGCTTAGCTGCCCGCGACTTCCTCCGCGTGAAATTTCTTGTTCCCCGGACCCACCCGGTCATATCGCATCGCCTGCGCGCGCTATTACTTCGTTTTCGCTAATCGTTCTTTCTATATGTTTTTTTCTTTTTGCCCGGCTAAGGGCCCTAGTGTGATGTTCAACTGCCTTCCTTAAGAATTAGGCTATCAAATGCAAAAATGTATTTTTTTAATCCGACTGTTATTTTTTACGTAATTAATTAACGTAAGTTTTATTTTGCATTGTCTTCAAAACAGAATCAACATGTCAAATTTCAACTCCGTAGGATAAGAGGAAGTGGTTTATTTTCAGCTTGCGAGATTTGACCTAAAAAAACTAACATACATAGATACATACAAAAATTGCAAGTAAAATAAAAGCCTGTAAAAAGGGTTTTGCTCGAGCGTCACCGAACCAAATTTTTTATAGATTATTTATTGATCTCAGTAAGTGCAGTAATAATGTGCCAAAGTTTTTACAATAATATCAATGATAGATGACAGTGGAAAAGACACCACTACCCCCAAAATCTTATTGAAATTAATGGTCCTTAGAAACTTGGGAAAATCCATTTCTCCCTCCTCAGTAAGTTCTTGTGGAGTGATGATTAACGCCCCGGGATGAAAGATCACAAGTGATTGTAATTACTTGTAGCTACTTACAGATTGCCGAACCGTTACTTGCAATATTACTTAAGAAGTAATAGGTTTGGTCCGGGAAGTATTACCGCAAAACTGTGTTGTGTTTGGGTTTGAAGAGTATGGATGCCGTTGAAACAATATCAGTATGCTTCACATATATTTTTTCGGAGCAAGAATTTCATTGCTATCAAAATCAAACGGAATATACGCTTGCATTCGAATCATCTAGATATTACTATACACATAACGCATGTCAAATGAATTCCTGGCCGAACTATATTATAAGCAAATCTGTCAAAGACCTAATCAAAAGGCTATATTGACCGGCTCCACATACGCAGGCTAACATCAAAGGCTACCTCGCTCTCCAAACAGGCTATAGGTACTACGGGCGAGCAATTTCTCCAAAGCACAAATTTCCAAGAGCATTGAAAGCCGAAGCCGAACCATCAAAGAAGAAGCCTGTCCGGCACGAAGCCCGAATGGCACGGAAGCCGGAATGGTACAAAAGCCGATATAGCATTTGTTTATTAGACAAGATTGGGTCAAAAGCAATTTCTCTATACTAATTGTGCAGACAGAAGCATTCTATTGTAAACGGTATTGTTTTACACGAGCGGCATCTAACCCTGTGTTTGGGGGAGTGGTGCGAGCTATGAAATAGCAGCGTGTCGAATAGACGTTTAGGAATTTTACTGTTTGGATGATTTTTCTACTTTATTAGTCTAGGGTCATGCATATAGCTATTGTATGATTTTGGACCACTTTTTTACTCATTCATAATGTAGGTTTCGTTAAGTTAGTTTGTAATTTTGGCATAATTATCATCGGGTTATAAAAAAGGAATAGTTGATGTACTATCTACTGATAAATAAATATATATCCAATTGACAACGAGACATTATGTAACAAAAATCAGAATAAAAATTGTAAGGAAATCCTTGTCGACTTTGCAAGTAATGTATTTTCTGCAACATTTCTTTTACACAGGCTTTCATACATGGAAACATTACTATGAAGATTTTAAACGAACTCTGTTGTAGGTACTAAGACAAGAAAACTAATCTGATCCCGCGGCCTCGCTTCCCTTGTCCCCAATAACAATACGGGTTCATTATCATTTCATGGCATGTGTCGGCATGAATATTTCTGTGTGATTAATTTGCATGGCTACGACGCTCAGCGTTTATTAGCCTTCATAGGTGAGCGTATATCGAGCGTACATTCAACGTATATTGGGCGTGCATTGAGCGTACATGTGCCGTTAATCTTTGAACTAATTAAGCTGTACACGTACTGTTTTGTTGTTGTATTTGTGTATTGATTTTGAAAGCAGGTGAGGTTTTTATTTTTATCTGTATTGTGTTGATAAATTATGTACTGCTGTTCGAAAGAAACGTATCTACCTTTAACATTTTAATCCAGTAGGGTAATTGCGTGACACACTACAAGTAGCAATGAGTTTAGTTTTGACAGTTCAACAACATTCATTGCGTTACTTACGTTGTTAAGCAGACATATTTTTCGAACATACGAAGCAATGGATTAGTAATATCCTTCAAAATGATTCAGATTGATAGTGTGTTACGCATTTAGGGTGCTGTTCTTATAACATTAACAAAATATGTTTTAGATGCAGGAATCTAATCTTTAAACATAGATACATGCTGCTGCTGCTGGAAGAAATTTCTTAAGAAATAAGCAGTACCTTTGTACTCAAATTGTAATCATGACATATCCTTATGTATTTTACTGTGTGTACATAAATAATAAAATAAATAAATAAATAAATACATCTTGAGAGACTAGTAAAGAAATGCCATGCTTGTTTCTTAATAGATATCCTGTTTAAGTAGACAAAAATGTGCCATTATGAATACCTTTGGGAGTTAGTTTATATAAAACCTATAGAATATGTAAGGAAAGTAGAATCGTAATCTATAACATCCTATCTGTGAATATATTCACGTTATTAACAAATGCACTATTATAACTGTAAGTTTTCCATTAAAATATAATAAAATAGTAATTAAGTCAAAACTGTGCAAATAATATTCTTGAAAAAAAAAATCGTCACCTACGAGGTTTGGAAACGAGTCTGATGCAGAAAAAGTTTTTAGATATTATGTCCGATTGTCTATTTTTCTGTTCCAGATTGGTGCAAAA
Source organism: Amphipoea oculea (assembly GCA_945859645.1). Taxonomy (NCBI): domain Eukaryota; kingdom Metazoa; phylum Arthropoda; class Insecta; order Lepidoptera; family Noctuidae; genus Amphipoea; species Amphipoea oculea. The sequence continues at coordinate 1,151,983 of OX243878.1, read as the reverse complement.
ACGGCTGAACAGATTTAGATGAAATTTGGCACACTGTTAGTTTATAACTTAGATTAACACATAAGCTAACATTAATCCTGGTAGCACGTTCCCGTGGAATAAGTTTTGACATCCAACTATAAAATTAAAAAAAATTGTAATCGACCTTGTAAACATAGAACGGTTTTCTAACTGAAAATCGTCGTGTTGTCACCCAAACCCTTCAATAAACACCATAAAACACAAAACGCCGCACATAAACCACCCCGCCCCTCGCCCCGCACATCTTAACGGCGGCGGCGGAAACAATCTCACCATGACTCGCCTCCATTGGATCATAATTCATCATCATTATCCGCACATTTGGCATCTCTGCCCTCTCCCGAATTCATTTAGCTCCAATATGTTTTTATATTGTGAGGATAACAGATGGAGTTTCTTTAATTTACGGAGTGTTACGCGTTTGTTATAATTTACTACTTACAAATATCAAGGAAAGGGAATAGCTGGTCCATTTTGGCGCTTTGTGCTTTAGTAATCCTGTATGAGGAGCAGTGGTGGCCCAGCGGTAACGGCCCTGACTTACGGGTCGTGGGTTCGAACCCAGGCAGGTGCTTTTTCTGTTAGTCTGTACTGTCCCACTGCTGGGCAAAGGCCTCCCCCATTTTCTTCCACTTTTCCTTGTGCTGTGCCTTCTCTGTCCAGTCGGTTAGGAACGAGTCTAAATCGTCACGCCAGCGTTTCTAAGGCAGGCGCTTTACTTTGTATAAATAATTTCATCACCACTGCTCTCAAGGAATTCATCGTGAGGAAACCGACATGTCCTAAAACCAAAAATTCAAAGACAGGTGAGATCTACCAATCCGCACTGGACTCGCGTGGTAGATTACAGCCCACTCTATCAAGAGAGGACGCCTGTGTCCCAGCATTGGGAACATTATAGGCTGATTATATTAGCCTGTATCAGACCTGGATGAGAGTCACATAGACCAGGGAAGCATATACGAAAAGAGAGGAGCCCTATACTTAGCAGTGGGTGGAACAAGCCTGCCAATGATGGCGATGATGATGAAGCCTGAATAACAAGCCCATGCTTGTCACCGTGTAAACACTGGCTAAAACAGGCTGTTCCAATAGCTTCTGAGGCACTTGTAGTTGGAAAACAATATAGCCATATCTCCTATAGGTCCTTATTTACATTACAAAGGGATAAATTATTACTGGATCTTGGAATATGGCAGTTATATATAGATGAATATGCTGGAGTTTGATATGACTGCTCAGAAAATATTAGTTTTTCTATCAACACGATCATACCAAACGACATTACTGTAGTAATGCTCATTGGTGTATATGATGTGTATTGCTTTGTATGATAATTTTGGGAGGTCTATAGACTTCTTGTTGTTCTTCACCGAGATGGCACAGTGGTCTTGCCTCTCATGGTGGTTGTGGGTTCAAATCTTGGCAAGTAGGAATATAACTTTTTTAAATGCATATATCGATACCTTTAGACTCAAAGGGCGTAAACGCCAATTTGGCCAAAATGACTTTTTGATGCAGTTATGTTCAGTTTTTTTTTCTCTATCAATCTGTGTAGTTAAAACTGTGAAATTCGCAAAATTAAGGCTAATACGACCCACGTGATTTTTGAAGATTTTTTAAAGACATGAGGCGTATTTGATATAATTTTTTATTTTGTTGGTTATTTAGGTAACATGCACAATTATTAAAAAAACTTAAAGGTCGTATAATAAAGTCGTGAGCATACGCCCTTCTTATTCTCGTATAAAAATAAAGTTGACTCATACGACTTAACGTTGATGCCGCAAAATTTTGGTCATATCATCGCTCTGTGGTGCATACACCCCTATTATTCCGTTAAAAAATTAAAGATGACTTATAGGCCCTAACTGAGATTATCTCGAAAAAATCAACTGTGTCCTGTCCCTACCGAGTAGAAGTTCTCAATCACACAGACTTGCTTAATTTTGAAGACCTAGTTGAAAAAAAATTCAGTTTAAAAAAAAGTGCGCATCCAACAAATAAGAACGGCGACTTTTAAGAAAAAGTATCGCGATGACTTGCTTAATTTTGAAGACTAAAATATTCAATGATTGAGGACGCAGAGGAAATTCGAGTAACATTGCATAAAGGTGATCTAAAAACAAAGACTGTAAAAGGAAAAGGGAAAGGAACAGCAACAGCCAAGAGTAAGTTGAAGGGTAAGGGTAAGGGGAAGTCAAAGGCAAGCACAGACAACACAAAAGATACTGTTGCAGTGGTTGATGACTCCAGACAAGACATTCCAGGACCTATAATAAAGCCTGCCTACAATGCCAGATTGCCTATATCCAAGGCCAAATATAAAGATTTGATGAGACTTTGTGATAATGGAACCATTCCAAAGACTTATCACAATGAGTTACGTCGACTTCCTTGTGGAGAAACCGTTTGTGACTTTTTTCTTCATAGTGATTACGAAGAAAACCAAGAAATGGATGTAGATTAGAGCTCCAACACTTTCAATTGATTTTTTTTAAAGTAATTTTATTGTTAGTTAAAAGCATTTTGTCTTAGATGGGGCTTCTAGTCTTTTACCATAATTTAATAAAGTAGTTATTCTTGTTGTGATAATTAAGAATGTTGTAACGATTCCAAAGAATATCTGTTATTAAAGTAATGTAGAGAAAAAGCGACGTAACTCTTACCCTAAAGTTTATAGAAAAACGCACTTCTTTACAGGCTCAGGCTCTGACATAGAGTCTAATTAATGTCATAATGATAATAAAGATTTTGAAATGATTAATTGTTTTTTGTTATACTGATTCCGTATCAAGCTCTTGTTTATATGGGTTTTAGTTCTAGTAAATCTTAGCCATGTTTTTCAATGACAACTAGTATTTGCGTAACCTAAAGCCAAAAGTTTGAGATTACGATGGCCAACTTTTTTAGTAGAGGTTTTTATGAACACATAATTATAAATAAATAATAACAATGAGTTGTCTTTGATTTAAAAATAACGATCCAGCAGTTAAAAGCATTGTGTAATTATTAGCTAAATACTTCTCCGGTGACTGCGTTATATACCCCTTCTTTACAACAATAGATGCTAGTAGTGACGTTTAAACCCTAACCGTTTATCATAATGGTATGAATATTAAGTACATACTTCTCCGTTGACTGTCAATACACCCCTTTTCAGCAAGAAAGGACGCTTTAAGTGACCTATACACCCTAAGCATTTTATAGACAATGTAATATTTTGGGTTGTAAACAACATTTTTTAATTTTTTTGGGGGCGTATAACAATCCTATTTTCTTTATTTATTAATTTATCCTAAATAATATATAATCATACTGTTTATCTTAAACATTTAATAATGTGGGCCGAAAATGAACTTACCCAGTCTTGAAACAAAAAAGTTATGATTTTTTTCATAAAATATTTTTTGTTTTTTGCTTTTCCTGAAAAGTGGCCTTTTGGCGTTTACGCCTTTTGAGTCTAAAGGTATCGATATACTTTCTACGTTTATCTTGGAAATTTTCAAGGGTTATGCTCTGCAGTCAGACAGTCTTCTTCTTAGCGTGTCGATAGCAATCTAAATGGACTCGGCCCAGAATTCGGCTACTTGTTTGGTGCCATCACCAGCGTCCATCAGTTCCTGTAACGTGCAACTGACAGGACACGCAAGACACGATATTAAATCCCATTTTTTGTTGAACAGCACCACATTTACACTCCAAGGCGGAGTAGGACAATAATGGGCTGGTATTATAACAGACTTCAGAAAAGTTATTCTACGGAGGAGTCAAGCAGCATCAGAGCAACTCATCTTAAACCTGCTGCAGCCTACGTCCATTTTTTCCCGACTACGGTGAAGCAAAAAGAAGGGTTATGATTTTTTTATGTATGTTCATCTGTTCCCTCATTACTTCTAAACTATTTGTCGTAATTAGACAAATGAGGTATCATTGGAAGCGTCTTGATCGTCCACTAGTTATAGGCTATGTGACGTCACATTAAATTTAGCGGAATTCAAGCTCTAGCGGAAATAAAGTAATGATCTAAAAAAAATTTTTTTTTAAACATGCCGTGTGGGCTATCAAATGAAAGGGCTTTTCATAAATATTTAAATACATGTTACCCAAATAAACCCCAAAATAATTAAATAAAAATAAGTTCAAAAACTAAAACCCGACAACCCGACTACTGAAAAGGATGAAACAAGAAAGTACCTTCCCGTGGTCGCATGCCGCTGTACTAACATATTATAAATTATGGTAGCATGCGACCACGGGAAGGTACTTTCTCGTTTCATCCTTTTCAGTAGTCGGGTTTTAGTTTTTATGTGACATGGAACTAAAATTAAAGACAGTCATAAAAACAGTTCTAACCCCCCCAAAATCCGCTCTTCAAACTGCAGGAGTCGGTAACCCTCCAAGAGAGATCGAAGCCACACTGCACAGTAGCATCTAATCCATTTTACTTTAGCATCGAGTGTGCCATTAGTTAAAGTCTCCTTAACTGGTCTAAACTGCATCTTAAACCGTACATTAATTGTAAATTAGTGGTGGTCTAAAATACGGCTATTTGTTACAAGTTGTTGTTTAGATTTGTTGCCGCGTTCGCAATTTGTCGTTGTCTCTTATCTAATTGTGGAGTTTTAACTGCTCTTCGTATTTATGTACCGTTTTTATGTGGTCTGGTATTGTCTGGGATATAAATTAGTCGTTATCGTAAGAGTCAATTGGGAGCGGTTGGTTCCTGGCGAAGTTGTGGCATAGTTTTATTTTAATAGAGATAGTTTTTGTTGATTGTTAGTTACTGTTTTATGAGCATTGCTTGTTTAGGTTGTAAATTATGTGAAATACCCGCTTACGATCGTGCATACATACTCGTAAAAAGGTATTTGAGCATGATGGCTGTAGATAAAGTTGATTTATTTGAAAACCCTCTAAAAACTAAAGGACGTTTACAAATTGCGATCAACATTTATCGAAGTTTACAAACTACAAATAGCTGAGATTTCCATTATCTTGTATGGGACCCAAGCTCTTTGAGTGATTTCTAAGAAGGTCCATGTTCAGCTGCCGAATCGAATGTTAATTTGAGATGAAGTTATGCAGATAACATTACCCATTGTCCCCAACAAGCATTGCAACGAGCAAAGATTTGAATTCACAATCACTCCATTCTGCCCAAATAATTTAAACAGTCCCAAAACAATGTGACACGAACAGGTAATTAACAACCAATACACTTAAACATTCAAAGACAACTCGATGCATTAATAAGCCACAATGCACAGTTTGTGCAAATTGCGCAATTAAGCCAGAGTGCACAAGCGGCGCAGTGCGTCGTTAAGTTGACAATAATTTAAATTGGTTCTTACAGTCGATATGTACTTGTAAATGAGCTAGAATACAAGTACACAGAGTTGTAAAGCAGTTTTACTCTAGACATAAGTTGTGTGAGCTACGAAGGAAATTGGAGTAACTATTGGAAAATGTTTTATTTAGGTCTACACATTGACCTTGTCCATTGGTTCAGACTTGGCACCACATCCAATGTTGAGCAAAATCAGTAAAATTCTGTCCAATATCTGTCCAGGCCCGATACACACATTGGAGCCAATGCTCCAATGCATCTTGGGTCAGATTATGTCCAATGTGTGGCCCTAGCATTATAGCGAGTTCACATAAGGATCAGAAGGAGATGATGGGATGAACTGAGGGGCTGGACAAGTAGCAATCGATTTCAAGTTGTTTTTTTTGTTTCTACCAAAACAAGGTTTCAACAAGATTGATATAATCTTATCGGTTACATACATACATACATAATCAGCCTATAATGTTCCCACTGCTGGGACACAGGCCTCCTCACTGTGAGAGGGAGTGGGCCGTAATCCACCACGCGGGCCCAGTGCGGGTTGGTAGATGTCACATGTCTTCGAATTTTTGGTTCTAGGACATGCCGGTTTCCTCACGATGTTTTCCTTCACCGTTTTTGAGAGCAGTGGTGATGAAATAATTTACACAAAGTAAAGCACCTGTCTGGGTTCGAACCTACGACCTACAACTCGTAAGTCGCGGCCTTTACCACTGAGCCACCACTGCTCTCTCTCTCTTGTCTTATCTATCTTATCGGTAATTTACATTAATCCACTATATTTTCCATCATTGTTATCACTGACAGAATGCCACCCTTTCTAGGCCCTCAGGACTAGTGAGCAGGTTAGTACCTACATAGCCCATCACTTGACTTAGGTACAGTTTATGTTTCACTACTCAGCTATAACTCACATGGGAAGACCTAGCAGGCTTTGCTAATGAGATATAATGCCCCAAACCTAGGCATCTTATTAATTTACTCTCAAAAATGTTGTTGTCCCTTTTCCTTCTTTTTTTTTCCTGATTTACATTCGTAAGACGTCCTCGTAACATAGGGTCCAGTTGAAACCCAGCGTCAGGCATTAGTTGTCTAACATTTATGCTGAACTGGTCCTATTTGGCGTAGCCGTGAAGCACACAATATTATTTTAAGTATTTCTTGTCTTTTTGTTGTTTTTGTGTGAATATTGTTTGTCATACTGAAACTGGGTAAAAAAAACTTGTTTTCTTTCTTTCTTTTCTATCCCATTGCCACCTTAAGAACTCGATTAGATTTGCAGTTCAGTATTCGACTATAAGGATAGCCCGGAGGGAGTTTGAAGCTGCTTTGCCGGCTGCTTTGCGGGGGCAAAGCAGCCTCGAAAAGCCGTTGGTCCTGCGCCTGATCTCTCTCCGGGCGTGTCGGATTGCCGTCCCATCGGACACTGAGAGTGAGGGAAGAGAAAGAGTGCACCTGTGTCTGCGCACACATTTGTGCACTATCATATCTCCCGCGCCGAAGGCTGGTCTCCGCCGAAATTCGGCCTGGGGGACTTTATTTTTTTATAAAGATGACACAATTTTTTTTTGTAAAGTTAGGCTCTATAGTGCGTCGCCTGTGTCCTTACAACCTGTCTCTTTCCAAAGTTCAATAATTCATAGATGATTATTTACGCTTGAATACTGCACTTTACCTTATTACTGCAAACGGACTGCAGCCTGTCTAAAAATATACATCAAAACTAAAACGCAAAAACATTCCTCGTCCACCATTCGTAGCTCGAGTCCCGCGACACTAGCGCTCGGCCCGGAAAGTCCCTTCAATTAATTGGCGTGCCGTTTCCCCGATTTAACTTGTAAACGAGTGCAGCGTATAGTGCAGGCTCTGCAAGCACCGCGCCAATTAGAGGGCAGATTAATTGTTAATGCGACTGATTTGTTCACGTAGTCAGGTACATGTGTGGGAGTGGGAAGGTAGATGCGAAAAGTACTTGTGATTATGCAAAATGCTAACCCTGTTACATGGGCGGAACATGAATAGAAAGTGCTAAATTATTCTAGTTTTTTTGCTTAAATGGTGAAAGGGTTTTGATGATTGGCTAGTTCTTTTTGTTATTGGATATTGTCAGCTTGGAAACAAACATTATTTGTCCCAAATGCCCTTTCAATGGTATTGTTCGTCGAATCGTTCAGCTCCTCAAGTTCTGAGTTGAGCTGCACGATTTTTGACAAATGCGTGCACTGACTGGACAGGTCCGCTCAATCTGTGTGGTTCTTTCCTCAAAAGACCATTTCAGACACCAATCTACATGATCTGCACATGATTTGACCAAGATTTTGTCTGGACTTTAAAAGAGACTGTGACCTCTGAGTTTCTTCTCAGAGTAGTCAGATAGGAAACGCCGACCTCATCTAGCTTTAAAAAAATATGATTGACGTGTAAAAATGTATGTACAAACCTACTTACAGAAATAAATCATTTATCATTTATTTATCACTACCTGCACCCCGCGGTTTCACCCGCATAAATGTCAATCCCGTGGGAATACCGGCATAAAAAGTAGCCTATATGTTAATCCAGGGTGTCAGCTACCTCCATGCAAAATTTTATTAAAATTGGTCCAGCCGTTTGAGCGTGAAGAAGTAACAAACATATAAACACACACACACACACTCACAAACTTTCGCCTTTACAATACTAGTGTGATTTAAGAACAATTAGCGCCATCGGTCAAAAATCGGGTGTGATTAAACGCAACATATTTTAGTGCGCAGTTCTTTTGATCGTTTCTGCTGTTTAGGTATGATCCGTACACCTAAGTGTGTAATAAACGCGAAATTAAGTTACAATCAGTACAACCTTCAGATTATCCATAAATTCGAGGTGAAGTTTGGCGTACTTAACTTTACTCCGCGTTTATTAATAAAAAAGTAACCCTTACCGGGTTACATTCATGGATAACAAAACCATTAAAACCAACTTTCCACTCAACTGACTTTTGAAGTGAAACTTCTTTAGGCGCGCTTGACTTGGGGAGTAAACTGGCGAATGCGTTACGAAAACGTGTGATCGCGAGTAGGGAAGGTACGTAAAAAATAGCTGGAAATACCTGGTGTAAAAACCCGGTCCCGGTCGCATAAATATGCGACCGGGTTTTTACACCAGGTATTTGCTTCCAAGTACGCACACCGGGTACCGACTCAAAATACTTGCAAGACTATTAAGTATCTTATACGGCTACTCGCTCAAATACGTAGGTACTCAACCGTGTTAGTTTTCGCAAATGCGATCATGCTCCTTTTGGAACAATTTCGTATGCAAGTATTTTTTACCGACTTCACAAAAAGGAGGAGGTACTATGTTCGGCTGTTTGTATGTTTTTTTTTTGTATGTTTGTTCATCGAATACTCCGCCAATTGTCGACGGATTTTCAAAATTATTTTTTTGTTCCAAAGTAGATAATTTTGAGGTGGTCCCACTGTCACCAAGTTAGGATCTGATGATGGGATCTTAGAGTAATCGAGGGCAACCTTTAAATTTTATAGGCTCACTTATTGTTTTTCGCATATTTTACGAAGTATCTTGTGTATTTGCGTATGCTTGTCACCATCTCAGGTAGCTGGGCTGATGATGGAAGTTACAACTCCTTAACAGTAAGAAGTTACTCGAACAGGCAAGGACTGTTTTAGTCAATTGTTTTGATGTTTGATACGGCATTTGCCACATTTGGTCTCATGATCATCAAGTCATGACCTGATGCTGCAGTCAGGATAGTCTGCAGAGTACCTAACTCCTCGACAACTAACAGCAGATATATCGTGTTAAGGCTCATTGAAAAGGGCTCGATGTGTGGATAAACGTACTGTTAATGAGGAACACCGAAGTACATAAAGACCTGATGCTGAAGCCAGGAGCATTAGAAAAAGTACCAACCTTGAGATTACAGCACCGTAGTCGTGTTTGGGCTCATTTTAAACAGGACTAAATTTTAAGTTCAATGCAATGTTGACAAGTCTGGCCTGATGCTGCAGCCAGGATTATCAGCATCTAGTCTAAAAACATCAGGGCAGGATTTGATGATGGGATCCTGGAGAAATCGAAGGAACTCTTCAAATATTATAGGCACACCTATAGCGATTTGGGTATTTTTTATAGTAACTCGTGCATTTACTCTCGGAAAGCACTATTTGGTGATGTGGAACTGATGATGAAGACCACAGATGGCCACCGGAACTACTCAATAATATCTAAGTATTTCACGGGTTGCGATTCGATTACTTTAATATGGTTGCTAAGCAATTTATGCTCGTCACAATGTGAATGATGATACGGAGCTGATGGTGGATCTGGAGAACTCCTCAACAATTAACTTCCCTGTATCGGGAAAAGCAATATTTTGTTTGTAAAAGGCGATGATCACTAGGCTATTGTAACTTAGATAAATTATAAGCAGACCCACTAAAAAGCGTGAAATACAAACTTTTTAAGAAAAAAAAAACAACCGAATTTCAAAAAAACACTACAAAGTGAAAAATATCTTTAATTTCGGAAGTCGGTGGCAAAAAACTAAAATAAAGATCCAAAGACACCGACTTCCGAAATTAAAGTTATTTTTCACTTTGTAAAGTTTTTTTTGGAAGTCGGTTTTTTTTTTCTTAAAAAGTTTTTTTTACTTTAATGGTTTGCAAGTATTTATTTGTAAACGCGATTTTGCTCCTTATTTATTCGAAGTCATTGATCAGTTTCCTATGCAAGTAGTTTTACTTCCAACGGGGCTTTTGAATACGCGATTGTATTTCTTATCTGTATGAAGTTATGGATCAGTTTTCTATGCAGATAGAAAATACTTGAAAGTATCTCGCTCCGTCGTGCCTCGACGCTCGAGTACGTAGGTACTCAAATGAGGAGCAATCATTCAATTAGTGTTTTGTCCATAAATTAACGAAATACAACTGAGTATGGAGAAATATCATAATTACAGTAATTATGATTTTTCCATACTCAGTTGTATTTCGTTAATTAATGGACAAAACACTAATTGAATGATTGCTCCTCAAATAGTTCAACAACCGCGTTTGTTTTCGCAAATGCGATCATACTCCTTATCAGTAAGAGCAATACCGCACCTCACCCCGCACTTCGAGGTATTCGTCGCCGACTCTTTAGCAAGGGCGCTCGCGAACCGCAGCGCTGTATTGCTGACACACAATTATGCGATTTAAAAGTTTTATTTGAGTTTTAATCACGATGGTTGGATATTGTGATGCTTTTCCGAATTCGTATTTACATATACTGTTTGTATGATTTCGCATTTTTAATAACATGCGATTTAATAACCCATTATTTACAGATAAGTCATTTAAACTAAACTATTTTAGTGTTTTTATTTCATTACGAACCCGACTATATAAATAAACAATTGAACTACATGGTCACTTCATAATAATGCACACGTTCGGGCAGCGCCGCCGCCGACGTCGTTCGGTTCCCCGACACAAATTGCTTTCCGCGCCATTTTTTTTTTACGCTACTAGATTTCACGCACACATCTGCACGTATACAAATGTCATTTGTATATGTAGGAGTAATAGGTAATTATTTTGCGAGGGTTGTATGGAGTGTCCGAGGTGTGGTAAGAGTCTACGGAACAATTTCGTATGCAAGTATTTTTACTTTAATGGTTTGTAAAAGTATTTATTTGTAAACGCGATTGTGCTCCTTATTTATAGGAATTCACGGATCAATTTCCTATGCAAGTACTTTTTACTTCCAACAGGGCTTTTGTTTGATTACGCGATTGTACTTCTTATTTGTATGAAGTTATGGATCAGTTTTCGATGTAGATAGAAAATACTTGAAAGTATCTCGGGCCCTGGTTTTAGGCCCTGGTTTCTTAAGGTGGACGTACTTGGAAGCCCTGGTACTCGATTTTGCAAGTACGACCCATGTCTAAGGGCTACGGGCGAGGCGAATGGGAGTTGAGTGGGGGATATAAGCAAGAGAAAGCAGTGCGCGCGCACATTTTCTTTCTCTCTTCCTCTCATAGCCTAATACGTTTGAAGTTTCACTTCAGTCGTGTGGTCATAAGCACACTCGGTTTTTTTCTATTCTTGTGACAAAAAGTCGCTCACGTTCTCATATAGTTTCATTTCATTCCCAGATCATTAAAATACTTTCAACATTTTAATAAAAGGATTAAACGTCCAAAATTATTCATTCCCATTCAAACACATACCCCTTTATTTTTATGAACAAGCTTCTAGCCGGAGTACAAAACCAACGCAAGCTCGACTAAATCACAACCGTATCAAACAAAGGAAATGCAACTGTATCACTTGGTAATAAGGTTAGAGAGAACTGCAGAAGTAAGTTTGTCCGGCTGTCCATACAACAGATGTTACAAACACTTTATAGAAGACTAGTTGAAGAAGTTGGTTCAACTTTCTCAGTTCGTGAGATGAAATTTTATTTGGCAAACCTTTTTTGAATATTCGCAAAAGTTTGGTGCTCTCAGTGGCTCTACCAAGCGTCTGATTTGGTCCAAGTTTGCAACTCGACTGAATTTTTGGCAGTCAATGACTTTTATTGGTTTCCGAGGTCTGTTTGTCTGACTTGTTGTGTTTAATGCTGCGGGTTTCAATTGAATTGCTGTTTTATATGGTGTGATGTGATGCAACTAATGTAAGGTTGTTTTTTGGGACAGTAGTCAGTTGTTTTCTCATAACCTCAGTGAGAAAATTAAATTCGTTTTAAGTTTAAGCTCAGCGAATAGTTACCATTATCATTTTATTGACGCAAGATCTACCAAGGATTCTAGAGTCTAGAAGGAATTCGCTTCTCGTAAAAGCACAAGCATCAATTTCAATGGTGAAGAAACTAGCCATCCACTTTCCGAAGAACTCATTGAAGTAGAAACAGATGTGTCAGCTGTTTACATCATCGCAGACGGAAGTCAAACCACTTCAAAGGAACTATGGTGTTCACTTTATTCGGGTCTTTCACTTCATTTGCACCTGTATTCTTACTTCCTTTCCTTTCACGTAGTTTTTGCGTCAATTTTGGAGAATAGCTGGCCTTAGAATATATCAATCGATTAGCTTAAGGATCACGTCATTAATTTATTTGCCTATAACTTCTTGCACGAGATACAAAGATGCATAACATATATTTTCTTATTCCAGAATCTATTCATAAAATTGGTTGATTTGTAAGAATCCAGAATTAAAACGCTTGCTGCGTTGTTGTAGCATCTTCCGAGATTTAGTTTAGTCGCAATTTTCCTGTTTCCTTGATATTGTATTTCCTACCAGCATTGTATTTAAAACATATGGGGTAACCACTGTTTGTCTCTGCATCACCCAAAGGTTGATTGTTAGAAATGCCTATGGCATTAAGTCCACCTCTGTACATTTGTCTGAACTTCCAAACCATAACAAGTCGAGTGAACTGATCCATTTCTCATTCTACTCTAGATTACAAGAATAGTACATTATGATACATGTGTGCTATGTTGATCATTAAACTCGAGGCGGTATTATTCGCGCGAGCCGTAGGCGAGCGCGATAAGGTAGCCGAGAGTTTAATTATCAATGCACACGCGTATCATACGACGTTTTTCAACACACTTGCGAGGAAAAAAACAGACTTGTATTGTTAAATATTAAATAGTATGGATAATGGCGGGCTGGGTTTGTCATTCCGCGCGCCGCGCTGGCGTGCGCGCGCAGGTTTACCCATAGAGTAAGTAATGGTCAAATTGTAGTTTAGTTAGTATGGAATTAGAAAGTACTATTTGCATAGAGAAATATACATTAATTCAGTGAGAATCCGCAATAATAGAACGCCAGTGGTCTTTTCCGTTTGGTTACGGGAGGGACGACGGAAAATTATAAGGTGCATCCAGACAGAGCGAGCCATGCGCTGCAAGTGCTTTTTTTTGTATGTTAGATGCCTCAGCCTGAGGCAACCGTACATATAAAAAAATCATTTGCTGCACATGCCTCGCTATGTGTGGATGCACCCTAAAGTGAATGCGCAGTGGTAGACCGCGAAATTTTTTTTTTTAAGTTTTGTACAATTCGCAGGTCAGTATCAGGTTGTATCTTGATCAAAATGTATATTTATATAATAGATATGTATTTAAAGAATTATAGTCATTAGAATCATTAATATATATATTTAAGTTAGATTTGTTCCCTAAGAACTTTTCCATAAGAGATTTGTTCTTATGGAACAAATCTAACTTAGAAAGATGTATTTAATGATTCTAATGATTATGATTCTGTAAATACGTATCTGTTAATATAGTCGCGAATCATATTTTGATCAAGATACAACCTGACACTGACCTGAAAATTGCAAAAAACGTTAGAAAAATTTAATTTCGTGGGCTACAACTGCGCATTCATCTTAAGGTAAATAAATTTTAGTTCATCTTGGGACCAAGGACAATTCAGACTATTTAAAAAAAAAAGTAAAATTTGGCTCGCGGATTCTTTTTGGCATGAAGTCTCTTTGAAGAGATTAAAAAAAAAACGCACTTCTCCGACCTCCGACTAGTAAATTAAATAGTTATCTGTGGAAATAAAGCACAAGTACCGTAACGTAAAGAAAAAGCACGCGTTTGTAATACACTGCATTATGGATCTAAAAGCTGTGCATTAAGAGCCATTTTACGAGCAAGTGTGTTGAAAATGATTTTAAAGATGGATTTTGTAACAAAATCGCCTGCAGCATTAGCAGGCAGCATCCATCTTCCAAAAAAAACGTTATTTAAATGTCTATAGCTATTCGATTCCTTATTGATTTATGGAGCCCTCAAGCCCTGTGATCTTTACTTTTGTTTCATTTCTTTCCTTAATTTTTTCATCCACCCCCATTTGAACTGCTACCACAAAACAAGTAACCATGCCAATTTGAACTCTGCTTCTTTCAGATAAGAGTGTGCAAGTTTTTTTACAGTTGCAAAGTGATCTTGGTATAAGCGAAACAGTAACATAAAAACACTTTAGAGTATTAGCAGGTAGTTCCAAGAAATTCTCGGTCGTTTCTCGGAAGTTTTTTAAGAGAGGATTTCCTTGTACCTGTTTTTATATTATAGTTTTTAAAATATTATTATTTTTATACCTACAGGTGTTACTTCTGAAGTTAGGTAAGTTTAAATGTTGGTATTGATGGTGTTTATTATGGCTACTTTAATGGCATCCATACCTTCAGATTTGCATTGAAGTAATTTATCCACGAACACAAGAGTTCCTTTTTTCAATAATGATGATAAGTAATCGAAATACAGCAAATTCTTAACTTCACTAAAACTGTTCAACTTACGTTGATCAAAGCAAAATTTAATATTATTGCAGAATTTCTGCACCTGAATTTTATGACACACTCCTTATCAGAATCGCTTTTATCTTGCCATTTTATGCTTAAAATGGCAAGCGTAAATTCAAATTGATTGAACCAGAAGTTCATGAGCCCTTAGTTCTCCAAGTTTAAACAAATACAGTATGGCAGGGACATTAAGATCAACGCGCAAACTCTAACCATGAATTCAGCAAATGATTTTAGATCACTTAGCGTAGAAATAGTTCGTCGGAAAAATATCTGTTATTTCATAGAAAAGTGGAATACTTACTCGGTCAAAACGTATGGAACAGCAATTTTCTTTGGCTGGCCTATTTCTTAGCCAAAGAATTAGCATTGCTATACAAACTGGCAATGCTGCCAGCCTTTTGGGCACTGTTCCTGTTGACAGCGATGCGGACGAATTCTTTGATACCCTATGACTATTTTGTTTATTTTTTTTATAGTATTGTACATATTATTATAGTTTGTATGTTAGCTTATATTATGTAAATATCTATACAATCACAGATGAATAAAAATACAATTTTTTTTTAAATAACTGACGAAAAATTTGATCGCAGGGAGATTAAGAATCATATTGTACTGAATCCATGATAACAGGTTGTCCGTCATGTCCTGCGGGGTAATTGCGTAACACACCACACTATCAGTAGCAATGGGTTTCATTGGCAGTTCAACAACATTCATTGCGTTTTATACGTTGTTGAGCTGACATATTTTTCGAACATATAAAGCAATGTATTAGCAATATCCTTCAAAATGATCCAGATTGAGATTGTTAGTGTGTTACGCAATTCACGCCAGGACCACTAAAATTTTCTTCCCATTTCTATTTCTTTTTACGATCGTAACTTGCAGAAAACTTGACTTCTACAAAACCTTGGTGAAATGAACTTGATAACAATCTCGTCTGTCATCCAAAAGTATGTATTACCTAGGTTGTAAAAATCTTAATTCCTTTTTTAGGTTCTGTGGTTAGGAAGAAAACCCTTCGTCATTGTTGTCACTTGTAAAAGAACTAAAGTTTCTTCAATCACTGTGTCTTTTGTCTTTAACAGAATAATCATCATTCCTATATTGACACAATCATCGTTCTCAGAACACACATATAAATGACAACAACATAACATAACAAAAATTTAATATTTTTCTTATTATCCAAGATCCTTAGGTCCAACAGTTGACTGCAGAGTTCTTCTTATTAGGGTGGCGATGGCAATTTAAATTGAGGTGGCCCAGAATTTGGCTACGAGTTTAAACAAGTCTGAAAATCTTTCGGACGCCTACGGCAAAACTCACTGCGACGTTCTTTGCATCCAAGAGATGATTACCCACTGCCAGATATCCCTGCTAGACTTACGCTTATCACCGAAATTAGTCACCCGAAGCCCGATTACGCAATGTTTGCTGCTCCCGGAGTAAGCATACTATCCGTCATTAACAGAGTTAATTAACTAAGGTAACATACGGAACCTCCCTTCATAAGAGCATCGCCACTTGGACAAGTAACGAAAAAAAAACAAGAGTATTGTAGGTTTTCATTTAAACTTCTTTGCGCGTTTCATAATCAAAGTCCTGAATCATTTGTTAGTAGGTGTTGCCTACTGGAGTAACGTTATTTGTCCGACATTGTCCACAGTTCGGTTGTTTTACGGCCACGACGCGTATTAAACACGTGATGGCTGCACGTGGTATAAAGGGCAGAATGTTTTACGCGAGCATTTTGGAACGTTCGCGATCGGTTAAATGTTTTATGCTAAGAAACTTTTTTTGTTCGAATTTGTCGAAATATTTATGAAAAAACGAAAAATTATTTCGTAGAATCAGATTAATTATTTTTTTATTTCTAATTATACCTACAAATAATCAGCAAAACTATTGGTAACTCGTTTTTTTTTTTATAGATTGCTGATTTATAGAATTGCTGTTTTTCCCTGACTAGCATGACTGACTTCGCACAATGTAAGTTTACTGACATAAAAACACTCAAATCAAAATGAAAATGATTGTCAAACTAATTTTACCCCGTTCAATTAATCCAGAGTACCATGGTTAACAAAAGGAGCTTACTTTAGAGCGGCACCCTAATTGCGTAACACACTATCAATCGGAATCTGAATAATTTCGAAGCAAATTGCTAATCAATTGCTTCATAAGTTTGAAAAATTTGTCTGCTCAACACGTAAATAACGCAATGAATGTTGTTGAACTGTCAAAATGAAACCGATTCCGATTGATAATGTGTTACGCAATTGCCCCGCAGGTTTCAGCAGCCGATCTCGACGAATAATTTCTGTCCATTCGCCGCAAACACCGCCGTCCTTACAAAACACGTGGCCGCTGCCTCCCTCCCGAATAACAGGACAAAGCTAAACAATAGCCCTTTAATACTTGCCTCACACCATACGCATTACCTACTCGTGAGTGTGACAGCACCCAGCACCATGCTGCGTTGATTGTACCGGTCGGCAACTTATGCAAATGGCCTGGCCACTCTTTGATCCGCACTCCTTGGTCGAATACAATAGTATAATACTATAATAATCCCTATACGAGAAATACAATGGCTGTAGTTCTATAAAGGAATTAATGGTGTGGACTTGTGGAGTAGGTCAGTTCGGACATAAATTAGAATTTTTATTTCCTTGGGGTGGAGGGTACCCTTGGTGTTGATACTGCGATTGGCATTAGTATTGTATTCTTAGTGAAAGCTTCGAAATCCCTAGTCCTATTTTCAAACAAGTTTGTTGAAGTAATGTTCGTGTCATAGAGATTGCTAAAGTAGAAGACCCAGGCGCTATGATGTAACCAAAGACAAGATGTATTAGACAGCTGTGAGAATGTATGTAGACCAAAATGCATTACCTGCATATTGTGTGTTACATTTCTAAGCAGTATTGCCGACTGTGGTATTCGTCATACCTGCTGTAAAATTTCAGTTAGTAATTCTGATTGTTGCATTGTAAATACTTCTAGAAGCTCTCACTCAAAGACAGTGGTCAAAAAGGAATTCTAAACTGGTTACACTTTCTTTATTTTTCAATCCTGCCTCAAAACCACCCTAACCGTCTGCCTACACACATACCTGGTCAATTATGCCGAGACGGGGGATTACAATACAAGATTCAAAACCAGACCCACAATAGAACCATAATAAAATCCAAGACGGATTGTCCAAAAAAGTACAAAACGTACAAATCAAAACAATACATTTAACTTATGCAAGTAACGCGTTGTAGTATTTGTATGCCCACCCTTTCTTAGAGGACTGGTAAGGCCAGAAAATAGAAAAAAGCGAAGGGCGAACGCACACACACAAACATCTCACACGTGAGAGAGCAAAAAATAAACGTTGCTGGGTTGTTTGAGAGCGCGTAGGAAAATCCCAACCCTAACTTTTTATGAATAGAGTTGAAGTTTCAGTGAGGTAGTAAATATTGTTTATGATAAAACATCAGCTGTTTAGAGTAGCTGCAAAGGGAATATGGTGCAGATAAATTAGTGTGCGCATTTGGTAACTGTCACGTCTATTACGGGGATAATATTGCTGGAAACGGGCGATGAAGGACTGCTTATGTGTTTAGCTAAATTGTATTATATTCATACTGTTTTTACATTAAGGGGAGTAGTATTCCCTGCTGTAATTACGAGAGAAGCGTTAGTGGCAGTTACGCACTGCGTCGATAGAAGATCGCAAATTGTCTGCACACTTTATTATTTCGGTTCTCGCCATTGATATATATTAAATAAATAATATATCAATGGTTCTCGCATATTTATTTCATGAAAAGAAATTCTCGTAGGTATGCTTTTATGTATAGATGTGTATCTATAGTAGTGTGTCTATCTATATGTGTATATGTTTGTATCAGTTTTGAAAGCTACTAGATGGATTTAGATAGTATTTTAAGGCATGGCTAGTAAGTTTTGAGACGGATTTACGCCGATGAAATGTGATTTTGCCTTACAATATTATTTAGGTTTCTCAAAAACAGATGTTGCTATTTCTTGCCGTTTTCTTTGATTATTATTTCTAATAGTACCTTCTTGTAACTGCATAACATTGAGTTTCGATTATCTGTCCCCATTCTAAAGGGTGATACCCATATTATACAAGTCTCTAAGGTCCATATTCCTGATCGTCCTTATTCCCCGTTTATAAAGTCCATTATCTATTACCAAGTTTTTACAGCGCCTTGCTAAAGAAAAAAATCTACCTGTCTCTTCTGCTTTATGTTGGAAGTTTGTTCATAAACGTCTTAAGCTTTTTTTGCAATACATCTTAAAGTTTCTTTAACATGGTTTGCTGCGTTATTCATGATATACGAAGTATTTTCGATTCTACGAACATCGGGTTCTGTCAGCTGACCACTGTAACCGTCTTTTTGGATAGACTAGCTGCGCCCCGCGGTTTCACCCGCGTATATGTCGATCCCGTGGGAATATCGGGATAAAAAGTATTCTATGTGTTATTCTGATGTATAACCTATATTACCTACTGTAAAGTTTCATCAAAATCCGTTCATTAGTTTTTGTGTGAAAGAGTAACGATCCTCACAAACGTTCGCATTTATAATATTAGTAGGATAGTAGGATTTTGCCTATGTCAAAGAACTCTGCCATAAATTTTTGTACTGTATTTCAACATTACTTAGATTTCTGTGGAAACGACCAATTGGAACTGTGCAACTAGTTTCTGACGTTTCATAAGTGCCCATGTAGGTTTATGTGATATAAAATATATTTGATTTTGTACTTGTTTTGACCAATTTAAGTCTAAAGTAGTATTTAAGTTTAAGTCTTTGCTTCAAATACACCATCACCAGAAACTCGTGTACAAAAACAACAATTCGCTGTTTTTTTTTCCATCGTGCAAATAGGTATACCGGTATAGCTCATCGTCTTGCGGAAGTCAGATGACAATCGCCTTGCGCATGTGGTTATACTGGAAGCCATGCCACTTGGGAATTGTCTAGAATAACGATGATACTATATTGATGGCGGTGCTATATTGGAACTGTAAGATTATGAAACTGTGCTGATAAGGGAATTAGTAGCTTGAATCAAACTCAACTGTCACTAAAATCAATAAAATATAAAATTCTATCGATTTGTATTCTAAAAAATCTCAAACATTTATGCAAAGTTGGGTCAGCTAATTGCTATAACTAGACACAATTACTTTTTCTAGTGTTACTGAACTTAATAAGCTTACCCAGCAGACAAACGAAAAACAAAAAACGAACGCGGTTAAACGATTTTTAGAAGCCTCAGCAGCCTTCTTGGTGTCCGTCTTAAGCCCCTTATCCAGAAGAGAATATTTTCTTAGGGAATGTCTCTTTTCGAGCGTAGTCTCATGTAATTTTTTTTTGTTAGCCTATTTTGTGTCCCACAGCTGAGCAAAGGCCTCCCCTTTTTGCTTCCAAACCTCCCTGTCCTGTAAAACAATGCTACAAAATAATTCTACGTCACGTAAGAGCTGATTATGAAGAATTATGGGTGTTTGCTAGATTAATCGCCAAAGCACGGCTTTTTAATTCCTACCCCAATTGAACAGAAACAAATGATGTGTAAAATGAAACAGTTAATGTGAGTTCAACCCCTTCTAACTTGACTATAACAAATGAACCAGCAGCTGACATTATTTTTTACATTCCAATTGTCACAAACAGAAATAAACGCCCTGGTATTCTTCTGTAGAGGATTTTTGACAAAATATTTAAGTTTGAAGAGAAAACGTCGCGTCATTCCGCAGTTGGCTTATTGTATATACATTTTGACTGATTGTTGTTTCTCTCAGTCCCTGGGTCCCTATTGGGTGATTAATCTAAAGCAATTATTTCGTAGATCCTCGTTATTGGCTTCAATAGAAACTTTATGGTATTGACACTTTTTGTGATGAGAAAAAATTACGTGTCAATTATGTTCAAGTTAAATTGTATTACTTTTTGTGAGAATGTGTTCATCATTGAGAAGGCACTAATCATTGGGACTTGGCATATTCTGGTAACAACAGGGTTTTGAATAAGAACAAGTTTCTCAAGAAAGTTAGATTCTGGGATACAAAGTTAAGTTATTATTAAATTATGAATGGCTACAAACTTGATAGAGTAATGAGTGATCTCCAATCGTATTCCCTCTTAGTTAATAAAAACTTTTTTACAAAAAGAAACAACCGACTTCAAAAAAAAACACTGTCGTTAGTTTCGCATTTTAGTTTTTTGACACCGACTTCCGAAATTAAAGTTATTTATCACTTTGTAGTGTTTTTTTTTGAAGTCGGTTATTTTATAATTTTGTAAAAAAGTTTTTATTACATACCCCACACAAATTCAATTAACACTACTGAATTGAAGAATGGAAGACACCGACTAGAAGAATCATCAAAATTCGCATAGAAATGCCAAGGATGCAGTACATTAATGCATATAACTTCGTACATAAGAATAATTACCTAATTTATTATATACTAAAACCTTACTGAAAGTATGTAGATCACAATAATGAAAAAAATATCAAAATTGGTTAATTAGTTTTAGAGAAAATCGCGGACATACAAACATACATACATACGGGTCGAATACAGAACCTCCTTTTTTGAAGTCGGTTAAAAAACATTTCATTTTACTATATTTTTTTTATTTTATTTCATCATATTTAACAGTAGGCACCTAAAACTTCAACAAGTATCTTAGCAATAAATGAACCCTTGATTTTTAAGACTCTATCTATCTGTAACTAAATACAAGTTTACTAAGCTCCTAGAACACATCCGAATACTATTCAATTCTTCAAAAGTTATCTGATAAAGCTTCTCACGCACACACATACACCGATCACTGCCCTAACTTACAAAACAGATGGATTAAGAAGTTCCACTTCACACAAAATTATTTTGATAAATAAACGTACTTATTCACGAAATGAAAATCTGGGAGTACTTAATATACTTTTAAACTAGTTTTGTCTAAAGTTCGTGTTTTTTATGGCAGATATTTTTTTGCAAGTAAGTTCACATGAGTGGGATGGGTGTATTAAAAGCCTCCACTAGTAACATCGCCAATGTCATTGATTGTCTAATCACGTCATCATCTGCCTTTTCCCAACTGTTGGGGGCAGCTACTAGTACCAGTCTAACTGGATGCAGCTGAATACCAGTATTTTACATGAAGCGACTACCTATCTGACCTCTACAACCCAATTACTGGATAAAACGATATACCCCTTGGTAAGATTGATAGTTAGACTTTCGGGCTTCTAACTAGCCTGTAATAACGGTCAAAGGTCTACAAATGACAGCCAGGACCATGCGGCTTAACGTGCTTTCCGAGGCAATTTTGAGGCATGGTCAAATCTAATATCACTCGTAAATACCATGACCTCTTAGTATGTTCGGCAATTCTTCTCAGGGATCAGTCAGCTAGAAAATGCCATCTAGTTCTATAATACTGACCAAAAGTAAGTAATTCTTGAAAGACCTACTTACAGAAATAAACATCATTTCATTAGAAGGATATGGGCCTTCTGTAACTTTCTCTCTGGTATTATTTAAATTACTATTCTTCGAAAATTATCTGGCAAAGCGTCACACACAGACACCCTCCCTACCCTATAATTGTGTGGGTGTAGTGTATGTGTGTGTGTGACGTCAGTGTCAGGTAACATCAGCTGTTGTGCCGGCGCAGCCCATATGACTTCAAGGACATCTTGTGGTATTTTTTTTTTGAATTCCCTAGAAATATGCCGATATACAGATAAGTAAGTAATTGGATGGTAATTGTAGACTATGCTATAGTGAGGCATGTGATATTTTCATAGCGTTGTTAGATAGGGTTTTGATTTTTAACTGATTCCTATATTTGACGAAGAACAAAGCTTTCGTATTTTAACTGTTGGAAACGAAACACGAAACCTTTTTAATATTAATTTAGCATAGTGAACTATCATTAGAAGTGTTTCTAGGTAAAATTGCTTCAAGAAACTTCTAAAAAATCCAATTAAGCCAAAGTTAACTAGTCGCAATCTCATCTCAGCGACAATCTATGTCAACAAATTGTCAAAAGTGTAGGGAAATTAGTTATTTTTTTTGACAGATTTAAAGATTGAAACTGCGATCAAATTTTGAACGTTCTTAAAATTGCGAGAATTGCCCCTCTATTTTCTATTAACCAAACATCACGATAATCCCAAAACTTCATAAATGCGTGTTTATAAATTGCACAGTACCTATTGACATAATTATAATGATTATGAGTATAACTGTAACCGTTTATCACAATGCTCAAGTTGAGCAAAGGACGCTTACACACTTACTTATGATGATTGATAAAGAGTAATTGACTCAATAGTAAAAACAACTAAACTTACATTTTAAATGTTAAGTTATTAATTTGAACAGTCAATTATTTTCTTTGAAAATAATAATTCAATGAGCACAATCAATAATTATGTCACGCGAACTTATAATAAACAGACCTGTAAATGAAATGTCAATTACAAGACATTTGAGACATCAAAGGCATCCAATTTAAACTTACAGTGTATTGAATTTATGTTGTCTTAGTAGGCTAGCAAAATAGAATAGCTTTAGTTATTTCTGTTTAAAACTAAAATATATAAAGTTCTTTGACAAAATATCGACGTTTTCATAAGTCCTTATCAGTGTTCTTTACGATAACTTCATTTATATTTCTCCCACACTGAGTTTTGTGAAGCAAACAACAAGACTATTATTAGAATAACCGACGATCTTCTCCACAATCGTCGGTTTCAGGTCCACCTTCTCTCGGAAAGAAGTCGTTGGAGAGCGCAGAAAAACGGCCTACCTCAAGGTAGTGTCCTGGCACCGCTTCTTTTTAATATTTACACCAACGACCAACCGTCCAGCCCCAACACGTCCCGCTTCCTCTATGCAGATGACCTTGCCCTCACGTCCCAAGCCACCACCTTTGAGGAGGTTGAGGCCCACTTGTCAGACGCTCTTGGTGATTTAGCCACATACTACTTCACTAACTCACTTAAGCCCAATCCAAGCAAAACCCAGTCTTGCGTATTTCATCTCCGCAATAGAGAGGCGGGCCGCAAACTTAACATCGTTTGGGGTGGGGTGTCTATCGAGCACAGCAACTCCCCTAAATACCTTGGTGTTACTCTGGACAGGTCTTTAACATTCAGCAAAAACTGCAAGAACATCAAGCAGAAGGTGCACACTCGCAACAGTCTTCTTCGCCGACTGGTCTCATCGAAGTGGGGTGCTTCGCCTGACGTTATGCGGACTACTGGACTGGCGCTGTCCTTTTCTGCGGGAGAATTCGCGTGCCCCGTGTGGAGTCGTTCTGCCCATGCAAAGCTAGTGGATACAGCTTTGAATGAAACGTCATCATCACTGGTTGCCTAAAACCGACCCCGGTACAAATGCTGTATCCGCTAGCAGGAATAGCGCCACCAGTGGTTCGCAGAGCGGTGGCAAGCTCCAGCGAAAGGGCCAAAATGGTCTCCGACACACGACACCCTTTGCACGACAATACCCTTGTGCCACAAAGGCTGAAAAGCCGAAATAGTTTCTTAAAGTGTGTCGTCCCACTCACTGGCGAACTACCACAAGAAAGACTGAGGCTGTGGCGAGACAGTGCTTCCTTACCCAAACCGTTCGTTCCACCCGCTGAGGACCTCCCACCTGGACATGAGTTACCTTGGGTAAACTGGAAGTCTTTAAACAGACTCCGGACCCAGGTTGGCCGAAGCAAGGAAAACCTGTTCAGGTGGAAATTTATAGACGACTCTGCCTTGGAGTGTAAATGTGGTGCTGTTCCACAAACGATGGGACACTTAATATCGTGCCCTGCGTGTCCTGTCAGCTGCACGTTACAGGAACTGATGGACGCTAGTGATGGCGCCAAACAAGTGGCCGAATTCTGGGCCGAGTACATTTAGATTGCCATCGACACGCTAAGAAGAAGAAGAATAACCGCAAACAAATGCCTTTTAAATGCTCAAACTTCAAAAGCTTCAAGATCTTATGAAAAATCATCTAAAATTACATCTCTCATCCTGTACACTTCGACACCTAAACAAAACGCACACACGCACACACTCAAGACACGTGTTGCTTCAAGGATTTACTCAGCTGACTACCCACACATGCACATCAACACAACACAAATAAACAAACACCCTGTGTTTACACAACTCAACTGAGCTTGTAGTGTGTGTAGTCCGTATAGTAATGAGAGGGTTTCGAAAAAAGTACAAGAGATATGGGGTGGAGTGACAGAGACAGGCCAAACATGTGTTATGGAAGGTTCGAATGTGCCAGAATGGGATGGAGCAATTTTATTTGTGCGACGTCAAAACGTTCCTTTTTTGTAAAGCTCGCCGGGAGGCAAGGTGCACGAATGCATTCGATTTTTAAATTGTGACCTGAGTGATGTGTGACGTTCAGTCATTTCGAACTATGTTCAATAGGAGTACTAGGAATGCAGAACTATGTAACAGTGGCCAGTGGCCTTATCTTCTACCAGTGAGGAAATGAATAAAAGATCATTGCCGAGCGATTAAGTTCATAATTATAGTTTAAATACAGTTCATAAAATATGATTTCCTGGTTGTAATATGATTTTAAAGATGAAGGCAATATCTTCCCCACAACATTGTTAACAACATTTGCATTGTGGGTAACTCAACTCTTGGTGAGTTACGTTATACGACTTTCAGTTTTCTGCCAAAATCATTAAAATATAAACCCAAACTTCTAATTTCTTATTATAATCCTCACCGTTTCCCAACTATATTGAGGTCACCTTCCACTGCTGGCTATAGGCCTTTCATAAGTTCAGCTACATGGCGTCATGATGACATAATCAGCTGTTAGCGGTCTTCGTGTAAAACGTTTGGCGTATTTGCTTTTCATGAAGCAGAAATTTGGTACAACTTTTAATTATTTGGTAGCTACCTCAATATAAATACCGTACCTAAATGTAAATACGTGTAGGTGGGCTTTAGTTAGATGGAGTTAGTTCAACTAACTTATAGTTTACCGTATTTAACTGGCTGGCCGCCGCAGAATACTAAGCTTTTGCTATCAAAGCTTCCCGAGGCTTAGTGGTAAAAGCTTGATAAGACTAATGTTTGTAATAATAACATACATAACTGGAATAAATTGGTTTTTAGTGTGGTACAGTTGAGCGCTCACCGGTGGTAAAACTTTGACCTTGAGCTGGCCTAGTGTGGGACGGAGTTTCAATAGATTACGAGACCAGCTTGTGCTCGGACTGGTTGTGGTTACCATTGACGTGCAGCATACTCTACACTACACTATATAATACTATCCGAAAATCTGCCTTATTAAAGCATTTCGACCACTGGGATTCTGCTCTCTCATTTTCTGCATGGTTGGTTAACTAAATTATAAATGACACCCAATTTTGAATTACTATAACATGGGATTTTTATCAGTCGAAAGACGTCCACTACTGAACATAGGCCTCCTCCAAGCATCGCCACTTCGACCGGTTCTGTGCTTCTCGCATCCAATGGATTCTTGCGGCCTGCAGCTCATCGGTCATCACGTGAGATTGTAAAACAGATTGAATAGAAACAGAATCATAGAAAATGATTTCAAACTTTGTTCCAATATTTAATTTTAGCTAAACTGATGACCTGTATATTAGGGCAGCTAAATATGGTAAGTACCCTAACGGCCTAACCCCCTTACTAATAAACGTATAGCGTCTGTATAGTTACACAACGCTTTGTATTCTTTTTTCGAAATTCAAATTACTGACGACTGAAAGAAAAAAATCAGTGTGTAGGTAACTATTCATCTGTTATAATACGTTTATTAGTAAGGGGGTAAATGTGGAGGAGAACCGACAATTACTGCTTGGATAGCAATAAACCCACTGTTTTTTATTGGGTTCGAATCCAGGCAGGCGCTTTATTTTGTGTAAATTATTTCATCACCACTGTTCTCAAAAACAGTGAAGGATACGTCATGAGGAAACCAACATGTCCTAGAACCAAAAATTCGAAGACATGTGACATCTACCAACCAGCATTGGGCTCGCGTGGTGGATTACGGATTACTCCCTCTCGTAGAGAGGAGGCCTGTGTCCCAGCCGTGGGAACATTATAAGCTGATTATGCTAGCAACGAAACTATGCATTTTCAGATATTTTTATTACTGGCCACCCACAAGAAAACCTTTCTTAATGCTTCATGAACAATTGAACATCTGTAATAGAGGTAAAAGCAAATGCTTGTATTATCCATAATCATAACTTAAAGTAAAAAGTTAACCCTTTAAGCATTTAAGTTTTACACATTTTTTACTGGTATGGAACTTGCGACAGTGTTTTTCAAAGTAATAAAATTAATTGTGTATTAATTCAAGCTATTTAGTTACATGCCATATTTTATGTGAACACCTTTCACCTTTCGTTGTGCCCGGGCATTTGTAGAAACTATCACCTGCTACCTAACTTGTTAAAGTCAATTGAATTGATAACTGTTGTATTTATAACAATAAACTAGCAAATATCCTACTATTACTTACACTTTAAACTAATCTGTAAAATTGAAAGTAAAATTAGTTAACTTTCAAAAATAAAACGTATGTAAAGTAGCGCCATCTATCGCAAAGATAAGGAAACTATTTTTCTGTGTTGCGCAAAAGAAAACATAATTTAAAGTGGTCATAAATAAAGGGATTTAAATTTAAAAGAGCATCTTAAAAAGTTTATTAAGTAAGCTTATGTAAGTGAGTTCGTTACTCAACTTAATATAAGTTAGGCAAGACTTATTTCTTTTTTAATAGTAGCACGATCTAAGTTAAAAGCAAGGTGAAAAGATTACCTAGTCAGCAAGTTAGATTTTGCTCCACAGGGATTATCCCCCAAACGCATTAAACTTTACTCCTTATTAGTATTATGAATGTTAAAGATTGTAAAGATGTTATTTATAACTAAATCACTCATTAAAAATAAAATAGTTCCCCGTGGATGCGAGTAGAATACATAAAATAGCCATATAAATGTTGAAAAAAGGTATTTCCACTTTAACAACTTCGTATAATTATTTAGTCGCCTAAAACAGCTTGATTTTATGACCAAGCTTGATTAGTCCATGCATTGCCTATGCCAAAAATGTCATTGTTCAATTATTCTCACTATGACGTAACTTTCACACTACTGGTCGAGTCCAAATGCAGCAAACACCTGGTCCTTTATACCTGCCTGGTACTTTATATCTGGTTTCCAGAAACAGTCCTAAACTGTTCATTCGTTAGTCGTAAAAGAGTAAGTTATTACGACTTGATGATGGCAATACTGTTAGCCTTTATAATAAGGGTCATAACGTGGCAGTTATTCTGCCTAAATGCCTAATATAAAATAACAGTGTGATAATAAAAATTGGAATTGCAGCTATTTGAAAGACGCTAAATCTTTTTCTAGTACCTTTTTTAAATTTATTTATAAAGGTAGGTACACCAACAGCTGCTGTGTGTAGTATAATCTTAAATACTGTAGGTAACATTAACAGGGGGCCTAAAAAGGCCACTTTGGCAGAATCATAAAAGGATAACATTATAAAAGTCGTAAAATGGTCACAAACTGACAATTCATAATAATTATTTGACATTAAAGCAATTCATAATTTGTGAACCGTTTTACGAATCTCCATACAAAACTGTAAAACAGATGAATTGCGTGATATGAAATTGTACGCAAATAATATTATGAATTGTCAGTTCGTGACCATTTTACGACTTTTATAATGTTATTCTTTTATGATTCTCCCAAAGTGGCCTTTTTAGGCCCCCAGTAGCCTCGGACTTACCTACACAGTCGCCAATTTCAGGATAACCAGCAATCTCAGATGATGACTGATGACACATAATAATAACAAAACGAAAGGCTCTGAAATATACAAATTATGGCAATACTAGTAGGTACTTAAACGATAAAAGCACCAAATGGCATAGTTAAAGATGGCGTTAAGTAGAGCACATGTTTCAATCAGAAAATAATCAGTTAGGAAGTGGACAAGATTGGTAGGGGTGCTAACTTTCCAGGTTGTATCGGACATACCTAGAGGCTAGATTATTTTATTGCCACTGTCTTAGGTTACTTCACAAACAAATTACATTTTAAGGACTTTCATCATTATAAACACAGGATAAGTCTAAAATTTTCCAGTACAATGCCTACATATCAATATGCTAGCAACTACCTATCTGTCGAATACTGACAAGAATTTAACTTAAATAATAAACAAAAAAAAATACATATCTCCAGTCTGCCACTTACCAAAAAGACCACAACATCAATTAGACACTCAAATTCCATCAATCCTTCCTTTCCCTCGGGCATACCTCCGCATTTCCTCGCATACCAACATTACGTATTTAAACCGATTGATCACACTACAGCTGTTGCCATCAGCTGATCACGCACACACGCACGCGTGCACGCACACTGGGCGCGTGTGCGTGTGCGTGGGTCCGAGGCCGCAGGGGCAAAAAAAGTGGGAACCAGTTTGACGGGCCCGCTTTTGTGCATCCGCTGGTGAGGGCATAGAGTAGGATGCAGATGGGATGTTTTTGTGTTCGAATGGGTCGATGCGTTTTGGTAATAACGGTGAGATCAGCAGTGGCAGAAGTAGCATCATTTTCAAAACAATATCTAATGAAGAGAAATATAAAACATGTTTCACGGAAGTGAAAGATTATTTATTTGTGATCTGAATTAACTAAATAATCTCTATAAGAATTAACTAAATAGCCAAGAGCCTCGACCAACACCTAAGGAGGCTCTCGTTGGGCAGCTGGATCAAGGGCTTAATTCAGAAAGCGGTACTTCTGGACACGGCTCGCATTGTTAGGAGGTTCCTCTCTCTGGAGCCCTGACCGCCGCGCGCCGGTAGCTTGGACCCTGTCCCCAATACCGGTGGGCTACTATTATTATGTTTTTATATTTTTTATATCCTAATATTTAAAAATATAATTTATATGTAAATAATGAAATAAAGGAACTAAATACTATCTATCTTCCTTCTCCGAGGTTTTTTAGACTCCTACCGAATTGCCTGCATTGAAGTACCTCTAAGGTGACGAATCTAGGTTCTCTGTTTGAGCAGGGCATCATAGGACACAGGAAACAAAGATATTTCGGTACCTACCTAGTGGTTTTACACTTTCGTTGTGTTAACTTTTCTAAAGGTTTCAACGATATAATTGGTTGAAGTTTAAAATCGTACCAGCTCCTAAAAATGGTACATCTCGATACAATACTGCATTTAAAGAAAGAAAAAAAGAAAGAAGTACGTTTATTTGGACATAGATCGTGAAACACAAAATACAAATAACAAAATAAAACGTGAATATAATGTTTTTTAACAACAACAGTTTGTGCTATTTCTCAACGAAAGCCTGTAATAGTTACTAGCCAAAACGCTACAAAACGCTATCCCGACCTTAGTTGTTACTAACGAATACCAACTTAATCTTTGTCGGTGTACCATTTTTTTCGTTTCCATGCCCTCTGTGAATGTTTTACAACGTATGTCCGAGGTATAATGATTTCGGGTACCTGCCCCGCACCCGAACGATGAAGCGTGAAGTTCACCCAAGTGCGACTACGCGAAATAACTGACCTAACTGTGGTAGGCACGTTTGAAAACCATGCAGGTTCTACTCGTATACAAAATGGAAGAAATAAAAACATTAAAAAAATAACTATGTTTTATGTCCTAGTATATGATACTAGCTGCTGCCCGCGACTTGGTCCGCGTGAAATCCTATCCTAACTAATATTATAAATGCGAAAGTATGAAAACCCCAAACCACTGACTAATATTATAAATGCGAAAGTATGTTTGTTAAACATACTTTCGCATTTATAATATTAGTCAGTGGTTTGGGGTTTTCACGCCCAAACCACTGAACCGATCGTCCTGAGATTTTGCATATATACGTTGTCAGGTGTACAGAAACGGACATAGCGTAAGATCATCCCAAAAAAAGTGCTGTTCCTGAGGAAAACAACAATACACGTGACGCCATCTGTTATCGTAATAGCGTTATTGTTATTTTCCTTGGGAACAGCACTTTTTTCAGGATGAAAGGTACTCTATGTCCGTTTCTGTACACCTGACAACGTATATGCAAAATTTTAGGATGATCGGTTCAGTTGTTTAGGCGGGAAAAGGTAACAAACAAACTTACTTGCGCATTTATAATATTAGTTAGGATACTAGTGGTTACCAGCAACTGCAAACCCTGTAAGACCCGTTAAAGGTTTCAAAAATCAAAAGTCAGTTAGTGAAACTAGGCTGAGAATCGGTACTTTTTAAACGTCAAAATTACATGAGTCCTCCCAAAACGAGCACCCTTCACACTTTCTCTTGCTTTAGCGGGGAAGCAGAATAAAATACCTATGTAAAAACTTAATTCAGTTCAGAAAAAAAAACACGGTACAACAAAAACTAGTTACAGATTACAAGGATCCTCAGGTGCTAGGTTTTTACAAATGCCTTGGACCCCACACTAGGATCGCTTGTGTCGTGGGGAAACAAAGTTCCCAGATTTCACATTAAAAAAATGCCTACATTCATCTTCATCATCTTAGTACTTACTTACATCTCTACATCCTCTCTAACGTACCTACCTACAAACGGGGTGAATAGTCATGCGCGGGTGAATCGGGACGAAACTTTAAAATGGATTTTAACGTTGAAATAATATAGTTTGTTGTCAATAAGGGCATGTAATCGTTAATTAAATACAGTAAACACATTAGGGTCCCTATTCACCCCGCTTGACGGTATATATTATATCTTCCAATTTTCATTATTTCTTAAATCTTCAATAGGTGTGTGTATGGGCTGTGTGTTGTGTCTATGAAAATAATACTCGAGCAAGTTTTGTAGTACAATCTTACCTGCCAAGCCTATCTCGGCGCAACAGAAAAAAGACGACGAGAATCAACTGTTTACTATCTTGAGCACGTCGTAAAATTCTTGAGAAAAGATATTCTGTTACGCTAAGAAATAGTGCCTATGAGAAGGGAATCTATCACTTGACTTGCTACTTGGATTTATTAACTTTGCACTTAGTTCTAGGGAACATTATACTTAACTACGAAATAAAAATGATGTATACATAGTGTATATAGTTAGTTATCTCTTACATACAATACAGATAACAAAAAAAAAGCTAAATAAAAAAAAGAGTTTAATTCAAACGCAACGTCGATTGAGACTACGATTTTTTGAGAAAAAATATATTATGAATATTGGATTTCATTGGCAGGCTTCACTTGGGTTGAGCAAAGTTCAGTTGATTGCCTTTAAAATATATGAAGCCTCATTATTATTTTCGGAATGAAATAATAAGATTAAAATTGAAATAATTATAATGTATCTCATTTCATTCGTCCTCTCTTACATTAAAATCTCATTTCATTTCAATAGCTGAATGATTGGAGTAAATATCCGAAATTAACGTTCAATTATTACGTATGTAATTTTGACTTTCGCAAATTCTCAGTAGCGTATTCCAAATAATTAGCCCTTTTGAATATGTTTACATTCGCATTCACAGACGTTGATTATCGTTAATGAAGCATTTTGCTCGATTAATTTAGGCCATCCCTAGGCAATCGTGGTACACTGGTCAAATCCTAATTATTTACATACATTATGTAGAAAATACGACCAGTTAATCATTTGAGGGGTTTATTTATAAACGATGATTACAGGTATGTAACGTTCAAACGTCAAAAATGTATGGTTAAACAGTCGCTAAACACTACCTAACTTTAAGCAACACGTATGAATAAAGGAGTTAAAGTCTAGTGACGATTCTTAGATGCCTAAAGGACAATCAGTCGTACCTCAACCTTCGCTACCAGATAATAGTTCTACCATGATATGAGCTATTCAAATGTAACTCAAGCTGACACGATAGAAGAGAATGAGAAATAGACTTTTCACTAGCTGCGCCCCGCGGTTTCACCCGCATAAGACTCGATCCCGTGGGAATATCGGGATAAAAACTATCCTATGTCCTTTTCCGGGACTCAAACTATCTCTATACCAAATATCATCTAAATCGGTTCAGTGGTTTAGGCGTGAAGAAGTAACAAACATATAAACACACACACACACACACACTCATAAACTTTCGCCTTTATAATATTAGTGTGATTAAATTCATATTCTCTTACTGTACTGTTACTTATTTATCACCTGCCAATATACTCCTGAGTTCCTATCTTGACTATTCAAGTCAAAGTTAATGATTCATTAACGTTAATCGACGTCTGTTAGTGCGGCGGTTAATATAACTACGCCTTAACCGAATCATCTAACTACTGCCTCCATCATACATTTCTATTTAGCCATATTACGTGTCACATCAAGGGAATTCGATAGACATTCTGATGTCAAACGAGTTTAAATTGAACTAGAGCCCAATTACTAGATGGAGGCAAATTGTTATCGTATTACTTAATAACGTCGTGAATGGAGCTGTAATGGCTTCTTGCTGACATTTTAATCCTGGCTAATCCATGGAGACTGATGTTAGGAACGAAGTAGTGCTGTTGGGGGTAAAGTTCAATGGACTAATGGCAAAAGTTAATGGAATACGTGTTCAGAATTTTTTGAAATAGCGATAGAGCTTGGTGATCAATACTTGTGTTTTTTTTCCATGGAATGAAGCTTTTTTCCAGCAACAAAAGACTGCTGTTAATTTTTGCCTTAGTTAGAGCAGGATATTGATCCAGTTTAGGAGTCTGAAACGATTGACCAACAGTCGTTTGGCCCATGAATCGTTGGTCAATATTATCTTTAACCCATGAACGTTTCATCCAAAGAACTTTTCACCCACGAACGTTTCGCCCATATAACTGTACGTCAGTGAACGTTTAACCAACAGAATGTTTTGACCAAGAACTTTTCACCCAAAGAACGATTGGCCAACAGACACCGGGACAAGACATATCAAGAACGCATCTCCCAGCACCTGTCAAAGAAAGAGGAAATTGACTTAAAAACTTATTTAAACGGCTGGGCACACATTTGCCATTTACGAAAGTAATGTTTTTAGAACTGTTCACGTGTCTAATAAGTTATGATTACATTAATAATCTTGATTTCAGTATTATATTTTCTTTTGTAAAATAAATTCACCTGTCCCGGTGTCTGTTGGCCAATCGTTCTTTGGGTGAAAAGTATCAAGAACACAGGTAAGTAAGCAATGTTCGTGTAAAGGACTACATGACCTAAAGCGCGGTCACTGTCGGACTGCATAAAAAAGAAAGAGAAACGCGATGACATAACGCTGGTAATTTATTGCAAAATATGAAGCAATAATAATAATAATATCTAAGTATAGTGCCTGCTTAGTATCGAACCCACGACCTACAACTCGGAAGTCGCAGTCTTCCAATCAATAAAGCTTATAGAGATATCAGGAACAGGGTGTAAAGTTCACTCATATTCTATAGAAAAGGGAGGATCCTCCGACCAGACGGGTGTTGTGTCTGGCGAGCAACTGCCCGATGACTCATGTCGGGCTGTTGTATCTATGCTAGTTGCGCGGTAAACTCTGCTTGCGAGATGCAGGATTTGCGTGACGTCAGTATGACGTGTTGTTCGCATGTGGCGTTGTAGATACCGCTATAAGCTCATTATTCTACCACATCCATCGTTTCCTACATCCTCGCCCACCGCGACACACTCAGCACTTACATATTTCATAGCGCACGCGATCGTATCACTGCTAAGTATAAAACTGTACACTCATTGTGAATGTTCATCGATTTTGTGTTTCTATGCACTTGTGTTGCTGTTGTATGCTGTTGTTGTTGCAAGTTGGTGAAGGTTTTCTGCTTTGTGAGTTGTCTTGATGTTGCATGGGATTTTTTTTCTAAGCAATATCTTTTGTTGAAGACTTAGGTACGGGGTGGCAGGGATAT
This sequence comes from Amphipoea oculea, assembly GCA_945859645.1. NCBI lineage: Eukaryota > Metazoa > Arthropoda > Insecta > Lepidoptera > Noctuidae > Amphipoea > Amphipoea oculea. The sequence continues at coordinate 1,117,285 of OX243878.1, read as the reverse complement.
CTCGTACCATGGATTCACTACATGGTTCTAGCCTGCGTTGACCCACAGATTATAAAAAAAAATCTGTTCCATTCATTTTGACAATTCAAAAGTGCCTGTAATTGGTTTAACTGAAATAAATGCTTTGAGTTTGAGTTTTGACTGCGTAGGTGCACGTTTCTATGAAACAGCTGTTTCTTGTTTTATAATTGACGAAAAATTTCTACGCTAGGAGGTCTAGAATCCATGTGCTGAATTCATGGTTACAGTTTTCGCGTCGTTGTCCTTGTTACCCAGTATATTCTAACGATACAACATACTCAACGGTAGACACATTTTCTTTAACTTAATTTCAAAAGAGGTTGTTTCTGATTTGTCTCTGTTCGAGCTGACCGACTCCTAGCCAATTCAAAAGTACATGTCAATGTTCATGGTGGTCTTTTCGCAATAAATGCTTTGATTGTGCAATGGCACAGGTAAGGTAAAGATGTGTAGAGATAAACCATTTTAAAAATGAACGCCCCTCCACTGCTTGTTGCATACACATTTCAAATGTTTGAGGGGCGTGCATTTTTAGAATGGCTTATCTCTACCTCATTACGAATTTCTGAATCCAGTGTCCGAGTTTCCAATCCAGTCAGTGCCTTGAGTATTTAAATATAATGTTATCTAAGTTATCTTGATAATTTGTTAAATTCTTTAAAAGATTAAGTAGGAGCATTAATTCTTCCACATACCCGCTACGCACCATGATGTATTAACCTCACCATCAATAAATTAAAAGCACGAATATCATAATTAATAAAAATTCAACATCTTCACGCCTTCCGATGGTATCTACCACCATAAATATGGTGCACAAAGGAATACCATACCGGCTTAGCTTCCTGCTTAGCCCATTCAGAAAAATTTCAACAATTAAAAATTATTATTATGATAAGTTTAAACAATACATTAAGTACAGTTATGACGTAGTACGTTGGCCTAAACGTCTGTGTAATTAGAATTTATTTTAATTAGGCGATGTGTGGGCTGTATTTTAAACAAAGTGACTTAACAAACACTTTAAAATGTTAAAGTAATAAAAAGTTATGTTACGGCCTATTTTTTTGTGGAAATTTTAGTTTTAATTATCAAGGTTTAGATTTGTATTGTGTTGCAGCTGGCTTGTGAGTTAAATATAGATTGTTAGTAGCTTAACTAGTACTAAAGATTACCTAATTAGTACTATTTCAGTTTTACGAGGCAATTAGTAGGTAATAGCGGTGTTATAAAAGGTATGAAGTTACCTTTTTTGGCAAAATGTAATGCTTTTTCTGATATAGAGAATGAACGAGTCATAATCGGCAATTCAATACGCTTGTTCGCGCTCACTTTCGGGAATTTATTTCAGGTTTTCTTATAATGCTTTCTGTTGCCGTAAATTACTTGTAGGTCTCTTAAATAACCTGAAAAGACGAGGCCTGTATCCCAGGAGAGGGAATATTATAGGCTGATTATCACATCACATCACACTTATATATCACACTAATAAATAATCACACTATATATATATATATATTATAAAGGCAAAAGTTTGTCAGTGTGTGTGTTTATATGTTTGTTACTTCTTCATGCTCAAACGGCTGGACCAATGTTGATAAAATTTTGCATGGAGGTAGCTGACACCGTGGATTAATATATAGGCTACCTTTTATCCCGATATTCCCACAGGATCGACATTTACGCGGGTGAAACCGCGGGGCGCAGCTAGTGCTACATAAAATGGGATGTCTCATGGTGACAGATTTCTCATAGATCTATTAGACTAATGGGTAGTTCTTCAGGGACAAAATTTTCGATGTCTATGCGTTTATTTCTGTAACCAACTAACAAAACGGCATGTAATTTTTTTTTTGTACAGTTTAGCTTTATGCCTTACTAGGACAAATGATATTTTTTAAATAATTGCTGTCTAGGTATAAAATAAAAATATTTGAAGTTGGTTCTTCTGATTCATATAACGCGTCCGTTTGCCATTTTCCGGAACAAAATGGTCGATGTCGCATTTTCCCTTTGATACATCAATATAAATTATAATTATATCGAAAGCAAATGAGTTGTCCTCTTACAAAAAAAATGTGTATTGGTTATAACTACGTTAGTTTGTTTATAAATAAGTAAATAAGGAGTGTCCGGCGTATAATACTGATTAATGTGGCGTAAGCTTCACTTGACCGTACTTGGTCGGGTAATAATAATGAGAGCCTGGCTTCCCGCGTGGGGGGAAGCCAGTCGTGCAACGGACGAGTTAGAAGGTGGACCTGCGGCTGGTTGGCTTAGATCCCGGTGTTACGAAGGAAAATATCTGATTCACCTGTGTTTGGTTCAGGTGGCATTATGATTACAATGCCTACTTTATAAAATTTATTTTATTGTTTTAAAACTTCAATCTGTGTTTCGTGTGATGCATTTGGGTTATGGAATCGTGTAGAAAAATGACAATAATGAAGTCTGAATGTATGATGAGTTATGCATGATTGTAGGCAAAATTCTGATTCAACTGTGCCTGATTCGTATGGTCAAAACCCCCATATGACTAATGAAATAAATTAGATTTCCCCTCTCCAGCACGAAAGGAGTGCTTTTGTTACATTATAATGTCCAATGTTTGACCGTGTACAAGTCAGTAGTTCTAGTCTTATTTATTACTATTTTCTTAGCTACAACCTTTTGAATAATTAAAAAGTGACAGGAGTATAAAACTGTTCTAAATATGACACTTTTGATATGTCTTAGTCTTAGTTAAGAATGAATAATTATTGTTTAGAATTATCAATCATAACTAACGGTGTATTTATTACTTTTTATTTCTGTTTCTGATTCATCTGGGCACAAAATATTCGAACGTCGATATCTTGAAAACTAATTTATAAAAACGAGTCCCTCATACAAACATATGTTATTTGGTATGTCTATTTTCATATGAACATGTGTTACAGAGCTGAAAGTGAAATTAAAATTTGGCCATATGGATCAGTCGAAGAATCAAATTTCGAAGAACTACCCTAATAAGCGACCACAAAAGTAGATCTAAAGAAAACAGTCTTGTTTGTCTTCAAAGGGACAATTCTCGTAGTTATTTTTCATTTTAATCTTATTTTCAATATGTCAAAAAAACCTCTAGTTTTCATAATTTTCGGCAAGTTTTTGACATTGATTGCCGCTGATATGAGATCGCGCCTAGATTTTGAATATTTTTATAACGGAAATTAGCCTTCAGGTGTTCACGAAAAATCGCTGAAAAAGTTTATATATAAAAACAAATACATAAAGTTTTCTACCCTAATTATGTCACTATAATTATTAACAACTGTCAAGTCCGTTTTGATTATGTTATTTAGGTTCTTTTCGCGTGTTTCACTATACATTTGTTATTATTTATGTTTACACTACAGCGACAATATAGTTGAATACGAATGTATTAACATAAATAAATAATTCCTTCATAAGTGTTACTAGAGTTTTGTTAGTTTGTAGGTATGTTACTAATTGAAGAAAGAATTCCTGCTTATAAAGATGAAACTTTCAGTCTGAAAGCCAATTCCCGTAATGAACCGGTCAAGCACCGCTCGTCGCCTATTGGCGACGAAACAATAGAAAATCAATTGTGTCTCATTAGCGGAGTTCGACAGATTAAAAACGTTCAAAATCTAGTCGCAATCTCATCTCAGCTACAATGTCAAAAACTTGTTTATTTATTTTAGTACATGGAGGACTTACAGCTAATAAAAACAAACAAAAAAGGAAACCATAGTCACCCGAAAGCCAATTACAAATCCTCACGTATAGACTTATAATAAAATTCGCCCTTAATCAGAGGGGCAATTCGCGTAATTTAAAGAACGTTCACAGTCTGATGTTAGTCTCAATCTGTAAAAATGTAGAGAAATTAGAGGTATTTTTGACAGATTGAGTCTGAGATCAGACTGTGAACGTTCATAAAATTACGCGAATTGCCCCTCTGATTAAGGGCGAATTTCATCAATGAAACTGAACGCGATGAGCACATCTAAACAGCGTTCAAGACCTGTGAGGCTCATTCACGTGGAGTTTTATCACTGACAGCTCTTGAACGCGGTTTACGCGTTCAGGTCGAATGGTGAAATTCGCACTGTGATTAAATACTCCCAGTGGAGCCCCTAAATTGGGTACGGAGATACGGAGGTAATTAAATTAGTCCTTTTTTATAATAAACGGTTACGCAAACTCGGCCAATTATTTATTTGGATCTTTCTTTTCTATTTCTATATTGGCCACTAAACTCATCTACATCTTTTCTAAAATAGGAATCAAACCTGAATGATAAATGATTTCTGTAAGTAGGATTGTACAAACACTTTTACACGTCAATCATATTTTTTAAAACTAGATGAGGTCGGCGTTTCCTATCAGACTACTCTTAGAAGAAAGGCCGAAACAAACTCAGAGGTCACAGTCTCTTTTAAAGTCCAGACAAAATCTTGGTCAGATCATGTGAAGACCATGTAGATTGGTGTCTGAAATGGTCTTTTGAGGAAAGAACCACACAGATTGAGCGGACCTGTCCAGTCAGTGCACGCATTTGTCAAAAATCGTGCAGCTCAACTCAGAACTTGAGGAGCTCAACGATGCTCTATTAACTGTCATTTATCAAGATTCGTAAGCGAAAATAACAAAAGCAAATCAAATCACTCAATATAAGTTTTAAAAACGAATCGAATTAAAAATCCTTTCAAAAAACTGAGTTACACGCTAATGTGTCTACCAATACCAGTGTATTGCACAAAACACAACAGCAATCTAAAGCAAAACACAGCCAGAGCCGCGTGCAGCAGCTAGTATAATTAAAAGTAAGGTAAACGTCCCAGTCGTCACGCAATGTGCATAAAAACGTAAATTATTAATGAACGCTTGAAGGCGATGTCATTAATCCTGTGGCTTTAGCGGTGTGGCTACCAAGATAGCGATTTGTAAGTCAATTTATGTTTTTAATGTGATTATTAGAGGTTAATTTCATTTATATTCTCAGTAATGTAGGTAAGGTAGTTTATTTGTAGGATGTTATAATTTCGAAAAACGCTGATTTATAGTTCTTTTTGCGATGAATTGCTATATTTTATTGATAGGCGCTTTTTCATTCGCCGTTTCGTATTGAGTAAGTAATACCACTAACAACTTAATTTAATAAGGGACTTACAGCCTGATGTGTTATAATCGTAAAATTGATAAAGGTATTTAATTATTTTCTGAAGTATGAAAAAATATCGGTCTAGTTTTTACGTGGAGCTACGTCGCAACCTATGCCCGTTTGCGACGTAGCGACGTAGATTACCATAATTTTTACACATATTCAAGCATTACACTATCGGTACTTTAAATAAAATCTATAAATGGCTTCCTAACCCGCTTACTTCGTGGCCTCAAGTCGACAAAGCTAAAAATCAGTTAAGATGAGGTGTGCGATAGCGAGCGATGACTGGGACGAACGAGACCCGCGGAATTATACCGCATTTATCAACTTATTAATGACCCTACTTACGGAGGACGCCAGTAGCGATAGAAGAAAAATAGTTCTCTGTTTTCTTATGAGTAAGTATTTACTTTGAACAGATCAGGGAAGGAAGAGCAGTGGTGGCCCAGTGGTAACGGCCGCGACCGGCGACTTATGAGTTGTAGGTCGTAGGTTCCAACCCGGACAGGCGCTTTGTGCCGTCGTGCGCGTGGGTGGAACAAGGCTACCGAAGATGTTGACGATGACGAAGTATTCACTTCTTGCACATTGTGTATGAGATATAAAAAAATAACTATAAGGTATCCGAATCTTCAAGATGTTCAATCACTCCCTGCTCTTTCTGAAACGTTAAAATATCTTCACCTTTCTCTACTCAAGTTTTGTATCAGAAATAATTATTGTGACATCGAATTTTAACTAACGTTACTTGAGTTATTTATTGCAATAACTTACAACTTCCTTTTCTCTTATTAATCTTTGAATTCCTATTCTCTATTATTCTATTCTATAGCGTAATTGAGTGAAGATTAATCGAGAATCAACTAAAATCCTGAAGAAATCCTGTAGAAATCTGGCTTTTAATAGGTAACATTCTAATAAACGAGAAGAAAGTATCCAGCGTTCAGTCATCACCAGCCTACAGCAGTCCACTCTTGGGCATAGGCCTCTCCTATTGCACGCCATTCAGCACGATTCTCGGACACTTAGTCGCGTAAATATACCGTTTGGGGCCCGTGGCAAATTCAAAGGATGGGGCCCTCCCTCAATGAAATGAAGCTCAACCAACGTTATAGTTTTTAATTTTTTTATAGCATTTCCGCATACATTTCGTATTTTCCCCTACAAAATTTAACACCTGTCTACTTCTGTCCTTATGTTAGAATCCTTCTGTACTCAAGACCTTCTCGGACCGGGGCCCCCCTCTGACTGGGGGCCTGTGGCATTTTGCCCCAATGCCACCCTATAGATAGTTACGCCACTGCGGACACTCTCATCCATCTGCTACCAGCCACCCTGCGAAGATCGTCGCTCCACCTAGCCTGAGGGCGCCCTACCTTACGTTTGCCGATACGTGGTCTCCACTCAAGAGCAAGTCATCGCTAAGAGTCATCGGTTCTGCGGCCAATATGGCCGGCCTATTAACACTTCAGCTAGCTTATTCCGTCAGCAATATCGATAACATTGTTACCAAGTATTCATTCGTAGCTTAGGAAGTCGTTGGATAGGAACCTATTCCTAGTTTTGCTGACCGTACAACTCCATACATGGCGTAATATTAAGTCATTACTTTATATCTTGAACGGCCAGTAGTTACCTGCCTCCGATTTGTATAGTTTATAGGTAGAAAGGTATACCTACTATTGTGTGTGACCAGCACCCTAATTGCGTAACACACTATCAATCGGAATCTGAATCATTTTGAAACAAATTGCTAATCCATTGCTTCATAAGTTCGAAAAACTTGTCTGCTCAACACGTAAATAACGCAATGAATGTTGTTGAACTGTCAAATTGAAACCGATTCCGATTGATAATGTGTTACGCAATTGCTCCGCTGCTGTACGGCATCCATAATCAGCCTACAATTTTCCCACTGCTGGGACACAAGCCTCCTCTCAGTGAGAGGGAGTAGGCTGTAATCCTCCACGCGGGCCCAGTGCGGGTTGGTATGACGAATTACCTGTATGACATAGCCTATGAGTTTCCAAGCGGATTTAGGTTCCTAGTAAAGCAATTGTCGAGCTCAGTTATCGACAGAAAGGTCTTTTCAATTTTGGACACCTACAACACCAAGGGCGTTGCCAATGCATTTTCGATCTTAGAGATAAAGTTGACACATAGGTAAGTATGCCTATAATCCTTCAATCATAATGCTTGGCGGCTAGTTTGTATGTTCCTGTTTTTAGGGTTCCGTAATTCTGACAAGGCACCCTTATAGTTTCGTCATGACCGTCTGTCTCTATGTCCGAGGTTTTGCTAAGAGATCGTTGTTAGTACTAGAAAGCTGTAATTTTAATAGTAAAGAAGCGACGTTTTTATGGTAGAATAAATACCATACCACCTTAAAAACGTCGCTTCTTTAATATTCACCTAAAAGTGCGTAGGTACCTTTTAGTAACCCTCTATGATCGTAACTCGATTTCTTAGATTTTTCAGTTAAGTCACTACTATTCTGAAGGTGCGTTATATTCAGAATAAAGAACAACAGAATCGTACTATATTGTATGTGATAACGGGCTACTACGGAACCCTACACTGTGCGTGGCCCGACACGCACTTGGCCGGTTTTTTTACCAAAGTTATAATTTTTCTTTATGATTCTTTTGCCAACGGACAAGAGACTTAATTATAAAGATGTCGTCAACATACCTGTCATCAAGTTGTTAAAGAAAATTATGATCTGAAACTTTAATACAACGTCGATTTTTTAAAGAAAATATTATACCAAGCGATCTAAAACTTTACGCTCTCGAGAAACGAGCTTCCTCCTCAGGATCCATTCTTAAAGCAAGTTCTTTTTATGTCCGTATAAAGTTGACCAGGAAAATGTCAACCGAAGATATTAAACTGAACCAGGACAAAATCTTAAAATCATAATTAGATACTACATATTTCTAACAAAGTTAAATGATCACTATCGCGCTAAAAACTAGTTTTTAACAGCCCTCATTAAACTTCAAGAAGAACTTAAAAATTAACCGTCGACTGTATCGAAGAAAATCTTCGTGTAAAAAGACATAAAAGCTCATAGGGTGGAGGTACGAACTATCGTCCCTAACATATTTACTTTCGCGCTAACACGAACCTTTCCCATAAACACGATACTCTGTTTACGTACAGACAAACAAATTAACTACTAACAATATGTTAGTACTACTAACATGTCGCTATTATTAACAATCTCATTTTTTTTTTCTTTTATACTTGTTCGGTAATCTGAGACATGTGGCTTACCGAAAATAGGTCGAATATGTTCCGAGGGTGACGACACCTATTATGAGATACTCGTTTTTTATGGTAATTTCAGATAAGTGAAGGTATGAGTACGCTTGTTATTCAAATACAGAGAAAAGTGTGTCGGTTTTATTTTGCATTTTACCAAAGAGGTAGAGGAGAACTGTGTTGTTATGAGAGATACCGCCAGATAATGATACTGCTATAGAGATAAATTCAAAAAAATATCACACTAATATTATAAAGGCGAAAGTTTGTGAGTGTGTGTGTGTTTATATGTTTGTTACTTCTTCACGCTCAAACGGCTGGACCAATTTTGATAAAATTTTGCACGAAGGTAGCTGACACCCTGGATTAACATATAGGCTACTTTTTATCTCGATATTCCCACGGGATCGACATTTACGCGGGTGAAACCGCGGGGCGCGGCTAGTATTTAATAAGACGAAATTGTTGCTTGCAAATTCATCTCATTATAACAAATTACTTACTAGATATATGAGATCTCTTAACCCTTCATTATCTAACCCTATCTCACATACTCGCACTCAAATCTAATCTGTGAACGCAATCATAAATCACTCACCATATTTAATCACAAATGAAACCCAAACTAACTTCAAAGCGAAACTTAATTAAAAACAAATCACGCCCGACAACTGTCCCGCGTACCCCATATCTCTTCGCTTAAGGTCAAAGCCCTTAGCTGTTTTGTCAGAGTTAACCAGATTAGGTTATTTTTTTTTACTGTTTAGTGTAACGAGGTTACGCGATAGTTGATTTTACCATAGTTTAACGGTGACTGTATGCAGTAGTTGGGTTTACTTCGTCCGAAGATACGGCTTCACCATTTCTATGTTAATTCTGGAATTAGTGAGAATGTCAATCACAGGAACTACTTAAGTTTACGATGTTTTAATTGTTATTATATGCCATATTATAGAATTGGGTCTCTATCCGGTCCATTAAAGATAGATAAACTTGGATAAAAAGTTAAATGACTGCTGTATGTTACACTGACAGGTGTTCAGTCTAATTGAAAGTGCCGAGGAAAGAAAACCATTGACACCGAGTCTGTACATTATGCAATTGGTTTCTGGCACTAGTGCAAATAACATAACAGCGCGTCCCAAAAATCCATAAAGGCTGCGACTGAAATGAAAAATCCCAATAAGACTGCCCGACGCGGGAATCGAATCATGACCTCATGCTCAGCAGTTACGCTTACAAACACTGGCCCAACATCATCATCATCATCATCCTATAGCAGTCCATTGCTGGATAAAGGCCTCTCCTATTGCACGCCATCCAATTCGATTTTCGGCAACTCTCATCCAGCTGCTACCAGCCATCCTGCGAAGATCGTCGCTCCACCTAGCCTGAGGGCGTCCCATCTTACGTTTGCCGATTCGCGGTCTCCAAACAAGAACACGTCCTAACGAGACAGTCAAATCGAAGCAATAAGTAAGTAGGTATCTGAGTGTCTACCTGAGTATGTATCTTCAAATTTCATGTTGTGAGATTGCTTATGAAACAAATCTATCACGGACGCAGTTTCATTCTTAAAGGTATGATTCCGATCTCAGCAGCACGCAGTAGTGCTGCCGCGGCAGTGCGGTCGCAGCACTACTGGTCCTCATACATTTTCTATAGGTTTATATGAGATAACCTACATTCCGAGCACGGCAGCAATGCTGCGCGACATTGCTGCGTCACATTGCTGCCGTGCTCGGAATGTAATCTCGTATAAACCCGTAGAAAATGTATGAGGACCAGTAGTGCTGCGACCGCACTGCCGCGGCAGCACTGCTCCGTGCTGCCGAGATCGGAATCATACCTTAAAAAAATCCGTTCGTCTCTAGATGGTCATTTTTCGAAATTTTTCAAAATTTTCTTTTCAATATGTTGTTTTTTTAGAAATACTTACCTATACAACCAATAGTAACAAAATATAGTTAGAAAACCTTCCTTCACACATGTAGGTACCCGAAATTGCAAACATGGATATAATCACATCTTAAAAAACGTGCTTACCCCAGACCGATTTCCCAATTCTACCCCATAGCTCCCAAATAAGACTTATTCATAAGGAAAATCTATTTTGTACTTTTTAAAGGACAGGGAAGGCTTCTTACGACACGTTGGCATGGCGATGGGCCGTCACGTCTACACTATGGCACACAAATGTCCCCTGTCCGAAGGCATTGTGTCGTATGGGGGAAGGGGGCAACGGCCCTTGATGGGGACGTTGGGGGAAGCTGAGGTGTGAAGCGATAAGTCTGCTTGTAGTGAGATACGGATATTAGATACTGTATCTTTGGAAAATCTGTTGACTCTGATTGCAATAGTGCTGAGTCGAAAAACACAAAATACAACAAAACAGGGTGACAGGAATACCGACGCGCAACCTGGTACATGATTCTTGAAATTGCCCCTGCCATAAAATTTTTAGTCGGATATTTAAAAAAAAAATAGTTCCATACTTTGTGATCGCGTAGGTATTACACTTTCGTATTTTTTTTTATTTCATAACCTTCGAATAATTTCTACTCCAGGGGGTCTAGGATCATATGCTGAATTCATGGTTTCAGTTTGTATCGATGGCTCTACCACTTTGTATATGCATCCTGAAAGCCTATAAAAATAGAGATAAAATCGAAAATGACGCTGTTCGTACGTGGGAGCACTATAGGTGCAACTTTGTCTAATTCTTTAGAGAATACAGAATGTTATAATTATTATACATAACATAATATAATATATTATGTTATATAATATAATATATATATTATGTTATGTTATATAATATATTATGGTATAATATAATATATTATGTTATGTAGGTGGCTGTTTCTTTATCGGCAATCACAAATAACTTATTTATTTTTTGATACTTAATATACTTTATTGCACGGAATTGCACCCCAACAAATATATAACACATAAAAAATTACACTACAAAACATACAGTGGGCGGCCTTATCGCTTTCTGCGATCTCTTCCAGGCAACCTTGGAATGGACAGTGATTACATGGACATTATTATACTTATAGGACATTATACAAATATACATACTTCACCTAAAACCACCATTGAAGATAATCTAATTCCCTCAGTTGACAGAAACACTGTTATTGTTTAATAATAACATAGTATTGTGTGATATTATACGCTTTACAAACAGTGATAATGGCGGCACAGGCGTAATATAAACACTGTATGTGCACTGTCCCTTACGGCAAAATAGACCATCTCTATAAACGATCTTTGGGTACGCATTGTCATAATCGCCATGAATGTCAATACTTGGCTATTGTTACACAACTTAGAAATATAACTTAGTTACCAGATATGTTCCTGGAAGGATTTGGGAGAGGCCGTTGCTCGGCAATGGGACAGTATCCATATTAATACTAGCTTCTGCCCGCGACTTCGTCCGCATGAAATTTCACCCTTCCCCCATTCACCTTCTTAGGAGTGGAATTTCGAAAAACCCTTTCTTACTGGATACCTACTCTTCACTAAGAACACACCCTTCAAATTTCATGTCTCTAGGACCACCAGTTTAGTCTGTGCATTGATATATCAGTCAGTCAGTCAGGATTTTGAATTTTATATGTATAGATTATAAATGCGAAAGTGTGTATGTCTGTTATCCCTTCACGCTTAAACCGCTTAACCGATTTAGATGAAATTTGGTATAGAGATAGTTTGAATCCCGAGGAAGGACATAGGTTTTTATCCCGATATTCCCACGGGATCAAAACTTATGCGGGTGAAACCTCGGAGCGCTGCTAGTAAGCTATAAAAAACAGACACGTGGTGCTTATACCGGGCATGAAACCATTCATTTTCATAAGATACATAATAATTTCACAGGCTAGTAAAATTCACGCTATACTGGTCAAAAAAGTTGCTCTTTTAAGACGAGCTTGTAACAAATATAATTGGTCTTGATTACATTTGATGACCAAGTAAAATTATAGATGCACCATTTTTTCGAACAGGTAATTTAAAAAGCGGCAAAGGGCGAGTCGGACTCGTACACGAAGGGTTCCGTACTACCGTACAATATTTAACATTACATATTTATAAAAATATATGTTATAAAAAAACACGGTTCTTCATTTTATTTTTTGATATAGCGGCCAAGTAGTCCTCACTCTATAAAAAATTCAAGTGTCCTACCTATTACGTGACGGACGGACGGACAGAGGAGCCTTAGTAATAGGGTACCGATGGCATCCTTTGGGAACGGAATCCTAAAAAGATATCTACAACCCTTTCGAGCACAAAATTCCAAAACACCTACAATTTTCGACTCTTTAGAACAGCGAACAACCTAATTCAAAGAATGATTAATTTTTCGGGGTGTATCTTAAAAATTTAGGGGTAGTTAAATCATAACTCAGATTTAATTGCCTCATATTTCACGGGGCACAATAGGGGGTCTGACGGCGAATGACTGTAGGCTCCGGGGCTACAGCCTCCACAATACTGTCTCAGAAACAATTAGAAGATTTAGATGATTTTACAATGAAATTTATTATTGTATTGGATTCGGCTTTGCATAAAGTTTTGTTTTGAACTCGTTTATGCGTGGAAGAGGTACTTAAACTGGCATTTTGCATGTGATCATTTAATTAGAATTCAGTTATTATCAGAATAATATTACCTAATTCCTATTAACTCAAACTCAAAGCATTTATTTCAATTAAACCAATTACAGGCACTTTTGAATTGTCAAGGGGTCGGTCAGTCAGAAAGATGAGGCTAGTTGCCCATTCCAAAGAGTAGGTACCTATGGAGAAGAACGGGCAAGAAACTCCATGGACACTCTTTTAAATCAAAATAATATGGTTACAAAGTCTTGGTTACATCATTCATGTTAAAAATTATACATGTGAGAACGATGCAGAACGTTAAAAGCGTCCATAATGAGAAGATGAGAAGAAACAATTCAAATATTAAATTAAAATAAGCCGTGGCAGCAAAGAGATGACCAGTCCCTACTGACTATATAGCATATAATGTTCCCGCTGCCTCTTTTCTGCGAGAGGGAATGGGCTGTAATCTACCACGCAGGTCCAGTGCGGGTTAGTAGATGTCACATATCTTCGAATTTTTGGTTCTAAGACATGCCGGTTTCCTCACAAGGTTTTCCTTCACCGGTTTTAGAGCAGTAATAATGAAATTACACAAAGTAAAACGCCTGCCTGGGTTCGAACCTACAACTTGTAAGTCCGGAGCGGTTACCACTGGGCCACGATAGCTCTTTTCAATTAAATTCCTATAAGTTATGTCGTATCGTATATCATACGTTGAATATAAAAAAAAAATTCCTGAATTTTTAAGAAAATCTTTACCTCCCTTTTCTCGGACATTTGGCAAAAATAAGACACACCTAAAACGACCGACATATCAGGTATTGTGTAAGATATTTTAGGTCAAATCTTGAAAGACGAGTGCGAAAATGTAGGGATCGAAGGTCGAAGGGAATCAAGCTCAATCTATCACTATCAAATGGGCGTGTAGCGTGAGAGCCTTGGACCTTTGCAAATAACGAGCTTATTCATGTTAGACTTAGGTTAGGCACCACAGATATAAATACATATACCTAGATAACGCAAGAGCACCTACTTCGCGTTTCAAAAATCGCACCAGTTTACGATCGAAAATCATAAGCCGCCACTTTCGCGCTCAGTCCTGCGTACTGCTGGCTGGGTGAGCGTGAGCGAGAGAGCGCGAGCATGTGACGTCATAGTAGGTAGTCAAAAAGTGGCACGCTTAGTTTTCATACAGTTCGTGATACTTGCGTTATCTAGGTATATCTATATCTGTGTTAGGTACTGAAAAAAGTAAAAAAGAAAGGTCTTGGAAACCTAACTTATTACATACGCCTCTAGAGATCACCTAAGCCATGTTCACGATTAGGTTTTATCTGGGATCGTGCAGATTTGAATATAAATATTGTTAAATCACAGGCTAAATTAGTTTTTCTTGGCCGAATTGAATGTCACCTATCGTCGTGTTATTAATTCTTGTTTAAAAATGTTTTTCGATCTTAACAAGAAATGTATTCTAATACAGTATTTTTATCTCGCCAAGTACCGAGCACTTTACTTGTGGTAACCAAAATGTTTAAACACGCTGTGAATATGTGCGTGAAGACGAATAGCGTCGGCAGACCCAACATATTATTATAACACACACACATTTCCAACTTCGCCGTTGTCTCGGACAGTACCGAGAGGGCTCCTGCGCTTACACACACATTCAGAGCGTATTTGTTCATTTGGTAACCACAAGTAAAGCGCGCGCCGCTTTGTGAGATAAAAATACTATACCAGGGACCGCAAACGACAAATTACCACCAACCACCAACCCTGAAAATGAAACCTAATTACGCGAAAAATCAATTAAGCCAACAGGAAATGATCTAATCTCCCTAATGTTGATATTTTTGCGGTGTACCACGAATATTAATTATTAATTAAACGGTTTTATACACAGTTCAACGTCAAAACAAACAGACATGGCGGATAGTGGATAAATCGATACGCCTCGGTATTATTGGTAGCGGAAAAGCGGAAATCAGTGATTGCCGAGCCGTGGCAATATCCGCTTAGTACAGCTTTTATCCGCCGCGCCTCTGTAGGCATTGGGCCTACAACTGGGTGTTCTACCCTACTATTTTATTTATAGATATTGCTCAGTAATAAGGATGGAGCTTTGCTCGGTTTATTTGTACTGGTGTTTGAAATGGTGCTGATATGAAAATAAATCGCAGTTATGTGCTTTTTGTGATTTGCTGGATGGTTTATTAATTTATTGCGATTATGGCAGTCGTGGAAATCAAGAGATTATTAGATAATGTTAGTGTTTTGTCATCTGTGCTTAACATAAATTTTATCTTTATCTATATGTGGGTCCAGTTGACCAATAAAAATATAGAAAATTAATGCTATGGTCAACTGGACCCGCGGGGCCAGTTCGAGTTGACCAAAGACTCTTAATAATAAACTAAAGAGTTTTTTTTTTTTGTTGTAACGCGTATATTCTGGATCTGCCAGTCGGATTTGAAAAAATATTTTTGAATTTGATAGGCAAATTTTTGAGGAAGGCTATATTCTTAACATCACGCTGGGACCCTTAGGAACCAAGGAAAGAGAAAAACATTACAAAGAACGCTAAGGGAAAACGAAGTACCTAATAGTGCGGGCAGGCGATGCGACGCGACGAGGTGGGCCGAGGGAACAAGAAATTTCACGCAGACGTAGTCGCGGGCAGAATTCCAAAGTAACTCTGTCTGTCTGTCTGTATGTTACCTTTCACGCCTAAACCGCTGAACCGATTTCGATGAAATTTGGTATAGAGATAGTTTGAGTTCTGGGAAACGACATAAGAGTTTTTGTCCCGATATTCCCACGGGATCGAAACTTATGCGGGTGAAACCGCGGGGCGCAGCTAGTATAAAATAAAGTTGCTTTTCAGGACTGTCTGTGATCCCGTTATCCTTCTAAAGGCCTATTCAAACCTAAGCGGTATTCGCTGCCGCTGCGGGTACATACCGCGCAGGTTTCGCTCAGGTATTTAGTATCAAGTTCGGCGACTCCGCGGCGGAACTTGTACCTCTACCCACAGCGGCAGCGAATACCGCTTAGGTTTGAATAGGCCTTAAAGTCCGCAACAGATTTTGATACGGTGTTCACCATCATTAAGAGAATTACCTAATTCCGAAAGGAGTATGTCTATAATACATGTCATTATTATTAAACTTACATACAGAAATCTCCATGTTTTGTAAAACAGTAAAAACCGTGAGAAGCCGGGCGGATCACTGTGAATAATGATTATTATTTTCTATAGACTACTAATACTTATATTTAGTTAGGAGATTGATGGTGACAACGGTGACGACGGGACGGGTGATTTGGTCCAGTACAATGGAGTTGTGATGCCCACTTCTGAGATTTAATCAACCTCAGAAATAAAGTACAAACCAATATTGAATACAATGTGTTTATTGTAAGTGTAACAATAATTGCACCAAAACTATAGGCTAACCAAACTTATTGCGAAGCAGGGGCTGATCGCTAGTGAATAATAATTATATTTTCTATAGAATATTAAATACCTAATAATAATACTTATATTTATTGCCCAGTTTAACATTTGGTCCAGTCCTATCAAAAGTGTACTGATAACCCAATCATATTAACACAATGTTGAACAGTTTAGTATTTATTATTTCACGATAACTAAGCAATAATATGTATTTAACGTTACCAGCCTTAGCCACAGTTATCACTTGAGTTATTAAGTTCAGAGATCAACTGCAGTAGCTGATACCGAGTAGTTTCTAAATTTCCTGTTTGACACAGAGTAGGTAATAAATGGAGTGGCAAGCCACAGACGAAATAAGTGAAAGAAGTGCCTGCAAAAACATAGAACATGATATCGCCGTATTTTTTCATTTAAACATGCATTGTTACGTAACGAAGTTATCTTTTTCGCTGAATTTGCCACCAACTTATTAAATAATGATAGATATTGGTTTACGGAATTATGTGAAAGCTTGTAATACAGTCAACAGCAAAAGTTGATGATGAAAATCATAAATTCAATACTAATGAACGGAGTTCGCGTTAGAACTGTGTGGCGTCGAAGTGATTCAAAAGTATGTGATTGTAAATTATACCAAACATATACTACTAGTACAGCTGCCATATATTCGTGATCAGTTTTGACTCCAAAAGTTATAAACTCAATTCATAATCTACTTTTGCTGTTGACTGTATCTACCTAATATTTTCAAAACTTTCAACAGTCTGACTGACTGACTGACGCGACGACAAATACATCCATAAATGAATTGATGAGTAGGTATTTCTTTCCTCTCCATCTAATAAAATCCTAAGCGGTCCTTGAGAGTTCTCCATTCACTCACTACTCCATCCAACTTTAATGCATAAATAGTATCGAAAGGTTCTCGCTATCGACACAGAAGTACGGACAGACGTGTAACTATTGAGTTATTTATTATAACCGAGCTAGATGTACTAGATAGCCGCCACCTGCCCTAGGCTGAAGTTACGCCTTGTTAAGGCGTAATTACACGCGGCGTCGAGTAGCCATTACGTTTAAAATAAACTGAAGAAAATTGCTAAGTTATAAAAATAAAAATTTATAAGTATTTATTTTTTACAAATAATAACTTTCGCACTTGGATTTTTTATCGATTTAATATATGTTATTAACACATTGTAGGTGATCGTTAGCTGTTGGGTTTAATATAATGAAAATTGCGTTTTAGCTTATTATTGTTAATTGTTCAGTCACACTGTTTTCTTTATTAAATAATAATTATAGAATTTTCGAGAAAAATTATGTAATGCCATAATTCATCTTTATAGCAATTGCGTCACTTATTTTTTTTTAATGGTCCGTGGATCAAGGACAAACCGTGCCATATGTCATTTGATATTTCAAATACACCCAATGAGAAGGTCAGATCATACTGAGATTGTATGCAGTGACATCATAGTTTTTTTTTTTCAGAGTTCCAATTTCAAACTCCAATATAAACGAACCCTTAGATCTACCGAAACCACTTGTAGAACACCACATTCACTCTTATAATCTAAACATTAAAGTTGATTTTAGCCCGATCCATCAGTTTTATACATAGGTGAATTATCAGACAATTTCTCGTTAAACTAGTAAACATGACGCCAAGTATACAAATTCATTATGGCTCTTACAATTCAATTTGAATAAAATATGTGCGTTTAAAATTCTAATGTAACGGATAGTTTGTTCCTAGAGATAAGGTAGGCCTATATTTTATCACCTATTATATTATATAAAAGTACGAAAGCATAAATTAAATTAGAATAATTACAGGTGAAGGTGTAACAACCAGTTTTATCTGCATCACACGTTAAGAAATAAAAGTTAGTGCAAATTGCATTGAAAATGAAAACTAAATCGTTTTAACTGACATGATCCTTTGATATGGAAGTCATAGACTTAATAATGTGCTGTGCACGGTGAACCAAACGCCATTAGACATTTAGTAGCATAACAATATAATAAATATGTCTCTACTGACTAATATTAGATACTTGCTGACCCGAGGGACATTGTCGTGTCCAAATTTTAATAGTTCATACAAAAATCCTATTAAAAAAACCACATTCAGTTTTTCCCGAATTTGAAAAAACTCTAGACAAAATCAAACTGGTTGCTAATTTAATTGTAATTTTTTTTTATTCTTTTTTACATTCATTACTCACACCCTGACTTGTATTTTTTTTTAATCTATCAGATAATTAATTTATATGTCATGGTTTCGTTTTTAATTCTTTTACCTATTGTGGTATAGTAATTTTATTTTAGGTGCATCGTCCTCACATGTTATGTACCCATGCAAAATATTGTACCTAAAACATTTTAAAAGTGTAACGGTGGAGTTTCTTGCCCATTCTTCTCCGTACGAAAACTACCATTTAGAATGGGCGACTAGAATCAATTCTATTCTATTTTAAGATATTTTTTGACGTTCAAAAGTGCCTATTTGAAATAAATGCTTTGACTTTGAAAATTAATTCGGACTTAAAGGAACCTTTAAAAATAAAAATAAATGCGGAATCGGTCCAGCCGTGCTCAAGAGATGCGCTTACCAACAAGCAATCAATCTGCCTGCTATTCCCAAATATCTTGGGGCGGGTTCCAGTCTAACCAGACACAGCTGAATAGCAGTATTTTACATGGAGCGACTGTCTATCTGACCTCCACAACCCAGTTACTGGGTGACACGGTACCCTTTGCGCTTATTAACGAACAGAATTTAATTATTATTAATTTAAGTAGATAGACAGGTAGATAAGACAATGTAATCAATTAATTCGACTTTCATTTGTAAAACCAATCACTCTCATACCCGCTACGTATCCAATCTTCTTCCCAAGAGTCTACCTCAATGTCCTCCCACACATCCAAAACAAAATATAATCACACAAAAGCTCCAAAAAAATCGATATTCTTTCAATTTCGCATCTAATAGACCTTCTTCAAAAAGCGATTTAAAATAAAATAGACCTTAATCTCCGTACGAAGGGATCGGGCATTACATGATAAGTATTGTGCGATAGGCCGGTACGACGGACCAACTTATTAATATTGCCTCCCTTGAATAGAAATGTCGGGATCATTATTGAGGGTTGTGTACTGGGCGTCTTGTTTGGATGTTCACATTGGGGGGTTAACTTTATATTGGTAGTTGTTTTTGTTGTTAGAAGTAACATTCATGATAAATGATTTTATTTTTGTAAGTAGGTTGGTACGAACACTTTTACACGTCATATTTTAAAAATTAGAGGAGGTCAGAGTTTCCTTTCTGACTACTCTGAGAGGAAAAACCGAAACAAACTCAGAGGTCACAATCTCTTTTAAAGTTCAGACATAATCTAAGTCAGATACTTGTGATGACCATGTAGATTAATAGAATTTCAAACATAGACTAAGAAGCATTTGGATTAGATTTCGTCATTGAATAGTTAGACCAATCCATACTTCCATACTAATATTATAAACGCGAAAGTTTGTCTGTCTGTCTGTTACCTTTTCACGCTTAAACCGCTGAACCGATTTAGATGAAATTTGGTATAGAGATAGTTTGAGTCCCGGGAGAGGATATAGGATAGTTTTCATCCCGATATTCCGACGGGAAATTCATGCAGGTGAAACCGCGGGGCACTGCTAGTACAATCATAATGTTACCTGAAGACCTCAATTAAAATCCGATGAGAAATCAATCTTATGCCAATTTTGTTTTAAACACACGAGATTTTTAAGTCTTTAGTAAATTGTAAGCGGTGGGACATAACGTAGGCTAACAAAAAAGTATAGATATAACGGAGAAGGCATGTGTGTCTCGTTATTATCAACCATATTTCAACTACTGTGGGCGAATACTATGGGTATAGTGTTGGTTATTGCGCAATAGAAACACGGTTTGCAGTTCAAATCAAATTATAATTCACCGACCAATGTAATCACACTAGCAAATCACACACTATAGGTACACGATACAACCAGATACGGAACGCGGGACAGTTTCTGAGCGCATGTTGTTCGTTTGATGTCCGATGTCCAAGAGAGCCCGCTCCACCGCGTTGCACGCTCTCTTAAATCCCCCCCCCCCCCCTCCTCACGAACTCAGGCTAGACTCTGTCAAGCGCCACCAGATAGCGCTGGCGTTCCGAATAGCCAAACGAATGTCTCCGTCGAAGCGTTGTCGTCACAGCGATTCCGCCTCGCTGTCAAGTCAGCTCCCGTACTAATGATGTCTCCGACAGATATATTTTCAAGCTCAAACCATTGTACCACAGGGGAGAATATAATACCCAATGGAAGAAGAAAATGTATTGCGCTGACTCCAAGTGACATTGGACAAGGGCAGGAGATGATGATGATAATCATGACCGTCAAATTTTCCCAATCATCTTTGAACCTTATGTTTTATCGATAAAGTTGAAAATCTATTAAAGAAATTTGACAGATTGTAGTAGCTTGATGTGCTGGCGTTTGTACAGAGTTTAGAGTTCACAAAATTTGCCGACGTTTCGAGCTTCTTATATAAAGCTACTGACTATCATTTTTCTATCACAATAACAACTTGCACATGTTGGGAGCGAGCCACTGTTTCTCTTTGATGCTCAGATTACAATTACACAAACATATTGTAGTAAATGAAGCATCTTTAACACCATCTGATCAGCAGCTGCGCCGGGCTTTAATTATTATAATTAAATCAGCGTGGCATTAAAATGTTTGGGATGAATCATAACAGATTATAGCATCGATTGTATAAAAGTTTTAATACTGACTTTGAATCATGTGTGTGAGTGGTTTCATGCTCAATTTTTAGGCTTATGATAGTGTGGTTCTAGGATTTGTACATTATCACCTACTAGCTTTTGCCTGCGACTCTGTACACGTGGCGCCATCTATTATCATAATAACGTTATTGTTGTTTTCTTCGGGAACAGCACTTTTTCTCGGGATGAAAGGTCCCTATGTCCGTTTCTGTACACCTGACAGCGTATATGCAAAATTTAAGGATGATCGGTTCAGTGGTTTAGGCGTGAAAAGGTAACAAACAAACTTACTCGCATTTATAATATTAAAATATTAAGTTAGGATTTTTGTAAATTATCAAGGTAAACAATACAAATTATGCTTCAATATAAATATATTTGATGCAATAGATAGAGTCATTGTCACCTTCCAATAAATTTTTTGATATGATTACTTCTAGTTGACATGCCACCTCTAATCTCCCTCAAGACATCCAAATTGCTTTGGTACTTCACTGGTGTAACGTCCCAACAAAGGAGATGGTCAAAGATTTTTTTTTGCATTTATGAAAGCATCGAAGAAAATAGGAAGATAACTTGTAAATATATTGGTCACTGGTACCGATCTACATAGTATCTACTTACTGGCATAACGTTATATAATCTACTTATAGAGGTATGAGGAACAGGGTGTAAGGTTCACTCATACTCTATACAAATGGGAGGATCCTCCGACCAGACGGGTGTTGAGTCTGGCGGGCAACTGCCCGATGATTTATGTCGGGCTGTTGTGTCTATGCTAGTTACGCGGTAAACTCTGCTTGCGAGATGCAGGATTTGCGTGACGTGAGTATGACGCGTTGTTCGCATGTGGCGTTGTAGATACCGCTACATACTTTTACTGTATTTGATGCTGTGTTCAAAAATACATTCATCTTCATCCACTGCTGGGCCTAAACCTCTCTTTCCTTGTGCCAATCACCACGTTCCTGTGCCAGCATCATCCAGGATTTGCCCGCGATGGCAACAATGTCGTCTGCCCATCTCGCCATTGGACGACCGACACCTCGTCTTCCAGTCCTTGGACGCCACTCTGTCACAACTTACTCCATAGGCCACATAGGCGACTTCTTGACAATTCGAAAGTGCCTGTAAATGGTTTAATTGAAATAAATGCTTTGAGTTTGAGTAAGGTACTTAAAAAAAAACAGTGGTACTCCGGGAGTGCCGACAGAAGTGAAAACAAAACGCAAACATAATACTTTGCCATCACTCACTGACATATCGGGTATACATTAAAATCGAGTACATCCCGAGGACAGCCGACCACATCCGAAGCGGTGTCGGTTACGGTAACAGTGGCGCGAATTCAGTGGTTTTTTCCCATCTCAAAAAATGCCCAACTAAAGAAGTTTTCACTTCAAAAATACATTATCATACTCAAAGTAATAACCAAGTTCAGTACCCACAATCGGAACACGTCGAACTAAAGTCACGTTACAAATCCGAGTGTGAAAGCGAACGGAGGCACGAGCCCTTCAATTTGTGATCGATGAGTCCATCGCTCTTGCGTCTCGTAGGACCGCCCAATACTCGCGTGTGCCTGGGGTCAGCAGAGTCGTGAGTCTATCTGTCCATAGGTAGTGTGAGTTTAATTAGACGCAGTTGCAGTTGAAAAAAAACCGGCCAAGTGCGAGTCGGACTCGCAAACGAAGGGTTCCGTACCACAAGGAAAAAAAAACGGCAAAAAAAATCACGTCTGTTGTATGGGAGCCCCCCTTAAATATTTATTTTATTTTGTTTTTATTATTTGTTGTTATGACAGCAACAGAAATACGTAATTTGTGAAAACAACTGTGTAGCTATCGCAGTTCTTGAGATACGGCCTGGTGACAGACAGACGGACGGACGGATAGACAGCGAAGTCTTAGTAATAGGGTCCCGTTTTTACCCTTTGGGTACGGAACCCTAAATATAAGTTCTTGTTTGTTGAATGGAAAAAAGTAATGTAAATGAAATTCTGATGAGGTATTTCGAAAAGATTAATAAACTTCACAGCCAACCATTTCAATCAGAAAATAGCTGACTCGTCAAGGCACACAAGTACTTTTGGATATGGATGTAACATATTCATATTTCTAAGTACAGCCAGGGAAATTCATTGTTAAACTAACTGACATTACATCAATTTGCCGTGTCTTCATAAAGTTATTAAAGAATGACAGATGTGATTTGAATATACGAATACAGACAATTTTTTGTGATCAATTTGCTCTTAACTTTATTTGAGGATCAAGAAGGTTTAGCTTTCTGAATTGTTGATTCTGATCCATCACACATAATATATTTTTTTAGAACAGTCGTGGCCCAGTGACACGACTTACGCGTTGTAGGTCGTAGGTTCGAACCCAGACAGGCACTTTACCATGTGTAAATTATTTCATCACCACTGCTCTCAAAACGGTGACGAAAAACATCGTGAGGAAACCGGTATGTCCTAGAACCAAAAATTCGAAGACATGTGACATCCGCCAACCCACACTGGGCCCGCGTGGTGTGTTACGGCCCACTCTCTCTCACTGAGAGGAGGCCTGTGTCCCAGCAGTGGGAACATTATAGGCTGATTATGATGATACATATACAGGGTGAAATTGAATTCATGGGCATCCTTTTAAGGGGTCATTGTACTCATCATTATGAACAACTTTTACTACGGGACCAAACCTGAAATCACGAAAAAAAAATCAGCTCTTCCCTACATTTTGACGAGTTATGTGAACATAAACAGCTGATTTTTTTTCGCGATTTTAGGTTTAGTCCCATAGTAAAAGTTGTTCATAATGATGAGTACAATGACCCCTTAAAAGGATGCCCATAAATTTAATTCATCTACTTATAATAAATCTGTAGAAGGGAAAATTCTGTACATTGAAAATATCAAAAAATATAAATGGCAGGGGGTGTTACTAGACCGACACCGAACCCAAAAATGTGATTTAAAAAATGTTGTCTGTCTGTTTGTTCAGGCATCACGCAAAAACTACCGGTTCGATTACGATGAAACTTGGTATAATTATTCTTTAATATCCTGGGCACCACACTGAGTACTTTTTATCAAGGAAAAGTATATACAATAAAAAACAAACTTAATTTTGCGGTTCGATCCCTAGACCCGATTATTTTACCAACCGCAAATAATAAGTTTGTCGTAGGTTAAGTGGAGGGTGTGTTCTTTGTGAAGAGTAGGTATCCACTAAGAAAGTGTTTTTCGAAATTCCAACCCTAAGAGGGTGAATGGAGGGAGGGTGAAATTTCACGCGGACGAAGTCGCGGGCAGAAGCTAGTCCTGTATGAAAACTAAAAGAAAAAGCCTGACGCCTAACACCTTGCAAACCTTATTAAAAATATCTAAAAACATCCAGTCTACCAACTAACTAATACTTACTAAATAAGGATAAAAATCATAAACGTAAATATACACCCAGCCTTTTCCAGTAATTTTTCGTCCTAAAAAGATCCTTAACTATTCCTGCTGTATCTAATACCTGCTTATTAGCATGAAGCGATGGTTTGAAGTCTAGGTAGATAATAGATGTGCTAGAAATAATGCCACCTGTCTATGAGACACAGTGTTGCAGGCAAATCGACACTCGCCATTATAAACGCTAGTTCAGTTGACAGAATATACTGTTATCGGTTGATACCAATGCTATTTTAGAGATAGAAATCTATCTATCTATAGAAATCTATGGTATATTTTGAGGGGAATATTTACTTTGTAGTCTATAATACTTTAGAAAGTAAATATTCCCCTATATTTTATTACTTTAATAATTGTGAATGTCAGTTACTCTGGCAGTTTGAGTAGGTACTTGAGCGGCCTACTCAAATGTCCTTTCTTTGGTATTGTTCGTCGAGTCGTTAAGCTCCTTAAATTCTGAAGGCAAATTTTCGCAATTTAAAACGTTCAAAATCTAGTCGCAGTCTAATCTCGGCCACAAACAAATGTCAACAAAAACTTGTCAAAAATGTAGGGAAATTAAAAGGTGTTTTTGACAGATTCAGACTGAGATCAGACTGTAAACGTTCTTAAAATTACGAGATTTTCTCCTCTGAGGTGAGCTACACGGTTTCCTCTGACGGGTCAGGTCCACTCATATGTGTGTAGTTCTTTCCTGAAAATACTATTTCAGACACTAATCTATACGTCACGATCCGCAGATGATCTAACTAAGATTATGCCTGGACTTTAAAAGAGACTGACCCCTGAGGTAGTTTCGCCATTTCTTCTCAGGAGCAGACAGATAGGATATTATCAACGACGTCAACGTCATCGTCGACGTCATTACGTCGGCGCCGGCTGTCGCTGAAAACCAGCGCTGGGGCTCTCTCTGTCTTGAATAGGGTCGCAGCATTATGCTGAGGGATTGCCGTTTTGCGTGGATGTGACGCCTGTTTTCCTTACCTTCTTTTTTTTTGTGTTTATGTTCTTTTTTGCGTCATGTTCACCACAAACAAACGTATTTTCTTTCTTATTATGTCGACTCTATTTAGCTTATTTTTGATATGACGTCAAAAATGATTCCGATATCCTACGAGTATTTACAGAATAAACAATTTTATTTCATTCAATAGTTTATTAGAAGAATAATGTTACATTAGACACGTTTTAACACCCAAAAGCTTTGT
Source organism: Amphipoea oculea (assembly GCA_945859645.1). Taxonomy (NCBI): domain Eukaryota; kingdom Metazoa; phylum Arthropoda; class Insecta; order Lepidoptera; family Noctuidae; genus Amphipoea; species Amphipoea oculea. Next base: position 1,091,266 of record OX243878.1, on the reverse strand, counting down.
CTTAACACTTGCCTTACATACTATTTTAAGAACACAAGGAATAAAATATACCTTTTTTTACATCTGTCCGTCAATTAGTATTAAATATCTAAATAACTAAGTATTTCATTTCTATAGTTTTAGAAGAAAAATCTCTTCTAACTATTTACACTAGATACTAAATTAAAAGACTAATTAACTATATAAATAAATACATACTTAAATAATAACCAAGTTTCATTCAATTAGATGCATGATTAGCCTATGCTATAGGGCTTATGCAGATAGTGGACATAATCATGTCCACCTCATAGATTATACCATCGATAATTATCCTTATAGATTTCAATCGAAAACACACACACACAAACACGCACTTGGAGTTATGCCTGCCTCGTATGGAATAACAGCGTGATGCTTAACTTTTAGTAGGTATGCGATATTTAAATGTCCAAGCTTTATCGTTAACTCTACAATTAGGGCAGGTGGGTGTTAGGAATAGGTACTACGTTTAGAGGTCTGTCAGAATGCAGAAAAACGGTAGAGATTGAACGAAGGTATTTCTAAGGCAACAAGTACTATATTGGAATATTCTTTTCCTTGTATTTTTTATTAGTTAGTCAATTGTTTTTTCGAGGCCGTGGCTAAATAATAACCACCGCACAGGTCTATCGATCGGTGGGGCAATTGCGTAACACTTTATCAATCGGAATAGGTTTCATTTTGACAGTTCAACAACATCCATTGCGTTATTTACGTGTTGAGCAGACAAAATTTTTCGAACTTATAAAGCAATGGATTAGCAATTGGCTTCGAAATGATTCTGATTCCGATTGATAGTGTGTTACGCAATTAGGGTGCAGGTCTATCGATCAGATTAAGCTACACTTGCCGCGGTTGCTCTGTGGACAGGTGACCATCTTTACATACCAGGACCCCTCCGTGCCTCGGAAAGCACGTTAAGCCGTTGCGTTGGCCTGGATTAGGACACAGGATGCTTTTATTTCAATAATAGCAGCGCCCCGCGGTTTCACCCGCATATGTGTCGATCCCGTGGGAATATCGGGATAAAAAGTAGCCTATGTCCTTTCCCGGGACTCAAACTATCTCTATACCAAATTTCATCTAAATCGGTTCAGCGGTTTAAGCTTGAAGAAGTAACAAACATATAAACACACACACACACACACACTCACAAACTTTCGCCTTTATAATATTAGTGTGATTGTGATAGTGTGATTTACATCAATCGATAAAGCTAAGTCTTCGCACTTAACTAACTTATTTTCCCTTGTATTAACTCATTTTTTTTTTCTTTTGTTCAACCTATAGGTACAATTTGCTTTTTTAATTTTTTATGACTGTATTTAGTTTAGTTTATGATCTTCCTGTGCGAGTCGCAATAAACACATTTACATTCTTTTTTATTTTAAAACTAGCTGCGCCTCGCGTTTTTACCCGCATAGGTCTCGATCCCGTGGGAATATCGGGATAAAAAGTATCCTATGTCCTTTCCCAGGACTCAAACTGTCTCTGTACCAAATTTCATCTAAATCGGTTCAGCGGTTTAGGCGTGATAAGATAACATACAGATAGACAGACAGAGTTACTTTCGAATTTATAATATTAATAATTAGTATGGATAATTGGATATAGTATTAGTAATATTAGTATAGTATGGATATGGATAAACATATGAATAAATCAGAGCCGAATTTAAAGAATATTTTTTTAGTAAAGAGGACTTTATAACAATGTACGGAAATAGGGAACGGTATCCTAGGTTTATTTACCTATGCTCATGTATTGCAAAGAAAAAACTAAGTACATTTCACACTTGGCTACTTTTTATAGCGTTTTAATGGCCCGCATAAAATGTGATATTATCTAAAGTCACAACTGACAGAGAAACTGCTATCTGCTTAGCCAATCATCGTTAGGCTAGATAATTGTACACTTTGTAAATACAAACTCAGGCACGTTTTCAGGGGGGAAAAAAACAAGGAAATGTAAAAAGATAATTCTGCAGGACCATGTTAGGCATGTACAGAAGTGTTTTAATACCTTTTTTTTGTTTTTTTGGTGGGAAATTATCAAATAACTTTTCCCGCTCTGGGCGGATCGAGAGGGCGTGTCAGACTTTTACTGATTAAAACCCACCCGTGTTCCTTCAGTTGCCTGTGCCAGGGGCCACCGTATCTCTTTCGAACAACCCGCGACCCTGGCAGAGTGTTTTAATACCTTAGAGTGGAGTAAACACTTTATTTCTTTCTTTTATAATAGCGTCCATTTTTGGCTTATAACGATCAATTATTATATAACTACCAACAGTAATTAAGATTGATAAACTATAGATGAACTTGTGTTTCCTGGGTAGCCTGGTGGTCACCAGCACTACTGCAGAGGGTCCTAGGTATAATATCCCTGAGTCGAGCAAATAAATAATATTGATTTCTTGGATAAGTACCTACAGCCATTTTAGAATACAGGTGTGATATTATAAGATAATCATTTATTTGCTCAAACATAAGTACAATACATACAACACAAATTTTCAGCATGCAAGAGATGTTAAAAGTAAAGATAAAAACAGATCATCACGTTTGCCTTAAACAAAAGCATGCAAATATTAATACTTACAATAATTTGTAAAAGAAATGCGCTCTCCGCACGACCACTTGCAACGATATTAATTTGCTTGTTTAGCGCCGACTCAAAATTACTTTACTTTAAAAGGTTAAACAAAAAAGGTTTATTATTTTTTGCTTTTCAGTTTTTTCGGAGGTTTATTTTTTTTTGAAGCTTTTATATGTTACAACATTTTCATTCAGATGGACCTAACCCGTAAGGGCGGTAAATTGGTAAAGTCGACAAGTAATATTTGTGCAGTAACCAATAGTAGTAGAACGACTTCCATAATACGTACTTATAATATTAATGAAACAACAATATTAACTGGTTGGCGTACATAGAAGCCCAGTCCACGTGTTGGCAGTGGTTGAGGACCAAATCTGTCACTATTACACCAGCGACGCGGACGGCTTGCACGAGAGGTGTGACCGGGCACACGAGTGGAGGAACACAACAATAAATTAATTAGTTTAAAAAATAAACTGCACTACAGTTGCCACGTGCCAAAATAATCGATATTTCCAAGAAAGAAATATATTGTAATATTGTACGAATCTACATGGTTCTCACATGATCTGACCAAGATCATGATCTGTTCTGACCAAGATTACGACTTTAAACTTTAAAAGAGACTTTGACCCCAACAATTTGACTTTTTCCTTTTTTAACAGAGTTGGTTTCGCCATTTCTTCTCAGGGGTAGTTAGATAAGAAATGTCGACTACATCTAGCTTAATGTGCCGTACAAAAGTAATTCCCATAGGTATCCTATTTAGTTACAGAATAAAAAAATCATTTCATTTCATTTTGAATTAACGCTTAAAATAATGGTATGTGAGACGGAAATGGGGCCATTGTTTCCATATTTCACGGATTTCACTAAACGAGGGTAAAATTTTATTATAGCTACAAAACGTAGTTCAGACACATTACATTTATGAGCATTCTCAACCGATGACACCCATTCTCAAGTATGACTCACGCATCAAATCTCATCTTCGTATCCAAAAATATCACCTAACTAATTAGTCGTAGTACTACGCCCCGCGTACCACGTACCGCGTAGTAGAGTGTACAAAACGCGCATACGCTCGGTTTACCTAAACTGGTCGTGACTCACCGGGATGCGTCAGCGCAACGAAATAAACACCATGTATCATGTAGGGCTGCCCGTTCATGATCATGCATCATTGGTGTCAGTTATTTTAATGTTATTAGGTACTAATATGTATTACATTTCTATTTGTATAGATATGGTATAGGGTGCCCGTGGCTATATGATAACAGCCGCACGGGTCTATCGAAGGTTAACCTATACTTGCCGCGGTCGGTTCGTGGATGGGTGACCATCCATTACATATCGAAATCCCTCCATGCTTCGGAAAGCATGTTAAGCCGGTGTTGGTCCCGGCTGTCATTCATAGATCTTTGACAGTCGTTACGGGTATTCGATTTCTAAATGTTTGACAACCAGGGTTTGACAGTTGCTCCATGTAAAATACTGGTATTCAACGACATTCGGTCAGACTGGAAGCCGACCCCAACATAGTTAGGAAAAAGTTAGGCAGATTGATTAATGGATATAGAAGATGTGATTGGAATTGTGATGTGTATGTGTATTATATTTTTGTGACAGGACCTATGAATGACAATAGCCATTGTCATGGTGAAGAGTTATACCAATCAGCATTGGCAGCGGGGCTCACTGCCCAGGGTGTGCTTGAGTTGACCTACTCAAGTGTCGTCACACTTAGTAACCGTTTAAGTCCACTTATTCGTTCTGTCACTCTCACCACTAATTACTATAACCTATTGTAATTTCAAAACGGGCGTAAAAAAACATCAAGAATCTAAGTTTTTGCTTACGCACGTCAACAAAAACAAATTATGCAGTTTCTTTTTAAGTTAGTAATTTTACTAAAATCACAAAAACAAATTATACCAACAGGCAACCCTGGAATATGTCACGGACTATCACTCGACATCTATGTTCTAAAGCCGAATATTTTCCTACCTCGTCACCTCTAGATTTGAACAAAGTTTCTTAACTCATACAACGAAAATCCACCTTTAACTCATCCAAATAGAGTTCATAAGAACTGCCCCTAAAATCCTTGCAATACCTAACGTTCGGAAAACAAAATTCAAAATGCGGTTGCCATAAACAATTTTACTTTTAAAACGTTGAGATTTCAAATTTTTCGGCCAGTAATATAAAGTTGGCCACTCGTAAGTTATTAGGCTACATATTTTATAGTGATGCATCGATCTTGAGCCGTCAGCTTTGAATAGGACATTTTAAATTGAAAGAGTAGTACATTTCTTTTTATAATCCACGTGTGATATATTGTAGTGTGACGCAATGCTTTTGTTCCATTGTATGAGGTACACATACATTTTTGTATGGATTTGGAGGGAAAAAGTATTTTGCAATGTTGATATTTATGAAGACACCTGACATGTAACTGTTTTAATTTTATACGATAACATGCAAAATTAATAAAGACTGATTCGTTGATCTAGTGGTCGCTAGCGCTCCTGCTGAGCCTGGGTTCGATAGCTGGGTTGGGCAAAGTGTTATTGGGTTTTTCAATACAGAATTTCTCAGTAGCAGCCCGGAATATAGATTTGTGCCCGGTTGTTGACAACAGGCTCGCCCCCTATTACATGGGACTCAAACATAACTGGCAAAATTTGGTTATACTATAAGTACACCTCTGCCGAACCCTTTGAGGATTATAGGCGTGATGTTATGTTTATGCAAAAAGAATGATAGAAAAATATAGAGTGAGAGAAAATTGATAAGCAGCTAAGCGATGTACCTATTATTAAAATAATGGGTTAACATAACTACTTCAAATAGATGTCTAGTTTAGATGCACCTGACACTAATAGTACATATAATGGCTTCGAAGCCTCTAATAATAAAATTACAGGCCTTTGAAAATTGAAAACTAATAGTTTCAGTCGAAAAAATCTCTTTATAAAGAAAATGCGAAATAATATTAAAATCGATGCCTTTGAAGTTTGTATTACTTGTAGACACTAGACAGATGTTCGCACCTCGTCTCAAAACTATGACAGTTGCGTTCAAGCCTATCCCTAATAGTAGGGCTGTCACGTCTTATCAACACGTGTGTATCCGAATTATTCAGAAATAAACCTTGCGTACAAAAAGAATGTTCGAACAAATTGTCGGTCAATATCACTTTTAGGCCATTACGGTTGAGGTACCACTTATAAACCAACAAAACTCGAATGAAACGCTCGAAAAAACATTATTAACATCAAATCTGATCTCGTTATCGACCAAAACGTGGTTGCTGACACGGAACCACGAACCGCGTAGCAACCAAACGATACACGAACAAAACACTGTAATCTGCATTTCAACTATTTCCTAACATTACGTATACACAATTAAATGTTTCCAGCATTTTGAATAAAAACAATCGGATGTGGGCATCTCATTTTGAAAAAATGCCAACCCTACTTCCCACTTCATACATACTTTCAATGTCAATACCACTCTTATCACCTTCACAATAAAGATCAATTTTGTAGATCCTATTATTCCAGGGATGGCAAATAAAGTTGGTTGTTATATTTATGTAGATCATTTGACACGCGTCGACAAGCGAGCGTGCGCGCAGGGTTAGCGACCTCCGAATCTATGACCTCAGTTTTGTAACGTACAAGTATTTATTAGTTAATGGCTTAATGATTTTAATGATAGGATTATGTTAATCTGTTGGTTATGTTCGGTTTGTCATCACCAGTGATTGCTATCTCGCTAATTGTTTTGTTTTTTTATTGTAGTTTTATAACCGATCTAGGTAATTTGCTATGCAAACGTGCAATCAGTTAAATGATGACCACATATAATTCAACTCAGCCTATTGCAGTCCATTGATGGACCCATTCCCATGCTGCGCCACAACACCCTGTTCTCCACCTTCCGCATCCAGTCCGTCGCAACCACCTTCTATAGGTCGCCCGTCCATCTAGCTGGGGCATCTTGCTGGGTTTTATAATTACCTATTATTATTATAGGATTACACCAAGATTGTTTCGATTAATGTCAACCCTGATAAAAATAATGCCATACATTGATATAACAATATGATAGTTCCACTGCTGATTAAGAAGCTTTCAAAACCGCTACACTTAACGGTAACCAGAAAATATTGCCATAATTACAACGAAAATATGCGGAACAAAGGTTTCGAGACATACGGAAGAAATCCTAAAAGAAAAATGACCTGTCTTAGCAAAAAAATAGTTCAATAAATTCATCCTATCTCATATCTCTGCTTATACCCCAATACCTCCAGCGTGAAGTTATGTTCATAATTATCTCATAATTAGCGCCACAGACTATGAAACATCTCGTATACACCTCAAAATCTTAATTAACAAGATGTAAGTAAGCGTAACAACTTGATAATATGTCAGTGTACTGATTTATGTTATAACTTATAATGACTTTGTTAAAGTCATCAACAGTTAGTGATAACATTACGATTGTTAAACAAAGCCGGTAATTAGGTAAATGTTAGGCTGGGTGCACGTGAACGACTTAATTTCTATGGACAGCGACTTAATTGTATAATGTGTACTGATTTGATTCGAGGGGCAATTTTCAGACGTGTGCACTGTGTAGCATGTAATTTTTAACCGTAAGCTGTACTTAATGGTTAATTTCTGCTAATAGGTTTAATAATAATTTAGTTTTTAAAGTTGCTGACTATTTTGCCACAATACCTAAGTTAGGATACTTTTCTATTCCTATAAATTGATGGTGTCTTAGAAGCTAAAGACAAATGTTTTTGAGAGTACAAATGAATGTCTATCTTATAGTATAAATAGGTCATTTGTGCGAATTCAGTCAAGATATCCTACAGATCCTGTTTGCAGGTTTGTTTGTTTGTCTGAAATTGCTACAACAACCGATAAAATACTACTATGATTAGTAGCTACATCCATGAATGTTACAAAAACAAAATATTTTTGAAGTGAAACTTCATTATGCACGCTTGACTTGGGGAGTAAGCTGGCGAACGCGTTACGAAAAGTGTGATCGGGCGAGGCGAACGGGAGTTGAGTGAGGAATTTAAGCAAGAGAAAGCAGTCCGCGCGCACATTTTCTTTCTCTCTTCCTCTCATAGCCAAATACGTTTGAAGTTTCACTTCAGTCGTGTGGTCACAAGCACACTCGGTTTTTTTTGACGAAGTCGCACCTACTGTAGCCCCGTCTAAGGCCAAGATCTATAAACGCTACTTAGCGCGAACTTAGGCTAAGCGCTATTCCTATCACCGTCGTCGCAGCTATCAAACTACAAGTGCAAAATAGTCAGAGACGGGAACATATCTAAGTCAAAGCATGAGCTAAGTTATATTTGTAGATCTCTGCCTTAGTCCTAACAATAACTTAAACAAGAAATGTCTCACCTAGAATTATGTAATTAAGTTGACAACTAGCGTTAACTTAGCTTCAAGTAATGCTAACTGCGTGGCGGCCTATTATCATTGTTGTTCGGTCAGCGGGCTACATCTGTCGGCTAACTGACCCTGTGGTCAATTGGTCAGGCTATTTTTAGGATGGGTGTTGAAGAAATATAGTCATTAAAAATTATAAAAATGAAGAGCTAGACAAGTTATACCAATCATTGTTTTTCTCATATTATTGCTGTTAACTAGAATTATGTATATTTAAGATAAAGCGATTTCGTTCTTTATATATTGGGATTCATTTCTCGTATCTAAATCATCATGAATCTTATCTTATATTTCTTTATTCCAACGGTAAAATTTTCCCATTGTTTGTCTAATTTGTTTTAGTATATCCATCGCAGCCGTCAACATCGCCGTCGAGGTAGACCAAGACGAAGGTGGCGTGACGATCTAATAACATTCGCAGGGCCAACATGGCCAGAGATGGCACAAGACATGGGAGGTTTGGAAGAAAAAAGGGGAGGCCTTTGCCCAGCAGTGGGACACAAAATAGGCTAACAAAAAAAAAACCATGTATATTTATTTGTGCTTACCAACCACATATTTTTGTTCATAACCGGTTGAACGCCGTAATTACAGACACAATTAAAAAGCTATTGTGTCTCGCGTGGATCCACGTTTAAGCATACGAAGGGTTAAAGTATTAAATAAATAATAAATGTTACTTTCTTAAGTAAAGGTCCTTGACAAACGCTCACTCGTTTAATTTAAAATTAGTATGAAGTTTAAACAGGAATACTTGAACTTAATGGTTCTAAAACCTACTTTCACGGATAAGTAACTTTAAAAATAATACTGTAATTCTAAACATTTATCAAATTGAGTTCTCATACTTTCCAGCCATTTCTTACCATCAAAAAAAATGTGTGATAGTACAATCAGCTATCTACCTATAACGTACCTAATAATAATCTCTTCTCACATACAGATGCAACAAAGAGGAAATTGTTTCTTAAAACGTGATCAGAAATCGCTCATCAACATCGGATGCGAAATAATAGGGATAACTCATCGGAATCCTGATCATGAAATATTGTGGGGAAGCTAGTCGAGTGAGGGCTTATTAATATTTTATTTTTCAGGGTTATATCAGTGGCGCGGGGAGGTGCTGGAGCGTGGCGAGAGACCCCTGCCTCGGATTATCAAAGCACGGCGGTCTGAGCTCCACCAGGCCCTGAGGACGGAATGGGAGACGCGACTTGCGCAACCCACTGCGGGGCACGCCGTTATAGCGGCGGTAAGACCCGTCATGGAGGCGTGGATCGAGAGGCGGCATGGCGCCCTCAGCTTCCGGCTGACGCAGGTACTCTCTGGCCATGGCTGCTTTGGGAAGTACCTGTGTCATATAGGTCGGGGGCAGACGCCGGTGTGTCACCACTGTGCGGCTTGCCCTGAGGATACGGCGCAGCACACGTTGGAAGAGTGCCCAGCTTGGGCAGGGCTGCGCCGTGACCTCATCGCGGAAATAGGCGGGAGCGATCTCTCGCTCCCGGCCGTCGTTCAATCGATGGTCGAGAACGGGAGCGCATGGGACGGAGTTGCCTCCTTTTGCGAGGATGTCATGTCTGCAAAGGAGGCGGCCGAGCGGGAGAGAGAAGCCGCATCCTCTCTCCCCTCCCGCAGGAGACGCACCGGGCGCCCGAGAAGGGTGAAAAACGATCTGCGACCTCCATGAAAGGTGGCCTGCGGTCGGCGGACTAGGGGCGTCCGTCGTCCGATCAGACAGGCCCGAGTTGGCGCTGCAGTGTTCCACGGGTGCCACTCGAGAGTGGGTGCGGCCATTACAGGAATGGGCGCACGGGGAGGTGGGACCCGCTGAGGAACAGCGGGTCGAGGCCTGTCGGGGGAGCGGTGAATGCTGTTGCGAATCCCGCACCCCCGGCTATAGGTAGAGGTGGAACACCGCGGTGGTTTTAGCCGGTAAGAGTCCGGCATGCCCCTCTGTCACCCCCACGATAGAGGAAATCCATGAGGATTTCCACCGTGAGAAAAAAAAAAAAAAAAAAGGGTTAATCATGTAAGGTCCGGCCGCGCTAAATTTCCCAAAGATGTAAACAACAAAGGCCGCTCGAAATTGAATAAAATCGATGTACAAGAACATTTATTTTAAGTAGTTTGTTTTCGTTTAGTTAGGCCGGAGATTTAAAGGATAACAAACATTACTTAAAATAAATGTTCGTGTATATCGATTTTATTTAATTTCGAGCGGTCATTGTTATTTACATCTTTGGCAAATTTAGCGCGGCCGGACCAGTACAGGCTCCGGACTGCTACTGTGAAATTCCTGATGTAAAACCCAATAACACTTTGCCCAACCTGAAAATCAAACTCAGGACCTCATGCCTAGCGTTAGCGCTTGCGACCACTTCACCAATGAAGCAGGGACCAGTTTCCGTTCTCGATAATTAGTTTTCAACTAAATGCAACTAATAACGAATGCCGTATTCTTCGATAAAAATAATACTTAACTTCTAAAAGAATGCACCCATTGTCGTGTGGAGACCATAAAAAAAATAGCCTCTATTTGGTATTACAAAATATTTGGTATTTTGTCCGTAACCGCCGCATAATTCGACGCCGCCCTTTAAAAGTTTATTAAAAGGAAATTACGATTCGATGCGAGCAGATAACTGCTTCGGTGAAAGTGCGAAATGTAACCGACAATTTCCGAACAGTTTTTGCTACATTTAATTGGCAATTTTTCAAGGTGGTAGCTTTCGTGGTGGGAACACCTCGTGGTAGGTTCCTTGTAAAGCGGTTTGTTTGAGAAAGAATCTTCTGATACATTTGTATAGATATTTATATAATATAAGCTTACATATAAACTATAACAATATGTACAATTATATGAAAAAATAAACAAAATAATCATAGGGCATCAAAAAATTCGTCCGCATCGCTGTCAACAGGAACAGTGCCCAAAAGGCTGGCAGCATTGCCACGTTTTATGGCAATGCTAATTTTTTGGACAAGAAATAGGCCAGCCCTCTGGTCACGTAAAGAGTCGACTAACCGCTTGGCGATATTTCGAAAAATCACGTGGGCACTCGGATTGGGTACTAACTATTAGGTACTCAATCTTCTGATGGAGTACCTAATAGTCATGCAGACCGAATTTCGGCCATGACGATCAATCTCAGGGGAGACTTGTCATCGACGTGGGAGATATTATAGTGCCCAAGCGTGTGCGCAGACACAGGTGCACTCTCTCTTCCCTTACTGTCATAGTCCGATGAGATGGCAATCGACACGACCGGAGAGAGATCAGGCGCAGGACCTACTTAACGTGTCAAAGTCAAAGCATTTATTTCAAATAGGCACATAAAAGGCACTTTTGAACGTCAAAAATTATCTTAAAATAGAATTGATTCTAGTCGCCCATTCCAAAAGGTAGTTTTCGTATGGAGAAGAATGGGCAAGAAACTCCACCGTTACTCTTTTATAATGTTTTAGGTACAATATTTTGCATGGGTACATTAATTATATAATAACATGTGAGGACGATGCACCTACAATAAAATTACTATACCACAATAGGTAAAAGAATTAAAAACGAAACCATGACATATAAATTAATTATCTGATAGATACATGATGCTCACATATTTACAAACATGGTACAAGCAAAACGATTTTAATTAAAAAAAAATACAAATAATAAGTCAGGGTGTGAGTAATGAATGTAAAAAAAGAATAAAAAAATGTACAATTAAATTAGCAACCAGTTTGATTTTGTCTAGACTCTAGATTGTCCTATGGAGCAGGACTAGCATGTTTCCAAGCGTTCTTATCTTGGATATAATCTTCTAATTTATAGTATGCTTGTTTACAAAGTGTACGTTTAATGTGAGTTTTAAATTTTCTTTCATTTAATTGCAATATATCACAAGGTATTTTATTGTAACATTTAACACACGTGCTTCCCGAGACACGGGGGTATCACACCGCCATCTTCCAAACTCCAGGCTGTTGCTTAGAAGAAATTCCCAGTAGAAAAACCCAATAACAAAAGTGTTATTGGGTTTTTGAAGTGAAACTTCTTTACGCACGCTTGACTTGGGGAGTAAGCTGGCGAACACGTGACGTAAGCGTTACGAAAAATGTGATCGGGTGAGGCGAACGGGAGTTGAGTGGGGGATATAAGCAAGAGAAAGCAGTGCGCGCGCACATTTTTTTTCTCTCTTTCTCTCATAGCGAAGTTTCACTTCAGTCGTGTGGTCATAAGCACACTCAATTTTTTTTTATTGGGAATTTCGTGTCTCAGAAAGCACGTTAAGCTGGTCCTGCACCTGAAGGCCAATTCTCGTAAATTAAAACGTTCAAAATCTAGTCGCAGTCTCATCTCAGCGACAAACAAATGTCAAAAACTTGTCAAAATGTAGGGAAATTCGAGGTATTTTTGACAGATTGAGACTGAGATCAGACTGTGAACGTTTTTAAAATTACGAGAATTGCCCCTCTGATCTCTCTCCGGTCGTGTCATATTGCCATCCTATCGGACTACGAGATAGAGAGAGGGAAGAGGGAATGCACCTTGAGCAAAGGGTCAACCTTCTATAAGGGTACCTAGCTACTATGCCTGTGGCCAAGGCCAAGCAATCGGGTAATATTGTTGTATGTACTACCTATGCAAACTCAAACTCAACTCAAAGCATTTATTTCAATTAAACCAATTACAGGCACTTTAGAATTGTCAAGGGGCGGTCAGTCAGAAAGATGAAGCTAGTTGCCCATTCCAAAGCGTAGGTACCTATGGAGAAGAACGGGCAAGAAACTCCATGGACACTCTTTTAAATCAAAATAATATGGTTACAAAGTCTTGGTTACATCATTCATGTTAAAAATTATACATTTGAGAACGATGCAGAACGATAAAAGCGTCCATAATGAAAAGATGAGAGAAAACAACATTTCAAATATTAAATAAAATAAGCCGTGGCAGCAAAGAGATGACCAACCAGTCCCTACTGACGGCGCCCGTTCACGAACATGACGCATGTATTAGCACCATTCATGCGTCGCAGGAACTACCTACAAGCACACGCGCACTATCAAATTCCGCGTCAATATATTTGCAAGAATAACTGATCGCGAACCTGCTGTTCTTTTGACATCAAGTTCACAGTTATAACTGATTTTTATTAAGACTAATCTTGAACTTTTTCATCAAACCGAATCATAGATCGGTTCGATCTATAAATATTTTTAAATCGAAATCCACAAATGTTTTTTTTTTGTTACTGCAGCTGACTACAGTTTAACTCTCTACAAAATGGTTAATAATATGTTTTTTTCTTATCATGTTTTTTTATTATTTTTTATTATTGACGACTGTGACGTCCCACCGCAGGGCAAAGGCCTCCCTACTCTCTTTCCACCTCTCTCTGTTCAAAGCTGCTAAGGACCAGTTCTTGTTGAAGGAGTCCAGCTCATCCCGCCATCTTCGTCTGGGCCTGCCACGATGTCGTTTGCCATTAAGAGGGACCCATTGGGTCGTAAGTTTGGCCCACTGTTCGTCTGACATGCGGCAGATGTGTCCAGCCCAGTTACATTTTAGCGTGGCAGCTTTCCAAGTGACATCAGTTATCTTTGTGATGGAACGGATGGTCGTATTCCTAACCCGGTCTGTTAGTTTGATACTTAGAATACTCCGTTCATAGCCCTCTTCCTCTTATCATAATAAGCATAGAATTTACATAATTGACTGCATCGTTGGTCTAGTGGTCACAGGCGTTACTGCTGAGCATGAGGTCCTGGATTCGATTCCCGGATCGGGCAAAACGTTATAGGGTTTTTCCATATGGAATTTCTCAGCTGCAGCTCGGAGTCTGGATTTGTGTCCGGTTGATGGCAATAGGCTCGTCCCCTATTACATGGGACTTAAACATAACTGGCGAAATGTGGGTGTACTATAGGTACACCTCTGCCTAAACTTTCGGGGAATATGTTACATTATGTTAATTCACATAAAACACAAGCTATAGCCTGCGATTTTGCCTATAGCCACTGTAAAAAGTTCATTGCGGTAACTAACATCGGTTACCTTAAGTTTTATTACTACTAAGAATTCTTAGTAGTTTTTATCCTGCACAGAAATGCCCTGAGGAAGCGAAGTGCATGTTTAAGCTATGAGTAACATTACTACGTTAACTTTATAAGACTAGACGAAATGTGAAATGAAAACTGGTATTTTTCTAAATTGGGCCTTTTTTTTCTAAACATAGGTTTGACTGACCAAGGGGTATCGTATTACCCTGTAATTGGGTTGTGGATGTCAGATCGCTCCATGTTAAACACAGGTATTCAGCTGTATCCAGTTTGAATGGAACCCGACCCTAACAAAGTTGGGTATACGCTAGGCAGATTGATTGGACCTTGTTGTAAACGATAACAATAAAAGACTAAAAGAAAACATTGTTAAATCATTTACAGGTGATCAGAAATCCCTAGTAACTTACTACATCATTTACAACTATTTATTAGCTATGGGTCTATAATTGTATTAAAAGGGAAAGTTTTTATGCTAATAACCCATATAGGAAATTTATGCTAATACCCAAGTCAGACCCTGAGACCATAAAAATAAGTAATTGGTCTTATGATTAGATAGGTCTATTAATCAGTACAACTCACTCTGGGTAACAAGCAGCTGGTTATACAGACTTAATAACTAGGAAATAAACAGTAAACGAACACATGTCAAAGGTGTGCACTAAGCTACTATAAACATCAAAACAACTGCTGCCACTTACATATTTTTTTTAATCCACTCATACAACTCCATACATTTATCTAAACTCTGAACAATTCATTCGCAACCCTTATGTATGACTCCTCGAAAATTCAAAACATCCATTCATATTTCTCAACGGGATCATTCAACCATCAATTGACAATGTCATACACACGTCAAAATCAGCTGTTTTATGCCAGATGCAAGAACCGTTACATTTACTATACTAGCATCTTGCTCATTCAGAAAATTCGAGTTTTTAAATTTTGTGAATGCCCTGCCGTTGGTCGGCGGCTGCGTGCGCAGGCGATTACGCATCGTAGGTAAGGGTAGTGTGGGGTAGAAGGGACACGTTGAATTGGAAGTTATTTATGGTTTGAAAAGAATTTAAACGGTATTTAGATAATATTGAAAATATGTTATGACAAAACCTTAATTTTAGATTATGGATTTGTGCAATGCAATTTTTCTTATGGTAAAAACGCCTTTTGAAACAACTATGAAGATATTAAAAACGAAAGAGCTTAAAGATAAAAACTTTAACCTTATGTGAATGCATTTATTACGCTTAGCTGTTTTTATATTCTTGTGAGTGATTTACGACAAAATAATCGTGTTAGTCATGGGGTGTAAAAATAACAAGACAGCCTAGTGAATCAGCCTTTACGCCAAGTCGCTCGTAACGTTACTATTAAGTTCAGGTATTCATTGTTAAAAATGAGTGCACCAAATACTTATAAATTAAAAAATACTAAAGTACGTAATTCATTTAGTTTTATTTTACACTACTTTAATAGTACAGTACGACCTTAAATTTAACTAGCCATGTAATAAAATGATATTACATCTTTAAAACGACTTTAAACAAGTAAAAAACAATTACTTAATCCAATCATAAAATAAAAAAAAACTAATTACGAAAAAAAATACACGCAATATAACACAATATTCCATAACACAAAACTATAATAAACAAACCCGATTACATCTAAGACATAACCAATATAATTTAATTACAGACTTATAAACAGTGAAAAGAAATGGCTGCCGCAGCCAACTACGCCGCGCCTCCTCATCTCTACTCACACACATACAAATTGCACTTGTCAATCGACGCGCGCGCACCTGGAGCAGGTGGTGGCTTATATCAGCTGTGAGACCGGCTTGTGCCAAACTACTACACCACATTTTTGTGGTAAGTCGGTTAAATGACCTAGTTTTTGATTGGTGGAGTAATTAATTTTGAATAAGGATGTAGATATCGTGAAGGTCTTTCTATGGTTAGGTTTGTAGTTAGAATTTCAGACTTCTGACTTCTGAAATGAGTGTTGCGTTGCAAACGAGAGTTGATTTTTCTCTCCGAGGTACGAAGTGGAATCAAATTAATTATGTAAAATAAAACAATCACTTAGATGCCCATAGACACTAGGTATTATTATAGCTGCGCCCCGCGGTTTCACCCGCCTAAGGGTCGATCCCGTGGGAATATTGGGATAATAACTATCCTATGTCCTTCCCCGGGACTCAAACTATCTCTATACCAAATTTCATCTAAGTCGGTTCAGTGGTTTAGGAGTGAAAAGGTAACATACAGACAGACAGAGTTACTTTCGAATTTATAATAATTCTATTAGTATGGACTAGCTTCTGCCCGCGACTTCGTCCGCGTGAAATTCGTACTTTCCTCTAAAAGTTTCGAAAATGTATGTTGGTATGATCTTTATAATTAACTTAAATAAATAAGTATTCGGGCCAATTTTTAAGTTTATAGAACAAAGGAATCAGATTTTTCAAAGAAACTATCCCCGCTTTTCACCCCCACAGGGGTAGAATTTTGAAAAATCGTTTAAGAAGTGTTCATAACTTGACTCAAAGTTTATTTATACCAATTTTCGAGCTAATCAAGCCACGCAGTAAAATCCTCCCCTTTAAAATTAACTACCTCTTTTCATACAGTTAGGGGTAGATTTTTGAAAAACCTTGATACATGTTATTAATTATTTTTAGTCCTTAGTATAAATACTGAGTTTCAAGTTAATCGGACAGGGCGTTAAAATTCTTCCATACAAATTTTAACACCCCCCCATTACTTCTTTAGGGGGTATTTTAGAAAAACGAAAAATTTCATACTTCATTATTTACTTAGATAAGTATTCGTGCCAAGTTTCAAGGTTATTAACTCAATAAATAAGATTTTTCAAACAAACAAAATCCCCCCTTTTCACCCTCTTAAAAGTTGAATTTCCAAAAACCCCTTCTTATTCGATACCTACTCTGCACAAAGAACACAACCTCCAAAACTCATGTCCCTAGGACCGGCGGTTTAGACTGTGCGTTGATATTTCAGTCAGTTCGTTCATCCCCCTTTGGGGGAGAAATTATCAAAAACGCTGAGACACGTATAAATTAATTTTCAATCGTTAGCCTAAATACAAAATTTGAAGACCCTAACTTTTAAACTGACGGACTTTCATACACAACTTCATCCCCCTTTTTAACCCTTTGGGGTTGGAATTATCAAAACCGCTGAGACACGTATATATTAATTTTTAGTCGTCAGCCTAAACACAAAATTTGAAGATCCTAACTTTAAAACTGACGGACTTTCATATAAACTTTCATCCCCTATTTAACTCCCTTAGGGGTTGAATTTAAAAAATCCTTCCTAATTCCTTGTCTACATTAGAAAGGGAATAATTGTGTAAAATTTCAAAATAAATACCTATAACTACTTTAATTAATAAAAGTACCTACGCTTAATAATTTGTAATTTGAACGAATATTTAAACACTACCAAAACAACTAATACGTGGTCCTAACTTTAGCTACCTTACACTTAAAATCTAAGTAACTATTTAAACTAAAATATTCTTATAGAATTATAACCAGAAATATATACAACTCACAACAAAAAAGAAATGAAAATAAAGCTGAAACGCCTGTGCAATACTATCTACCTATACCTACTTCACTTAAAAATAAATACTTATAACTACTTTAATTAATAAAAGTACCTACGATTAATAATTTTTAATTTGAACGAATATTTAAACACTACCAAAACAACTCATACCTATTTTACAAAATAACAACAAAAGAAATTCAAATAAACTATTTAAAGACTAAAAGTCGCGCTGATAAGCACGGTTTCTCAATATCAATTATTGTCTGTCAATAAGGTCGAACGCTCTGAACGCATCAACAGCCAAATATTGAATGAAGCTCGCTCTCGGACTCGGACCTCCCCCCGCCTTTTTATACCCTACCGGGCTACCGCCGCCGCGACCCGTGTCGAGCGCGGCAACCGTTACACAAAAATAATCCTTATAGCATGAATCAGCATTCACGATGGCGATGCGCGATGGCTTATTTCATGTATATGTTTGGTGTTTCTATACCGATTTCTATGATTCTTTTTTTATTGAATAGGTAATAATGTTAACTTTTTTAAATTAGGGATGAGTGAGAGTATTATAAACGTGAGAGTAAACAAATATAATCAGAATGCTCCGAACTGCCAAGCTATCAGGAGTTACACGTGTTATTGTGAGTCAACCATAAAAGATAGACATATGCTGTTGCAGGATATTTTTTAGACAATTTTATGTAGAATATTTCCGTCATACATGATTTCTATGTAACTTTAACCATTACGGTTGCAAACGCGACGGAAGCTTAAAAAATGGAGTAACTTCTCCCGTTTTCCCAACATTTCCCTTCACTACTCTGCTCCTATTGATTGTAGCGTGATGAAAAGTATACTATAACCTGCCCAGGAGTATGAAGAATAATTGTACCAAGTTTCGTTAAAATCCGTCCAGTAGTTTTTGTTTCTATAAGGAACATACAGACCGACAGACAGACAGACAGACAGACAGACAGACAAAAATTTTACTGATTGCATTTTTGGCATCAGTATCGATCACTAATCACCCCCTGATAGTTATTTTGAAAATATATTTCATGTACAGAATTGACCTCTCTACAGATTTATTATAAGTATAGATAGATGATGGCAAAAATTCTAGTTGTGGAACAAAATTACAAAGATACAGCATCCCAATTTTGGAAATTCCTAATCTATCCATACTAATATTTGAGTCCCGGGAAAGGACATAGGATAGTTTTTATCCCGAAATTCCCACGGGATCGACCCTTATGCGAGTGAAACCGCGGGACACAGCTAGTTTGAAACTAACTTCATAAGTTTGAAAATTCGTCTGCTCAACAACGTAAATAACGCAATGAATTTTGTTGAACTGTCAATATGAGAGGCATTGCCATTGTAAGTGTGCATACCTTTCGCTGGTATGCCCTGTACAACGACACTGTCAAAATTTGGGTTCATTGTCAACCCCCGCAGGTTAGCTCTTGAGTAATAAAAATTAGATACATGATCTAATTTTTGTTTTTTTTTTTACTTTACTCTCCTTCCAGGCAAGACACGATAAAGAAGTTGCTCGACGCACCGAGAACGCCTGGAGCTATTGGTCGATGAAACAAATAATGAAGAGAACTCTCCCTCTCTCACTAAAGAGAAAACTCGTGGACATGTGCATTGTTCCTACCCTCACCTATGGAGCGCAAACATGGTCACTAAATAATCGTCAATATTCCGCACTCGGGGTCAGCGAGTATTGGAGCGCAGTATCCTTGGAGTTAAACTTACGGATCGTATAAGAAACTCGGTACTGCGTTTTAAAACTCAAATTGCCGATGAAGGTCACACGGCTGCCAAGCTAAAATGGAACTGGGCTGGTCACATCTGTCGCATGCTGGAGGAGCTATGGGCTAAAGTAACCACACAATGGGTCCCAAACAGCAGCAAGCGGCAACGCGGCAGGCCCAGAAAGAGATGGCGGGACGAACTCGACTCTTTCCACAAGGATTGGCGTGTAACAGCACTGGATAGGGATAAGTGGACGGAGGGAAGGGAGGCTTTTACCCTGCAGTGGGACACAAATGGCTGATAAATAAAACTTTACTTAGCCTAGTCTTAGTCCCACTGTGCACTGCTGAGCAAAGGTCTATCCCAAATCCTTCCAGGCATTCTTTTGTAGAGCCACCTCGATCTAACCCTTGCGGTACGCGTCTAGGTCGTCTCGCCACCTCTTCCTGGGCCGGCCTGTTCGGCGCCGTCTTTTCCTCAGGCACCACCGTGTGGAGACCTCTGCCCAGCGGTCACTGTGCATGCAGCCGACGCTACCGTCCCAATCCCATTACAGCTTGGCAGCCTTTTTACCTACGTCTAGGATCCCCATTTTGGAGCGCAGCGTGGTGTTTTTTACTCTGTCAGTTCTTTAAACACTCGTTTTAGATTAAAACACTTTAAAACAAAAATATAACTTCTCCACGCCATCCATTTCACACGTACCTACTGTAGCAATTAATTCTGTAATCGTGGAAGTAGCGACACTACCACTATTATTGCCATCCGTCACGCGAGCCGCCACGCGCCTGCGCCGCGTGTCAATCATCCACTCACTACCATTAAGGTGTCATTTAGCCACTGTTTACCTCAGAATATTACAACAATATTCTGTTGTTCTGTTGGTACTTTTAAAGCTTTTAGTGCCACGCTATAAAAGTTATGAGTTAAAAAACATTTGCATAATATTTTTTTTTTTTAAATGGGCTTGCTCTTGACTCTAGCCTAGGTCAAAGGTGGCAGAGACAAAGTCGACAATGAAGCGAGCTTACCCAGAAGAAGCCTGTTCACTTTCACTTTGAAGAGATTCGGGTTGTTTACGCTCGGAAAAACTGACGCAGGAGAGAGTTCCACTCTTTTTCTGTGCGCATTATAAAGGACATTTGCAAACGCTTAGTGAAATAGCAACCAGGTAGGGATGGTAACTTGCAGGTCGCTTGGATGTCCGAAGGTAGAAGGGGACCGGTGGAATGAGGTCGTGGAGTTCTTGGGCACACTCACCGAAGTATAGTCTGTAGAAGACCGACAGGCAGGCAACCTTGCGGCGATGAGCCAAGCTGTAAAGCTTGGCATCCACCAGTTTTACGTCGCCAATGAGCGTCTTAACGCTGCGTTCCACCGAGTCAATCTTCAGTCTATAACTATACCTATAGAGGCATCCCAGCAGTGGGAACGTTACACCTTACCACCACCACGCGCTCAGTACCCAGGTCAGGTAAATAAACTGCCTGCCTAGGTTTGAGTCTCCGACCTACAACTCGTAAGTCGCGGTAGTTTAAGACAACACTGCAAAAAACATTTTTTATTCTGATAAAAATCACCACAGAAAACAAACAAAACAGTTGATATATTTTATCGAAATGATCTGACATTTTAAGAGATTGATAATTTGTTTCTGTTCCCAAATTATTACGTTTAGGAATAATTAATCACGATGAAGTTGAAATTAAAGAAGCTTGGTGGCACTCAATGTGAGCTTAATAAGCTATGTTTATGTAAATACTTACTATTGACGACTCTGCCTTTACGCTACCTGAGCATAAGGTCCTGTATTCACTCCCCGGGTCGGGCAGTGTTATTGGGTTTTTACATATGGAAGTTCTCATTAGCAGTCCGGAGTATAGATTTGGTTGATGGCAATAGAGCAAGCCCCTGTTACATTGGACATGAATATAACTGGCGAAATGTGGGTGTACTAGAGGTACACCTCTGCCTAGCTCTTTGGGAATTACAGGCGTCATGTTATCAAGGTGTTTTGTACATTATCTCTAATATGATTGAACTGTTGAGGCTTTGAAAATACTGTGTTTTCTGAATTTGTCTTTCTTTAGAACTGAGCAGCTGCGATAAAAGGTCTGCAAACTTAAAAATAGATATTTAATTCTATGTCTATCTTAGATAGGTGCCTACTACGTAAACCATAAATCTTGTACAGTCGGCAACCACAGCCAATGATTTCTTCTTCTTTCTTTTCTTTATTTCTTTAATTTACTGATCAAACTAACCAATCTAATTGATCTGGTGACAAGTTAATGTTTCACCCCACAGCCGGCTTATTTTAACTTATGGCGTTCTGGTCTTTTAATAAATTTATTTGTCAAGTGACTTATATTGCCGCCCATGCGACAAGTATCTTGCTCCAAACATTAAAAAATAAAGACCGAATAAAACCCAAGTGTCGTACAAACACTAACAAAGTTTTCAAACCATTAGTATGACGGGCAGACGCGTCTAATAACTTACTTGAAACATGCAATAAAAAATCTAATCTAAAGTAACATATTAAAAGCGACATCTGCTGGTGCTAGGTTCGATCCCCGGCGGCAAATTACATAGGCCTAGCAACTAGCCAGCTGCTCGAAAAAGGATAATTGTTTTTATTTATTGCAAGCACTTTCTCTGCGTTTTATATTATTAATATTAAAAATGTGAAACATAATATTTTCGTTTTGAAACAGCATTTTATTAAGTTGGAATTTCTGTTTGAGCTTATAAATTATTATAGTGATATGAGTTACACAGGTATTTACTTAATTTATATTGAAAGTACTTAGTTCATTACAATCTATTTAATTGCGCTTGTTATTAACAAACATTTGAAGAGTGTACCTACCAATGATTTCTTACGCTAGTAATATATAAGTCAACTAGCAGCGCCCCGCGGTTTCACCCGCATAAGTTTCGATCCCGTGAGAATATCGGGATCAAAACTATCCTATGTCCTTTCCCGGAACTCAAACTATCTCTATCCAAATTTCATCTAAATCGGTTCAGCGGTTTAGGCGTGAAAAGGTAACATACAGACAGACAAACACAGAGTTACTTTCGAATTTATAATATTAGTATGGATTATATATTAATCAACCTCTTTTCCTAGTCCTAAATCGATGTCATAATGATAAATGACTCTCATCGAAGCGGTGATAGTTCAAACGATTCAAATTACGAACTTGATCGGAAGGTTACAAGTTCGATCCCGACCCTATTGAAACCCTGGCACATTTAAGTTGCGGGTTAAGCGATATTAGTGATGCATCACGGGTTAACGGCGATCTTTATCTGAACCCCTTTAATTACTTTAGTTAATATTCTTAGCGGATAGTTAGTCAAGTAGCTTATAAAACAAATGAGGTTTGTTGGAATTTGGATTGGCTGAAGCAATTTGGGTGGGCTCGGTGCAAAGAACTTTGAAGATGAAAAGGGCGTTGCATCCATACTTATAATATTATAAATTCTAAACTAACTCTGTCTTTCTGTCTGTCTGTATGTTACCTTTTCACGCCTAAACCGCTAAACCGATTTGGATGAAATTTGGTATAGAGATAGTTTGAGTCTCGGGAAAGGATATAGGATACTTTTTATCCCAATATTCCCACGGGATCGAAACTTATGCGGGTGAAACCGCAGGGCGCAGCTAGTAGGTATTATATAAGAATTATTAAAATTTTAGGACAGTGGTGGCCTAGTGTTAACGGCCGTGAATTATGAGTTGTAGGTCGTAGGTTTAGACCCAGACAGGCATTTTATTTTTTCACTGCTCTCAAAACGTCCGTGGCCCAAAATCCACCACCCAGGCCCAGCGCAGGTTCGGTTTGGACCCGCGTGGTGGATTACGGCTCATTCCTTCTCACCGAGAGGAGGCCTGTGTCCCAGCCAGTAGGAACATTATAGGCTGATTATGATTACTTATAAACTTTATCCTTGATACAAAGATTGTATTTATATCGAAGTAAAACAAGGAAGGTTATTTGTTTTTTTTTTATAATTTAATTCCGATCATTAAAATGGTTTTAATAAAAATGAGAACATACTTATGAGCTAACATTTTATAAAGAAATCAATACAAACAAAATATTGGAGGCAATTAGCGCAAACAGGCCGAGGGAGAAAAACAATAGGGCCATAAAACCAGCAATATTAATTTTTATAAAACATCATTCCCATATTTGGAAAACATTAGACAATACTTTATTCAACGTACTATTAATTCTGTGCTAGTGCGCACTTCTGTAAGTGACGAATTCACTATTTCTAAAACTGTATGTGTTCTTAGTTTGTGTAAGTCTTAGTGAGTAAGTCGTTGAAGTGCCATATCAATAAATAAATAAATAAATTATAAATGCTCTACATATTTTCAGCTCAAGTATACCTATTACGGCCAATAAAGTTGGCCGCTGCCGGAAATACTAAAATAGGTACTATGGACACAAATAGCACAGAACTGGTGCCCAGAGACTGAGAGGCGGGGTCGCGACACGCCACGTTGGAGATGGCGGGACGAACTGGATAGGTTTTGTATGTGGAAGGAGGACGCGCGGGCTCGCGAAAGATGGAAGGATTATAGGGAGGTCTTTTCCAAGGAGTGGGATAGAGCAGGCAAGAAAAAAAATTATTACACACGAGATTTATCATTTAAACTCTCCGAGCAACAAAACTCATCCAATTAAATTACTATTCCTTTTTACAAAATACTGTTGCTGTACTTCTTTTCATTTAAATTATTTTAAGTAGATACACTTTATTGTTATCTCTATTTACTCTTGCAGAATCTTCCATCACAATGGCAAATAGGCAAATACCTACTTAGAACAGCACCCTAATTGCGAAACACACTATCAATCGGAATCAGAATAATTTTGAAGCAAATTGCGAATCCATTGCTTCATAAGTTCGAAAAATTCGCCTGTTCAACACGTAAATAACGCAATGAATGTTGTTGAACTGTCAAAATGAAACCGATTCCGTTTGATAATGTGTTACGCAATTGCCCCGCAGGCATGGTACACTGCGTAGATCACCAATTCAACGCTGTTTCTAAATCGGTTCCAAATCCCGCCGTTTCCATGGCCACACTAAAGATTCGTTCCGGAAATTATTTTATCGAGATTACCACTTATTCTCAAGGACCATTCGAAGAGCCTCTTCTCATTCTGTTTGCTTCATTTTTCTCCTCATCGTATTAATTTCTTAGATTTTTTTTAACACTCACTGAGTTTTTCTGTTGTGTTGTCTACTTGATATAAACGAATATTGGATTTTGAAAGCCTATTTTATTTTAATAATAAGGATGATAAGTGTTGGATTTTACGTTAATGGTTGATTGTTAGTTTAGCAGACCTTTGGCTGTCGTTACGGGTGGTTACAAGTGCGGAAGTCTGACTGTCGGTCTTACAAGGGCCTACACAGAACCTATCTGAGTTTTTGAGGCCAGAATGGCAGGCGCTGCATATAAACTACTGGTATACCTACCTTTTTTTTTTCGTCGGGGGGAACCTTCAAAAGGCACCCGACCTCCGGGGAGGGTGGACGGGAAGTGTGGGATTTTTACCTCACTAAAACCACCCCGGTGATCACCATCAGCCCGGTTCCTCTTAAAAGACCAATTCCGGAACCCCCCCCTGTGCAACGCCTGTAAGGCACATCCCTGGGGAGACTGTAAAGGGGCCTCCCCTGAGCCTCGCTATGCACGGCAGCACGTGACCACTGTGCTACCGTCTTCCCTGGGTTCACTTTGTGGGTGGACAGAGTCCCCACAACTGGTATACCTACCTACAGCTACATCCGGTTATTCTGGAAACCGACCCAAACATAATTATTTGGGAAAAGGCTAGGCAGATGACGATTTTTTTTTAAGTAATGAACCAACATTGAATGAATGAGTCAAGTCACAAGAGCGAACGTGAGGCTTTTATCTAGGTGGTACTGATCAGAGAAAGGTTTTTATTTTACAAAGTATTTATATAAATAAATCATTAGCTCAAAACACAAGAGCACTATTAATTGATAACTAACTAACATGAATATGAAGAAAATGCAAGGTGCCAATGTACACAAAAAACCTTATTTACTATTCATTCATTAATTATCATTATTAATTACTTAAAACCTATACACAGTTCGAAATAGGGGGTTTCTTAAAGCTATATTTTACACACCATGAGTTAGTAATAACATCTTAATTCTATAAAAGTGGAATAGGAGCTTTCACCTAGATATTCATTCTTAAGACCCCTACTGCCATCTGTTGCATACTTTGAGAACTATAAATGTAAACAAAGAATTTTTATCGATAAAATCGGTAAATCATGTTCAAAAATTGTATTTGTAATATTAATTTTGTAAGTTTTATAGATTCAAAAACATTGGAATGCATTTAATGAAACAAAAATAAGTTTCTTGTTTTAGTATGACTCAATCGATCGACAGGCAGCGCCATCTATTGAATTACAAAGACAACTGTAATGTTTACTACTGAATTTAGAAATCATTTTCACGAACAAATAGCGTGTTTATCATGTCTTTTATGATTCACAAGGGCAATAATCTATTTTTATTTGTCCATACATACCAACTTAACCAACGCGTAAAATCGATTAAAAATCTACTAAGTGTGGAATATATTTTTTTGTGACAATATTCTGTTCCAAATTCTTTAAGTTCAGCATTTTTTTACTTTTATTATTATTAAAGGAGCATTACTGTTTATTTTGGTGACTAAGTGCCTTCCTGCGTACATAGTAAGTATATAATAGTACTTATGTGTGTCATGCTTGGTAGTTATTGAACCATAGAAATGTAAAAAACTTCTTTCATATTATATCTATGTATTTTTCAAATCAAATCATTTATTGTTTGTCACAGGTAAAAAAGACAGTTGTTACAGTTAGCATTCATTGTATCTCATACCCATGGGGTGTACAATATTTATAGTATAGTATGTCAATGTTATTGGCAATGTTTAAAATATTATTACAATTTCACTCTTAATTGATTGGTGGTTGTTATCCATTGCATTGGTTGTTTAGACGACCTCACTTTACATTAATTTTATTACAGTCATACAATTTACGTTTAGGTATATATTGAACAGTCACTACCGCTAGCAATATTACATAGTGACTCCTTCTTTGGTGTAGTGTTCGCAAGCGTTACTGCTGAGCAAGAGGTCATGGTTTCGATTCCCATGTCGGGCAAAGCGTTATTGGGATTTTCCATTACAAATTTCTCAATAGCAGCCCGGAGTTTGCATTTGTGCCCGGTTGATGGCAATAGCCTCGCCCCCTGTTACATGGGGCTACATAACTGGCGAATTGTGGGTGTACTATAAGGTACACCTCTGCCTAACCCTTCAAGGATTACAGGCGCGATGTTATGTGTGTGTTATACCTGATACCTATTTTCACAATGGCATGAGTCGTCCTAAAGCTGGTACTTAGAAGAATATTGAAAATATGATTTACTTTTCCCACCCTTCACAGGATCTAAAAAAACCCGACTACTGAAAAGGGTGAAACAAGAAAGTACCTTCCCGTGATCGCATGCCGCTGTACTAAATAAGCTATGGTAGCATGCGACCACGGGAAGGTACTTTCTTGTTACATCCTTTTCAGTAGTCGGGTTTTAGATTTTAAACGTTTTTTTTATTTAATTATTTTGGAGTTTATTTCAGTAATACTTATATTTTTGAAATGTGCTAATTAAGCTCTTTCATTTGATACCCCACAAGGCACCATTCCAAAATATTTATTTTTAAATTCATTACTTTATGTCCTCTAGAGGGCGCCATATTGAATTTAGTGTGACATCACATAGCCTATAACCAGCGGACGGTCAAGACGCTTCTAACGATACCTCATTTGTCAAATTGTTGTAATGACTTTTTAAGTTATGAGGGAACAGATGAACATACATACATACATACCGGTCAAAATCATAACCCTGCTTTTTGCTTCGCCGTATTCGGGTAATAAGGATTAAATAAATGTATTTTCTTTCTTCCTTTCTTTCTATCTCAAAGCAAGAAGTAGCATCAAGACTAATAAATATCATTAATAGTAATGCAGGAAGTCATAATATTCTAGTGTTAATTATTTCGTTTTACTAGCGCCATTACCAACCATTTCCTTTAGTTAATTTTAATGGCACTGCATGTGGTCAGTGGTTGAACGCGCAGCTACTGAGTTAAAGGTCCTAGATTTGATTCTTTCCTTGATTACGAAAAATACTACGAGCTTTTTTATGTTGCATGGGTATTAATTAACTAAGTACAGTCAGGGAAATTCATTGTTAATCAAATTGACACCCTACGTCTATTAACCGTATAGCCATTAATTACTCAAAACCGTCAAAACTGAACCGAATGATAGCTGTAATTTGAATTATACAGACAATTTAAGTTGATACTTACGTGGATATAATATAATATTATATCCACTGTCCACTCAGGTATTGTTGGCAAAGTATACCACATCAAATCTGGGTGATCGAAAGCACTACGTAGCTCATAACTACGATTTGCGAAATGGTGCCAAGCCCAAGTTATACGACTCGTGGGCAAAAACATGGAGGAAGACTTCAAAAACCAAGGGCGCCTACTACGTAGCGATACAGCCCGACATCCAACGGAAACCTTGGTTTTTCAAATCCCCTAAACTGTCCAAAAGAACTGTTTCTTGACTTTGTAGACTAAGTTTCGGACATTGTTGTAGCTCAGTGATCCTGAACAAGATCTATGTTCGGGACAATTCACTCTGCGAGTGTGGTCTTGCGGAGGGTACTTCGGATCATATATTTTTCTCCTGCTCCTTGAGCTCCAATTCCTTCGACCTTATCATCATCATCTGCCTAGCCTTTTCCCAACTATTTTGGGGTTAGCTTCCAGTCTAACCGGATGAAGCTGAATACCAGTATTCAGTACCAATTCCTTCGACCTATATCGAAAAATTTCCAATTGTTACATTCCTCTCCCAACTAACTTTTATTCCTTTCTATCCCATTTCTCTCCTAAAATCATACAAAAGCCACATTTCTAAATGAAACATACATAATCAGCCTATAATGTTCCCACTGCTGGGACACAGGCCTCCTCTCTGTGAGAGGGAGCGGGCCGTAATCTACCACGCGGGCCCAGTGCGGTTTGGTAGATGTCACATGTCTTCAAATTTTTGGTTCTAGGACATGCCGGTTTCCTCACGATGTTTTCCTTCACCGTTTTGAGAGCAGTGGTGATGAAATAATTTACACAAAGTAAAGCGCCTGTCTGGGTTCGAACCTACGACCTACAACTCGTAAGTCGCGACCGTTACCACTGGGCCACCACTGCTCTCAATGAAAATAATTTAAAAATTTTAACTGGTACGCAAAATAACTATGTGTTGTATTCTCTTTTGTATATATTTTGTGTTGTATCCAATTTTATATTAGTTTGTAAATTAGAATTCATGTTTTTACTAACACCAGCACCCTAATTACGTAACACAATATCAATCTCAATCTGAATCATTTGAAGGATATTGGTAA
The DNA here is from genome assembly GCA_945859645.1 of Amphipoea oculea. Classification (NCBI taxonomy): domain Eukaryota; kingdom Metazoa; phylum Arthropoda; class Insecta; order Lepidoptera; family Noctuidae; genus Amphipoea; species Amphipoea oculea. The sequence continues at coordinate 1,062,183 of OX243878.1, read as the reverse complement.
TCCATTGCTTCAGTAATGTTCGAAAAATGTCTGCTTGATAACGTAAATAACGCAATGAATGTTGTTGAACTGTCAAAATGAATGCTATTGCTACTGATAGTGTGTTACGAGATGACCCCGCTATTTTTGTCCTTGCAGCTACTAACATATAACTACCAGAGAGTACAAAGCTCGACAGCCCACCAGCCCCTACTTTGCGCCACCGTCTCAACTTGTCGCTGGTAGAAGAGTCGGCTTCAGCTCAATTGTCTAGAAGAAGAAGAAAAAAAATTTGGTAGCCAATTTGCTTAATAATTAATTTCCCACATATCGACAGTTATGTTTTATATGGGTCAATCCTATTGCTATTAACCTGACTCCTGCAGGCTGCTTCTGAGAAGTTCCTGGTAGAAAAGCCTTGCCCAATCTGGGTTGCCATGGGCAAGATGTTTTTGGGGTTCAAATCGAACCCAAGACCCCACGTTTAGCAGTTATGCTTGCGATCACCAGACCCACGATCGAATCCGTCAACTTACCTACTAATGGATTACTAAAGTACAATAATATTCATATTTATATTCATATATATAGATTGCAATACAAATCAAAGGGTTCAACAAAATCAAGATCACAATGAACAGCTTCATAGGCTATTTCTCTCACAACAATCTATTTGTTAAACTGCACAGTACAAGTTATGATAATTCGCCTATTCATCGACATCGCCTATAGAAACACACAAGCGGCTCGTTTCAATCAACTCGCGCATTCGACACGCTTATCATTCTGCCACGTTTAGGGGCCACACACTTATTGTCAGTAGGGTTGCCGCAGGAACTTTTTATTTGAGATTTTATTTTTGTAACCATGAATTTAACACGGATGTATCTTCTAGCAGTAGTGTAAACTCCAGACCTCGTGGAACTACCATATTATGGGTACCCAATCTTTATTTAGCTGAATACTAACAAAACCGGTTTTTATGTTCAACCCATTTATGTCAGATTGAATCTTTAAAAAATGAGTCTCTCCAAGAAATTAACTACGCCAAAGCAATATTTTCCGTTATTTTGAAAGACTGAAAAAAGTTTATTTAAAAGACCAAAATTAAAATCACTGTACTAAAATATTACTTATCAGTTCTGAAAAACGACACAAGGAGACATGCTGAAAAGAAAAAGCTATACTATAAGCTCCTCGATTCTTACTTAAAGCATGACGTTTAACTTCATAACACACACAAAGTTGATGAGATAGCAAGACACAAACAGACAGGCGCAGACACACATAAAGGACGTTTCCAAGCAGTGTCCAGCACGTTGGACAACCCTACTCATTAGGCACGCTACTCGACGCAAAACGTTCTATAAGCGTGACACACAACCGGTTTGTTGTGGGGTGAACAGAGCTTAAGGGTGCCTCACAAAGCGGTGTGAACTGTGGTGGAAGCACTTGAAGATATAATAATGTATTGTGAGGACACTATTCTTTGGGTTTTTATTCAGTTTTGTATTGTGCGTATGTGTGCATATGTGTGCTCGGATGACCGGTTTTGCATTCACTGAGGAAGAAACTGGAGTGATGCCCTCATTTTAATCAGAAAACTCTTCAGTCATTTTTGGTATGATTTGAAAGCTCGAGGGAATGTCCTATTTATCAAGGCTATTTTTGATGAATCCTGTTTTAAACAAAGGGGTGTACCTATAGTACACCCACATCTCGCCAGTTATGTTTAATCCCATGTAATAGGGGGCTAGATTATGCCATTAACCGGACAGTTACATAATCAAGACTAAGACTTGACTCATCATCATCAGCCTATAGTGTTCCCACTGCTGGGACACAGGCCTCCTCTCTGTGAGAGGGAGTGGGCCGTAATCCACCACGCGGGCCCAGTGCGGGTTGGTAGATGTCACATGTCTTTGAATTTTTGGTTCTAGGACATGCCGACTTCATGCCGAAGACTTGACTCACTATCATCATTTTCGAAAGACGCTACCGGATATAAACCTCCCCCAATCCAGCGGATTCCTGCGGCCTTCATAAGGACAAAGGTTCACCTTGTGGCAGACCTTCCAACGCTACGACTAGAACTAATCACATTATCACACTAATATTATAAAGGCGAAAGTTTGTGAGTGTTTGTATGTTTGTTACTTCTTCACGCACAAACTACTGAACGGATTTGAATCAAATTTGGCACACGGATAGTTTATTACCAGGATTAACACAGGATACGTTTTTTCCCAATATTCCCACGGGATCGAGACTTATGCGGGTGAATCCGCAAGGCGCAGCTAGTACCTAATAACTCTTTAATTTCAGCATTCTATCATTTATAGGGTTGATAAAAATTTAATAGGTTCTCTGAGTAAACGAGGAGAGTGCGGTGGGTCACACACCTATCCAATTTTCCTTTAACTTGAGGGGCAATTCTCGTAATTTTAAGAACGTTCACAGTTTGATCGCAGTCCCAATCTATCAAAAATAGCTGTAATTTCCCTACATTTTGACAAGTTTTTGACATTTTTTTGTCGCTGAGATGAGACTGCGACTAGATTTGAAACGTTTTTATTTAAAAAATTAAAAAAAAAAAAAATTAAAAAGATAGGTATATTCACATAAATAATTTTAAACATGACATATTACCTCTGCCAAACTGCAAAGCAGTTTGTTGGCAGACGTTGGTTAGGAGAATTGGCCTTCTTATATCTACACCACCTATACACTTCAGTAGATAAACGCTATTCCTACCTATTTTAGCCTCAAATTAGCCCAAAAATCAAGCGAAGTAGGTATCAATCCTGTACGTAAACACTAGCTAGAACATAAAACACCCGGTGAGTATTCCCGATCGTCGCACAATAAACATTGTTATTCCGCACAGCGCCTCCTTAAAAGCTGCCTCTCGGCTTACAGCGGTAAACTGCCGTAAAATGTTATCTTGACACATTTGTCTGTAGGTACTTGAGTAGTATAACTTACAGTAAGAAAGTATGTGGGTGTTTATTTTGTGGGTGAGATGTAACAAGTAATTGGCATCTTGAAAGAATTGAGAAAGTTGCTGTAAAATTGCAATTTTTCCTGCAGAAGCTACTATTAAGATTTCTACATCATACTATCACAAAAATAAGAGGCGTCGTGGGTCAGTAATAACAGCCACGAATCGATCCATCAGGTTAAGCTACGCTTGCCGGGGTTGATCCGTGGATGGGTGACCATCTTCATAAACCAAGACACCACCGTGCCTTGGAAAGCACGTTAAGCCGTTGGTCCCGGATGTCATTCGTGGTGGATCTTTGACAGTCGTTACGGGTCGTCAGAAGCCCAAAAGTCTGACAACTAGTCTTACCAAGGGGTACCGTATTACCCAGTTTTGGACTTGGAGGTCAGATAGGCAGTCACTTCATGTAAAATACTAGTATTCAGCTGCATCTGGTTAGACCGGAAGCCGACCCCAACATAGCTTGGGAAAAGGCAGGCAGATTGATTGACAATAATAAGTTAATAATGAAATGTTTTTTTTTTTATCTTTTTGTTTATGAAAATATTTAAAAGTGTAATTTGTATGTAAATGAAATAAAGGAAAAATAAATTAATTAAAGCGACAAGCTTCGGTCAATTGTTCTAGCGCCCTGTTATTTTCTCACTGAAGGGTCTAAGGCTTCCGTGCATAAGAAACGAGCGTTAATTAGCAAGTTTGCTCACTGCGTATTTAATTCCAGGACTAGACTTTATTAACTCTACCGTAAATCACAAATAATTTTGACTAAAAATAAATTTATCAAAGAAAGAAAAAGAAATAAGATGAATTTTACTATATACCTCCTGGCTCCATCATGAGACCTTCGTTATCAAGCCCTATCTATTGGACTCGTTAAAAGGAATCAGATGAGCCCAAACTCGAGGGTTTTACTAGACCCCACTAAAAAGTTCCACTATTCACCTCCTGATTTCATCAGCAGGTTAGCTCAACAAATTATTTTGTTGTCATCGGTCCTTGATACGTGTACATATCTTCAAGTTAATCGGGCGTCTTTAAGTTGGTGAAAATGACGTTGAAAGATTACGTTACATAGATAGATTTAGGTCAAAGCTTATAATAAAGTCGTGTTAATTAAAAACAAAACCTATACCTAGACTGAAACCGTCGACACGCATGACGATATGAGCAAGCATGATCTATTCAGTAAGAAAATAGGCATTTTCCCCTCCTTAGGACAATTACGAAACAAATTGTCCCAAGGAGGGGAAAACCTTTAGTTATTTACCTTTATGTACATGATACTGTAAAAACTCCACAAATAATTAATCCGAGGACAGGGCGGGCATTAAGGTGGGCGAGGACCGCCAGGAGTGCAGTCGTTAGCGAGCGGCCGCGGGCTACGTCTGACAACGCTAAGACAAACCCTTGTTACGCCCAACTTTGCACGAGTGCTGCACATAGTGACTACGTTTTGTTGCTTCCTTTATTTTTTTTAAATATGAGACTCGTATTTTTATGTTGTAAAATTTTTGAAGTGAAATCTTCTTTAGGCGCGATGGGCATTATTGAGATGGGAAAAAACCACTGAATTCGCGCCACTGTTACCGTAAGCGCTTCGGATGTGTTTGGCTGTCCTCGGGATGTACTCGGTTTTAATGTATATCCGATATGTCGGTGAGTGATGGCAAAGTATTCTGTTTGTGTTTTGTTTTCACTTCTGTTGGCACTCTCGGAGTGCCACTGTTTTTAGTTGGGTTTTGTCGTTAAATCGGTGCTGGGAAAGAATTGATTTTCTATTCTCTCTGCTTTCAGAGACCCCCTGTCCACTTTAGGCTATCTACTGCCCTTTGGCAGTAGATAGCTTACAATCTTATCTGTATACGGAGAGCAATGGTGGCCCAGTGGTAATGGCCCCGACTTACAAGTTGTCGGTCGTAGGTTCGATCCCAGACAGGAGCTTTACTTTGTGTAAATAATTTCATCACCACTGCTCTCATAACTGTGAAGGAAAACATTGTGAGGAAAGCGCCATCTCCTAGAACCAAAAACTTAAAGTCATTTGGCATCTACCCACCCGCACTGGGCCCTTGTGGTAGATTATAGCCCAAACTCTCTCACCGAAAGGAGGCCTGCGTCCCAGCAATGGGAACATTACAGTCTGATTATGCTTATACTTAAATCCATCAGTCAAGTATGATGAATTGATGACTGATGATCATCATTATGCCGATTGGGATCTACAGACACTTTGATAATATTCATCCCTTCAGTGGATCCACGTGTTTTGACGTTAATTAAATTATACAAAAAGCTTTTCATAAAGTTTTGCAGTCAGGTACGTAAATTATAGGACAACCGCAGATTCTGTCCATTTATTTGGGGACACTGCTGGAAATTTCTGGAGTAGGCTACCTCAGCAACTGTTTGTTCACTTCTTGCACAAAGGTTTCACCACACTTGCTGACTGCAAGAGACTCATTGACCCAACTGATTCAGCCGATCTTTCAATCCTTCCCAATTGACATCACACATCGTGCAAATATGACATTAGACTGTTGATCTACACAAAGTTAATAATATAGCTAGATAAATATTACTATTAGTCCAACATACGGTCGTTACATGTTAGTAGGTCGTCTCTGACACATCAAAGCCTGATTCAGCAAACTGGTATAACTGTATGTACTTTGTACCTTATATACTGAATGTGTATACAAACAAGCGTGTTGAACTTGAACGTAATTGGAAATACCTGGAACATTGCCGTACGTTACTAATAGGAGCTTGTAAATCATGTCGGCTGTCAATCGGACGGAATGTTTGTACTACAGAACCGTTAACAGGCTTAAAACATATGTAATCTGCATTCGCGATTTAATTACCAAAAATGTAAACAAATATGATTTTATGGATAACTTTAAATCCTACACATTGAAGTTCAGTTTATGCTAAACTTCAAACATTTTTATAACTTTTTCAATAGTGCTAGTCATTCTGAAATCAACTTTATTAACAGTAACATAAAGTTGATATTTGAAAAATAAGTTTGAATAGACTTTAGATGGTTAATGATTCTGTAAGCATCAAGTAGGTATCTGCTGTTTATTTATTAAATAATACCGATGACAAGCTGTTACTTGCAAATTCATGCATTTAAAAACTTGAACCGTTCAGGCGTGGTTGTTATCTCGGGAGCAAATCCCCTCTCTATTTCGATACTTTGAGCAGTGGTGGCTCAGTGGTAACGGCCACGACTTACGAGTTTTAGGTTGTGGGTTTGACTCCAGATAGTCGCGTTACTCGGTGTAAATAATTTCATCTCGACTACCCTCAAAACGGTGAAGGAAAACATTGTGAGGAAACCGGCAAGTCCCAGTACCAAAAATTTGAAGACGTGACATCCGCGTTGGGCCCGCGTGTTGAATTATGGCCCACTCCCTCTCACAGATAGGAGACATATGTCCCAGCAGTGGGAACATTATAGGCTGATTATGGTTATTTCCATCCTTTACAAGCCGATCCTGTCGGCTAGAATCTTTAGTGGCGACCGATCAGAAAAATCTCGGTGAAATGACTCAACTGTCTTGGCTTCAAAGCGAAAATAATCTGGAAGGAACATTGGAGGAACAGGAAATAACCCACAGCTCTCACCGGGGTGGAGTTAATAGAGAAAACTTCCTTAGCTTCTACATTTTTATTTTACACTGATACAGCTAGAGTAAGCTGGCTGAGGGGCTTGTGGCTAATTAATAACAGACGCACGGGTCGATCGATCAGGTTAAGCTACGCTTGTCGCGGTTGGTCCGTGGATGGGTGACCGTCTTCACATACCAAGATCCCTCCGTGCCTCGGAAAGCACGTTAGTCCCGTTGGTCCCGGCTGTCACTCGTGGATCTTTGACAGTCGTTACGGGTCGTCAGTAGCCCGGAAGTCTGACAACCAGTCTTACCAAGGGGTATCGTATTACCCAGCAACTGGGTTGTGGAGGTCAGATAGGTGCAGATAGGCAGTCGCTTTATGTAAAATATTGGTATTCAGTTACATCCGGTAAGACTGGAAGCCGACCGCAACATAGTTGGGAAAAGGCTAGGTAGATGATAACAGAGGAAGCCGGCTAAGCCCTGTTCCTAAAGCTAGTTTCGTAAGAAAGCGGACAAGGGCCACACAATAGCGTCTGTCCAAATTCAGAGCGTTTTTTGACACCTTAATATCAAATACTGTTAAAAAGATACTCGTGACAGATTTTCATGGAACCGCTTTCCTATAGGAAACCAAAGCCTTATCTTAGCGTGTCGATAGTAGCAATCTAAATGGACTCAGCCCAGAATTCGGTTACTTGTTTGGCGCCATCAATAGCGTCCACCAGTTCCTGTAACGTGCAGCTGACAGGACACGCAGGACACGATATTAAGTGTCCCATCGTTTGTGGAACAGCACCACATTTACACTCCAAGACTCCGCCTTGGAGTGTAAATGTGGTGCTGCGTCTATGAATCTCCACCTGAACAGCACCCTAATTTCGTAACACACTATCAATCGGAATCAGAATCATTTCGAAGCCAATTGCTAAACCATTGCTTCATAAGTTCGAAAAATGTGTCTGCTCAACACGTAAATAACGCAATGAATGTTGTTGAACTGTCAAAATGAAACCGATTCTGATTGATAAAGTGTTACGCAATTACGTATTGATACAGGATGTTTCTCTCCTAGTAAAAGATTCCATAGTCTTTGCATACAAAATGGTTACCTTAAGGCAGTTCATCAATTACATAGTACATGAACTCACGCCTGCTTTCATGAGGGTAGGCAGAAACTACACAGCGCCACCTGCTACGATACTTACATACTCCTTTCACCTCGTACATTTGGGCATACACGCACGCCGGTTAAGAGTACTACGCACCTGACCTTTCTGAAGAATTTCACCAATAATTAATTCATTAGTTATCTATAAATCTAATTCCTCCCCCAACTTAATGATACCCAAACGCATATTATAAGCAGTCCCTCAATAGAGAGTGCGGCAAGTTGTACACGTAGCTAGCATAGTTAAACTAATTACAATACAGGTGGCAGCGGCATCAAAACATACGCTTAAGAGCACACGCGCCGCCAACTTGCTCCCACACGAGTTTGGATCGCTTCGGGTTTGTGGGTGGGGTAAGTGACGAGAATTTGGCGAGTGCAAAATGTGGGTCGGGATTGAGTTTTGGTCTTCACCAAAACTCAATCTGCTGAAGTTTATCGTGAAAATAGTTTGTTTTGTAAGACTACATGATGTACCTACAAACGGGCTGAATTGGGATGCAGGGGTGAATTGGGACGAAACTTTAAAATGGATTTCAGCGTTGAAATAATGTAGTTTTTTGCCGACAAGGGCACTTAATCGTTAATTACAATACAGTAAACACATTAGAGTCCTTTTTGGCAACAAACTATATTATTTTAATGTTAAAATCGCTTTTAAAATTTCGTCCCGATTCACCTCTGCATCCCTATTCGCCCCGTCTGACGATACGTGTTTAAAGAGGTGTCAAAGTAAAAGAATAGGCACATAAAAGGCACTTTTGAATGTCAAAATTGACAATAAAATAGAATGGAGTCTAGTCTTTCAAAAAGGTAGTTTCGTATGTGGTTTTTCCCAACACAGCTTGGCAGATTCTATTCGGCTATTTAGCTTAGGTAACTTTAAAGAATATTTACTGCAGAACTTACGTATGAGAATATAAAAATATGTAGGTATGTATAAGAGTATAAAACAGAACTTATGAGCTGTGATGCATTCATAGAACTTTCTGCATTAATCGCTTCAATTCGAGTAGTCATCTAAAATTGTTTAAAAGTTACTTTATTAAGACACAGTGATATTAACTTTATTTTATCCTAGCTTATTGTTCTTCCTTAATTCATCTGCAAATAAAAAACAATATATTTTAGTTCAAATCGGAATTGTTACAACCATATTGTAATTATTGCGAGTGAAACGTATACAGGATGGCAGGGACACCAACGCCAACCTATTACCAAGGATTCAGCACACAGTTCAATTAGAACTTTTACGTAAGATTACAGAGTCATTTAAATCGCTTCCTCTTCTTGTTTACGTCATCAATTAACCTAACATATTATTTAAGGTAATATGAAAATTGCCGAACTAATATCAGAGGCCGCTCACGTGTGGATCCGTTCGTCCGTCCCACGGATCCGTAATTAAACTTACAAACGACACGCCGAATGTTTTACAGCGATTGCGACGCGATTCTAATACGATTCTTAGTTTATAAACGGCTTTATTTTGGAGTTTGGAATTGGTTTTACGTGAGTTCTAAAGCGAGGGGCAAAGAGTTTCTTTGCTGTTAGTGCCGTGAGGTGATTAAGGGATGAGGACGGTGTCATTTGAATTTTAATTAGAAATGGTGGAAACGCCTATCAGTTTAGGAATTGTGGGTAAAGCTATAGTTTTCTAAGAAAGCGGGAAATAGTCGTAAAAATACGCCTGACGGAATGCTAGTACGTATAAGTTAAGTGTACCTTCAGATGATACTTACCATTCAATGTTAACACTGCCACTTGATTAAAAAACATTATACAGGGTGTTACGGAAGGGTATATCAATACAAACGGGCTGAAGAGTGTATCTGGTCTAGAATCTCTGTACAAAATTACAGCTCAAAAGCATTAACTTTGAAAATGCTTAATATTTTTTTATTTCGCACATCAGGGCGCTGCACTGGCGCGCGGCGGCGTGATGTGCGTGTACTAGGCGTACAGACACACCACAGATAATGGATAATGACCCTCGTAGTGCGGTGACACGTTTTTTATGATTTCAATTTAATAAACTATCGTGATAAAAAAATATTAAGCATTTTCAAAGTTACTGCTTTTAAGATGAAATTTTGTACAGAGATTCTAGAGCAGATACACTCTTCAACCCGTTTGTATTGATATACCCTTTCCGTAACACCCTGTATACAGAACGTTTTATGACACCTTAATCCATATCCATACTAATATTATAAATTCGAAAGTGTGTCTGTCTGTCTGTCTGTCTGTTACCTCTTCACGCTTAAACCGCTGAACCGATTTAGATGAAATTTGGTATAGAGATAGTTTGAGTCCCGGGAATGGACATAGGATAGTTTTTATCCTGATATTCCTACGGGATCGAAACGTATGCGGGTGAAACCGCGTGGCGCTGCTAGTGTCAAATACTGGTGAAAATTACAGATTTTCTCATTAAGTTTGACAGAACGAGTCGAGTATTTTATATGACAGCGCTGTCAGAACACAAGAAAAGTGACAGAAATAGACGCGTCAAGACAACGCGTAGGTGTATAATTGTCGCGTTTGTCAAGTTAGCTCTGACGGCGTTTTAATATGAGGGTCGCTGCCCTCCTAGGAACCCGTAACTTAACCGTGTTCTTTATGCCCTCCTCACTTCTTTTCCAAAATACTAGTTTCATTCATCATCTGCCTAGCCTTTTCCCAACTAAGTTGGGATCGGCTTCCAGTCTAACCGGATGCAGCTGAGTACCAGTATTTTACATAAAGCGACTGCCTATCTGACTGCCACAACCAAGTTACTTGTTAATAAGATACCCCTTGGTAAGACTGGTTGTCAGGTTTTCGGGCTTCTGACGATTCGTAACGACTGGTCGAAGATGCACGAATGACAGCCGGGACCAACGGCTTAACGTGCTTTCCGAGGCATGGAACGATCTTGATATGTAAAGATGGTCACCCATCCATGAACCAACCGCGGCAAGCTTAGCTTAACCTGATCGATCAACCCGCGCGCACAAGCCCCTCTATATATATAATACTTACCATTATTTATTGAAATTATTTATTTAGTTTAACCCAGAACTCGATTAATTAATATATCGATTATTTTGCAGTTCTATCAGATAGGTAATGCTGAAATGTTTCACGTTTGTGGCAATCCATACCTTTAATTATCAAGTTATATGCTATAGGCCGACCGCTTAACTGAGACGTTGCCTGAGGTAGCAGCACGGGCGAGAGGGGTGTGGTGACGTGACCCGAGAACTCAGTGATTCGTCAACTTGTGACTGAACTATCACCCCTCCCGCACCGCGCAGCTACCTCAGGCAACGTCTCAGTTAAGCGGTCGGCCTATAGTGCTGTGCACTTCAGTAACCAACGAATTCAAAATAGCTGAAACTCTATCTGCGTGTAACCAAATTTTTCTTTGTGTATGTCTAATAGCAAGTCGTTGAAGTGCCGTATACTTAGCTTCTGCCCGCGACTTCGTCCGCGTGAAATTTCTTCTTCTGCCGACCCACCTCGTCGCATCGCATCACCTATCCGCGCTATAATCACGTCGTTTTCGCTTAGCGTTCTTTCATTCTTTTTGGTCGGCTCCTAAGAGCCCTAGCGTGATGTTAAATAGCCTATAGCCTTACTCAAGGATTGGGCTAATAAATGTAAAAATATTTTTCAAATCCGACTGGGAGTTTCAAACACACGAACTCTTCAGTTTTATTATTTAAAAAAACAAATATCAACAAATACCCAAATACCGCAATACTACTTGGTAGCAGAAAAAATATCGGTGTAGTGCACTTTCCAGAAAGAACTTTTCACAAAAAAAGCTCTTAAACTACTTAAATTGGGTAAATTCAATATCAATGTACATTATGTACAAATTAAGCTGTGCTAAGTGACCACATGCATTAGCATAGCCTGCAGCTCTGAGCTTGTGAACCGATACCTTGATTAATAATTAATACCCACTATACCGTAATGGACTTACATGAATATTTGCTCCTACTGAGCAAATTGTAATTAGACGTTTAATTACGTTTACTCTTCAAAGTAAATAGATGTTATATACATAGAATTTGATAAAGTAAATGTTGTGCTGATAGAAATGTGAATAAATGATTTGACAGTGAAGACGAATTCTAGAGAGATCAAAATCTTGAGTCAGGGACCTTGGGGATTAGCGTTCCATAAACCTCATCAGCGTTAAGATTTTAGCTGTGGATGTTTATTGATGTGGACTTTGTAATCCTCATTTTAGATATTGCGCGCGTATTGAGGAAGTTCCTTACGCTGAAAGAAAGAAAGAATAATATTTATTTGGACACAGTTATTGAAACAAAAATAAAATTTTTAAAAACCCTCGACTTAAACAAAAACCTCTAAAAACTAAAATAATAATATATAATAGCCCTTTAAGTTTAATATAAGTTGCAGGAAATATTTTGATCCAAGCGTCCTCACGTCGGGAGACGGCTAATGAAAATTGGAAGTTAACAGCAGTTATGTTTTCTACAATAGCTACATTAATTATTGCTGAGTTTAAGCCTCATCTGTTTGGCGTTTTCATTAGCCGTCCCCCGACGTGAGAACGCTTGGATCAAAATATTTCCTGCAACTTATATTAAACTTAAAGGGCTAATATATATTATTATTATTTTAGTTTTTAGAGGTTTTTGTTTAAGTCGGGGGTGTTTTAAATTTTTAATTTAACTTTTATTTCTTGCTTTTTAAACTTTATAATATTATATTACTAGTAAATATGCTATACGATCCACACGTGACTCGCCGAAATCTGCGCAGCTGTACGTATTTTTATACCACTGTGAAGCGAAGCTAGTTATGTACTTGTCGGCGCATCATCGCCGTCGTTGTCGGAGTTACACATATTATTGATTTGCACCAATATATCACTCAAATACACAGCAAGAGGAAATGGCAGGAACATATTTAAGAAAGTACAAAGAAAATACCTCACTTCAATTCAGGGTGTTTATTCCACGAACAGCGAACGAAGAATGTGCTTCCATTCGCATTACAACAGTTTTTATACACAAAACTACCGCCAAAACATGGCGCCAAACTATACCGCGAAGCTTTGCCGCCAAATAGAATTTATACAAATCAAGCGGATATGTCAAACTAATTCTAGATTGTCATTTTGAATAATTCAAGCGGATGTGTCAAGATAAATCCTTAATACCAACACAGAAACAATATAAACTTAACCGGAAACTACAATATTTAAAATAAATAAAAAGGAAGTAACAAAATAGAAACTTTATACAAATTCAAACGGAAACCGCAATATTTTAAACACATCAAAATAAAAACTAAACACAGACTAAACCGGAAATACAAGTATTAATTCAATAAATGACATTGAAGTCAAATCAAGTACAAAATAATCAAAACAAGCTTGAAATTAAAATTAAATAATGGTTTGCGCCCATACGGCCATTCTGATCCAGCGCGCTCTCTGCGCTGTAGAACATTTTACTTTAAAACGGCATCACCCACTTCGGGCTTAGCCAAAAATAAACGGCATCACCCGCCTTGGATCTAGCCATATTTCATGGCATCACCCGCATGGGATATAGCCCCCTAACACGGCATCACCCGCCTTGGATCTAGCCACATTTCATGGCTATCACCCGCCTGGGATACAGCCCCCTAACACGGCATCACCCGCCTTGGATCTAGCCATATTTCATGGCATCACCCGCCTGGGATATAGCCCCCTAACACGGCATCACCCGCCTTGGATCTAGCCATATTTCATGGCATCACCCGCCTAGGATATAGCCCCCTAACACGGCATCACCCGCCTTGGATCTAGCCATATTTCATGGCATCACCCGCCTGGGATATAGCCCTAAGACCAGGAAAAGGGATACGCATGGTGGCCAGCCAGCGTAATAGGGAGGACGGTGGAGCAGCTAAAATAATTTACAAATCATCCGCCCATACGGTCGGTTCATTATTTTTGTCATAAATAAAGTATTCTACTTGATCATTCGCAAGAGATGAACTAGTCGCAATAAGGTTTAGATTGATACTTTCCCCTTGATATAAGTCGCAAACTTCTTGCACGAAAAGCATCGTCCTTGATCAGCAAAGATCCAAAGAGTGCAGCGCTGTCCGACACCCATCTTGCTTGCACACTTTTTTGTGTATTAACCTGTAACCGAAAAATTCAACAGCAGTGCATGTTCCACTCGGCCAATTCTGACCATTTACGGCTTCTAACTTTTGAAACCAGAAAACTTTAATCCTCTTCTTATTGTTTTTACAAAACAATATCTCTAAATTAACTAAACAATCTTTGGTTAATCTTAGCAAAAACATCCAATGACCAGAGCCATGTAAACAAACTATGATTCATGGCGAAAATCATCAACCAGAGTCATTTACAGACGACAGCCAATGTTTAGAGCTCATATGAATGGTATTTGCTCTCTGCATTGGTCGTTTGCATCCTAAAATAACCAACGACATGAGAATTCTTATCATGTGGCTGAATCAAAACTGTACCATAACCTATAGAACTAGCGTCTGTATGGAGTTCACATGGTAAATCAGGGTTGAAAATAATTGTCAAGAGTGGGGAAGATCTATAAATTATTTCTATTCGGGCATTTGCCTGTTTTTCAGTCCACCTCCAATATACGCCAGATTTAGTTAATTCATGTAAAGAGGACATGATTTTAGAAAAATTTGGTAAGAATTTCCTAAAATAACCACCTAGGCCATTGAATTGCCGTAACTCATTTTTTTTTTTTTTTTTTTTTGCAGCAGATTTAGAGAAGGCATCTAATTTTCTGGAACTGAGCTTAACGGTTCCGTTTTCTATTATATTTCGATATGAGCATTTTTGTATGTCTAGTGAAAAACCTGCGTTCAATCTTTCCAAAACTAATTCCAAGTTAGTTAACCCTTCTTCTATAGTTTCAGAAATTACAAGGACATTGTCAACATAAACTAGAGCAATCTTATCTTTATAGTCACCCAAAGCTTTATTAATGGCACGCTGATATACAGACGGTGCATTGGACAGCCTAAAAAGCATTTGACCGTCAGGTGTAACGAATGCAGTTTTTTCTACAGAATCTACTGAAATTGGCATTTATAGAACCCTGCAGTCATATCTAAACAAGTGAAATAACGCGCTTTACATAACCTATCAATCTGATCGGCAATCAATTGTAATGGAAAATTATCCCTAGCTGTGTTTGCATTTAAGTCCCGAAAGTCAACGCATGATCGGTCAGTTCGTCCCGAAAGTCAACGCATAATCGGTCAGTTCTTAACTAATAAAATGGGGCTGCTAAAAGGGGATGAGCTGTCTCGGATTATACAGTTTTGTTTAAGATGGTTTAAAATGTCCTTGACTTTTTCGCGTTCCATTGGCGATTATCTGTACGGTCTACGTTGAACAATTCTATCTTTATTGTTTAATCTAATGGTCGGGTGACCAGTTTTTACCTCTGAAACTTTATTACCTACCGGAGGTGAAACTGTCTTTGAAATTGTTTAAAATTGAATATAATTTTCTTAACATGATATTGATAGGGTCAACAAGGTCGGTTTTCAGTTTTGCTTCCGAATTTGCTAAAGAACATTCAATAATAATCAAATTTCTCAATATAGCCATATTTTTATCTATTAATGTGATAGTAAGACCCGGAATTTGCACTAAATCATACCCATTCAAAATAATAAACTGTGTTTGGTAATCTTCTACAACAAATAGTTCTAATTCTACACTAATTTGATCGATCTCGACAATAGCCCAGATACTCTGGGAACACGTGACATTCACGCCACCTATTCCCTTAAAAACTGTATTGACAGTTTTCCTTTTTCCCAGAACCAAACCAGAAATGCTTTTACGTACTAACGAACAACCTGTGCCGGAATTAAATAGGCAAGAATATGAATTAGCTCCAATTTTGACAGTAGTCGTGAAACGATTTGAACCACAAAAATTAACGGATTTTTGTCAAATTTTTCTTACAGTCACGAACTCGGTGTCCAGGTTTTTTACATTTAAAACAAATTGGCGACTGACCTAATAAAGAATCAGGGGTTTCCGAAAGCCGGGATTTTTTGTTAAGATTATTTTTGTCTGTACTGTCAGATTTCGGTCGTCACGTTTACAAAATGTTTTCAGAACGGAGACTAGTTTGGGCAAAGAGTCAGGCGTATTACGTAACAATTCACATTTCACAAAATCAGGGTAGATACCAGTGATAAGAGCATCAATTACCTCGGTGTCCGCGGCCTCGGGCCGCACTCTTTTGAACAGCGTCCATCCCGTGGTTGCGTATTCCGCGTAGCTGCTCGTCTGCTGTGATGTGTAGTCGCGCCACCGCTGGACGTCGTCAGCATACCGGCACTCTTCGCCGAACGTCTGGATCAGGTCTTGCATAACTTGCTCCCACGTGGTGGATTGTAGGGACCACGTATCAGCCCACGTCTTCGCTCTTCCTTTCAGCTGCAGTATTGCCTTCATGCGAGCTTCATGCGGTGATATGCCAATAATTGCAATGGTTGGATCAACATTGGCACACCAGTCCCTGATGTCGTGTGAGCGCACATCGGGATCGAATGGCGGTAGGTAGAAATTGCCACGATCCCGTGAAGGCGCTGGAGTAGCGGATAGCACAGCGGCCACGACCCTCGATGTGGCTTGCTTCGTGATTGACGTCACCAGACTCATCACCTGCTTCATTGAGAAAGATGGGTCTGGCTGAGTGGTCGGCACTGGTTTGCGGACCCGGAATCCAGAAGACCTCAGTAGGGGCGAGGTGGATCCCACCGCTGCTGTCGGCGCATCATCGCCGTCGTTGTCGGAGTTACACATATTATTGATTTGCACCAATATATCACTCAAATACACAGCAAGAGGAAATGGCAGGAACATATTTAAGAAAGTACAAAGAAAATACCTCACTTCAATTCAGGGTGTTTATTCCACGAACAGCGAACGAAGAATGTGCTTCCATTCGCATTACAACAGTTTTTATACACAAAACTACCGCCAAAACATGGCGCCAAACTATACCGCGAAGCTTTGCCGCCAAATAGAATTTATACAAATCAAGCGGATATGTCAAACTAATTCTAGATTGTCATTTTGAATAATTCAAGCGGATGTGTCAAGATAAATCCTTAATACCAACACAGAAACAATATAAACTTAACCGGAAACTACAATATTTAAAATAAATAAAAAGGAAGTAACAAAATAGAAACTTTATACAAATTCAAACGGAAACCGCAATATTTTAAACACATCAAAATAAAAACTAAACACAGACTAAACCGGAAATACAAGTATTAATTCAATAAATGACATTGAAGTCAAATCAAGTACAAAATAATCAAAACAAGCTTGAAATTAAAATTAAATAATGGTTTGCGCCCATATACTCATGGTCGTTGGCGTTCATTCCATACTAACGTATTCCTCAGTGAATTCGCCATTTCTGGTGCGGCCATCTTGGATTTGAAATTTGTAATAGTGTATAGTATTCTACTAGCCAAGCCCTTTCATGTGATACCCATATTGAGGGAATTGTGAAAAAAAAATATAATTCGCCATTTTGTGGTGGCGGCCATCTTGGTTTTGAAATTTATCATAGTGTTTGGTATTCTGCTTGTGAAGCCCTTTCATTTGATACCCATATTAAGGGAGTTGTGAAAAAATATGTAATCCGCCATTTTGTGGTGGCGGCCATCTTGGACCGATTTTCTTCAAACATAGCTAAGAACACTCCTAAATAATAAATGCCCAAATCCCAAATGCCTATGGCATTAAGTCCGCCTCTGTACATTTATGTGCTTGAAGTATTAAATAAATAAATAATAAATAAACACTCGCGACTAATTCACCTGTCAAACAAAAAAAACAAAATCAAAATCGGTTCATCCGTTCGGGAGCTACGATGCAACAGACAGACACACACACACACACACACACACACACACACACACACACACACACACACACACACACACACAGACAAGTCAAACTTATAACATCCCGTCGTTTTTGCGTCGGGGTCTAATAACATCCCGTCGTTTTTGCGTCGGGGTCTAAAAAAATCTAATATGAAACCTAACCAGCGTTCGGTACCCTATGGTTATGGCCCTTTGTACACGTCACGGTGTCTTTACAGAACGGCGTATAAACCGCGCCGTAGAAAATACTTCCATAGTAATCCATGGATACAACACTGACGGACCGTGTGTACACAAGACGTATAAACCGCGCCGTAGATAAAACGTGTCGGTCAATAAGCTTCCATAGTAATCCATGAGGGGCTTGTGGCTAAGTAATATTAGCCGCACGGGTCGATCGATCAGGTTAAGCTACGCTTGCCGCGGTTGGTCCATGGATGGGTGACCATCTTTACATACCAAGATCCCTCCGTGGTTCGTAAAGCACGTTAGCCGTTGGTCCCGGCAGTCCGGCTGTCATTCGTGGATCTTTGACAGTCGTTACGGGTCGTCAGAAGCCCGAAAATCTGACAACCAGTCTTACCAAGGGGCATCGTATTACCCAGTAACTGGGTTGTGGAGGTCTGATAGGCAGTCACTCTATATAAAATACTGGTATTCAGCTGCATCCCGTTAGACTGCCGTTAGAAGCCGACCCCAACATAGTTGGGAAAAGGCTAGGCAGATGATGATGATGAGTGATCCAAACAACACTGACGATCGTGCCTACTCACGGCGAATAAACCATAGTTTTTCATAGCAAGAAAAACGAAAAACCTGTATGTACAAACGGCCTAAGACATTTTACAAATAAGGTCCATAATCCACGACGCTATTCACCGTCTCCCACCATCTTCCAGGCTGCAGCCTTATACTCCGCCTTATACTTCAAAGTGCAAATTGTCTCCAATAACAGTAGAATAACAAACAAAACTTGTACAAAGTCGTGTCGCGTCAAGGATGCTCCTACCTTGACGCGCTTCCGCGTCAGCGTCGACGTTACACCATTAAAACTTAACAAATTTTGTGAAACTGAGCCCTGGCTGTTTACTAGTGAATAGTGATGCGTCGCGAAGTCGCGAAATATGTCGAAATTAGAAGTTTTCTAGTGAGTTTGACATTGGTACCAGCCAGTAAATGAAACTGCATGGCAAAGAGTCTCTTTTCATAAGAAAGAACTGGTATTGGTATCTCCTTGCTCCATGCTTCATCCCTTAATTTTACTATTAAAGTTTACATTTTCTCTCTCTTTCTATATCTTACTACATATATCTATCTGAAGGTGACACATAATTTAAAGAAATTGAAGATCCACAACCACCCAAATTGCGTAAAACACTTTTGTTCAGAATCTGAAGGTTTTGAAGGAAATTTCTAATCAACTGCTTCATAAGTTTGATAAATTCATCTCCTCAGCAACTTAAATAACGAAATTAACGTGGGTAAACTGTCAATATGAGACATTGCGATCAATTGAAGACCTTGCAGCAAAAAGGAGGCAGATCCAAATTTTTGTTTTTTTCACCTACAATTTCAACAAAAATTAGGACTATCGTTTGATGCATGTACGAGGCACATTTCTTAATCTTGGACTTGCCTCCCTTTTGCTGCAAGATCCTCAATTGTCGTTTTATATGTGTTACGCAATACCCAGTTTAAATATTGCAACAAAGGATAAAGACGTAGGTTTTCTAAAAGTATCAATGAACACAAACATCCCTTCGTTATCAGCAGCTATCACGGAAGTTGATGGCGTGTCCCTAATACCAGCCAAAATATTATGTTTCTAATTTACAAACTTCGCGACATTAAATGTAACTTACAACTTGGGACCAACTTAAAGGTTTATTCTAATTTAAGTATTATCGCGACGTGGATCCTTTTAGGGGTGAGTAGATATCTATAGCTATTGTTTTGCAAGCTTGTGATAAGAGGTGTTTGTATGAAAAGTGCAAGTTTGGTTTTGAAGTCACGACCTCACGTTCGTTAGTCCGACGACAAAGCCATTGGGACTGTTTTTGTTTATTAATAAGTTTTTAGTAGGTACGAACACAAAATTTCTTCAACACTGATACTTTAATGTCATTGAAATAGACACAGAATAATTCATACACACAGGCCTCTTCTCTGCGAGAGGGAGTGAGCCATAATCCCCATAATCCAGCACGCGGGCCTAGTGCGAGTTGGTCGATGTCACATAATATCTTCGAATTTTTCACTGGTGATGAAAAATACACAAACTAAAGTGCCTGTCTGGGTTCGAACTCACGACTTACAACTTGTAAATTGGGGGCCGATACCACTGCTCTTGATAAACATCAATAAAGTACATATATCGAAGACGCCATAAAAAAGACATAACGCCACATTACCACTGAATACATGCACTTCTTTATACCCAACATCTCTTCGAGCAAAAAATTGTCAACATCAAAGAAAGGGGAGACCAATAAAATTATCATTACGAGTATATTTTTGTCCGTTTCTATCTCGGAATAAATACAGAATGGAGTGATAATGCGAGCTTCATAAAAATGATTTCAATGTAATAATAAACATAGCCATTTTTCAAACCGTAACATTGCGAGTTCACGATGAAATTGCAATAATCACAGCAAACCATCAAAAATGGGGAGGTAATTACTGCATGTAATGTTTTATTTTGCTTTGAAAAATACACAGTATACAAAGACATTACTTTTAACCGACATAGTAGAATTTTATTTCCTACTGGCAGCGCCCCGCGGTTTCACCCGCGTATGTTTCGATCCCGTGGAAATATCGGGCTCAAAACTATCCTATGTCCTTTCCCGGGACTTAAACTATCTCTATACTAAATCTCATCGAAATCGGTTCAGCGGTTTAGGCGTGAAAAGGTAACATACTGACAGACAGACAGACAGAGTTAATTTCGAATTTATAATATTAGTATGGATAGTATGGATTGACAATCGCAGTGATGTACCTTGATCCCAATAAGATGTGGCAGTTGGCACGCACTGTCTGCGTGCTTATAACTCCATGTGCTAACTACTCATGTTCATCATACAGGGCCCTCTGTATCGCGGTAAAAATTCACCAAATTTGAGTAATGACGCAGGCACAATATAATGGCTCGTCTAACGAGCCCGCTTGATACAATTTTACCGTACAATTGAGGGTAGAAAAAAGTGTACAGTTTCGAGTTTACAAGTTGACGAAGTAAATTAATAATAGAGTAGTGGAGCGTGTAAAGATGACTTTTTGTTTTAAATTGCTGCGTTTCGTTCAGAAAATGTAGGAATTCAGGAAGGCTTAGGTTTATTTTAAAATGTAAGAAAAAGTCGCAGTTAGTTATAACATTGACTGCCCTTTTTTACCCGTCTGTGGCGATGCCCAAAAGATGAGTAATGTTTTCCACCCACTCCGGCTAAGCCCGAAAGGAGGGTACTTTTCCTATTCATTATTTATTGCCATAAACATTCTCAATAGACATAAAATAACCATCAAAATTAATCTCATTTTTCACATTTCATTTCCCACTGCAGCCTTTTCCCTGTCCCGATCCACAGGGTTGTTAATGTAAATCTAATAACGACTGTATCGTCGTATCTGGAGGCTTGTTTTCGTACAACAGATCCCTGAAGCACTCGGCTCCTACAAAACAGCTCTGACTTTTTTATCAACAATTATGTACCTATCTTTCAAGGAGGATATATTGTGAGGCCGTGTTTTTTATCTGTGGTTAAGTGGTGCTTTTTTCCCGCTAAGTTGTTGATATTTAGTCTGCACACAGTCTCCTTCCTCGTGAAAATATCGTGAGGAAACCGGCGTGTCCTAGAACCAAAAATTTGAAGACATGTGACATCTACCAATACTGGGCGCGCGTTGTTGATGATGCCTGTCTCCCAGCAGTAGGAACATAATAGGGTGATTATGCTATGCTTATACTTAAGCCATAACAAACAGCTAAATACACGAGGTATTCCACTCAGAGCACTTATCAAAAGAAGAATACACTAATTTAGCATTCCTTTTAAAATTAATTAGCAAACTAATAAAGACTTCATCGTCCCAGAAAATCAAACGGCCTTTAAGTAATTGGACGGAAAATATCTAACAGAAGAATAAAAATAAACGAGATAAAAACCTTTTTAGCCAACACAGGGTGATGGTACAAGGGTCGTTAAATATTTCTTTATATTATCTCGTAAAACGGCAGCCTTGTGTGTGCGTATATCCCGCGTATTATACGAAACTCTGCGAGATACCAATAAGTTGATTTTAGCTAGCTTACTCGCGAACATAATTTTGTTTGGATGCTATAAAATATACATCCTGTATGTTTTAGGGATCAGTTTAACATAATGAAACTGTTGTTTGATGTAGAAATTTTTAACATATCTTCCGAAATTCGCAATGTTTAATTTAATTTTCATCATTATTTGTAATACGTACACTCGATGGCTTAATGCATGAATTTACCTAGTTTTTCAAAGAATTTAAAAAACCGTCATGCTCATTATTCCGTTGTTCAAATACAAAAACAATGTCCTTCCACCGCGTCTGTCTGCTTGTTTTACCTCGGTAGTCGTTCCCGTCGTATTTTTTCCGACATCCAGGTGGGCGAAGCCGCGGGCAAAAGCACTAGCTTTTGCCCGGTACTAAGTAAGTACTAACTTACTTATGTACTAACTTACGCCAGCACATCAAGCTACCCGAAACTGTCAAATTTTCCCAATCAACTTTGAACCTTATGCTTTAGCGATAAAGTTGAAAATCTATTAAAGAAATTTGACAGATTGTAGTAGCTTGACGTGCTGCTGTACATTAAAATAATGACATGCGTCATTATTTTACAGGACGCATGTCATTATTTTAACAAAAAGTTGAAAACCAAACATTCTTTTTTCAACAAGCATTTTTATCTCATTCTAAGTCAACAGAAACACAAATAACATTCTTCACACATTTCTATTATTCTTTAAAAAATATAACACGGATTCCCGCAACGGCTTCCATTTCGCGCTTGCCAACAATTTTTATGATTTCACGTTGAAAGTGTACAAAGCGGGATCCATTAGACAGAGCGAGCGACTTCCATCGACTTCCACAATACGTCGTTATACTGTTATTAGTATGTTACACCCTGTATACGCTGTTTATATCAGCCTGTATACACGCTAATCGGGAAAAGAAAATGTTTACATTTTAGGATGCTTGAATAAGTTTATTTTGTGTTTATATTTGTCATTGTTTTTGATTTTATCTGTTTTTATTTTGTCTGGTGGTCGCAAGCGCTACTGCTGAGCATGAGGTCCTAGGTTCGATTCCCAAATCGGGAAAAGCGTTATTGGGATTTACCATCAGGAATTTCTCAGCAGCAGCCCGGAGTCTGGATTTGTGCCCGGTTGATGGCAATTGGGTCGCCCCCTATTACAATAAATGGCGAAACCAGAGCCACTTAAGGTCTGGCCGCGCTAAATTTTCCAAATATGTAAACAACAACGGTCGCTCGGAGATTTAGACGAAAACAAACATAACTTAAAATAAATGTTCTTGTATATCGATTTTATTCAATTTCGAGTGGCCATTGTTGTTTACATCTTTGGCAAAATTAGTTCTAGTTTATTTCTGTATCAAACTGCTAGATTTCGAGCCTCATCCTCAAACGATCAGATTATTTATAATATGTTTTGGTAAATTTAACAGTGACTTTCATATTTTCTATAATGATGTCACTGATAACACCGAATGCACACCACCGCTCGTAGCCTGTTGATAAGAATTTCCCAAGTCGTTATTATTAGCTTGGTTACTGTTAACGCCATAGTTTGTATATGTTTTCACGCCTTATTACTGGCCACTCACAGTATCTGTGTAATTTCCTTCCATTTTCCCTCTCCCTTCCGCAACCCCTACAATGCCTGAGCGAGAGGAGAAAAGGAGATTTTTAAAATCGGAAACATCCCGCACTGACAAAAAAACAAAGTCAGTTTTTGCTCGAACGCTCCATGAGCACCGCCTAAAATATAATAAAATAAAACGCAAGGAACGAAGACATTAAAATTTTGTGCAAGTGCGTGATTGTGTTGTGTCATCTGGAACCTGCCGCCGCCACGTGGCTGAAGAAACATAGCAGCGTGTCTCCGTATCTCGCCAGGCAGGTACAATATTTCCCATACCCAACACCCACTTCTAGAACCGCCCCTTTACAGTCCACTTCAAATTTAATTCCGGCTTTAAGCCGCCGCATCAGTTACAATCATAATATGATTGCAACCAAGCTTTTTGGTTATGAATCAATGCCACACGTAGGTGGGTGGGTGGACGTTTTCTTAATTGGAGTTGTCGACAAAAATAAAGCTAGATAGATAATGGTAGATAATATGATTCATAAACAATAAATATTTTATGCTATAATTACCTAGACAAAGTATAGAAACTTCTTAGCATTTCGATAGCAATCTGAATGGACTCGGCCCAGAATTCGACTACTTACTACTCGCTAAGGAAGTTGAAATTTGAAAAACAGAAAGGTTTTTGTAAGACAAACATGCTTAAGCTGCGGTTTCTTGGAAAGCGTTGGCCGCTACATAACGGCCGTAGTGACGGCCGTCTTGAAAATTATGAAATTGGTGGTGGTATCAAAAAACGCTCTCTGGGGCCACACAATATCTTATTTTCATAAATAAAGTTTCAGTGATTTTATTCGACGGTAAATTGTGGACGCTGTGCGGCGGCCACCGCCGTATTGAGAAACCCTGGCTTTATGAACCTCTAATGCCCATTTTCCCTAACATTAAGCGACACCTAATTAAATAAGTCTAAGCGAATAAATCAAAATCCAAAACCGCACAGTTATTTAGGCATACATTTTTGTAGATGTTGCCTGTAAGTGATAAACGGGTATAACGGACTCTGCGTCTCAGCGTACGTTAGGCTTGAAACACTATTACAACATCAATCAATCAATCAACTCTGCAGTCCACTGCTGGACATAGGCCTCCCCAGGTTGCGCCACAACACCCTGTTCTCCGCCTTCCGTATCCAGTCCATCCCAGCCAGTTTCTGTAGGTCCTCCGTCCATCTAACTGGGGGGCGTCTCAGACTACTGAAGTGGCAATGGGCTGGCCATGTCTGTCGAAGGACCGATGGCCAGTGGAGCAGACGAGACCTTGAGTGGAGACCGCGTACTGGCAAGCGTAGTGTGGGGGGCCGCCCCCCATTACAACATATTTATTGCCAATTATTATTTTTGTTTTATTAAGTTTGTAACTTGTTTATTTCCACTTGCTTGTTATGTGCGTCATATTCAGAAGTAATAATTACTATGTTTTCTTTCTTTTATCATCCTAGACCAAATGGCGTGTAAAACTGAAACTCAAGACGTTTATTTTAATTATACCATTTAGAGGCACATTTGAATTGTCAAGGAGTCGGTGATTTAGAAAGTTGAAGCACGTTACTCATTACAATTAGTAGTTTCCTATGTAGAAGAACGGGAAGGAAGCTCCATGGAAACTCTTCTAAACCAAAAGTATATTACAGGCTACTACTATTATATTCCTCCAAATGTCTAGCTCAAATGTAGACCACGGTCTAACGATGATACCTAGAACTGCCTCACCCTGGACGAAGATTCCACACAATTATTTTAATCAACCCTTTTATCTAAAACAAACACAGCAAACCAACCCTGTCCTCAAAGCTAGCCCATCCACTTTTACAGCCCAACAACCCACCGCTTGATAGTCATACAAAAACACTTTTATTTCGGTCTCTGCCGTTATCCCGTAGCTAAAAAGCGTGATACATGGTAAACGGCCTTAACAGCTATATCGAAATCCAGCTTTGAGTGTGTACCTGGTCGTAATCGGGTGACCGGGTTTGGTTTAATATGAAGGATGAAGCGAGTTGCACCTCTGAAGGGTTTTTGAACCTTTATAATTTCTCTCGTACCACGAAAATGAGCATTCAACATGATATAAAGGCTGTTTTCCGCGAAGGGGTAGGAAATGGCGAATAGTATACATCCGCACTTGCTTATAGTATTGAAGTTCGGTGTAATACGGGACAAGCGTATTTATTGCTATTAACACGCCCGATCCGGGCCCAGCCGGCACGGGCGTCTCTGTCAGGAAACCGGGCCGACCAAAACTGTGGCAGAATACTCTTTCCCCTCCTACTTACTATCTACCACCAAAAGAGCATCTCCCTCAGCATGTAACCTTCTGCGGTCCACTTGAAAGTTCAAAGTCCACGGACATAAGTGGGAAGATATAAGTCCAACCTGGTTACGTGGGAACCTTGACGGAACGGCAGTAGGGTGTGATTGTGGAGCTACGTCGCAAACCTTGCTCCACCTCCAATCCTGCCCTCTGTGTCCCAAAACATGCAGTCAAATTGACCTCTACGCTGCCACCGACGACGTCCTGGAAGTGACAAAGTTTTGGGCCAACAAGGTCTAAAATACAGTCGTGCCAGAGACACTAAGAAGAAGACACGCCCGTTGTCGAGAATAGTTAGAATTTCACATTCCCATGCTTTGGATAAATTCTGTAATTTCGTTTTACATTGTGATTTTAAGTGAAACATGTTTGCACAGCACTTTTCTCCCTTCTCATACGAACACACTTTTTGTGAATGAATATACTAATGTATATCATGCTTACAATACGGTTTTATGTTAAAACTCTATAGAGGTGTGTTTGCACTATCACGGTGACAAAGCTATTTTGTCTGATATCTTAATCGAAATGATGTCATCCATTATTTATTTTTAGAGGCACACACTCACACTCACACACAGGCGCACCACATGTGCTATTAAAAGTTTGACCTTGACCGTTTAAATCATTACTCTTTGTTTGTTATAAGTATTAGAAATTATTGGAAACTACTGCCGCTTTGCTCGCGTGGATGTGGAAAACTATCCCTCACCTGCGGCCTGCGGACGGAGAGTAATGGGTAGCTCACCGTCCGATCAGGACCAGGCCCGTGCCGCACGTGTTCCACGCGCGCCTCAAAGAGATGTCAGCAAAAAGGAAGGGGCCTGTCAGGGCCGAAGCCTGCCGGGGGTGCGGGATTGTCCGAAAGGGTTACCGCTACCCCGGAACATAAAGGGCTAAAGAAGGAACACTGATGGGTTTTAGTCAGTAAGGGTCTTTCTCCCTTCCGCTCTACCCAGAGTGGAGGGGTCATTTGATGATTTCCCACCCATAAAAAAGGCCATAGTCTACCTCTGTGCCTTTCATCGAAAAAAGTTTTTGCTTGAAAATTTTACAGACAAAGTAATAAGTGATAAGTAGACAGTTAGTAGAAAATTAAGTAGTACTTATGAATGTAGATTGCACAATCTTAAACCGATTGAATTTATCAAACAAAATAGAAATCGGGAATAGGTACTGCACAAACGTGAACTTCTTTTTATTTACTTTTCGTCTCGTAATTTCACTGCATGACGAACTCATGAGAACATTTTCTGTTCGAGGTCATCATAACTATCGTTGGGAATAGATGAATTTATTTTATTTATCCATGAAACTTTTAATTTGTTGTGCAAATACCCACTTCATAAAAAATAAGTATATACTTCCCAATAATTTAAGATACCACTAAGTACTTAGAACTTAAGAACACTTTTCATTAATGAAACGTTGAAACAAACAAAGTCTACTCCACAACGTTCATACATTAAAGCCCGCTATCTCTTATCAATGGTCCCCCAGCAAAGGTCCAGCCGAAATGGGCTCTCACAGTTTTCAGCGCACATTTGAATGGGAACGACTTTATTCAGATAACTACCCGTGATTTTATCTTGCTATATTTCATGCTCAGATTACGTGCTTGCCTCCCTTTCGCTTTGTTTTTTCACCGTCAAAACGCCAGCGTTGAAACAAAATTAATTGGCTCGATATTTGAATGTTACTGGTAATTGGATGATGTTATGTAAGAGGGGTGACTTATTTGTTTGCAGGTAAAAATATATTTTTGTTAAATATAATTAATAGTAGTTGTGGCTCAGTGGTAACCCCGACTTACGAGTTCTAGGTCACGAGTTCGAACCCAGGCAGGCGTTTTACTTTTTGTAATTTATTTCATCACCATTTCTCTCAAAAACGATGAAGAAAAATATCGTGGGGAAACCGGCATGTCTTAGGACCAAAAATTCGAAGACATGTGACATTTATCAACCCGCACTGGACCCGCGTGGCGGGCTACGGCCCACTCCCTGTCACGGAGAGGAAGCCTGCGTCCTAGCCGTGGGAACGTTATAGGCTAGTTATGCTAAATACTATTATTTGATCACTTTAGTCGCCACTCTAATACATTATAGTAAACAAGCAAGATCTGTGTAATCTAGCTCACCAAACATCCAGAAGGAAGTTATTTTTTTTCGAATACGAAAAGCGATGGCGCTGTCCCTCGTCTTTAAAAAAAAATGCTTTGTATTTTGTTCAATGGTTAAGGACAGCGCCACCTGTGTGATTTTTGTGGAACATGGCTTGGAAAATAGCCACTTGTCATTTAAGTATGGTGATTAAAGTATTTTTAATTCGTCTAAAACTGTTTCGTTCTGACTGTACGTTTTTATCGGACTTTTTGAATCGTGTAGAGTCGGGATCGGTGAGAGTTGGGACGAAGCCAAATTATGAATGACCGGCAGCTCCGCTAACACCTTGCTCACTGGCTAACATTTTTAGCACAGCATGAGATAATTTACACAATATGTACCCACTTTTAATAGTTTAGAAAGAATGAAAGAAAATACGTTTATTTACGGTGAACATGACGCAAAAAGAACATAAACACAAAAAGAACATAAACACAAAAAATAAATAAAAAAAGAAGGTAAGGGAAACATGCGTCACATCCACGCCAAATGGCTATCGCTCAGCATAAAGCTGTGACCCTATGCAAGACAGAGCCCCAGCGCTGGTTTTCAGCGACAGCCGGCGCCGACGTAACACCACGTAGTTTGTGCCGATTAACTGCTCAAGGTCGGCTAATGAGACACAATTGATTTTCTATTGTGCCACCAGTAGTAGGTACGTGCCGGGCCGAGAAAGCATAACGATAATAAACTGTAAACAATAAATTCAGCATATCATTATGATGAACCGACGAAAAAGTTTTAGGCTGTATCTGTGGCTGAATTCGTCGATAAAAAAATGTTTTCTTATGGATCACGATGGGGTGGCCCCACCGTTTGGGGTCGAAACCCTCGATCATAGGGCCGGAGTGCGCATCTCCTTTTTAAGGAATTTCTCGCTGACTGGTCGACACTTCACGTGACCAAAGGGCTGGGTTGTTCTATGGCCAAACCATTTCCATTCACCATTTTGACCAGAAGTAAATAAAAACATGTCTGGTAAAGTTTTTGTATCTGAAATGATAAAGGCCCCTACTGAATCATTATCTCGTTTGATAAGTGCACAGTCATCGTGACATCTCTACTGATATAAGCCTTAGCAGTGACTACTGGACTTCAGTTCCGCGCAAACGCCGAAACGGTCAACATGACGATCAAAATATATAAAATGAACTGCAGTCCGCCGTCGCGGACCTGCGTCATCATTGCTGAACTGCTCAAACTCAAGTACGAGGCTATAGAAGTGAACCTCCTCGCCGAAGAACATAAAACACCAGAATACTTAGAGAAAAATCCGATGCACACCGTTCCTATGTTAGAAGATGGCGATTTTGTACTCGTTGACAGACATGTCATCGTTCCGTATCTGGTTTCCAAATATGGCACCGCTGAACAACGAGAGAAATTGTACCCTAGTGATTTGAAATTACGAGCGACAATCGATCAGAGGCTGTTCTTCGAGGCCTCGAACCTCATGGCGCCAGCCAGGGAAATAGTGGTTGACCTCATGGCCGGTATAAAAGCTCCTACTGCGAAACAAATTGAAAACATGAACGATGCTTATGGAATTCTGGAGAAATACTTGCAGAAGACAAAGTTCGTAGCATGCGACCACTTTACGGTAGCTGATTTATTATTAGTTGTTGCCGTCTCCACCACCAACGAGTATGTACCTCTAGATCCTAAATATACCAAGGTACACGCATGGTGGAATTTACTCCAGGAGGAAGATTGGTACAAAAACATAAATCAACCGAGCGTGGATCTGTATAATGTGTTTATAAAATCAATGATGAAAAAAAACAGTGATAGTGCTAATTGATGGGGGGAGGGGGACGAGCTTGACTCCTACCACAGGCTAGTTAGTGCTAAGTGAGTTAAAAAAATGTTTATTAATTTGTTATTAAATAAATTATATTTATATGTAACTAGGTATACATATTATATCTACAGTTTTAAATAGGTTTATGCGTATCTTTACTTTTAAAAATATTTAATCCTCAATTTTCATCCAATGTTTGTCTCTGCATCACCCAAAAGTTGACTGGTAGAAAATGCCTATGGCATTAAGTCCGCCTCTGTATAATCTCTTGATTGTTTATACCTGATTTTACATAAATTATTTTCATTATAAAATATCATTACCAATTTAATTGAAATGTAAAGTGATGGCCTGAAACAGGTTTGAATAAACCTATAATTACTTGCACCTGTAATAAAACATATTTTAGATTTAGTTTATTTTTAGGCACTATAATTGTATGGGAAACTGTATCCGACGATCCTGCATACATATTTCTTTTGTCGATTGTACCATAAACTCAGAAATCTTTGTCTTTGACATATCTCGGGACCCTCGGGTCCCGGACCTTTGGAAGGTGTACGAGGGGCAAAGCCAACTTGTCCCTTAGACAACTTTAAATGATGAGGAGGCACCAATCGACGATTATCCACTATGCATGTGCACCCATGGACAACCAAGACAAGGTGCAGGACTGTTGCAAAACATGGAAACAAAACATATTGGGCTATGATTTTGCGTGTTTATAATGGATTGGTTACCTTGAACTATGGAAGAACTATGTCCCCTGCCTGACCAATGTTATACATACATATACGAGTTACCGTTAGCTGTATATCTCGTGCGCCGGTTAGTTGAGTGGATAATGGGCCTCCGGGAACGATCGCTAGCACATAGTGTCGTAGCGACAAGGGGGCAACATGTTCTGAGGTGCTTATGAGGAGTGGGGAGGTATTCCACGGCTATCAGGACAGTCCCGTAAGTACGGTCAAGACCCCTACCAGAATCTTACTGAAACACTTCCTTCCTCCGAACAGATTTGCCCTTGCGAATCTCCACTCAAACCAGCCAATAAAGGCAAGAAAGAAGTGAGGAACCAGACTTCTCCCTGGAGATAGGGTCCGTGGGGTCGCTACTGCCCAACAGCTCGCCACATGCTGCCCTGCGGGTTTCTGTATCTCTTTTGGTCTGGCTCCTCACTCTAGACCTGTTCCGGCAAAGTAAACTCTTTCGGTACCGGCCTAGACTTCAGAGCGCGCAAGCCCCACCACGACGTTAACGTAGAGATACGGCGTATTATTAGGTAGGTTGCCACGTTGGGTGGCAATGCTGATTCTTTCACAAAAATAGGCCAGCCCTCCGGTCACGCGACGAGTCGACCGACCGCTAGTAGGTATAAAACATACTATTGACACTCCGTATGGCAAACACAATTAGCAGCAAGTTCACAACTATTTCAAGGTTAAATTTTTTAACCATCATAATAATAGCCAAGTACCTATCTAGTCATGTAAATATTTATTTAAGACACTTACGGTCAGTATATTAGAAACACACTGCAGCGGTACTCGGTAGTCATAAAAATATCCTACGTACATACTTTTAAAATAAGCTTTGAGGAAATAAAACCTGAAATAAAGGTTGAGTTGGATAGAGGAAAAAGACATGCAGGTTGATCCCACTGAAACTGGCCATAGGGTAAGATGATTATGCTATAAATATAACTGGAAATGGTAAAGTGGTAAAATTGAGATATATAGAGATACCCGTGCATGCACTCCGCGCACATGCCCCGCCAGCACCTCGCCACCCGCCCTGTAACGTGTGCTGCCTAATGCTGCCGTGGTATAGCTAAAATGCCGTTATCCGACCTCTGTTCGATTTTTAACTTTTGATGCTATTATTAATGAGAAAAGAAAAACAATTTTCAATACTTTGAATAGCTCTATTCAAGGTATTGAAAATTCGGAAACACAGATAGATAGATATTTTTTTAACAAAAATAATAGCAACAAAAGTTAAAAATCGACCAGATTTCGGATAACAGCATTTTAGTTAGAAGTACCACGGCAGAATGAGTAATGTCACAGAACATACTATGGTAATATCCAGGAAATTACTAATTAATAATGACAGAAAAAACATTTTAACTCTACGTCATTGATAAATGATAAAATATTTTATTTCTGTAAGTAACTTTGTACAGACGCCAGCACATCAACCTACCCGAAACTGTCAGATTTTCCCAATCAACTTTGAACCTTATGGTTTGGTGATAAAGTTGAAAATCTACTAAAGAAATTGGACAGATTGTAGTAGGTTGATGTGCTGGCGTCTGTACAAACAATTCTACACGTCAATCATATTTTAAAAACTAGATGACGTCGCGGTTCCTAGCGAGTCCGCCCGCCGTCGCCCGAGCCGTTTTAATGGCGGCTGAGTTTCTCAATCTCAACTATGTTCTACTAAGAAGTAGATATGTATATCTACTTCTTAGTAGCACATAGTTGATTTTCACCGTAAGTAAGAGAGAAGTGTTGTCTGACCTGTAGGTCAGACCACACTTATCACCAGAATACTTGGAGAAAAACCTTTTACACTCCGTCTCTCTGTTAGAAGATAGTGATTTATTTCTCGATGACAGTTTCCACGCAACCATCTTGTACCCGGTTTCCAAATATGGTGCTGAGCAGCGAGCGACATTATATCCTAACGAATTGAGTTTTAATGCGATAATAGATCACAGGTTATTTTCCGACAGTTCAATTCTGTTTCCCACTAGCAAAAGAATAGTGTATGCAATGATGAGTGAAGTTAAAACCAAAAATTTAAGTACACATACTGTATAACTTTATATACATTTATTTCTAAGGGAACCCTCGTTGCGGCAATCTGACTCGCACTTGAACTCGCAATTGTTTATCACATATACCGGCAAAACTATCTCGCCGGCTCCTTTATCGCTATATTATGTATTATCACTACTAGATATAAACCGCTGTTAGTAACTATCAATAGCCTTTAGTTGCGCGCCAAAATCGACAAAGTGACCATGACTCTCAAAATATACAAATTCGACATCAGCCCGCGCAAACGCGCCGTCCTAATTGACGGCAGAAATTATCAAACTGAACTACGAAGCCCAAGACGTAAATCTTATGACCGGAGAACACATGAAGCCAGAATACTTGGAGAAGAATCCTTTGCACACCATCCCTTTGCTAGAAGAAGACGACTCCCTGCTAGCTGACAGCCATGCAATTATCACGTACGTATCATCCAAATATGGCGGTGAACAACAAGCGAAATTATACCCTAGCGACCTGAAACTACGTTTGACAGTCGATCAGAATAAAGTTTGACAGACAGTTGCTGTCTGACGCTGGTTTTCTAATGAACCCTTTGGGACAAATGGCGGGGGTTCTCGTCATCTACAGGAACCATCATAGCAGCAACAATTGACACATCAGCTCCTGCTACCGTCAAATCGTCGCCAGCCACGTACTTGCTCTTCTCTAAGTATTTGTCCAAAATTCCGAAAGCGTCATTCACACTTTCAATTTGTTTTGTAGGTGTCCTTTCTCCCGTCATGGGGCTGATCACTATCTCCCTGGCTGCAGCAGTGAGGTTGGCAATCCCGAAATACAGTCTTAGGTTTTACTCTTAGCGAAATCAATGTGGAATGTGGAGACCGAATATTATCCAATGTCCTAAGCCAGATTATGGTCTACCTGTGTACCAAATTTTATCAAAATCTGTTCTGCTGTTAAGGCGGAAAAAGGTAACAAACAAACTGACAGACAAAATATACAGGATGACTTGTAACAAATCTTTCGATGTAACCAAATGTTCTAAAACAACAAACAGTTAAAAGTTAAAGGAAGGAGTTTATTCACCATTTCCTGAAATTTTCTACGTACATGGACTTTGACACCAGTTATCTAAAAATTTTACTATGGCATTAAGTGTACAAATTACGGAGAAGACATCTTCATTTAATCAGCTATCTATCGAGGTTCAAATATTTAAAAAATAATATTTAGAGATGTCGATGAAACAGTCGATAATGCTGGCAAAGTTCGAATTTGCAAATTGTTGAAATATTTAAAAATTGTGTGATAATCGAATGAATTAACAGGTTTTTGTTATCTTTTTGCCTTCTCAGCAACTCTTCCTAGGTTATGTAGCCAGGTCGTCGCGATCACTTTGCATGATGAGACGCCACTTTTGAGTAAATATGTAGTATTACTCGCAGTCGATGAGCTAATCACTGATCACTTGTGGCTTAGTTTGCGCGTGGCACTGTACCTACACGTACAAACTGTGTGCACCATAATTATCACTATTAGCTGATATAAACCGATGTTATGATAACCAACCGTTAGTTCCGTGCAAACATCGAGACAGTGAACATGCCGCTCAAAATCTACAAAATCGACGCCAGTCCGCCGGTCCGGGCCGTCCTGATGACGACAGAGATCCTTAAGCTAAACTACGAGCCAGTACAGTGTAACATCTTGGCCGGAGAACACTTGACACCAGAGTACAAGGAGAAGAACCCTCTACAATCTATCCCTCTGTTAGAAGATGGTGATTATTTGCTTTCTGACAGTCACGCAATCATTACGTATCTGGTTTCCAAGTATGGTGCTGAAAAACGAGCGACTTTGTACCCCAACGAGTTGAGTGTAAGAGCTACAATAGATTCGAGGATGTATTTTGATACTTCCATCCTCTATCCCGCCATCAAAGCGATAATGAAGGCAATTCTGACTCAAGGATTAACGGAACTCACTCCACAACAAGTCGCAGACGTGAATGCTGGTTATGAACTTTTGGACATATACCTGCAGAAAACAAAGTTCGTGGCAGAAAACCATTTGACGGTAGCTGATGTGTCTTGTGTTGCTAGCATATCTACTTTGTCTGTGTACGTGCCTGTGGATGACAAATATGCTAATCTGAAAGCATGGTAGAGCTCTCTGCAGGGAGAAGATTGGTACCAGAAGGGAAATCTACCTGGGCTGGCTCAGTTTGAAGGTTTTGTAAAATCAAAATTGAAATAGTGAAAGTGAAAATATTGAACTCTACATAAGCCCCCAAAGTACATATACCAACTATTGTCCAATCGCTTTTTTTTAATTAAAATAATTTATTTTTAGGAGTGTGCTTTCATTCTATATCAAATTAATCTTATTATTGCATCTTTTTATTTACATAGTGTTTTGTGTTTCGAAACAGTAAAATATTGACGTAATATTTATCAATCAACTCAGCCTGTCGCAGTCCACTGCTGAACATAGGCCTCTCCCAGACTGCGCCACAACAACCTGTCCTCCGCCTTCCACATCCAGTCTACGCCAGCCACCTTATCGTCGTCCGTCCATCTAGCTGGGGGGCGTCCCACACTACGCTTGCCGAAACGTGGTCTCCACTCTAGCACTCGTCTGCTCCACCGGCCATCGGTCCTAATAATAATATCATGTTAATGATAATGATTAATGGTACCTAATATTTATACCTGTACAAAATCGATAGTATAGTAACGAATTGTGTCATCATGGTAGTGTTATCAGCTACGTGTGCTAATAAATAGGTTTTTCACTTCTCATGCTCTAAAAGTCCGTCTTTATGTTGTGCTTAGGCGACATAAAATCGCTTTTTATGTTCTAGTGCATAAAGTAAAATTTTTTTCTAAGACTAAAGTAATCAGACCCAACAGCCACACGCACAATAAAACTTCGCAGATTAAAGTCGTGATTTATTTCATTTTCTTTAATTTATACCACTTCCATGTTTTCTATCGTTAATTTAATGAAATCAGGTAAAATAGTTGTCATTTATTATTTGAAAAGGCAAAGAAACGTTTTCATTTTTTGGCAGTATGAAGTACCCCAAGTCGAATGACAAATGTTGAAAATTAAAAAAAAAAGTTTTGTGGCGGTATTATCTGTGGTGGCGGGAATTAGCTATGGATGCAACATTTTTGATTAATTATGTACTGTACATACTTTATGCCTGTTTCATTTTCTCGCAATCGAAGTGAAAAGCAGAGTGTATAACTCAGGCATAAACGAGCCATTTTACCCCTCGACTTAACTATCCACCCTCGCCTGCGGCTCGGGTGGATATAAACGTCTCGGGGTAAAATAGC
This sequence comes from Amphipoea oculea, assembly GCA_945859645.1. Classification (NCBI taxonomy): domain Eukaryota; kingdom Metazoa; phylum Arthropoda; class Insecta; order Lepidoptera; family Noctuidae; genus Amphipoea; species Amphipoea oculea. The sequence goes on along the minus strand of OX243878.1, from coordinate 1,026,113 downwards.
TTCTTTTATGCCTTAGTTGTACAATCTACTATTATCATAGACCGACGGTTACGTAAGTGGAATATTTCATCAATTGTTGGCAGATTATAGGATGGTATTAATTACGCCATTTTGCAGCCTTGTTGTCAAAGTCCCTGTCTCGTGTATTCAATATTTTGTAAGCGGAATGGCTAGAAATAAAAGGTCATCCTCTCATAGCTCACCTCACCAGGCAGGTGCTTTAGATTGTGAAAATAATTTCATCACCACTGATCTCAAAACGGTGAAGGAAAACATCGTGAGGAAACCGGCACGTCCTAGATCCTTGGTTGGTTCTAGGACAAGCCGGTTTTTCAAGAACCAAAAAAAATCTAAGACATGTGACATCTACCAACCGGCGCGGCGCTGGGCCCACTCCCTCTCGGAGAGAGGACGCCTGTATTCCAGCTTTGGGATCATTATATACTGATTATGCTTATCAAGACCTGTAAAAAATATTGAAATTATTTTGCCAACTGTGGTGACCCTAGGCTACCACACAAGACAAGACTTTACCTATGTTCAGCAAAGTACGTATATTGTACAAGCTTACGTCAAAACTGACCCAGTATATCATCAAGCGAATCCTCTGGCAGGGATCGACCCAATAGATACAATAGAATGAAATCTCAGTCGCCAACTTGCTACGTATAAGTAGTAGTTATTTTTCAGTTTTCATTTTTGAAGTCTAACACATTGCATGTAATTGTTCGTATCAAATGGTCAAGAAGAAAATAAGTGCTGAGTAATAGAATAATCAGTAAACTGGTTGAAAGTGCACAGTAATGGTAATAATGAAGAATTTAAACAATATTATTTGACGAGTTTCCTTATCAACAATACTATTGCTAATGTTATTAAAGAATGTCAAAAAAGATTACTTATATAGATAGATATCTTACAGATAATGGATAACGGGCTGAAGATAGTAATTAAGTGTCATAAGTAATCGGAGGATTGTGATGATAACGATGGTGAATAAACACAAATTACCAATCTAACCATAAAAAACTCAAAACACTGTGCTATCTTTATCTGTGCAGTGATTATTTTAGTTACTTAGTACCCAGATCAACTGGCCCTTTGGTCTCGTGGTCGCAAACCCGACGATCAAATAATTAATACAATCCCACACTAAAAATAAATAAAGCGAATCAAATCCATACTTAATATTGTAAATTCGAAAGTAACTTTGTCTGTCTGTCTGTATTTCATCCTTTTCACGCCTAAACCACAGAACCGATTTAGATGAAATTTGGTATAGAGATAGTTTGAGTCCCTAGAAAGGACATAGGATACTTTTTATCCCGATATTCCCACGGGATCGAGACTTATGCAGGTGAAACCGTGGGGCGCAGCTAGTAATTAATAAAAAAAGTGTCAAAGTGTGATGTTCAATTGTTCATTAGCCTATAGCCTTCCTCTTTTGAGCTATCAAATACAAAAAGATATTTTCAAATCTACTGGTAGTTGCAGAGATTAGCGCGTTCAAACAAACAAATTCTACAGCTTTATTATTGGTTTAGATAGATAACATAAATAACGTAACATCACGACTGTATTCCCCGAAAGGTTAGGCGGAAGTGCACCTATAGTACACCCACATTTCGCCAGTTATACACCGTGAAATTTTAATCACCGTTTTAAAGGGGACATTGTATGTACTCATCATTATGAACAACTTTTACTATGGGACCAAACATGAAATCGCGAAAAAAAATATGCTGTTCCCTACATTTTGACGAATTATGCGAACATAAATGTAGGGAACAGCTGATTTTTTTTCACGATTTCAGGTTTCGTCCCATAGTAAAAGTTGTACATCGCCGTCGGTTGAGACTGGTCATCTCTTAACTGCCAAGGCTTATTTTTAATCTTATTTCTTGTATTGTTTCTTCATTTGTGTTTTTTTTTATATTGTTCTCACATATAGAAGCAACAAGAATAATGTACTCAGGATTTTGTAATATCTTGATTTAAAAGAGTGTCCATGGAGTTTCTTGCCCGTTCTTCTCCATAGAGATCTACGCTTTGGAATGGGCGACTAGCTTCAACTTTCTGACTAACTGACCGACTACTTAATTTTGACAATTCAAAAGTACCTGTAATGGTTTAATTGAAATAAATGCTTTGAGTTTGAGTTTGACATAATTATGAGTACAATGACCCCTTAAGAGGAAAACGGTGATTAAAATTTCACGGTGTACATGTATAAGTCCCATGTAATAGGGGGCGAGCCTATTGCCACCAACCGGGCACATATCCAGACTCCGAGCTGCCACTGAGAAATTCCTAATGGTAAAACCCAATAACACTTTGCCCGACCTGAGAACTGAACCCAAGACCTCACGCTCATCAGCAGTAGCACTTGCGACCTCTTACCTACCGAGGCAGTCCTATATATCTAATCATTTACATCAGACTAATAACACTTTTGATATGCACGTAATATGGCGCATGACACTTATTATCTGCTGATGGCATTATGGCCCATCTCCCGCACATTTCCACTGCATTTGGCAACAATAGATGTTAATTGAGGAAAACTTTGACAACAATGGTGGTCCTAAGACACACATTGACAAAAACTATGGCATAATGTGGCGGGAATAGCCATATTAGGAATGAAAGAACTGGAACCATTGATAATGAGTGAGAAAATAGAAAGACAGAACTGTTTTACTTAAATAATGCGCATTCTGCGAATATAGATGGGGGAAGTCCAATTTGTTTGATGATATTAACCTATTAGGTTAGTATGTCTGAAATCATATGAAATTAAGTATGGGTTAAGTTAACTTACAGGTATTTTGCCTAATAAAAGTATTAAATGGCTAGAAAACCTCTGAAAATGTCACAAATCATTTAGTTCGTAACAAACAGCAAATTAGATCAAAAAATTAAAAACGGCAAAAAAGTAAAAGTCTATGGTCCGCGCGGAACTAGTTGGCCGCTGAGGTGGGGACAGGGGTGAGGCGGCGGTTCGCAACGCACGTACTGAGTAATGCGCCGCCGCCCCTCCGTCCCACCGCTCACATACCTAAGGCGCGGCCTTCTAGTTCCGCGTGGACTTATAATAAAAACGGCTTAAGCAATAACTTCATTTAATTAATCTCGCAGCTCACCCGCTAATAAGCGTAAACAACGGACTACCCGAATTTAGGCATCACCCTATACCGGCTAACGCGTATTTATAAAGGGAAAAGGACCCAAATCGTAATGATATACGCAGTAGATTTATCCCGGCCGGTCCGTTTGTCAATGTTCACGGCGAAATTAATTACGGATCGGTCATGGGTTCGAATCCCGTGCCACGTATTTGAATGGTCATTTGGGATGGAAGTAATTAAGATAAAATATTGTTTTATTTGTCAGATTTGTATTGGAGAACGGTTACCGCTTTGCGGGTAAACGGGTTTCTGTGCCGTTAATTTTTTTAGGCCAATATTGTTGATTTTTTTTTACGAGTTATTGAATGGGGATTGACAAATTGATGGGGATTAAGAGATGAGAGTACGATCGACCGCGTTTGATGAAAATTGTGAATATATCAAATGGAACGTTGTTAAATCGCGTTTATATGGGTCGGCAGTTCCTATTTTTGGTCCTTCTTTTTTATTTGGAAAATGGCACATAAAAGAAGCCTCTTTCAAGCAGCAGGACTAGTGATAAGTTAAATTTATTTAATAAACAACAGCTTATATAAAAGGACCAAAAATAAAATGTAAGTAAAAAACAAGCATTAATAAAACAATGGTCTCCAGTTTTATTAAGACTGGCAACTTCCTCAAAAATACCCACAAAGCTATTGCTCAACAAACGTACTCCCCTAACAGAAAAAAAAATATCCCTAGCCTAAAAAAATGATTAAGTAACTTATTTTTGTTCATCCCCAAATTAGTACAAAGGCGGATATAACAAGTTTTATAAAAAAAAAATTAGTAATAAAAGTTGTAAAAACGGGACGAACTCAATAAAAGGGATGTTGCTACCCCCGGCGGCGGCACCCACCGGGATATTTTCAGAAACACAACCCCTAAAGGGAAAAGCCTCGAAGAAAATCTTGTCTATAAGTGTGGAAACCATGTTGCAATATTAAGTAGGAAAGATGTTGATTAATTTTATTTTACTTGCATTATTTTTGCAGTGGACCACTGCATCTTATATTTTGAATTACTTAATTAAATAATAAAAAAATCTAATCAACAAAAAAATCAAGGTTCGTAACTTTTGGCGCTGATTAGAACTGTTCTGAAATTCTGCAGTTTTAATGACTAAAGTCTACTTTAACATCAAACTCGAACTCAAAGCATTTATTTCAATTAAACCATGTACAGGCACTTTTGAATTGTCAAAAATAAATAGTCGGTCAGTTATTCAGAAAGTTGAAGCTAGTTGCCCATTCCAAAGCGTAGATCTCTATGAAGAAGAACGGACAAGAAACTCCATGGACACTCTTTTAAATCAAGAATATTACAAAATCCTGGGTACTGTATTCTTGTTGCTTCTATATGTGAGAACAATGTAAAAAAAAACACAAATGAAGAAACAATTCAAAAAATAAGTTTAAACATAAGCCTTGGCAATTAAGAGATGACCAGTCTCAACCGACGGCGCCCGTTCACGAACATGACGTCATCCTCTGCACATAGACACTTTTGCCTATGGTGACGAAGATACCCATGTTTTTGGATTGGCCGATAGTTTGATCGGAACCCAGCAATATCTGCCGCTTACTGGACGAGCCTTTACACATGGAAGTGCCTAGCATATCACCAAAATAATGATAAAGCCAGGCTGTCCCGATATCCCATCGACAGCGACAGTCACCCTACGCATAAGTAACAAATATATCGTGGCACCTTCCTTTGTTTTTCGCACAAACTCGGCCGTTGGTCTGAGTTATCGTTGTCTTACCTTCGACACCCCTCGTCACCCCTCCCCGTGCCAGCCTCACCCCCTTGGTCATTTGTCATGCCTGCAGTTATGTTACGTTATTGATTGTTATGATTTGAGGACGCGCTGGTATCATGTAGGTAAGTGGCTCTAGTGGGTTGTTTGGTAGGCAGTACCTACAATGATAGTTTACTATAGGTTTCGGTTTCGTCTTTTCTTTTTAAACTATTTGACCCGTCTGAAATATTTGATTTGTATTATTTTTGAAGTGAAAACTTCTTTAGCGGCGTTGAACACTTTTTGTAATGGGTAAAAAATGTTAAACTCGCGTCAGGACACGTGACCGTCAGGAGAGATTTCCCCCCCCCCCCCCCCCGCCTCTCTTTCTACGGCGGCGCCAACCGAAGTGAACCAAGTTTAGTGACACACGACAATGGATGGATGGATTGGATGGAGTGGAAGTGGAAGTGGAAGTGGAAGCGGAAGTGGAAGCGGAAGTGGAAGTGGAAGTCGAAGTCGAAGTCAAAGTCAAAGTCGAAGTCGAAGTCGAAGTCAAAGTCGAAGTAGAAGTCGAAGTCGGAGTCGAAGTCGGAGTCGAAGTCAAAGTCGAAGTCGGAGTCGAAGTCAAAGTCGAAGTCGAAGTCGAAGTCAAAGTCGAAGTCAAAGTCGGAGTCAAAGTCAAAGTCAAAGTCGGAGTCGAAGTCAAAGTCAAAGTCGAAGTCGAAGTCAAAGTCGAAGTCAAAGTCAAAGTCAAAGTCGAAGTCGAAGTCGAAGTCAAAGTCAAAGTCAAAGTCAAAGTCGAAGTCGAAGTCGAAGTCGAAGTCGAAGTCGAAGTCGAAGTCGAAGTCGAAGTCGAAGTCAAAGTCAAAGTCAAAGTCGAAGTCAAAGTCAAAGTCAAAGTCAAAGTCAAAGTCAAAGTCAAAGTCAAAGTCAAAGTCAAAGTCAAAGTCAAAGTCGAAGTCGAAGTCGAAGTCGAAGTCGAAGTGGAAGTGGACGTGGACACACTGCTGTGTATTCGTAACATTCGTGTATATAAAGTGTTTAAAATATGGAAATTGAACAAAGTGCATCTATTAATAAAAAAAGGGACGCAGAAATAGTGAAAAAAAATGAGTTATATTAATTCAATTAATAATTGATTTATTTCAACGTTAATATTCAAGTTTTCACTTCTGCCGGCACTCCCGGAGTGCAACCCGTCTTTTTTTTTTCCTTCTCTTTGTTGACACCATGATAATAATGATCGACAGGGTGGTGATTTAGTCGCCTGTCGTCTTGTAGTGTCTATGTCTGTCTCAAACAATTTATATGAATTGCATCTAAACCAGGTCACACAAGTAGGGCTAATTTAGCTTAATAGTAGGGTTAATTTAACACTACGTGATAAGTTATGGCTGCACCTACGATTAACGCCCGTCATCGCGATAATTATCGGCGTTTCCCGTTAGTGTGGTCCTGGCATAATAAAACAGCCGACCAGAACAGTTCAAGGAAGGGATAACATAAGAAGCTTTTACAAGCATTGCAACTAAACAAAACCTTACCTTGCAAAAATACCAGCCTAAATGATTACCAGCACTTCCGTACTTGAGTGAACAAAACACAAATATGTTTGTCATAGTTAGCGGCGGGGGGCGGCCCAGAAATAATTACCTAATAAAGATTTCTGATACGATACTGTTACAGGGAAAAGCTATTATCTGGTCGGAAGGCTGGGCAGGGGGGGGGGGACTGTCAGCATCAGAAGTTTTGATGAACACACGTAATAATGCGCGTCTGATTGTTTGGAACGCTTTTGCTGCGATTTCTTGGAAGTTGGAGTAAATATTGTTGTGAGATTCTTGGGCCGGATTTGCCTTTGTCGCCAGAAATACATAGGTATATTCATGAAAAACAACTATCAGTTGTTTTGTTTGTAAACTCCCACTATCCACTACCAGCGATCGTTGGAGTATTTAAAATTAATATACACACTTAAAACAGGTTTTTGTCAAAAGCCGTTAAAAAAAAGTTGGGATAAATGACTGAGCTTCGTTAATGGGCCCATGTTTACACGTTGTGTATCTCATTTTCCTACAAGTGCTAATTAAATATTACGGTATAAGTCCTATACACCTCTAACTCTTTTTGAAACTGAAAAAGAAATAAAAACTAATAAATTCCAATACGACTTAAGATTAAAAATAAAAGTTTCACTCCGGGAGTGCCGACAGAAGTGAAAACTAAACACAAACAGGATACTTTGCCATCACCCACTGACATATTGGAAATACATTAAAACCGAGTACATCTCGAGGACAGCCGAACACATCCGAAGCGGTGTCGGTTACGGTAACAGTGGCGCGAGTGCAATGGTTTTTTTACATTTCTATGGTTTTTTCCCATCACAAAAAATGCCCAACGCGCCTAGATAAATTTTCACTTCAATAATCTTGTAGGACTTAGATATTACGCTATAATATATATGGCGCTGAGCTGTTGCGACACGAATAGTTTATCTATTGATTATCACACTAATATTATAAAGGCGAAAGTTTTTGGGGGTGTGTGTGTGTGGGGGGGTGCGTGTGTGTGTTTATATGTTTGTTACTTCTTCACGCTCAAACGGCTGGACCAATTTTGATAACATTTTGTATGGAGGTATCTGACACCCTGGATTAAGATATAGGCTACTTTTTATCCCGATATTCCCACGGGATCGACATTTACGCGGGTGAAACAGCGGGGCGCAATGACATAAGAATGAATCTTCGGGTTACGAAACTATGAATTTTCTAACACCTGCACCCTAATTGCGTAACACACTATCAATCACGATCTGAATCATTTTGAAGGATATTCCTAATCCATAACTTTATAAATGTTACAAGTATGTCTCCTCAAAAACGTAAATAACGCAATGAATGTTGCTGAACTGTTAAAATGAAAGCCATTGCTACTGATAGTGTGTCATGCAGTTACCCCGCCGCGCGCCGGTCATGCCTTACAATTGAACCTAGGTTCTTGTTGTGGTTTAGCAACGTTCACGGACCACTACCAAAATCTGCCTATCCTGTTTCTATGTTGGGCTTCGCTTCCAGTCTAACCGGAAGCAGGAGATAACCAGTATTTTACATGAACCGACTGCCTATCTGATCTCCACAACCCAGTTACTGGGTAACAATACTCCTTAGTAAGACTGGTCGTAAGAGTTTTGGGCTTCTGAATACCCGTAACGACTGTCGAATATCTACGAATGACACCGGGACCAACGGCTCAACGTGCATTGCGAGGCACGGAGGTGTCTCAAAATATAATGGATGGTCACCCATCCACATACGAATACGGTAAGCGTAGCTTAACCTTCAACCGACCCGCACGGTTGTTATTATTTTATGAAGCCATGAGCCAATGAAAAACGGGTTGATTGATCCTTCAGTACCCACGAAGGTTCACGTATATTATGTTTGAGTGGTTCTTGAAAAGTTAGTGAAAATGTAAAGGGTAAATAAAGCCCTTTCCTTCCATGAATTTGGAACGTGATCTTCAACTCAGCCCATCGCAGTCCACTGCTGGACATAGGCCTCTCCCAGACTGCGCCACAGCACCCTGTCCTCCGCCTTCCGCATCCAGTCGACCCCAGCCACCTTCTTTAGGTCGTCCGTCCATCTAGCGGGGGGGCGTCCTACACTACGCTTGCCGGTACGCGGTCTCCACTCCAGGACTCGCCTGCTCCACCGGCCATCAGTCCTTTGACAGACATGGCCAGCCCACTGCCACTTCAGTTTGCTTACTCTGCAAGCTATGTCGAAAACTCCGGTTCTTTTCCGGATAATTTCATTCCTGATTTTATCCTTCAAAGAGACTCCGAGCATAGCTCGCTCCGTAGCGCGCTGAGCGACCTTGAATTTGTGGACCAGCCCGACCGTCAGTGTCCACGTTTCAGCACCGTATGTCATGACGGGCAGGACGCACGTGATCTTAATTATTACTTTTTAGAATTATACTAGCTGCGCCCTGCGGTTACACCCGCATAAGTTTCGATCCCGTGGGAATATCGGGATTAAAACTATCCTATGTCCTTTCCCGGGATTCAAACTATCTCTATACCAAATTTCATCTAAATCGGTTCAGTAGTTTAGGCGTGAAGAAAAGACAGACAGACAGAGTTACTTTCGCATTTATAATATTAGTTTGGATGATTGATAGGGCCAGCAAAGCCATGAATGATGTTCTTACCAACTTCTAGTTGCTGAACCTTGTATAATAGCTTGTTATACTTACTTATTTTGTTTTGTCTTACTTATTTTGTTTAAGTTATTACCTAAGACACGACATTTGCATTAATTATTTGTGGAAGTTAATAAAAAAGACACGACATTTACATTAATTATTTGTGTAAGTATTTAAATCGATAATTGATACTACATACAAATTAAAGTGTAAATTATCGAAATGTGTGTAATGATTATGACGTTGCTGCAATCACTACTTCCATAAGTCAAAAGACGGTTAACCTAGTGGACAGAGGGTAGTCAGATTTACTGTTGTGACATAATTATCATATTGTTGACATCCTGATCTGGGAGATGCATAAAAACTAAACAAAACAGTAAATCATTGTTTAAAATCGCATAAAAATAAATATTTATTTTAAATAAGTACTGGAAAACATATTTTTTTTAACTAGGTAGGTATTTAAACATAAAAATCAAAAGTCATTTATTCAAACTAGGCTGAGAATCAGCACTTTTCGAACGACAAAATTACAAAAGGCAGTCCCCCAAAACGCCGTCCTTCACCACTTCCTAGTGCTTTCGCTGGGGAGAAGAAGTGGCGGAACAAACTCCCCAGCAGCACAGCTGTCTGTTCAGTTAGAAAATAATTGATTTTATACAATACTAAGTACGCAAAGTAATTAACATTACAGGACACAGAATCTTAAATTAAATTATTTGCCATAGGTTAGGTAGCCACGCCAATATACCAACAAATACAATAAACACTATACGTACTCAAGCAAAAAATTAAAATTAAAACAAAAGCAACCCACATACCTACTCTCATAAGAATAAATCCATCAAATGAGTCATTCTTAAAACATGCTTACATAACTACAAAAAACATTCAAAATCAAAATTCATTTATTCAAATAAGGCTGAGAATCAGCTCTTTTCGAACGTCAAAGTTAGCTCAGTAGCTTTGATATCTAAAAAACCTAACACATGTGTGTTGGTGTCATATTTTACCAGCCATCTTGTCACCGCTTCTCTAGCTGTGCGGGGCAATTTAAAACATATGGCCATTACACTATAACTATTCATTAAAGCCATAAACTTTATAATAGATCTGTGATCTGTACTAACTGCGGCCATTAAATTTATCACGTGCTGGTTTTAATCAGTAAAAGGAGCTGACTGAGGCTGTTTGCAGACCTGCCGATGTACCTACAAACGGGGTGAATAGGGATGCAGGGGTGAATCAGGTCGAAACTTTAAAATGGATTTTAACGTTGAAATAATATTGTTTGTGGTCAATAAGGGCACGTACCTAATCGTTAATTAAATCACAGTAAACACATTGGGGTCCTTTTTGGCCACAACTATATTATTTTAATGTTAAAATCCCTTTTAAAGATTTGTCCCGATTCACCCCTGCATCCCTATTCACCCCGTTTGACTGTATCCTGTAAAAATCTCACCCTAAAAAAACATATACCAAAATGTTAAATCCCTATTCCACATACTTAACAAGTTACACGAAATAGAAAAACCACATTTTTTTTTTCACTATATCACCTTAAAACAATGTAAGTTATTAATAGTAGATTTGTAATTGATAAATATTTTTTTGAATTTAAATATAAAAATTGTGATCATCCCTCATGATTAAAGATTTCACCTACATTTAAATAGCAATGCCTATACCCAGTATGTTCTTCACACCTTCATCATTACCATATGATTATACGCAGAGGTAAGCCCTGAGACAAGTTATAACATCATTAACATAAGAAATCGGCCGGTCATTGCATTAATCTCAGATTTCTATTAATTTATTTATCATCAACTGAGGTCGATGGTGGCGCCATCAATGTGCGGGTCTTTATGCTAATCCTATGAAGAATATTGCTATAAATATGTATAAGATTAATTTCTTGGTAATCTTGTGATCTATTGATGGAAAGATTAGAGATTTTAATTATTTACAGGTATAAGATAAAATGCTTTAACAGTAAACATGCTGTCATGTTTTTTAAGCATGTGCTTAGGTTTCTCATGGCACATTATTTTCTATAACAGGTGTACCTATAGTTAACCATCATCTGCCTAGCCTTTTCCCAACTATGTTGAGGTCGGCTTCCAGTCTAACCGGATGCAGCTGAATAAGAGTATTTTAACATGACCTCCACTACCCAGTTAACTCGGTAATACTACATCCCTTGGTAAGATATCTGTCCAGTACCGAACAAAGGGTCAGACTTTCGGGCTTCTGACTACCCATAACGACTGTCAAAGATCCACGAATGACAGCCGGGACCAACGGCTTAACGTGCATTCCGAGGCACGGAGGGGTCTTGGTATATGAACATGATCACCCAGCCACGGAACAACCGCGGTAAGCGTAGCTTAACCTGATCGATCGACCCGTGCGGCTGTTATTGCTTAGCCACAAGCCCTAGACTTATGGCTATTGCTAAAAGCTAAAGGTTTTTTTGGCGCGTAACCAAAATCGGAACTAAAGCCGCCATCTTGTTTTGTCAGTAAAATTTCACAGACAATTTTATTAGTATTTACCAAGAACGCCCCCGGTCGATGTCATTCAGGCGCCGATAAATCCTTGTAGCACTCTCAAGACTTTTATTTCATGTCAATCTTTATTAACACTATGACAGCAGCCTCCTTTCTCGAAGACTTTCTCTGATAAAGAACTGTTTTTTGTTATACCTAAAACGTCCCTTTAAGATATCAAAAGTTGAAACAACAGTCGCACCTCTTGCAACTAGCCTGCGGCTACAGTACGGAGTGTCGACTCAAGCAATATGGCACCATCGTACAGAGGGCTTATTGTGATCATATTGCCACAACCTATGTATACACAGACCATGTACAACCACAGACTAACTTAGGTACTACTCGAACACGTGCTACCGGTACTTAGGACTTCGGTCGCATTGGTCAGGGTACATTGTAATAATATAATATAATTTATTAATTTTTAGGTAAATAAAGGTTTTGTAGTACATGAGGGGCTTACAAAGTATGCTTTATTAAATACATGGTGTAGTACAACGAAATACAAAACAAAACACAAAATCAAAAATCTTCAAATTAAATTATAGAATGAGGAGTATTGATGTCATGAATCGAGTGAGGGGGTGTTTTTATGAGTGTGTGGGAGTGAGGGTGAGTGTGTATTTGAATAATAGGAAATAGGGTTACTTTCATGTTAGTGTGTGGGAAAATCAAAATTTGATTTATAACAATAGAAAAAGTAATTGTGTCTTATTAGTCACAGTTGAGCTCTAGGTACCTACTATTCAGTTTCATCGTAGGTTTTATTCAGGAGGAACGAACGGACGGCGAGTTTACACTTGCTGTGTAGTAAATTCTAAGTATAAGGTTTTGTTGTGCTTTTGATTACGTACCAAAGTAATGTATCTTACCTTACATTCGCTTTCTGGCAACCTAACCAAATCTCTAGTGGGTAATCAACTTGACAGCAGGTTGACCTTGTTAGCTGTTGTGATCGTTTGACCGAAGCTTGTGATTATTTCAACAATGGGAAGACGATAATACGTTAATAAATTAAAACACTGGCAATACTAATGCATTGGAGTATTTTGGAACTATCAAATAAATCCTAATATCGAAATTAAAAAAAGTAAAAGAAAGAATTATCATTCAACGTGGCAATGCTGCCAATCTTCTGGGCGCGTTTCCGGATGACAGCGATGCGGACGTGTACTGTGTCCTTTGTTTTTGTGTTTATTTGTATAGTAAGTTAGTTAGTCATTTAATTTATTATCTAGTGTAAATAGTTATTTCTTAACAAAAAAACCGACCAAGTGCGAGTCGGACTCGCGCACCGAGGGTTCTGTTACGGGGTGGGTCAAAATAGGCTTTTTAAAAAAAAACTTTTAATAACACTAGAAGAACTTTTAATTAATAAAAAGGTTTACAAGAAAGCCTATTGTCCGCGACGACGTTCAATACCACACTGACTAATAAAAGTATATTTCTAAGTTATTGCAATATGCTGAGTTGATGGAAAAACGTGGGGTACACGTGTTGCAGCGTCAGCTGTTTATTATTATATTCTTATTAATGTTATTTAATATATAACAGCCCCCCGGATAAAATGGAGCATCTGGGAGGAAAAGATGCGAAATTAAATTGACATTAAAATTTACGAGATGATTTGAACGTCGTTTCAGACTTACAAACAATAGTAATTATAGTGATAGCACATAGTTACAAATTTTATTGAAATAGTAATACATATAATCTTAACACAACTTAATTACCCCAAATAACATCAAGTATGTTATTAATAATTAAAAGAAAAATTAAGAACAATAAGCTTAAATTCTAATTCATCTTAGATACTAAAAGGTTACGCTTAATTGGCGTTGGCCTTGACATTGGTGCGTAAATCTCATCGGCCACGCAGTTTTCATTCAAGACAGATAATTCAACAGTAGGTTGATGAGCTTCAGTAACTCTCTTAGTATTACATTGGTTAAATATCTGTATGCAACAATGATCTTTCGATTTTGGACAAAAATACCTTCTGATTCTATAAAGTAAATATACAAAGAATATAATGAAAAGTACATAAGAAATAGACATGTAATGAATGCCATATTTTTGAAAGTGATTAGGATTTTCAAGGCTATCTAAATCCTTTTCGAATGAATCTAAATGTAAACTAGCTTGTAATAGAGAATCCAGATTATATGCATCGTTTAATTTTAAATAAGGTAATCTGGTAAGTGTTTTGTTGACTCTACTTTTATCACAACAATCATCGTCTACAAGATTAAAGTTAGAAATAATCTGTGAACTTACATTGAGAACAGTATTTGATTGTGGTACGAATTGTAGAGTTTTATAAAAGGCTTTACAGGTTTTAGGTATAGACAGTATGCCTGTGCCGAACAAAGTTTCATCGAAATTATTTCCATCATTCTCACAAGAAATATGACATTTTCCTGGCTCAGACAGAACAAAAATCCAATTATTATTATTTATTTTATGAAATACTTGTACTGAGCCTCTTAGTAGCTTAATTTCACAAGAACTAGGTAACTTATTTATTACTTCTGTAATTAAGATAGTCTCACAAATTGGGTTTACGACACTTGAAAAAACACTTTCTAACTCACACACATGGAATTTACCAGGAATCACTTTGCACTGATTTACACTACGCAATAGTGAATAGAACATATGATCGACTGTTATTGCTAGGTAAGGATGAGTGGGAGCGATAAGAGCAAACGTATCAGGTTGCGATACGTCATAAGGGACAGGCATTGGAATCACGTGGTACAAGGTATATGTCTGTGGAAGGACGAGCGGGATTTTCATGACGATAATTATTTTGTTATTATGAAAATAAGAAATTATTCTAGAAATATCGATTAGTTCATGAATGTTTTGTAACGACAGGGATACCGGGAGTTCGTAATACCTTGGCATATTATTCCTGTTCTGTTCAAGTTCGTTATATAATTGATGTGGACTAAGTATAGTCGGATGTAATACGTTCATCTTGCTGAATAAAATCGCATTATTGATATCTTCTATATCAAACGATAATGAGATAATAATACTTTCAAGAGCACTTAATAGTGAATTAATGTTTGACTTGATTTCTAACTTATCATTGGAGTTGGAAATGAGTTGAAGTCCTCTATCAATGACCTCAAGGTTTTTATTTAGACGTTTCTCATTTTCGTTTAACCTAGAGATAGAATTATTGAATGTAGTGATAGTTGACTTAATGACATGGATATTATCTCTCATTAGATGGGCTAATTGTTTTTCATCTGTTTGTACTTGGTCGATCGCGTCGGAAAATTTGAGAGCATCCTCTGCATCCAAAGTGCCGAAAAAAGTTTTTAACAAAGATCCGCCAGCGTCTATGAGGCCGCGTTTGTATCTTTTATTACTATTAACCAAGTACGAGACTGAGGAATACTTTTTAACGTTGTTATCATGTTGATTTTGTAATGCTGATAATGCGTTTAAACAATCCTGTTGGATTTTAGAAGAACTGTGATCTTTGCAATAAGTATTGACTCTAGAAAATAACGATTCTACAATAGTAAAGTGAGAATGTATTCTACTAATATCTAGGTAAGTTATGACGTTCCAGTTATCGTTAGTGAATTTAAGATTGTTAACTTTATCAAAATATAGGCCTGAACTCGTAGTTATAGGCGTAACAATCTGATGACACGAAGTTGATGAACCAAAGTGCCTGCAAAAATAAGATCAAGTTATAGCATCATCAGACGCCAGCTTTATTTCGTCATAATGATGACGTACGTGTCTACGATTTATTAATAAGGTGACGGTATGATTACCGTTTATTTTGACTATTTTAAAAGGGCCTTTCCACACAGGGGATAAGGCTTTATTTTGTTTGTGGTGACATTTGAGATAGACTGAGTCACCAATATTATACGTAACAGGCTTAGCATGAGAATCGTAAAGGCGTTTAGACCTTTCTTTAGATAATTGAATATTTTGTAGTGCTTTTTGCCTACTATAATATAGTCTGTGATTTAGTAATCTGACGTAATCTGTATAGGTGTTATTCTCTAATGTATCTATAGATTTAGGAATATGTGGCTTGAAGCCGAATAGCAATTCGAATGGAGAATAATTGGTAGTCGAATGAACATTTGAATTGTAAGAAAACATAGCTGTATTGAGATATAAGTCCCAAGTATGGGCATTTTCGTTCACAAATGGCCTTAAATATTCCTTAAGTGTGGCATGACTCCTCTCTAGAGCGCCACAAGTTTGAGGGTGATAAGGCGAGGCTAGAATGTGTTTTATTCCAAATAATTTTGTAAGTTGTTTAATGACCTCGGAAGTAAAATTAGTGCCTTGGTCAGTGATGATCATTTTAGGAATTCCGAGATGAGATATAAAGTGAACTAATCTTTTAGCGGTTTCTTCCGCTGAGCAGGTTAACAAGGGATAGGCTTGTGAATATTTCGTAAGATCATCCTGGATAGTGAGAATAAATTTGTATTTAAATTCGTAGGTCTCTGGAAGAGGACCGACAATGTCAAGGAATATTTTTTCGAGCGGTTTTGTTGCGGTGGAAGTAATAATCATAGGTGCACGATGAGTTTGACGTAGGGGTTTATTAATCTGGCAGGATTTGCAGTTTTTGATGTAATCTTCGATGTCCTGCCGCATGTTTTTCCACCAATACATGGACTTTATCCTTTCGAACATACGTGATACGCCAGGGTGACCAGCCGACGGTAGATCGTGATTATCACGAAGTATCTTTTTGACTTCCACCGGTGTAGGAAATAGAATGGAGTTTCTATAAATATTTACCTTAATGCCAGTGTTATGGAATACGTAGCCTATAATATTGTAGATTTTTGTATAAGAAAGTTTGGTGAATGGATCGGAGAAGTCTGAAATCGCAACTTCCTTCTCCTCTAAATACCAATATTTAACCATATCTCTATATTCGACTAATAGTCTAAAAATATCCCTATATGACATTTCATCGTAGTGATGAACGCGCAAGAATAAATGGGTGAACAAATGCTTATCATTAGAAGTGCTGTATAAGGTATAAAGTTCACGTTCAATGTCACGAACGCTAGGCTGACTTGTAGATAAGTCTATAATATCTTTACAATAAGGGACAGAGTCGTCCAAATCGATTGAGGTAGGATATGCAATTAACTTGCACTTGGCCTTTAACAATGATTCGTTATATTCTTGAATGGTAGTATCAAAACAAAAGTTAGGCTGTTTAGATTGTTTTAAATATTTTTCGTAAGTATCTGACGAGCACGGTGAAGGATTATCAAAGGGTGAGCTTGGAGAATGAGAGTCCGGTGGATTCGGAATATTTGAGTTCGGTGACTCATCTTCGATAGCGCACACCGTACGATTTAAATTATTATCGGGGTCTTGTAATGGGAAACGCGACAGAGCGTCTGCGTTGCAATTTAACTTGCCTTGTTTATGAATTATTTCGTAGTTATACTCCTCTAATTTTAGGCGCCAACGTATTAGCCTAGAACCAGGGTCTTTGACATTAAAAAGCCAAACTAATGGCTTGTGATCAGTGACGATTCTGAACCTATAGCCGAACAGATAGGGACGAAACGTTTTAACACCGAAAAGGATGGCTAAGAGCTCTTTCTCGGTTGTGGAGTAGTTGCCCTCAGCTTTGTTTAATGTTCGCGATGCATATGCGATAGGCTTGTCCTTGCCTATTTCGCCTTGAGATAGTATAGCGCCTACGGCGTAGTTAGAAGCATCGGTAGTCAGTAGAAACGGCTGAGAAAAATCTGGATATTGTAATAGGGGCGCCGTTGTTAATTTATGTTTCAGTATATTAAAAGCATTTTCTTGCTCTGCTGACCATATAAAAGAAACGTCCTTTTTTAAAAGGGAAGTTAAGGGTTTTGTAATTTTGGAAAAATTTTCAATGAATCGCCTATAATAGCCGACTAGACCTAGGAAAGATTTAATATCTTTCGGGTTTTTAGGAGTTGGAAATTGAGTGACGGCCTTGATTTTGTCCGGATTGGGACAAACACCTTTATCGGTAATTATATGACCTAAATAGGCTACTTCGCGTCGTAAGAACTCGCATTTTGCGGGCTGTAATTTGAGATTGTATTCACGAAATCTATCAAAGATTAGTTTGAGCTTATCGATATGGGATTGGAGGTTTTGGCTGTAGATAATGCAGTCATCTAAATAGATATAACAGTGAAGGCCTTGAAGGCCAGAGAGCACAGTATTCATAAGTTTTTGGAAAGTAGCTGGACCATTTTTTAATCCGAAAGGCATTCTTGTGAATTCATAATGTCCAGATATTTCATTACCTATTACGGTGAAGCCGGTTTTGGATGCGTCCTTGGAATTTAATTTTATTTGATGGAAACCACTTACGAGGTCCAAAGTGCTAAAATATTTTGAGTGGCCCAGCTGGTCTAGGATATCTGTGATCAAAGGTATAGGATAAACTTCAGTGACTGTCACGTCATTTAATTTCCTATAATCAATGACTAACCTCCATTTCTGTTTACCCGTTGAATCTACTTTCTTGGGCACTACCCAAATTGGTGCGCTCCAGGGTGACTTGGAAGGACGGATGATATTTTGGTCTAGCATACTTTTGATTTGGGATTCGACTTCACCTTTGTGGCATTCGGGAAAACGATAGGATTTTACATGAATTGGAGCAGCGTTACCGGTGTTTATCGAATGCTCAATAGCATTAGTATGTGTCAAAGGCTCGCCCTCGAGGTAGAAAATATCGGTATAATCTGAACAACACTCTAAGAGCATTTTTGTCTCTTCAGGATTGAGGTGTTCAGTACGAATGAGGTCTAGAACTTGTTGCGATCTATCATTTGAGATATTGAAAAGATTATTTATGTTTTGGTGATCGTTATTATTAAGAGACTTGGATGAAATAACTTCGGTCTCATAGGGAATTAAATGAACGTAGTAATCCTTGAATACGATTTCCGACTCAGTAGTATTTAGCACAGAAATATTGATACAGTGGTTAGATTTAACTGTAACGATACAGTTTGCTAAGTAAACTCCCTCTGAGTATATATGATCAAGGACTAGAGCATCTTTCATGTGCCTCAGCTCCTCTAAGGGATTTGAAACTGGACATTCGACGATTGCTTCAGAACGAGGCGGAATAATGTAGACAATTCGTCTAAAATTTAGCGGTATGAGATGACCTCTAATGAACAGCGCGTTTTGAGAATACTTAATGTCACACCCGAGTTTTTGTAAGAAATCATTACCTAAAATACCATCATAATCGAACCGTACTTTATCACTGACGGCGTGGAAGGTGTGATTAAAACAAAGCTTAGAATTTGTAGGGCTAGTGTATTTGAAGTCTATGGTGAACGACCCTAAAGTTTCGTAACAGGAGTCATCTTCACTCAATCCCTTGAGCTTGATTTTATCGCTAGATAAAGATGGAGTAGAACTAAAATTTTTAAGTTTAACAATACTAACACTAGCTCCCGTGTCGATAAGGAAGCATAGAGGTTTATCTGAATAAACAGTATTGAGAAACACGTGAGGTAAACAGACTTTGCGAAATTTAATTTCGTGAATTGGAATGACGGACTCCTGGTTTTGAGGGTCATTAGCACTCAACGATGCAGAGATTCCCGACGGAATATGTTGAGGTTTATTTGAAATGTGTACGCCTTCGGTTTGGGACTGGTTACCCTGTTGCATGACAACACGAGGTTTCGAGTGGCCTTCAGTTTGGGGCTGGTTACCCTGTTGCATGACCGGTGAAACTTGAAATGACCGACCTTCAGTTTGGGGCTGGTTACCCTGTTGCATGATCGGATGTAAATTCGATTTTGCAGATTTAGTAAAAGATTTAGTAGATTTAGTAAAAGATTTAGTAGATTTGGTAAAAGAATTTGTAGATTTAGTAATTAATGATTTTGTATTACGAAATTGTAATGTGTCTTTCTCACGGTCGGGCGTAGTGCGACACGAAAACGACACCCGACTTCTTAGTTTAAATCAGCATTTTCCGCTTCGTCCCACGATTCAACGGAATCGGGTAACATCGCAACGTTATGTTGAGTTGCAGGATTATTGAAATCGGATTGTTTCTTTAAATTGTTATGCTTTCGTTTGTAACATTGTGAAATATTATGCCCCGGGTTTTTGCAATATCTGCATATTATAACGCCCGGTGGCTTACTAACTTGGTGAGGTTCATTTTTAGGAGATTGAGATTGAGGCTGCGAAACGCGTTTTTTATTTAGACATTCACTCTCTAAGTGGCCTAATTTTTTACAAAATTTGCAATGTTTAGTCGTCTTCGCAGAAACGTTAAGAGTAAAGTTTCGTATCTTTTCTTCCTCAATAGCAATATTTATGGCCTCATTGAGATTTTTAGGGTTACGGCACCTCACCATGTTGCTAAGCCCCGGATTTAGACCAAAGTTGAAAGTGTAAAGGGCAAGATCCTCTGTCATAGCAATCCTTCCTGGTAAATCTTTTTTAGTAGTAACAGAGTTATGTATCTCTGTTTGCATGTCTGTTAAGCATGTTTCTAAGCGTAACGCGAATTGCGATACTGATTCGTTGGGCTGCTGTTTACATGACTGCAGCTCAAAGAATAGGTGACTATAATGTTTCCTTTCTCCAAAATTCTGACGCAGGAATGATTGCAATGATTCAAAATCATCAAAGATTTTATTTGAACAAGCTACTTGAGCCTTATCTCGTAATTTAGACAAAATGTATTTTAAGATTAACTTTTTTTGACTCTCTGAAGCAAGATTTAACGCATTTTGGCAGTTTGTTAAGAATGCCTGTAAGGTTTCACGATCTCCTCGGTATACATCGATAAAATCACATAAAATTTGAAGAGGATATTGTTCACTGAGAGACACTTCGGTCTTGGACATTTTGAAAGATAGTTAGACTTAGTTTTAGATAGAAATTAATTCACAATAGAGGTTGTAAGATATCGAAATCTCACAGAATAAGATTTGGTAAGTTTGT
Source organism: Amphipoea oculea (assembly GCA_945859645.1). NCBI lineage: Eukaryota > Metazoa > Arthropoda > Insecta > Lepidoptera > Noctuidae > Amphipoea > Amphipoea oculea. The sequence goes on along the minus strand of OX243878.1, from coordinate 1,005,432 downwards.
TTTACAGATTTGAATTATAATAAAGATTTTGAAATCGTAGGATTTGGAATTATCTGAAATAGGAATAGGATTAGCAATAACAAGCGATAAGATATTCTACTCACAGCAGCACGGCGAGTAGGAGTGTGGCGTACATCGCAGACTTCGTAGAGATGACCAGGTAAGTTGAACACACCAGGCACCGGACCAGTGACGGCAGCAACACCAGATGGCGATGGAGGTCGTGTGGTAAGTAGCTCCGAGACAGGACACGCAGCAGCACGTCGGTGAGAGCAGGAGAGGCGTCGGCGACGCGGTAAGTCAGCAATGATGAGCTGGCGAGACTCAACTTCCAGGTCGGGTAAGTTCAAGACACCAGAGAGTGAAGGAGTCACGACACTGGTTGAGTCAGAGTTCAGAGGCTTTCACGTGAGATCACGGCACAGTGATCAGGGACAACCAGAGTCCAGGGACTTCGCTATGTCAATATAATCACTTCACACAAGAGGTTGTAAACACAGAGTTTGTAGATACAGAGTTTGTAGATACAGAGTTTGTAGACACAGAGTTTGTAGACACAGAGTTTGTAACTTAGATACAGAGTTCAAAATATCACTCGCGTAACACGAAATGGAATACCAGCACGATCGATACTGATATCCCACTTCTGACACCACTGTTACGGGGTGGGTCAAAATAGGCTTTTTAAAAAAAAACTTTTAATAACACTAGAAGAACTTTTAATTAATAAAAAGGTTTACAAGAAAGCCTATTGTCCGCGACGACGTTCAATACCACACTGACTAATAAAAGTATATTTCTAAGTTATTGCAATATGCTGAGTTGATGGAAAAACGTGGGGTACACGTGTTGCAGCGTCAGCTGTTTATTATTATATTCTTATTAATGTTATTTAATATATAACAGTTCCGTACAAACCTGTTTAAAACATTTATATTTATGATGTAACTAAAAATTTACGGTTTTCGCAATTTTTCCTTTATCTGTGCTATAAGACGTTGCTTCGTACCAAATTTCAAGATTCCTGTAGGTTTTGATTCCCTTGCGAGTGTTGAATATTTGCGGCATGTATCTTTTGATTGCGATGGCTTAGAAGTTTGATTTTCTCACAGCTCCAAGGGACAGTAGACCTGAGTATTTGATATAAATTCCAGCTTGATACCTCCACGCGTTCCTGAGAAAAAGCGTCTTGACAGATAGACAGACGGACGGACAACAAAGTGATCCTATAAGGGTTCCGTTTTTCCTTTCGAGGTACGGAACCCTAAAAAGTGTGTTTTCAAAGAAATTAAATAGTAGTGATGAGCCGATACTATGGGTTCTGCCAATCTTTGTCTAGCTATAGTGACTAAACTATTGGATATAATATTTGATTGAATTTTCGTATGCAGACTGAGAACGGCGTTAGATATACGCAGTTTAATTTATTGTCATATCGTCGTCTCCACCTTGTCTCCTACCTCTTGACGGATGTCTTAAGTAATCGCGTCATCTAGACAAAATCCCTGTACAAGACGCCAGGTGGAAAAGAATAGACACCTGTCAATCCAATTTGCAAATCATAAAAAGCAATATTTCTAAAAGTACCAACTAACGATGGCGCTATAATTAAAACTATAAGCACATCAGCTGCAAGCTATTTCTAGCCCAGCTTTATTGTCAAAAGCTCTATGATCTGTGATCATTTGTGTGTGATAATTGCCTACTTTGATTATCCGGAGAAAGCACCTTTCTTTAATTTAATGTTACAGTTAAATATTGTGATTACATGCACAAATGATTTAAAACTTGATAGGAATCTTGAATCTAGTGATTAATTTTATGGTGTACTTGTCATCTGATGGCAAGCAATTACTACCACATGCTACTTGTTGATTTGCTAATCTCTACACTATGATTTATTATTATATTGGACCATGATAGGCAGATGGGTTAGGTACCCATCGTAGAATAATAAATGTTTTTATGCCAAGTGAAGATGTTATGAGAAAATTCCTCTTTGCAATGCATAGATGTAAACTAGTCACAAAGCATCTCATCTTTCCAAAAACAAGGACAAAAACTTTTAAAGATCTATGGACAGAGATATGTAATGCCCATAACATCACTTTTGGAAGACTTTTACATTTTGACAGCACACTTTGTTTGTCATGCTGAGAAATAATACGGACCTATATCACACGGTTTCTATTCAGTTAATGAATTTTTAAATTATAAATTTTGACATTACTTACATTTTATCAATACTTACATTTTATCAATACTTACTTTGTGTGTATACCTATTAACTTGTACTGTTTTTTTGTTGATATTTTTCATTCGTAAATAATAAATATAATAAAGTTGTGCTTATAAAACTTGACATTGTATAAAAATTGAATTATTCCACTTTGCCCCATCGGCTGCCCCAGTGTTTTCATGTGAACTAGTTTATAATTATATCAATGGGGATATATCTAACTACTATGATTATAATTATTGTTGCGGCCTAGAACTTGCCCACTTTGACTTTGTAAGTTAATTTTAATATTTCTACACCGGCAACGGTAGTGTATGTGAAACAGTTTAATATTAAGATCTTAATGTACCATATACTCAGAAATAAATAAATCTAATCTAATCATTGTTTACATGACTTTACATCACACCTGTATTGTCCGAAAGGCTGATTTGATACCCACGATACCTACACTTTCTCGAAATTCTGCCGCGGCAATATTACAAACAAAACTGAAACATAATAATAGCAAAACAAAACAGCAATTACTTCAGATACTAATATACTACTTACACGAAATGGAAACATGATTTAAAGTTGTGTCATTGAGATAATGGAAGGCCATCCCACTTTGAAACCAGAAAATAATACAACCGACTCGCCTAAATCGATATCCATTACTCCCTTATAGTTGTTGAGTAGATGGCTCGTAGTTATAGGCCGGCAATGGTTGATGTTATCGGGGTTATGGTAGCGTGATGGTCTGGCGGGTAAGGATCTATTACGGCGCCAGATGGCGGCCAATTGGCCGTCGATGTGCCACTGAAGCTGCGTTTGCGCAACTGTAATTTGTAAGGAGATTTTATAGAGTTGTCAGTGATCTTGTTTGGTATATAAAAAGGTTCGTTATTTATTGATTCATCGTTGAAAATTTAAGTTTATAATATTATGTTCTATACTAAAGGAGAAGGGAAAGACTCCATAGTTTCCTGGGCCCAGGTGTTAACTCAATCAAGCTAGCTTTATTTGTAAGTGGATATAATAACAAGGCCTCACTGAAAATATGGTGAAATTTGGCTATCCAGGAATCAAGTTATATGAAATATAGTAAAAGTGAGGTTACATTATAATCGATATCCGTGATTATAACATTGTAGTTTTTTATGTTATTTGTGAAATATTTTTTAATGGTTTTGGTTGTATAATGGTTTTACACATGGAGTGCAAGTAGAGAGCCTCCATGTGCGACGTGTTGAAGATCCTGACACGTTTAGATTGAGAACGGAAAATACGTGCGCACTCACAACGAAAGAAAACGAACGAGTGCCGGTCAGAGAGTACTTTTTGATAGAGGCCGGTTTTTTTGTACCTGTCATCTGTCAGTCGGTGACCAGCACAGATTACTTTAGACTATACTGATTGGCCAGTGTTGCTAACAGAAGAAAAATTAAAGGAACTCGATTCGCTTTGAATCGATTCCACGAAAAGATTGATAAGCATTTGACACACGATTTTCATACATATTCTGAGATTTTACCGATTTATTCACTATCGATTACTTAGAATTCAGGCATGTATTTTATCGATTATTTAGTTTCACAACTTAATTTAATTTTTCTCGCTTCCTAGATAGAAACATGGTACTGTATTTTGTGATTTCCTTTAGAAAAATATAACAGTTTTTTTAATACCCATTTCAACTAGTTAACTGCTGGGCCCAGGATTTCCCGTCTCCTTTATAACCCTTAACTCATTTTGTCACGGAAATTAGACAGTTCCTTAGAGGACTAACCTAGCATTATAGCAATTAAGGCTGACATTGCACCTCTCACTGTCCTCTGCATTTATTTGAGAATCGGGCTTCATTTTTCAAGTTTTCCTAAACGTGAACTATTTAAAGTAGTGAATTGAATGTGTAAAATAACTACATAAAACAAAGTCGGGTTAGGTAGGTGTAGTTATATATGGTGATATATAACTAAAGAATAGCTGGACCAATTTATAGGATCTTTAATTTGTTGGATTTGCCTCCGCCCCGATTAACAGAATAACTATTAAAACATGGGAAAAACCCACGAATATAGTAAGATAATTAATTTTCTTATACATTTGTTCTTATTGATTCTGAGGAGGTACGAAATTTGCTGGTTCAGCTAGTAATGTTATAAGAATACAAAATATGCATAGCAGCATGTTTTTACAATCTCAAAATTAGATACGGTTTCATTTCGTTTTCAACAATCTATGTGTAATACAGGTATATAAATCCTACCTATGTACACTTAATCATACTTAGGTATAATGTCTACCTACCAAGGTATACACTAGCGTCTAATCTTACCTACTTCGAAGGTAGGTACCCTAATCTCGCATGGTATCATCATCTCTAGAGCACGTCAGGCCCGCCCGGCGCAGCCCAAAGCGTGACATTTAACACAACGAGTGTCTCAACTAAAACTTTAATAGCTAGCTACGTACTAACCTCTGTTACCTCTAGGGCTGCCACGTACGAGGGAATCCATACTAATATTATAAATTCGAAAGTAACTCTGTTGTAAGTAAATAAGTAAGTCTGTTTGTTGGTCTGTCTGTCTGTATGTTACCTTTTAACGCCTAAACCGCTGAACCGATTTAGATGAAATTTGGTATAAAGATAGTTTGAGTCCCGGGAAAGGACATAGGGTACTTTTTATCCCGATATTCCCACGGGATCGAGACTTATGCGGGTGAAACCGCGGGGCGCAGCTAGTGTATAGATATTTTATTCTCAAGTTTAATTTAGAAAAGTGCATCGTGATAATCATTTTATCACGATGCAATTTTCTAAATTAAACTCTTGTGAAATGAAATGTAACTTTTGCTGATAATATGGAAAATGCGCAAAATGTGTTCGTAAGGTTTTGAAGTTGTGCATTTATATTTCATATAGTACCTACCTACTTATTTTTAGAATTGTATGATGAAGAGAGTCTTAGAGGCAAGTGAAATAAAATCGATGCGATTGTGCGATGTAGATCTTAGGTTTTAGGATTCCGTACCCAAAGGGTGCCAAAGAGATCCTATTACCTATTAAGCCTTCGCTATCCGTCAGTCCGTCCATCCATCCATCCATCCATCCATCCGTCCGTCTGTCTGTCTGTCTGTCAGCGGCTGTATCTCATGAACCGTAATAGGTAGACAGTTGAAATTGTCACAGAGTACACAAAATACAGAGCACAGCAATATAAATACATATTTATATTGCTGCTATAACAACAAATTAGAAAAATAAAACAAAAGTTAAAAATTAAAGGGGTATACAAGAAACATTTTTTTGTCGTTTTTTGCCTTATGGTACGGAACCTGTCGAGTTCGAGTCCGACTCGCACCTGGCCGCTTTTATATGATGTAATACTGTACCATGACCATGAGTTATAAGAACCGCTCTTGTTAAAGAAACTCAACGGAATAAATCATTAACCCTGCACTCTACTAAACTGTGGTTTTCAATTTGCTGAAACCAAATGACAGTTAATATAATACTAAATAATGTTATGTTAACAAAAAAGATCGATCGCAGCTGTCATTTTAGTCTAGCTTTAAAATCAGAGTTTAGTAGTAACGTCCTCTGGCATAGTATTGGTTGTCTGAACTTAACCCCCAAGAGACAGAACTTTGACAGTTCAACGAGATAATATTAGTACCATTACAAAATCTGAACCTACTTCAAAAGCAATCCAACTGGCTTGTTTTAAAACCACAAGGGTTTTGTACGCAAAACCACAAAGTTAAAATAATAATACGAACTAAGACCCTTGTAAAATGTAAGTGGCATCAAAACTAATGATTACTTTGTACCCTTGCTATGTTCAGTGAGATAGAAGTTGTCAGTGTGAAGACCTCAAGTCCCTTGGTATGACCATAGACAATTTGTACCAACGAGTACATAGCTAACTTAGATTACTCACACCCTGACTTATTACACGTATTTTTTTTTTAATTAAATTCCTTTACTTGTACCACAGAATACTTAAAGTACTACGTACAGAAAGGACACTCCCTTCCCCGCACTAACATCAGTTACCGCACCTCATCCCGCACTTCGGCGTATTCGTCGCAGTTCTTTAACAAGAGCGCTCGCAAACACAAGTACCTCACGCACACATTCATACGTATACAAACGTCATTTTTTAACGTAGTAGTAGTAGGTAATTATTTTGCAAGCGTTGTATGGAGTGTCCGGGGTGTGCTTGTACCATGTTTGTAAATATGTGAGCACCATGTATCTATCAGATAATTAATTTATATGTCTTGGTTTCGTTTTAATTTTTTTACCTATTGTGGTATAGTAATTTTATTTTAGGTGCATCGTCCTCACATATTATTATATAATTAATGTACCCATGCAAAATATTGTAAAACATTTTAAAAGAGTAACGGTGGAGTTTCTTGCCCATTCTTCTCCATACGATAACTACCTTGGAAGGGGCGACTAGAATCAATTCTATTTTAAGGTAATTTTTGACGTTCAAAAGTGCCTTTTATGTGCCTATTTGAAATAAATGCTTTGACTTTACAAGTTGTACTATACATTTCTTTATGAAGGGAGCTATGATCCTGTAGCTAAAAAAATTGCTTTGTTTCCTTATTGAATTAGAAAGACCAGCACCTCAACTGCATAACAAAGGATCAGAACAATCCGAATGATTTTGGAAGAAATTCCTAATTCATTGCTTCACATGTTTGAAGAATTCGTCTGCACAGTCACGTAAATAACGCAATGAATCTTGTCGAGTTGTCAAAAAGAAAGGCATTGCATTTGCGTAACTTTCCACAAAACATGAGATAATATAACAAATGTAACAACTGCTAACCCTATGATGCAGCAAGGAGTTTGATGGGCAATGAAATTGGCAATAAAAATGTTAAATGCAAGATGTGGTTCCATGTGCTAAGTATGGCGCAGTTTATAAGAACGTAAATGTACACAACTCAAATAAAATGTATTAGTATACCTACCTATGTTTGTTGTTACTTTTTACAAAGTATGTAATAGGTTTTTATTTATCATCGTAATAATATTATCTCAAGCGAAAGTCGTCTCTACTGCAGGCAAACCTTCACTAAAAATCGCCAGAACGACTGATTTATAGGTAACTGTAACCGGCCAGAAACAACCGACTTCAAAAAAAAACACTACAAAGTGAAAAATAATTTTAATTTCGGGAGTCGGTGTCGTTGGTTCCGCATTTTCGTTTTTTGACACCGACTTCCGAAATTGAAGTTATTTTTCACTTTGTAGGGTTTTTTTTTTAAGTCGATTGTTTTTTTTGTAAAAAAGTTTTTATTTTTCACTTTTTAGTTGTAACCTATCCCACAAAAATTCAATTAACACTGGTGCATTGAAGAATTGAAGACACCGACTAGAAGAATCATCAAAATTCGCATAGAAATTCCGGACATGCAGTACATTTATGCATATAACTTAGTACATAAGAATAATTACCTAATGTTTTATATATTAAAACCTCCCTGAAAGTATGTAGATTACATTAGTGAAAGAATTATCGAAATCGATTCATTAGTTTTTGAGAAAATCGCAGATATACAAACATACATACATACATACGGGTCGAATACAGAACCTCCTTTTTTATTTGAAGTCGGTTAAAAACTCACTGTTATACCAATATTAAAACAATATCGCATCCTAAAAAATAGTGCCGAATTCAAATGCGGCTTTCATTGTAGAATGATAGCGTGTCCATATATAATTATGACCTCTCATGTCAATAGTGCGAGCGAGGCGAGCGCGGCAGCCCTGCGCGCGCGCCATCAATCATAATAACTAATGTGCACCAGGGTTTAGTTCAGACAAGAGGTTACAGTTTGCACACCATTCATTACGGTGTTAATGATGTAATACTTAAAATTGGATACGTAATTGATGCAGTGCAAGTATTGTTGGGACGGTAATTAGGAGTTACCGGTAGTTGTGAGAGGTCGGTAGAAAATATCTATACTAATATGTATCGGCCTGTTTCTATGTGTAACCTCAGGTAGAAAATGTCGACTCCATCTTTTATTATTTTTGACCTGTAAAAGTGATTCCGATGGCCTATTTACAGAACAAACAATTTCATTTCATCGCAAACATAATAGGTATGTTTCTATTTTATGAGTGTTTTTTTTCTAGCAAGATTATACAGACTGGTACAGTAGTTATTATCATAAATTCATAACATTCATAACATACTTTTATGTTTTTTTTTTTTTGTAAAACATGGTAAACTTTATGTTGGTTAGTTAAAAGTCAACATTCTCGATAGTAAAATAAATTGATGCTTATGTTTATTTTGCATGTAATTACATACTACCTATGTATAACATTCCTCATTGACAATATAAAGCACTTGAGTGTGAATTGAGTACTATTATTGCACACAGCACCCAACGTACGACAGTTAATAAATTACAAGCAATATTTCTAAACAACTGCCAATTTGCCCACTCATCATCTGCCTAGCCTTTTCCCAACTATGTTGGGGTCGGCTTCCAGTCTAACCGGATGCAGCTGAATACCAGTATTTTACATGGAGCAACTGCCTATCGGACCTCCACAACCCAGTTAATGGGTAATACGATACCCCTTGATAAGACTGGTTGTCAGACTTTCGGGCTACTGAAGACGCGTAACGACTGTCAAAGATCCACGAATAGCAGCCGGGACCAACGGCTTGACGTACGGAAGGGAGAGGTCTTGGTATTTGAAGATGGTCATCCATCCATGGACCAACCGCGGCAAGCGTAGCTTAACCTGATCGATCGACCCGTGCGGCTGTTATTACGTAGCCACAAGCCACTATTGACACAAGAAATATTTTACACTATGACAGCAACACTTGTATCGACACCCCCTAATGGGTTATGTCCAAAATATGTCCATCATGTCTTGCAGTGTCCAATTAAAACAAAAATCCAGCACACCTCATTATGTCATTCCACACGATTAATAAACGACTGTGTAACTACTACACTTAATACTTGTCTCAAATCTTAAAACTGTTGCTTTGTCATCCTCATACATCAAAACGACAACGTTTACAAACGGCAAAACATTCAAAAACAAATCTTATTCAGCCGTCATAGAGGTTGCAACATGTGTATGAAAAAGATGGTCCTTTGATCCCCAAATGTTAAACTTCAAATAGGAATTAGGAACAGTCGTGACGTAACATATTGTCTGGAGTCACGGTCGCGTGTCATTTCTAGGGAAATAAATGTATTTATAGGTTCCTGCGCAGCTTAGGAGCTGCGTGTGATTGTGTTCGAGGTGATAGATAGCGTTATTACCGAACTAAGGTGGTGGAATTAGTGCGGAACCTAACACGTCATTGACAATGTTTTACTGGTTCTGAATAGTATTTTAACTTAAGCGTTTCTTTGAAGAGAAAACTGGTGATGATGGGCTTTGTTTTCAAAGTTTTCACACACACTGACGCCATGAGCAACAAAGGATGGCATAAGTAAACTAATCCTATCTAATATCGTAAATGCGAAAATGAGTTTGTTTTTTTGTTACGCTTTGATGCTAAAACGGCTGAACGGATTTAGATGAAATTTAGCACATGGGTAGACCATGACCTGGAGAAGGACATAGGATACTTTTTATCCTGGACTGCAGAAGAAGTCGTGGGCAAGATCTAGTGCAATAAATGAATTGATGAAATAAAACTGTATTCCGTCATGATAAATTAATATAATTAATATAATATAAAAAATTAAAAATACAGAACTAGCCGCGCTCCGCGGTTTCACACGCATAAGTTTCGATCCCGTGGGTACATCGGGATAAAAACTATCCTATGTCCTATCCCAGGACTCAAACTATATCTATACCAAATTTCATCTAAATCGGTTCAGTAGTTTAGGCGTGAAAAGGTAACATACAGACAGACAGAGTTACTTTCGAATTTATAATATTAGTATGGGATTAACCAACAACTCAGCTGAAGCTAGAACTAAATACCTAACCATTTCAACATAACCAAAACACATAAGTACTTGTAAAGTTCAAAGCTTCGTCTTATAACAACAACAACATCTATAAACAAACTCTGAAAGAAGCAAGGACTTCTAAACTCAGTAGGTAGCTACATGACATATTGACAAACACTTTCTATACAAACATATCACCCGATTGTTGTTTAAACAAATAATTCTAACAAAAGCCGACTCGTTAACGAGCTAACTTATGTTGAAATCGTCTGAATTTATTGGCAGATCAAAAGAAATTGTCCTAGTGATAACACCAATCAAAATTTAACCTAAGCTCAATAAGCATAGAGTTGAATTTCATTTGGGTGGATATAAAATTAAAATGGGAGCGAAATATGCTAACTAATGGCACAGTCGGTGAAATAAAGTGTGAACAATAAATAAGTCAGTGTAAAATGTTAGGGTTTTTGTATTTGTGATGTCAGGTGGGTTCCGTACTCATTTTTATATAAGTTTATCTATAGCGCAGAAAGATTTATCCCATTACATTGGATCCGCGGAACAAGTAGCAAAAGATATTATTAGGCTGTCTATGTAGCCCATACTACTGTTTAATTCGTGTGGAATCAAACCCGTGACATGTATCAATAATGCTTCTGACGATTATTCTTAACCTTTTAACCGCCTACGTCGGATTAATCCGACAAATATTTTCGTGCCCATTCCGCCAGAGTCGTATACGACCAAATAACACTGTATTATTATTATATCATCACAGCTCGTTTCATCGGTATTTATTTTTCGTTTTTTTTTTTTTTTGTCGTACGCTGGGGGCACGACAACTGATATAAAGTCGGGCGGTTAAAAGGTTAAATCCATCCTACTAATATTGTAAAAGTTAAAGGTTGTATATTTGGATGTTTTACAATCACGCAAAAACAGCTGAACGGATCGTTCTAAAATTTGAAAGATAGGTAGCCTGGGACACGGAAAACAGAAGGACATGGGCTAATTTTTATCCTAGATTGCAGACGAAGTCGCCGGGCAATAACTAGTAAAGAAATAAAACACCTCAACAGAAAATTTTCAACTAAAACGCTTTATCTTTGATAGTAATTAATCTCAAAACATCCTAACGAATCGAACAAAAACACCAGATGTCAGCCACTCGACGGCACGGGCGCCATATAGGTCATGCTATGCTTTCATCCTTGCACCATTATAAACCACTACCAATGGTGTAGAACCATACAGCCATAAAGGTAAATGACTCACATGACCCCATTTTTCTATACTTTATACAAAATAGAACCCCTTACTCAGCTCCCGAAAGAATCAGATGATGTCATCAGACATAATCCTTGGATGCAGAAATAGTTAACTTTTCCTTTGTGATCGATATAGCTTTACGAAAACGTGTGTCATGACTAAATTACTACGAGACTATTGCAACTGTATTCTTTTGTAGTAAGTTATGGAGAAGACAAGTGAGTACACTGAAAAAAAAGTAGTTGCCACAATCAAGATTTTGTTTACATTGACTAAGTAACTTGTTTGCATCTGAGCCTATCAAGCACAATGATCACAGCTACTAATTTTATTTGATCAGTGTACCAGTGTTTGTGTGATGTATTTGATAAACACAACCAAGGAACTTATTTAACGCAAACATTTAGCGCAAGATTTGATCAAGTTAATACCATTAATTACAATGATAGATGCTATCAAGTCAAATCAACATAATAAAGTTTCAATGATCTTTATTGAAGTAATCAAAATGGTTGATTGACACAACTAACTTACTTTGTTGTTTTAACTCTTCTACAATGATGTCATGTTAAGGGTAATCAAGAAACTTGTTTGAGCGTTCAATCGTTTGAACTAGTATTGCTGCAATCATGTCATGATGATCAACTTAACTAAGATTTTGATTAATCTAAACAAGATATCGTCAATCAAGCTAAAAAGTCACTTGATTTAAGTGCATTTTTTTCAGTGAACCAACATACACTATCATTCAATCAACTCAGCCTATCGCAGTCCACTGGTGGACATACGCCTGTCCCGTGCTGCGCCACAACACCCTGTCCACGCACTGTATAGTGCATTATATTATTATAAGCCTGTGTAGTCCCACTGCAGGGCAAAGGCATCCTTTCCCTCCTTCCACTTTTACCGGTCTACTGCGATTGTGGGCCAATCCTTTAAGAAGGAGTCCAGCTCATCCCGCCATCTTTTTCTGGTCCTGCCGCGCAGTCATGTCCTTTAAAATGTTTAGGTGCATAATGTGTAGGAAGATGTGAAGATGTATAAATATAGCAAAGGACTTGGAGAAAGGTGAGGAGTTTGTAGAACGTAGCGTTCTGTATGTTCCGCCTACGACAATGACAAAAAAGGCATAATATAAATGTATGTTACTGTTGTTAAAAGGTCTTCTAGCATTGCTTATCGAACTAAGTCTGTAGCAATATCTCGTTATTCAGTATTTAACATAGGTATTTCAATCCCAATTCAGTCCAGCCAAACAAACAAATCATTCAATAAATACCTTATTCTAACTGAAAACAAATCACAGACCGTTCTCATTAAAAATGCGAAGACGTTGGGCGAAGGCTTCAGCAAATTACCGCTCCCTCCATTTTACTGGCCACGCCAATTGGCACGAATTGGCATAATTTACATATAATCAGCTGTCAGTGGCAACCGTAGACGCCAAAGGGAATCTATTATTTGAAGTTCATCTGTAAGTCGCTTTATGAATAATTTCTATACAAATTTTCTCATTCAGCCTCAGTAATGGGAACTGTTCGGCCTATATCTTTAAGCTACTTAAGATGGTCCATTTTGGGTCCGTGAATAAAATATGCTTTAGTATTTATTGTCCTGTTTGCTTCTGAATTGGTTTGTACTTAATCTTAATCGAAATGGAAGCTTCGAGCAATATAAATTGGCTGTCGATTTCTTAAATGTGTATTGAGGTAAATAAATTATGAATTGATGAGGTAATTAGTACGTTCAATACAACTATGAAAACGAAGAGGGATATCGGGACCACTGATCACAGGAAGGATTTATTTATTTATTAAAACTTTATGCACAAGTAAAAAAAAAATATTGTACAAAGGCGGACTTAACGCAATTAGCTTAATCCAGCTCAATGCTGAAGAATATAACTTTAGCAGATAGATAACAAAAGACAATCGTTCAGCGACTTCGCAATTCATGTCACATTAATCAATATCTCATAAATCATAATCAGCCTATAATGTTCCCACTGCTGGGACACAGGCCTCCTCTCGGTGAAAGGGAGCGGGCCGTAATCCACCACGCGGGCCGCGTGCGGGTTGGCAGATGTCACATGTCTTCGAAGTTTTTGTTCTCGGACATGCCGGTTTCCTCACGAGGTATCGGCCGCGACTTACGAGTTGTAGGTCGTAGGTTTGAACCGAGGCAGGCGCATTACTTTCTGTAAATCAATATCTCATCGCACTAATATTATAAAGACGAAAGTTTGTGAGTATGTTTGTTAATTCTGTAAGTCAACTTACATTTCTTTTTTATTTTACTTTACTTTTCTCAGTAGGTAGGTAAATAATTGGGAAGGGATATTTTTTCCACGGAAAAATACTGATCAGATTCTAATCATCATCATCATTTATGTCGTAAGACGTCCTGCAGCTGGACATAGGCCTCCCCAATGCACCTCCACTTCGACCGGTTCTGTGCTTCTCGCATCCAGCGGATTCCTTCAGGCTTCACCAGGTCATCGGTCCACCTTGTGGGAGACCGACCTTCTAATAATCACATTAAATTGTCATATGTAAAGTTTTACAATTTCTAAAGCGTATTGACTATACAGGGTGTCCCTGGAAGTATGGATCAAATCGAATAGGGACGTGGGCAAGGTCATTTCCAAACGTTTTAGCAAAAAAAAAAAAATACTAAAAAAAATACTAAAAAAAAAAAACTAAAAAAAAGAGAAGAAAGATCGAATTCGTGAAAACTATCAGGGCTATAATTTTTTTTTTTTAGATAGTCCTGATAGTATTTTTTTATGATTAATTTCTTTGAAAACTAAGCGAAGTGATTGAAAAAAAAATTAAAATCGGTCATAACTTTTGAACCGTAAAAAATTCACTGACATTCTCAGGGTTAAAAGTTTGGAAAAATTCACTGACATTCTCAGGGTTAAAAAGTTTGGAAATGACCTTGCCCACGCCCCTATTCGATTTGATCCATACTTCCAGGGACATCCTGTATAAACATCCCTAGTTAGTGCAGTATTGCAAATAATATTCTATCTCCTTTAAAACGATCAAAGCTTCCCAATCATTGGCGAAATATGGTTTCAATTTCATTTGCAAAAAGGAAAATATCTCCACGAATATGAAAACCGAGGGTAGTTTCATATTCCAGGTATAACCCACGTAGATGCTATTGTAAGTTCGCAGAAGCAACATGTGAGCATACTCAATGAATAGGTATCTCGTTACTGCGAAATATAAATTGAGGCAAATCCTACGTAGGTAAATGTTTGATGTGGCAAGCCGTAGAGAAGCTCTAGAAAATAATAATATTATGCAACAGAAAATATCATCCTGCAATACTTTTGGTAGGTACGCGAAATTCGAAGTCGATATTCATTGGGCAGAAGCCAATCGTTTATTCACTGCACTGACCTTGCCCTAGCCCTTGTGGGTATAATAGGAATTGAATATAATAAAACTAGCTGTGCGCCGCGCGCCGTGGTTTCACCTGCGATAAAAGTATTATAGTCCTGTTTTATCGATTCCCTTTACAAATCTCCACCCCCCTTTTTACGGCCTTAAGGGATAATTTCAGGGATAAAACCTATTCTATATCCTTTCCCACAACTCAAACTATCTCCATACCAAATTTCATCAAAATCTGATTCCCCATACAAACTTCCACCCCCCTTTTCACCCACTTTAAGGATGATTTCTGGGATAATCCTATGTAAGGACATATTATAGTTTTTATCCCAGAAAACATCGAAAATTTGGCAGACAGAGTTACTTTCGATTTTATAATATTAAGTATGGATAAAAGCCTCAGTCCAGTGGCTGGATGTTTGCCACAAAGAAACCGGGTCGGTAAGAAGACCTTCAATAATTTCCAAAATATTAGAGCTAGCTGTATGAAATAAAAACTGTATTAAGTATAGACAATTTTATAGCGCCTAAATCAATGTCATGAAAGTTCAAGATTATGAAGTTTATTTTAAATAAAAGTAGGTAAATTAGGTAAAAATAACCATTTTCACTAGATTTCGAAAAATGTGCTACGGTATGAAATATGTATTAACGTGCTTTCCGAGGCACGGAAGAGTCTTGGTATGTAAACATGGTCACCCATCCACGGACCAACCGCGGCAAGCGTAGCTTAACCTGATCGATCGACCCGTGCGGCTGTTATTACTTACCCACAATCCCCTCCTATACTAATCATTATAAAGGGGTAAAATTTGTGTGTTTGTAAGTAGCGGATAATCTTCGTAACTTCTGATCCGATTCCGAAAATTCCTTCACTAATGGAAAATTCCAGTATTGCCAAGTGTCATAGGATATATTTTATGTTAAGCAACAACATCGGACAAAGTCGCGGGCAGATGCTAATCTTCTATAAACACACTATTCCCGAAAATGAAAATTCTAACCCTAAAACTAAGTAACTGGTTAATCAGGATTACACCGTTCTAAATTCAGTCTAGGACGCTAAAACATGCAAATGTTTCCTGTTAAATACCTAAAAACAACATTCTCCACGCTAGCCTTCCCTCAACTCGAGAACAACAGGCTAACTCGCCCAAAATACGCTAACCACCAAAATAAGCTATACAATGGAGTATGTTCAGTGTTCGGGCAACTTCGTGATCCGAGTGAATAGCCACAAAATGTGCACTCGATACGAACGAAAACAATCCACCATTATGAAAACTCTGTACACTCGCTACCGGCCTGCAACGACGGACAACATACGGGTATGCTTTGTGTGCGGGCACGTCTCGAAACTACTAGAAACTATAAGAGGAAGAAAATGTGCGCGTGCACTGCTTTCTCTTGCTTATATCCCCCA
This sequence comes from Amphipoea oculea, assembly GCA_945859645.1. Classification (NCBI taxonomy): domain Eukaryota; kingdom Metazoa; phylum Arthropoda; class Insecta; order Lepidoptera; family Noctuidae; genus Amphipoea; species Amphipoea oculea. Next base: position 989,141 of record OX243878.1, on the reverse strand, counting down.
CTCAACTCCCGTTCGCCTCGCCCGATCACACTTTTCGTAACGCTTACGTCACGCGTTCGCCAGCTTACTCCCCAAGTCAAGCGTGCGTAAAGAAGTTTCACTTCAAAAAGTGTAGTCTATACGGTATTTTTTTTTAAATCCTACCTGCGTTATCAGGATACTTTAATTCTTTCAAACTCAGCTCCACTGGGTTAGGATAAGTTGGAAATGTGGCCGACCGTGCGCGACCCGAGCGAGCGAAGCGAGCGGTGTCGCGAGAAAGTTACACCATTTAATTCCGTTCACTGCGTTCAGTGCGTGATCCACACGCTGCGTTTCCACAAGGTTCACATGGATCAACATATTTAATTAATCATATCCCTTCCTTTTGGCTTTGCCGCAGTCGGGCAATAACAAAGTATAACATACATCAACGTCTGCATGTTAACATGTTCTTCTGACGGCGAACTTATCGATTAGTTTTAAATCCCACTTGGATTCTTCTTTGACACCTTTTTTTATCGTATGGATATCCTTATGGATGTCCACCACCCTGGGGTGGGTGGAGGGGTCTGTCAGACTCTTACTGACTAAAACCACACGGTGTCCTGCTGCTACCTTTAGCCAGGTTGCTGGAGTGCTTGCGCATTTCGTCACGCTCCCCCGGCCATTCTTCTGTGACACCTAGCTCTCCAATATCTCCAAGTTCTATCATACTGACCTCCATATTTCCTGACGTGCCCGTTCCCACTTGGCGCCCCTATCTCCTCCACATCCCTTCCATCGCTAATTAGCTGCGTTTCCGCTCACTACGAAGCCTAAGGCTTATATTATTATAATGGCGCTCTCAACCGCTACAGGCTCGCAGTGGACTTGACGGGCCAATTGTTTCATTTCTTGTTCGCAACTTTGTTGTAATTTAATTTTAAACTTAAAGCAAACAACTTTTAGGGGTCGGTTTGAGAGAATAAGATTTTGTTGTATATTGGTTAGTAATTAAGGCTTGGAGTATATTATGTGCCTGGGAACATGAGCAGTGATGGCCCAGTGGAAATGGCCGTGACTTACAAGTCGTGGGTCGTATGTTCGAACCCAGACAGGTGCTTAATTTTTTGTAATTTATTTCATCACCAAAACACTGCTCAGAAAACGGTAAAGGAAAACATCGTGAGGAGGTGACATCTACCAACCCAAACTGGGCCCACGGATTACGGCTCTCACAGAGGAGGCTTGTGTCCCAGCAGTGGGAACATTATTAGGATGAGTCTAAACAACCCTGTAGATATGTGTTTTGGCCAATCAACTAACTTTGAAGAAAAGTCTTGATATTTCTATCTGACTAGGCATATCGAGTTACAACTACGTACTACCTTCAAGAGCACTAGCTCTTAAACTGATTTTTAACAGTGACTGCATTAAATGAAGACTGACTCATTTAACACAGTCACGGTTTGAAATAAAAACCCAATGAACTCGACCCACAAATTGTCTCCTACATTATTAGCAACCCTGTTCTGCTAAACTTTACGTCGACATTCAAGGTCCTTAAAAGAAATAGGTACCTACTTTAAGAAAGTGCCTAAACAGGCCGTTTCCCAAAACTTGGCAATAACATGTAAGTACTTGGGGGGTGTTTTTAAATGATCAAAACGTCATATCCGCTGGAGATTGTGAACGGGCACCAATCCAACATGGCGGCCGGAAATTGACGTCTCTATAATATATAATGAATGAATCGTAATGGAAGGAATGCGAGAGTATTTTTTTAAGGATTTCGCAAGTTTGGCAACTGGAGTAAGGGAAATTGAAAGTCGATGTTGCTGTACATTTTTTATATTAAAATGGGGGCATTTGTTATTTAAGTCGTTCGATTGAGAATAACTCTGTGGATGTTTTGTCGAACGAATCAGAAAGATTAGGTAAAGAATTTAACTGTCTAGTTCTTTATGATAATTCATTATTTATTTTATTTTACCATTTATGTACACACATATATAAACAGACAGGAAAATTGATAGAATCAACGTGATTAATATTCGGCCCTACATAGATAATTATATACGCAATAACAAATTAGATTAGTCGCAATTGGTCACAAGTAGTGGAAGGTCGCCAGCCCATTACCTATATGAGCACCGGTGACCTAATTCCCCAATTGAATCATGTCAGGCCTCATATAATCTGATATTGGATTTCAAACTCTGCTAGGTACATGTGTAATTTTAATGGTGTAGGTTAGCAAACAGGGCGACGCCCCCCCCACACCTGATTGAAATTGATGTTAATCAACCTTGTAAAGGTAATTTTGTACACGAAATTCAGGGGTTCGCCTTATGATTCGAATGTTTGCATCATGATTCTTGTCAAAACCATCAGAAAACGGTGAATAATTACACAGAACATAACATCACGCCTGTGTTCTCTGACGGGTTAGGCAGAGGTGTTCCTACATTTCGCCAACTATGTTAAAGTCCCCTTTGAAACAGGGCGAGCGTATTGTCATCATCATCGTATTGACTTCACCCACTGCTGGCCATAGACCTCTCTTTTCTTGTGCCAATCCCAACGCTCCTGTGCTAGCCTCATCCAGGTTCTACCCGCGATGGCAACAACATTGTCCGCTAGACTCCGGGACTCTCAAATCCAGACTCCGGGCTGATACCGAGAAATTTCACAAGTAATTAATGCATTATTGTTTGGTATTTTTGAAAAAAAACTATTCAATAGATTCGATTATTGGCTAAATTATCAGTTTTCAATCAAAGTACAGGTTATAGTTTTCTCTGATAACGATCAAAAGCATCGACAGAGTCCTCGGAGAAAATAAAGAAAACTCGCCTGTAAAAGTCCCAAAACTAGTCAAGGAAATAACTTTACCCAAAGTAATTCCCACCAACATGACGAGTACTAAAACATTATATTAACGTAATAATATAGCAACAACGATGTATCCGCATAGTCACGCAAACTTTAAACTACCATTTTTAATTAGTGAAAATTGTGAATCCCAAACACGGTTGACGTTTAACAGCACGCGAGCGGTGACTGATGAGTTAGTATGCGATCCCGACAGGTTATCATAGACAACACGCAGCACGCGGGAAATACGCGGCGGGTCTAATGGCGGATAGTGAGAAGTTTTGCGGATCAAAGGACCAATTTATCATCATAGGTGTAAGAAGTGCTGTTCTCGTAGCTAGGTTATATAATAACCTGTATTAAGGAATAACAATCACTGTCTCTTACATTACGACAACGATACATTTATTTTTTAAATTAAATATAATAAAAGACTGGGGTTTCAAAGGAACTGGAACCGATATAATAATACCATAGACGAATTCTCATGAATCCCTCATAACCAACTAAATCATTTACGGAAATACCTAGAAAAAGATTTTGTTTTCTGAAAATGTGTGGTTTTCCTTCGTACCTAGTTAGTGGATTATAAATACTCCTTTGATCAGTTTAAAAGGAACATGTTAAATTTTTTGGCACTGTAACATATAGATATTCCAACAAGCGAACACAACAAACAACGCCATCTGTCGATTAAGATCAACTGTTGCTGATAACCTTAGCAAAAACTTATGTTCTGCTTCTCGATGGTTTTTTTAAATATCCTGCAGAGGGCGTGTTCCGTCCGTGCACACATAGAGAGATTTATCGATTTTGTCAGGACTAGATATCCTACAAATAGTGTTTTTTTTAAAGGTTTTTATCGATATGCGTCAATAATAAGTCATAACAACTTAATATACGTGCTTTTATTCTGAAAAAAATCGTTTATGTATCGAGATTTGTACCCCGAAAGAATGTATGAAAAAGTGTCACTATCCAATCACCTTAATAGTATTCTTCATAAATAGAAAAGTGCATCATCGACGACAAAAAAAAAAAAGTTTTCCATGAAAATTTTATCACCCGTCGCATTTAAAACACCCAGTGCGTCCACTAACATTTTGTTCATACTCAGTGAAACTTTTACGTGTCGCTTTTGGAAAATTGCTCGCTTTTTCACAGCAATATTAGTTAATATGTAATAGCACGTCAGGGAGTAAATGAACACCGCTAATAACTGATACCGGCTTAATTAAAACTTTCGGAGTTGCTATTCACCTTAGCTGCGGGAAAAAAATCATAAACTTTCATCTGGTGCGGTGGCGGTCGAAATGCACCTTCCATCGACCTTTTAGACAGTGCGTATCAGTCCTTTTTGACCTGACACCACTAGGATAGATTAAAGCGCTATAACTTTGCGAATACATGGTGTACACTGTTTTTTTTTATACTGTTAAAATGATCCTGAACCCAGTTTATTTACGTTCGTTTCGCCCCTGGATCTGCCAAACAGGAAATGAGAAATCAACCAAGGAAAGTGTCAGGCCGATAACGACCGATACCGCACTAGAAAGTACTTTTTTATAGTGATGGGACAGACAAAATATAGGGTTATCGAAAATAAAACAGAATTATAAGAAATAAAAAAGTGTGTATTTAGTAAATCACATAATCCAGACAGAAACATTAAACTAATTTGGTACGTGTCTTTCTTTATAACACTGCACGCAAAGGGATTGATTGCATTTGTTGCAAAATGTTTTAATTTTCTTAACTTTCTTTTTTGCTTCTTTGCACTCTAATGTCTGTCGAAGCTTTTCATAGCACCGTACAAAATTTCTTCTCTTAGAAAGAATTCTTCTGACCTGTCGATAAAATAACGACACGCACACGTAGGTACTGTCTTTTAGAGAGCACAACACTGACTGGCGGCTCGAAGCATGCGCGCACGCTCCGTGCGGCAACAGGTCGGTAACGGTCATATACCACAATAGGCCCGCCGCCGCAGAGAGCGGGTGTTTTTCACCGTCAGTGCGATGGTGGTCGAAAAGGGCCCGCCACGATATTTTAATGCCAAATACCTACATTTGTAACCACGAGCCGAAATCTATATTTGTCTTTGTCGAACTCCTACAAATACCGAAGATAATCGTTCCGCACCAGCGAGAAAGATATAGTTTTGACCGTGCGCACCAACACAAAGCACCGTATCGGGCCGATTTTGGGTGATCCGCAGTGAACGTGTTAAAATAATGATTGTGAAGAAATTAAGCTGAATGTTTTGCTGCTACGCATTTTCCTTTTACTTATAGAAAGAAACATATTTAATTTGGGACACGTACAGCTAATACAAACAGTAAAAAAGGAGCATTTAATACTCATCATCATCATCATTTCAGCCGAAAGACGTCCACTGCTGGACATAGGCCTCCCCCAAGCACCTCCACTTCGACCGGTTTTGTGCTTCTCGCATCCAACGAGTTCCTGCGGCCTTCACAAGGTCGTCGGTCCACCTTGTGGGAGGCCTTCCAACGCTACGCCTTCCGGTACGCGGTCGCCACTCCAGAACCTTTCGGCCCCATCGGCCATCTGTTCTGCGAGCAATGTGCCCTGCCCACTGCCACTTAAGTTTGGCAATTCTTCGGGCTATGTCGGTTACCTTGGTTCTCCTGCGGATCTCTTCATTTCTGATTCGATCCCGCAGGGAAACTCCAAGCATAGCCCTCTCCATTGCCCTTTGGGTGACTTTCAGCCTTCTAATAAGGCCCATTGTGAGCGACCACGTTTCAGTGCCATATGTCATCACTGGCAACACACACTGGTCAAAGACTTTCGTCTTGAGACACTGCGGTATGTGGGACGAGAAGATATTGCGAAGCTTCCCGAACGCTGCCCAGCCGAGTCGGATTCGACGATTGACCTCTTTCTCGAAGTTGGACCTACCTAACTGGACAGTTTGTCCTAGGTAAATATACTCATCCACGACTTCGAGTGTAGCGTCTCCGATCTTCATGAGAGTGGGTGTTACATGGGCATTTGACATGACCTTCGTTTTGTCCATGTTCATTTTCAGACCCACTCTTTCAGAGGCTCTACTGAGGTCATCGAGCATTGTACTGAGGTCCTCCATAGTCTCAGCCATGACTACTATATCGTCGGCAAACCGAAGGTGAGTTATGTACTCGCCATTGATATTAATGCCAGCTCCTTAGCAAGGCCACGGTGAGGCAAGGGGTGCTAAGAATCCCCGGAAGAGATCCGGCTACCAAAATCAACGGAAATTGGACCTGGCAACTTACAACACCCGTACACTCCGGAACGACGAGAAGATCTCCGAACTCGAGGAAGAATTGAGCAGGTTGCGATGGGGCATAGTGGGATTATCTGAAGTCCGAAGAGAGGGGGAGGACTCGATAATCCTTAAATCTGGCAACTTGCTCTATTTCCGGGAGGGCGACCAGCAGTCCCAAGGTGGTGTCGGGTTTATCGTCCACAAGTCCCTTGTGAGCAACGTGGTGAAGATCGAGAGTGTGTCGACCAGGGTGGCGTACCTTATACTCAGAATATCCGCAAGGTATTCGCTGAAGGTCGTACAGGTTTACGCCCCGACCTCGTCACACCCCGACGATGAGGTGGAGACCATGTATGAGGATATTTCCAGAGCCATGCATGGCTCTAAAACTCACTTCACCGTTGTCATGGGGGACTTTAACGCGAAACTGGGTAAACGAAGCGATGATGAGCTGCGAATGGGGCAATTTGGAGTTGGACGACGGAATCATCGGGGCCACCTACTGGCTAGTTTTATGGAGAAGGAAGGCCTCTTTATGATGAATTCCTTCTTCAGAAAACGTGAGCACAGAAAGTGGACCTGGCAGAGCCCGGATGGTGCAACTAAAAATGAGATTGACTTCATTATGTCGACGAAGAAGCAAATATTCAATGATGTCTCTGTGATCAACGCGGTGAAAACCGGAAGTGATCACCGCGTGGTAAGAGGCACATTGAACTTAAATATAAAGCTAGAAAGGTCTCGACTAATGAGGTCTACGCTCCGCCCAGCGCCGATCCAGGTTCAAAACCCCGAGAGTTTTCAGCTCGAACTTCAGAATCGTTTCGAGTGCCTGGGGAGCTCCGTGGACGAATATAACGATGGGTTCGTGGAAGCTGTCCATACGGTCGGGTCTAAGATCTTCAAGACCCGTCGTACGAATACGAAAAAGAAGCTCTCTGATCCTACTTTGCGGCTCATGAAGGAGAGGCGCGAGATGATCCTGCAATCTTCAGATGATGTTCTAAAGTACCGGCGGCTCAACAGACAGATCTCTAAGTCCTTGAAAAGCGACCTTCGCTGCTTCAATACAGACCGTATTGAGGAAGCGATAGAGCAAAATAGAGGCTCCAAGGTTTTTGCTCGAGATCTGTCTATTGGGCAGAGCCAGCTTATGAAACTGAAGACTGATGATGGCAGGATCGTTTCCGCCAAACCTGAGCTGTTGAGAGAGATCGAGAGGTTCTATGGACAGTTATACACGTCAACAAGCAACCCCGTTACGAGTCTGGCAAACGACCCAAGAGCTAGATTGACCCGACACTATACCGAAGACATCCCGGACGTCAGCCTGTACGAGATTAGGATGGCAACAACAAGGCACCGGGTGATGACGGAATTACGGCCGAGCTCCTGAAGGCCGGCGGAAAACCCGTTCTTAAGGCCCTTCAGAGGCTGTTTGATTCCGTCATACTCGAGGGTAAAACACCACAGGCATGGAACAGAGGTGTGGTGATACTTTTCTTTAAGAAGGGTGACAATGCCCTTCTTAAGAATTATAGGCCCATCTCACTTCTGAGCCATGTCTACAAGCTGTTTTCGAGAGTCATCACGAACCGTCTCGCGCGCAGGTTTGACGACTTCCAGCCTCCCGAACAAGCCGGATTCCGTAAAGGCTTTAGCACCGTAGACCACATACAAACGCTGCGACAGGTTATACAGAAGACCGAAGAGTATAACCTGCCTCTCTGTTTAGCGTTTGTGGACTACGAGAAAGCCTTTGATTCGATCGAGACATGGGCTGTACTGCAGTCTCTTCAACGGTGCCAGATCGACTATCGGTACATCGAGGTGCTGAAGTGTCTGTACGAAAACGCCACTATGTCAGTCCGACTCCAGGACCAGACCTCGAAACCTATCCTTCTGCAGCGAGGTGTGAGACAGGGCGACGTTATCTCTCCGAAACTGTTCACCGCTGCTCTGGAGGATGTCTTCAAGGTTCTGGACTGGAAAGGAGCGAATTGGAGTAATTTAATACTAACAAAATTAAATTAAAAACAAGCAAAAAAAAAAAAAGAAATCCACGACCAAATTGTTGTTGAAAACTTTATAAATACTAAATGTATCTAACATATAATTGACTCAGGTGTTTAAATCATCATCTACCTTTTCCCAACTATGTTGGGGTCAGCTTCAAGTCTAACCGAATGCGACTGGTTTTCAGGCTTTCGGGCCTCTGATAACCCGTAACGACTGTCACCACGAATGACAGCCGGGATCAACGGCTTAACGTGCTTTGTAGCTTAACCTGATCCATCGATCCGTGAGGCTGTTAATACTTAGTCACGAGCCTCGAGCTATCTACCTGTAGGTACCACTCACAGGTATCTAGATATGGAGAAACATTTGTTTTTATCATGTCTACTGGTCCCAAACCGCAGCCTAGACCTTTACTCTGCAGTAGAACTAGCCAATATTGCGTGGAAGAGATCGTAGAAAGCGATACGGCCGCACATTGTATATTTTGTGGTGTTAAATGTATTTTTTTGTTATGTATTATCTGGTGTAAAATAAAGTATATAGATATGCATAAATGCAATTTTCAGCAGGTGGTGATGGCAACTTTAGACCGGAGTAGATGGAGGCAGATTGTCCGCTTGAAAGGATCCAGTGACCACGATCCTCAGTAATGAGGGACCGATTGAAGAAGAGAAGATGCATAAATAAATATTGATTACTTCCATTTACAAAAAAATCTTAAGTTCATTAATTCAGTAATATACAACGCAGGGCCACCACAGTAACACACTATTAGTAGTAATGGGTTTCATTTTGACGGTTCAGCAACATTCATTGGCCTTTTACTTTGCTGAGCAGATACATTTTTGAACATATGAAGCAATGGATTAGCAGTATCTTTTTCGTTTTTCTGATTTTATAACTATCTATAGATGCTTACAATTTATCGATAATATCGCTAGGACTACTTACTTTAACGCTTTCATTTACCCATTATGGAATCAAAATACTGAAAAATAAAATAATGTTTTTTTTTTTATTTTATTTTAACTTTGACTTGGAAAACATAAAATCACATAATGACAGGTGACAGCTCGCAGGCATAAATGGCGGGCTGTATAATTGGTGAGAGCAAGGAGTCCATAAAAAACCTTAAAAAAAATACGGCATCATCGTCGCGCTTCTGCATGTAAACAACAATCGCCTTCGGAAGGGATACGAATTAATAATAAATAAATGTATTTATTTGTTAGAATATTGTTGTACAAAGGTGTTACACGTAATATGATGTCCATAATATTCTGCTCTTTCCAGCGTACAAATAATTCAAAGAATTAAAATAAAAGAGTATTAAAACAATGTCAAAATTAAACCATACAATTTCGAGGATAAGGAAAACGTTAACGACTATCAAATACAATGTCAAGGGTTATTTATTATAATGTCAGGAATTGTTAAATACAATATTAAAATTATTAAATACAATGTCATAGAAATGAAATTCCATTCAATTATTAGCACATAGGTGAGTCGTCGTCTAATTTAAATTTTGAATCAAATCGAATTACTTACAACAAGAATACCTAATGTACAGACGCCAGCACATCAACCTACCCGAAACTGTCAAATTTTCCCAATCAACTTTGAACCTTATGCTTAGGTGATAAAGTGGAAAATCTATTAAAGAAATTTGACAGATTGTAGTAGGTTGATGTGCTGGCGTCTGTACCCAGGATTTTGTAATATCTTGATTTAAAAGAGTGTCCATGGAGTTTCTTGCCTGTTCTTCTCCATAGAGATCTACGCTTTGGAATGGGCAACTAGCTTCAACTTTCTGACTAACTGACCGACTATTTAATTTTGACAATTCAAAAGTGCCAGTAATGGTTTAATTGAAATAAATGCTTTGAGTTTGAGTTTGAATTATACGAAGAAAACGATTAATAGATAGAGATTACTTAGCTAGTTTAAACTTTTCCTCCTTCTACATTTATGTTGTAAAACAAACACACTGTTTCCTCCCATAATAATCCGAATTTTCATTGGGGGATATATATAAAATTATATGTACGTCTGAGTACTCTGAGTGCATTGTAAAGGCGTTCCGACCGGTGATATATCGCCGCTAGCTTTATCCCGCGGCATCGCCCGCCCGGGTGTTTTAAATTATCTTATGGACTAGTTTATGGCCTGCTTTAAAAGTCAACAGGGATGGTAGAGCTAAGAAAATGTCCCCATAAAGCATGGGAATAAGTACCTTTGTTGCTAGTTTGGTTGGCCATTTTGGTTTTAGACTTGAGTTAGTGCGGAGTGTTCACTGATTAAGGTTTGTTTTTGGAGGTGTTATTGAGCGTCAACTGTCCTTAATAACTTTGGGACTGAAGGACCAATGTGTCACTTTCAGCCTTAAGAAGTGAAGAAAAGTACTTTTATAATCTGTTTTTAGAAGTGATGACTTGTAATTGGCTGTCAGTCTCACACGCTATTTTTCATTCTGTTTGTTTTAGCTGTAAGTCATCCATAGTAAATATATAAATAAATAATTTCGTATTTCTACTGATGTCCATCGATCTGTCATATAAAAGTCTGCTGAAAAATCGCAAGGAACGTTGCAAGTCTTTTATTGTTCAAGTACCTAATACCTGTGATGTTATTTTGGAAGTGAAAACATCTTTAGGCGCGTTGAGTGATGGAAGGGTTTGGTAGGGGAAAATCTTATGGGTTCGCGTCACCGACCTGCTGTATATCTTTAGCTATGACTAAGAGGTGATGAGCATTCATAACTGCCGTCATTTTATTTATTTATGAAACACTAGCTTCGTACCGCCTCAGAATTAAATAATGTGGTGACAAAGTTCAATAGACACGTGGCGCCATCTATTATCATAATAACGCTATTGTTGTTTTCCTCGGGAATAGCACATTTTTTCGGGATGAAAGTTTATGTCCGTTTCTGTACACCTGACAACGTATATGCAAAATTTCAGAATGATCGGTTCAGTGGTTTAGGCGTTAAAAGGTAACAAACAAAATTACTTTCGCATTTATAATATTAGTTAGGATTATTTCGTAGAACCGAACTTTGTTCTGCAGTGAAATAATTACAGGAGGGTAATATCTAACTATCAACTCTCTGACATCAAGGAACTTAAAACAAGCTATTATAATCATTTTCTACCTTAACTTTAATCAGTGCGTACCACGGCCAGACGCGTAACATTGAAGTTTAATCAATGACTCATGTACCTCGCATTGGACAACATGCTCTATTAACCGCTGAGCCGTTGCGACACGCCGTGATTATGTTATTTAAAGGGCTCGGCAGGGATACTAGTAGAGTGTACACGTGTAAAACAAATTGGATAAAGAATTGTTTTATAATTTTACAGGAGTAGGTATATGGCGTAGCTCTCGTGGAATGTATTCAAGAAATCTTTGTATCTTTGGAAAATTGTAATTGTTAAAAGCACCTTGCCACATTAAGCCCATGTTTTTGCACATTAGTATTCAGTTCGGTTGTCAAACACGACGAAAGTTTACAGACATGATAAAACAAATTGGTATAGAACAGAATATTCTTAACAAAACTTGAAGATGCTTGTGTCCGACAGTTATAATTATACTATAATAGTCTACGTTTAAAAAAAGTATTTTCTTATCATAATATTACTTTCATCTCTTGCCACATTAGCTAGCGGGTGTACTGTTCATACCGCGGTCATTACTGGGAATTGCCCATTATTGTTTGCCCAGCCCAGTCGACGAAAATACTCATTTACCTGCGACATTGTGCCCAAATGGAAGCCAAGATTTATGGGAGAACTTCATTGTTGTGTTCAGATGTAAGTTATTGGATCTTGGACGCTGAGTTGTCCGTTAGTCGAGCTCTTTTAATATGTCTGTCGTGCTCATTTAACTGATGAACCAGAGCATGTGATACTAGCATAGCATAATCAGCCTATAATGTTCCCACTGCTGGGACAAAGGCCTCCTCTCGGTGAGAGGGAGTGGGCTGTAAACCACGAGCACAAGTAGGGTTGGTAGATGTCTTCGAATGTTTGGTTCTAGTAGGACATGCCGGTTTCCCCACGATGTTTTCCTTCACCATTTTGAGAGCAGTGATAATGAAATAGTTTACACAAAGTAAAGCGCCTGTCTGGGGTCGAACCTACGACCTGAACTCGTCAGTCGCGGTTGCTAGTAACTGGGCCACCACTGTTACAAATAGAAATGGCTACTATAACATAATATAAGCTCATCCCTTCTTCCCATGGGGTCAGGCAGAAACTGCAGAACGCCATCTACTACGACCTTACCATAATCGTTTTACTCCGTTTACGTTCATTCATCTGGTCATACAACTCATACACGCACGCCAGATTTGAGTAATACGCAACTGACCTTTCGGAAAAACATCCCGAATAAGGTGTACCGCAAAACGGGGCTACTTTGACTTCCAGGGTTACTTTGACAGATTTTGGAGCTATTTTGACAGAGCGCCATAATCGGTTTTCACGTGTGATCAGCAAGTGTGCGTGACCTCGAGTAATATTGCGCGAGGCGCGGGGTGTGGGGAACGCGTGATAGCGTTGTGATCGGCCTGTTCAAAGTAGCCCCGTTTTATATACTGTATGTTTTTCTAGAGCATCCCTTCTCGCTACTATTGACGGGATATTTTTATCATCGGGAGTTTAACAGACAAATTACATTTTGATTGAGGGCTACAGCTGCCCATCCTTTTGAATTCCTAATAACCTTTTCAGACAGTCGAGTCGGTAAAGGTCTTTTGTTTGTAACCTATCTGACAATGCGTAGGTAAACATGTATACCATGTGTGCATTGCTACAAAGATCAGAGAGGCAATTCTCGTAATTTTGAGAACGTTCAGAGTCTGAAGGCCAATTCTCGTAATTTAAAACGTTCAAAATCTAGTCGCAGTCTCATCTCGGCGACAAACAAATGTCCAAAACTTGTCAAAATGTAGGGAAATTAGACGTATTTTTTGTCAGATTGAGACTGAGATCAGACTGTAAACGTTCTTAAAATTACGAGAATTGCCCCTCTAATCTCAGTCTCAATCTGTCAAAAAATACTTCTAATTTCCCTACATTTTGACAAGTTTTTGACATAATTATGTTTGTCGCCAAGATGATGTCGACATCGGCACCATTGCCATAGAGAAAAATAGAATAGAATAGACTGCGACTAGATTTAGAACGTTTTAAATTACGAGAATTGGCCTTCTGTTGGCGCTCGAATGACGTTGACAGGGGGGCGCTGTTGGTACATTTGTGCAATTGTTTTGTAAAATGTACGAAAAAAACAAGATGGCGGCGTTAGTTCCGATTTTGCCCACCGCCACAATAATCTGGTACCGCTTTAGATTAGCTTATCACTTTTTGATAAGCCATCTGGCGTCCTTTTGTGATACATAACCACGATTAGCAAAGAGATGGCGTATATTAATTTCCTCATGGAACGTATGGAAAGTTAAAGCAAACTTACAAAGCCTGGATCTACCTATTACTATTATGGCTACTTAGCAAAACTTCTATTTTCTACAATTAAAACAGTAAAACTCTCACAGCCCCAAGTCTATCCCTCGAGAAATCATCTCATTGAAATCCTGGGAGTTAGCACAATAAAGTGTGCAGCCGTCCGAATGGGGAATAGTTAAGAAACTCTATTGCACTACAGTGTACCGACAGTCGCCACTTATGTTACTTGCTGTGTATTGTTGGGGACAAATAAATGACCCACTTTTATGGGACATGTTTTTATGTTTAAAGTTTTATGTGTAGCATTGAAAACTAACAAGCATCTCATTTGCGACGTCGCCGCGTGCGTCGTTTCGGATTCGGTGTTGAGTTTCTTCACGTCACATTTTGGAAGAACATAACTTTTGCAACCATCACGCCTGTATTCTTAGGAAGGGTAAGCAGAAGTGTTTGGATATACCAATCCATTTTGCTATTAAACCAGCGCTGGAGCATCTTCTTCTTTTTGATGGCTGTTTTGCGTGGATATGAAGCATATTTTCCCCCAACTTGTTCGTATTTTGTGTACTTTCTCTGCATCGTGATGACCGCAAGCAAATACATGTATTTTTTGTCTTTCTACTTTTTAAATTAATTCATGTTACATGCTGCAAATCTAAACTCCGAACTGCTGAAAATTCCCTAATGGAAATAGGCAATTTAATACGTTGCAGATCCGGAGATCGAACTCAGGCACTCAGGACCACGCTCAACTGTTGGCAGGTAGTCATAATAGGGGTCTACCTCCTCATATGCAGGCCGATAAATGCTGAACCACAATTTAAACTGTTTTGTCACGTTTTTTTTTTTCCATTAGCCTGTACTGTCCCCTGCTGGGCAAAGGCCTCCCCCATTTTCTTCCACATTTCCTTGTGCTGTGCCTTCTCCGTCCAGTCGGTTAGGAATAAGTCTCACATGAGTCTGAATGAGTCTGTCATGTTTAACAAAAAAAAAAACCAATAAACGACCCAACTAAACTGAATCCAAAAAAATCCTGAATAAAACCATTCCGGCACAGTTTTCTCGTCCGGCAGTGCTCACAGAAACTAGCCTAGAAGTTGTGTAACTATTCCGGTGAACATCGGAGCTCGTACGAACCGATCCGGTACCTATTGTGCGCAATTGTATGCGCTATTACTGTTACTGGTAGCGTTTGAACTTGGTTTGGGACTCGCTCCTACTATTACCATAATATCATGAATTGTTGGGACTTCGTAATTATGTGGGTATCAAATCAGTCCTAAAGCTTTAATAATATACAACGTGTAACGTTAAATGCGCAAAACCTGAAAATAGTTTGATCAGAATAACGAGCAGAATCAATTAAACCACTTTTTAATATAGGTCACATTTTTCAAAAAATCTTCATTAAAAACGTTGCCGTATCTATTTATTAATAAGTCAAGCCATCACATGCGCAAACCCGCCAAAATAGGTAAACAAACACAAGTTGTTGTCGACCAAATTAAAATTTTCCCATAAGCGGGATAATAACAGCTCTTATTTCAATGCAAATTGCAAATACGAATCTTCCGTACAGTAAGTACCATGAATAAGACCATTTGAAGTAAACAATAATGCTATCTACCTTTTTTTAACTTAAACTTAACCTAAGGGTTAGAAACAGAAATGACGATCTGCACGGGGGCGGGGCGTGCGAAATACGTGACAGTGGCCGTGTTTACATCAGTCTGAGCGGCGCCCGCACATGCGTCACAGGTGTAATTTGTTCTATCCCGTTACCCCGGCGAAGCGGCGCGTGCGCGCGAATTTCGCGACTATGGCGTTTTTGTACACAAACATTCAATAATGTGAAATGGTGAGAATGTTGGCGCGTTGTCATGACAAGTTAATTATGTAGGTAAAAAGCTATTTAGTCTAAAAATGTGGGTTGCCTAATGTCAGTCCAAGCCTGGAAAAGTGTGATGGAAACATTTAAATCACTGTTCAAAGATAACCTAAGTTTTTTAGGAGCGTAGATAGTAAATAATAATGTCAGCGCGGCGCGGCGGCGGCGGCGCAGCGGCCCGGTGACGACTCCTCCCTCGATAGAGCGTCGTCGCAGACGCAAGAAATTATTAGAATTGCCAGTAAAACTTAAACCGCACATAAAACCTTTAAAAAATGTTTAATGATTTTTTTTTTCTCTGAAATAGGTCAATTGAATTAAAAATCAGTTGGGGTGTCTCAGGTTTTGCGCATTTAACGTTACACGTTGTATATTATTATCATAACATGGCGCCTGTATTCCCCGATGGGTTAGGCAGAGGTGTACCCATAGTACACCCACATTTCGCCAGTTATATTTCCCATGATGTGTCTTCTTCTAGACAGATGTATCCTTAACACATGTCAAACCAAAATAGGTTTATGCATCTTCTTAGACAGCAAAAAAACGATCATTTACGAGTGTCACCACTCTAACTCACTAAGTGTAGCAAATTCAGACCATTTTTAACCGACTTTAAAAAAGGAGGTTCTGTATTCGACCCGTATGTATGTATGTATGTATGTATGTATGTATGTATGTATGTATGTTTGTATGTCCGCGATTATCTCAAAAACTACTGAACCGATTTTGATAATTCTTTCACGAGTGTGATCTACATACTTTCAGGAAGGTTTTAGTATATAATACATTAGGTAATTATTCTTATGTACGAAGTTATATGCATAAATGTACTGCATCTCCAGCATTTTTAAGTGAATTTTGATGATTCTTCGAGTCGTGTCTTCAATGCACTAGTGTTAATTGAATTTGTGTGGGGTAGGTATAACTAAAAAGTGAAAAATAAAAACTTTTTTACAAAAAAAAAACAACCGACTTCAAAAAAAAACACTACAAAGTGAAAAATAAACTTTAATTTCGGAAGTCGGTGTCAAAAAACGAAAATGCTGAAGCAACGACACCGACTTCCGAAATTAAAGTTTATTTTTCACTTTGTAGTGTTTTTTTTTGAAGTCGGTTGTTTTTTTTTTGTAAAAAAGTTTTTTTCATGCTCTACACGTAACTATTTACTTTTTTAACTTTGTTTTTGTCTTAAAAAATACAAAATAAGCAGATATACAGCTTGTGTCAAAAATGTTTGGTCATATTTAAGACCATAAAATTAATCAACTTTGTCCATGGGACCAACATCGCAATCGAGAAAAAACTATCAGCTGTCCCATACATTTGAGTTGAGTAGGTAGATATTAAAGTATTGGTGCAAGCTAGCTCATCAACCTCGCAATCGGAAGGCATTCAATACATCCTTCATAAATTACATATTTTTCAAAACCAGCTCCAACATCGTTTCGAAATCCTCTCAAAAATGAGTACAATCTGCGAGCAATCAGTGCATGCATAGTAAACATCTCACTCGTCTATAAATCGTAATTTTAATGTGTCCCAATGAATAGCTTCTTTCATCTAACGAGGTCGAGTACGCCGCTAATCGCTCGGGACACAACAAACGTGGATATTGAAAAGGTTCATGCTTTTATTATGACGTTCATGGTGTTCATGTATTTAAACGAACTTACCTAAAGGTAATCTTAGACAGTCATTTGGTTCCCCAGTATTTTTTTTTATCTTGAAAGAAAGAATGAAAGAAAATACACAGAAACACGTGCATTCAAAAAGATAAGTTAACTCTAATAAAAAAGAAAAAAAAATCTGTAATCACGAGCACACAACAGAAATAGTAGAATGTGTACAAGTAAGGCTTCCACTCAGAAGACCTTCAGCACAGCTCTGAGTTTCAGTGGTCACCGTGCTATTTCTAAGCTAAAAAGTCCATAAGAAAAACCACTTCGGATCGGACTAGCATAACAACGGCTGCGCGCCAGCAAAACTTATCTATTTTATGAAAACACTTTTATTATTTGCCATGATCAAGGTTGCGTATATTCTATGAAAATGTCAACTGGCTAGCCTAGTAAATACATACAGCCATTAATTGACAGACGTACATACAGACAACGTAGTACTAACAGGGTCTCAGCACAGTTTGTACAGCACAGGTATAGGTTACGGACCTATAAAAAGAGCAGCAATTGAGTTCAAAACTAGTCGCGTACAAGACAAAATACTGCGTATCTAGAAACAGCACTGATGCAACTTCAGAAATTCTTACTGCGTCATGATGACTTAGCATAACACGGGGAGATAATTTCGGTTTAGTTCGATAATTAGGTCGTGGCATGACGAGGGCCATTTCCTATAAAATGTTGTTAAAATTGAACTGTCATGATTTTTATGAACTTTTTTATTTACTCACTGGTAACTAGGTCTGTATGCAATATTGGCAAGAATTGCGCAAAAATATGCTATTGGGTGGACGTTTAGTGGTCGTAACGTTACAGTCGTAGTAGATGCGATCACTTGTTAATTTATTGATTGACAAAAACGGTCGACAGTGACGATAGACATCATCTGTAGATATACTCGATTTTGTTTGATATTCTATCTATACCTCAAGCGCATATTTAGTCACCTCGATGATCTTTATCGCCCAAGTTTCATCCTTAAAGTTCGACGAAACAAATCGACATGCCATAAATATCCCATGGCATGATAAAATACTAAATGCCAGTCAGCAATTAAGGAAGCCGTGGACTATCAAAGATACTATTTCGGCCCTCGTGGACGCTATGCTAACATAATATAACACCTCGCCTGATTTCCCCAAATGGTTTGCAGAAGTGACATTTCGCCAATGTGGAAGTAGCCGTTATGTTCAAGTTATATAGGGGATGAGTCAATTGCTATTTACGACAAATCTAGACTCTAATTCCCGTATCTTAAGAATGTTTTCATTCTAATATCAGTTTCAATCTGTCAAAAAACCTTTAATTTTCCTACAATAATAGGTAAGACAGGCTGGTGTCCGCAACTCCACGTCAATGCGCGTATTCTGATTATTGAACACGTTTTTGACAATGATAAGACTTGAATTTATCACTGCGAAGGCTGGTTCGAGGTGGCACGGGAAAGGAGTTCTTGGAAGGACTTGGGGGAGACCTTTGCCCAGCAGTGGGACAGTATAGGCTAAACAAAAAAAAAAGAATTAAAAAAAGTGCCTTTTTTTAATTGGCTATCTAGTTGCCACTGAGAAATTCATGACATGAGTCGATTTGTATTTTATTTTTATTATTAACTTTTTCCCGCGGCTTCGCCCGCGTATAGGCCGCATATTATCGTACGGGAACTGAAATAAATTCTATGTCCAGGTCATGTTCTACCTGTGTGCCAAATTTCATCAAAATTCGTTCAGCCGTTAAGGCGTGAAAGGTAACAGACACAGACAGAGTTACTTTCGCATTTATGATATGAGAAGAAGCAGTGGTTAGGTAAGTGTAATGGATTAAACCTTCTGCTCCCCTCTATGCATACTCGGATATCTCGTAGCTGATCTAAATGTGCGTACGTGTGAGCCAACCTCGGGAACTGATCGACCGATATAGATTAATTTAATGTTTGCCAACTCAATTCTGTGGTTAATGCTGGTGATTATTTGATCGTATTAAATTTTTTGTGCGTGTTTTGATTTTTGTGGTGGGAATTTTCAAAGATTGTAAATAAAAGTTTATGTAATGGTGTTTATATTAGGTACCCAACATTTCCCAATGTTGGTCACGGCTACTATGGTACCGATTGATGTAGTTCCAATATTTTGATCTAAAAGAGTGTCCGTGGATTTCCTCGCCCATTTTTCTCCATATGAACCTACGACGCTTTGGAATGGGCAACTAGTTTCGTCTTTCTAACTGAGCGACTGCTTGATAATTTAAAAGGGCCTGTAATTACTTTACTTAATTTTGTAATAAATGCTTTGAGTTTGAGTTTGAAGGTAAATAGCCGAAGACGACCCTAATATTGTAGGGAAAAGGCTGCCAACCTACTCTTTGATGAGGATGATTGTACCGAATGAAAATATTCTTCGCTAACTCTTGCTTCCCTGGTACACTCACATAGGGCAATCAGACCAGCTCACATGAACGATCTGCCATAGTTCGCAAGATGATCCGCAAGTCACAAAGAATCATGAAAACATTTATTGGTTGCCTATAGATTAGTCATTATAGCAAACGTTACTTCCGTGGTTTTGTAAAGTGACGTGTTAGTGAAGCCTTCAACGATGGAAGTCTGGAACCTCACAGTTTATAGTTTACTAGCTTCTGCCCGCGACTTCGTTCGCGTGAAATTTCTTATTCCCTCGACCCATCTCGTCGTATTGCATCACTTGCCCGCGTCTCCTGCTCTATCACTTCGTTTCCCCATAGCGCTTTTGCTCGGCTCCTAAGGGTCATTGCGTGACGTTAAATAGCCTATAGCCTTCCTCAAGAATTGGGCTATCAAATGCAAGAAGAATTTTTCAAATCCGACTGGTAGTTCCAGAGATTACCCCCTACATACAGACTTACAAACAAATTTTACCTCTTTATAATATTATTAGTATAGATACCGTAATCAGCCTGTAATTTTCCCACTGCTGGGACACAGGCCTCCTCTCGGTGAGAGGGAATGGTCCACAATCCACCACGCGGGCCCAGTGCGGGTTGGTAGATGGCACATGTCTTCGAATCTTTCTTTCTAAGACATGCCGGTTTCCTCGCAATGCTGTCCTTCACCGTTTTGAGAGCAGTGGTGATGAAATAATTTGCATAACGTAAAGTGCCTGCTTGAGGTTCGTACCCACGACCTAAAACTCGTAAGTCGCGGCCATTAGGTACCTTTGGGCCACCCTTGCTCACAAGATGTAACCTATAATAAGACCAAAATTATTATGATCGAAATGAATTACTTATTAATTTGTCTTACGCTAACGACATGTCTTGGTTGTGATTCTAGTAGTGATCTGTCCCACGACAAAACTCTTCTCGTTCCAATTATAAGGCTGAAAACACACTGTGTGTACAAAACGCAGCGTTCATACATCTTTCCACAGTATTCATAACAACGTGGATGCGACACACAGATGTGCGCGTCAGTTAATTGGGTCACAGCGGTGCTGCGTGTGACGCACAAATACACCGCCTTTAGACGCCACGCGTACGCCCAGGCACGTCGCGTTTACGGATAGTGTGGATGAGACCTTAACATTTCTAACGCTCGTGTTACCTCGAGGTATAATAGAAAAGTTCAACCCATGGAGGAAAATATTAGTGATGTTATTAACATCACATATCATCACGCCTGTAATCCCCAAAGGGTTAGTCAGAGTTGTACTAATAATACACTCACATTTCACCAGTTATGTTTAAGTCCCATGTAATTAAAAAAAAATTGTGTTCCATGTCTGAATCGAACCGAAAACCCGTAGGGTACAAGCCTTAGTTTAGATTCTGCTGCACGTAATCGACTGCTCAGTTATAGTATTTTTATCGCTATCGTGGCGCGCACTTTACTTCTGCATGTCGATTCTGTAAAAATCTCACCGTGAAAACTTGCGTGAAGTGAGTTGTCAGTGTCATCCCACTGATGCTAGGGATTGACCAAGCAAACATTTACAATCATAGTCGAGATTTTAATAATATTTTTTAAGCTAATCTTATTGAAAATCTAATCTCTGGGTAGTTCTTCAGGGACAAAATTTTCGATGTCTGTGGGTATATTTCTGCAACCAACTAACAAAACGGCATGTAATTTTTTTTTTTGTACAGTTTAGGTTTATGCCTTACTAGGACAAATGATATTTTTTAAATAATTGCTGTCTAGGTACAAAATAAAAATATTTGAAGTTTGTTCTTCTGATTCATATAACGCGTCCGTTTGCCATTTTCCGGAACAAAATGGTCGATGTCGCATTTTCCCTTTGATACATCAATATAAATTATAATTATATCGAAAGGAAATGAGTTGTCCTCTTACAAAAAAAATGTGTATTGGTTATAACTACGTTAGTTTGTTTATAAATAAGTAAATAAGGAGTGTCCGGCGTACAATAGTGATTAATGTGGCCTAAGCTTCACTTGACCGTACTTGGTCGGGTAATAACAATGAGAGTCTGGCTTCCCGCGCGGGGGGAAGCCAGTCGTGCAACGGACGAGCTAGAAGGAGGACCTGTGGCTGGTTGGCTTAGATCCCGGTGTTACGAAGGAAAACATCTGATTCACCTGTGTTTGGTTCAGGTGGCATTATGATTACAATGCCTACTTTATAAAATTTATTTTATTGTTTTAACACTTCAATCTGTGTTTCGTGTGATGCTTTTAGGTTATGGAATCGTGTAGAAAAATGACAATAATGAAGTCTGTATGTATGATGAGTTATGCATGATTGTAGGCAAAATCCTGATTCAACTGTGCCTGATTCGTATGGTCAAAACCCCCATATGACTAATGAAATAAATTAGATTTCCCCTCTCCAGCACGAAAGGAGTGCTTTTGTTACATTATAATGTCCAATGTTTGACCGTGTACAAGTCAGTAGTTCTAGTCTTATTTATTATTATTTATTTAGCCATAACCTATGAATAATTAAAAAGTGACAGGAGTGTAAAACTGATCTAAATATGACACTTTTGATATGTCTTAGTCTTAGTTAAGAATGAATAATTATTTTTTAGAATTATCAGTCAAAACTAATGGTGTTTTTATTACTTTTTATTTCTGTTTCTGATTCATCTGAGCACAAAATATTCGAACGTCGATATCTTGAAAACTACTTTATAAAAACGAGTCCCTCATACAAATATATGTTATTTGGAATGTCTATTTTCATATGAACATGTGTTACAGAGCTGAAAATGAAATTAAATTTTGGCCATATGGATCAGTCGAAGAATCAAATTTCGAAGAACTACCCCTCTAATCTCTTGAAGAAGCTTGACTTTCGCTGTAATAGTAAGAAATGCTCAAGATGTTATTCATAAGAAAACAGGACGTTTCTTTTCTGGTCGGCACATTAATTTTTGAATACCTTATGAACTTATGAACGATGAGTTTATGAAATACAAACTTATTTTTGCAGTCGATCAAATTAATTATGTGCATTGTGCATGCGTGAATATTCAACCCAACTACGGAACCTTTCACTTTGCGTGGTTCGACATAAACATGGAATTTTTTTTTTATTTCTTTGGAAAACTACCACAAAAATAAACAATTACTATTACTCAAGTAAACTAATAGAAACAAAAACTACCAAGCTTATAAAACTAACAAAACATATTGAAATGTAAAGTGATTGCGGAATACGCAATTTATACAATTAATTTAACGTCATATCAAACTTTTGCTCAGCCTACCTAAAAAATATATACTGGGCATTCTGTAGCAAACGATTAGAAAAGTATCAAAAATAAATAATTGTACAAAAAATAAAAATAATTTTAAACGGCGAGCGCATTCCAAAGATAAATTCAAATATAGAAACAATTCGGCGCGAAATTCAATAAATGACTATGGTCAAAGGTACTCAGTTACTGACTCATTTTCAATTGAATGTCCTAAAAACTATTAAAATTACATTAGAAAAGCATAAATCATTATTACAAACAATGCTTAAAATAATTTTATTTCAATTTCTGAGTATCGATTTCCGACATATTAATTACCCGAGTCAATCGAAATGAAAAAAAAATTGTTTAGCATAATCGCTTTCGCACATCATTACAAAAAAAAAAAAAAAAAACAAAAATGGACGGAGATTTTGAACACAAACTGAGTAGTGGTAATGAATAATACGTGTTATTCGACCTGTGTTTCAATATTACGTTAGGATTTGGGCATTTTCGTGTTGTTAATAATATTTCCAATAATATTTGTCACATTTTAAATCTTATCTACATGTGTGTGTGTGTGATATTTGTGAAAAGTAAAAATGTAAACACGCAGGATTGGCGCGAAACTTCGACATTAGATATCAAAAAACTTCATTACCACTACTTATTTTAACTGGAACAATGGATGAATTCGTCAAATAATTAAATGATGTATAATTCACTGCCCCTGTGGTGGAGTTTGGATGTTCGAAATCCCCAATTTTTATGTTTTTTAGCCTCGACCACTACTGTCAACAAAATGGCGATTATCGCATTTACAGACTTGAATTTAATAAAGGTAAAGTAATAAGCTTACGCGCTAAATATGAAATATTTATTAGCGTTAACATATGAGTTTTTTATCCAACTCTCTTAATTAACGCACATTCATAAGATTTGATGGGTAGCATAATTAATATTTACATAATCAATATAATTATGTAGAAAAAATGTAATGCAATTTGTGTGTCAGCAATCGTAACTAGATTAGAAATATGCCTACATATTTATGTTATAAGGTTTGGAACTTTTACGTGTGGTTTACCTAGAGATGATATAAAAAAACCTATATGTGCTTTTACGTATTATGTACTTATCTATACAAACATTACACCAATCACTGAATAGGTACTTGCTTAGCACAATTTCTTATATTTTATTATCTTAAATGTAGGCTGACTAAATTGACTTTTTCAATATACAAACACAGTTGGATTTAGACATTAAAATCTCTAAAAGCATTAAATAATTAGGAACTAATTATTGTCACTGTACTCGAATACGTACAGGCTTATATGTACATTCTACATCAAGGAATATACTACTCTCTATAAACGAGTTGTACATGGTCGTCAATGGCATGAAAGCAAAATAAAAAGTTCACTTGCTTGATACTAACGACAACCCCTACTTAATACGCATGCGCTACTAACCGCTGCGTGATATATGAATCATTCCGAATTATGCCATCATCGCCCACAGCGCTCACATAAATAATTTGCGTTCCGATTTAGATAAATTACCATCATGGCAGCTGAGAGTCAAAACTATTTTCACTTGATTATGTACTCACGGTTGGATTATAGTATTTATTTGTGTGTACACTACGAATTTCTTATTCTTTGGTAAGGTGGCGACTGTAGCCGGAAGCACAATTTCGAAAATGCCACGTTAGTTTAACGAAACCGGTTTGAACTGTCAAAATACCACGCTTGACAACCGTACGGCGTGGTAAGATTATGCGGGGAATAATAGGTAATTTATACCATACAGAATAATTAGGGTCAATGTGTAAGCACGTTGTAATCGATTACAGTGCAATTCGGAATGTTCCAATTTTCACTCCACGGTAACCATGGCAACATCACTTCACGCGCGTCGCTCATTGGCTACGGTTTCGTCGCCACTCGCCAATCATGGGCGACGCGCGCCGCTTGACCGGTTAAGGGTTACTTGCATCAAAAATACAGATCTTAGTTATTTAGTATCTATCTACAATAATGTTATATTTGCACGCGTTACAGGTTAAATAAGTAGTCTGTAACTAGTTAATACAAAATCTGGTTAATTGTTGAAAACAAAATGCACACAACTGACTTTTTAAATGTACAAACACGGTTGGATTTAGACATAATATCTAAAAGCGTTGAAATAAATAGGAACTAATTTCTGAACTCGATTACGAACAGGCTTATGACCATGGTCGTCAATTATAGAAATAAATAAAAACTTAATTTAATATTAATGACAGCGCCTAACGCGCAAGCACTTCACGCGATCCACATCAAAATAATCTCCAATGTGATAATGACAGTGACTAACCTAACGCGCAAGCGCGGCGTGAAGTGTTCACTTCACTCGATTCTCGACATTAAATGTCGTGAATCGAGTGAAGTGAACACTTCACGCGATCCACATCATAGCTCGCACCTCAGGCTGTATTGACTAGACAGTCTAAGAAAAAAAAAAAAAAACAACACTGTGTTTCTGGCTAAGTTTCTGTTTTGCTATTTTATTGTAAAACCCCACAAAATATTAATGTTTTGACCACTAAAATGTAGGTATTTTAGTGGTCAAAACATTAATATTTTGTGGGGTTTTAGCTTTGAAATTATATAAAAAGATCAATAGAATTAGCATAAAAAATATAATTAAAATTACGATTATGATTGTAAATGTATGCTTGGTCAATCCCTAGTATCAGGTGGGATGACACTGATAGCTCACTCCACGCTCACTTCGCCTAAGTTTTCACGGTGAGACGGTTACAGAATCGCACGGCTGGTTACCAGGTGTACAAGCACGCGGTGAATGTGAAGACGAATAGCGTCAGCACATAACACACACACACACTTCCGACTTCGTTTGTGTCTCAGCTCATGCGTTTACACACACATTCATAGCATGTTTGTACACTTAGTAACCACAAGTAAACTGCGCGCCGCTTTGTGAGATATTAATACTTACTATATAGTTTATCGAAAACAATTAAATTAACTTTTCACCTACACAATTTTCTAAATACAATCTTTTGTGCATCTTTAGAAAGGTAACCTTTCTGTAGACCACCTTGTAGTGACATCTATGTAGATTTCGACCATAATAGCCACGTGTTGCGTTACTTAATTACAGCATTGCCATACAACGTAGCAATGCTGCCAGCCTTTTGGGCACTTATCCCATTGACAGCGATGCGGACGAATTTTTTCATGCCCAATGTGCTCCTGTCTTTTTTATTTTTATTTGTATATAGTATATATATATATATATATTAGTTTTTTTACTGTAGGCATACTTAATACAAACTAGTTTTGAGAATACTTAACTTGGTTTTTGGCATTCCTAATTTACTTAAGTAGCGGTTGTTTAAAACGATTTAGTATTAAAGAAAGAAAAGACATTACAGTGCATATAGCGGTCTCTGCGCAGTCGACTCTGCTACCGCCTAGCACAGTGTCTGATTGCCATGTATTTTATCATGACATGAACTAAGAGAAAACACATAAACTTATTGTTGCAATAAAACAATATAATTTTAAAGTCTTATCCTTCCTAAGCCAACGTCTCCTAAACGTGCGTCCGATAGCCGCTAGCCATGACAGCGATTAAGGAAATCTACATGTCTATGCTTCATGGACGCTAAAATAATTTATAGCCTCTGTGTGTATAGCCAATGTTTGTCTCTGGCGATCGTTAAACTCGATTGAGTAATTTTAGTGCTTCATAAAATTGGAGTACAAAATCGCATGCTGTAACATGTGTTAAGAAATTGTGAGATGAATAGGTTCTATATAAAAAAAATAGTTTAATGTTGTTGTTTCAGATTGAAATGCGACAATAGCCAATCATCATGCTTTGGATTGCATTAAAGGTTAACTGAAGAGATACTGCGTTGTTGGTCTCGAGGTCGCTAGCGCTGAGTGTGTGTTACTGAGTTTTTCTATTATTTTTTATTGTGGTCGATGATTGGTTGAGTGATGACTGTGAAGTCAATATCGGTATTCCTCAGGGGAGTATTTTAGGGCCAACCTTCTTTTTAATTTTTATCAATGTCCTC
Organism: Amphipoea oculea; assembly: GCA_945859645.1. Classification (NCBI taxonomy): domain Eukaryota; kingdom Metazoa; phylum Arthropoda; class Insecta; order Lepidoptera; family Noctuidae; genus Amphipoea; species Amphipoea oculea. The sequence goes on along the minus strand of OX243878.1, from coordinate 962,189 downwards.
TGACAGTTAAACCTTACTAATGGCAAGATTGTTACTTTTGCGGACGACACGGCTCTCGTTGAAAAAGATGGACTCTCTCAAGGACCTCGGTGTAACTATAGACAAAAACCTACCCCCTTACTAATAAACGTATTATATCAGATGAATAGTTACACACCGATTTCTCACTTTCAGCCGTCAGTAATTTGACTTTCGAAAGATGAAGACAAAGCATTATGTAACTATACAGACCGATACAAAGTTTATTAGTAAAGGGGTTAAAATTTAATTCCCAGATCGATCTGTTGTCTAAGAGAATTAAGAAGCACGTCTTCATTTTTAAAAGATCTTAAATCAGTATCTTTTGCACTATGTCAATCTGTACTAAGCTATTGCATTTCTGTTTGGGGTGGTGCTCCTAAATCGTTCATGATTAAAATCAAGCGAGCACAAGGAGCAGTGCTTAAGCCGCTTAAGGTAGCCATGCTTTACCGTTTTTCCAACCTACCTCTGAACTTTACGATAAGTGCAAGGTTCTCACTGTTCGACAACTGTTTATCGTTCAAACAATCTTGCGTAAACATTCTTCGTTGTACTACAATTACTCATCCTTGCACGCTCATATGCCTATGTCCAACAGTGGACGTCTTTCGGCTGAAATGATGATGATGACACGCACATAAACGCAACCAACAACGCAACTTTTATTTCCTTGGCAGTTACTTATACAATAAAATAAACTCTACTTTATAAAAATACTAGCTGCGCCCCGCGGTTTCACCCGCATAAGTGTCGATCCCGTGGGAATATCGGGATAAAAAGTATCCTATGTCCTTTCCCGGGACTCAAACTATTTCTATACTAAATTTCATCTAAATCGGTTCAGTGATTTAGGCGTGAAAAGGTAACATACAGACAGACAGAGTTACTTATAATATTAGTATGGATTCCCTCCTACTGAAGAAAAGTGCAATCAAGTTCTCACCACGTATCTACTAAACCTTGATTACGAAGCACTGAAAGCCTTTTAATTGTGTTAAGATAAATGTGTTCTCAACCTGCCCTATTTGTATTTACGAGTAGTTAACAATACATAGGTTTTCTAGAAATTCATAGTATACAATTAGAATTCTATCTAATACTAGCTGCGACCCGCGGTTTCACCCGCGTAAATGTCGATCCTGTGGGAATATCGGGATAAAAAGTAGCCTATATGTTAATCCAGGGTGTCAGCTCCCTCCTAACAAAATTTTATCAAAATTGGTCGAGCCGTTTAAGCGTGAAAAAGTAACAAACATATAAACACACACACACAAACACTCTCAAAAACTTTCGCCTTTATAGTATTAGTGTGAAGTGTGATTACGTTGGGCGCTAAGCTTTAGGTTTTACTTTGGTGAAAGTTGTTATTTACAATTTGAAACCCAATCACAACCATCTTTCACCTAATATACAAGTAATTCAAGAACCTTTAAACATACTCAGTTACTTAACAAGTCAAAATCACAACAAAACCAATACGAGCTCACACATTGCGATCAATTAGTCACATTTTCGCTACAATGCGTATTTCCTTCAATAATTAGGGGGAGCGATTGATAAACGACCGGCAGTGGATAGTAAATCAATCTATAGTGTGGTGTCGAGTGATTTATGGTGCGTGATTATATTAATAGTGTAGGTTAATGAGAGACGGGTAATGAGAAGGATGTGTGTGCTTAAACAAATTCCTGAGACGACTCCTTAATATGATGCCCTGTTCTGCATCATTCTGGGTTAAAATAAGCCACTCTGCTTCCCCTTTTGACGTTGTGTACGTTGACAGGATAGCGCTACGAATAGTCGGCCTGCTGTCTACAAAAGATTAACCTTGTAGTTTCTTTACCAATCTTTCCCATAGGAATTTAGCTTTTTGAATGAACAACAGTCCGATTGACATAGGTACCAAAAATGCTTTGAGTTTTAACAAACCGCGATTACTAACAAAATTTTTGTTGAAGTTGTTATTTGGCAAAATAATGTGTGACTGTGTGCGTAACTTGTGGATTTCTGAGTTTCTGGTAACTATTCTCAACTAAGATTATCTTAAATATCTATAATTATATCTGTAATTCGCATATCGGACGTAATATAGAGCATTCTATTATATTCTACCGTCATCATTTCGTGAAATGTGTTGCAAACTCGGAGAGCGATCATTTGTGTCAAAATATACTAATATTTTTAGTCATATCTGATGAGATAGAAAGACTGCAACATCATGTTCAATTTCCATTCCTTACTCGTGTGGAAATAATCTAATTTCGGGCCAGAAATTCAACACACTTGAAACCCTGCCTACCCACCAATTACATCCACCATCTACTTTATAATTACTCACTCGAGTTCTCCCTCTAAGCAAACATGTACTCATAAAATAAGGCTTTAATTACACCGCTCAACAAGCCGAAAAACATATTTTATTACTAATATGCTTTTAATAAACGGATGCTTCGGCACCTTAGTAAGAGCTAGTTAATTATAAGAGTTCCTATGTGTTCATTTTAGAAACGCTGTTTTTTTATTGTAATTTGATACAGGACTAAGTTGAAAACGATTGCTAAATAATTGTTAGTTAGGAAACAATTAGCGGTCGAAATTGGTGTTAATTTTTCGTAAAACTGTACTTAATTAATCCTACAACTTTCTGATAGTCAAAATTTCAAAAGGTTTTCCTCTATCTATCCATTGCTTTAGTCTTTACTTTTTGGGCTTCGTTTGATAATAGACACGTGTTTATAGTAAATAGTAGTTTAGTCAGAAATTAAAAAGTTGATGTCTGGACCCGCCTAGAGTACTGGTTTTCGAACTCATTAGCCTGTCGGAACAGCAATTTAGCTAACACAATTCAAACATTTTTTGAGGAAAACATTATGATTTGCCTCCGCCCATGTCATGTAGCGCTACAGCCTAACCACAGCATAGAGACATTGACACACAGACTGACAGACATCGCATTACCGAATTAGTGATAATTGTACACTATGTCTTATTAGTGCGTGAAATATTGCACAGACTAGTGTCGGGACCATAGATATCCGAGAGATATGCCTTCACTGCATATTTGTTCAAGTTCAAGTGTCGCCACATTTTCCCCACTCCGGAAACTCACACAAAAACAAAAGAAATAGATACGGCACACATGATCAAATTGGGCGGCTTTTTTGGCACACACACAAGAAAATAAGCGTAACACTTTTGTGCTATCTTATTGCACACATGCTCAAAAGGGGCGGGCACTAGAAAGTATAGACACAGTCACTGAATGCACACATGCAACTCTAGCATCAACTAGGGAAGATGAGTTAATATAAATATATGATCGATAAAAATATCGATAGATATGAACTACAAAAAAGAGAAGTGTTTTTTGGGTTTTGGGTGTATTTTGTATTGTTTATTTTTTCTGCTTTCAATGTGGTATATTAAAAATCAATAAAACCAAATCACGTAAAAATATAATATATTTGTTTGCAAATGAAATTTAAGTAAATAAGTAGTTTCTTTAGTTTCTCTCTTACGTAAAATTAAAACTACGAGGGTCATTATCCATTATCTGTAGTGTGTCTGTGCGCCTAGTACACGCACATCACGCTGCCACGCGCCAGTGCAGCGCCGTGATGTCGAAATAAAAAAATATTAAGCATTTTCAAAGTTAATGCTTTTGAGCTGAAATTTTGTACAGAGATTCTAGACCAGATACACTCTTCAACCCGTTTGTATTGATATACCCTTTCTGTAACACCCTGTATACAGTGTGTCAGGTTAAACGAGGGACATACTTTAAGGGAGTGTAGTACCCATGAAAATGAACAATTTTTACTAAGAGACCAACACTGAAATCGAAAAAATAAAACCACCCGCTCTATACATTTATCTTCGCATAACTGGACCAAATGTAGGGAACAGCTGTTTTTTTTCTTTTTCATATTTTTCAGTTCGCCCCATATTAAAAGTTGTTCATTTTCATGAGTATCTACTACACTCATAAGTATCTACTACACTTCCTTAAAGTATGTCCCTCGTTTAACCTGACACACTGTATATAGGATACATATTATATCGAGTCCGCGTCTTACTGGTCAGTTTCCCTCAGTCGTCAGTTTATTTAATTCGCTAGTTTCGTTGATTAGTCAGTTTCACCGATTTACATAGGATATATAGATAGGCCTGATAGGACGATATACAAAATTACAAATAGGCTCCATAAAAAATCTTCAATCCCCTTTAAAAAAATAAAAAAGGACGAAAATACGTGTTCTACCATAAAAGATCTTGGAATTCCTATCTTTTGTTTTTATTATGAAGTAAACATGCATAATACTTTTGCACGTAGCTGTACTAATAATAGTTAACTTACGGTTTCATATAGGTATGTATCTTAATTTGAATGTAGGTACAGCCCACTTAAAGAGCAATTGTGTCTTTTCGCGGGCGACTTAAAACAATTCTCTTTAAAGTATACAGAACAAATTACAGTTTGGATTGACGGAAACGAATTATTTTCCCTGCCTGTTGCATCTATCCATTTATTTTTAATTTCTGGATCTTACGGGAAATTGAAATGAAATGTATTAATTTTTGTAAAATAGGTTCTATATATATTTTCGTATTTAGACAGACTAACAATATTTATCGATAGCCATATCTCAGCGCTATGCATCACTACCGTTGCTAGGCAATTTTCTTGTTATTTCAAAAATATTTCACAACGAAATATTGGTAAAATCCTTAAATAATATATTAGGTCCTTACATATGAAATTGGCGTTTTTCGTACTGGCCACTTTAATCACGAATTTCTCCTCTTTGGTAAGGAATTCCAAATTCAAATTTGTACAGCTATTTACTCATGTATTTGTGCTTCGATGACCGTCATTCATTTGTTTTTTTTTCTTCTGTTTTTTCTGTTTGCGTCACTCATTTTACAAAATGGAAAATTTAAAATATCGCATTATTTACGAGTACGAGTTCCGCCGTGGCACTAGTGCTGCGGAAACGACTCGAAGGGTGAATGATGTGTATGGCGGTCATGTTGCAAAAGAAAACACAGTTCGTTTTTGGTTCCAACGTTTTCGTTCTGGAAATTTCGACCTGCAGAACAAGCCCCGTGGACGGCCTGAGACCCAAGTTGATAATGGAGAATTGAAGGCTATTGTGGAAGCGGACCCATCGCAAACCACGTCCGAGTTAGCTGCAGGCTTCGATGTTAGTGATAAAACTGTTTTAATTCACTTGAAGCAAATTGGGAAGATTAAAAAGCTTGAAAGGTGGGTACCTCACGAATTGACTGAAGCAAACCGGCAAACGCGCGTCGACTGCTGCGTTACATTACTGAACCGGCACAACAATGAAGGTATTTTAAACCGAATCATTACCTGTGATGAAAAATGGATTCTTTACGATAATCGGAAGCGCTCAGCGCAATGGTTGGATCCTGGCCAGCCAGCCAAATCCTGCCCCAAGCGAAAATTAACCCCAAAAAAGTTACTTGTAAGCGTTTGGTGGACTAGTGCCGGTATTGTTCATTACAGTTTTCTCAAATCTGGCCAGACTATTACAGCTGATGTCTATTGTCAGCAATTACAAACCATGATGGAAAAGCTAGCGGCTAAACAACCAAGGCTGGTCAATCGCTCCACGCCACTGCTGCTTCACGACAACGCCAGACCACACACTGCGCAACAGACGGCTACCAAATTAGAAGAGCTTGAATTGGAATGTCTTAGACATCCTCCGTACTCCCCGGACCTTGCTCCAACAGATTACCATTTTTTTCGCAATTTGGATAACTTTTTGCAAGGGAAAAAATTCAACTCCGATGGGGCAGTCCAAATCGCCTTCAAAGATTTTATTGATTCCCGTCCGACTGGTTTTTTTAGTAAAGGGATCAATGAACTACCTATAAGATGGCAAAAGTGCATTGAAAACAATGGTTCATACTTTGATTAATTAAATATATTATATTAAAAAATATTCGACTTTTTGTTCCTTCCATACAAAACGCCAATTTCATATGTAAGGACCGAATAATTAGTGCAGTGATTTTTTAATTACCGATGGTAGGACATGCCACTTGTCTTAAGGTTTGTTGTGATTGTTCTATTTTTGCAAATAAGGACGGAACAATTCTGCATTTTGTAAAAATACGAAATGACACTACACGTTTCGATACAAACATATGACTACGGCGCTTAGCGCTTACCGCCGGTCGCGCACAACAACATACGGCCAGTTATGGCCTTTTATAGAGGTGACATGCGGCACGCCTCCATGCCTTATCCCTCGATATCCGTGGTCGGGACAGAGGTGCGGGATTGTCCGAAAGGGTTACCGCTACCCCGGAACATAAAGGGCTAAGGAAGGAACACGGATGGGTTTTAGTCAGTAAGAGTCTGACACTCCCTTCGCTCCACCCAGAGCGGGAGGGGTCATTTGATGATTTCCCATCCTTAAAAAAAAAAAAAAAAAAGTGTCGGGACAGAGAGTTTGACTGATTGGACGGAGGGAAGAAGGGAGGTATATGTTTAACTAGCCTCTGCCCGCGACTTCGTCCGCGTGAAATTTCACCCTCCCCCCATTCACCCTCTTAGGGGTGGAATTTCGAAAAACCCTTTCTTAGTGGACACCTACTCTTCACAAAGAATGCACCCTCCAAATTTTATGTATCTAGGACCAGCGGTTTAGGCTGTGCGGTGATATATCAGTCAGTCAGTCAGGACTTTCTATTTTATATATACAGGGTGAAATTGAACACATGCGACAAATCGAAATGGGAGATTGTACTCGTCATTATGAACAACTTTTACTATGGGACCAAACCTGAAATCGCGAAAAAAAAATCAACTGTTCCCTACATTTTGGCGAGTTATGCGAACATAAATGTAGGGAACAGCTGATTTTTTTTTTCGCGATTTCAGGTTTGGTCCCATAGTAAAAGTTGTTCATAATGATGAGTATAATCTCCCATTTCGATTTGTCGCATGTGTTCAATTTCACCCTGTATAGATGAGAGGTAGTTTCAAAGTAAAAGACATTGCCTGTGTGTCAACGGGGGAGTAATTTGATCACATGTTCAATACTAGATACAGTACCTTTAAGGATGAGATGATCATCGCTATTATTACGATGGCAAAAATCTCCACAATAATAAGGAAGAAAAAACAAAAAAATTACTTCTTTCCGCGGAATCTTACCAAGTTGGACGTCGAGTCGTCATCTGCCTGCGTTTTCCCAACTATGTTGGGGTCAGCTTCCAGTTTAACCAGATGCAGTTGAATACTAGTATTTTACGAGCGTCTGCCTATCTGACCTCCACAACCCAGTTACTGGGTAACACGATGCCTCTCGGTAAGACTAGTTCTCAGCGAAAATCTGAAGGGCCTCTGACGACCCGTAACGACTGTCAAAGATCCACGAATGATAGCCGCGACGGCTTAACGTGCTTTCCAAGACACGGAGGGTTCTTGGTATAAGATAAAGATGGTCACCAATCTACGGACCAACCGCGGCAAGGATTGCTTAACCTGATCGATCGATCCTTGCGGCTGTTATTACTTAGTTACGAGCGTCACGAATGATACGTCAGTAGAACTTCGAGTATCTCAGGAAAATTATGTTATTTAATATTGATAAACACAGTTGCTAAGGATAAAAACTAAGGCGCTCTTTAAAAAAACACGAGTCTTTCCTTTGAGGAAAGTGTTGTACCTCGCTAACACGGGAAACATTCACATGTAATAGTAACCACATAATATATAATTTTAATGACTTCCTTATGTATCCTTGACAACAAACTTGGGGTTCTGTTGTCATGGAGGTTGTACCTAATATCTGTCGACATGTTTTTTATTCTGGATATAACTTCGTGTGAACCAAATTAAAAATGTCTTTTGTTTTTTTTTTTATGACTACACAACAACATGCTTATTTCCCCCGAAAGGGTATGCAGTGGTGTATAATAAGTAGATTAAGTCCCATTGCGCCAGAAACTGGAGATGTTGAGTCATGGAACTTCACACACATACGAAGTTCCATAATAATTTTCAGGTCTTAAAATAAAAGAGGGGCCCGTGGTTAAATAATGACAGCCGCACAGGTCGATCGATCAGGTTCAGCTACGCTTGCCGCGGTTGGTCTGTGGATGGGTGACCATCTTTACATACCGAGACCCTTCCGTGCCTCAGAAAGCAAGTTAAGCCGTTGGCCCCGGCTGTCATTCGTGGATCTTTGACAGTCGTTACGGGTAGTCAGACGCCCGAAAGTCTGATAACCAGTCTTACCAAGGGGTAGCGTATAACCTAGTAACTGGGTTGTGGAGGTCAGATAGGCAGTCGCTCTATGTAAAATATTGGTATTCAGCTGCATCTGTTTAGACTGGAAGCCGACCCCAACATAATGGCTAGGCAGATGATGAGGTCTTAAAATAACAACCCGAAAAACTTTCAGAAAGAAATCTATATCACAAGGCATATTAAGTGAAAGACTAATATACTAAACTCGTATCAAGGGATCCCTTATCATAGAAGATCTCAAATCATCAGATAATTTTTAGTGTTAAGTTTCCCTAGCAGGATCACAAGTCCCCCGATATCCCCCGGTACATTGACCCCGGCGACTCTGTGTTTCCCTACTCTGTAGTCGTGTATGCGGTGTGTACTGTGTATGTACATAAACTGTGTTTTCCTGGCCACACCCTCCCAATTACCATTACGCTCGCGCCGCGTTGAAGAAACTCAAATTATTTTTGGGCATGTTGTGTAATTTGTTAAGAGATACTCTTAATATAGTCATGCTACTAAAATGGAGGAAATTTAATGAAAGTTCTATCCCACTTTTTCACATTTCAGGGACTTCCCTTGAAGTCGGAAATGTTCGGTTTCCTAATCATCATCGGCTAATGATAGTTTTTCTTACGCAAAGGATTCGGATTGTCCGGTGAATATTAAAGAGAAATACTAACTTGATATCAAATGCATGGACATCTTCAGCATCTAAAAGTACTACGTGGTTAAAGTTGAAAAACGAAGAGATTGGTAATGACTGACCTAGACAGCCATTAAAGAAAAGCGTTCCTTGGCAACCGGGACTTTATATCGCATACTGTCGCTCTTGTCCATCTTTCTGTACATGACAGCCCTAATGATTCCTAGTCAGCGTTAGTTACACCGCGCGAGGACTCACGACGTATGTTCACTGCAGCTAATGGCATAGAACCAGCAGATTTTTATAATATGACATACATATATCCTTATCACAGTACTAGGAGGTTGCTTTTTGAACATAAATAAGACGATCAGATGAACAAGCTTTGACTATTTCAACTGACTCATGTTTTCAGCAAGGTTTATTTATGTTCATCCAGCTTCATTCGTTAAATAGCATTCACAATGCGCTTAAGGGCGAATTTCACCAATCTTTTTTACCAAGCATTAGTCTTATTCTTAGAACTAGCTTCTGCCCGCGACTTCGTCCGCGTGAAATTTCACCCTTCCCCCATTCACCCTCTTAGGGGTGGAATTTCGAAAAATCTTTTCTTAGTGGATACCTACTCTTCACTAAGAACACACCCTCCAAATTTCATGTCTCTAGGACCAGCGGTTTAGGCTGTGCGTTGATATATCAGTCAGTCAGTCAGGACTTTGAATTTTATGTGTATAGATAAATTTTGAATTTTTGATAGTTTTTCCATACTAGAACTATCAGATGTCAATTTTATTCGACGGATAATAGATATCTGGGGGCCTACCACCATCTCTTATAACAGTATTAATATAACCTTACTCTGTCTTTTCGTACCATGACGTCCTTAAAATAAGCTTATTACGATCTTGAAACAAAGTCGTTTTCTTAGCAGTTTTGGTGACGTCACCTCTAAAAGTTCATTCAATTCGTACCACGACGTGACTTTTGACAGCACGCGATAGTGTTCTAGCGTCTAATTTAACGATCTTATAAAAGTTACTCGGACGCTCACTTATTCATTACGGCTTTGCAAATTTATGTAATAAAAATGTGTTGTGATGTGTTGTAGTGTCATTTATAGTAAGTAAAATGTATATATTACGTAAACTTGTCAAATTAATTGTGTTTCTGGCGATTTTAATACCTACGGGAGTAATAATTTCTTATTTGATTCTAGATGGCTAATGTGTATGAAATATTCGAGTTTTTGGAATTTAAAAATTCCCAGAGTATCTAGCTGACGCATTAATAACAAATCACTGATAACTAAAACTTACACAAAAACAATCTAACAAAAAACTGACACTTCACTGTTACAAACTTAACTCAAAAACTCAAAATATTAACAGTAAAATATAACTTTGTTACAAAATATATTCACTAAATAACAATGTTTAACCATAGCTTGATTCCATGTCGACTGAGTTAGCTAGTGAGATCTTATGCATTTAAAACAAAAATAAGATCAATCACTTAGTTATCCAAACAAAAATATCGCCATACCGAGTTTCGAATTTCGTTTGCGCTACACAGCTGATAAGTAAGCATTTTGTTACAAAACATTTTGTTCCGATTCACATCACGTCACATTTAGCCACAGCTTATTTTATAATTTTTTCAATTGATTTCCTTACCTACTACAATGCAACATATTTAAGTATATGTAATAGTATGCATGTTATGGAAATTACTCATACAAATTATGTTTTCTTTTGAAAATTAATATTATATTTGGCTACAAGATCAACTCGTAAAAACGAATCGGACCAAACGTTTGAAAGAGATAGCGCTATACAGTTCATATAGCGATGTTTCTTTTCTATTAAAGTAAACAATAGACAAATTGTTCGTTCTTTCCCAGCACTAAGCAGGAATGAAACAATATGGAACGGTTAGGGTCATGGTACGAATATGAGCATTGTTATTATAAGGTTGAAACAAAACTCTCTTGAAATAAGATTGTTTTGTTAAAGATGGTGGTAGGCCCCCTGACGTTGGTAAAATCAGCCCTTCGTGTACTAAACTTAATTTTACCTTTTATAGACATTTATCTCAAAAACTTTTACAGGAACTTAAATAAAATCAACCAATCCATAACTTTGCTAAACTCTTTCTCCAAACAACTCAAAAAGAACAACCACTCGACAAGACTTCCTAACACCCTTAATTTAAACTGTAAACCTACACATAAACACTTGCACACACGGACAATTCATTACAACAAACCAATTTACGCTAGTTGTAAAAATAGTTGAGCGGCAACACGTAATGTTCGTTCACAATCCAATCCACGCCGCGCTTGCAGATTTTAATCGGGTTATAGCGGGTCTGATGTAATTCAATTTATCCATCGGGAGAGGCTAACTGTGTGTGCTATGCCTTACGTTATAGTTAATTTGGTTAATGTTAATGCTGAAACTGGTTTGTTATTAAAACAGTGTGATTTAGCGAACGTTGGGAGTTGCGAGCTGTTAGTTTGTGTGTGGATTTTGATCTGTCTGCGAATTTACGGGTATTTGCATTTTCGGAAAATTATTTCTTCTTTCTTTCCGTGTATGTCATAAAAGTCCTTTAATATCTTCTAGCTGTAGCCAAATTCTGGGCCGCCTCTATTTAGATAGCCAATTTCCCCTGTCGTATTTGATAGACGACTTGGAAACGTCCACGAGACATTATGCTGTGTGCTAAGATCTATGCTACTAAAATGAATTCGCTATTTTTTTTCATGATAAAGAAAAGAAAGAAGCAAAAAAATTGGTTTATTTGTCACAGAAACACGTGTATACACACAACACATAACATAATCAGCCTATAACGTTCCCACTGCTGGGACACAGGCCTCCTCTCTATGAGAGGGAGTAGGCCGTAATCTACCACGCGGGCCAAGTGCGGGTTGGTGGATGTCACATGTCTTCGAATTTTTGGTTCTAGGACATGCCGGTTTCCTCACGATGTTTTCCTTCACCGTTTTGAGAGCAGTGGTGATGAAATAATTTACACAAAGTAAAGCGCCTGTCAGGGTTCGAACCTACGACCTACAACTTGTAAGTCGCGGCTGATACCACTGGGCCACCACTGCTCGTGACAAACAAACACGTGCATACAAAAAGATAATTAACTCTAATATTATCTACTAGCTTCTGCCCGCGACTTCGTACGCGGATCCTGTTGCTCATGCCAGCGACAACGGGGTCGTCAAAATCGAAGATCTGAAACGTCTGAAGTTGAATTCTAAGAGCCCGGGGACTGGAATATTCGCGAAAAAGATTCGCGAGACTATTCGAGACGTTCCAGATCCTTCTTTTTTGTAAGTCAACAGGAAATGCCCATTAGACTAAACAACTTTTGCTAAGACGTCATTCCTATATATGTTATAGTGTCGCTGACCTGTTCTGGAACTCCAAAAGTTCCAGAACAGGTGTTCCAGATCTTCAAATTTATTCTCACAGCAGAAAATGCTCTTCACGTGGAATATTTGCTATGACGCCATTTGTATTCTATTGCAGATTTAAAACTGTGTACGTAGGGATTTACTTCATGCAACATACTTTGAAGCAGTGAAATCAGACTATTGTTCAATTGCGGAAAGTTTTGGTTTCTAATATTTGCCTGATCTTGATAATTGGATACGAAATATATTTGGAGAAACTTGGGGTCATTTTCAGGCAATAATGAACCAATAAGGTGGTAAACTTGGCCTTGCACTTTGAATGTTGGCATAAATGGGCCTTCTGAAATCTGTTTCGCACCAAAAGATGTCATTTGAAAGGCATTATTGTACGAACGGATGTTGTCCAAGAAATGTTTTGACTGTGGATGGTCACCGATTAGCAGTGATCTTAATATTTCTGGAGGATTTTGTAATATTTCAATATGTACTTTCTCACCTGAGCAACACATACCGTTTGTTTCCTTTTTGCCATTTAACAGCTTCACAAAAAGTACAATTTTGAACCATACCTCCGATGGCGGAATATGTGGCGTAGTCAATCATAGGAGTATACGTAAATGCACTTCGTTCCTTATCAACCCAAGGAAGGTCGCTATGCTCTACGGCTATATCTTGAGACACATCCGATTCTTCAGATGATATCGACATTCTGTTCAGAGAATGTCGAAGTCGATCAGAATTCAAACGTTCGTTGCGCTCTTCTTCTGTCTCTTCATGCCGTACTCCAGCAATTCTTTCTCTCTCACTTTCTAACTGACTATGAATATTTAGTTGTGTGCGTGTTTGGGACAATGTATGATAATCTCGATCTGCAGTTAGTCGCGCATCACGTTCCGCACTTGTCTGTAGAGACCTAGAAGCAGATGCGTAAATACGCTGAGAACTCAAGCGCAATTCTCTATCCGTGAACGTCTCCGACTCGCGAGACAATGCGTGACGTTCACGATCAGCGGTCAGTCGCGCATCACGTTCCTCACTTGTCTCTAGAGACCTGGAAGTCGATGCGTAGATACGCTTGGAACTCAAGCGCAAGTCTCTATCCGTGAACGTCTCCGACTCGCGAGATAATGCATGACGTTCACAATCAGCGGTCAGTCGCGCATCATATTCTTCACTGGTCTCTAGAGACCTGGATGTAGATGCGTAAATACGCCGAGAACGAAAGCGTGCTTCGCGATCCGAAGAGGTTTCCACGGAGCGAGTTGCAGCCTGATGTTCTCGAACAGCATCAAGCCTCTCCTGACGCTCTTCGGAAGATTCTTGGGATCTTATGATCCTCAATCTTTTAGCTCCTTTGGAACATTGGGAAAGATTTGACCTCTTTCTAGGCATGGTTATAGTTTTATTATGAAGATACCTGATCAATTAAAATCTAAGTGACTGCTCCCCTGCGTTACCGGGTAGGCTACCGTGTCACGAAGATAAATGGGAAAGGAAATTAAACACTCAAATAACATAAGCCCGAAGGCATATTTATTCGATAAAATAAAAAAATAAATGGGAGTTTTGGCCAGTAGAGTCAAATTTTCAATGATATACCATCGTCATCGAAAATCAGTCCTAAACTGTTACCGCCTTCACCGCGTGGAGGTACCTACTCCCAGCTTATGTTATTTTATAATTATACAGTGAAATTAGTGATAGCTTTGATTTCCACATCAGATGTTTCTGATCTTCGATTTTTATAAGTCAACAGGAAATGCCCATCAGACCGAACAACTTTTGCTAAGACGTAATTCCTATATTTGTTATGGTGTAGCTGGGCTCTTGGAGTTCCACATCAGGTGTTCCAGATCTTCAAATTTATTCTCTCAGCAGAAAATGCTCATCACGTGGAACAACTTTTGCTATGGTACCATTTTTGTATCTCTTAGAGTTTAGCTGGTCTGTTGCGGTTCTGCATCAGGTGTTCAAGTTTCCAAGATAAATTATAGCCTATATGTTGCCCTGACATAATACCTATACAACAAAAAAAAATCATTCAAATCCGTCCAGTAGTTCCGAAGATTAGCGTGTACAAACAAACAGACACACAGACAAACAGATTGAAATTTTTTTTTGGATTCGTGCTCTATTACTGTTTCTAAACCCCCCTCAATAATTTTTTTTTAAATATATTCAATGTACAGACACAGTTTTTTTACTGTTTTATTATATGTATAGATATAGATAATCACGAGCACAAAACAGAAACAGTCGACAAGTGCACGTCATGACTGTGACAAGAAGGCTTCCACTCAGCATAATGCTGCGCTATGGGGCACCCACAACACAGCGGTAAGTCATCGTGAAGATAGAACTTCAAAAATATATGTCGCATCCGGTCATTCGTTTGACTATTCGGAACGCCAGCGCCATCTAGCAGCGCTCGACAGAGTCTAGCCTGAGTTCGTGGGGAGTACAAGAGAGCGTACAGCGAGGTGGAGCAGCCCTCTTGAACATCGGATATTACATAGACATTACATTGGATACGAACAACATGTGCTCAAAAACTGTCCCGCGTTCCGTATCTGGTTGTATCGTATACCTATACTGTGTGATAAATTTGTTCGTGAAATTATAATCTGATTTGAACTGCAAACCGTTTTTCTATTGCGCAATAACCAACACTATACCCACCTAGTTCGCCTACAGAAGTTAAAATATGGCTGATAATAACGAGACACACATGCCTTCTCCGTCATATATATCTACCTGAAACCTTGATTTATAATCCCTAAACCATTGACTTCTATACTACTCCATACTTAATATAGTTAGTTAATTCTGTTTATACAATATGAATGCTCCGCTCGGTCACAAATTCGATTCCCGAATCAATGTAATGGGGCCTATAGAAATGTCAGCGCACGATCATTTTGTAGATCAACGACTAGCCTAGCGGAACTGATTGCTATTATTTGATAATGATTTTATACTATAGAGATCAAGTACACGTAATAATAGTGTAATGATTATACATGGAACTAGCTGCGCCCCGCGGTTTCACCCGCATAAGTGTCGATTCCGTGGGAATATCAGGATAAAAAGCATCCTGTGTTAATCCTGGTTATAAAATATCTGTGTGCCTTTCATCCAAATCCGTTCTGCCGTTTGTGCGTGAAGAAGTAACAAACATAATTATAAACACACTCACAAACTTTCGCCTTCATAATATTAGTGTGATACAGTTATAACTAGCTTCTGCCCGCGACTTTGCATGTAGGTATATCGAAAATTTCATAGGTTTTAATTTTTTGCGCGGAACCTTAATTATTTATTTATTTAATACTCCAAGCACAGAAATGTACATAGGTAAGCGGAAGGCGGACTTAATGCCATAGGCATTTTCTACCAGTCAACCTTTGGGTGATGCAGGGACAAACAGACAATTATGTTTCTAAAATAAAAGTAACCAAGTTGCTTTTTATAACATCAGCTATCTGCCAGTGAAAGTCCCGTCAAAATCGGTTCAGCCGTTTCGGAGATTAACCGGAACAAACAACAGACAGGCAAAAATGTCAAAAACTGGTTTATGTTATAAATATACTTCCATATGAATTTAGTAAAAAGCTGTTATTTTGACATTACAAACAGACAATTCAATTTTCTTTATTTATATGTATAGAAGAGGGGGGTTATATCATCTGCCTAGCCTTTTTCCAATTATATTGGGTCGGCTTCCAGTCTAACCGGATGCAGCTGAATACATTTTACATGGAGCGACAGCCTATATAACCTCCAAAACCCAGTTACTGGGTATACCAGACTTTCGGGCTTCTGATAAACCGTAACGACTGTCAAAGATCCAAGAATGACAGCCGAGACCATCGGCTTTACGTGCTTTCCGAGGCACGGAGGGGTCTCGGTATATAAAGATGGTCACCCATCCACGGACCGACCGTGGCAAGCGTAGCTTAACCTGATCGACCCGTGCGGCTGTTATTACTTAGCTACGAGCACTTAGCCAAGGGGGATATCAATAAGACTAAATTATGAAGGTTTAATTTGATGGTAATTAAACTAAAGAGGGATCCATTACAAAGGACTTATAATAGTATACCATGCAAAGTGTGAGTGTGCTGTTAAAGTAAACCCATATTTATACACAGAGGAACAAACAGCGGTATAAACAGAGGTGTATAACTCTGCTTACCTCTTCCGGTAGTACAGCCGGTCTGTGAAGTGAGCTTGAAGTGAGCTGGCTTTTTTTTTATTGAAGGGAAATCATCAAATGATCTCTCCCGCTCTGGGTGGAGCGGAAGGGAGCGTCAGACTCTTACTGACTAAAACCCACCCGTGTTCCTTCCTTAGCCCTTTATGTTCCGGGGTAGCGGTAACCCTTTCGGACAATCCCGCAACCCCGGCAGGCTTCGGCCCTGGCAGGCCCCTTTCTTTTTACCCGACTGCGCGACGCAAAGGAGTGGTAATGTGTTTATCAGCCTATGTATGTATGTATGTTTGTATGTTCCTTTGAAGCACTATACAAACCAAACGCCTGGGCCGATTTTTATGATTCACACGTCAATCGATTCCTCTTAGTCCGGCGAGTGTCACTAAAGACATGACGTTAATGAAAATTCAATATGGCGACTACTGGACGCCATATTGTGAAAATGAAAAAAATGAAAGTCAATAAACTATGTCAAGTGGGGTATCGTTGAATAGGTCTTTCAAAAATATTAGTGGTTTGGGAAGACTGTTTTTTGATTAAGTAAACCGTTCGTGACTTATCAAGCTTTAAAGTACCAATTTTCGTTAGAATCAAGTGTCCCCCCGGGCGCGTCTCATATCGTAGGTATAGAGTACTATAGAGTTATTTGGTATATTTACCCGACTGCGCGACGCAAAGGAGTGGTAATGTGTTTATCAGCCTATGTATGTATGTAAGTATGTATGTATGTATGTAAGTATGTATGTATGTATGTATGTATGTTTGTATGTTCCTTTGAAGCACTATACAGACCAAACGCCTGGGCCGATTTTTATGATTCACACGTCAATCGATTCCTCTTAGTCCGGCGAGTGTCACTAAAGACATGACGTTAATGAAAATTCAATATGGCGACTACTAGACGCCATATTGTGAAAATGAAAGTCAAGAAACTATGTCAAGTGGGGTATCGTTGGATAGGTCTTTCAAAAATATCAGTGGTTTGGGGAGACCGTTTTTTGATTAAGTAAAACGTTCGTGACTTATCAAGCTTTAAAGTACCAATTTTCGTTAGAATCAAGTGTCCCCTCCCTCTACCAACTAAACGCGGCAGTAGTACCTATATATTACGAAGTTTAAAGGGAAACTATCACACCAACTCATAACTAAAAATAATAAAATAAAAAAAATAAATTTAAAAAATCAAAAAACCCGACTGCGGTAAAAAACTTAAGTTAAAAAAAACTGAAAAGCTAAAAACAAGCCCATTTTAAATTAAATAAAAGTTGGAAGCAGGCGGGATCCATACCATTTTTCTGTTTTCAAACTCAAATGGGTCCCGCCTGCTTCCAACTTTTATTTAATTTAAAATGGGCTTGTTTTTAGCTTTTCAGTTTTTTTTAACTTAAGTTTTTTACCGCAGTCGGGTTTTTTGATTTTTTAAATTTAATTTTTTGCTGACATCTCTTTAAGGTCAGCAAAAAGGAAGGTCTTTCCATCTGATGATAGGGATTGGCGCTATTGACAGCTCACCTCACCTAAGCTGTCACGGTGAAAATTTTACAGAATAGCTCGCCAGAGCCCTGATTCACAACCATACGACAGGCTATCGTATCGAAAACCTGACATTTCAATAACCTGATTTGACTTCCCCTCAACAGCAAATAGCTGTTGGAAGAATACCGGGCGTCTATTTGATTTAAACTGACCAAATTTTCGGGTTTTGGACTTGTGAACAGCATTGAGAAGACTCCTACGACAACAATGATTATTGTTCGATACGATACGGAAGCATATCGAGTGTTTGTGAATAAGGGGGCAGGAGTGTCGTTATGTGATACACGAGCGCGCTCTGCGGAACTGACGATGTTTTTTGTGCACCGAAAGATTTTTTTATTGAAGAGCCCTGCCTGATATCGGACTTACCAACTAGTGCAAAGTCCGATGCAAGAAATTAGCAGGAGAGTATGCCTCAGTGTGGTGTACTTTAAAAAACATGCAATGAAACCCTGTATCGATATCAGGACTTACCAACTGAACTTCGACAACTTTACTACGACAAGATTTTAATGGATTTTCTTTCTTGTCTTTACCTATGACTTAGTATAGTTCACAAAACCAGGCGAGTTTGTACCTAAGTAAAAAAAATGAACCCTTTTCAATAATATTATTGTCTTTAGGGCGACAAACCCATAGCCAGATTAAAACTTATGCCGTTCGTCCACGGCGCTACTCAAAAGTAACCAGTTACAAATTCAAACCACCAATGAGTAGCTAGAATGACACAGCACTAGTATTTCAATGACGGTCCGAAAACGGCGAGACTTTTATTAACTACTAGCTGCGCCCCGCGGTTTCACCCGCATAAGTGTCGATCCCATGAGAATATCGGGATAAAAACTCCTATGTCCTTTCCCGGGATTCAAACTATCTCTATACCAAATTTCATCTAAATCGGTTCAGCGGTTTAGGCGTGACGAGGTAACAGACAGACAGACACACTTTCGCATTTATAATAATTAGTATGGATTATGTGAACAGGCGAGTACTGGTTCGACTTAGTACCTAAATAAGAATTTTATAAAAAAAAAAAAAAAAAAAATTTTTGTCTTTAAAAGAAAATGACAGCCAGATTACAACCTAATCCCACAGCAAACAAACTTCGCCATTATTTACATTGTAACAAGTCCTTAACAGCCATAAACAGTAGAAAGTGAACTAAGAGCCAATTTATCTGGTCGTCACATCAGACTGAACTCATTGCCTTAATGAGCATCATCGGGAGTACGGCGGGCCACGAAGCCAGCGAGAAATTAAACGAGATAGCTATTTTATCACTCGTGAGGTCAAAGATTGTGTGTTGAATTTGCGTAATACAAAACACACACATTTTTTCATCTTAAACGATATAAATAATAGGATTAACTTATGTCTGCAACATTTTTACTATAAAGTTATAAAAAAAACCGAGTGTGCTATGACCACACGACTGAAGTGAAACTTAAAACGTATTTGGCTATGAGAGGAAGAGAGAAAGAAAATGTGCGCGCGCACTGCTTTCTCTTACTTATATCCCCCACTCAACTCCCGTTCGCCTCGCCCGATCACACTTTTCGTAACGCTTACGTCACGCGTTCTCCAGCTTACTCCCCAAGTCAAGCGTGCGTAAAGAAGTTTCACTTCAAAAATCCCTATGTATAATTATGTATGTGTGTAATTAATATTATATCTATTGAAAAAGAAATGTGGGGAGACCGTTGTCAAGCAGTGGGACAAAATAGATTCATTAAAAAAAAACAATTAAGACTTACTTATGAGTTGGCAATCTAATGATAAATTATGTTACAGAAGAACCTTTTGTTGTTACAGGGGCAGATTCCATCTGCCCAAGAGTTGATAACCAGGCGCCTATTATGAAATTGCCAGGCGCCTATGTCAATTTCCTGTTTAGTATAATATTCTATCACTTTTAAATTCAATTATTTTTCTTTAAGTACACTGTATTTGAATAATTGTTTGCTGCACCGGACGACGTCATTACGTCAGCGCCGGCTGTCGCTGAAAACCAGCGCTGGGGCTCTGTCTTGCATAGGGTCGCAGCATAATGCTGAGCGATAGCCGTTTTGCGTGGATGTGACGCATGTTTCACTACCTTTTTATTTTATTTTTTGTGTTATGTTCTTTTTTGCGTCATTTTCACCGCAAATAAACGTATTTTCTTTCTTTCTTTCTAAATATTAATGCCGTTATAATTCTAGTCTGAAAAAGGGATGGTGCTATCGGTCATGCATAGCTCCGTCTCTCTCTCGCACTGGAATCATAATGGCATTACAACGTCATGAAACGGCCCCTGAAACAAGAAAATACGCTTGAAAGTAGAATGCATTGGATAATTTTGACAATTACAAGTCATTTTTATAAAGAACGATCTTGCACAGCTGTCGTTCAAGATAGGTTCGTAAGGACATTTTTCATCACATGACCGTGATACAGGGAAGACGGACTAAGTGCCAATTTATCTGGTTGTCACATGAAAGTGATCTCATTGACTTAATGAGTGACATCGGGACACTGCGGGCTATGAACGAATATATAGAGGGTGTTGGTAAGGGATGATTCACATACGTCTTCTTTTTCGTCTTAAAAGGTGCATTATCTTTTATTTCTTTGTTTTTAAGAATTAATATTAGATGAGGATTAGACATAGCTTCTTCATGGAAGACGGAATAAATGTAGGTAGTAAAACTTTAACAAGCGCTACAGTCAAACGTTAGATATACAGCGTGTATCAGAATACTGTTGTAGGTACAGACCATCAAACTGAAAAACTTTCACCATGGAACCAACATCGTGATCGCGACCATAAATGATCAGTACCACATCACTATACTTAATACTATAAAAAGGTAAAATTTGTATGTAATTTGTGTGTGTTTGTTTGTTTGTGTTTGTGGTAATCTCCGGAACTACCTGTCGGATTCCAAAATTTTTTTTTTGCATTTGCCGAGCCGAGCAACGACGTTAATCGAACAACGAAGTAGTAGCGATGGGATGCGACGAGACGGGTCGGGGCCCGCAATTTCACATGGACGAAGTCGTGGGCAGAAGCTAGTCCTTAAATATGACCACGCATTTGTAAAACACGCTATATATTTAAGTTCTCCATCGCCTACGCTCCTCACGTCGCCCCCACCGCTAGTTCCCTGGCCCCAACTTAACAATTAATACGTTTCCGATGATTTTGAAATTTAATTACACGGGTACAACCCTCCCCGCAGTGGCAGCCGTTAAATACAACGTTTTGTTTTGTCCCAGAGCGAAATTTTTGGTTGGGTTGTACACCAGATATTGGAGTAATATAGAGTAAAATGATTTCTTGTTCTGTTTGGCTTTTAGATGAATTAATTAAACGTGGATATGGTTTTAATTTGGGATAATAGCCGTATTGATTTGGATTTTGTATTAATTTTCATTTTGAGCGCTGTAATTGTGTCGTTGTGGTGTTTATTTGATGTTTACATGATGGCGTATGGATTTTACAGATGTAATTTTACAGCACGTCATTGATTGGTTTGTTGTAATATCAATCATTTTGTTTGTTGGTTTATTTGGATGTTATTATAATGTTACTCCTGTTTCTATAATTTCGTTCCAATTTCTTCCACCAATGTTTTCGTGTCTCAGTTTGTGCTACTGGTGCCATACAATAAGCAATGACACTTTGTCAACGTTGACATTAAAGTCAACATTACACCTTTTGCGGTGTTGATCTAAATAGGCGACCGTAATCACGTTGACAACACCTAGGACCATAGTCCACGACGCAGACGCTACTCAAAATTTTAACGTGTTACCAAACTCAAATCACCAATGAGTATCCAAAATGTCATAGCACCTAGTATTTCAATGATGGTCCTTAAACGACGCGACTAACTAAAGATTTTTTTCCTAAGAAAGTGGACAAGGGCCACACAATAACGGCTGTCCAAATAATAGCTCAACTGTGGCTAAAGAGACACAATTGAATTTCTATTGTTATAAATCATATTTTCCTTTTTCAACAGTTGAGCGGAAGAGTGTTTTTTGACACCTTAATGTCAGTGACAAATTTAATTTTTTAGTACGGTGCATGTGGCACGCCTAATATGTTTATGGGGAATGCGGTGCTAACCTGTAAGAAATTGTTACACTAACCCTAGATTGTGGTACAGTTACTTTAAATATTTACAGTGCAAACAATTGTTGGTTGGCCAATAAAGGAAAAAAATTAAAAATTAAATAGTCAAACTGGTGAAAATTACAAATTTTTATGACAGCCCTTATAATTTGACGGCACCGCTTTTCTAGGCAACCGTAGTTTAACTAAATATTTACAATACGGTACTTTTGACTACCATCATGGACGAAGCCTTTGACATAAAACAAACTGTTGCATGATAACCATATTCCGTATCAACCCATCGGACACTCAATCCCCGACCATTATTTAAAGATCTAAATCAGCCCCTAACAAAAATCCACTCGACTATATCCCCACAAAATTCATTATAAATATCTCTCCAGCCGGGATGATCATAACTCACGGGGGATATAAAAATGCCTATCTATACTCGTAGATAAATGCCCGACTGAAACTAGCCGCTGAAAATATCGAACGACTGTATAAGCTGAAAACTGCGATATTTCATAAAGCACACCCACTCTGTCTGGTTTAGGTGGAGTTTTTAGAAAAAATATGCGTTTGCACATTTTTCAGGGGTTTTCGGGAACGTTCTGCTTGCTTGTTGATTGAGATGTGCGAGAACCTAATAAATGCAGCGTTTATTTTGGCTTTAAAAAAACATAGAGTCAGAAAGTCAATTCTCGTAAATTTAAAATGTTCAAAATCTAGTCGCAGTCTCATCTCGGCGACAAACAAACGTCAAAAACTTGTCAAGATGTAGGGAAATAAGAGGTATTTTTGACAGATTGAGACTGAGATCAGACTGTGAACATTCTTAAAATGACGAGAATTGCCCCTCAGGTTAAAGCAAAAAAATCATTTTAGAGGTCTTGGCGCGTTAATAAAATGACAAGTGAAGAGTAAAGCCACTTATGCCAATAAGTAGTTTCATTTTTACTATCCTACACTTTCCCACACACAACTAAGCAAAGGCCGCCACATATCCTTTAAATACAACCTAGCTTAACTCTTCAAATATAATAAGGTGTCTCATTGGCTTTGCGTTTTTGACCATTCTGTACAAAGGCCTCCCTTCGTGAGAGAAAAGTTTAAACCATCGTTTCGGAATCTCGACCGATCTTACTTTAGAATATTGTTGTGATGTCACTCCGTGGAACGGCCAGTTATTCAGCCGCATATACGTACGTAGACTGGAGACTTTTACCTATATTTCCTCCATTTAGAACTCAAATACCAGGTCAATATAATTATTAAATACTCCTTTTATCAAGGTTCACAAACATTGAAATAGTAGTACCATAACATTCCCAACCACAATACATTTTCACGAGTTTACTTATGTAAGTTACTTCCGTAGTTGAATTCCGGGTTCCGTACGGAAATAAATAATTATGCATTTAAAATAGTACGCTAAGGACGTGAATTCATAGAGAAATAATTTGTATGCGTTGTAACCTGGCAGGAAGAAGCGAATGAAGAACAAAAGATACGCCGCAGTGCACCTATCTACATGATAATAACGATATAACTTATAATGCAGCATTTTGATACAAATAATTGAAAAGAAAGTATTTATTGCCTAATAGTGGTTCGTAATATTATTAATTGCATATTCTGAATCTAGAACTTACTTTATCTTCTAGCTACTGCAACGTTTATCTTAGTTTTGCGTATAGAAAGAACCCAATAACACTTTGGTCGACCCGGGAATCGAACCCAATACCTTATGCTCAGCAGACCGCGTAGCGTTTGCGACCACTAGACCAACATGGCAGTCATTAGTTCGGTGTTAGGTATATTATCGATACATAAAGAAAATTACTTTTAAAATCAGATCTCCCTGTAGTTGATAAAACATACTACACGTTAACTTTGCATTTTAATTCAATAAAAAAAATTAAAACGATTTAAACTGCCATCCAGCTATCCCTAAGCCGCTGAAAAGTCTGTAAAGCGGCTGTGAAGCGCGGTCGGCTTACTCGTGATTTAAAAAGAGGCTTACTTTTTACCCGACTGTGCTGAATGGGAGTGCTGTTAAATAAACGGGCTGCATTGATGTGCGAAAAAATACAGATTATTTAAATTAAATTGACAATAGATGCCAGGGTTTCAGACAAATAATAATTGAGCGTTAGTGAGTTGAAACAAGTCTTCAATGGCGTTGAGCATTCAACAGTGTAAAAATAACATTAAACTTATTCAAACCCTCATGTATCATTAAGAGCAGTGATGGCCCAGTGGTAACTGCCGCGATTTACGAGTTGTAGGTCATAGGTTCGAACCCAGACAGGTGCTTTACTTTGTGTAAATTATTTCATCACCACTGCTCTCAAAACGGTGAAGGAAAACATCGTGAAGAAACCGGCATGTCCTAGAACCAAATTCGAAGACATGTGACATCTTCCAACCCAACCCAACCTGGGCCCGCGTGGTTAATTACAGCCTAACCTATGTCCCAGCAGTAGAAATGTTATGTGTAAACCCTCATGATATAAATAGAGCCTGCCCAAAACAGTAGATACCTAAGCGTTTGCTCATGAAAATAACTTCCTTATCTTAATATAGCTATTGCATTTAGAAAAACAACTTTAAAATCAACACGAAAAATTCTCTCTCATTTAAATAAGAACGCAAAACACGTCCAAATTACGCAAAAATAAACACAATAATAATAAACTCTCATTTTCTAAACATTCCAAAAAAAAAACCTTTCTTCTAAGAATTTGTATAAAAAATTTTAGGCAGCGTACACACGGTAGACTTACGGGAACATTTCCGTTCGACTCGCCAATTTCGAAAGCACGTGAGATCAGGGCGGAATGCCCGTACGTGAGTCGCTTTCCTAATGCAACGAACCAGTGTAACTTGTCCTGTCCAGTCTGTATATTGGAAGAAGGAAAGGCAAACTTCCAGGGGTCAATGAATTCTGGTTTGCGGTAAAGAAATGAGTTTTAAACCCACCTAGGTTGGTGTCGGGTAAGCACTCAAATTGAGCGGAAACTGTGTCGCTTTAGATTAGTGAGGCTATAGTTTTTTAAGTACGTCAATCGTTTTTTGTGTACGATTGAAAAACTTGACGATTTAGTATGGAAAATCGTAGTGATAACTTGCGGAAAATTAATTACATAATTAGAAATTGATCCAATTTTAGGTTATTTCACAGGAATCTAAACTACATAATTATTCTTTCGTTTTAGTGACACTAATATTATAAAGGCAAAACTTTGTGAGTGTTTGTGTCTGTGTGTTTATATGTTTGTTACTTCTTCACGCTCAAATGGCTGGACCAATTTTGATAAAATTTTGTATGAAGGGATTAACATATAGGCTACTTTTTATCCCGATATTCTCACGGAATCGACATTTACGCGGGTAAAACCGCGGGGTGCTGCTAATTAGTTTATAAATGTTGAAATGTGACAACCAATTTTACCAAGGGGTATCGTGATATCCAGTAACTGGGTTCTGGAGGTCTGATAGGCAGTCGCTCCATGTAAAATACTGGTATTCAGCTGCATCCGGTTAGACTGGAAGCCGACGCCAACATTGTTGGGAAAAGGCTATGCAGATTATCAGTTTATAAATGTCGAAAGTTATAGGTAGCTCAGAGAGTAAACCATACAATCGTTATGAGTCCTTATTATTACTCATTGTCAGTGTAACTACATTACAATGTATAAATGGAGTAGTATCCCTATCGCACTAAATACATAGTCAAGGATAGAGTAATACAGGCCTCCATTAATGCTGAACACAAACGTAAGTTAACCCAACGTATTAATCCTACTACATTAATATTATAAATGTGACCCTTTGTACTTTTGGATGTTTGTTACTCAATCACGCAAAAACGGCTGAACGGATTTAATAATAATTACATAATAATAGCCTACATATATCTTCGTTAACCCTCTCCCACTCGCGTCTCTCAATCAACTTCAGCCGACTTCCAATGCCCTCGACAATGTCCCGCTTCCCCACTTGTCAACCAGAAACTACCCGCAGACGCCATAAACATAAATATATATCCCGGTATCAATAAAACTGGGACTAAAATAACATTCAGCTGAAACATTATTTGTAATTTATCAAGACGATTATAATAAGGCGTTCTGCACACCGAGACATACAAAGTTGCGCCACTTTCTGGTACACTTGTGTTGTTGCTTGAGTGAGTTAATCAAGTTTTTCTCCTCCGTAAAACTATTTGGAAAAGCCATAAAAAGCTGCATTACATTTTTATATTTCAGATATAAATAAGTTGTTATTAAATTAATTATGTCTGATTTATGCTTTAACGTAAGTTTTGAAATGGTAACATTTATTTTAGTACAATATTGTAGTACTGTGTTCGCAGAATTTTAAAGGAACGTGATATGTTTGCTGACCACCTCCAAATGTTAACCCTTATTCACTTCTTACGACACCCTTGGGAAAACGCAGCTTCGCCTATTCCATATAGTAATTATGTACAGCCAACGAAAGAGGTAAGTAGGTAAGTAGCAAGACAACAATCACTTAATTTTATTCCTTTCTTTGCTCAGTATTAAAATTCTTGATATCACTCTCTCTCTCTCTTAGAGATTTGTTGTGCGAGCGGGCTGTACTCGCTTGCACAACAAATCACTAAATGCGTTTAGCGCTAAATGAATTTAAAAAATCGTTCTGTGTTTATCAATCGTCTGCAATGACAGAGACAGCATGATGTTTTAATTATGTTTAGCGTTAAACGCATTTAGTGACATATTGTGCAACCGTGCCTAAGGTGTATTTTAAAACTTATTACACCTACAATAACATTGAACTTTGCCAACATAGTAACGATGTTTATTTGTCTTCTATAGAGCAAACTCTTTTGTGGTCTCGCGTCAATGTAAGCGTCTGTAACACGCCTAAACAATCTGGCAGAATTAAGGGCAATTCTCAGCAACGAGTAATCGACAAACAAAGTTATTATAAATAAATGTAACGATTGCCAAGCAACAGCGGAACGGTGGTGGATGGTTGTTGGTGGATGGCTAAAATATCCGTTACGATGGCAAACATGAATGTGTCTTAACGAGCTCCTGTAAAAGAGGGAGTCGTGTGGAAAGGGTGACTTAAAGGGTACGATTCGACTGCGATACGATTCTTATGTACACGTTTATCCAAGTATACAGGGTTAATTTAAAATATGTTAGCTAAACTCCGCAGACGCGATGGGTATCGATGTCTAAAGATAATAAAACATTTTTTTTTTGTGGGGTCCTCGTTCTTGGTTATTTAATCTTAAGAAAACAGTTTTTCTTAACTCATAATTCAAGTTACAAGAGTAACAGCGGTCGTTGACCTCCCAAAAAATAACATCAAATCTTTTGAAGTGAAACTTCTTTACGCACACTTGACTTCTTCTTTACGTAAGCGTTACGAAAAGTGTGATCGGGCGAGCTGAACGGCAATTGAGTGGGGGATATAAGCAAGAGAAAGCAGTTCGCGCGCACATTTTCTTTCTCTCTTCCTTTCATAGCCAAATACGTTTAAAGTTTCACTTCAGTCGTGTGGTCATAAGAACACTCGGTTTTTTTTTATTTTATCGTGTTTAGACATCGATGATGAAGTGAAATACAGGGTTATTTTACTTTGTGTTTCACTGTGTGTTACTTTGATTACCTGTAATTTTTCAAAAACATTATGTTCCTTTTTATTGCCATTGATTTCCACAGTATGATTGATCAGTCACAATATCTCACCTGAGAGGCAATTCTCATAATTTTAATAGCGTTCACAGTCTGCTGATCTGTCTCAATCTGTCAAAAATACCTCTTATTTCCCTAAATTTTTGACAAGTTTTTGACATTAAATGTCGCTGAGATGAGACTGCGATTTTTGATTTTGAACGTTTTTTTATTACGGAATTTGGCCGTCTGGTATTGAGTCGTCCTTGCTAGCTTTGTAGGTTGTCAATTGTTGTCGTTTGCACAGTTTCAACTTTGAACTTAAGTCTAGTTTCAACTTTCTGACTAACTGACCAACTATTTAATTTTGACTATTCAAAAGTGCCTGTACATGGTTTAATTGAAATAAATGCTTTGAGTTTGAGTTTGCACATTTTCATATTGAACTCTAAATAAGCTTTCCATTTTTTTTCGGAAGAGCAATATTAATGCTACTTGAGGTGACTACACTTCACGCTACCATACAGGCATGTACAAATCACCTACTGCTTATGGGCCATCACAGAGGGGAAACAACAAAGTCGGAAAGGAAATATTTCCAAAATCACCATGCTTGAGATCTCATGATCGATTATACTTTTTGATAGATAGTTGTCATCATTCTGACAAAATGATTTTCTATATTTGAGACAGGCAGGAATTTAAGATAATATGTAGTTACGCAACAACGAATGAAATGTACCCCTGTTCCATATATCCCTACTGAAGTATCTCCACTGGTAGGGATACTTGGAGATTTTTTCCAAGATCGCTACCGGTAGGGATAGATGCAATATTGGTATTGTATACAAAGGTAATTTGTGTCAATAAACTTATTTTTTTTTTTACAATCTGAGTGTCGTACTCAACAACCTTCGAATTCCATTAAAAATTATTAGGACCTTTTTGTTACAAATGGTCACTCAAAACTCAACATAGAATACATTTATACTATCTACATAAAGTAGATACATGATTAAGTGGCGATGGAATCTAAATTATCTGAGATTATGAACTCTGCTATAAAATCCATCATCCCTCTATCAAACCGTAGCACATCGTGCGCTGTAAACGCACTAGGGGTGTATTCAGCCCACCAATTACAGTCCGCGTCTCGATAATGTAAGACTAACGAACGATAACAACTCGAGTTTACTGCGTGTATCGGATAAATAATAATAAATAATTTTATGTTCGCGCCCACTTCCATCACAAACGCGCACTTTTTGAGTTATTATCGGCTCTTTGCTTCATTATAACGAGTGGTGTTGGAATAGACGCTTTTAGTTTTGCATGAATGTTTAAAATGCGTAAAAGTGTAGTGTGTTAAAGTATATACAAGTCCGTGTGGGATAGAAAATATTTTCAGAATTTATTGAATTAACTTAGAAAAAGTGAAACTTCAAACGTATTTGGCTATGAGAGGAAGAGAGAAAGAAAATGTGCGCGCGCACTGCTTTCTCTTGCTTAAATCCCCCACTCAACTCCCGTTCGCCTCGCCCGATCACACTTTTCGTAACGCTTACGTCACGCGTTCGCCAGCTTACTCCCCAAGTCAAGCGTGCTTAAAGAAGTTTCACTTCAAAAATTACAATCTTTCTGCGTAAGTATTTCGGTCACAACAATTTATTGTGCCAAGCCAACGAAATGCTAAAAAAATATCGTGTTCATTCGTCATAAAACTGACCCATCAATTTTCTTCGTTACTACATAAAATATATGCAACGCAATCTTTTTTTAATTTTACCTCTTCACATAAAGAAACCGCAACCTCGCACATCTTGATAAACCTCTTCTTACTTATTCCAACATATATAATATATATAAAACCTGCAATGAACTCACTTCAGCACAATGTACAGAGAGACATACAATAAATATATATTGGCTTCTATCAAACATACTTGCATATTATACGAGCCTCGATTCTCCCAGCTCTCTTTACCCCAATAAGGGTAATTGAGTTACCCATGTAAATAAATTCGGTGGTAAAAATCACGGTGGGTACATTCGTAGAATATTTATCATAATATTACAAAAACATCTGTATGTTTAACATGCATTACTGTCTTTCTTCTAGGGGTATGTCTAAAGAAATATATTCGACGCGCAATGGATCGACGGAAACCGATAGCAACGTGATTCTTACAAAGGTGAGTATGATACAGTACGGAGATTTAAAAGATACATCTTCCGTAGATGCATGCGTGTGTTATATTAGGATCGATTCTGTAAATAAAGATTTTTTTGTTTATTTCATATTCTTGCTTCGTTGTATTCAGGAAGAAATTTATGTATTTTGCCGTAGACGTATGTGCGAAGATCTTTCATGATGGTGAAGTTTAGTAGTAACATTTTCGTGTTATAGGTAACGAAACGAATAAATTAATTTGAATGTTATTATTGATTTTGTCTGTAAATGTAAATCATTGAAAGATATAAAGCTATGGGAAAACCAGCTCTTCTTAGCAACGGGCTTCGTGACTAGTTGGAATCGTATTTTGTAGTTGAAAACGTATTTGATTACACAATTTGAATGCTACGGTCTTTGCTACGCCAGTAACCGTATTGCTCACCCTTGCGTAGACCGCTACGCCGCGTAGCAGAGCTACGAACTTTCGTAGCTAATAAACTTTAACTGAAAAAGGACATGATTACTATGATTTTCATTCGTTTATTTAATGTTAAATACGTGTTATGTAGATACGTATTTACCATTAATCACAGTTATTTCAATACTACCATATTCACATCATCATCGCTACACGACACAGAAAAAACCACTTAAAACCTACCATCTCGCGCAAGGATGTGCCCAATAAAACCGGGTGATTTGCCCGGAATACCGTATTACCCGGGTGAATGTACCGGATAGCCTCATTACACATAATTACCGGACTGCTGACGTCACAGACGACCCCGTGACCTCTTGATTGGTCCATTAATATGTTTTAGGCTGCTTTGAAAAAGAATATACAGGGAAAATGTAAAAGAGATTTAGATATTAGATATTTAATTTTTCCTTTTTGAGAGAGCCTTTGAGTGTAGAAGAACTTATTAATTATTTGTTTTGTAATAATTTAAGATACGATTTTGAACTCAATGTAATAGCTACTTTTCATAAACGGCTATGTTTCAAGCGAAAAAATTCGGCTATGATAGACGATTTTTTTACGGTTTAGCTACTTTTCATAAACGGCTATTTTTCAAGCCAAAAATTCGGCTATGATAGACGAATTTTTTACGGTTTAGCTACTTTTCATAAACGGCTATTTTTCAAGCCAAAAGCTGTGATAGACGAAACTTGTACTGTTTTGGACACAAGAACCTAGAATCTTGCCTAAGCATCAACGCAGTATGTAAGCTTATAAATCACAGATTTTTGTTCGTATACAGGGTGAAATTAAAAACATGCGACAAATCGAAATGGGAGATTTTACTCGTCATTATGAACAACTTTTACTATGGGACCAAACCTGAAATCGCGGAAAAAAAAAATCAGCTGTTCCCTACATTTATGTTCGCATATCTCGTCAAAATGCAGGGAACAGCTGATTTCTTTTTCGCGTGTTCAGGTTTGGTCCCATAGTAAAAGTTGTTCATAATGATGACTATAATCTCCCATTTCGATTTATCGCATGTTTTCAATTTCACCCTTTTTTTTTTTTTTTTTTTATGGATGGGAAATCATCAAATGACCCCTCCCGCTCTGGGTGGAGCGAAGGGAGTGTCAGACTCTTACTGACTAAAACCCATCCGTGTTCCTTCCTTAGCCCTTTATGTTCCGGGGTAGCGGTAACCCTTTCGGACAATCCCGCACCCCCGGCAGGCTTCGGCCCTGGCAGGTCCCTTCCTTTATGCTGACATCTCTTTGAGGCGCGCGTGGAACACGTACGCGCCGTCCGGCACGGGCCTGGTCCTGATCGGACGGTGAGCTACCCATTACTCTCCGTCCGCAGGCCCGCGCCTACGGTGGCCGGGAGTCGTCACGCGGCTCCCGACGCCCGGAGCGTCTCCCGCGGCGGCTGGGGTGTGAGGCTCTCTCCCTTAGCCGTTCCGCCACCTCCTTCGCTAGCATGACTGCTTCGCAGAAGGAGGTGACGGCCTCCCACTCCCTCTCGCCCCGGACCATGGCTTGAACCAGGGCCGGACGCGAGAGGTCGCCGCCGCTGTCGATCGCCTCTACGAGGGCACGGCGGTGCTCCGCCCATGCAGGGCATACCTCCACCGTGTCCTCTGGGCGATCCTCGCAGTGGTGACACCCGGGCGTCTCCTCCCGCCTGATGATGTGCAGGAACCTCCCAAAACATCCGTGTCCGGTGAGGACCTGCGTCAGACGATAGGTGAGGACGCCGTGACGCCTCTTTAGCCACTCCTCAAAGAGGGGTCTTACCGCCACTTTCAATTTCACCCTGTATATTCACTTATACCCATACGTCTGCCATTAATACCCGCTACTTATCCCACAATTATATGGCAATGTTTTACTCTCACTTCGACCCATTTTAATCCCTCCCAACAGCAAAAACTAAAAATCAAACTATAAAGACGTCTAATCCTCATTCCCCTTAACCTGGTTACCCCAGTCTCAGAGTTGACAAGCACGCGCCGTCTCCGGGGGACTCTCCTACTATCGAGGAACACATACAGGCAGGTTCCCCCGGCATCCCCAGCGGGTTATATGCCGCTACCTGTCTGAACATGTTATAAATATTATTGAGGATTTTAGAAGTGTTTGAATTTTGTAGTTAATTAATAGAATGTTAGTCATAATGTGTTTGGCAAACAAACTTGTTTTGTTTCGTGTGGGTTTGAGTGACAAGCAGTACCTAATCGTTGTTCTACTGAGGGGGGCTTTATTTTTTCGAGGATGTGCCTCAGGCATACATAATACGTGGTCACCATGAGTCAAGTCATTAATACAACTAGACAAAATGGCGGATTAGCCAATGTAAGTGCGAGGCTGTCAAGAATGTGACCTACTTGCTGGAATGCAATGTCACAAATAAAGTGGAGGTATATGGAACGTGTTATGGTATTGTTAACACAATGACAGTTCCTTGACAATTCAAAAGCGCCTGTAAATGGTTTAATTGAAATAAAAATGCTTCGAGTTTATAAAAAAAATCGATTATGTATAGCGTCGTCTCTTTCACTCATAGACACCGGTGTGTCAGTCTCTTTCTTAAGCTCGATGAGCATTAACACCCCACTGTACCAAATATTTTCCTAATAAATCCATCGTCAGAAAATGCCCGCTTAACCCTCCGCGCTCCAATACTCTTTTCAAAAATTTTAAAGAGTGTGCTTAGGTTTGGTCATTGAGAGGATTAATGAAAGGCGATTAACAAAAGTTATTTACAAGGCAGATGTGAGTGGAATCGTCGGGAGGGGACGCCCCGGGAGGACATAATGTACTGACCTTATTAGTGATGTTCTGTAGAAAGGTGAGGAGCTTATTACTCGCACCCAGCGTGCGTGTGACCAGCCCCCTTATTCACAAACACTCGATATGCTTCCGTATCGTATCGAACATTAATCATTGTTATCGTAGGAGTCTTCTCAACGCTGTTCACAAGTCGAAAACCCGAAAATTTTGTCAGTTTAAATCAAATAGACGCCCGGTATTCTTCCAACAGCTATTTGCTGTTGAGGGGAAGTGAAATCAGTTTATCGAAATGTCAGGTATTCGATACGATAGCCCGTCGTATGGTTGTGAATCAGGGCTCAGATGTATGAACTTAAACGTAGCAAAAGTAGTATGTAAGCGTTCTTTAGTTTCTGCCTATCCCCATGAGAGGAAGGCGTGAGTTTAGGTATGTATGTGTACAAACCAAACTGCCTTAAAACTAACACAACACCCACCCAAACGCAAGTTATCCAAAACTTCTACCGAACTCTGAAAACCAAAATTCATCCTTCAATAATTTGTATAGCCGGACCGCTGTATCGGATCCGTCTCACGTCCGCCGGTCCGATACGGAGCCGATACGAACACAATTTACCTACATCAAACTACGTTGACAGCCTACCCTTCATTCCGATCACGTGGCGTTAAGGAGTCGTCTTTAAAAACCTTCAAATGTTTTTAAGGAAGGGTATAAATCTTTGAATCGGTGTTTTTATCGGTTTTCGACTTTAGTTAGATTTATTGTGGTGTTTCATCTTGTCTTACAATATGTCGATGGCATCATACAATATTATCATAGTGTTTAGTCATTCATTCATCCAGCCGAAAGACGTCCACTGCTGGACATAGGCCTCCCCCAAGCACTGACACTTCTACTTCGTTAGTATTTAGTACAAAAGTGACCTCTGTGCTGCCACCGACAACGCCCTGGAAGTGGCCAAGTTTTGAGAAGTAAAATGTTTTAATTATTTTATCACTTTCAATAATAATTCACATTGAATAGAACACATCACTATGGTTGAAACTATGTAACTGTCACATATATACAAATAAAAGTGTCACGTCATTCATTCATCGTCAAGACATTCATTCAATCAATACGGTTGACATACCTACTATTGAAGTTTTATTTCACGTGTAAGTCAGCATAACCACGTTCATGTTACATAACTATTGAAGCTTTAATTTGTTCTCTCTGTATATTAATCATAAATTCAAAATCAACATTGCCTCTAATATGTGAACTCAGGCTCACCCAGACCGTCTGGAACTTCGTCTACCAAAGGGTATAAAGTCCACACATTTTACGAACAAATATTAGTTTAAAACCTTTAGAAAATAACATGTGACCTCAGACCCTAAAGGTTAGGACCAACTTAAATGCCAAACAACATATTATTAGATCAAAATCCCTTTTTCCAGTGTTCAGTGTTCCATGCAAGTTATTATCAAGTAGGTACTTAAATATTTTCATATCAAAGAAGGTAGGCAGGTGGAGTGGCCGGGAATCAAATCTGCGACACAAAAGGAAGCACTAAAGCGAGCCACATGAAGCCACTTCGCTACAAGCGAATGCGTCGCCGGGGTAAAATTGTCTTGCTATGTGTGGTGCACGGGTTTGCTTATAAGATATAATTTTAGCATGCTTTTTATTTAGTAACAATACAATTTACATCACCTGTTGTTGAGATAAATTATGAACGCACAAAAGTGTGTAAAGAAGAAATAAAACAGTAAATAAGATAATGGTTTAAAAGTTTATAATTTTTTACCAATAACGAAATCTATTAATAGACATATTCGCAAATTTTTTTTTTTAATAATGGTTTGGGACAATATAAAACTTAGTTTACTATCTTCTGCATCGTTAATAATGCTGTAAAACAATAAATTGTCTTCAATTTGCTTACAGTTAAGTAAGTATAATACATATCTTCAAATAAAATGAAACCTACTCTCTACAAACCAACAGTCACCTAACAAAAATCTCTCCCGCACACATCGTCATACGTTCGTATATATCTCACTTCCCAGGAAACGGTAAGTTAGGAATTCCGCCATATGATTTGTGGGTCGTTTTGAACGCAGCGTTCAGTCCCGGTTTATTCGAAACCCTGGTCGACGTGGTAACACGTTAGCCTTGCAATCTTTATTTTGAATAAAATGCTGGCTTCTGAAGTGCCAAGTGTGTGTTGGCGAGGTATGGGGGATGTGTCGTGGGATGAACATGGTTTGTTATACTCGTAG
Organism: Amphipoea oculea; assembly: GCA_945859645.1. Lineage (NCBI taxonomy): Eukaryota > Metazoa > Arthropoda > Insecta > Lepidoptera > Noctuidae > Amphipoea > Amphipoea oculea. The sequence goes on along the minus strand of OX243878.1, from coordinate 926,592 downwards.
CTAGGTGTAATAGTAAGTATTTGTGTTGTTATTTAGGTATAGCTTTTGATATAAAAGGTTCTGGAAGCACACCCTTAAAAATTCGTTTAAGTACGACATTATACAGGATGTCCCTGGAAGTATGGATCAAATCGAATAGGGGCGTGGGCAAGGTCATTTCCAAACTTTTTAACCCTGAGAATGTCAGTGATTTTTTTTACGATTCAAATGTTATGACCAATTTTTATTTTATTTTCAATCACTTCGCATAGTGCTCAAAGAATATAATCATAAAAAAATACTATCAGGGCTATCTAAAAAAATTAAATTGATAGCGCCGATAGTTTTTTGTTACGATTTTTTTAAAACGATTCGGTTTCTCTTTTTTTTTTTAACCTTTGGAAATGAAGTTACCCACGCCCCTATTCGATTTGATCCATACTTCCAGGGACACTCTGTATAGACTGCAACTTTGTATGTTGGTTCAATAATTTTCTCTTCCTTCAACCAAGAACAAACACTCTTCTTGTGTTGTCACCCATAACTACTATATTTCCCTCGTTTGTATAAAACTATAATGAGTACATCTGGCACAAGTATCATCACAACTAAAACCCAAAACAGTCTGACAATAACTTTTATTTACACCAAAACACCTAAAGAACCTTAGACCTTGAAACACCTAATTCTGAAGGTGAAAAACAATCAAGTTATTTGATACCGAACAAGACGGTAATGGAATACTTCGCCATCTTATTAAAGTGTCGACAATGTCAGCCGCCCTGTCACTCAATATTGAAATTATAACGAGTTGGCCCCTGTTTTATTATTTATTTACTGTTTAAGGCGCTTGGTAACGCCAGCGACCTTTCCATATAATTCGAGCAGAATTTTGAGACTAGCCTAGTAGGTATAAGTCACATACCATTTAGTAAGAGACTTTACAAATTCTTTTAAAAAAGGAACGTTTTACTAAACTAAAAAACTTTACACATATTCTTTACAACGAAACGAACATTTTCAAGAAATTTTAAAGAACCTATGTATTTTGGATGCTTGATTACAGAGGACATGGAGGAATACAATGGAATCGAATTTTTTTTTTTTTGACGAAACAAAAGCCAACAATCAAATTTAGACCAAAACAAACCACAAAGCATATCCTGAATTCAAACTTGAAAATCAGAACCACGTAGCGCCTTAATAAAACGTGTTCTCCCCTGGCGTATTATTTGTTGTTTAAAATTTCACCAATAAATACGAGAGAGCAGTATCGTCGAATTGAAATGGAGTATTTGTTTGATAAATGTATGTATACAAATAAGTGATGTTGTAAATCACTTTGTGAATATCCGAATACAGTATATCTGCGTCTGCAATCCCGTTCGCTGTCAGTGGATGTCCAAAAATTGTAAAATATTTATTTACAGACAGGTAGTCAGTAGATACGTGAAAATATTTAAAAATATGCGAACTTGACTTTTAACAATGTCAAAACTCTTGAAAAACGGATTCAATTTTGAACCACCCAACTCACGTTGTTCCAAAACAATGCAAAGCTCCTTTTTTGCTATTTCTATTTCCTGTATGCGGCTCAAATAAAGAAAAATATTTTCTTTCTTTTCTTTTTCAAAGTAATGAAGAACTAAATAACAATGTTTGGTCATTTTTACGTAAGTAATAAAGAATACATAACATGAATAAGAAAATCAAGAAAAAAGAAAGCCAGGTCTGGATTTGTGCCCCGTCGATGGCATTAGGCTCACCCTCTTTCACCTGGGACTTATATATATATAACTAGTGAAATGTGGGCGTTACTGTAGGTACACATCTGCCTATTCCGTCGGGGAATACAGCCGCGATGTTCTAAGAAAATGAAACATTTGAAGTTATAGATTTTAACGATTTTCCAGACCATGGAATCATTGTGTTCTCTAAGTGAGATCAAAAACTATGTTTCCGAAAAGCCAGGCCTTGCATCCCAGACGAAGGAAGCCCGGCCACACCTACACACACATCTCAGCAAACAAAACAAGCCTATTAAGCCGCATGCGCCGTATAGCAATAAAATGTTAAATGATAATTTCGCGAGATGTCCGCTCCGTTTCCGGGCCAGAACTTCCGGCGACACGCATTAGCCATTAGCATGGCGGCTGTCTCTGACGTCACATCCGCTCATCCCCTAACGATATAGTTCGGCGCTCGTTTGTTTTGGCGATGCGATCCAATTGATTGCAAAGCGTATTTGCAGTAAATTCGCAGCGAATTATGCTGGAGATTGTGTGATAGTAGCACGCCCTTAGGTGTGGCGTGATTTGTTCATAGGTGTGAGATTGCTTTGCATTTAATCTCATAATTCTTGGCGTAGAATTAGATGTGGTTCGTTATCTCTTGGAAAAATACACAACTTGGGAAGCTGTTATAAAATCCGGTACCATTATTACGTAACCAATGTTTACAAAGGAATAAATTATAATTATTAATGGGATCACTACAGTCCGTTGAAATCATCATCTGCCTCGCCTTTCCAGTCTATCCAGATGCAGCTGAGTACCAGTTTTTTACATGGAGCTACTGCCTATTTGACCTCCACAAATACGATACCCCTTGGTAAGACTGGTTGTCAGACTTTTGGGCTTCTGGTGACTCGTAACGATTGTCAAAGATCCACGAATGACAGCCTGGAGGCACGGAGGGGTCTTGGTATGTAGGTAAAGATGGTCACCCATCCACGAACCAACCAAAACAAGCGTAGTATAACCTGACCGATCGACCCGTGCGGATGTTATTACTTAGCCACAAGCCCCTCATGTCTTTGAAACTGTTAGGATGGGGCTCCGTGGGTCCTTTTTAGTTGAAACACTATTTTTGCTGCTACAGAACTAATTTAATTAAAAAAAAACTGTACAGGGAATATTACATTAAAAATATACGTTTTGAACAAATTTTGTGGGTTGACTGCGCTGCTTGCATAGCGAGCAGTTTTATATAGTACAAGAATTTTCAACTCAGCAATTTTAATATAGTGATGGAAATTATTTATAACAAAACGAACTATGCAAAAAAGCAGCAAAAGGCTAAAACAAAAACATAACTGTCGAGACTACACAAATTCTATTACAATGTCTCCATCTATAAACAAAAACAATAAACCGGACCGTTTAAAAAACAAAGACAAAAAAGCAGCGCGCATCTCATTAGCATCTCAGCAGCATCCAAACAAAAGTTCATAAACTAAATATACTGGGAATCGCTATTTTAACATAATCTCTACGCGAATACCTGCCCAACTTTATTGTGCTATTTATTTATTCCACTAGAATTTTGTGCACGAATTTTAGTGTCCTTATATGTGGGGTAGGGATGGGATTGTGCGATAAACGATAAATTATTATCGACGTTTCAACTGATTTGGTAAAAATTGGTTCTGTTAAAATTATTTGTACCAAGCTTTCGGTTTTTGTCGGTTTTAGCTACAACATATTAGCTCAAAATCTACTCCAGTAAAGCAACTCCAAAAGCCAGCCAGCCAAGTCTTTGTCTTTAACCAAATCATTTTCCAATATTCGCCGAAACCTTTTGATGAACTGGTCGACAGCCTGCCGTGCACGTCTAAAGCCTTCCGCAAGTACTTACATGTATCCACATATTGGCACAAACTCAAATTTCCAAACGTGTTTTGCTTCAAAATTCGTTGGACATGTGACTGATTACTTCATTACTGAGCTTGGCTGAACGAGTTCACTCTCGTTGCCCATTAGGTTGTCACACGATGTATCAAAGCTGAATATGGCTTTCAGCGGAGCCTTGCAGTAACATGTTGTTAGCACCAAGTTGTGGCTATGAAATAGTTTGTTGTGACGTATTTGGGTCCTATGTTATGAGTATCTTTGCTAGACTGTCGTTGGATTTTACATGACATGCATCTGTTGGTTTACAAACAGAACTATTCGTATCTGCTAAACCTTTTAGCAAAAATCTTTGCGAACTTAACCGGAAATCTCAAGTACAAAGCTATCACCTAGTAGGAAGAATTTAAGTCATGACGATTTTCAAATGTATGAGATACTAAAAGATTACCTGTAAACTTGTCTTTGCATACCTACAATGGTTTGCACTGAATTTAAAATAGACTGAATTAGAATTAGAATTTTATTTATTTGTAAGAATGTAGTTTTACATAGTACCTATGGTGTTAATATTTTTTAAGTTCTATACACTCTACCATAACATATGGTGTACAAATATTCAATGTCATTTTATATAATTAATTCCAATTAATTTTAATATGTAATGATTTATAATAAGTCCAATATGAAATAATAATTAGGTAGTCGTTACTTTACAATCAATGTCAAAATTAGGAACATGTCCTCTTAGATTTTTACAATATTCCATATATTCACCAATGTCATAAAAACACTTATCCAATAACCAATTTAACAGCTTTTTCTTGAACATGGGGATGGGAAGCTCCTTAAATGCGTTTGGTAACTTATTATATACCTGAAATATACGTACATACAGTAACTCACGCCTTCTTCCCATGGGGTTGGTGCACAAATTACAGAACGCCACTGAAATATACCTATTAACAAAATAAATACGTTGACAATGCAATATACGAGTACTTATCATGTAATTGTTATATCGACAGCACCGCGCACGCTCACGCACAGCCCTACGGTATAATATCAACTTTTACGATCGCCTCTTACCATATAAATGTCATTTGCTTTTGTGAATAAACTAGTCCCCTTTTTATTCTTTTTATATGAATGTTTGTTAGTATCGCAGTAGCTTTGCTTTTACTGCTTGCCACGATTCCTGTCGGCGTGATGGGGGGCTCGGGGCTACGTTGGGTTAAGTGTCCCTTTGCCTGAATCGTAAGGAGGGGTTTTGTGTGCTAGTTGGTTTATTATGCTGAGGAGGCTGTAATGCTATTTTCTTTTTCGAAGAGATGTTGAAGGATAATAGATGTGATGCAAGAAAAACCGTAATAAAGTGTAACTTACGGTAAAATGTTATGGTCTCGCTCACTCGTTGTTGTCAAGAAAGCATAAACAGTGACCATTTTTATAATACATACATATGTACTGCGTTCACGGTACAAGTAGGTTGCAAGAGGAATGCGCAATTCACTGTTTTAAACATCAATACTATATTACTATATCACACTAATATTATAAAGGCGAAAGTTTGTGTGTGTGTGTGTTTATATGTTTGTGACTTCTTCACGCTCAAACGGCTTGACTAATTTTGATAAAATTTGGTATGGAGGTAGCTGACACCCTAGATTAACACATAGGCTATTTTTTATCCTGATATTCTCACGGGATCGACACTTGTGCGGGTGAAACCGCGGGGCGCAGCCTGCTAGAAATATTTCATTAATTTGTCATTAATAAGAAAGAAAAAAGAATAATGAGCTGAATATAATAGGATCGCAGCAGGTGGCGTTCTGTAGTTCCTGCCTACCCCTTTGGGAAAAAGGCGTGAGTTTATATGTATATGTGTAAAAAATATTATAAAATACTAGGTGTGCCTGGCGGTTTCACCCGCGATAAAAGTATTATATAGTCCTTTTTTATTGATTCCCTTAACAAATCTCCACCCCCCCTTTTTACAGCCTTGAGGGATAATTTCGGGGATAAAAACTATTCTATATCCTTTCCCACAACTCAAACTATCTCCATACCAAATTTCATCTAAATCGGTTCAGCGGTTATGTATTCCCCATACAAACTTCTACCCCCCTTTTCACCCCCTTAAAGGATGATTTCTGGGATAAAAACCATCCTATATTCTTCCCCAGGATGCAATCTGTCTCTATGCCAAATTTCATCTAAATCCGTTTAGTGGTTTAGGCGTGAAAAGGTAACACACAGACAGACAGAGTTACTTTGGAATTTATAATATTAGTGTGGATTATAACAATTCTTGAAGTTATACTCAGTCACAGAAGTTACCATTGTAATTTAACACAAATTACTATCAACATTTGCATTTGCAGTTCCGTTTTTGAGTAAGTAGCACTTTGTGATCATTATTTCATTATTTGTAAACAATGCTTCCTTTAGAAAATACAATAATTAGAAAAAGTGGTAAGGTCAAAACATTAACACCAAAACTTTCTATCTCAGAAAATACCAATGATTATTTTACACAAACCCCACATACTTACACAATCACTCTAACTTAACACATCAACCAACAAGTTCCGACCATTAACACGTACAGACTGAAACTTAGCTCAGTTGAGATATAATCTAGAGCCGAGTTTAGCCTAAGTCTGGCTAGACGCAATGTCAATACGCGGCAGTGAGTGCGCGGCTTAATTTAGCGCTAACTGTTTATCTAGCAGTACAAGTAAGTATTAGTATTAACTGCGGTACCTGTTAAGTAAGTCAATAGTCGCTGTTGGTGTTGCTTGATGAGTTCGACATGTAATTCTAGTTCTAGGTTTGTATTGTGAATATTTAGAGTAGATATCAGCCCACTTCTCAAAGAGAGGAGGGCTGTCCCAGCAATGGGGATATTATTATTAGCCTGTGACGTCCCACTGCAGGGCAAAGGCCTTATTACTCTCTTTCCACCTCTCTCTGTTCAAAGCTGCTAGACCAGTTCTTGTTGAAGGAGTCCAGTTCATCCCGCCATCTCCGTCTAGGCCTGCCACGATGTCGTTTGCCATTAAGAGGGACCCATTGGGTCGTAAGTTTAAAATAAAGTGGGAACATTATAGGCTGATTATGTATACATATAACTTTCGTGGGAAAAATGGAAAATTCGTGAACAAAAATTGTTGTGCAGCTTTTAATTTACTTTTATATTCTTTAACAACTAAACGCAAGATTATTAAAAGCACCAGGATTTTGAAGTGAAACTTCTTTACGCGCGCTTGACTTGGGGAGTAAGCTGGCGAACGCGTTACGAAAAGTGTGATCGGGCGAGGCGAACGGGAGTTGAGTGGGGGATATAAGCAAGAGAAAGCAGTGCGCTCGCACATTTTCTTTCTCTCTTCCTCTCATAGCCAAATACGTTTGAAGTTTCACTTCAGTCGTGTGGTTATAAGCACACTCGGTTTTTTTTAGTAAAAGTGTTTCAGCGTTGGTTTTTTCTGTTATTTTAATGAATAAATAGTCCATGATCCTATGCATGCAGAGTATTTATGTTTTTATTTTTAAAGGAACTTTATTTTACTCGTATAATACATGGATACCAATGTATAAATTGAAGTCTCAAATAAATTGATTTAACCTTTTCCATGGGTCAAGATCTTCACTCACTGGACTCCTGATAGGAGAACATCACGAGGTAGACCACGGCGAAGGTAGTGTGACGATCTGATGACGCCAACATGGCCAGAGATCGGACAAGACAGGGAGGTTTGGAACGAAAAAGGAGAAGGCTTTGCCCAGCAGTAGGACACAATATAGGCCAACAAAAAAAAAACCTTTTCTATTTAACCATGACTACATTACAACGTAATTCATCAACAAAAACAAAATCCATTGTAATGATTTCCTTTTCAATTCTAACAAGCGAACTGTCACTTCTACTTCCGTTCCAATACCGTTCCTTAGAACAATTTAATTGAACGAGGCGAGTCCAAGCCGTCACCTTATATTTGGCGGTTAATTGAAAATTTGGCGATTCGCCCTCTGTCACGAGATACTACCCGACTTTCTATAGGATATTGTGTTCCCTGTCACGGTGAAGATAGGAAGGCAGGGGTATTGTGGGCAAAAAGTTGGGTGATTGTGGCGCAACTGATAATGTTCTTCGGTCTCAATAGTCACGCGGTGTAATTGAATCCCTTGTTCCCATTATCTTCATATAGGTTTGATTAGTTTTCCTCACGATATTGTTCCACTTTAAGAGGTTTTTCTTTGTTAGTATCTAATCCTGTTCATGGAGGAGGTTCGTCTATCACACTATCACATCACACTAATATTATAAATGCGAAGGTTTGTGAGTGTGTGTGTGTTTATATGTTTGTTACTTCTTCACGTTCAAACGGCTAGACCGATTTTGATAAAATTTTGTATGGAGGTAGCTGACACCCTGGATTAACTTATAGGCTACTTTTAATCCCGATATTCCCACGGGATCGACATTTAAACGGGTGAAACCGCGGGGCGCAGCTAGTTGTTTCAATACCATAATAATGTAATCTGGTTTAAATCATGAACCGTTGTAAGTTAGCCTTTTTTTAACCTCTCACACGTTTGCCCGCCTACCAGTCGAAACACCCCACGCGTCGGAGTAGTTGAATGGGCGCAGTAAAGTCATTGTTTTGACAATGACAATAGAACAATGACACTGTTGTGTACACTTGGTGTACCATTGACGTTTCGCACTTTCTCTTATGTACACTTGGTGTAAACTTGACACTTTAGGGGTTAAATAAACGCTTAAAAAACTAATTGTCTTTATAATAATTAGGTATTTATTATGTTGCGCAACAGTTGCGCCACGTCAACTTTGTTTCGTAATACGCCTGCCATTTCCCCATTGTCAGCTTCTATAGTACAAGGGTGACAAGATCTTTCAAAAATACTCGACGCGAACGGAAAAGAGTTAATTTAACGCTGAGACTCCGATTTATAGAGTTAGCAGAACTCTAAGTGGTAAAGAAATTAGGTAAGCAGTCCAATATACAACATTATTTTTAGTATATGCGAAACCCGAAACACGTGTCTAGTATTTTTATGTAAAGAATCTATGTACAAAATTTCAAAACTGTATCATGAATAATCACCAAGTTATAAGCTTGTTATGTTACCTGTTTGTCCGTCCAAATACATGGTCTCCCCCACCGCGTGCCGTTAGGTACGGCGCGGCGATTGTATTGTAATTAACTGGTGATAACATTTTCCATCACACTTGCAGGCTTTGGACTGTCGTAATGGTCAAGTGTAGGTAGTTATTATAATGTACTTTATTCGTAAATAAATGCAGCCGTAAGCTACGAATAAGTAATTACTTATCTATTCGTAAGCCGTAAGTGATACAATGTAGTCAATGCGATTTGTTCAAAGTGGATGAAAAGTGTTAAACATCGCATTACTTAACCACAGCAGGCTGTAGGTACAAATAATAACTTTCTACAATTAACCATCTTGGCGTGTTTAAAAATGTTAATCATCACGGCAAAGCATTGTAGGGATACGTTATCACTGTTATCGTTGTTTCTGTGTACTGGACGTTTGTGTATGAGAAAGTCCACGTCCAGTCCAGTTACACGACACTTTTTACATACGATAGGTAAGTACACGATCAACCGAAACACAACTGTGGCCCGCGGCGGCCGCGCGCTCGCGATTATGCAGTTGGACCCACGCGACACGTGCGCGCCAACCAGTGGTAACTGGTACCCGGGCGACTGAGGTTGCTGCACCCCCGCCCCGGTCGCTGTGCGCCGGCGCCGCGCCATTGTGCGCGTATGGTAGATAACTACCTAGTTAGTCGCTCCTCGGGGCACAGTATAATATACTCGGGGTGTCCAACTATTGACCTTTTTTAAATATTTTTGGGCCAAAATATAACATGGGGTAAAAATTATTGGAATCGATTCAGTTACTTATTCTGAACAAACTATATTCAGGTTTCGCATATACTAAAAATAATGTTGTATAATATGTAGGTATTATACGGCTCTTGTTATTAAATCGATAATAATATTCAATTGATTAAATTGATTAATCGATACTAAAACCTGGACTAAGTCTGAAATCGCCAACCCGTTTTGAGCAAGCGTGGTGATCAATGCTCTTGTCTTTTCTGTATGAGAAGAGTCCCTTGCCCAGCAGTGGGCTGATATTATTAGGATAGTAATAAAAGCTCCGACAAAAAAATAAGAATTGACCTTACTAAAAATATTATTTATTAGTAAAGGTATTTGTATTCTCATTCGCTCGCTCTTGCTTCCTATGTCGACGGAGCCCCGCTTCACGGGGCTGCTATTTCTATGTAAAGGGTTTAAAGTAACCTAACCAAACCGAACCTCGGGGTGCCCTTGACAAAACCTCTGTTGTCGGTAACTTAGTAATTTTGTCGGAGGTTCAGTATTTTATTCGGAAGTTTAGTTTTGTTATTCGAAGATCCATGTTTTTTAGTCGGCCACAGATCGCTGGAGATTAATTTATTATTTCCCATATTACTCGTATTACAGTAGGACCTGTCATGATCTTGAAATATTACCTTTCGAAATATTTAACGCACGTTTCATATGTAAAAGAAACGGTGTTAGGTACATCCTAAATATTAGGTACCTACTGGAAATTCTTAGCCTCTAACTAATAAACGTATTATATCAGATGAAGTAATTTGACTTTCGAAAGAAGGAGACAAAGCGTTGTGTAAATTTTTAATCGCGCAATAATTTTTTAAGAAATCAGTTTCTCTTTTTAGGTTATCTTTAATAGTAGATTTTATTAAGATATTTAATTAAAGAAGAACGGTCATTTGTGACCCAGACCCGACACGAAAGAGACATATCTCAATTTTTTTGTTACTTTAATTATAGCTAAAATATATATTTTTTATATTCCAAATCAATGGCTAACACCAAAATATTGCCTTGTGTTTTTGTTCAGGCGATATACAATTTTCTTTTAATACCTATTTACCTACAAAATTCGTAATTGTATGTAGGTAATTCAATGAAGATACAACAATTTAGAAAAAAACAACCGACTTCAAAAAAAAAACACTACAAAGTGATAAATAACTTTAATTTTGGAAGTCGGTGTCGTTGGGTTCCGCATTTTCGTTTTTAGACACCGACTTCCGAAATTGAAGTTATGTATCACTTTGTAGTGTTTTTTTTTTTCAAGTTGGTTGTTTTTTTGTAAAAAAGTTTTCATTTTTTTCTTTTTAGTTGTACCTACCCCACACAAATCCAATTAACACTAGTGCATTGAAGAATTGAAGACATTGACTAGAAGAATCGTCCAAATTCGCATAGAAATGCCGGAGATGCAGTACATTTATGCATATAACTCCGTACATAAGAATAATTACCTAATGCATTATATACTTAAACCTTCCTGAAAGTATGTAGATTACATTAGTGAAATAATTTCAAAATTGATTCATTTGTTTTTGAGAAAATCGCAGACATACAAACATACATACGGGTCGAATACAGAACCTCCTTTTTTGAAGTCGGTTAAAAAACTCACAGATCACACAGAAAGCCAATTTTATTTTATATTTTTTTAATGACATCTCGCAGTTTAACTTTGACGTTATCGTCTGCTTAACCGGGCTTGCCTGTGGATGCCTCAATAAATTGGCGTCATTTTAAATGGATATAATTGCTATTCATTAAAAAAAATATTTTAAAATATTTTGCCTTACCAAAATCAAATATGGGTGATAGCCACTGATATTCAGAACACTGTTAATTTATTTCTGTTATATTTAATATAACAAAATAACTGAGATGCGTTCCTTTTGTGTCGGGCCTGGGTAAATTTTGTATGGGACGTGACCCTTCTTCTTTAAAATAGTTTTTTTTTCTTTTTCTCTTGTATGTACCTATTTAATTTTGTTTTTTTTTCTGTTAGTTTTTTTTTTGTTTTATAATTTGCTTTTATTTTCTTCAATATTTGTACGCCTTCACGGCTAAACATAGCGCCCATGTTATTAACCAAAGACCTTTATGTAAATACCTATGTTTCACAAATATATAAGTATTATGATTCTGTAACTATACAGACGCTATACAACTTTTATTAGTAAGGGGGTTAGTGGGTTGAGCTAACATAAAAAAATAACAAAGAAACTATATTTCAAACGCACGTCCCTCCAATATTTACTACCTGCCCCTGTTATTATCCGGAGTAGTTTAGCGGTATACCCCTCAGACCTCCGGCTTCCTCTCGGAAGGCAACGCGTGAGCGCTTCCACAAAGATGCGATGCATCCAGCGGAAAATCCACAATATTTACGAGTACCATAACATGCACAACACTGACAGCCTTAAGGAAAATCACATCCACCAGCTACAGAAAAAACACCTATTCAGGAACCCCTTACCTTTAGGGTGGGAAATACCAAGTTATGTTTGCTGTTCAGGTGAGCATCAACCAAATGATTTTGAATTTTATGGACTACTGGATAAGGATCGAGGAAAGTTTTCCAGGTACAATTTTAAAGTTTGCAAAATAAATCTGAAATCACAGTGGCAACTCGCTGGCGCAGAAAGTGCGTAACTCCTTAACGACGATAATTTCAAATCAAACCAGTGGAGTGAAGAGATAAATTTTGGTATTCGGCTCTCGTGCCCACAAAACAGATTTAAATCGGCCATTTTGTGAATTTGCGAGTTGCCGGTCGTGCGTGAGGACTTAGGCTCCTCCCAGAGGTGATATTATGTAACTTTTAATTGTGGCAGTTGAGCAATAATTTTGTAATGAATGCGCGAGCGTTTTGTTTTATACTCTCGTAGATATCTCTGTTTCTCGAGATTGTATGTATTGTCTCATGAAATACGTATGTGTCGAGACAATTCTTGCGTAGACTTGAGAATCTTGAGATGGGTTTAACTCTTATACATAATACCTATGTACCTACTTACTTGTGAGTTCTGAGTTGTTTAATTTATTGTTTATTGTGAACAACTTGCTAAGTTACTATGAAATCTCAGTCAAAGTTGAAGGCTCTGGTGAATTGTCGAGAAATCTGTCAATTATAATCAAAAAGTTAGTCTGGCGCTCCGTCTTGGTACAATTATTATAATTTTGACGTTTTAAATGAAATAAATTAAGTTGACTCAAATGTTTTCATTTCTGTGAGAATAATATAACAAAATAAACCTAGAAAATAAACATTGGCAATGTTTATTTTATAAAAGTAACACACAACACAGGCCTAACACTACTAAAACATGATAATTTATTCTAGAAATACCCAAGATCAATCTATATTTAACAGTAAACACCACTTTTGAGGGCAGGCAGGGCAACTGGGCCAACCGGGGCGAACGGGGCAAACGGGGCAAACGGGGTGGCGGGTATAAGATGGGTCTTTGTAAGCATTATGCTAAAACTAAGGACGAGGGTACACCGGCCTGCGGGGTTTAATTGGCACTTCACGACTAGTTCATGGAGTAAGGACTGATGCAAGGGGACACGAAGGGACGCCTACGCTCTAGTTTATAAATGTTGAATTGTGGAATGCATTTTTATCGGCTCTCATTACCGTCCTCCCCCTAACTCATTAACGTCTTACAACTAAAGTGGAAATCAATACCCATAGATCATTGCCGACTCAGTTCATTGACATGAAAATTATCAAATAAATAAATGAATACACCGTTTTCTTTACATTTCAACGCCCCTACTTTTTTTTTAATAAATTACTAATTAACGGACCTATTGTCGATATCCGTGTTGATATTCGAGAGAGCTTAACTACTGAACTATTTGCTACTTCTACTCATGTGTCAATAATATAGTATTTAAACGTCATACTTGAATGACTTTTTATTAAATATCATCCTATTCTTTTGCTAAACATGGAAAGAAAAAGAAAGAAAGAAAATATTTAGCACAGACTAAAAGACACACAATACACCAGATACATACATCAGATAAAACCAAAAAAAATGTATAGAGTCAGCATAGAGTCAGCATTCGATTTTACCAGCCTTGGCAACCCAGTAAATTAACTCAACCAAAAATTAAGATATTATTAGGGTAGTTCTTCGAAATTTGATTCTTCGACTGATCCATATGGCGAAATTTTAATTTCACTTTCAGCTCTATAACACATGTTCATAGGAAAATAGACATACCAAATAACATATGTTTGTATGAGGGACTCGTTTTTATAAAGTAGTTTTCAAGATATCGACGTTCGAATATTTTGTGCCTAGATGAATCAGAAACAGAAATAAAAAGTAATAAATACACCGTTAGTTATGATTTATAATTCTAAACAATAATTATTCATTCTTAACTAAAACTAAGACATCAAAAGTGTCATATTTAGAACAGTTTTATACTCCTGTCACTTTTTAATCATTCAAAAGGTTATAGCTAAGTAAATAAAAATAAATTAGACTAGAACCACTGACTTGTACACGGTCAAACATTGGACATTATAATGCAACAAAAGCACTCCTTTCGTGCTGGAGAGGGGAAATCTAATTTATTTCATTAGTCATATGGGGGTTTTGACCATACGAATCAGGCACAGTTGAATCAGAATTTTGCCTACAATCACGCATAACTCATCATACATACAGACTTCATTATTGTCATTTTTCTACACGATTCCATAACCCAAAAGCATCACACGAAATACAGATTGAAGTTTGAAAACAATAAAATAAATTTTATAAAGTAGGCATTGTAATCATAATGCCACCTGAACCAAACACAGGTGAATCAGATATTTTCCTTCGTAACACCGGGATCTAAGCCAACCAGCCGCAGGTCCATCTTCTAGTTCGACCGTTGCACGACTGGCTTCCCCCCGCGCGGGAAGCCAGACTCTCATTATTATTACCCGACCAAGTACGGTCAAGAGAAGCTTACGCCACATTAATCAGTATTATACGCCGGACACGCCTTATTTACTTATTTATAAACAAACTAACGTAGTTATAACCAATAAACATTTTTTTTGTAAGAGGACAACTCATTTCCTTTCGATATAATTATAATTTATATTGATATATCAAAGGGAAAATGCGACATCGACCATTTTGTTGCGGAAAATGGCAAACGGACGCGTTATATGAATCAGAAGAACAAACTTCAAATATTTTTATTTTGTACCTAGACAGCAATAATTTAAAAAAGATCATTTGTCCTAGTAAGGCATAAACATAAACTGTACAAAAAAAAAATTACATGCCGTTTTGTTAGTTGGTTACAGAAATATACCCACAGACATCAAAAATTGTGTCCCTGAAGAACTACCCATTATTGAAATGTTATTATACTGTAGACGAATTTTTGAACGACCAATTATTAAAATGATGCATTTTTACCTTTTGATAATAATTACTTTGACTATTATGTTTATTGATTTCATTGTATTTGATGTTTTTTCTTTTATTTCTGTTCATTTATTTTTTATTATCTAATGACTCCTAGTATGTCACTTATAAATTTGTATGTCTCAATTATGACAAAACATAGCGCACCCCCCGATTTATTTATGTAAACACCTATGTTTCACAAATAAACGAATTGATTGATTGATTGAAGAGAAAGCAATGGTGGCTCAGTTGTAACGGCTGTGACATACGAGTTGTAGATCGTGGGTTCGAACCCAACCAGGAACTTTGTGTAAATTACTTCATCACCACTGCTCTCAAAACGGTGAAGGCAAACATCGTGAGGAAACTGTCCTAGAACCAAAAATTCAAAAACATATGACATACGCCAACCCGCAATGGGCCCGCGTGGTGGATTATGGCCCACTCCCTCTCACAGAGAGGAGGAATGTGTCCCAGCAGTGGGAACATTATAGGCTGATTATGCTACGCTAAAAATCAATACCCACAGGTATTTTTGCAACAAAACAGGTCACTAACACCTATTTGCAAAATGCACATAGCACCTCGGTACTTCCCACCTGCATATAGCTGCACATGCACACATAGCACCGGTCAAGCCGCCGCGCCGTCTGCCCGACCCGCAACCCGACACGCAGGCTTACACGCTCCGGCGCACTGCCACGGATTCCGGCTCCAGTGTCGCACGTAGCACGCCCCCTGACTCTGCTCGAGGTTAGAAACATTTAAAATCCATTTTTTTTTTCTCTTGAAAAAACGTGGGCACTGATGAAACGTCAGAAGCTAAGTGCACGGTTCTAATTGGTCGTTTCTTATGGAGAAGAGCCGGCAAGAAATTCCATGGTTACTACTTTAAAAATACTTAGCTTTTACAATGTTTTCAAATTACAGTGTACTCGTATGGGAGGACAGTGTAGACCTGTCAACAATTACATAGAATCTGCGCGAACAATGATAGATCAACGAGCAAAATGCTCTATTTCTGGTTACACCAAGCAAATATGACCAAGCGGGACTTAAATGAGCATTTGCTCGTTTTGGTTAGAGGATCTAGGGTGTATGTAGCTTGAAAAACCAATAGTACATAATGCCTATAGGTACTATTTTATGAATTCTATTATGAATATGATTGCCTGACGAGATTCTGGCCAATTGCATTAAAAGTACAGACACCAGCACATAAAGCTACTACAATCTGTCAAATGTCTTTAATAGATTTTCAACTTTATCCGCTAAATTATAAGGTTCAATGTTGATTGGGAAAATTTTACAGTTTCGGGTAGCTTGATGTGCTGGCGTCTGTACAAGGTTACTATGGCGATGATTTGGGGGACATTTGTCCAGTGATAGTGGACGTCTAGCTGATAATAACGTTTGAAGAGCTATCATGAGGTTTGATGGCAGAAAATTCTTGAGCAAACATCCAGAAACCAGAGAAAAATGTTAGCTCAAAAATATTTCACTAAAACAATATCTACAAGCAAATTATGTGTAGTATTTTTTTTTTTCAAAAGACCATTTCGGACACCAACCTACATGGTCTTCACATAATCTGACGAAGATTATGTCTGGACTTTAAAAGAGACTGGTGATCTTTGAGTTTGTTTCGACCTTACTTCTCAGAGTAGTCGGGGTGTGGTTGGTGTGTTTGTACAAACCTACTTACAGAAATAAAATCATTTATCATTTATTGGTCGCTGTTTTGCCCTCCATGTCGTTCGATATATACCTATTATCATAAATACGATTTACGCCCGCCGGTAGTAAAATAATAATAGATGGATTCTACAGACAGACACCGCCGCTGATTCTAGATATACATTCCACGCTTTCTGGGTCTCCCCGCACTACTTGCTTGCCTTAGAATTACGTTTGTGAGAACTATTTACTTGTTAGCGGTACCTACAAGCATGAGAAGTATCAGATATCATATGACAACTACTTACTGAAGCCTTCGTAGGGTGAAAATGGTTGAACTGTTATAGTTGGTTATTGTTTTTGTCAATATGTGCCAGTACAATGCCGTGGCAATGTTGAGAATGTAATAACGCGAAGAGTACCATTTAATGATGTTATTTTTAGAGACTGTTTCACCAGCAAAAGTCTTTGAGTCATCATCATTATCACTATCTACAGGGTGAAATTTAATTCATGGGCATATTTTTAAGGAGCCATTGTAATCATCATTATGAACAACTTTTACTACGGGACCAAACCTGAAATCGCGAAAAAAAATCAGCTCTTCTCTACATTTTGACGAGATATGTGAACATAAATGCAAGGAACAGCTGATTTTTTTTCGCGAATTTATGTTTAGTCCCGTAGCAAAAGTTGTTCATAATGATGAGTACAATGACCCCTTAAAAGGATGCCCATGAATTTAATTTCACCCTGTATATAGATCAGTGGTGGCCCAGTGGTAACGGCCGCGACTCACGAGTTGTACGTAGTAAGTAAGAACCCAGACAGGCGCTTTACTTGGTGTAAATTATTTAATCACCACAGCTCTCAAAACGGCGAAGGAAAACGTCGTGAGGATTCCAGCATGTCCTAAAAACCAAAATTCAAATATATGTGACACCTACCATCCCGCACTGGACCCGCGTGGTGGATTACGGCCCACTGCCTCGAGAGCAGGCAGTGGGAGCATAATAGGCTGATTATGCTGTACTATCTATTTAAGGCGAGGAACAGATTGTTCACATTAACAGAGAAAAATCAGCTGTTCTCTACATTTTGTCGGGTGATGCGAACATAAATGTACGGAGAGGCTGATTTTTTTTTGAGATATCTAGATTGTTACCATAGTAAAAGACGTTCATAATGATGAGTACAATGACCACATAGCTATGCTTCACAGCCTGGCTCATCGGCGTAGTGTTGCTTGCCTGACGGTCTTCTACAGACTATACTTCGGAGAGTGTGCGCAGGAGCTCCACGACCTGATTGTCGTCAAGAGCGCGCCCATTTAGCAATAACAAAAAAAAAAAAAATACCCATCCAGAGGTTTTCAGTTATTTCTATTACACCGTGTATACAGTCTGAATTTAGTCACTGCTGGAGATGCTCTTTACTTGTGCCTGCCTTTGTTTGTGATCTCCAAACTCAAGTGCTTATCTGAAGAATCTTTAACTAGTAACCCTTAGAACTAACCAAAAATCCTCTCAGATAACCTCATTTGACCTTGTCTACCTGTCCAATTAGCTGAACATCAGTACTACTGTAGAACAAGTGCATACACTCACAAGCTCATTACTTGGCGGCTTATAAAGCCTTACGTGTGGAGCCTTAAATATGCATGACTAGTGTACAGGGTGTTGCTTTGCGCGCCTTAATATTTGATGCGAGGGAGATTAGGCGAGTACAGCCCGCAATTGATGAAGACTGGCTGTATGGAGAGTTATACAACATTATTTTTAGTATATGCGAAACCCGAAACACGTGTCTAGTATTTTTATGTAAAGAATCTATGTACAAAATTTCAAAACTGTATCATGAATAATCACCAAGTTATAAGCTTGTTATGTTACCTGTTTGTCCGTATGAAATCATGGGCACCGCGTGCCTAAACGTACCGCGCGGCGATTGTATTGTAATTAACGGGTGATAACATTTTCCATCACACTTGCAGGCTTTGGACTGTCGTAATGGTCAAGTGTAGGTAGTTATTATAATGTACTTTATTCGTAAATAAATGCAGCCGTAAGCTACGAATAAGTAATTACTTATTCGTAAGCCGTAAGTGATCCAATGTAGTCAATGCGATTTGTTCAAAGTGGATGAAAAGTGTTAAACATCGCATTACTTAACCACAGCAGGCTGTAGGTACAAATAATAACTTTCTACAATTAACCATCTTGGCGTGTTTAAAAATGTTAATCATCACGGCAAAGCATTGTGTTCCACGATACTCTGATTGCTCCTCGTACCGCCGCACTGCCACGGATACGTTATCACTGTTATCGTTGTTTCTGTGTACTGGACGTTTGTGTATGAGAAAGTCATGGTTACACGACACTTTTTACATACGATAGGTAAGTACACGATCAACCGAAACACAACTCGGCGGCCGCGCGCTCGCGATTATGCAGTTGGACCCACGCGACACGTGCGCGCCAACCAGTGGTACCCGGGTGACTGAGGTTGCTGCACCCCCGCCCCGGTCGCCCCGCTCGCTGTGCGTCCGCGCCGCGCCATTGTGCGCGTATGGTAGATTCTATAACTACCTACTTAGTCGCTCCTCGGGGCACAGTATAATATACTCGGGGTGTCCAACTATTAACCTTTTTTAAATATTTTTGGGCCAAAATATAACATGGGGTAAAAATTATTGGAATCGATTCAGTTACTTATTCTGAACAAACTATATTCAGGTTTCGCATATACTAAAAATAATGTTGTATATAGGTGCTGATATTTTTTTGGTATGTATTGTCCTGGTTTGTTTAAAGTCTGTTTGTATTGTGTGTTTTCGTTCGATTCCCAGTTTGAGTATCTGGAATTTCTCAGTAGCAGCTCAGAATAGGGATTTGTGCCCGGTTGATGGCAATAGGCTCGTTCCCTATTACATAGGACTTAAACATATTCCTTGGTAAGTCAAGTTGTCAGACCTTCAGTCTACAATGAATAAAAGGTAAAAAATTTCCCGCAAAATTATTGGCAATATTCAAATAGATCATTCTGTACAGGTTGTCCGTGAAGGGTGCAGAGCAGATAAAGTTACTGTCGCGGGCACATACGACGCGGGAGTAGGCGGGACGTTGCCACCGACATATGGCCGGAGACTTTGCCATGCTGTCATTATGTCTCGGCAAACATCGCCCTTAAGTAATTAAGTATTCATATTCATTTATTGCGTTCTATATTATAAAAAAGATGTAACAAAAAGGCTTAAAGCTAGGTACTATAGAGTCTTGTTGACTCTAACGAAGGGGCTATTTTATTTGAAAGAAACTCCTATCGGATTGCATAAGATAATTATTCCAAGAGTTTTCACATTAAATATATAAAATTATTCCATATTACTTTTTACACGTCAAAACTAATCTCATTGAATGACACGCTTAAACGTTCGAATGGAACATGCCTTCAAATATTACCGGCCAGTATTTCAAACGATATAGGGAATCTCTACAGTACCTACTAAAACATGAACCCTGTAAGGGCACAGCAAAAGGATAAAATGACCAAAAATAAAATTAAAACTACTACAAATATAAAAAAAAAAATAGGTATTTAAATTAATTTAACAATAAAATAAGGACGTAAATAGTTATTAATATTACATGATAAAAAAATATTATAGCATTTATTAATAACTAGCTGACCCGACGAACTTTGTACCGCCTAAATGTATGAGGAAATGAATTACCTTCATTGTTATTTTTTTCGTGGATTTTTCCCATGTTTTAATAGTTATTCTGCTATTCCGGGCGAAGACAAATCCAACAAATCAAACATCATAAAAATTGGTCCAGCCGTTCTTGAGTTATAAATGGTGTAACTAACCCGAGTTTGTTTTATATAGATTACTGAGATCTACATTACAAAAACAAAGAATTGCTTTGTTTACATATAAGGTTAAGGGTTTATTCTAGCACAAGCAAGAAACGTTTCCTTTAAAACATTTATGTGTGTTGTTATTTTGTTTACAACTATTGACTAGGTATGACGATATGAGATCAGCATAATCATAACATGTGAAAGTAATAATAATATAATATATTTATTCAAAAATGATTAGGCATGAAAATTTGTACAGTTTTGCTTAAATAAAAATTACATTGCTAAGACTTACGTGCCTGAACTAGGTAATCCTGTGTTTCAGGCGAGAAGTGCTAAAATAGTCTTAAAATTAATAAATAATCAAAAGTTAACAATAGACAAATAATTATATAAGAACTCTTAGTTTCTAAATTTGATAATTATTTAACTTAAGTGAAGTTTGTATACCTATATTTACTTTAACACAGTTAGTAAATTTTCTGTTTCTTCATAAGACATACTTTGGAGAGCATCCTTGAGTAATTTCTTACAAATTGTATAGTTCACAGAATAAATATTTGCTTTCGAGTTTAGTCTATTATATAGGAGAGGTCCGAGGTACAGGTAAAATTTGGATATAAAAGCATGTTTTGTTGAAATTTGTGGACAAACTATATCTTTACGTCTTTTATTAGTATATCCAGCGCTGTAGGGTAGAGCTTTGTGTTGTTTTAATACAATGCCCATAATAAATAGCTGTCGAACTGTTAATACTTCACAAGATTTGTACAGGAGGTTAGTAGGAAAAAGGAAAGGGCGGAAAGTAGACACTTTGAGAATCGCCCTCTGAGCTCTCTCGATGGTTAGTAACATTGTTTTACCCGCTCCACCCCATGTGGTAATACAGTACGTTAAAATCGATTGACATAGAGCAAAGTAAACTTGTCTAACTATTTTTGGGTCAGCAATACAGCGTAACTTTTTAAAAACAAATATCAACTTGCGAATTCTACTATTTAAAGCTTCTATATGTTGTTTAAACGAAAGTGTTTCATCTATTACAACACCAAGGTATTTAGTTGTATTTGCCATTTTAATTTTAGGACAAACACATTGGTTATTTGTGGGAATTGTGCAGTAATGAGCATATAATGTCGAGATAGTGCCGGTTGATGTTTGCTTGCGCATCGAAAACTTAATATAATTTGTCTTGTCTGCATTTAGTGTTAGTGAATTAAGTTGAAGCCATTTATTAACAATATTGAATCCGCGTTGCGCCACTTTGTAGACATTTTTTTCTGAGTCAGCCGAAAATAGAAGGGCAGTGTCGTCAGCATAAGAAACAATTTGGCCATGATCTAGACTTAGATTACAAAGATCGTTTATGTATATCAAAAATAGTGTAGGGCCTAAAATACTTCCCTGGGGAACTCCGAAGGACGTGTTTTTTTTATCCTCGCTGAGAACATCTCCAATCCTTACACATTGGGAACGATCTTCTAGATAGCTCTTAAATAGTTTCAGTTGGGTGCCTCTGATACCTATGGTTTCAAGCTTGTGCAACAGAATAGGGATAGAAACTGTGTCAAAAGCTTTGGCGAGGTCCAGGAAGATTCCTACTGTGTGGTTACCATTATCAAGTTCTTGTGCTAGATAGTCAGTCATATGGTGTACGGCATCGTCTGTTGACATTTTAGGCCTAAATCCAAACTGCCGCTGAGACAAAATTGATTTATCTTCCAAGTATTTGTAAAGCCTTTTATTTATAATTTTTTCCAATATTTTAGACATAGAAGGCAGTAACGAAATAGGTCAATAATTTGTGACTTGATCTTTACTGCCTGATTTATAAACGGGGACAACAACAGCTTTTTTTAGGCACTCGGGAAAAACACCTGTAGATAAACATTTTTGGAAAATATAAGTTAGTGGCGGTACCAAAATGTGCTTGAACTGTTTAATTATTTTATTTGATATGCTATCCCAGCCAACTGCACAGTCGTCTTTCAAACTCATAATTATCGTTTCTACCTCAGACTCATCAGTGTCTAGCAATGCAAAAGAGGATACAATAGTGCTACACGTAAATGGTGTGCTTGTTAAATATTGTGATTGGCCCCGAACTTTTTCAGCCCAAAGTGTAAAGTGGTAATCCCTTGGCCTTCTTATTTAATATTTCAGTTTTGTTTTGACACTACAGTGAGTAAGTGATTGAAAATAATCATCATCAGCTCTCTAGTCTTTTTCCAACTATTTAGAATTTTTATTATTGATTCTGATCGAGCAATCACGTGCTTAAATCTTACACGTAGATTCGTAACTCCATGACGCAGTTACAAAATGAAAACCTGCGCGACCTGCTATCAATAAAAGAACATATCACCCTCCACAAGACGTGTCACTTACAATCCTTAAGTAAACTACTTAAAATTCACACGTCACCAATCCGCCACGATCACGGCTTACCCACGAGACTGCCTCACCCCGACATCAAACACGCTACCCACCAGCACCGCTGTAATGATAACACACTTATTTGCACTTATACTAAGGAACGTAACTCCCGCTGCTCATTATGAAATCTGTTGATATACGGAAAAAACATGGTTCTCACTCGTGCGAAACTGAAGATAAACCACACACTGAAAATGCAACCTTAAGTCGCAACTTTTCAGGATGAAATTTCAGTGGCAGTGTCCTAAGGTTCGTAAGCCCTTTTCAGCGGTCACAAAGTGAATGTAGGACTCAATCAGAAGACACCAAAGTGTGAAGATCAAAGGCAGTGGTTAAGAACAGGTATCGCGATATGGAGGCTCGTTTTAATAACGAGTTGAGCAATGCCGCACGCGTGACACGACATACAAATTGCCAATCATGTACAAAATGGCGCGATGTGGTGAAGATTACGATTTGTGGAATCTGTTTTCTTATTTGTATCGAGTCTCTTTGGGGTTGCTCGACGATTGGTAATCAATCAATCTTCATTGATTGTCTTGTATCTTGTTACCATAATTTCTGAATATTAGAGGGTTAATTTATAAACTAGCTAGATGTTCAATTTATAAACGTTGTGTAATTGTTTTATAAACGTTGTTTAATTTGATTTATTCGGGTCTGAATGGTCTGATCCCCTGATGCCTGAACCCCTCCACTCCAACACGTGCACACTGTTGCAATTAATATTTCTTACCTGTAGTAGCGGCAAACTATTGGGTATGGCAATAAGAAAACAACAACTATCTCAAACACTGTATATTAATAAACCAATACACTGTATATTAATAAAATAAGTTTAACCTTAACCATTAACAAATTATTAATTATTTGGTTTTTTCCCATCTCAAGGGAATCGAATCCAGGACCTCATTCTCGACAGTTGCGGTTGTGACCAATAGACTAACGAGACAGTTGATCAGTTCAATCATACGTATAACGAAAAAATGTATTCCCTATCATCATAACTCTCCAAATCTACGATTCGTACCTAAGCTATAAATTAATATAAACCGTCTAAAATCTAGCTACTTTACAACCCACCTCTGCATTTCTCCGTTGCACAAAACGAGCGAGATCTGTAGAGCGAATGAAACTGAAGGAAATTAATTAAACTTGTATTATTGCTACGACTCCTGCTAACAAGGTTCTTGCTAACTAATTGAGATTCTCCGAGATTTTATAATATTTTAATTTGTTTTTGTTTCGTTGCATGTTTTTGCTGATGTTATTCGCCTGTTATTGGTCTAGTAATCTGTGGTATAACACGTTGGTTATAAATAACCAACATGCCCCTCAGAAGTCTCATGAATTATAAATAACTAGCTGCGCCTCGCAGTTTCACCCGCGTAAATGTCCATCCCGTGGAAATATCGGGATAAAAAGTAGCCTATGTGTTAATCCAGGGTGTCAGCTACATCCATATTTTTTTTAATCAAAATTGGTTCAGCTGTTTGAGCGTGAAGAAGTAACAAACATATAAACACATCCCCACACACACACACACTCACAAGCTTTCGCCTTTATAATATCTATTAGTGTGATGTGATTTATATTAGACTTCTGAGGGGCAATTCTCATAATTTTCAGAACGTTCACAGTCTGACCTCAGACTCAATCTGTCAAAAATACCTGTAATTCTCCACATTTTCAATAAGTTTTTGACTTTGATTGTCGCTGAGATGAGATTGGGACTAGATTTCGAACGTTTTTAATTACTAGAATCGGCCTTCTGACCTCCGAAGCCAAACTACTTGGGCAGTGGGTACTGGGCAATTATGATTTCCAATGTTTCTTTGCCAAATGTATGTACTAGCACTACTGGTAAATAAATGATTTGATTTAATTTACACCCGACTTTTTAATCTGTCAAGCTCCGCTAATGAGACACAATTGTTTTTCCATTGTTTCGTCGCCAATGGGCGACGCGCGCCGCTTGACCGGTGAAATAGCTGTTTTGACTGCCAATTGAATTGTAATAACAGGAACTGACTATTTATCTTGCTCTAGGCTCACAATTTGGTGTAAACTACCTATAGTAAACAGGTAACGCCTTCACGGACGGACCATTTCTATACATCAACAAAAACGTACCCTTTTCTCCAACTCAAAATGCAGCGTAACGAGAGCAAATAGGCCTCAAAAGGCCTCAAAGTGCTCCAGCAGGCCGTAACAGGCCTTGGGACTGAACAAAGTAGGAAGGCCGTTCGATCACGTCATCGCGGCCATTTTTTCATCCGTCCTTTATTGGCCGAACTCCCTAGAGGGCGCAGCGATCGGATAACTTTTTCACCACCTGCCATCTAATTTGGCACAATAATCCTCATACATACAAACGAGTTACGATTTTTTTAGTTTCTTTCTGTTATTTTTTTTTTGGAATATTTGAGCTGTCAGGGTGAAAATCAACGGGTGTATTAATCCTACAGAAAGTATTCTGCGAGGGTTGGTGTGGTTCTAAACTATTTATTAACAAATCTTCACCATCTGCCTAGAGCTGAATACCAGTATTTTACAGGGGTGAATGCCTATCTGAACTCCAGAACTTATTAAGAAATACTGGCCAAAATTCTTTTTGCTTTTATTTCGAGTTTATTTCGAGCAGTTGTGTTTTTACTAAGTGTCAACGAAGCTGTGTCTGTGGACTGTAAACTATAATAAAAATGAAGAACGTAACGTGAACCACATGTACACGTAGACAATATATTCAAATTGAGATTGGTCGTGCCATAAAACGTGGTCGTAAACCGTCCAAATTTAAAATACGCGAGTTCTGGAGGTGAACGTGACATCTTACGAGACTCGTCAAATTGATGTCATTAAAAAACAAAATTAAGTCTCAGTATAGCCCACTTTGCAGAGCTTTAAAGACTAAACACACTTTATCGGAGCGGCCGGCAATGGCTGTGAAATTATTATAATGGCTGTTCTATGTGGAGAAGTCATAGGAGCAGTTTTGCTGAGTATAACTTGTTTACATGGAAGCACATACATAACATAACATAATCAGCCTATAATGTTCCCACTGCTGGGACAAAGGCCTCCTCTCAGTGAGAGGGAGTGGGCCGTAATCCACCACGCGGCCCCAGCAGCAGCATGGAAGCACTGCCATGTTTTTTTATTGCTAAATGGGCCCACTCTTGTCCCAACAAAGCCGTATCGCAATTACATACCGATTGAGAGACACAGAAATCCTGACATACTGTCTTAGGCAAACTTATGAAGTGTCAAGATCAGTCACCCATCTGTTAAGGGCAAGGCACTAAGCGTAACTAAGCCTCGCAGATCGACCATTTTGTCGCTTGGACATTCCCCAATCGAAATTGCTGCAAGTCAAAAGAGAGACAAGTGTCAAACACCATTACTCTCTCGTACCTCGTCACGTCAGCTTGCGTCAAGTCAGAGCCGGTCATTCCGAATGAGTGGAGTCCCTTACTTCCTCGTTTTAATGAATGACAGTATAAATTTCCCGGCAGTTTCTTTTAAGTTATTTCAAAGGGGAGCCATGTTTTCCTAGCGTTTACGTCGTAACGACGTCGAAGCCAAACATTGTTAAGAATGGCACTTAAATAACTTGGCCCAAGTTGTAAGAGACGGGATTGTGCGTGATTTATTACGCTGTAAATGTAAGTGATAAAAAGTGTTAGAAGTTTTACGTAAATTCGTGAATAGACTTCTTTATTGGCGGCTTGTTGATGGATAGGGTGGATAGAATGACGGCGGGTGTGGGGTATGAAAGGGAATAAAAATATAAGACGATAATGCGGTCATTCATTTGGTGGGAAATGAAAAACATTGTGTAGCCTTTTCCTCACTAAGTGCTACCAAGCGACTGACATTGAGTCTTACAATAATAAACAAGTGGGTAAGTATAGCTTACTTTAGCTAAAATACCATAAAAATAATACCTATACCTATTTACTTGGGCCTGTAATCCAATCATATACCTACTTATTTGCCCAAATAATGTGTTAATATTTTGTTATGGCAATGCTGCCAGCCTTTTGGGCACTGTTCCTGTTGACAGCGATGCGGACGAATTCTTTGATGCCCTATAATTAATATTTTTTCATATAATTGTACATATTATTATAGTTTATACATATGTTAGCTTATATTATGTAAATATCTACACAAAATATTTTTTTTATATTTGTATAAATATAAAAAATATATTTTGTTATTATAGTAATATGTTCGTAATACATGGAATGGGCACGGTTGGCACAGGATGGCCTACTCTCTTTAAGAAGTCGGGTTTAGAATGACAATAGTAAGAGGCACAGTTGCAACATCAAGTCCAACTGTCCGTTGAACTCAATACACCCTAAGATTGTCCCGCCCCGCTCACGCTCATGCTATACACCACCACGGGGACCTTAAGGACTCACTCTAAGTGTTTAGCTTAGTTTTTAAGTTAGCTCTTTTGATATGAGCACGTTCATATTATGCTAATTCATTAACTTAACTTAGTAATGTGCTATTTAGCTGCTTTTTTAATTTTCCAGACCAGAGCGAGTACTTGAGCTCAATTTTTGAAATAAAAATAACTGCTCTATTTATTTCAATGGTACTTGGTATAAAAAGTTTTCGTTTACATATTTATTGAAGTTATGTGTATCTATTTCCTTTGATAAATCAGCTGTTAAATATTTACATAATATAAATTAAATATAAACTATAATAATATGTACAATTATGTGAAAAAATAAACAATCATTATAGGGCATCAAAGAATTCATCCGCATTGCTGTCAACAGGAACAGTGCCCAAAAGGCTGGCAGCATTGCCACGTTGTATGGCAATGCTAATTCTTTGGCCAAGAAATAGGCCAGCTCTCTGGTCACGTGAAGAGTCGACTAACCGCTTGGCGATATCCCGAAATACCAAGTGGGCACTCGGACCCCAAGGCCCTAGTGTCTCAACCCCAAACGGCTCGAACATATAAGTCCCAATCAGGTTGCAATATTTTCGCCGTTTGAGGTTTTCTGCACCTGCAGCAGCCGCCCCAGCACAGCCCACCGTGCTAGGAAGATGGGATGGCGCAAGGGTGTCGACACATGTTGCATCCCACACCAAAGGTCTGCCTAACTTCCAGGGCATTATGGTCATTCCGTCTGGTCTCTTTCCATCGTCGCGTGCCAGGCCGTTGGGTTCTAAAACAGCTGGCACCCTGGCGGTGACAAGAGCACGACGGATGATGTCATTAATGCTGGCGTGCGGTGCTATCCGGCCTGCGCTCCTACTGCAGGATAGGCCATGGTGTCCAAGGCAGTCGACAGCTTCACCGCACTGACAGCGATGCGGAGCCCCGCAAGGAACGCCCAAACGCAGGCAGGTAGCGAGCCGAAAGGTAGTGTCACCCAGCATAGTGCCTATGTTGGGTGACGGGAGTGCTTGAAGCCACAGCCCCGACTCCCACTCACCCACAGCCAGCAGGCGGGCACGCTCAGCAGAATTGGTGGACGTATTGATAAGATTATTCCGTACCAACCTGCAGAGCGGCTCATCCCACTGTCTCTGGGAAGATGGGTTTACGGGACGATCTGTATCCGGGCAAGCCGCTTTCCAGGCGTTCACCGCGTCGGTCAAGCACGGCACTTCACAGTCAACCAGGCAGGGAGCTAAAATTTTCCCGGTCAACTTTTCAGTGCTGTGGACAGAAGACAGGAACGCCGGTAAGCTAATACTGGTAATTTTGCGGACGCCGAGGCCACCAAAACGGATGGGTAGAGTGGCTTGAAGCCACGCTCGGTCGTCCAAGGCCACATTTAAAATGGATGTTAGTGTGCTGCGAATAATTTGGTCAATTTTGTTCAAGAGGTGTGGCTGCTTCCATAAGGGGGAAGAGCGTAGAAAATACATAAAATTTGAGCCAAAACAACAGTATCGAATCAGGGTGAATGCCGAATGTAAATTAATTTTGGAGAGTCTGTCCGAAATCTCATTGAAATTTTTAATTTTTTCGTCGATGTGTATCTATTACATAAACTTGATGAAAAAAAAAACTTAACTAAGACATGCCTGCATAGGCATGGTCTCCTCTAAGTAAACAATGAGAATGAGATGACTTTAGAATTATTATTAGCCTGTGACGTCCCACTGCAGGGCAAAGGCCTCCCTACTCTCTTTCCACCTCTCTCTGTTCAAAGCTGCTATTTTTTTTAGAATTAAATCTTTTAAAAATATACAATCACCAAATCATATATGTTTATCATCGGTCTGGCCTTTCTCAATTAACTTGGGGTCGGTTTCCAGTCTAACCAGATGTAGCTGAATACCAAGTATTTTGCATGGAGTGACTGCTTTTCTGACCTCCACAACCCAGTTATTATGTAATACGATACCCCTTGGTAAGACTACTTGTCAGACTTTCGGGCTTGTGACGACCCCTAAAAAAAGATCACACAATGATCCACGAATGACAGCCGGGACCAAAAGCTTTATGTGCTTACTGAGGCACGGAGGGGTCTTGGTATGTAAAGATACCAATTCATATGTTATCAATAATATTAATATATTATTCATAAGCAATAATATTAGCATATCATCATATTAATATATTTATGTAATATCAATCATAGTGACGGCAAATGTCGCCGGAAATCGTTAATGGTAGCAGACATGAGAAACATGAACACTATAGTATAGTAGGGTATGCAGAAATCACACTAAACACAAAATAGTGATCGATACTTACGTAGTTGAATCACCAGATCAAACACGTAAGGACCTGGAAGACGTATGGTAATGGTACCCTTATTCCTGTTGACGATGCAGTGGCGCGTCTCCGGATGTTTGTGCATGCCATCTGTTTAGGTAATGGTGCTCACAACAGGGATCCGCACATTAACATGAGCGCAAAGCTCTTATTTGAGTTTAGTAGTTGAAAAGACTCATGGAGAAGAAGGCTTTAACAAACGTGAGGAATTGACGATTTATAAAATAGATATGAAATTGTCAATTCATCATCTGCCCAGACTTTTCCCAACTATCTATGTTGAAGTCGGCCTCCAGTCTAACCAGATGCAGCTGAATACCAGTATTTTATATAGAGCGACTGTCAACCAAATTTTCAATATTGTTTCTCCAGTATCACCCGCACAACTGCACTGCATTTTTGTTCCCGTGAAACAACAAAAAAAAAAGACGGGTTGCACTCCAGGAGTGCCGGCAGAAGTGAAAACTTGAATATTAACGTTGAAACAAATCAATTATTAATTGAATTAATATTAAGTCATTTTTTTTCACTATTTCTGCGTCACTTTTTTCATTAATAGATGCACTTTGTTCAATTTCCATATTTTAAACACTATACGAGTATACACGAATTTTAAGAATACACAGCAGTGTAGGTACTACACAGACGGTCGAGTCATCAGCTGTCCATCCATCCATCCATACATCCACACCCACACCCACACCCACACACACACCCACACACACCCCCACACCCACTCCCACACCCACACCCATAATACCCACACCCACACACCCACACCCACACCCATAATACCCACACCCACACCCCCACACACCCCCACACCCACACACACACACACCCCACACCCACACCCACATACCCACACCCACACCCACACCCACAACCACACCCACACCCACACCCACACCCATCCATCCATCCATCCATTGTCGTGTGTCACTTGGTTCACTTCGGTTGGCGCCGCCGTAGAAAGAGAGGGGGATACTTAGTAATTAGGAGTAGTAGTTCTCCCCTGAGAAATCTCTCCTGACGGTCACGTGTCCTGACGCGATCCCCTGACGCGAGTTTAACATTTTTTACCCATTACAAAAAAGTGTGCAACGCCGCTAAAGAAGTTTACACTTCAAAATAGAAAATACATATTGTACATTTGTATCCGTACTTCTTCCATGTCTTCAAAACAAGGTAGTGCGATACACCCACTTCGCTGTCGACATCTCATACGCTTCCACGAGTGATACAATTTTACAAGATTCTTTACAAGATTTGTAATAACCTTTCTGGTTAGCACTCGACGCGTCGGGTTATTGATCCTGTACCACTCCAAAGCATCTGACGGGCTTTTATTATTAAAAAAATAAGTCTAGACGTTCTAAATTCAATGAAGTCATTTTTGTCACAAAATTTCACAAATCACAAGCAACCAGGCAACAAACTATATTCTGTTTTCAAAGCATTGAGTTAAATAACTAGAGAAGCAAACCTCAATAAAATGTGTCAAAAAAGTGTAACCACTATTTAAAAGTGACGACGTAGCTTTGAAACCACTAAACATATAAAAGTAAACATATATCTGTCTCACTTACACAAGTCGCAAGAATAATACCGTCAGTTAGATTAGACAAAGACCGCAATATAAACATGCAATGGCGGGATGGGGTTGCCTACCCATGCAAAATTTTACCCAACTTTTTAAACCATAAATGACGTTCAAAAAAAACGTTATGCCAAATTATTTATAAAATATTTGAATTATGTATTTCTTATTCGATGTGTATTAGAAGTTTATAACTAATGACAATAATTAAGACATTTTCTTTTTAAATATTTTTTATTTATTCAGGTAGTCTCTTTTCTCGGCAATCTGATTATTTCCACCCATTAATCACGGCGTGCTGCATCTTTAGGCACCCTGCAACGTTGTTATTATTTAAAAAATATTTAAAATCACTTATTCCAATAAATTAAAAACTCCCATAAATGTGGGAAACTAAAACTAAGTTTTTAGTGGTAACAGTGAACCTAATTTACAAAATTCTGCAATTTATTTATTTTACGTTGATATAAACACAGAAACAATAAAATTACGTGTGGAAAGTAATTCTGGTTAATTAATTATGTTTTTGTGATCTTGAATCGCACTCTTTCACTACGAATTTACCCATTTTGGCGATATTTTTGTCTTGTGTCACTTGGTTCACTTCGGTTGGCGCCACACAGAGCACTGAAGTGACATTAGCTACGCATACGGCTGTGGCCTTATGACAAGTGGCAACGCCTTGGCGCGGTAATTACTGATCTAGTGTAACATATATATCAATGTTTCAAAGCAAATTAAATTATGACGCGTATTCGTTCGAAATTCGAAGTTATTTTTTTTTTGTTTATATCGGCCAGTCTTCATTGTAGCGGTCAGTCTATTATGATGATCATAAAAAAGTAAGTTGTAGTCTCATTTCCTACGAAATGTGTGGGGAAAAGTTCTTGCGATTTCTGACTTTTCTAATACTCAAACCTCTGTTTTTCATAAGAAACAGGATCGACTGGCATAAAAAAAAATGTGAAAATTGCCCAATGCCCTGCTACCTGCATTTTTTTAAATCTAATTTAATTGCAAATCAAAATTTCTCAAAAAATTAAGGAAAGTCTCCTAAGACCGTTTTCCTGGGCTAGAACGGTTAAGGTAGCTGCTGTTAAAGTACTGCCCCATCTCAAAAATCTACCCTGTATATAGGTAATATGAGCTAACGTTCGCGCCGATAGCGGCGTTCCTGGCGAAATGGCGTTGTCTTGTTTACAAA
Source organism: Amphipoea oculea (assembly GCA_945859645.1). Classification (NCBI taxonomy): domain Eukaryota; kingdom Metazoa; phylum Arthropoda; class Insecta; order Lepidoptera; family Noctuidae; genus Amphipoea; species Amphipoea oculea. Next base: position 894,075 of record OX243878.1, on the reverse strand, counting down.
CAAACAAATCAAACAAAACAGGGTTCCCAGTCCTCAATTAACAAAGACAAACTAACTAAGCACACGCACAGTCCACGCCATCAGCTTCCATTCACCGGATCCCGTCACCAACTCATTGCCTCGAGTGTAATCCGTGCCTCCACATAAAGAACAGGCAAAAAACGAGGTTCCTTGCTAAAAGGCAGCAATGGCGACCTTTCATTAATCCTGCATTTATGTAGGTATGTTTATGAGGCGCGGGGTACGGCGGGGACCAGAGGGGCCCCGCGGGGCGCGGCGGGGTACAAACGTGCACCCGCATAATGCAGGCCCGCGATAAAAACATCCCTTACGGAATTATAGCAAGTTATAGCCTAGGGTTGATAACGCACATTTGTTATACTTGTTTTATGCAGGTGTTGTTTTGTTTTGTTTCTCTACCATGTAGAAAAGAAGTGTCTAGAAGTCAGGGTTTAATATTGATCACAACTTACGCTACCTCCTGCTGTGGTAACTGGCAAGAGCAAATCTATCAGTGGGGTAATTGCGTAACACACTATCAGTAGCAATTGTTACAATTTTGACAGTTCAACAACATTCATTGCGGTATTTTTCGAACATAATATAAGGTCCCATTGAAATAGATGGGCAAACTTTTAGAAATCATTCAGATCACCAAAATAAGGACGATGTAACAAAATATATAAGGAAAACGCATTAGATACTTAGAAGAAACATAATCAGCTAACGAAAATACAATAATATTTATTATTTTAGGTCAAAATAAAATCACTTTAATCAGTGTTTTTTTTTTTGCTAGGATATCTTTGGTTAGAAGTACTGAGCACTGAGTTAAAATTTGTTCATCTATTTTAATGGGACGCTATGAAGCTAAGGATTAGTAATATCCATCAAAGTCATTCAGATTGTGATTGAAAGTTTACTATACAATTAGGGCGCTGGAAAGCCTTTTCATAAGAAACGTAACAAATCAATCATTTAAATAGAATGAAACAATCAAATACTTTATTCAACAAAAAGTTATTTTAAAGATACAAAAACTAATTGTTGTTGACCATTCTAACGAGATAACGTTACCTAAGAAGGTACGCATATCCTAGGCACAGGCGCCAATAACAGAAACTACCCTCGTCACGATAAGTACACAAGCTAACATTAGCAGATTACTTTTATCGCCCAATAAACCTGTTTACCGACTCCATGTTATTTACAATTTCATCTTATTTACTTTTATGAACATTACTAATTGTCGTGTAACCCGGGAGGCAGTAACTAGTACTTTTATCTTGCGCAGTAGCGTGGCAGTAGTCGGCAGTAATAGGAGAAAGTACCGATAAACTTGGTGATAAAGTAAAAAACTCGTTGAGCACAGGACATAAACACACTGGCTTGTAGTTGAAAGAAAACATCGTAAACGTTTACAAGTCAAGGGAGTGTGGCGGGTGGTGCGAGTGGTGAGCGGAAGCGATTGTAGAAAATCGTAGAAAAAAAAACCGCCCCGTCCGATGCATCAACATGATTCTTGTAGGAAATACAGGGGCAATAGTAAGTAGTGCATTTTGCATGCAGCATTTGAGGCCTGCGGGGTAATTGCGTAGCATATTATCAGTAGCAATGACAGTTCAACAACATTCATTGCGTTATTTACATTGTTGAGCAGATGTGTTTTTCAAAATGATTCATATTGGGATTAAAAGTGTGTTCCGCAATTAGGGTATTATACATAATTGATTCTTATTCTTAATAATGACGGAGAAACGAAAAATTATTAAATAAACACGCCCAGCATTTTAAATGACAGCACTGTTGACATAATTTTAATTAATTAGAAAAAAACAAAACCCTGAAAGACTATATCTGTTTCGTTCTACATATCGCACCTTCAGTGCAACAAAGTCACAAATAGCCAAAACTGCAAAATTGAGGTAAGTATGCCAAATTGTCTGAACCATGCCTATACTTGGGGCAACAAAAACATCCGTGAAAGTATCTCAAAATTCTACTATATGGCGCAGGTGCCTTTGTGGTTATAAATGCGAACAAATTAGGAAATAAATGCGAAAAAAAAATTAAAAGTCCTCTCCTGTAAAATTAAAAAATGAGCTGTTGTGACTTTGTTGCACCAAAGGTGCGATATGTTGAAATTACTCTAACATTGTATTAATAGACAGGTAAATTAAGCTACACTCAGTAAAACAGCGCATGTTATCAGACCTCTCAGCGGATCCCCGCTACCTCTCGAGGCTTGTTCCCTCCCCTCTCCCGATACACCCTCCCCAGAGTTTCCCAATCAGTGACAGTCACTTATTGAATTTTGTTGTGCTCACGACTTTCAATAATTCCAACCTTTCCGTTACAAACTTTATCAATTTCCTTAACTGCGAACATATTTTGGTTGGACAAAAGTCGCACCGCTCGCACAACTCGTGCTACTTTAAACATTTCGCGCCAACAGACTTTAAAGATGGACCAAATTATGTTTCGAGTATTTTTGGGAGTTGAAAACTTAATTAAACTCGGACGGCTCCAATATTTTTGCGGGTTAATCGACTTTGAAGTCGCTGCCATTGTTTTTGCGTGATTTCAGCCTTCCTTCCTCGCAGTTCGTTATCTTGTCTGGCTATTCATTTACTTGTTTCAGTACAACTTATTTTTGTGCAATTCCGTAATAAGTAGGAAATACACACACTCACGCCTTCTTGCCATGTGTGTAGGCAGAAACTGCGGAACGCCTCCAACTACGAGCACCTTTTGCTTGGAGGTACCCGTACACTTTTCAAATAAATATATGAAGTACTAGCTGCGCCCCGCGGTTTCACCCGCATAAGTCTCGATCCCGTGGGAATATCAGGATAAAAAGTATCCTATGTCCTTTCCAGGGACTCAAACTATCTCTATACCAACACAATGCAGAATCATCTAAATCTATTCAGCGGTTTAGGCGTGAAAAGGTAACATACAGACAGACAGACACAGTTACTTTCGAATTTATAATATTGGTATGGATAAAAACGATAAGACAGGTACTGCATCAACAGTTCAACATTTAACGTCGGAGATTTTTGTAAGACAAACATTTGTAATACAAGCCTTTTTAACCGACTTCAAAAAAAGGAGGAGGTTCTCAATTCGACGGTATGTTTTTTGTATGTTTGTTACGCGATTACTCCGTCAATTGAGGACCGATTTTCAAAATTATTTTTTGTTCGAAAGGAGATACTTCTGAAGTGGTCCCATAGTCACCAAGTCAGGATCTGATGATTGGATCCAGGAGAAATCGAAGGAACTCTTCAAATATTATAGGCACACCTATAGCGATTTGGGTATTTTTAATAGTAACTTGTGCATTTGCTCTCGGAAAGCACCATTTGGTGAAGTGGAACTGATGATGAAGACCACAGATGGACAACGGAACTACTCAATAATATCTAAGTATTTTACGGGTTGCTCTTCGATTACTTTAATATGGTTGTAAGCAATTTATGCTCGCCACGATGTGAATGGTAATATGGAGCTGATGGTGGACCAGGAGAACTCCTCAACAATTAACTTCCCTGCATCGGGAAAAGCAATATTATGTAAAAGGCGATGAGCATGTTGACACTGGCTATTGTAACTTAGATAAATTACAAGCAGACCCACTAAAAATCGTGAAATAAAAACTTTTTAACAAAAATACAACCGACTTCCAAAAGAAACACTACAAAGTGAAAAATAACTTTAATTTCGGAAGTCGGTGGCTAAAAACGTAAATACAAAACCAAAGACACCGACTTCCGAAATTAAAGTTATTTTTCACTTTGTAGTGTTTCTTTTGGAAGTCGGTTGTATTTTTGTTAAAAAGTTTTTTATTAACAAAACAACTTATCATCCATGTGAAAAGTTTAAGTTTAGTTACTATATTTCATCTTTTAGTTACTATACGTGTATTATAACATTTCCACGACAGTGTAAGGTACAAATCACATATCAAGCAGATTGCTATGTCAAATAAACACTTCACCCACCAAAACCTTCAGCTCTAAGCTCTAAAGTGATATGAAATAACTTCCCGATTTCGTTCACAAAGCGATCCCACTCCCAGCAGTGGGCAGTGGGTTCCGTCGCCGAGTGGACGGCAAAAATAAACACTTACTTGTTAAAGAAACGCTGACTGTACGCGACCGGGGACTTTTAGAACACACGATTTTTAATCTCATTTTAATGTTTCCGAAGGGAGTCGTGACGGAAGTGTATTTTTCATCTATATTTATTTATTACAGTTATAGAAATAATGAGTAATTTAAATTGTACGATGAGCTGTTGTCAATTCATGGGTTTAAGTTGCCGTCAAAGAATAAAATTACTTTTGAATAAAATTACGGTTGAATACTGGATGATAATGATAACAATGTGTACGAATTAAATAGAAATCCAAAATGATAACATCAATAAAAACCATTTTTTCAATAAGGTCAAGCCCAATATTTGTGAATCTATTGTCATCGCAACATAAGAGGCAATTCTCGTAATTTTAAGAATGTTCACACTCTGATCTCAGTCTCAATCTGTCAAAAATACCTCCAATTTCCCTACATTTTTGACAAGTTTTTGACATTATTATTATCACTGAGATGAGACTGCGACTAGATTTTGAACGTTTTTAATTACGGGAATTGGCCTTCTGATCGGCTTCATTCCCCCGTGATGGAATTTCGGATTTGGGCGCCATATTTACGATATTCTTTATTGTGTTTTTGATGAAATTGTATGAGTTCAGATAAAGTGGTGTATGAAACTGCAAAAAACTAGGTACGTAATAATGTAACAGTTTCGTAAACAACTATTCTATATTTTAGTTCTTGTGGAACCCAAATGGTTATTTGGAAAGTCGTATGGATAGTTGTCTATTTTTAATTTTGTAATACAAGTAGATATTAATGTAGAAAATCATTATAATAACTTCTTTTACGTCATAACAAAAGCTAATAAGAAGCTTTTCCAATACTAGACTATTAAAACAGAGCTCCGAAAAAATATAACTCATAACATTTCGAGTTTGTTGTTTCAACAACAATCAAACGAAGCAGAATATTAAAATAAAATGCTGGAAATAAAGCATTATTTCGACATGTTCGTTAATAGGTTCCGAGAAAAAAACCTAATATTACAGTTACAAAAATTCATTTCTATTTCTTAGAACACGATTAAAAGGGAGTCTTTATTAAGATTATTATGAGAGAGTAATAAAATCGGACGGTGTAAAGGAGTCCGCACACTAAAGTGTGAAATCGCTGCGTCAAGCGAACGCCACGCGCCTCCACTGACTTATTGCTATTAAATTGAACACACTACTTTTTGGGAAATTCCTAACATTTCCACTTATTTCCACTTGTATTCTGACATATTTGCTGAAAGTTTTGCGGCGAATACCTACAAATTGCCTGTTATGACATTTTTTACCTAGAGCTAGTTAAGTTCATGCTGACTTGGGCTTGAAAGGAAGTCTTGTTAAGGTCTGTGTATTTTCTTTTCCACGTTAGCATTTTTCCGACTTATTGAATTGACTGTGCCCGTTTTGCTGAAACTGATATTTGGGGTTCTAACAGGAAAAATTCCAGACATTTGGAGAATTTAGTGCGATATGCTGAGTACAGTCCGCCCGTCGAGAGAACGCGTTCTTGACACGGTCTGTCAGTTTCGTACACACGAATACCTACGTGTTTTGCGAATTTGATCTTTATTAGTTATAGTCCGGGCGGTAGCGTTGCAAATTCAAAAGTCATAGTAAGCCGGCTGATATTAACATCGATAGTTGATCTTATATGACTGATAACTGAACCGACCGTCAGCTGCTCATGTAGCGGTGGGTGTGGAATTGGGAGGTTGCGGAAGTTGTAAAAAGAAATAAAAAATTAAGTAATAGTACGCCGGCTGAAACTTATTTCATAAATAATTGACATCATACTGAGCTGAAAAAAAATCGTCAGCTGCATCGTGGAGGGGGGATTATGCGTCAGCTGCTCGCATGAACTTGTAAGAAAAACCGTAAAATAAAGTTATAGTACGCCGGATGAAATTTGGCTACATGATTCTTCAAATAATTTAGAATATGAAAACAACAATCAGCTGCTTGTGTAGCGGTGGAAAGACCGTCAGCTGACGCAGTAAAGGTACAGATTATTCGAGTAATGCACAGAATCTTTCACGGTATATTTTTGTCTTGTTTTATTTTTAACAAAATGCATAATATGAAATGAAATCGAGTGTAAGATGAAATGAACATAAAATAAAATGAAGGGTAATATAACATTAAAAAAATCGAAATATATAGAAAATGAGAACTTTGCAGAAGCTATTCGTTGTCGATGGTATCGCTATCGTAATCGTTCTCGGTCGAATCATCATCCGAACTGTCCTGCAGGAAATCGTTCTCTTCGTCTTGATGAAGTTCTTAAGCTCGATTCTCTTCACCATCATCTGCAAATGAGCATGTCAATAATCAAAATTAGGCTACCAGGAATATACAAGCTCAAAGAAAGTGTCAGTGACAATAATTCCATACCGCCAATATTTTCGCTGCTATCCGTTATACTGGTGACTGATAGGGGTACTTGATCTCCCTCGAACCATTTGAAGACATACTTCTCGTCTTTTTCTTCCCATCCCCAGTCAGTGGGAGATAATTGAGAAGGTTCTTGAAGGTGAGCATGGCTCCAAAGGTGCGCTATATATGAAGTGCGCAGTAAATGCTGGCGTAGCTCGGATTTACATGGAGGGAAGATCGCCCCGTCGATACGGTTTTTCCACTTGAGTACATCGTTTTTTTCATTAATTTGATAATTTTTAGTGAAGGTAGCAACTCGTGTAGCGTTGACTTCGTTTATCGCTTTAAATCCGTACAAGCGACAAACAAATTCTTCAATCGTTATGAAGACCTCGTCTAATTCACAACTCGGAATATTTGTGATGTCCCCCAATGCTAGCATATATGCCTGAGATTTTCGCAACAATTGTAAAGGCTTATTTTTTCCTTTCCTGTAAAATGCAGGATTGAAATCACAGCCTGTGAGGGCATGGAACCCTGGCAATGCAGAGCACAAATCGGTTCCCAATTTTTCATACATTTTCGTGATATTAACGAATCTTTGAAAATTCCCGGAACCAATGTGCATTGTTATTTTCAAATCGTTGTGAATTGCATTCATATTGCCGAGCATTATTATGAAAATATCGTCGAGAGTATACGTATGATGTTTGTATGTATGTATGCACGGCTCGATGAATTTTAGCTTGAGAGGTGTCGTTAGATTCATATTTACTGTGAGAGTGACACTGGGTATATCAAAATAAAAAAAAAACAAAGTGGCGGATTTTTGGCGCCATTTATGCCTTCATAGATAATTTTTTTTCGCAAACCTATCGAGTGGGGTACCAAAATAAAGGGTTTTAAAAGGTGATTACAAAAATATATACAACTTATATAGTTAAAAGTAATTCAAAGTGACAAATCGTAAAAATACACGTACCAAGAACTAAATCGTCTGCGAAATCTTTCACATTTGTAAACTAAAAAGCTGGAAATAAAAAAAGTAATAAAAAAACCCGGTTTTTTTAATAAAAAAAAACCCGACTGCAACTTTATGCTGAAACTAACTGAAAAGCTAAAAACAAGCCCATTTTAAATTAAATAAAAGTTGGAAGCAGGCGGGGCCCAAACCATTATTATAGTTTCAAACTCAAATGGGTCCCGCCTGCTTCAAACTTTTATTTAATTTAAAATGGGCTTGTTTTTAGGTTTTCAGTTAGTTTTAGCATAAGGTTGCAGTCGGGTTTTTTAATTCTTTTTATTACTTTTTTTTATTGAATATTACATATTTTAATTATTGTAAAAAGTTTTATTTTAAATGTTGACTTTATATACTTAAGTCTAGTTTTAAGTTCTTTTGTAAATATGTGAATATAAATTATAATTAATTTTATTTAAGAAATACATAATTTATATTTCATTTGGTATTCCTTTTAGGTTATTAATTTAACTAGACTGAAGTGTGTAGGTCACTACAGCCCGAAGGTCGTGTTACGGGTTCAAGCAAGGCCAGAATCTATCTCGAAATATGTATTTAAAAGGAAACAGTCGTAGCAATGCTCCAAAATTTTAAATCTTGACTGGGTCAGCTGACGGTCTTTCCACCGCTACACAAGCAGCTGATTGTTGTTTTCGTATTCTAAATTATTTGAAGAATCATGGAGCCAAATTTCATCCGGCGTACTATAACTTTATTTTACGGTTTTTCTTACAAGTTCATGCGAGCAGCTGACGCATAATCCCCCCTCCACGATGCAGCTGACGATTTTTTTTCAGCTCAGTATGATGTCAATTATTTATGAAATAAGTTTCAGCCGGCGCACGGTGGGCTGAAAATCGGCTTTCATAGACTTAGGCATTTTATTTTGCAAGTGCCAGTTTTTATGCCGGATATCACTTCTATTAGTTATAACAATATACAAAAATGACACCAGAATGGATTCTGCACAAAAACGAAGGAATTATAATTTTTTTACGAAAATTTTGTATGGAGCTAGTATGAAAAATCGAAATATCTCTAAAACGGCAGGGATAACCGTAATATCCTTATAGGAGGTTATAGTACTAATTATTTATGATTTTTTGACATACGTTACATAATGGTTGTAGATGCCGTTTTTTTTTTAAAAATCGACAAATTATTTTTATTTATTTTTACATATGAAACGTTATCGAAGTCTATGAAAGCCGATTTTCAGCCCACCGTGCGGCGTACTATTACTTAATTTTTTATTTTTTTTTACAACTTCCGCAACCTCCCAATTCTACACCCACCGCGGGTGCGCCAGCTGACGCTTGGTTCAGTTATAAGTCATTCGAGATCTATAGGAAAAGATGGCAAGCAATCGGCGTAAAATCACTGCCGAAAATGCAACGGTACCTCCCGGACTATTACTAGAATTGACGGACTGACAAGTGTCAGGAATGACTGCCGGACTGTAGCTCTTGAATTGTATGAGTCAATTTATTTATTTCTCTATGACAAGTGTATAGGGACCAGCACATAAAGTAAAATTATGATTTGATTTCGTCTTGAAACTCCTGCCTTAATTACTATGATAATAATGGTTATTTTGTGTTTTCAGGGTGTTCCTCATTACTAGGTAGAACTCGTTACTAAAGTCTCGATAACCCACAAACGCATTCAGACGACAGAGCTTGCTAGTTAAGTAGGCTGACAATAACAAAAACTCTCGTGGAATTACTGTCTGAAATCTTCTTAACAATTTATTTCGCTTCTGAAATAGAAACATATGAAATATAGTAACAATATTGATAAACATAAAGACCTAATATTGTGGAGAGGAGTGTAGTACCTAAAGAAGTAGAAGATCGAGTATGTAAGGATTGTAACAAGTGACGTTTATTTATTTATTTAAACTTTTCGCACAAAAAGGTACAAAGGCGGACTTAATGCCTTAGGCATTCTTTACCAGTCAACCAAGGGTGGTGAAGAGATTAGTTGGCAGGTGCTTTGGTTGAGAGGAACAATGATAAAAAAATACTTAAAATTAGGTACACAAATACATAAATAAGTTATATACACATACACACTAATTACTATAATAAACACTTATAATATATATTATATACATACAAATTCAAGGGAGAGAGATGGTGAGATGACTCTACACTATTTGTTAAGAAAATAACTCTGCAATTTCCTCTTAAATGCATACCGACTGGTGGCCGTCCTGATATCAAGAGGAAGTGCATTCCAATGAAGAATGGACTGAATATGAAAGGAAGAATGAACAAAGTCAGAAGTATGAGAAGGACAGAGTAGGAGAAGATTGTTAGAAGAACGCAGATTCTTAGTGTGAGAAGAACATAGATATTGGAAGTGAGACACGAGATAGGAAGGAGAAGTGGAAGAGTTGAGAAGGGAGAAAAGCGTGGTCAAAGCGCGCAAACTTCTTCTTTGGCGAATGGACATCCATTTGAGCTCAGACCTAAAGCTTGACACATGATCATATCTCCTGAGATTGAATATGAACCGGATACCATAGTTGAGCAATCTGTCGAGCTTATCCAGCAAAACCGCATTCAAGTAAAAGTAGCACACGTCACCATAATCGATTATAGGGAAAATCAAAGTCTGCACAAGCATAGTTTTCGTCTTAGCTGGCAAAAAGTTTCTCAGACGATACAGGGATCGCAGAGTACCGTTGACCCTTTGACTAACACTAAAACGTTCTGTAGTTTCTGCCTACCCTCATGGGAAGAAGGAATGAGTTTATGTATGTATGTGTATATAGTACCTACATACTCATCCTGTATCTATTCCAATACAATGTCCCTTGATGTTTACAAAAACTCCTCATGCAGGGACCCCGCTACTGATCGATGGCATCTAAAAAAACAAAGACAAGAATTGAAAAGGACCAAAATGTTAATGTCTTTAGAGAATGAAGCGCAGAAGGCCTGCGTCTAACAAATATTGATAAAAGCGTATCCTCTCCTCATGACGTCAACTCATAGACAGCTACAAAATGATAGTCATCAGCCGTTGTATTCTGTAAAAATCTCACAGTAAAAACTTACGTGAAGTGAGCAAGCGGCGCGTGTCGCCCATTAGCGACGAAACAATAGAAAATCAATTGTGTCTCATTAGCGGAGCTTGACAGATTAAAGTGAGCTGTCAATAATGTCATCAGGTAGAATGACAGCTCCCTTCAAGCTCGCTTCACATAAGTTTTCACAGTGACATGTTTACAGAATAGACCCACAGATTAGATGAGATAATATAGTTTATAAACAAGAAAAACGCTATTGTACTTACATGGAACATAAGTCCATAAACCAATGTCTGAAGGAGAAATGCCAAATTCATCACGCTAAGCGCTATCGCCAGTCAAACAAATGGACAAATGAAGATCGGGTCAGTGGGTCGTCTCAGGGGCGGATTTGAAGATCGCAGTTTTCTTAGAATTAAGTTTTTCTTCTTATTTATTTATTTATTTTACCATTTATGTACACACATATATAAACAGACAAGAAAAAAACAGAACAGAAAAATAGGTACAAAGGTGATGCTCTTATGTGGCACATAAACATATTTTCTTTCCGTGCAGTTGTGATCAACATTACGTGGGTAATTTTTCCGGCGAAATCCATGAAGTCGATTTTTATAATACACACACTCAGATAAAAGATGATTTAATTAAAAGAATCGGCATTAGACCTTCTGATTCCAAAATTTTCAATGTTTTCCCCGCGTAGTTGAGACTACACATACATAAACGTAGTTTACGACAAGTTGGTTCCGTACAGTTTTTATTAGTGTTTACCTTCATGACACAGTAAACCAAAGTTTTTACATAATTTATTGGGCCCGGCTTGGGGAAAACACACCAACAAATTGTTCGCGCAAATATTTTTTGTAACTTTATATTTTCAGGTGTTATTTGAGCTGTTCAGTTATTAATTTTGTAAGAGTGATTGAATATTTCCTGATGAAACCTTTTACGTCTTTTTATTTGAACAGCAATGCCGAATAATTTGCTGCCACTTTAGGACATGCAATCTTCTTCTATTTATTTATTTTATTTACAGGCAGCTGTGCTGCTGGTGAGTAGTTGCACCATTTCTTTCCAGTTAAAACACTACAAAGTGGTGTAGGCGGGGCGTTTTGGGGGACTATCCATATTATCCATATTTATATATTTTATTTATATAATATTATAAATTCGAAAGTGACTCTGTATGTATGTTACCTTTTCACGCCTAAACCACTGCACCGATTTAGATGAAAATTGGTATAGAGATAGTTTGAGTTCCGGGGAAGGACATAAGATAGTTTTTATCCCGATATTCCTACGGGGTCGACACTTATGCGGGTGAAACCGCGGGGCGCAGCTAGTCTTATATAATTTTGACGTTCAAAAGGCGCTGATTCTCAGCCTAGTTTGAATAAATGATTTTTGATTTTGATGTTCCATCTTACAGTGTTCAGACTCAGTGTGTGGCTACACTGATCCCATCAAGTCTCTATTAGGTAATCCCTGATAAAAAATACAAAACTACGTTTGACTGTTGATTGTTTGCTGTCTCATCCTGCGTTACCTATGTCCCTATTTACTGTGTTACCTGATTGATAAACTATTTTCTATTTCTAATTAATATCTCTATACCAATGTATTACTTGTTGAAACTAGGAATTACTTTGAAATACTTAAACATAGGCAGCTGTATTCAATGTAAATTCGCACCAATATGTTACGGTCTGCGTGCTTCTACAGTATCTTCAAGAGGCTGCTAAGTTTGTTAGCAGACGGCAGTTTCAAAGATTAGGGAAAGTGCTCAGTTTCAAAGTCGAAGGGAATGGGAAAGTTCTCGAATAGAGAGCCTCATTTAAATAATGTAAATAGGTATATATATTATTAATAACTTTGTCTGTGTGGAGTCTGTCTAGGACCAGAAACTACATTACACGGGCAGAGGATCGGCGACCCTTGCCCAGCTGTAGGTATCATACATAACAATTCTTTAAAAAAAAATTATGGCCCTGTGTGCAAAACTAATTAACGACTCTGGAATGCACTGGAATCCCAATTCAGTGAACAATCTAGTCCAGTGACTGGATTGGCAATCTACTTTTTCGTTCCAGCTCGCCCATTCCAGTGCCGCTGGAATAATATAGACATATATATCTGTAATATTGTCGGTGTACTATTATCCAGTCTAGCACTGGACTGGATTGATTCATTAGATTATTGGACTGGAATAATGTAAGCCGGGCATTAAATATGGTATTTAAGTATTTATTTTCATCACTGGATATTTACTAACTGATATAATATAAAAAAATAAATACGATGTCATGAATCATACGTACATAAAAGTTCAAATACGCTCACCCTTTTAATTTTACTTCAGAGGAAAACCCGTGATAAAAATAAAATTCGTATAAATAAAGAACGTCTCATACACAGGTAAAGGAGGCGTACCGCGGAATATGAGACGTTTTATTCTACCTTAGTTACTTCGAAAAGAGACCGATGAAAGAAACATTTTCACAAAATAAATCCGGAGATTCGGCAAGATCGCTACTAACAAACAGGGATGGCGGTAAGATTAGAAATATTCAACTAAGGGCCGATTTAACCAAAGTCAGATATCTTTTATCGGTAGAATAAAATTGACGTCTGTCAGTTCTAGTAAGGAGAAACTGTCAAAAATTCAAAATTTGTTCTAAGTATAAGACATAATCTTGGTATAAAAGTTTGGTGAAATTCGCCCTACACGGCCTACGGATATAAGTACCTATTTATCTTACTAAATGTACAGACGCCAGCACATGAAGCTATCCGAAACTGTCAAATTTTCCCAATCAACTTTGAACCTTATGTTTTAGTAATAAAGTTGAAAATCCCTTAAAGAAATTTGACAGATTGTAGTAGCTTGATGTGCTGGCGTCTGGACTTTTCATCATTTTTACAAACTTTTTATTCAACATACTTTTTCATAATCACCAAAATAACATAACATATAACATCACGCCTGTAATCCTCGAAGGATTAGGCAGACGAGTACCTATGGTACACCCACAATGGATTGGTGTGAATGGTATGGTATGGTGGTATTATGTACAGGTACGAGTACATCCCTAAAATGTTAAGGTATTTAAGATGTTTCTGTTTACACTTTGAAGTACTGACGAAATGAGAAAAAAAGTTTGCTTTCAAAACGAAAGAATACGTCTAGAATATTATGTGCATCTACCTCAATTATACGTACCTACTAACAGAAACATATGATTTCCCAAAACTTTATGAACATGCACAATCTTCTGCCGAATCCACTAAGTTCGTATCACTTTCAGTCGATTAGCGACCAACTTAAAGTTGCCAAGTTATTACTGTGATCAGAACATACGTAGTAACTGCGGTATTTAATCAAGATCAGTTACTAAAGTTATGAAAATATTACAAAGAAATGGTATGGTACAATAAAGTAAGGGAACAAAAACCTTTTTCAAATCGCACCTTGCACAAAAGAAAAAAATAGTGATTTCAATTTTCCTTTTCAGAAATATCCGCCGCGGTTATCTCGGATACCGGCTTGTCCCGATACCTACAACCCTGGTATCGACTTAAGGCCGTATTTTATTTTTATTTATGGCCCGGCCCGCCGGCCTCTGGCCTTCGACAATTAATCAACTCTGTGCCGACCGCCTAATGCCTGTTTTCCTTTGCCTAATGACCTAGGCGCAGATTCATGACTGATGCCGTATCAGTATCAACTTAATTGCGCTTAATATTTATTGAAGAGCCCTAATGTTTGTTTGTTTGCTTTTTAGTACTCTTTTTTGCAGTCTATTTTTGCTGCTATGTATGTTATATAGTTCAGTAAGGAAATATTAAACATAGCATCTCGCATGTATTTCCGGACGGGTTAGGTAGAGGTGTACCTATGGTACACCCACAAATTACCACACCACCACACATTCAATCAACTCAGCCTATTGCAGTCCACTGTTGGACATAGGCCTCTCCCAGACTGCGCCACAACACCCTGTCCTCCGACTTGCGCATCCAGTCTGTCCCAGCCACTTCTTTAGGTCGTCCGTCCGTCTAGCTGGGGGGCGACCCACACTACGCTTGCCGATACGCGGAATGCACGACTCGTCTGCTCCACCGGCCATCGGCCCTTTGACAAACATGGCCAGCACACATTATACACCCATATATGATTTTTTTTATTCTTTCATGTGTGATTTTAGTTTCACCATAAATTTGAGCGCTACTTCTACTTCTGTACCTCAATGGGGTTACCAAGGTTATAAACATCAACAAAACTTGCTCCAGCAAATTATTTATTGTTAAAATAAAAGAGTTTTTAACTTCAATAACTTATCTAAATGAGTAGTGATTTGAATTTACTGTAGTAAGTTCAATAGTAGTCGTTTGAGGAATGATTTAAAGATAAAGGTAATACAGTTCAGTGGCGTGCATTGGTTTTCAGAATAGGTAGGTACTAGGCCGGGTCTAGTCTAGGGAAACGCGGACAATAATCAGAAAAAAAGTGAGGTCAAAAGTGTGGTTATTTGAGTAGGCATGCCTGCTTAAGGGTGATAAATTGCGAAGGTCGAACGTCATGGTATTACGCGTGAGACGTACGTATTTTTAATTTTGTCGTATTAACTGGAACGAGTAAAGACCAATGACAATGTGCGAATAGTATGGGAGCCGAGTAGGCCGTCCGGCGACTGGCTACTGCCGCGCGTGTTTGTATGAAGATTTTGTTTTTTTGTTAGGTATGATAATTTAGTGAGTTTCTTAATTGTGGGGCACACACACTAAAATGTAATTGACAGGCTTATGTTGATATATCGAGGTAGGCACTGTTATATGCCTATATGCAATGCACGCCACTGATACAGTTATTCTATCTGAACTGTGCTGCTGGAGAGTTTCTGGCGCCACTTTTTCTTCCCAGCTAAAGCACTAGGAAGTGCTGAAGGGCGGGCGTTTCGGGGGACTGTCTTATGTAACTTGAACGTTCAAAAAGTGCTGATTTTCAGCCTCGTTTAAATAAATGGCTTTTTTATAAGTACCTAAAAGGTGAAGTAAAATAGGGTTGTTTAACTAGGTTCGGATATTAATGTTGTTTTATCCGCTAGTCCGCTAAGTGCTTTATATTCGGAGATAATAATGATTTAGAGAATAATATTATAAGCGTAATCATTTGGACATTTTGTGAATTATTTGTTTGTTTTAATATTTTAAAGGCTTGGTTTAACTCGGAGAGGCTCCAAAGTAGCTTGCAAAATTCATATTTTCTTATTGCAGCTCTTTTGGTCAACATGAGACTTCATGATAATTCAACACCCATTTTAATACAAAACGATACTGAAGTTAGGGACGGTCAGAATTAGAAGAATGCGAGTACCCTGTTCATGGTTTTAACACTTGAACAAGTTCTGTACAAAGTTGGTTCTGCAGCCCCGACCGCCCCGACGTGTTGCTTTGAGAGCCGCTCGTTAAAGAACGTAATTATTTCCTTTTTTCTTTCAACTTGTTCAGTCCTTTTAATTGTCAAAGTTTAGTGGAAGTGTAATAAATTGCTGATGAATAACTTTATCTTTTGTGCCTTTACTATCTTTTGTCAATTTGTTTGGCGAGGCGATTAAATTTTAAAAAGGTTTAGTTAAAGTCTGGTTCATTTTAGTGTCTTCTAAGTTGGTTAACACTAACTACTATTTCAAAGTGTCTGAAAAGATAGGGATTTATTAGAATTTACTTGTTCCGTTTTAGTAACTAATGTTAGGTTAGGTCCATTTGCACCACAAATCGTTAAATGAATTTAGCGCCAAACGAATTTAAAACATCGTACTATACATGTCAATCGTTTGAAGATGACAGAATGATGTTTTAAGTACGTTTATCGTTAAATACATTTTGAGATATATTGAAGTACAAGTCAACCTTAATCTTAAGATTAACGTCGATCTTGTGTAGTTAAAAAGAACCAGTGATTCTATCTAATCCCCTCTGCCAATACTAAGAGACATTGGCATTATGTCGCTTATACTAAAGCGCGCTATACTCGACCGAAAATATCGTCCTCGCCCTCTATGGTATCTGCAGTGATGTATGTGTGGGAGGGGGTTGCCAGGTTACAGGCAACTCAATGTGGCCAAATTCGGAGCCGAGAGACGTAACTGAAATTGATTTGGCTTTGACGAGTCTTGATAGCGAAGGGTCGGATATCAGGATGATTGTCGATATGTGCAGAGTTCGATTACATGTTAGAGAGAGAGCTAAGACATACCATTTATACATCAACTGTGTTTTTAATAGAAAAAAAACTAAAGAGACTTAAATTGGAACTTTCTAAAACTTTCGAAGGACTATAACGGACGTTTAGCTGCTAATGCTAAAATATCAATTATAACATAACTAGCTGTGCCTCGCGGTTTCACCCGCATAAGTGTTGATCCCGTGGGAATATCGGGATAAAAACTATCCTATATCCTTACCCGGGATGCAATCTATCTCTCTGACAAATTTTATCGAAATCCGTTCAGTGGTTTAGGCGTGAAAGGATAACAAACAGATAGACAGACAGACAGAGTTATTTTCAAATTTATAATATTAGTATGGATTACAATAACTCCGAAGAGTAACATCTTTAACAATAACTTTCTGTATTAATAAAGCACCTCTTTTCCTCGTAACGTTTCAGGCAAGTCTATCAACAACATCCAATAACTTAACATCTTACACAAAGGCTGCACCGTAGAACGAAACAATGGATGCATCTCAACACAAGTCGCCCGTCCGGGCACACAGGCTTGTAGCACACAGTGAGTCAACGTCAAAGCTATACATCTTTGTATAGCGCCGCCTGCCACCCTGGACAGCGAACCTGAAGCCGGCCCGTAACGAATTGTTTTCTATGCAGGCACAGGCGCCCGGCCGTTGGGTACATTGTCTATCTCCAGGCCCTAAAATTTAACTGAAATATTGGACCGAAACACGATATTGTGAATTTGTATGGTTTGTGGTGTGTAACGAGGCATACAAGCGTATGGGACTATGAATAATATCGAAACTAGAACCTTGTTTACTAC
This sequence comes from Amphipoea oculea, assembly GCA_945859645.1. Lineage (NCBI taxonomy): Eukaryota > Metazoa > Arthropoda > Insecta > Lepidoptera > Noctuidae > Amphipoea > Amphipoea oculea. Next base: position 876,430 of record OX243878.1, on the reverse strand, counting down.
TAGACGAACCTGTTCTTGACCCTCCATTAAAGAAAGTGTAATAATTATAGTTTTCACACGCCAATAATTCTAAAAAACGTCTAAAAAACTTCTTTAGACGCGTTGGGCATTTTTTTAGATGGTTAAAAACCATTGAATTCGCGCCACTGTTACCGTAACCGACACCGCTTCGGATGTGTTCGGCTGTCCACGTGATTTACTCGGTTTTAATGTATTTCCGATATGTCAGTGAGCGATGGCAAAGTATTCTGTTTGTGTTTTGTTTATATGACGATTCATAAAATACACACGTAATTGTTCAAGTTGTAGGTCAGTGGGTCATCTTAGAGGCAAGTTTTCACTTCTGTCGGCACTACCGGAGTGCCACTTTTTTATTTATTCAACAATTTATGCACACACATATAAACAGACAAGAAAGGAACAGAAAAATACTTAGGAAAGTGATGCTTACTTATTCAAGACTGTAACAATTTCTGTCAAATCAACATTATGTCCAGCAATAGCACTATTATTTAATATAGGACAAATAATCGCCAATATATACCGCAACCAAGTAACGTGCACGTAAGTGTCTATATCCCATCCCACCACTTCCATCTATTCTCAAATAACCATTCAGAAGTTCATAAAGGGCACTTCGCTTCGCAACTTAATATGTATATTTTAATATCCCAATTACCTCAATATTAAGCCTGCGAGCGCCGCCATCTATACTGAATTATTAATTTCAATTTTTCCTCGAGAACTTGGCTCACTTATTACGGCCTCGGCTTGTATTTCTTCCGTCCCCTGAGGGATATTAACTTGGACCTGACGAATGGAGTTTTGACACTTTTTCGTACCACAAAAGTAGGGTAGTTTATATATACGTGATACTTCAGTAATGAAGATGGAAATTGAACAAATGTTAACTTGTGGAAGCCATTTTCTTATCTAACTTTGGACTTGTTTTCCCCGGGGGACGTGGATGTCTGAATCGTTTGAATGTGGATCGCTTTTGGGACATCGGTCAAATAGGCTTTCTTTTTTAGCGACCCCAAAGGCAAAAGTTATAGATTAGTTGGACATCAAATTAACTTAAGCTTTTCTATCGTATTACATACATAAACACACGCCTTCCTCTAATGGGGTTAGGCAGAAACTATAGTACGCGATATGCTATGGTCCTTACATACTCGGTTACGTTCATATATCAGGTCATACACGCACGCCCGCGCCGGTTGCGAGTACTCACCTTGACCTTTCTGAAGAACATCTTGTAAATACCTTTTCAATCATATTAACAGCCCGTAAAGGACTTATTATCTACAGAATATCTGTAATTCTGTAGGCAGACTAGATAGTCATACCGTAGGAAAAAATTACCTAAGTTTTGATATTCCGAAACAAAAATGAAGACTTTAAAATAATCAACGAAATAAAAGATGTCATTTCAACTACAAAAACAACGACTGCATTTCTCAGCCAAGGAATTAGTTGCATATGAATGTATAGTTAACGTGGTGCCGATAAAATTAATTCAGCTGATGCCAATAATGGCAATAGCGGTGTCTCCGGCTGATCCTCGCCGCTCGAGTGGGCTTGTTGTAAAGTATTCGATGCCAGGGCCACGGTCTACTGACAGCGGAATGCATGCAGAATACTTATATACAATGCATACAATTTTCATTAAAAGGTTATGGAATAGGTACCACTCTCTCTTGAACACTCTCGATTTCTTGCCCTTTGAGGCTTTAAGAGAGACAGGGTAAAAACCGTGGATAGTTCCTTATCCTCCGTTAAAAAGGTATGATACCCCGTCAATTATTATTATTGTTGTATTATGATTCTGATAATGTCTACAATTTGATAACTCCACATGAGTTCCTGTACTCAAACGTTAAATAGAAACGTTGAGTTGATCAGAATTAGAATTTATTTATTCTTTTTTTTTTTAATTAATTTGATTTTTACTCCAACCAAATTATTTCTGTAAAGATAATCCCACCAAAAACATTTTCTTGTAAAATGTTGCCAAGACGAGACCACATATGTCTCGCACTGTCAAAAAGTTATCAGATTTCATGTAGAGCCAAGCTTCTAACTCTACACGCCCTAACCCTACAAGCCCTTACTTCACAAACTCGACACCTTAATCAAAATACAAGAACTATTGTATAAAACAAAAGTAATGAACAGTGAATAAATTTTTCACCTTAGGCCCATGTGACTAAGGTGGAGACTCTAGACCCCAGATTCATACACCCGTCAATTTCAAGCATTTACTTTCTTTGCAGGGTTTCTTGTACCTAATGGACCATAACTTAAACAACATTAGGTACCTATACACTGATTTTTCTATAAGCTGGACCTATTAATCTGTCGTTTCTTTTTTTATTGCTGTATAGGCTCGCTCTTAACCTCGATCACGCCTGATGGAAAGCGACCTTCACAAATTCACTTCAGACCCAGACTTACTCAGACAGATTTCAGAGCCTTTTTCACAAGTCGCCCCGCTCCCCGCGCGCACTGGCAGCACACCCAGGGCGAGTGTATAATGTCTCCCTGAAGAGACATTGGCAGCAGCTACAGTACACCACTTCTGCACACGCGAGTAACTGAGCTCATTTGAAGCCGCTCGTTATCTCTCACATAGTTTAACTGCACCTCACTGTTTACCCTTCGTTTTTGAAAGATGAGGAATTTGAATGATGACTGGAAATGTTGGAGTTTTTCCTGAATTTTTCATAAGGCTAGGCAGCATTTTATAGGTACACCTTATTTTTTACCCAACTACGGCGAAGCAAAAAGGAGGATTATGATTTTGACCGGTATGTATGTATGTTCATCTGTTCCCTCATAACTTCTAAACTACTTGTCATAATTTGACAAATAAGTCGTCTTGATCGTCCGCTGGTTATAGACTGTGTGACGTCACATTAAATTAAATGTGGCGCCTTCGGCGGAAATAAAGTCATGACCAAAAAAAAAAATTTTAATCATGCTGTGTTGAGTATCAAATTAAAGGGCTTAATTAGCACATTTAAAAAATATAAATATTATTGAAATAAGCCCCAAAACAATTAATTAAAAAGTAAGTTTAAAAACTAAAACCCGACTACTGAAAAGGATGAAACAAAAAAGTACCTTCCCCTGGTCGCATGCCGCTATAGGTACTTACATAAATATAAGCTATCATAGCATGCGACCTCGGGAAGGTACTTTCTTGTTTCATCCTTTTCAGTAGTCGGGTTTTAGGTTTTAAACTTATTTTTTTACTGTTTTTAGAGTAGCTTATTCATCATCATCTGGTCATTACAGTGCGGCCGACGAGAGAATGCGTTCTTGATACCTATAAGTTTCATACAAACTAATATGTGTTTTGCGAATTTGATCTTTATTGACTAGTACAATAGTAACATTAACAGGTGTCAAGAACGCATTCTCTCGGCGGCTGGACTGTAATAACTATGTTAACACTGTTATTTACCAACTGCCAACTGTGTAACTATATGTGTTATACTGTTGGTACACAGTTGGTCAAACAAAACAGGAAAAAAACAAATATTACCTACGAGTAGTAAACAGTCTTATCGCTAAAAGCAATATGGATTACGGTAGGTGTAGTTTCCCAAATACAACCCAGGCATCTCTAAGTAAACACACTACACGAAAACCTATAAATGCTTGTCAAAAATGGGAATTAATCCAGCACCTCTTTACTCAACAGCCGGTCCACAAAACATGTTGTAGGAACGGAAAATAAAGCCCGAATTCTCCGAAACTAGGTTAAACTTCAAATGCGCAGTAACGGCAGATGTTTCGCCATACAGATGAATTCTTAGAACGTAGCAACTAAAGCCTCTATTCAAATTCCCTGTACATTGGTCCATTCGGAATAATCACCTAGCAACGACCACACAGGTTGAACTGGGGTAAAACAGAGGTAACTGTGACCTAGATGGCTGGATCCTGAATGGTAAGGTTTCATATAAAGTCAAGTTTAGCTGACACGTCGCGTTAACGAAACTTCCTTCTTAAACTCTTGAGCTATAAAATGGGAACGAGACTGTAAAATCTGAGGACACGTGAGTCTTTACATTTAGGTACGTGAAGTCGACAAGGATTGCCGTCCTCCTTTCAAAAGTGTAGCCAAGGGAATGAACAACTGGATTCTACTTTGATTCATCAACATTTGACCACCTATCTACAAACTCAAACTCAAACTTAAAGCATTTATTTCAATTAAACCAATGACAGGCACTTTTGAATTATTGTCAAGGGGTCGGTCAGTCAGGGAGATGAAGCTAGTTGCCCATTCCAAAGCGTAGGTACCTATGGAGAAGAACGGGCAGGAAACTCCATGGACACTCTTTTAAATCAAAATAATATGTTTACAAAGTCTTGGTTACATCGCTTGTCTGTCGATGACCGTCCTATCTACTTTATCATTTAAGACACAATTACAGAATATTTATGCCGCTCTGCAACGACCGTAATTGTTGAGTCATCATCATCAGCCTATAGAAGTCCACTGCTGGACGTACGCCTCTCAAATCGCCCGCCATGTAACTCGATCCTCGGCTACTGTCATCCAGCTTCTAACATGTAACCATCTTGCAAAGATCGACGCTCCATCTAGCCCAAAAGCGTCCTTCCTTACGTTTTTCATTTTCCCCCGTATAACTTGGATCTGGAATTTTGAAGTCGCCACATATGTGTACCACACCTTAACCGTGCTCCTTCTTTCTTAATGAGTAAACTTATCGATGCTCATTATCATTAATTACCCAATAAAGCCTCCTCCCAATACGGCGCATGACGTGCCAACGCGATATAAAGGCGCGAGAAGTGCTCGCCACGAATTATGAAGCTATTAGCAACCCTTGTATTTAGTTTACTGCTGTAATAACGGGGTAGGGATAGTACAAATGTTTGTATAGTAAAAAAATGGGTAATAATATAAGTCATGTAATTTTCTGATAGGAGATCTCGCTCTACAATTTACTGTACATAATCGTTGGGTAAAATAAGTCAGTTTCCTAGTGGTTTAGGGAAGGAAAAATGCGTTTTGTTTTTCATTCAAAACGAGTTTAACAATTTATTTCAGAGAGGAATCTATCAAAATCTAGGCAAATCACATATTTACATCAACACATACCTTATTTTGAAAGACGACAAAGAGGGAATACAGTAATTAATTTCACAATAACTGAAACAATTTCTCATGTTATCGGTACAAACCCTTACCGATACTGCGATGTATTGCAGAAAAAATATCTGCTCTTAACATGAGCGTACTGAGGTGTGGACGACCGTCACGCGAGCTGACCAATTCAAAGAGACATAGTGTACGGTAGACAGAGAGTCAGGACATGCGATACGAAAGCATTCATGAACGACAGATAAAATACATTTTTTTTTTTCACTAAACTTTGTCTGGCTATCATCACAATGAATGTTTTAGTTTGTGATAAGCTACAGTCAACTGCACTAATAAACTTGCTGACAGGCTAACATGTTCACCACAATATGAACTATTATCGTATATTTCGATACAAGAGAAGATCTTCTATCTAAACTCCAGCAACTATTGAAACACTATCCACACTTGCTTCACTGCCCACCTCTCAACTACTTACGTGTCGCCCGAGGGCCACTCGTCGTCCAGATGTCGGAGATCACACACAACACATAACACACATAATATGTACAACAGTACACAGCTCGTGTACATTTGTGCACAGTTTGTGTACCGTGTGTGTACTGTGTTGCTGCTAAGTGTGGATGTTATGGCAAGACGTGTCGGAGAATGCTAACAGTGTTGCCAGTAAGATGCAATTATACAAGTACTTAGTTTGTAGTTGGTAGTTGCTGGTTGGTAAGTTATGGGGTGACTGTTTAGCTTGTAATAATGCACAGAGCTCATTTGAGAGGTCACGTCTTAGGGGTCGGACGTCTCGTAATTTGTTGATTATGGATGAAAGAAATGTAGATGATGCTTTTCCGATCTTTAGTTTGACTGGTAATGTTGCGATTCTAGTCTCAGGTAGTATCTTGAGACTGGTTTTAAAGTCGCTCCCGTTAATATGATTGTTGTCTACCACATAGTGACAATTAATTTCTCCGCAATGATGCGAAGCAACACGTCAGGAATAAATTAAAGCTAGCCAGGCCCATGTTGTAAGTTCAAATCCGGGGGATCAATGTAACTTTTTCAATACATTATGTACCTACTTTCTGAGTTTATTTTGGACATCACTGACATCAGTGAAGGTAGGTTGTAGTTAATTAAGCCTGAAATCGCCAACCCGTCTTGAGTAAGCGTTGTGATCAATGTTCGTATCTTTTACCTCCTCTTTATGAGAAGAAGCCTTTGCCCTGAAGTGGGATAATAACCAGCTGGTATTATTATCGGGTTAGGGGGCAACTCGTCCACTTCAAAACTGGGACCAGGGACCAGTTCCACCTTTCTAATTTTGCTAGGGGTCAACTCGTCCCACCTCGAAACTGGGACCATGGGCCTAAGGGGGCAACTCGTCCCACTTCGAAACTGGAACCAATTCCATAATTAAAAGATAACGTTCATAACAAAACAAATCAAAAGTACCTACACATTTTGTTTTCTCAAAACCAAAATTAAAAAAATTAAAACAACTTCTTCTTACAAACTTAAAACAGCTCTACTGTTCGCAGCTAGGCCCAAGAACTTCAAAGAAATAATAATGTAACATCAAACAACACGCACTAGGCCTGGTCTCATAGAGAGGAGGCCGGTTTCCCATCAGTTGGAACATAACAAACTGATCATTTCCCTGCATTCTCAAACCCAAATTCCGTGATACATCATCACGCATCTTAGAAACAATAGCAACACGTCGCTCCTCTCCATTAGCGGGCCCATATGGCGGAGCATGACGTTATTAATAATTACACGCCGAGATTTATCGCCGCGTCACATGCGTGTGCAGCCGAATAAAAATATAACACATGTCATAGTATTGTTTGTTTTGATTAGACGCCATGGTTGTGAGGAAAAGAAAGTGCTCGAAGTGTAATGTTCGCAGATGTTTGAATGGTGGAGGGTTGCCTGTATTGCTATTCTGTAAAGGTCTCACCACGAAAATTTAATTGAAGTGAGCTGTCATTCCACCAGCTGGTCATCATCTGCCTAGCCTTTTCCCAACTATGTTGGGGTCGGCTTCCAGTCTAACCGGATGCAGCTGAATACCAGTATTTTACATGGAGCTACTGCCTATCAGACCTCCACAACCCAGTTACTGGGTAATACGATACCCCTTGGTAAGACTGGTTGTCAGATTTTCGGGCTTCTGACGACCCGTAACGACTGTCAAAGATCCATGAATGACAGCCGGGACCAATGGCTTAACGTGCTTTCCGAGGCACGGAGGGGTCTTGGTATGTAAAGATGGTCATCCATCCACGGACCAACCGCGGCAAGCGTAGCTTAACCTGATCGATCGACCTGTGCGGCTGATTTTACTTAGCCACAAGCCCCTCTTCCACAAGCTGGTCTATTCTGTAAAAATCTCACCGTGACACTTAGGTGAAAGTGAGTTTGTATTCTATCCGATGCTAGGGATGATAGCTCACTCCACGCTCACTTCACCTTAGTGGTCATGGTGAGATTGTTACAGAATAGTCCTGCTAATGCTAGGGATTGATACTATTGACAGCTCACTCCACGCTCACTTCACCTAAGTTTTCCAATAAGATTTTTGCAGAATAGACCAGCTGGCTTCAGATCAGCCAGCCCAAACGAGTGCTTATTGTGAATGGGAGGAGAGAAAGCGCCACACGATTAATTTCGCAAGATCGGGCTTCGTGTACCGAGTGCATTTCTTCGGAGACTACGTCTTCTCCATGAGCCTCAAGTCGGAATTATCTTCAGACAGAACTCGTACGTGATAAGAGCTTGTCGTACTTTTAATATGGTGTGTCAGGATGTGGAGGTAGATTTAGATTGGTTTACTAGTAGTGTTAAGGAGTTGAGAGCAGTAGTGGCCCAGTGGTAACGGCCGCGACTTACGAGTTGTAGGTTGTGGGTTCGTACCCAGACAGGCGCTTTACTTTGTGTAAATTATTTCATCACCACTGCTCTCAAAACGGTGAAGGAAAACATGGAATGGCTGATTATTATGATTATGTTAAGGAAGTAAAGCAAAGTTTGAACAATTGTATTTTCGATGTATAACCACTTTTTTTTCTTTTCTCTATAATTGTATTTTTTGAGCGTGAGATAATTAATTCATTTGCGTATCTCGTAAGTGGCTGTTTTCGCATATTTGTTAATGTTACTCACACTAATCGTTAGTGGAAGCTTGTAACTGGCCATCGCTTGCACATTGTACTAGATATTAAAATTATTAGCTGGAAGTTTTCCTAAAATTAATAAAATAAAATAAATAAATCACAGGTGAATGAGAATTTTCCCCCTTAATAATAATAATGTGTCACTTGCCAATTTTAGAAGTACATATTAGCAGATTTTTTTGTATCACATTAATGAATATGGTTCAGTATTTGCTATATCCTAAAAGACGATTTTTACACATAGGTATTGGTATTCGCTGTTAATGGCTTCCGAAAAGTCAATGCTACTCACCCTTCATAAAGTGATAGAGCAATATTTATTATAAAAACTCCCGGTATAATGACTAAAACCCCTTAAATAAATAGGAGCAATATATATATTTTTGTCCCATTTTGAAATATTCTGTGTAGTTTCAGCGATTTCAGACATAAATCTGGACGAATGCTATAAAAATATAAGCTTCGCATTATTTACAGTTCCAACGCTTTTAAAAGGCATTCATATTTTTAATCGCAAAAATACATTATTTTTGAAAAGTGGTTTTAAATCTCTTCGAAAACAATTTAAGCTGGTTTTAATGAAAATATTTTATTCGTGTTACAATATACAGGGTGTTACGGAAAGGGTATATCAATACAAACGGGTTGAAGAGTGTATCTGGTCTAGAATCTCTGTACAAAATTTCAGCTCAAAAGCATTAACTTTGAAAATGTTTAATATTTTTTTATTTCGACATCACGGCGCTGCACTGGCGCGCGGCGGCGTGATGTGCGTGTACTAGGCGCACAGACACACTACAGATAATGGATAATGACCCTCGTAGTGCGGTGACACGTTTGTTATGATTTCAATTTAATAAACTATCGAAATAAAAAAATATTAAGCATTTTCAAAGTTACTGCTTTTGAGCTGAAATTTTGTACAGAGATTCTAGACCAGATACACTCTTCAACCCGTTTGTATTGATATACCCTTTCTGTAACACCCTGTATAGCTGAATGTCGATGGTCAAAATATGCGCTGCAGGGAAATTAATTATTTGCTCTCATTTCTGCAATGCATAAATGGATGGGTTTTGAATTTGAAACATCGCTTATACACAACTTTTTTTTTATAATACTAGCCTTATTGTCACAGGTCTCTTCTGAAACAGAGATGACACGAGCATCGATCACCACGCCTGCTCAAGACGTGTTGGCGATTGAAGACTTACTTATACGAGTAAATATAGGTCCAGGTCTCCAGGCTTCCTCTCTATGAGGAGCAGTGAGATACCACGCGGGCCTATTGCGTGTTGATCGACGTTACATTATTATGTCTTTGAAGTTCTTGGGCCTAGCTGATAATAATACCAGCTGGTTATTATCCCATTTCAGGGCAAAGGCTTCTTCTCATAAAGAGGAGGTAAAAGATACGAACATTGAACACAACGCTTACTCAAGACGGGTTGGCGATTTCAGGCTTAATTAACTACAAGTCCAGTTTCCCTTCACCAACGGCAGTAATGTCCAAGATAAACTCAGGAAGTACATCATCATCATGCCTTTTCCAAACTCAGAAACACCATAGTACTCGTATTATGATCAATTCATATACAGGGTGAAATTGAATTCAAGGGGGTCATTGTAATCATCATTATGAACAACTATTACTATGGGACCAAACCTGAAATCTCGAAAAAAACTCAGCTCTTTCCTACATTTTGTCGAGTTATGTGAAGACAAATGCAAGGAACAGCTGATTTTTTTCGCGAATTTAGGTTTAGTCCCATTGTAAAAGTTGTTCATAATGATGAGTACAATGACCCCTTAAAAGGATGCCCATGAATTTAATTTCACCCTGTATAGTTTTGGAGTTTCATTCGTAAAAAGCATAAGGTTCAAAGTTGATTGGGAAAATTTGACAGTTTCGGGTAGCTTGATGTGCTGGCGTCTGTACTTGCCCCACAAACTTGTGTATGAGAGGCGACTTCTTAACCACTGGGCCATCATGACAACGTTTTTAATTGCTTCGGATTTTCTCCGTATTTCTATCCCCTAGCGCACTAGAGCCCATACATCAATCCATCCGCACGTAGTCGCATCCAGCGCCGGATCTCCGCTCTGTCGCAGTCGCGCGTCGCTACGACAATTAGTCGCTGTTATTACTTGTTTGTCGTGTCGCGATACATTATGTGGCGGAGACATGACGTGCTGGCGGTGGCACAGTGAGAGAGTTGTCTATTTTGGCTGAATGTATTCTGTACCCTAGCACAAAATAAATATGTGCATTATGTTACGTTCAAGTAAACTGTTTCCCTCTAACAATTCTCAGACATTTACCAAGATGCAGTATGCAATATTCATGACTTAGATAGGGAGACTTGAGAAAATCTCAGTGGGACACCTTACAGACCAAATACTATCAGTGAATATCTGCCTGCTATCCTGCTGAGGCAGGTCTCCTCTTCCTCTTCATAACAGATTTATTTATTTATAAAACTTTATGCACAAGTAAAAACTGTACAAAGGCGGACTTAATGCCTTGGACAATTTCTACCAGTTTACCTTAGGGTGATGCAGAGACAATACATAGTAGGTGCAATAACAGGAAAAAAAAGAAAATATTTATAACTAAGATATAAGAATAGATAATTAATGTTAATTAATGTGTGTTAACAGCCTTTTGGGCACTTATCCCATTGACAGCGATGCGGACGAGTTTTTTGATGCCCAATGAGCTCCTGTGTCTTTTTTATTTTTACTATACATTTGTATACTTATTGTAAATATATATATTTTAGTTTCTGTGTACATAAATTGGAAAATAAAATACATTAATGTTAATGATTTTAATCTTCGTTGTTAGCTAAACTTATCTGTACCCTAAAAACTGCACTTGTAAATTACGTCAACCTCTACCAAAGACAATCGTATAAATGCATCAGCAGTAAAAGTTTTAACAAACTAATAAAATCAACTGCCACATAAAATCTTAATGTTAACTAGCAAACTTCACACCCGGTGCAGTACCAACCTAACCGCCATATGTGACATCTCGAAATCACTAGTAGCATTGTCACGACTGAGTTATTGTCGCGATTATACCCACGTATTATGTTGACGACTGTACACGGTACTACCACCACCACGAAACAAATAACTACTAACTTTTCGCTTTAAACGCAATCCATTCATCATCATCATCATTTCAGCCGAAAGACGTCCACTGCTGGACATAGGCCTCCCCCAAGCACCTCCACTTCGACCGGTTTTGTGCTTCTCGCATCCAACGAGTTCCTGCGGCCTTCACAAGGTCGTCGGTCCACCTTGCGGGAGGCCTTCCAACGCTACGCCTTCCGGTACGCGGTCGCCACTCCAGAACCTTTCGGCCCCATCGGCCATCTGTTCTGCGAGCAATGTGCCCTGCCCACTGCCACTTAAGTTTGGCAATTCTTCGGGCTATGTCGGTTACCTTGGTTCTCCTGCGGATCTCTTCATTTCTGATTCGATCCCGCAGGGAAACTCCAAGCATAGCCCTCTCCATTGCCCTTTGGGTGACTTTCAGCCTTCTAATAAGGCCCATTGTGAGCGACCACGTTTCAGTGCCATATGTCATCACTGGCAACACGCACTGGTCAAAGACTTTCGTCTTGAGACACTGCGGTATGTGGGACGAGAAGATATTGCGTAGCTTCCCGAACGCTGCCCAGCCGAGTCGGATTCGACGATTGACCTCTTTCTCGAAGTTGGACCTACCTAACTGGACAGTTTGTCCTAGGTAAATATACTCGTCCACGACTTCGAGTGTAGCGTCTCCGATCTTCATGAGAGTGGGTGTTACATGGGCATTCGACATGACCTTCGTTTTGTCCATGTTCATTTTCAGACCCACTCTTTCAGAGGCTCTACTGAGGTCATCGAGCATTGTACTGAGGTCCTCCATAGTCTCAGCCATGACTACTATATCGTCGGCAAACCGAAGGTGAGTTATGTACTCGCCAACGCAATCCATTGCGGGATTTGTTTTAGTCTATCAGATAAAGAGTCGAAATAAACAGGCAATGAATGTTACATTTGTAATTATGATAGGGTTTTTCATAGTGTAGTAGTATTTTCTTTGATTAGGTGTCGACTAACTGAGACAAAGCGGTTTGTGCTACCTTTTAGTGGCACTGAAAAAAATTTGGACACTTTACGAGCGTACTTTAATTTTTAGTGTGTTATTAAATTTGATTTAGTAGTACTGTTACTAAAATAAAAGTTAGCGATTGTGGTGGGTATTGTTAATCTAAGTTTAGACGGCAATTACTGTTGTAGTGTAGCCGTCAGATGGTACACTATGTGGTAGTTTAGTGTCATAAGTTATTACGTAAGAAGCTCGTAAAATTATGACTTTACATTAATTGCCTGTCTCTTGGGAGTCACTAAAACTAATCTTCTACTTGGTCGCGTACTTCATTACTAAAGGTCGTGTCTCTGAAAGGCTAAAACCAATAATATATACCTATGAAAAACGCTAATCAAAATTACCAATACGTATTTTGTACGGTAAGTAATACTTAATCGAACCTGCGCCTTTCTTGGCAAAAAGGCAAAAATACTATTTTTAACTACGTATACCACGTAACATCTTAAAAACATAACGCATAAAAAATGCACAAAAACCACCCCATGTTGTTGTTCACAAGATTGTTTTAAAAATACAAATGGAGTTTTCCTTGAAATTAATTTGAGTTGGGGACAAAAACATTACATAACAAGAAAGTACAGAAGGACCATTAAAACGACTTAAAGACAGAAGAAGAAGAACAGAGAGAGTGTTCAGAAGGATATAGTAGCCGCTTTACTTGTGGCTTATAAATGAACCTCAAGTACATAGAACATTATGTATCAGCTTGACAACGTCTTGAAAAAGTCCACGTCAGGACTTAAACCAACGGCACTGCATAATGACGCCTGTGACAACTTAAATATTATAAAAATCAAGCTAGTAATGCATAAATTATAATTCCAACAGTTCGTGAATATTGCAGACTGTACAAAAATGTAATATGGCATCTATTTCCTTATTTGTTGTAGCTTTTAGCAGTCCTTACTAACGGAAATTCATATAAACATAATTACAAGCCATCGTACGCACGGCGACATATCAAGCTATACATTTCCAAAATAAGCTGACTGAGCCTAGAAAATACAACACAAGGTCAGGTAAAACTGAAAATGTATAGCTTGATTTGCCGTCGTGTGTACAGTGCCTCCATTGACCGCTCGATAAATGCAGAATATTTTTACTAATTGCTTCTGCACATCTTCTTCAGGGAAATTCACTGAGCGATGTGTTAAAACATTGATAAGGCGGTGGGTTTCCCAGAAAAGGGCTTTGCGATATGATTCATTCGCAGAACATAATTAAATTGTAAACAGCAATACCTCGCCCAAAATAAGTAGGTATGTCTCGAAGAATATATAATTCATACATTTATCAATAGATATTGAGATTGCAGTTGATGCTCAACAACTACAACTCATACTAAAATTCAAAGGCTATCTACCTGAAAACGAGACCATGGTTCCTTTTTGGTCTGCCTACCATGACAGACACGCACGTACAGCACTACCAGTTTATTGTGGCGCGTGGCCAAAATCGGAACTAACACCGCCATCTTGTTTTTGGAATACATTTCAAGTGACATTAATAATTTCATTAAACATTTCTCAAAACAATTCCACAAATTTCGAGTGAGTCCAGTTGACCAAAGACTCCAGCATCGCCCCCTACCAATGTCATTCGAATTCCAAAATATCCTTGTAGCACTGTATCTACGTAAGTACGTACGAAACATGGAAATCTATGCAGTCTATACTCATTATGGAGCGGGTCTACTGTTGCCGCCTTTTTGTAAAAACCGTCAAGTGTTTGCTCCGCGTTCCTGGACATACGGAACACGAATATTTAATGACGGTCACCTTGCGTTGTGATGCCATGGAGAAGGCAATTTTTTAAACAATAATAATGTGTTGTTCACTAGAACCACTTATTAGGGACTTGCGGTTTAGAGTAAAATCACCGAATTATCACTCAAAGAAAACGTCTAGTCGCCACAGGGGACAGAGCCCGCTCTATCCCCTTAGAGGCTTAGACTCTACTCTATCTCGACTCGACTCTACTCTCTTGAGGCGCTACCATTGAGTTGTGTGCTACATTTAACCGGTCAAGCAGCGCGCGTCGCCGATTGGCGACGAAACAATAGAAAATCAATTGTGTCTCATTAGCAGAGCTTGACAGATTAATAGTATATCACATCTCTTCCTTTTATTGAATCATGAACATGTGCTTTTTTCAAAACGTTCCACGCGTTGGTGGCGCTCCGTAGTTTATTAGGTTCCCTGACAATACGTTTGTCCTCTACCTGACGGTAGTCAGGGAACTTCTTCCATAAAAGATAGAACAGGTCAAGGCCCCATTTTCTTCTTCCAATGAAATCTAATTTAAAAAAGTGGAACTAGTGCTGGATGCAAGAATCAGCCCTCTTCCATCCAAGTATTTGATTCCACTGTCGTAGGATGACTATCCCGATGTTTCGGCATCTCAAAAAAGCTCTGCGTTTTATTTTTAATATGGAGGGTGGAACACATGCACGTTGCGTACTACATCCAATATCCATACTAACATCTTCACCACAGGTTTACATATTATAGCTTCGCAACCGACCTGATTTTGATCAAGAGAGCTGCTTTTCCCGATGAGGAAACTATGCGAACAAGTACAAAATAATTACCTCATCCACTCCCTCGTCCTACATCGCTATAATCCTAAGGGCTGGTAAGGTCTTGCGCATACATTATGCATGCTAATTTATCGGCGGGTCAGCGCAACTCCGCGGATTACTTCCGGCCACTTACGCTGTTTTATTCTGGCTCAGGACTTGTTGGGACATGCCGGATTGGGAGGCCAGATGTTTTGCTCACTGAGTGTGTACTTAGTTTAGTATTAGAAGGGAAAATTGGGGTTTCAGGAGCAGCTGGTTAGGCTGAAACGAACCGTTGGTATGTGAAAAGGCTCAGTTGACGAAGCCAAAATACATTGGTATGAATAAACATCCTTACGTTAGTTTTTGTTGACATTTTCTTGGGTCAACCACTCGATTTTACCAAACTAGTATTATTTATAAATATTTGAATATCTCGGCATACCTATATAAATGAGATGCCAAATCTTTATTACATTGTAACACAAAGCAACAATTATAATCGGTATCCTGTTTAGTCAAACTTGTTTACAATCTTTATAAAACATAATTATGTTGAAGATAACTAAAAAAATGTTTACAAATATATTATAAAGGTATAATTACACCGATGACTTATGAGAAGACGATACGAGAGAGAGGCTTCACGTCACTCGTGCAACAGTCGGGAATCGAACTAGCAACCGAAATAAAGGCCGCAAGTACGATGAAAACTCGCCAGTCTGACGTTACACGCGTATTACTATATATATACAGAAAGAAAGAAGAAACTTTATTTGGACACAGCTCGTGTAACACAAAAACAAATAACAAAATAAAAAAGTGAAAGTAATGTTTTAACAACAATAGTGTGTGCCTCACGGCTGCGCCAAAAACGTCCATTTCAGCATTAATGACAGACAAATGCTGTCTGACGCTGGTTTTCTAGCGAACCTTTAGGGACAAATGACGGGGAGTACAGACAGTTTCAACATACCCAATATTTAGTACTTATAGGTATGTTATGCGACAACCCACTCCAATCCCAATAAAAGTAGGAATGCAGCACATAACCAAGCAAAACACGAAGCTAACGAAAGGCGCTCTAAAAAGTGGACCAAAACGTCTAGACTAAACAATGTCCCGAAAAGGACCAACAAGTCTCCGAGCTGAATGTCAGTGACCCCTCGAGTGACCCTGGGACGCCGTTACCTTGGGCTGTTCCCGGAACCACTGTGGACGATCAATTAACGTTATCCAAGGATGCCTATCGAGTGCCACTGTTTAAGGCTAGGGTCGACAGGTTTAAGTAAGATTTTAGCCATATTATTAGGTCCTTACATATGAAATTGGCGTTTTTCGTACTGGCCACTTTAATCACGAATTTCTCCTCTTTGGTAAGGAATTCCAAATTCAAATTTGTACAGCTATTTACTCATGTATTTGTGCTTCGATGACCGTCATTCATTTGTTTTTTTTCTTCTGTTTTTTCTGTTTGCGTCACTCATTTTACAAAATGGAAAATTTAAAATATCGCATTATTTACGAGTACGAGTTCCGCCGTGGCACTAGTGCTGCGGAAACGACTCGAAGGGTGAATGATGTGTATGGCGGTCATGTTGCAAAAGAAAACACAGTTCGTTTTTGGTTCCAACGTTTTCGTTCTGGAAATTTCGACCTGCAGAACAAGCCCCGTGGACGGCCTGAGACCCAAGTTGATAATGGAGAATTGAAGGCTATTGTGGAAGCGGACCCATCGCAAACCACGTCCGAGTTAGCTGCAGGCTTCGATGTTAGTGATAAAACTGTTTTAATTCACGTGAAGCAAATTGGGAAGATTAAAAAGCTTGAAAGCACGACAACGCCAGACCACACACTGCGCAACAGACGGCTACCAAATTAGAAGAGCTTGAATTGGAATGTCTTAGACATCCTCCGTACTCCCCGGACCTTGCTCCAACAGATTACCATTTTTTTCGCAATTTGGATAACTTTTTGCAAGGGAAAAAATTCAACTCCGATGGGGCAGTCCAAATCGCCTTCAAAGATTTTATTGATTCCCGTCCGACTGGTTTTTTTAGTAAAGGGATCAATGAACTACCTATAAGATGGCAAAAGTGCATTGAAAACAATGGTTCATACTTTGATTAATTAAATATATTATATTAAAAAATATTCGACTTTTTGTTCCTTCCATACAAAACGCCAATTTCATATGTAAGGACCTAATATCTGGATACAAATTATTTAATTGGTAGATATGAATTTTTATTAGGTTTCTATTATTATGTTTAAAGGTACACGTCCGTAGCCGACTGCAGACGACAGCAGCATGTCGTGACTCTACTGGTTTCTACATATGTATGATCCCACATCAAGAGGATTAGGTAATCCTCTTGATGTGGGATCTACCTATGTTCAACCTACTGCTTAAGCACCTAGGTACTAGTGAGTTACAGTTATCTGAATGAAAAACTATACATTAACTAAAAACTCTTCAAATAAGTAGTTGTGCAAAGGTTCCCACGCTCTTTGTTCTTTTTAACTTGCACTCATTGGTTACCTTTTAAAACACAAATATGAAGTCCATACAACTGCCGATGTATGAATATAGCGCGCTTCTTTATATTATTAAACACTAGCTGACCCGACGAACTTTGCACCGCATCAGATTATTTTTATGTTATTTTTTCCATGGGAACCCTCACGGGCGTCCCCAGAACACCCTACCATTGTTTCATCACAATCCGACGAAATGGTTTCGGAATGCGTAGAGGCCAAACATACAATACAATACAACATTGATTTTTATTTATATAGATTTACAAAATCTCCAAGTTCATCATAATATTACTTGTGAAGAATGAC
The DNA here is from genome assembly GCA_945859645.1 of Amphipoea oculea. Classification (NCBI taxonomy): domain Eukaryota; kingdom Metazoa; phylum Arthropoda; class Insecta; order Lepidoptera; family Noctuidae; genus Amphipoea; species Amphipoea oculea. The sequence goes on along the minus strand of OX243878.1, from coordinate 858,539 downwards.
TAGTTTGTTTGTTTTTGTTGAACCCCATGATTAATGCATTACCTCCGATATACCGATGTCAAGCTAAATATTCATGCAGACAAACAATAGTGTCTACTCGTATGTGTGTGTGTGTGTGTGTGTTTTGTGGACTGTCCAACTTTTAGGCCAATGGCCGACTAAATTAAGATCGAAGTTTAGACTTTTTTATTTAGGTCTGGTAACCCTAGCTGTATCGAAGACGCTAGCGTCTAAATAAACGCACTAGGTTCTTTTGAAGCAGCGGTAAAACCATGTTTAAATCAATCCAAAACACACAAATTACACTTTACATGCCAATTACATAAATAGTTAAATACCTAACGCAATTGAAATTACCAAAACCATACATACCTATTACCACAAGGCGTTATGAAGGAAATGTGATCACCGCACTACGAGTATGTGCACGGACAAAAAAACACCATAAATATAATTTAAACATAAACCACAACAACCGCAAACTAATCCATAACCATCACTTTTCATTTTCTTCAAAAAATAATAAACCAAAGCAGAATAATTTCCTTTTTAATTTGTATGCAAAATTAACTGTAGTAATTTTTCAGGCTTTTAAACGCAAACGTGAAATGAACCCAGTGCGGGATATTTGCATAAAAACTGGTCGCGGTGGCCGAAGGTAGTAGACAAAAGGACTAATTTAGAAATCCCTGGGATGCCGCCGATATCTCTCGGATGCCTACAATGAAAGCTACATTGCCACTATTCCTAGTAGAGATTCTGAGAATAGCAATAGATATTAATCTAGAAAACAATGTAGTGTTTAGGTTTTGAGGTCGAAGTAAATCTTTGAGCAATAACAGTGAACTGCCGAGTGGCTTTCTCGGAAACAAAAGATCAGCAATTCCCATCGGACAATGTTGCAGAAGACACTTAGGAGATCAACGGGTGATTTGACAGCAGCGTTCTCCATTAACTCAGCCTATCGCAGTCCACTGCTGGACATAGGCCTCTTCCAAGCTGCGTCACAACGCCCTGTCCTCCGCCTTCCGCATCCACTCCGTCCCAGCCACCTTTTTGAGGAACGTCGATCCATCTAGCTGGGGGGCTTTCCCGCACTACGCTTGTCGAGCACTTGATAGTAAAAAAACTGCTATCACTAATCTAACAATGTTACAACGAATTACCTTGTGATGAAATGCAATTAAATAAAACAAAATAAACTCATAATAAAAGTACACTTTGTATACAAGCATATTACAAATTAGAGGATTATATCCAAGATACGAATGCTTGGAAACATGCTGGTCCTGCTCTATAGAACAATCTAGAGTCTAGACAAAATATTGAGCATCATTTCGAACAAGGTTCGTAATGTAGGTATGAATACCTACTTTAAAATAAGAAGCAGTTTATTAAGATTCAACATTTTCCTTAAGTTTGCCGTATGTCATTACTTCCCAGAATTTGATCCTTATTAGGGACACTATCGAATGGAGTAATAATACAGTGTGTTTTTTTTTTTCAAAATCAACAGGTTCGATTCCTGGCTAGAAATATTGATTTTTCAAAAATCCAATGATGCAGTTTTAGTTTTCATCAAAATCGAGCCCGCGACTCCTTTGAGTACTTTTCGCTATTCCTTATAGTTTAGAATTTGGCCAGCCACGCCCACTTGAAAAATTCACCCTGTATAATGAATTTATTCAAAATATTGTAAAACATTTTAGAAGACTAACGTTCTAGTTTCTTGCCCGTTCTTCTCTACACGAAACTACTTTTACCTGTAAGTTATTTATGTAAATATTGACGGTCAAAAATTTGTGCCTTTTACGAGTATGTGCCCATTTGAATTAAATGCTTTGACTTTGACTTCAGCGTCGTGATTTTGGTACGAGTACATACTGTTTTCTGTTTGAACGTGTAGCATTCTCGTTTTTCAGTTGCGGACGGCCGTATGATAATTGTCATTATCCAGAATCCCCAAAACAGGCAGGGTTAATTAGTTTTCTTCATGTCCAAATTCTTGAATTGAATCAACTCTATCATGCTCATTAAATTAACTACTTTACTTAGTACGTACCAACTTTCGTGTTACCCCATTGGGTTGATCAGACGTGAATGGTGACCTACTTTTAAAACACGTTAACTTTGACATCATTGCTAAAAAACTGTCAAAAAGAAACGAAAAAAATATGGACTAATTTCGTAAAGCACGCTAAAGTACTACGCCAAAAACATTAGCGGAAAAAAAATTGAAATAAAAATATAATTTTGCGACCGTGACAGGACTCGAACCTGCAATCTTCGGATCCGAAGTCCGACGCCTTATCCATTAGGCCACACGGTCGATGTGTGTTTGTGTGAATTAGGTCATGATATTCAGCAGAGCCTCTCTACGTATCTATTACGTCACCTATATGACGTCACGAGTGTAAATAGAACATCACGCTGGAAGAAAATTATGCGGCCGGCAGAGTTGTATTCTTATGTGTGTGTCAATAATTAGTAGGTACAAAAAAAAAAAAAAATATACGATACAGAAAGCTATCTGAAATTTACTACGTTATTAGTACCACAGACTTGCCTGTTATCGCATTGTTTATGAAGGTTTTCACATTTTTTCATTTTCTAATCTTTAGGTGTATTGATCAGATACTAATTAAAAGAAAAACAACAATTTTTTTTTTGTTTAGCCTGTACTGTCCCACTGCTGGGCAAAGGCCTTCTCCCAAGTCCTTTCAGGAACTCTTTCCCCACCACCTCGCGCCACTCCTTGCGGTGCGCGGCTTTATCACTGTTCATCATCATCATCCACAGTCCGACTTCACCCACAGCTAGGCACAGGCCTCTCTTTCCTTGTGCCAATCCCCACGCTCCTGCGCCAACCTCATGCAGAATTTGCCCGCGTGACAACAATGTCGTCTGCCCACCTCGCCGCCGGACGACCGACATCTCGTCCTCCAGTCCTTGGACGCCTCTCGGTCCATATCTATGGTCACAGCCTTACTCCACCTGGCTTCACTGCGCCATCAATTTGTAAAAATGTCTAAAAATGTAGGTACAATCTTCCAAAACAGCTTTTTTCCATGAAATTCAAGTAACAATTTTCAATTTTTCAATTAGTATCTCACGAGACATCAAATGCACATTATTATTTATTTATATATACTTTATTGTACACCAGAAAAAAACATAATAAAAAAAAACGATTATTAATATAAAACATACAATGGGCGGCCTTATCGTCGGCTTTTGACCACTATCAAATAGAGTACCTAATTTATGAGTACAGGCTCAAATACCGTAATATTTAGACTTTTAATGTCTTCAGGGCACAAACAGGCAGCCGTTATTGTTCTCAAATTGTCTTCCAAGTGATTATTCACACAAATCCCTTCAGGCAGTGCGGCATTGCTATCAAAAAGTATAACGTACCAATTTCATGGTGGATTGTGTACCATGAGTTATGTGCCTGAGCGTGATGTGCAAACGTGGGAATTGGCGCAGGAGACAGTTCCATGTACAGACGCCAGCACATCAAGCTACTACCATCTGTCAAAGTTCTTTAATAGATTTTCAACTTTTTCTCTAAAGGTTCAAGGTTTTTTGGGAAAAATTTGACAGTTTCGGATAACTTGATGTGCTGGCGTCTGTACCTACTTGCTAGTTGTTGTAGATTGGGTAGTGTTCTGCTGTTGATGATACAATTAAATATAAACAAGCTGAAACTCTAAAATTGTTGTCTGCTTGTCTCTAAATCATTTACATCGCTGTAAATTTTGAACGTTGGTCTAGTGGTCGCAAGCGCTACTGCTGAGCCTGAGGTCTTGGGTTCGACTCCTGGGTCGAGTACTCGAGTAAAGTGTTATTGGGTTGATAGCAATGGGCTCGCCCTTATGAATAAATTAACTGGCAAAAATAGGTACACCTCGCTCTACCTAACCCTTCGGGGAATATATGCGCGATGTTATGTTACGTGATGTTATCTTGAACACCAAGAATATGATTAGCAAACCGCCTTGTATTTTGAGTGTTTACTGTTATTGCACTGAACAATAGAGATGCTGATAAGGATCATTAGTAGAGAAGCAGAAATTGTATAGATTTAGCGAAGGCAGGCTTATGTTCTCTTTACATCATGCCTGATTCAACACATCTTGCGTGAAAATTATACAAATTGATAACTAAGTAAAATTGGAAACTAATTCCAAACCATTATAAGATTAGTAGATAGGTAAAGAACCGCAATTTTATACTAAATTAGCAACAAAACTAAATTATTGTGAGTTTGTTCAGCTGGTTTTAATTTAAAATTAATGTTATTAAAAACCACAGATGAAACCAAAAACTCATCAGGCTAAAATTAATGTATAGGCATATTTTATTGAATGACCTTAACATTTTTATTTTTATTAGGAACCACATTTTTTTTAAATATCTGACAACTCCTTCAAGGTTAACAAATGTCCATGTTGCATAATCAATCGAATCGAAATAATTTAAAAATGATACCAGCATTTACACATGCACAGCTACAATAATCTGAAAGATTTTGAAAGAAATTGCTAACCCATTGCTCGTTGTTTGAAAAAGTCAACTCGACAACGTGCAAAAATAATGCAATGAATTTTGTTGAACTCTCAAAATAAAAGGCACTGCCATTGTAAGTGCGTTACGCAATACCCCGCGGTATCTTACGCAACTGTATAACATAGCTCTCTTCCCCGACATTGCCCGGGTGTCCCAGTCCTTGCCCGAGCTCCCCAAGGCTTGCCCGGATCTAGTAATGGCGAATCGATAGCCTGCTGTCTTAACATTCCTGATTGATTGCCGCCACACTTCACAGATTATTGTCGAAGCGGATCTGTTGCAATTGACATATTTGTTCAGGATATAATCGGGGTTTAACTTTGAAGTTAATAGGTTTGTCATTGACCAACCACTTGAAAGTGGAGTTGAACGGAAGCATTCACGGTTTGAAAAAGTTTTTTGTGACGAAACTTAGGAAGAGCCATGTGATTTATGTTCAGCAATTGAAACAGAGTAGATCGATTAGTTCCTATTTAGCTGTAACACACCATCAATGGTAAAATCAGGTTACTGTAAGAGAGATAAACTTGAGAATCCCACCTCGGGTAGCCAGACCTTACTTTGTAATAACTTACAGCACATTGCGTCCTGTATCCGATAGAGAAACGGTTGCACCAATATCCGCCTAAGATCAAAGCGGTTACTATAGAACAAAGTGTGTAGATATACGTAACGTCATGAAGGTAGTTTCGACCAATATACTATACCTATATTGCGAACCTATCTAATACACGCCTACATTCAGGAATATCAAATTCAGAACTGTTTTTAAAAAATTCGACCATAATTAAACAGAAATTGCAAAAAACGCCACAAATTACGAAGCGTTATTTAAAGCATTATCATTCTTTCTACTCAGTTGCAACACTCCACATTCTTATAACACTACTAAAAGCCAATTAAATATGAAATCCAAAACATCTGCCAAATTAACAATCCAAAATGAAAGTGTTCGACATTCCGATACAAATTAATTGTTGATGAACACAAAAACTTTCGAACGACCCTCTAAATTCCTAAAACGTGATAATGGCACACGTCTTCTGAGACTTTGGCACGTTATTATAACATAACATAATAATTATAGTGATACAAATCTCACCGTTAAAACTAAGGTGAAGTGAGCTTGAAGTTAGCTGTCAATAGTGTCAATCCGATAGTGTCAATAGTGTATATTCTGATGATCATCAGAACAGAGCGGCAATTCTCGTAATTTTTAAGAACGTTCACAGTCTCAATCTGTCAAAAATACCTCAAATTTCCCTACATTTTAACAAGTTTTTGACACTTGTTTGTCGCTGAGATGAGACTGCGACTAGATTTTGAACGTTTCAAGTTACGTGACTATCTCTTCTGCTATGCGCGCGCTTGCGCTCTACTAAACTAATATTAAACTGTTGTACTCTATTAAACCCTCGCAAGTTACTTAACCTATGCACTCTATAAAACTCTGCACTCCACGTAACATCAAACTACATTATGCAAACGCAAACCACAATATATGCGACATATTACATTATCATTTAATATAATATTAAAAGCTCCTAAATTTACAGAACCTTAAAAAAGAACATTTCAAAGCCAAATTTTATAAGAAAGGTAGATTTAATGTCAACGGAAACAATAAATTTGGTGCTAATTACAAAGTTTGCTTTGTGGACGCCGAGCGCGTTAAGAAGCAATTACAGGACACCTGGTCGGGCTGTGGACGTCTGTGGATGTGTGGATGTTGAGCAATGATAATCGTTGTTATAATTACTGCTAGTTAATCGACGGATGTGCATGCAATGCTCGCGAATTTTGTTGTTGTAGAGGAGCTAGGTTATGTCTCACAAATAATCATGCAAGTGGTCATATTTTATAGATTGTATACAAAATAATACTAGCATTGAAATTATAATTTACAGTATTTATGAATTGCATAGCTCTACAATAACAGGGAAAAGTTATGCAGGGAAAAACGAGTAAGTATTGATTACAAACTCACTACAATTCTGGCAGCTGACGCGATTTCTGACCACGATTTTCTTTCACAACGCTTGACTATTTAACCCATATTTAGTAATTCTGTTAGATTTATTAAGTCAATATTATCACTGGCAGCCTCTTTTCATTCACTGCCGAATATAGGCCCCTTCCCTTTTGTGCCATGCTTCCCTGGTCCGTGCGAGTCTCATCCAGGTCTACCCGCGATCTTCTGTAGGTCGTCCACCCACCCACCTGGCTGTGGGTTGGTAAGAGTTTCACCTAATTTCCAAAACTATCCTCAATTAATTTCTTGAGGTCACTGCCTCCCCGACTATAAACTTCAAAGCGCTCATCAAAAAAGCAGCGCCGGCGCACCGGCTACATTTATCACTTATCAATGAGTTCGCAGAATGGTCGTAGTCTTTTTGTGGCTAATCAACGTATGAACATCTCCTCAAGAGGAATGATGATGACAATTTTGTGTCCAGCAGTGATAAATGTACTCTTTGAATCTGTGGTAAATACTCCAGAGTATGTGGTCATTAAATGTAGACAAGTTCTTTGAGATAAATAAATCAGATGTACAAGTATTTAATTACAGGTGTAGGTTTTACATTGTTTTTTAGTAAAATTAAATGCACCTCGGTAAGTTAATCTCGGTTATTTTAGAGTTGGTAATGAATTGCCTATGTTACGTATTAAAATAAATTAACTTCGAATTACATCAATGATTCGAAGCGATCAATTTTAATTTGATTACAATTTATTCGTTTCCCAAATTCGGAGACTCAATGACCGATGTATCAATTTGTAATTAATCATTGTTGTTAAGAAACGAGCAGTTCCCATTAATAACAGCATACCATATTAAAGTAAGGAAATAAGCAATTTAAAACACTTGCTTGCACTCACATAAATCTTACCAAATTACTTTAAAAACACTACAAATCACTATACCTACTACTGAAATCAAAGACCGTATTTTAAAATTCCAATTCAAGCCACATTTAAATCACCCGAGAATATTTTATCGAACATTCTTATAACGTCTCAATTGATTTCCAAATAACGGAAGAAACCAATAACGGTCAATTAAAATTATACGAAGCTTTTTAGAAAAGGAATCGCTCGATATAAATCAGGGGCGATGCGTTACGAATTCACTACATTTACATAATCGACCACTTCACTGCCGACGACTATCGGTTCGTCCAACCATGTTTCATTGTAATTTTAATGCGCGACAACCCTAGAACCACACCTGAACTTCAGCATTTCCAGCTTTGTTGCTTACAAAATAAGGTTGAAAATTAGTTAATGGGGTGCAAAAACAAGGTTGTGCTGGTATATTTAAGTGAGAACGGAGTACAATGGGACAAAGAAGCGTCCGCAATTAAATCGGCGCTTTTTGCGAATGGTGGTCGTTTTGAACAACGATGGCGATGGACGATGGCCTTTATGTGACGTCGCGTTGAGCGCGTGTATTGATGCGCTACGGGGAGATGGACGCGATTGTTCGCCCACGGAAAATGCTAATATTGGAGTATTTGACTTATATTTGCGGTTTGTTTTGCTTCAAAATAACTATTTTCATGAAAAACGACGACAGTTTCATTTTATTACTTTTAAATAGGTAGAATTGTTTTAGTATTAAAACGGAAATTGCAGAAATTATGTTTACATTTCCCCGAAATAAAAACTCTACACCTATCTTGAACTAAAAGTAGGTACTTTATTTTTAGCTAAAGACTAAGCTGCCTCTATCACTCAACATGAAACAACCATAATATATACCAATAAAAAAATACATACATTGTTAGCAATAACAAAACAGACAGCACGCGATACATTACACCAATACTTCATACCGAAGACTGTAAACAATCCATTGAACAAGGTAGTCTGTCAAGAGGCTGGCAACACTGGCGCTTATTAAAAACATCTCGATGATGTATTGCCAGTAATTTCTGCGGAATACCCCCTTAATGGGGGTGCGTCCCGCAGGCCCAGGCGGAGGTAGGGCTGCCGAATGTGATACTGGGTAACGCGAGAAAAAAAAAAAGAAAAACCCAATTTTTTTTATTATTATTATTTTTATTGATTGAAAAGGCTAGGCAGATGATGATTATTATTGATGCTAGCAAGTGCTGTAATTATGACAATACTTAAATTACTAGAGCATTTGGAAGTCTAACGATCAGCAACGGATTGGAACTAAAAATTATACATAGAATAGAATAGGTACTCTTTATTATGTACCTACATCATATAAAATTAACAGATATAAATATATACAAATATATTAAACTCTCTAGAAATCTGTAGCTGTGCCAGAGTCTGTCATTTTTCAGATAGGTACACAATACACATGACCGCATTCTGCCACAACCTTTGTACTATTTTCAGACTAAAAATCGCAGTGTTTGGTTCGATTAGTATTCGTTCACAAAGGTTATCCTAGCCTGCGGTGACCTCAGGATAAGAACATCTACATACCTACCTAACGCTATACATTTTACTTTATGATACTCGCAAATCCCACATTATGATGTAACTTTGATGTAACGTGGGAAACGTTTACAGTCGCTATTTCTGTAATACAGTATTTTTATCTCACGAAGCGACGCGCGCTTTACTTGTTTTAACCTAGAAAAACGCACTATGAATGTATGCGTGAAGACGAGTACCATCAGCACATAACACACATACTTCGTACTTCGCCCGTATCTCAGATGGTACCTGCCGAGAGCTCCTGCGCAGCAGACTATAATATGACACACATTCACAGCGTATTTGTACACTTGGTTACCATAAGTAAAGCACGCGTCGCTTCGTGAGGGGGGGTGGAAATACTGTACGAATTTATCTGTAACTAAGGACCAAAAAAAATTGGTCGTTCGAGCATTAATGATCATAGTTATTTACGAAAGATATCCTTTGTAGGCAGTCGGTATCCATGACATTTCCTTGTATATTAAGCCTACCTATGCCTGCCTATGCCTATTTTACTGCCTACTGCTTATTGTGTTGTTCGTTATTATAATATTAGGGCCGCCGCAAACGGTCTCCCAGCCCTACGCATTGTAATGATTTATAGGTTTCTTAATAAATACGTGGAGTGCGGCCATCGAGCGTTGTTATATTAATTGCAGCGGATTAATTCATGCTCCGGCCACAACTCGTGCGCCGGTAGTCGCTGCTCAATGGACTGGTGCTGGCTCATATTTTATACAGCATTTATATTGTGAAGGCTTTGGTGGATGTGCATACAAACATTGTCGGTCAAATCACATGCCTTTTTGGATGAAAGAATTGATGCATTCTCTATGTATGAATTCATCAGTTCAATAAATCCCTGTGCCAGCAAGTGTAGTGAAATGTTATGAAATTGAATTGTTTGGAGATTTTAAAAATACAACGTGGCGCTTCAATGGCGACATTAATTTAACACACGCGTAGGGCTAGTGGCCAGTAATCATAATAAAAATTCAATCTACTGCCTGCTCCGCGCCGCTTCCTTCAATTCGCCACTATCTTCACGTTATTCTTTGTAATTTCTTTGGTGCGATGTTAAGATCCGTAAAGCCGGCAAATGACTCCTGCATTACTGTTCCTTAAATACAGGTTGCTCCAAGATAATATTTTAGAAAATTGAAAATAAATCAATTAATAAAACGTTTATTGATATTAAAATATGTTCATAAAACGAAAACGCGAAATCTTATGACGTGTGTTAAATTGATGTCGCCATTAAAGCGGCACGGCACGCTGTATAGAAGAAAATAATCCTGTAAGAAACTAAGTGGCAAAGTAGGTAGATGTAGTAGTTAGAGCTGGAAATGATCACTAATAGGTACAGTAAGGGAAATTCAATGCTAAGCAAATTGACATCCCACGTCAATGTGTCGTGTTATAGCCATTTCAAATTTGACTTGGATTAACGGACAATCAGCCGGCAATCAATTTGCTTAACAACTAATTTCCCTGACTTTACAAGAAAAAATTGAAATGCAAATTCTTTCATTCGATGGCGAATACCGATATTTAAGGTTTGACAAATTGTATTTTGATAGAATAGAAAACAAACCACACCTAGCGCAAAGTAATAACAAATGTGCGACAGGTAGTACCTAAGTAACTCGAACATTGTCTATATTGTCTATTTACTACCACAACAAGTACTGTTAGATGTTCCGGTGAGTTTTATGTCTTGCACGAGCAATAAGTAGCTTGTCCGGGTAATAAGTAGCTCATGTAGTGGATTAGACGACCAATAAACAGCTTATTAAGGGTTTGTGTTAATTATATTTCATAATTAGTTATTATTGGCAGCCAAGCACTCTGGTAGTGTACCGAAAGCTATCGCTAATCATTGAACACGATTTCGCTTCTGCAATTAATTAGCATCCTGTTGTTGTTTTAGATGCTCAGAAGTAAGAGTATAAGAATGAGAGATCAATTATTGCGTCATAAATAAGCAAATTTAGATCAGACATAGTGGCCTCTAAAAGTTAGTTGATTTTTTTTTCACATTATCTGTGTCACACTACAGGGTGAAATTTAATTCATGGGCATCCTTTTAAGGGGTCATTGTAATCATCATTATGAACAACTTTTACTATGGGACCAAGACTGAAATCGCGAAAAAAAAATCAGCTCTTCCATACATTTTGACGAGTTATGTGAACATAAATGCAAGGATGACCCCTTAAAAGGATGCCCATGAATTTAATTTCACCCTGTATATTACGATTTTAAATTCTAGTGATGAAAACGTTTTTATTGACCACTTCAACTATACCTTTAACTTATCATAAAAAATAATCAAGTATTCCCATAGATAGAAATGATAAGTATTCCCTTAGGATTACCCGATTTTTAAATCATAGTTGGTGTCACAGCTGAAGTGGAAACATGTCAACTAACTTTTGGAAGCCACTGGACATCGTCACTTAGGTTTCAATACAAGTTTTCAGTAGAGACAAAAACTGTTTACCGAACTCATCGTAAGTCTGCTGCGCGGTCACACATCCACACGAGATAGTATGGCGGACTGACGACTTAATTATGCAGTTGTAACACAACAAACAATTTGCGCGGTGCAAGAACTATTCGAATAACGCGCCGCGATTGGATAATTTCGATGCGCGCCGACAAAATCTATCTTATCTATGAAAATTTATTCATTAGTGAACCGATCCAACCATGTTGGATTTCGGCACTCGGCTACCTCACTCGCCTTCCGAATGATCGAATGAAATGAAAGAAGCATATAAACGTTCGTTCCTATGTTACTCTGTGTCATGTAAACGTGGAATGAAACAAAAATTAGCATTCACTTGAGTGGACCATTCGCTCAAGTGGAGTATCTAATATTATCGGCTTCATCAAAAAGTAGGTACCAATTAGAAGTCACAACTTTGTACATACTTAGTTTCGAAACTACCATCTCGTACATACTAATTACTAACGTATACTATTTGGGCCCGGCCGTCTTCATAATTAGGTAAGTACATAGTTTAGTAGATACTCGATATATATTTAGTACTCTGTCTATCCATTTGTCAAACTAGCCATCGAAGCCACCCGCACCCAAGCACACCCTGCAGCCGATTGTAAAATTAAAAAGGCATAAGTATCAGCTGCTTTTCGCCCGCATAAAATATAAAAGTCAATATTGAGAAATGGGTACAACTGGACTTTGACCATAGCTGAGCCTGTAATACATTAATTTCACTATCGTATAAATAAAATAATAAGAGACACATTTCATAAATAGTTTCAGCTGCTTCTTGTGTATTTGTTAGTCAATGTAAAGATATTTGTTATCATGTTACGCTTTCTAGTTGATGAACAACCATGCAGCCAATATGTCAGTAGATACAACATTTATCCAAGTACTTTGCCGACAGAATTTTATGTATGTATTTATGTAGGCACATCATTAGTAGTAAATAAATGTGGTCCAGTGGTATCGGCCGCGACTTACGAGTTGTAGATCGTAGGTTCGAACCCAGACAAGCTCTTTACTTTGTGCAAATTATTTCATTCATCACCACTGCTGTCAAAACAGTGAAGGAATACATCTTGAGGAAGCCGGCCATGTTCTAGAACCAAAAAATTCGAAGACATGTGACATCTACCAACCCGCACTGGGCCCTCGTGGTGGATTACGGCCCACTCCCTCTCACCGAGAGGAGGTCTAGCGTAGCAGATAGCTTCTTGTAGTTTCTTCGTTTCTCGTTGTCGATGAGTTGGTCCGAGGAAGTACTACCACCGTACCTACTTATTTGCGTCGCTAGTTTTTCGATTGAGTGTGGTTTCCAGTGAAAATACAGGCACTTTCACGTGTCCATATTATTATCAATACCCAAAGTATCACAGAGGAAACTGACCCAAGTTTAGTCTTTTCAATATATGTTTTATCGTACGCGATCCGGTCAACTTACATAACTGTTTACCTCACCGAAAAAGATATTATCATAGAAAATCTGTATGGCTACAAAGAAGCTTCTTCCGCAACCAATATTCTCGTACGTAAACACAAGTCAGTCCAGTACATCATAAGTAAAGGCCAATAGTAGGGTAAGCAGAGAGGTCAGCTACATAAATAGACGGGCAGTTGTCTGCCACGGACAATTTGAAGCTAATGGGTCGCGGCTCATTTACCCCCGGCTTGTTTTGGACGGCCACATGCTAAGGATGCTAAATATTGCAGAGGGGACAGGAAGCGTCGATGGTATTGTGCCTACCTTGGATAATGGTTGGGTAAAAAGGAGTGATACATGGTGCTTGAAAGCAGTATGCAGCACTGGGCTCCGAAGCTTTATAGCAGAATCGCTGAATACCAGATTCGCAAATTACCAGACTCGCTAAACACCGGATTCGACATATACCAGATATGCAAAATACCAGACACGCCAAATAACAGATTATGTATAGTTGAAAACAAATTGTTATTGCCACTTCTGCCCGTAAAATTATGCTCATGCAGACGGTGCGATTAATACTTGCAATATGCAATCCAAATCAATATTCGACACGTTTTCATATTTGTGATGAATTCGGTAATATGTACCGGTCGGTGAGTATTTATTCACGAATTTCGCTAAAATGTGAAGAGTTCAAATAAGCAAAACGTAAAGTGGGACTGCCTCGGCGGATCGACAGCAGGGTGTGGTGCTGTGTCGCAAATTATGTGTTTCACGTCCTATCCTGCCCTCTGTGCCACCAACCATGCAGTCAAAGTCAAAGTGACGCCTGCGCTGCCACCGACGACGCCGCGGCAGTGGCGAAGTTTTGGGCCAGCAAAATTTGAAATATTATCGTGTGCGACACGAAGAAGATAATGGTTGTATGAAACCTGTCATTCGTCTTCCACTGTAAAGTGTACAAGAGCATGCTCTTAAAAAAACTGGTACCTGGTGCCACCAATCTCCAAATGAAACATCTTCTCTGTTCTGGCAACAGTCCTCTCTAATCTTCCACCCCCACTAATCCGCCGCTTCTACACAATTTGTCCCCTAATCTATGTCCAGTTGGGGTAGTAGTTGCGAACTATCGCACTCGACCGCGAGCCACCGCCCTAATAAAGAAGGAACATTTTTTACACGAACACTACCGAATATTGCCGAACATTGCCGAAGATTAGTGCCGCGCAAGCGCACCCCGCGCAAATAATAAAAGTATTTGAACTGTGCGTAACCGAGGTAGTTCATGTGTCGGTTTGGGGGAATTACAGTTCTGTTATGTTTGTGATATACATACGGATATGCTGATAGGCAGTTGAAATACAAATAATGTTACGGCTATTGGGTTTCATGAAAGTTAGCTGAATTTCTTGTGTCTGTAGTTTGCGACCCCTATTTACTGGCGTAATGTTGAACGCAACGACATAAAACATATTTGGGCCCCACACGAATGTTCTCCAAAAAATCTCATTGATTCATGCACCAATTGTAAGATTCCAATATGGATCCGAACATTCTAGAAATGGGTAACATCTTGAGATTCATGATCTAGATAACCTAGTATTTTAAAAGCTGTCTTGACTGCATACGCACATCTAAACTTACCCTGCCTTTTTATACTCAGACACACCACATTGAAAATTCCAACCAAACATACAATTGTACTTCGCCCCCAGCTCGCTGGGCGAGGGATGTGACGTAGAATTAGCCGACATGGCGGCTCTAACGTGTACTCTGAGTATTGGTGTGCGGTATGATTTACCGACGACGTCCGATAACCTTTCGCTTGATATATTGATCACGGACAAGCGGCTATATATGAAGCTTTTTATCTCTTTATATTTTGGCTTTGAAAGGGAATGTGGGGTTGAATTGTATGTTTTTTTTTTGGATGTAAGTAACTTTTAACTACTGTGTTCGAAAGGTCAATTTTATGAGTTATTCCCAACGACCGGTTATTCCATTTGTTGTTTTTGTCGTGTTTGCAAATTGAATATACAGTTTAGTTACATACGTTTTTTCCTTAGCGACAAAAAATTTATAGGCTTGGCCATCCTGTAAATTTTAATTTACCATCGGTTACAAAAAAACCTGTGTTAACTTGTCCGTTTATATGAACAAGCTATCCGATGACAAAACAAAACCTAAATGAAGTCTGTTCTATGAGCCTTTAACAAGTTTTAGCCCAAGAATATATGTGGATTTACCACGCAGTTCCACTATTTTTACGACAAAATCAAATACAGCAGCTAAAACTAAACAACTTCAAAAAGCACACGTGATTTTTAAAACCAACGAATTTTCCTGTTTCAGCCACTTCCCGATCCCACAAGAGCCTCTCGCAAAACAAACCGAAAGTGTCAAAAGTGCACATACAAGCAACTAATTAGTAACGTGATTGTGTGAGACTAGAGTCCGACCGCGGCACGGCACGGTACGGCACAATGGGACGGCACGCTCGGGACGGCACGGCACGGCGCAAATTAAACAAATGCAATGATTTGTATAAATAAATTCTTGTTCTTGCAGCGTCCACTGCGAACCAATCAAATTACTTCACTTTGTTAGTTGATTGCGCGCAACGAGTCAGAAGGAATGGATGCTACTTTTATATTATAGAAGTTTAGTTTTTAGTTTCAGAGGAATTTCAGGCGGATTTAGATTTCGACGGATTTCAGACAGTTTTTTTTTACTTCCCCTTTACTGCATTTTCCACCAACCCGCAATGGCGCCTGCTTGCTGGATTACGGCCCACTCCCTCTCACAGAGACGAGGCCTGTGTCCCAGCAGTGGGAACATTATAGGCTGGTTATGGCTTTAGTAGAAGGAAGACAGGGAAAAATGGACTTTCCTGTAACGTTTATTTATCTAGTTTAAAATCATAAATACACCTTCTTAGCAATCTAAATCGAGTCGGCCCAGAATCACACACCTTTGGCGAGATGAAGTATTAGTAAATAAACTAACCAAGGATCTGTTAGTATGATACATTTAACGTTTCCCAGGGAAATATTGAAAATGACCCAACTAAGCTGAACCACTTTGATGCCCTATTCCTAGGGCACATAACATATTGCTGCAAGCAACTCCAACATACTGATAAAACGCAACGCATAAGGCAACCCACGCTGCCACATCCACACCCCGCAATTTCCCACCTCCTCGTACACACAGTTCGACGTCCATGTTGGCTCTTAATTAATTTATACCCATTCTTGTCCAGGTACAAAGTAGTGTTCTATGAAAAATTGCGCCAGCTACCGACTAATGGGGACAGCAGGGCACAAGCACTTACACTTTGAAACGTGGTGGAGAATTGAGACGGCAAGTTTAGTGTTTGAACTTTTAGCTAGAAAACTTTGAACTCTTATTGTTAGAGCGTTAAAACTGTGACTTTATTTACTATAGTTATCAATAATCAGTCTATAATTTGGATAACTTCGATACTAAAACCTTAGTTTGTATAAGGTGTGCAGAAGGATCTTAGGTATACAATATAGGTTTGAGTATTGGCCAGCCCGCCCGCTCTTTGCTTCGTGTGCGATTCCAGACCATCAATAATTCTAGATTTGCTCCCGATGTTTTCCTTCACCATAAGTCACATTGACGTTGATAAAGTCGTAATGGAGGTTTTGAACTCACCCCTTGGTGCTTTAAAGTTCGTTTGAACCTCTCGGGTCCTAATACTTTTTCGAATGGTTGAATTACCGACAACGTGTGTGTCTGGACACAAAGTGTAGCATAGATCGAAAGTATTATATTAATGACTAGCTGCGCCTCGCGGTTTCACCCGCATAAGTCTCGATCTCGTGGGAATATCGGCATAATGTGGCCTAATAGTCATGGTTTACCCATGTGCTAAATTTTATTCAAATCCGTGCAGCCGTTGATATCGACAAACATATACAGGGTCCCATTAAAATAAATGGACAAATTTTAACACAGCGCTCAGTACGTCTAACCAAAAATATCCAAGCAAAAAAAAACACTGATTAAAGTGATTTTATTTTGACCTAAAATAATAAATTGCCGGCACATTAGTGTATTTTCGTTAGCTGATTATTTTTCTTGTAAGTATCTAAAGCGTATTCTTATATATTTTTTTACCATCGTCCTTATTTTGGTGGTCTGAATGATTTCTAAAAGTTATTCCATCTATTTTAATGGGACATTATGTACAGAAAATCAAATATTTTCTCTTTATGATGTTATTAGTTTAGATAATGTCAGGGTCACCAGTTTGGTAATACGTTAGGCCGCACGCCAGGGGTGACCAATTCAGTGTAACCTGCGGTGTAATTACGTAACACACTATCAGTAGCAATGGGTTCCATTTTGACAGTTCAACAACATTCATTGCGTTATTTACGTTGTTGAACAGACACATTTTTCGACCATATGAAGCAATGGATAAGCAATATCCTTCAAAATGATTCAGATTGATAGTGTGTTACGCAATTAGGGTGCTGGCCTGTTATTCTACCTAAACTCCGTACTATCGCGAGGCCAACTCAGGAGTCTACTGCGGCGTGGTATGCCTGCGATGAAAAGGGAGAACCTTCCAACAACAAATGAAAATTGTCGGCTATAGGTACAATTGTCTTTGTGTAACGGTACCTAAGGGCCATTCACATAGTACCGTGCCACAAAGGCCCAGTTAAAAGCTAACTCAATTCAAAACACATTTTGCAGTTTGAACGCAAACCGTCTGACTGAATACATCAAACGTTTGCATAGAGCCATGCTTTGATGCCTGGTCTCTGTATCGAGTTGAATATCAATCAAAGCCTCAAAGCATTTTGATGCGGCCGATGTGCAAACGTAAGCTGAACTCGCAGTATGACTAGACTGCCTTCGTTTCTAACAAACAGGTATTAATCCACTATAAAAGAGATACCAATGCTGCTTTCCTCGCATCGCATCACCTACCCGCGCTATCACTTCGTTTTCGGTTAGCGTTTTTTCCATTTTTTTTTTGCTCGGCTCCTGATGATAATTGCGTGATGTTAAATAGCCTTCTTCACGAATTGGGCTATCAAGTCCAAAAATAATTCAAATCTGACTGCTACTTCCAGAGATTAGCGCGTTCAAACAAACAAAAAAAAACAAACTCTTCAGTATAGACAGATTATAATATAGATATAGATTTTATTATTTCTTGTGAGTGACAAACAGACGACTAACATATCAACACTAGGTATGTCCACTGCTACGTAGGGTATGCACGGAGAGGGAGAGACATTTTCATACAAAATGAAGTGAAGCACAAATATACGTAGCTTACCCGTGGGCTGCTGTGGAGCAGCGATCCAGAACGTAAAGTAGCGTTTTTCCTTCTCCAGGTCATGGTCTACCCATGTGCCAAATTTCAACTAAATCCGTTCAGCCGTTTAAGCGTAAAAACGTAACAAACAAACAAAAAACTCACCTTCACTTTTGTGAGTTATGACACTGCAGGGCAGAGGCTTAGTGGCTGAGTCCTATGGCGGCAGAAATGAGTTTGACGACACTATCAAACCTAAAGCAATTTTACAAGCAGCTCTAATTAAATGTGTAAAATAAACTTACCTGTATAAAGTAAGTTTATTTTTCTCAGCTCCCTCAGGCCCGGGAAGGGCCTAAAAGTTTATAGTATGACCTTTTTATGTGCGAAACTTACCGCTTTATGTCGTTACAGGAAAGAGAGCCCAGTTATGTCATAGTTTGATGGATCGGTTCAGGATCAGCTTCAATCTGGCTGATACGGTGAATGGAAAGGGTACGGTTACGTGATATCGTGTTCGAAAGATTTACGTGAATTTTCACAAGTTTTTCCGATAGAGTTACGGAGAAGGCTATTTCGTTTAAACTTCAGATGAACGTTTATTTTCATACTCAGTGTCAATAGTATCATAGTCAGCAGTGTTCTTTGAGAGCTAATAGCAACATAAACATACAAAGATTCGTTTCTCAAGAGTTTCAACACTTTTTAATGACTATTTGCCGATTTATTCATAATTATGTTTCTACTATATATATACTAAACAAATCAAGTATCTTGACTTGGCTCGCGAGATTGTCGACATGTGGGATGTTGACTCAGCAATCATTGTGCCGATAGTCGTTACAACCAATGGATTGATGACCAAGAGCCTCGACCAACACACCTGAGGAGGCTCTCGTTGGGCAGCTGGATCAAAGGCTTGATTCAGAAAGCAGTACTTCTGGACACAGTTTCTCTCAGTCGGTTCGGTCAGGAGGTTCCTCTCTCTGGAGCCCTGACCGCCGGTAGCTTGGAGCCTGTTCCCGATACCGGTGGGCTACTATTATTTATATTTTTAAATGTTTTTATATTTTTTTTATTCTAATGTTTAAAAATATAATTTGTATGTATTTAGTTGAATAAAGGAGATAATAATGTATCTACATTATTATAACGTTACTAATATGCCACGTTCATGGCAGTTCTGCTTAGCAGTGTTTTATTAGTCTGTCATTTTCTGCTAAATATATAATCCAATTAATTCTAAGCAAACAGTCTAAAGAAATAGCTTTACAACAAAACATAAAAATGCAGACACATATCTCTAACCGATATCGTGTGACACAAACAAAAACCCAGTTCCTAACAATCAGGACTTTCTAAAATACACATTCTTTGGATTGCCACAAAAAGGTAGACATTACAATACGTCTAGGTTTCTTAGAAGCCTGTGTTGTGCCTGAGGTCTGTGACCTGAGGAACAAAAGTCGTCTGGCAACACTATTGTTCGTTTAAATATATTGTCATCTTACTATGTCTGCACAAAATTTTGAATTTGATTGATGAAACGCGATGGTGCGAAGATAATTGTTATGTAGGATTTAGCGGACATTGATTTACATTCGGTTTTGGTTATGTCGTGGTGTGTGGGGGTACATTTACTGGGTCTGAAGAAAATATAGTCCAATTGGTAGTCCAACACTTTAATGTTCCACACACTACACAACAATGTTTAAACACTATTAAGAAGGCACAGTAAATCTACCCCCACACACCACGACATAACCAAACTGGTGACTCCGACGTGATAGTGTATTAAATACAAATAAATGCTAATAATTATTGTTTAGTGTTTAGGTGTGAACGGTGCGCCTGCTGGCCGTGTTATTTCCTGAAATTTGGATAAGAATTTTCGGTATTTGCATTCGCCAGTCACGACCTTTACACTAGGGATTAAGCTATCAGGAAAGGCGATAGATGCTACATGATCATTGTCGCAACTAGACACACATACATACATACATTCTTCTCATGGGGGTGGGCAGACACTACAGTACGCCACCTGCTACGATCCTTACATACTACTTTTGCCTCATTTAAGTTCATACATTTGGTCATACACGCCGCGTGAATGTAAAAATAATTAGACTATTCTGAAGTTGTTTCAACTAGAAATCACCAACTCGCAGAAAGCAAGCAATTTTTAGGTACTGCCCGTAAAAAAAAAAAGTCAGTTAATAGGTAGATACCAATTTATTCATCCATAAACTGAACATTGATAGACGCGGATTATATTTGATTCTAAATCATTAACAGCACAGAATCTAATGAATCCACGTATTTACCTAACACACGTACGTTCATAGTGATGCGTGTTAACCTATTATGTAATTAAGTTTAATTAGGGTTCCGCAAATGTAGCGAGTCAGCACCGCCCGAGGCCTGATTAAATAACTTACTACTGAACCCGCTAATCGACGGCTCAGCCGAACTAATATTGAGTGAATTAATAAAACCGCTAAATGTGCAAACGAGCCGAGATAATAATTTTGTAAGCGAATTTATTTAATAAATTGATATTTCTGGAGTTCAGAAAAGTTTAGCAGATTGCGTTGGTTGCGTTCTCGATGTAGAGTTTTATGACTATGTTTAATGGCATTACAATCGTGCATAACAATTACCAACGAAAATAAGTAAAACAATACTTACTCGTAATGTGTTTGTCAAAAAGTTCTACCATACCACCCGGGAAACAAACACACCCAATATAGACTACGTTGAGACTCCCTTGCCTTTGCGCTGCAAAACTACATAAATAGGACATCTCATCCAATCGTCACTCAGTGATTAGGATACTTAAAGGGTAACTTCATCAAGCTAAACTTTCACATATTTCCATAAACCTACAGAATATACTCAAATAATATCATTGCTGTTACCCCACACCCTGTATTTACCCTCGTATCTAGTTACACGACTCCCGAGCCCCGACCCTTAGGCACGATGTTTAGCCCTAACTAAACCGTATATGACGTCCGCTAATTAACTTAATTACACATTACACACCCCCACTGACGTACAAACATGGAAATATCCCAACTTACCCTCCACGCCCTTCGCAAACCCTTTAATTTTTTATAAGTAACTTCTAAAAGAACTGAAGCGCCTGCTAATATTTTAAGAGCAAAACCGCTTCGGAGCAAAATTTGGCTGTTAAATGCTAATTAGGGAACCTTCAAGGCGAATAGTTTGAAAGACGCTCTGGTTTAAGGTTTTCTGTAAGTAATGAAAATAAAACCAAAAGTTATTTTTAGATTTTTACTTTCGTGTGAATTTAAAGTGACTACAAATTGCAGTGGGAAATAATAGCTCAAGGTATTTGTAAGTTGTTTGCCGGCGCGGAGGCGTCGCGTCGCAAACTTCTCAGAGCAGTTTTTATAATATTTAAAACCGTAAATTAAGTTGTAATTATGAACTCGAGGCTTTCACGAAACACACTTACGTACCCTTTATAATTACCAAAAGAAATTGAACCCGCAAAACAACGTAATCTCGAATAAACATAACATTTTCTTTTCTCCGCAATCATCACAAAATACCACATTGAAATACAACGCATATTTCGCAATACATAAAGCAAACATACCATAACGCTACATAAATGGGTAGGCAGTAATGATTTGTAACGTACAATAATCATATCCGGCCGGCGTCGAACCCGGGGCTATAAATCACGACACGGCGTATTAACCACTGCGATGACCTTAGCATTGGGGTACCCTAATGTACGAGGATTAATATTATGTATTTCCAGCAGATATATCACCAAAACCATCCGTGTTATGTTTTGATTGCTGATGGGTTTAGCAGAATTACAGTTCGGTATAGGTTTAGTTTTCTGCGTCTGTTTCGAAAATAGAAGAAAACTTATTGCTGTTGAAAAATGTTACCTATTGACGTTATGTAAATTTGTATCACTTTAACCCACTATAAGATAGTGTTTTATCTCTCTATCATGGAAGAAAATAAGTGGGTGTGGCTTTCCGTATTATGAAATTTACATTTGTGCCCAGGCAACAGGCTCACACTTTTACATGATACTTCCATATTAGCGGAAAAATGCGGGTGGTAATAAACACATCTGCCAAAACACAGGCGTAATATTATGTTATCATCATTGATGCACATAGACACACTGTGTTAATTGCCACTCAATTTAATTTACCTACTAATTAAACAAGGTGATTTAGACTGTCGAGCATAGGTCATTGTAACGTCAAACATGATAACATGACACCTTCACTGCTATTGTACATGATGAACATGACATACACATGCTTACCGATCACACATCACACGTAGCTCAATGACAATTGACGGAGAGCCATCGAACGCCCCCTGTGTGTCAAATGACGATTGAAACTGATTCCGACCATCATTATGTTTAACGAGGATCGTGTAGTGCTCTTGGCAAGTGCACATGTCAGTGGTGCACTTGTGCTGTAATGTGATGTTTTGGACCCTCAGAACGAACGGACAGTGTGGCTAGTACTTACCCGTATCTGCTTTGTAAAAAGTAGACCCTAAAATAAAATTGCATTGTCTAACCATACAGAATCGTTCTGTATTGTTTTGTACCGCATTCGCAGAGCTACCTAGTATTGTTATGTTTGTAGTACAGGTATATTTAAGTACATAAGTTAAATAAAGGCGCTCTTGTATTATAGGCCCATTGTACCGTTTCTTATCTTAATACTATAATTTTGTCTGTATTGTTTTGTACCGAAAGTAAATTCCACAACGTTAATTTAAATATACCTACTTACAACTTAGTAACATTTAGGTTCTCCATTCTCCAAATAGAACTCAATCTCATCTCTCTCATCTCAGTTTAATTAACGGCTGTATCTCCGAGCCATGCTTTAACTAACACAATAATATAATTTACACAATCAGTAAATCATAACATATCAGACGCACTGGCTAATCTCACCACCTGATCTAGAGTTACTCGTAATTACTAATTAGGCCTAATCAATCACCTCTCAATTAACAGAACGAGCCTACTTGTAGCTACATAATTATTATTATGTAGTTACGAAGCTCTGTAATTACATAGATTGGTAACTAATCATATTATGCTATTATAAATACTAATTATATACCTGATCCCTCCAACCGTCAAGAAATCTCCTAGAGATCGGTAACAATAGAAAAAGTCTCATTAGTGACAGTTGAGCTACCACAGATGTAGACCATGTTTGTCTCGTTTGAGAACGGAAACCAACTCTGAGATTTACCTACAATAATGTATTATTGTTACTAATTCAGCCTGCATTACTGTTTTATTTCCAAAATTCCACATGAAACAAAATAATGTTGTTTTAGAAATTAAATATAATTTCCAGTTTAAGCTGACCGTGTATTGACATTGCTTTTTGTACAATGAGAAGCCATATGGAAATGTATAGCTTAAATTATGAAATATTATAACGTCGTGCATACTACTAATGAAAACATAAATACCTACATCTAAGAAAATAATTAGAAATATAATCATGATCGTTGTACGCGACATAGCTAATCAAACAGCAAATTATTTCTCCTTAATTATACAATTTTGTTCATAATAGGCAATCAAAAATTTCAAGATTGAATTATCGATAATGACATGGCAACAGAATTCAATTATTTCGGCGAGAGCAACGGTAGGTAAATCCTCTTGCTATTTTATTTCTGTAGGCACTTTGCCACCTACGCTCGCGAGAGTAATATTGCTTACAAAAATATATCAGGCGCTTTTGATATAAATATTAATTGATTGACAACGTGATTATTCAAGTATGTCAACTAATATTGCAATAGAGGTACATACTTCAGAAAAGAAGAGATAAAGAGTATTCTATTTTATACTTCTTTGTGTGATGAATTGTAGGAAAATATGTAAAATGTTAACAACTTAAAATATGTACCTAACTTAGCCAGATAAAGACTGCCTTTCTCAATACTTTAGTCTAGTATTAGCATACAAAGGAGCATGTTATCTATACAAATAACTAATGCAGCGATGTTTAAGCCAATCTAGTTAGAATACTTAGAATCGAATCAAGCAACCATGACATCGACGGTCCCTACGTATAATCACCTATGTGGTAGATACGTGATTTGTGTTTTTTTGTTCCGTGACATTCAGACAAACCTAAACTTTCTTCTAGTTTAATAAAAACTAATAAAAGTTGGCAAATTGAGCTTTAAATACACACACGACATTTCCCAAGTAGAACATGAACTACATGCGTTTAAAACTTTAAAGTGCTCTCCTGTAAAATTTGTCCTTTGCAGTTAGGGGATTGTACGTAGGGACCGTCGACATGTCCTCAAGGCTACATACGATGTCATGTTCAGTAAGACATGCAATTCCGATGTCTGTTTACACGCACAATTATAGGTCATGCATTTGATCGACAGTTAACGGAGTTATGATAATATGATACCTACTTGCAATGATGTCTGTGCTACGAAACAAGACCCGCGTGCATCGAAGCTACGATATTACGGCTGTATCTTCCGAAGGGGTAAACAGAGGTGATTCCTACACCCATAAGTCACCATGTTTAAGTCTGATGTAATAGGGGCGAGCCCATTGCCAGCAACCGGGCATAATCCAGACTCGGGGCAGATAAGCAGAAATGTATAAAGACTAATAATCCCAAAAATTTGGCAACCCACTGTATATGAAAACCCGCTAGTACCACTTTGCCCAACCTGGTGATCGAACCCAGAACCAATACCAATATTACTGCTCAGCACCCACCTTAAACGAACTCATACATCATCATTTCAGCCGAAAGACGTCCACTGCTGGACAAAGGCCTCCCCTAAGCACCTCCACTTCGACCGGTTTTGTGCTTCTCGCATCTAACGGGTTCCTGCGGCCTTCACAAGGTCGTCGGTCCACCTTTTGGGACTAAACTCATACATATAGTTAAGATAATACATGTCAAAACTTAAAGCCTGGCCCTTAATTTATCAAAACATACCTTCTCATATAACCACTCTATTTTCTGCTCCCAAAAATATAAACAAGTGGTCCGATAACGATTAACACAAACATGAGGCACTCGACCGCTCCTCAGATAGGGCACAAGGGCAACTTAGCCGCCGCAGCTATCATATGCAATATTTATACGGGGCATTAGCAGGTAGATAGGGTGAGTAATGCCGGTCGAACAGGGGACATTTTTGCACGTGTCCGGTAAATATAGGGGCTGAGAGAAAAGTGGAGGGCGATTCCTAATATTTTTCATGATCAAGTCAGCCGCAAAAAGCGCAGAACAAAGTCCCGTGGGACAGGACCTCGGTTGGACGAAGTGGATGCTTCTTTATAACTGATTTGCAACAACTGAAGAAAATAGAAAGTGGCCGCTGACTAGGACTATTCTTAATAGGGAAATCAACAGCTAACAATTAAATAAAAGCTTCTTCAAATAATTAGATCATATACAATAAATCAGTCCTACCATAATATTATTACCTAACTCTAATGATCCTGACACTAATGGGGGGCCAGATGATCAAGAGGTCTAAGATTCAGCCCTAAAATGACGTTTATGATAGCTTTATGTTGTTATTTCCCTAGGCCCCCATACTAGAGTGTACCTACTTTGCCAGAATACAATCATCAAAATAACATATCTCTATCGCCTATACCTTGTCCACGGGTCCCTTTTCGGTTATTTCACCTGATTTGTAGTCGACCGCCGAGGTTATTGTTGTATGACAGTGCCACCGTTTTTAGTTTATCTTTAGCAAAATTTCGGCCAACGTTACCGCTAAGTCCGCACATTAACGTCCCATCTCGGGTTTAACAATTAACGCCAAGATAAATGGTAGGAACACGAAACGATAACTGCGAACGTTTCGGTTTAAACCTACGTGCATACACGCGTGAAATTTATTATGTAGATAATGTGGGGAATTGAATCCGATAGGAGAGGTCGTCGGTTTGTCACCGTGTCATGGAAAAAAGGTTCGTAAATCGATTTTAATGTTTCGGTATCGAGTTGGGGGTGTCAGCTCAATTTTTGAATCGAATGTTGATAAAAGATGGGAGAGAAATATGAAAGTGAAACATGATTGCGCTCTCATAATCCTGGGGTAACAGCAGGGTCGTCAGGATTTGATGTTTTGTTTAATTACATAGACGGTGTGCATACACATAATATGCATACATAAATTACATAACACATGATATCTATTATCATGTAATGATGATAAATGAACACACTGGAATTGGTTATTGATCGAAAACTAAAAATAATCCAAATGACATTGAAATCAATATTGAACAATCAGTGGCGTGTATTGCATATAGGCATATAAGCAGTGCCTACCTCGACATATCAACATAAGCCTGTCAATTACATTTTAGCGTGTGCCCCACAATTAAGAAACTCAATAAATTATCCTAACAAAAAACAAAATCTTCATACAAACGCGCGACAGTAGGCAGTCGCCGGACGGCCTACTCGGCTCCCGTACTATTCGCACAATGTCATTGGTCTTTACTAGACAAAATTAAAAATACGTACGTTTCACGCGAAATACCATGATGTTCGACCTTCGCAATTTATCACCCTTAAGTAGGCATGTCTACTCAAAAAACCACTTTTTTTTTAATTAGTGACCGCGTTTGCCTAGACTAGACCCGGCCTAGTGCCCACCTATTCTGAAAACCAATGCACGCCACTGTGAATAATATAGTATCCTCATCAATATACTTTCTGTGAACCCTATCGCCATCAAATACGTAAACCAATGCGAGTAGGTACACGCACAACATACATGGTATACCTTAGTTTACCAATTGTTTTGTCCGGTCATCACATAGTCCCATGGAGTCCCATATTTGTCCCGTATATGTCCGTTCCTCGCCTCGAGGCAAAAGGCTCGCTATATCCGAGAATCCGATATCTTATTATTGTATGCAAAAGGAGGTAAATCGTGTTTAAAATGTACATGGATGGATCCGGAAATGTGTGAGAGGACGAATGGTTCTGCAAATTTGTATGTTTTGGTTCGAAACAACAAAAGTTTCAGAGGTTTATGAATCTCCTCTGACCTCTTCTTAACATCACGCCTGTATTCTCCAAAGGGTTGGGCAGAGGTGAATCACCCACATTTCGCCAGTTATGTTTAAGTCTCATGTAATAGAAGGCGAGCCTAAGTCTAGATTCTGGGCTGCTATGTACTGCGAAATTCCTGATAACACTGCCTATCCTGAGAATTGAACCCAGCAGTCGCGATTGCGACCATTAGACCAACGAGGGAGGCTCGAGTTGCCCTCTTTTTTAACAGATTCTATTAGAATGTAAATATTTTAAAGAATCACTTATTTTCATTATAATGTTAGGGTTTTTTGGAAGAAAAGCGTACCAGGTGGTTTACATAAATTACAACAACCTTACACAGCTCTGCACCTGTCATAGACTAAAATAAAGCCGTGCGCACACTGCACCAGTCGTCGATAGTCTACTAATGGGCGGTTTGCCGGCGGCCGGGAAATATGTCCGTGTGCGTTCGTCCGATAACACAGGATTATGGTAAATATTACTCCGTGGTGGGGATTAAGGGCATTTTCGGGGATACGCTGTATTTTAGGGCATTTTTCCGACGAGTCACTGAGAATTTTTGAGGTCACATGATGCTTTTTTGCAGTTTTGGTCTCTTTTTTTTATGCGTTTGGTGTTGGCGAAGTCGTGGTTTATTAAATAGAATAAAAGGCCAAGAGAGAACTCGCTGCTGCCTTTATCACCTAAAATCCAATAATAGAGGCAAAAAAACTTTCGTCCTCTATTTTTTCATATATTTTGTTGGAAACATTATTTAGGACTTTCCGATTCTCCCAATGCTTAACAAGCTCAGTTTTTTTTTTCATCCCAAAAACCTCTTCAACTAGTTAACTCGATTCACGACAATATTTTACGCAAACGTAAACAAGTTCAGAATTAGGCAACGTTTCATAAACTTGCTAAACACTTGTTACGTATTTTCTTTACTTTCGTTAGAAGACGTTTTGAAAGGCTAAACGAAGTCTCTTAAAGTTGTCAAAGCCCAAACACTCCATAATATCGGCAGCGTGTGCGCTGAACACTGAACGAACTCTCTCAGATCCCAGATTACGACCGGCATAAAGCCACCAAATTCCCATTAACTTTTTTAAAAAGGTTTCTCATTAAATAGCAAACAATAGCAAACACGTGTCTGCGGGACGATTTTCGCCTATTTACAGAGCAGCTTACCGCGGGGGAGCGAAAGGGTCCAAGATTAAGCCGGATAGTTTCACAAACATTCATTCACTTGGCCAGCCGCCCAGCCGCCCAGCCCCATTCAAGCGAGCTTTAATAAGAGACCGACACGGTAAGCGGCTTACTTTCTCAAATACCGGAAATTTAGTTTCCGTTCGTACCTACGGTTTTAAGATTGCCGATTACGAACTCTCTAATGCTACACGTTTTATGTTTCGCTTTTAAAGGCAGCTCTCGATTCGCTTTCAGCCGGGAATTAAAACACACTTTATCGGCAAACCATTTTAATTTTAAAGCTCGTTTACTGAACAATGGGAATGACTGAAAATGTTGAATAGAACTTGGTTTTTAAATGCAAACGAACGTCTCTTAATGGAGTTCCAAAATTAATGAAAGCCTAAGACGTTCGCTGAAGAAATTCTCAACGCATCGGTGACTCTTCATTCCGGCAATAAAATAAATAATTCCCGGTCGGGGAATGTTCAAAGTTCCACTCTGCCGACCCTCGGAAGGTCCTGCCTAATTAGGGAATGCACTCGAGTGTCCCTTCAGTTTACGAGCAGAGGTCAATAGATAAAGGAGCATAGTTGTGCCGAATGGCGGTAGTTCGGATCGTTGCTGGGTAGCTATTCAACACCATGGCTTCAACTAATCATCTCTCGCATTTCTTTTGTTTGTGTCGTTAGAATCGTTTGATCTTTTCAATAAATACACACAATACGAATAGGGAGGAATGTGACACAAAATATACCTATGTCTGTGTATGTATGTGTGCACCTGTGTCTGCGCGCACACTTATGCACTATAATATCTCCCGCGCCGAAGGCTAGTCTCCGATGAGTTTGGCTGCCGTGGCCGAAATAGGGTCTGGAGGACTTTATTTATTTTATTTATGTGTGTAATAACTACACAGGCTGAAGGCACTATCAGGTAGGTTGTTCAATCAATCAATGAATAGCCCTTTAATCCTGAAACTCCTTTCTTGTGCTAGTTTAATTGCTGTTATTTTCTTTCCTGAGTTGTAATACATATCGGAGTTCAGTTTGCCTCTTGGAAAAGGCTTACTGTAACGATTTCCATTGCTTTCCGTCTTTTGTAACTTTTCTCCAGTTTGGACCCGCTGTGAGTTTGAATTCGTCCTCCCATCTTTTACATTGTCGACTTCTACGTATTTCATTTGCCATACTAGGGTACCACAATATTATAGTTTATTATGATTGTTAAACTAAGAATTTTAAAAACATCATTAAATTACAATTCAGCAACATTACCTACCATAATTATCACAACCAAAATAACTTAAATTAAAAGAACCATCATCTAGTTGCAAAATGACTAGGTAAGAAACGCGTCCCGTTTAAAAAACCCGATTAAAAGTAACTCGAGTAGGTAATTAGATAATAAAATTTTAATAAAGGGCTCTAGTTAGTTGTTAACTTTTCCTCCTGAACTTGGAGTAGACTTCTCTCAAGTATTTGAGTCTGTCGTTATACCACAGCGGCGCCATGTGGAACTCCTCGGCTATCACCAAGGAGGTTGGCGTGGAACTATTGGTTCTGGGCCACTTCACTGGCAAACTGGAGCCTTTAGGTGTTGGGTCTCTGGAAATAAGAAAATGGTATTGATAATTTTTAAGCCATTCAAAATATTGATCAACATTACTTCAAAGGGGGGGCACCCACGACCAACTTAGTTGTCCAGCAACTTTTGCGCACACGGGAGTGACAGCAACGCTACTTTTTTTGTAAAATTTTCGGTTGAGTGGCAACTGGCTAGCCGGCAACTTTTTTGTCGCCGTGCGCGCACTTGCATTGTAACCAATAGACGGGCGACAGTTGCGTCCAAACCTGCGGACAAAAATATCTCCCAGCTGTCGCGTCGCTACATGCGCGCACTTTCATAAAAACCCGTAGACTTGGAGACAAATTAGTTGCGGAGATAAAAGTTGCTCGTGGGCACACTCAAAAACTAAAAATTCTAACAATTTACACATAATGCGACAAATCGTTGCCGAAAACATGTTTTTCTTATTGTTTTTCTTTGACACAAAAGCACATCACTTTTATAGCATAATAACATGTACCATTAAATCTGAATAAATAAAACCTATTATAACGGTTTATTTGTGGGAAAATCAAAACAAAATGACAACCATTGTATTGTAAAACTGGATTGTCACTCAAACGTGAAAGTTAGATGAGCAATTAGCCCATTATATAATAGTCTTAAATATACCTAGTCGCGTGTCATAGATACACTCCTATAAAAAAACGACTTAAAAAAAACACTACAAAGTAAAAAAATAACTTTAATTTCCGAAGTCGGTGTCGATGGTTCTGCATTTTCGTTTCTTGACAAAGACTTCCGAAATTAATGTTATTTTTTCACTTTTTAGTGTTTTTTTTTTTTTGAAGTCGGTTGTTTTTTTTTGTCTAAAAATGTTTTTATTTCTCACTTTTTAGTTGTACCTATCCCACACAAATTCAATCAACACTAGTGCATTGAAGAATTGAAGACACCGACTAGAATAATCTTCAAAATTCGCATAGAAATGCCGGAGATGCACTACATTTATGCATATAACTTCGTACATAAGAATAATTACCTTATATACTAAAACCTTCCTGAAAGTATGCAGATCACATTAGTGAAAGAATCATCAAAGTTGATTCATTCGTTTTTTAAGAAAATCGCGGACATACAAACATACATACATACGTGTCGAATACAGAATCTATTTTTTTGAAGTCGGTTAAAAAGTAAAGACACATTCTGTACAAAAGCGGTATTGTGACAGTTAGGCGGTCACAACGTACCCATATTTTGCGAAGTTTGTCCACATCGACGTCACTTTGTCTATCATTTCCTTCTCGAAATTTGAAAATATGACAGTCTGCGAGAATATATAGAAAATATCATCAGCATGAGTAGCTCCTGACACTGCCTTCAACTTTTTGGGTAGAAAGAATTTTGGAATATTTCTCCCGCCCGTGTACTGAAACAAGTAGCTGTAAATAGGCTGGTCTGAAGTCTTGAGGAGCATCTCTGTCTCAGCCAACGAAGGGAAGTTCAGGAACGGCTCTCCGTACCATCTCGATATTTTTTCTACAGAGTCAACAGAAATTTCTTCGCCCTCCATATATAATCTTTCTAACTCTTTAGCTACCTCTTGCTTAGTTTGTTTGTCTCGAATTTCCAAATTCTTTGGCAATGATTTCTCAAACGTTAGCCGAGGTATCATGGTGTTGTTATCCATGCCCAATAGTAACAAACCCTCTTCACTGTTAGTGCCTATTATCATAGGAACTTTATTATACTCTCCTTTTGTGAGAAGATCGTATGGTGATTCTGTTAAAAATGCTTCCACGCCTTCTATTGGCTTTTCACTGCACGGCGTGTATAATATTTCAGAAATTATCACATTACCCTCCGCTCTCGGCACTCTGGTAAGGATAAGTTCGTCATCAGACTTAGTCATAAAATACTTGTACAGCTCCTTAGCGTTCTGCGACTCATATAACATGGTCTTGGCCAATAAACTCGCCAAAAATACGGGCTTGAACTGATATGCCCACGGAGCGAGAGCCGAACCACTTTGTGTGATAGCTTTGTGGAAGAGACCTTTTGACATCGGAGAATAGAAGTGGAAGGAGACTGATGCCGCTCCAGCACTCTCCCCAAATATCGTGACGTTGTCAGGATCTCCGCCAAACTTCTTTATATTCCTCTGTACCCATCTCAGTGCAGCGACCTGGTCTTTCATGGCTGCGTTGCCAGGATTTTCTTTGATGCCAAGGCAGAGGAAACCTTGTATGTTGAGTCTGTAGTTAATGGTGACAAGGATAACACCTTTGGGTATTAAATAATTTGGACCATAGAAGACCATGTTTCCAGAGCCTTTGAAGTATCCTCCTCCGTGGATGAAGAACATGATTGGTAGCTTGGAGCCGGGGCTGGCGTCCAAAGGCGTGTAGACGTTGAGGGTAAGGCATTCAGTGCGGCCGACGGTCCAGGTATCTGCGACGCTCTGGGTACACCTCACGTTTTCGTTGACTGCTTCAAAGGTACTTTCCCATGTTGGTTCAGGTCCTGGAGCCTGGAAAAGGGAGGTGTGTGTCTATGATTCTGTAATGTTATTTCGATTCTACAATCGCCAATACTGAATATTGAATTTAATTTTTGTATTGTATGTTATTTGAATGCTTTTTTTTATTCTATTTTTTTTAAATTCTATGTTAATTAATGTAATTGGACCTGTGCCGTTTTAATTAACTATAAATAAATAAATAAATACTTCGAGATAGGCTACTATACAAACGACTCTTTTTAAAAGACGAATTTTCTTTTGTCGTCACTAAATGACATAAGCAAAATCAACTTGAATATCTGTATGTTCAACGTGGTTAATAATGTTTAATTCCTCATCATTCTTATTAATTATACGATTGTTAAAAACGTATGCGCTTATGACCGAGGTAGAGCAAAATGCTGTAAGTACAGCATAAGATTAATTTAGCTTGTCACTCACTTGAAACCGATGTGGTACACTGGCATAAGGTATGGCGAGGTAACTCTTGTGTAAGCCATCAGGAGATATGGAGCCTCTCACGGGCCCATTGCTGAGCTGAAGAGTGGCAGTAGGCTGGCGAACCAACCGTGCAGCCCAGAGTGACCATAACACCAACCACTTCACACTAAAGAGTGACATTGTCACCGTAGACACAGCTACACTACACTTTGTTAAGTGTCACTTTTGTATTTATTTATTTTATTTTACACTATTCGGGAAACTTACAGTTAATATGAACATTGTTCTAAACAAGTTTCCACTGATAAACACTTGAAACAAAAAAGACATCAACAGTGAACACCACGTTCTTATCCGCGCAAATTCCGTTTAGCAACTGAAAGTAATTGTTCAAGCTGACTGAATGGCAAGACCTTCGCCCTTTGGGTGCGAGCTATCGCTACTGATAATGAAACGAATGCCTCAAAGTCTAAACAGCTGTGATAAGTGATAACGTATCGAGGTATTATGTCATCGTCCACCTCAGACACACACTATCTACATTCCCACAAGTAATACGTAGATACGGGAGAACACCTTGTGTGAGATCGATAATGATTATAGACATTATTAATTCATTAAAAGACAATTTACAATGGTGGTAGACACCATGAGGCATTTAATACCTCTGGGTTAGAAACAAATGGAAATGAGGCTAATAGAAGCATAATCTTGAATGAAGGCTTTTTCATCATCATCACTGAGGCCTATACTTAAGAGTATAGGCCTCCTTCCTTTTATGCCATGCTTCCCTGTCCCGTCAAGTTTTTTTTTATAACGAACTGTCGTCGGAAGTGGGTCAAGTTATTAACAGGCGCTTTTTTGAGGGTATAATAATAAGATAAGTCAGATGTGACATCTAACAATCTGTCTTATCGAGGTCATGTATCAGACTCTCATGACAAACTCTAAAGTCAGCACTTATTCTAATTACGCTGAGAATCAGCACTTTTTGACCTTCAAATTATTAAAGACAGTTTCCCAAAACACGGTCTTCGCTACTTCCTAGTGCTTTAGCCGGGAAGAAGAAGTGGCGCAACAGACTCCACAGCAGCACAGATGTCTGTTAAGTTAGAAGAACGACAGGCCGTCGCACTAATGACAGCCCGCTATGGAGTTCTGTAACTAGAGATTCCGTATGCTACGCTAAACAAAAATAAAGTTTTTCTCTGACGTATCATAAAAAGAGGACGGGAAACGACTTCTATGCAAATAGCTTACAATCCTGCACAAAAGAAGCCAAAAAACCTTTTCAAAAGACCCTACGAAACTGAATATTTTGTATCACAAACAGTATCGCTACACAAAACTAACCACGACTTGTACCACGCGAGGGAAATCTGCGTCCCCGTACTAATCGCATCAATAATACATTGCCGGGGATCGATATGTCAAGGGAACGCTCGCAAACCGCACAGGTAACGCGCTCGATACAACACAGGACAACTATGTACTGGATATGGAAAACCACTGAAGATTAAAGAAATACTCTATAATGATCTTGACTCTAAAAGTCAGGTGTTTAAATGGGCAGCTTTATCGTCCAAAAGCTAACGGTGACCTTTGGATTCTTCACGAAAGGTTAAATGACAGAACAGGTAATTTATAATTAATTTTTTTAACGTTTGTATGGCTTTTTTAAGATATTTTTTTCATTTATATCATATTTAAAAAATATTTTAGTGATCGAAGATATTTAATATTATTAAAAAAAAACACATCTAAATAAAAATAGAATAGCAAACTATTGATTATTCTAAAAACAAACATCTAAATAAAAATACCATAGCTTGTCAGTACCCAATACAATGTAAACAAACATTTACGATCAGTTTGAACGGATGTTACAAGCATATCCTGTGTTTTGTGATCCGCGGTACGCACACACACACACTTCAACAATGGTACAGGTGTCAAGGTCACACAAATTCACATAATTATAATTATTTGCACAAGATATGACCTGCACACGACTACACCACACAATATCCACGAGCACACTTAATTCTTTAAATCAATGCCGTTGAGTTACTGACAAACCGCGAATATTATACATTCAGAAGTTTTCTGCAAAGTATAACATTATTTTGTGTACGTGCTTACTTCAGTGGCGGTAGATACTGTAAAGGTAACTAATAATGCTTATTTATTAGGTACATTGACTGTGCATTGAAAAAGCATCATCCAAAAATTGGATAATGCTTTTTTTTTTAAATTAATTCTTATCATTGAAATGATTTCCATCATACCGGAAAAGCAGCTTGCGGAAAATTGTCTTGCAAATTCTTTTCTTTTAGGTACTTCTAAGAAATTTTGTCAATCATAATATTATGTTTCGACAGGTTCCTTGGCCAAAAATTAATTAATAAATAATTAATTTTGCTACAGGTGCGGAAAACATTAAACGGCGCAAATACTCCAATCTTTTTGGGACTTATATGACCGGATGTTAAAATTCACAAGTGGCTCTTATATTGTTTTGAGTAGTATATATTATGTTCGAGCCGTTTGGGATTGAAACACTAGGGCCCTGGGGTCCGAGTGCATACACACGAGCGGCACGCGTCGTCGGTGCATGTCGTCGGCTGCAGTGGCCTCTGCCGTTGACGCGTGTACACTACACGCGTCAACGCACGTGTCAGTGGACTGGCCTATTTTTTGGCCAACGAATCGAAAAGAAAATTAACTGGCACCACTGCCACATTGTATGGCCAGCCTTGTGGGCACTTTTCCTGTTTATAGCGATGCGGACGAAGTTTTTGATGCCCTATGATTATGTCCACTCCTTTTTCATATACTTGTACATAATATCAATATTTTAATATTGTTATTAAAATAATTATATGTACAAGTATATAACAACAAGTATTTACTATAATCAAGAGTTGTCTCTTGATTATAGTAAAATAGCTACTTATAATCTCAAATGTAACCTCTTGGCAAATAAATCGTTCGATGATCCAATAAATAATCGGGTCTCATGTTGTACGACAACATGTTTTTTTTTTTATTGACGTCAACATACTATGACTATGTTAAAGTAATAAAACTTGTTGCTAGTTTATTTATGTCGTTTTTTATTAATCGACATTGAACTATATTTGGACATTGTACCTACCCGTACGAAAAAGTTTATGAGCATCTCGCAGCTAATTTGTAAATAAAGACACTGCGAGATCTAGCTAGGTATGTGCCGGGCCAAGAGGATGACTTGACTATGCGTAATGTTTAAGTACCTATTTTTTACCCGACTACGGCAAAGCAAAAAGGAGGGTTATTGTTGTTGTAGATAATGAGCTTGCGAACAGAATATAAACATGATCATTATGGACTTGTAACATTAATGCATTTGAATAAATGCAACTGATTGCGCTATTTTATCGAAGTAAAAACTTTGGTACTGCGACATTAATCTCTGCTCGTGGGCTCGTGAATTAACAGCCGCACAGGTCGATCAAAGGTTAAGCTACGCTTGCTGCGGTCGGTTCGTGGATGGGTGACCATCCATCCATTTTAATGAAATAAATAAAGTGCTTTCCGAAGGGTCTCGATATGTATTGAGACCCGTTGCAAGCTGCTGGTCCCGGTTGTCATTTTTAGGTCTTTGACAGTCGTTACGGGTCGTCAGAAGTGTATAGCTACATACACCGCTATCTCATTTGTAGTGCTCATATAAGTTTATATACTCAGCCCGGATTATATATGTTTTATCTCTGTTATCAGTGTCCTACATTACTATATTATTTAATTAAAATAATAGGTTCAATTCGATGTAATGCCTACTACACTGCTTCATTACTCATTGTATTCATGCGATAAATATTAATTTATTTTGCACTTGTCCTTCAATAATTGCAATTAATTTCATACTTATTTTAATACTGTAGGTAAGTAGCTAGGTATACAATGGAAGGAGATTGAACTCTATCAAAAAAAAAAACCACATAAACCTACATGGGCACTTATGAAACGTCAGAAGCTAGGTGCACGGTTCCAATTGGTCGTTTCCTATGGAGAAGAACCGGCAAGAAACTTCACGTTTACTCTTTTAAAAATAATTGGCTTTAACAATGTTTTCAAATTACAGTGTATAGTGTGTGGGGGTGTGTGTGTGTGTAGGTATGGGAGGACAGCGTAGACCTGTGAACAAGAACGTTTACTTAACAAATTAGGAAATGTCCAACAAATCGAAACATCTTTGAGTCTACAAGGGTACCTACTACACTATCTCATGCTGGACATCACAGCCCGTGTAAGCGATAGTTTTTCGCTTTTTAAATTAAAATAGCTAGACATGTTTTTTCACATGTCATGTAGATATCAAATACATGTTGGAATTATATGTTAGAGGCTGCAAAGTGTATATAAATTAATGTCAATAAACCCATAATTTCCACGATGATTTTGCAAATCCATCCATATCCATACTAATATTATAAATGCGAAAGTGTGTCTGTCTGTTACCTCTTCACGCTTAAATCGCTGAACCGATTTAGATGAAATTTGGTATAGAGATAATTTGAGTCCCGGGAAAGGACATGGGTTAGTTTTTATCCCGATATTCCCACGGGATCGAAACTTATGCGGGTGAAACTATTGTTGTTGCGTTTTAGCACAGCATTAATCCATCAACATTTTCTATTTCAAAACTGGCATAACTGGCTGGTCTGTTTTCTGTTTTTGGTTTTGTTTTATAAGTGTATTACTAATATAGTTTGTAAGCATATTGTTACTAACACTATGAGTCTTGTTGCTTGAAATAAAATCATTATTATTATATAGTCCGTAAACATCCTGAATCGGTCGTGCTCTGCAACACATTCCAATAATGGAAAACCTTACTTAGTTAACAGTACACACTGCATCTGTATTTAGAAGGTTTTACTTTACATCTCACCACGTTTCCTACAGTTACCTAAGTACCTACTTATTGTTGAATAAAATTTAAACGAAAACACTTCGAAAAGAATTGAGGTTATTAAATTAACCTTTGTTGTCAAATGAAAGAGTATACTCGTATATAACACTTGAATAGAAACCATGTAATTTCTTCGATTAGTTAATTATTTTAGAAGTAATCATCTAAATAGCAATTACCATTGCTGAAAGGGTGCTCTACTTTTGACAGGAGTCTTGCTATTGAATTGATAGCTCAAAGAGCATCTCATAAAGCGCACAACTCTGCTAAGGTACTCTAATTAATTAACTAATTACTAACTCGATGAACCAATGTGACCGTTTAATGTGCACCCATGTGGAAAACGTAATAAACATGTCATGTGACATCTCTCAAACCGTACAGTTGTAGTAATGTCCTATTTTACGACTCACCGCAACATGGACATATAGCGAAACGTCACTAGGGGTCTAAAGTAGCGGAGTAGTACCGTTTATGATAGGTATGTTTAGTGCCCGTTTGATAACATTTAGCACTTACTGTGGCACAGGGGACGCAAAAAGTTTAAATATTGAAACTGTTCCAAATAACAGGACATCACGCCGGTTCCCAGGAGGGGTAACAGAGCCGGTACATTCGAACTTCGCTTCGAACTTCAGCAGTGTTGCACATCCGCCATTTGCCCTTTACTTATTCGAATCTAAGTTAAATGACCATGAATATTTATTCAAACAGGTAAAACTACGCGTAACGGTGGAATTAAGGTCTTAGGTAATGTGTTCCAGCACCCTAATTGCGTAACACACTATCAATCGGAATCTGAATCATTTTGAAGCCAATTGCTAATCCATTGCTTCATAAGTTCAAAAAATTTGTCCGCTCAACCAACCCGTAAATAACGCAATGAATGTTGTTGAACTGTCAAAATGGAACCGATTCCGATTGATAAAGTGTTACGCAATTGCCCCGCTGTCTACGTTTTTTGGGTAATGCAGAGTCAAGTAAGGGGCAACATTTTAGAAAATTTACTTTAAAAACCGTTAAAACTAATATTCCTGTGGAAACGGAAAATACTTTTCTTCTTTTTGCCCTCTCAGTTTGTTCTGAGCAATAAATCTACTCCGTTCATTAGCCACTTAAGGGCCCCCCGGAACGATCAATTGCAATTGTCAATAGCAAGCGTCAATGTTTTGTGTGATTATTGTCAATCGCTTCAATTGCAATTTGTAGACGATCAATTTGCGCATCAACGTGTTACAATCACGAAAAATTTACAAATTCAATTGATCGTTTCGGGGACCCTTTATGTGTAGATGAGACAATGTTGAGATAATTGTATTTTATAATATAAACTATAAAGTAGGTATTATATCTTATTCTTGGATACTAGTAACACTAATTTGCGTTAAAAAAAAACACCGTCAGGAAACCAGAACTTGATACACTGAAATTACCCACAAGCAGTGAGCAAGCGAAGAAATCAATGTCCATTTCTCCGTGGAGGTCTTTGCCCTTGCAGTGGTACGATTACATTACCGGCTAGTATTATTATTTGATAAGGGAAACCCACAATCAAAATATGAAGCGGGAAACGACTAACATACCTGCAACTCGCTATGGATCGATATTATATTGATCAGTAGGAAGCGGTATCGTATAATGACATATTAAAGACGACCGGTTAGCTGCGCGCGCGCATTCAAGCAGCACTCAGACGCACGGGCATACGCGTCTGCGTAACTGTGAAAGCAACTATCACATTTTACCTAAAAACTTAGATCAATCAAAAATGTACTCTAGTTTTATAAGATCAAGTGTGAATTTTGAGTGTGAGAAGTTGTTTGAAAAAGTGCAGTGATTTTATGATTTTGTGTGACATTTCCTAGTGGACATCGCTGTGGAAACATAATTTTGTAAGTGGGCTAAATAGTAACGCCATGTGTTTTGAATGTCAATGTCATAGGTGCCGTTATCTAGCAATCTGATTTGCGTCTTATTACGTAGGTGCAAGGTTGATAGTCAATTGATAGCGATTGTGTTCGCATGTGAATGAACTGGGGTCAATGATAGCGGAATTAGTATAATGTCAGTCGTGTTAAACAGTAAATAATACAAACATGGTATTTATTTAATGATTAGAGTGAAATTATTAGTACCTAGTTACTTGACATTTTGTACCTACATGAACTATTGTATCATTTAGGTTATTACAAATTAATCTCAGTTTAATAGGGTATCGTATACCCACTGGGTTGTGGAGGTCAGATAGGCAGTCGCTCCACGTAAAATACTGGTATTGAGCTGCATCCAGTTAGACTGGAAGCCGACCCCAGCATAGTTGGGGAAATGCAGGCAGATGATCTCAGCTTTGTAATATTCCTTTAGACATTTCTTCTAATACCTAACTTAACACTGTAACTTGCACTTTAAGAGATATGCATAATGATGTACTTATTTGATGACCCTACATAGAAGCCGAAGCCTAATGACTCAAGTATTTAACTGCCAACAGATTTGACTCACACACGTCAACAAAGGCATAATCAGCCTATAATGTTCCCACTGCTGGAACACAGGCCTCCTCTCTTCGAGAGAGGGAGTGGGCTGTTATCCACCACGGGGGCCCAGTGCGGGTTGGTAGATGTCACATGTCTTCGAATTTTTTGTTCTAGGACATGGCGGTTTCCTCACGATGTTTGCCTTCACCGCTTTGTTAGACGTTAGCAAAAATATTTTAGTGAGTTAAGAAGAACTTAAAAAGGCTCATAAAAACATATTTGCCAGTATTGCACAGGTTTTCCGTATGCATAAGTACCTAACACTGGCATAGCTTTACGAAAACCAGAACGTTAGTTTTTTTTTTTTTTTAATGTGCTTGTCCATAAGAAGCCAACAAGTTTATTGAACTACAGAACTTACGAAATAGGAAATACCTAACTGCAGAAAGAAACACAGATTAGTCTATAGATACTAATATTATAAAGAGGTAAAGTTTGTAAGTTTGTATGTAGGGGGTAATCTCCGGAACTACCAGTCGGATTTGAAAAATTCTTCTTGCATTTGATAGCCCAATTCTTGAGGAAGGCTATAGGCTATTTAACATCACGCTTAGGAGCCGAGCAAGAAAAAAAAAGTCAAAAAGAACGTTAAGTGATAGCGCGGGCGGGTGATGCGATACGACGGGGTGGCTCGGGGGAAACAAGAAGTTTCACGCGAACGAAGTCTCGGGCTGAAGCTAGTATAATATAAATTTAATAAAGTCGTAAGTCGATCGATCAGGTTAAGCTACACTTGCCGCGGTTAGTCTGTGGGTGGGTGACCATCTTTACATACCAAAACCCCTCCGTGCCTTTGAAAGCACATTAGGCCGTTGGTCCCGGCTGTCATTCGTGGATCTTTGACAGTCGTTACGTTTACCCAGTTACTGGGTTGCGGAGGTCAGATAGGCAGTCGCTCCATGTAAAAGACTGGTATTCAGCCGCATCCGTTTCGACTGGAAGCCAACTCCAACATAGTTGGGAAAAGGCAGATTTTATTTATCGTGAGGAAACCAGGACTCATAGTTTATGTAATCGCCAACCCGTCTTGAGCAAATGTGGTGATCAATGCTCGTGGCTTCTCTGTTTGAGAAGAAGCCTTTGCCCAGCAGTGGGACAAGAATAAACTGGTGTTATTGTAGCCGTTGTAATTTGAAAAAATGTAGTCTTTAGTATAATACTGTAAATTGCAACACTATGTTGTAAATGAAGGCTAACAGAAAAGGTATTCAATGCTCTTACATAATACACCTTTAATTTTACAACACCTTGTGTTAAAAACAGCTGGCATTGACATTACGATATTTCCAAAAATCGAAATAATAAGAACAAGAGAAGTCAACATGATAAAATTTCGCCAAACAATATTTTATAAAATACCTACAACAAGTTCCTTTTGCGGTATAAATAACTAATATACAAACCATCTTCATCATAATAATTATCAGCCTGGAATCACCCACATCTGGGTATAAGCCTCCTTTTCTTTCTGCCATACATCCAGGTTATGTGCGTCCATGACTTCTATGGCCTAAACTTGGCCACCGTTGACACCACCACCACCTTACTCCAGCGGCCAATTAACTGGGGAAGGGACTGGTGCAGCAACCGCGGTTAACCATATACAAAATCATCACACTTATACATATCACACTATCACACTAATATTATAAAGGCGAAAGTTTGTGAGTGTGTGTGTGTGTGTGTGTGTTTATATGTTTGTTACTTCTTCACGCTCAAACCGCTGAACCGATTTAGATGAAATTTTGGTATAGAGATAGTTTGATTCCCGGAAAAGGACATAGGGTACTTTTTATCCCGATATTCCCACGGGATCGAGACTTATGCGGGTGAAACCGCGGGGCGCAGCTAGTTTATAATATAAGAAGAAGATTTATGACGACAGTAAATTCTGTGAATAATCTCCAAGTTTTCTAAAGATACCGTCTCAATGAGTTTATTAGGGCTAATAAGCTTCTTAACGAACATAAACATCTCATCATTGAGTACTCGACGTTTCAATATTATCAAATTAAGTTTATTTTAGATACATCACCAGATTAATGACGTATTTGGGTTTAAATTCTAAATTAAGTCTAATTTAAGATCCAATTTTACATGTAGTTTAGATTGGGTTTTATTGACATTTATAAAGACCCTGAGTTTCTATACCATTGACATTCGAGTTGATGTACCTTCGTAGCTAAGCACACATACTTACAACGTTTTTAATTTCTATCTTGAAAACCTCATGTCCTTTAATTTCAACAAAAGTCTATGATCAATTGTTTTGATCATACCAAAACTATTCAACCAAGGGAACTATATTTTCTATCACCAAAATTTATATTTGTCATCAAGTTGTATCACCTAATAAATAGATCTATCGCCACGAAATATTTGTATCACCTAATAAATAGATCTATCGCCACGAAATATTTGTATCACCTAATAAATAGATCTATCGCCACGAAATATTTTCGTTCTCAGATAGCGGGGCTCCGTCGACATAGGATGCAAGAACGAGCGAAGGGCACCCCGAGGTTCGGTTTGGTTAGGTTACTTTAAACCCTTTACACAGAAATAGGGGCCCCGCGAAGCGGGGCTCCGTCGACATAGGATGCAAGAGCGAGCGAAGGGCACCCCGAGGTTTGGTTTGGTTAGGTCACTTGCATTGTTTGGTGACTACATTTTGGTGACAGATCTACTATTTGGAGGACAAACCCTATTATTTAAGAAACACAAAACTAATTAAATTGGTGATAGCTTAAATGATACCCTTCAACTAACTGACATCATAAAATATAATGCACTTTTGACATAATATCTCAACATTCCAAATGGGTACGGAAAAACGTAAGACTATTAATACAGGGTGTATCGGAAATGTGTGGTCAAGGGTGTGGTACAATCCATCTAACTGAACATCGAAATCGCGAAAAAATTTACTATTAACTGTCCCATACTAAACTTCAATACTTACTCGTCTCAAATGTATGCGACTGATGATTATTTTTTCACGATTACTATGTTCGTCTTATGGAGAAAGTTGTTCTGTTGGATGGTCTGTACCACACCCTTGACCACACATTTCTGATACATGTTGTATAATATATACTAAGACCATCTTATGATTATAGAAACATAATGGATACCTCTTAAGATCTTCACGTGTCAACATTGAAAGTTCTAGTGTTTCAAACTAGTTTGTTAAAACACAAGCAGTCGTAAAGCATTTGAAGACACGAGCTGTCCAATAGTTCTAGTTAGTTCTGTTGACTTAACCGGTATTCATGCAACAAAGTCCTGCGTTGAACAGTTAAGTGAAGACAATCTAGTACTGTAGATACAAGTAATGCACTTACTGATATTGACTTAAGTAATGTTACTTATACTTGACTTAGTTACGAAGACTGTTAAGACAGACAGCCATGTGCATTTTTTTTCGAATGCCAAGTTTGTCACTATAGCTGGCAGAGTCAAATTAAGCAAGCTACTTCCATTTGACATGCAATATGGTTGTTACCCCGACGCGCGACGCTAAGTTGACAACTCTGAGCTTGCATTTTCAAGACTTTCAAATCGACCTCAAATTTTGTCTGTCCTTATCTAGATTAAAAGTAGTGACTTCTCTTTTCAGGTTCTCATAGGATTTGGAGTTCAACCAATTCAACGACCTGTACCTGTTTTTGAAGCCATAAAAACCCGACACATGAGCTTGTACCTATCTAAGAGAAAACACGCACTATCGTCGTTAGTTACATATTGCGAGCTGGTACCAACACAATGTGTTGTGATGGTGTCCAATTCTAAGAAGATTTTTAAGTAATGTGTTACAATAGCCAATGTAATCAGTATAAGTGTCGTTGGCATAAGCACCACGGTACGTCATAAAGAAGTTCAGTGAAATGAAGAACTATTTGAAGTCGTTGTT
Organism: Amphipoea oculea; assembly: GCA_945859645.1. Classification (NCBI taxonomy): domain Eukaryota; kingdom Metazoa; phylum Arthropoda; class Insecta; order Lepidoptera; family Noctuidae; genus Amphipoea; species Amphipoea oculea. Next base: position 814,045 of record OX243878.1, on the reverse strand, counting down.
GAGTTTGAAGCTGTTGGTGCTGATCTCGCTGTGGGTGGCTCCTTTGGTGCCCCAGCCGACAGCGCCGGTGCAGCTGAGTGGAGGACAAGCTCGGGGCTTGGTGGCCCCGGACGGTTCATACCTGCAGTACTTCGGCATACCTTATGCCACCGTCACACACAGATTCCAAGTAAGTTTCCCTATTTTAAATAAGAACTCACATAATATCAGCCCGCGACCACCATGTGCGAAAAATTTAGCTATAAAAGACTAGAAAAAGTATATTTGGAAAAGTGGAGAATCCAATTACGTTAATCTGTCAATTACCTCAAAAATTAAGATTTATGAATCATATATCTCTTAGATAATATATAAAATACCTATAACACAAAGTAAAGTGCCTATGTTATAAATATTACATAAACACATTCCGAGATATTAATGAGAAGTATTCCGAAACAATTATTGTCCAATAGTTTCTGTGAAGGGCTGCTAATAGCAGAAGTTAATAATGACGAACGTAACGTCGCACGTAACGTACTAATCTACTTGTGATTGCTACCTAGCCGACTAATCACACCACTGCACCTGTATTATTAAGTGCCGACTAATTGTCGCAATACATTTTTAATGAAATGTCGCAGTCGTTGTTATGATTGCAGTATTACAAGTTTAGTGTTATTGGTAGATATCCGAACGCGCAGGAATTGTGAATAGAATAATTAAATATCCATAGTATAATACTGTACTTCCCAATTCATTAGTTGACGTATTAATGTTCGAATATTTTCGATTCCAGGAAGCCGAACCAAATCCGAAATGGGAAGGTGTATTCAACGCTTACAACGAACACATCAGATGCAAGCAACGTTTCACCAGTACTCGTATCCTGGGTGACGAAGACTGCCTCACTGTCAACGTGTACGCCCCCATCGAGCCCAGCGACAGCCCCCTGCCTGTCATGGTGTTCATACACGGAGGAGGATTCAGAGACGGCTCGGGATCACCCTTCATCTACGGTCCTAAGTACTTCGTCAAACATGGAGTAATCTTAGTCACCTTCAACTATAGACTGGAAATTCTAGGCTTCCTATGTCTAGGTATCGAAGAAGCTCCAGGCAATATAGGGCTGAAAGATCAAGTGCAAGCACTCAAGTGGGTGCAGAGGAATATAAGAGCGTTCGGAGGTGATCCGGATAATGTGACCATTTTTGGGGAAAGTGCAGGATCTGCTTCAGTGTCTTACCATCTACTATCTCCAATGTCTAAAGGACTGTTCAATAAAGCTATCATGCAAAGTGGTTCAGCCTTAGGGTATTGGGCCTTACAATTTGAACCTTTGGAGACAGCTAGTCTACTCGCTCGACAAATGGGCCACACAACCACAAACCCTAAAGAAATCTACAATTTATTCAATAATATGACTGCTGAAGATCTGTTGAACTATCGTGTTCCTAGAAAAGAAGGTGATGTCGTAATATCTGAAAACCTCTTCGTGCCGTGCATTGAAAAGAAAATTCACACCGTAGAAGCGTTTTTGTCAGACAGTCCTTACAATTTGATAACGCAGGGCAAATATAACAAGGTCCCTGTAATAATTGGTTTCAATAGCGCCGAAGGTTTATATTTTGCTGGTAAAGAAAATGACACTACACTTGCTAAGATAGATTTCTATAAAGCGTTACCGAGAGATCTGACTTTCCCTTCAGATGAAGAAAAGGTGAAAACAGCGAATAGATTGAACGAGTTATACATGGTTGGAGAGAAAATTACAAAAGAGAAGTCTTCCTTAGAAAAGTTGGCACGTTTCGAAGGTGACGCGGCTATAACTTACCCTGTATTAGCTACCATGGATCTGTTTCTGCAGACGTTGAACGAGCCTGTGTATGCTTACAAATTCAATTACGATGGGTTACTAAACTTCGCTAAGATAATGTTCGGGTTCCGCAAGTCCCTGGGAGCGACCCACGCCGACGAATTATTCTATCTCTTCAGCACCTTGACCTTACCGGCGTTTGCCGAAGTTAGGTTCATTGACAAGTTTACTACAATGTGGACGAACTTTGCGAAATACAGGTAAGACTAATTAATTATTTCTTTAGCGTTGCGTTTGTTTACCTTTTAAGTTTTATGATTCCGCGAGCCCGCCTACAAAGAGCCCATCGTTTATTGATCTTACCTTGAGTTCTCAATGGAGTTGACCCTATGACCCTGTCACACAGTGCTTGCAGTTTACGATTCGACATAAAAATTTTAGAATGCATAATAACCTTTTATGAAAAACAAAAGTAAACAAAACACAAACACTTTTAACCTAATTTGCACAAATGCTTTGAAGACACAATTTAATTCCGTAAGACCAAGATGAAATGCTTTCATATGTACAAAACATTTGTTATGTATTAAACTATTCTGGAATAGTAGCAGCGAGATGAAGGAGTGAATGAATTACTTTGTAGCTGTGGATTGAATGACTTGGAGCCGCGCGATGTTTTGCAACAAAATGTTGGTTACTAGCATTTGATGAATGAATATTTTAAGATGATTGGCTGTTGGCCGAGACCTAGATAACTTCATTTTGAATCAGAACGGATTGAGTGTTAATTTTTTATTTGTTGTGCCAGTCTTTATTGCTAACAATTATTTCAAGGTCGAATAAATATTTCGATTATCAGTTGTTATTATGTAATGAGAATCCGATTTAATTTTAATTAAAATAATGTTTTACTACGTACTGAGTTCTCGAAATGTTTAAAAAAAAAGACGGGTTGCACTCCGGGAGTGCCGGCAGAAGTGAAAACTTGAATATTAACGTTGAAATAAATCAATTATTAATTTAATTAATATTACTCATTTTTTTTCAATATTTCCGCGTCACTTTTTTCATTAATAGATGCACTTTGTTCAATTTCCATATTTTAAACACTTTCGGTCTTATTCATAAAAAAAGCCTATTGAAGGTTTAAACCATTCATTAGTTAAAATGCTCAATAGGCCTTTAAAACATTCGATAAAATTTTGTATTCATAAACGCTTCATAAACGTTCTATAACTAGAATGTCCTACAACTTCTAAATGTTGCCATTATAATGAAGTCATCCAACAAATTGGCCAACACATTAAATCGGCATACGAGAATATCTGTCTATGAACCGAATATTTGTGTCCATAGACATTATTACGTATGAAAAACTAATTTATTGTCTACAGTTTCAATAGTTTTGACGCGACAACGTCATGGTCGTCATGGAAACCAAAAAGTACTCTGTGAAACTGACTTTTCAACATGGAATTATTATGTACTACGTACAACTGGAAGACTTACTGGTAAAATCCTGTCAAATAAAATTGAACTCTATTTGTAAAACGATATCGTTGTTTTTAGAATATCCAAATAAACAGTAAAAAACGGGCTCGAGAGAGAACAATTTAAGCTTCGTTGTGTCTCTTTCGCACGATTGCCATGTAAAATATTTAATTCCTGTAGTAGAATAAGATTGTGTAAGAAATGAAAATTAAAACGTATTATTTGCATAATATGATAAACTTATGTGAGTACCGCATATGTACTAAAATGAATTACCTCATATCGCTTACAGGTTTACTTATTAAGAGCAAAAATATTTCTCACAATAGCACCGTAGGTAATTATTAAATATTATAAATTTATTACTAGCAATACCGGTAAATATGGTTGTCATGTCAGCTGATGTAATTTAGTGGCGTCTTGTTCGTTGTTGTAAGTGTTTTATTTTTATGCTTTTGATGCGATTTGAGAATCGATGCGACTGTTGTTTTTTTTTTTTAAATGGTGAATACTTTCTATGGTGTGAGTGGGTGTCATAAAGAATTTTACCCTGGTTGTGGAATATCCTTTCACAGGTGAGTTGTTTTTGTAATAAATAGGGTGAACATACTAAATGTAAAATCAGAACCTAACAAAACAGTTTTTTTTTTCTAGATTGCCATCGAATGCCGAAATAAGAAGAAAATGGTTAGAGCTTATTCCTGGAAAGCTGACTGATAACTCTGTAATATGTAGCTTGCATTTCAAACCCGAAGATTACCTGACAGAAGCTCGGAAAAAATTAAACAAGCTAATTTACTGCTCGCTGCCATTCGATATTTGGGAGATATAAATATAAACGTTAGGTCTCTAACATGTGATGGCACTATCACAAATTTGAAGTCCTACGAACTTTTGGGTTGTAATTTTTCATTACAAAACATGAAAACATATATCGAACATCCTCAGAAAAATTATAAAGTATATTGTCTATTAGACCCACCTAAATATATTGTCTATTATTTTATTTGAAAACGTACAAACATCCTTGCAACCTCGCACCGACAACAAAACATGTTCCTAACATCTATCTAACGCAATCAAACCCTCAAAGAGAGAGACGATCATCGCTATAGGTAGGGGCCTCCGTTAGAAAGAAACACGTCACGGCATGAATTATACTTAATAGGGGTAGAGAGAAGCACTTACTAGCATGTTTTGAATTATTTCTCAAATTCCCACCGACAAATCACCCTTGGGACGTAATGATTTTTTTGTCCTAAAATCCCCACCACGACTTATATCAAATTTCAAGGGGATTTCAGGAATATAACATGAAAAATCCCCACTGGATAATAATGTTAAATTAAACCCCACCAAGGGTGATCTGTCGGTGGGGATAATTCAAAACATGCTAGTACGTAGGTACTTCTGTCTACCCCTATTAAGACGTATAATTTATGACGATGAAAGACAAGATGGAAAATGATGACGTGAGTGGTCACTGTAATTTTAAAAATATACCTAGTGCCTACGATTGAAAATGTCATGCTACTAGGTGCTGATGAAAAGGCATGTAACATAAAGAACATCAAGAATCGACGAGCGTGTATAGAGTAATTATAATTATAAGGTGGCCTAGTAAAATCCGATGTGCCTACCTATTACATAAAATATGGTTACCCTAATTTGACAAGGACGGGTGAAGTTTTGAAACCTCTCTTTCGGCTCGCGTTTATAATCTGAGTGAACCTTCCAGTTGTACGTAGTACATAATAATTCCATGCTTTTCAAACATTTGTACGTCAAATGTCATTTTCTTCGGCCATCTTTGTCGTGTCTCACTTGGTTCAATTCGGTTGGCGCCGCCGTAGAAAGAGATGGGGGGGGGGGGGGGGAAATCTCTCCTGACGGTCACGTGTCCTGACGCGATGCCCTGACGCGAGTTTAACATTTTTTACCCATTACAAAAAGTGTTCAACGCCGCTAAAGAAGTTTTCACTTCAAAAATAACAGCTCTAGGTAATCCTATATCCATTTCCAATGCTTTTTTAAGCCCCAATAATTGTATTTCTAGCGCGTACCAATTTTGTTCCTACGTACATATATTCTAACGTAAGTATTTTTTTTACCTTCCAGTGATCCCACACCTCCGTCTTCTTCAATCTCACCGAAATGGGAGCCAGCAGCAGTGCAGGACCCCCGTCTACTGCTGATAGACAAGGAATGCTCCATGGAACCGCTTTGGAACGATGCTGATGAAGCCCTTCGGTTTTGGAATACGACATATTCTTTGTATAGAAGAAAAGAATGAGCAGTGTTTGTATTAGTTTTAATATGATGACTGAGATTAAAAAGTGAGACGAAAGAAAATAATAAATGTATGTATAGTTTCGTTGAAAACGTCCGCCAATAGACACAGAGTCAGTTTTCAAAGATCAGCCTTTCAAAGGCTCACTGTTCTCACGATTCTAGGGTAAATCTATAGTAAAAGTGGTACATACAGAGGAGTAAAATGGCTCGTTAAAATTTGACGTATTTTGAAAACCAGCCCTATATAGTTACTGCTTATACTGTCAAATTAACAAAAGCCACTGTTTCCGCTATCAATATGCGCGTCTTAAGACACGTGCTTTTTGATATGCATCAGTAGATAATTAATTTATGGTGCTAAGTCATTATATTTAAGTTAGAAAAACGATATGTCAATTAGGTACATGTAATTAGACAAGAAGCTATGCAAACATCTAATGTAATATATAATTAATTTGCTTGCCTTAAATGTTAGCTTTAGAATCAAAGCCTATTTGAAGAATAAGATCGCTTTCAAAGTTCAATTTGAAGCCGATCCCTTGGGAACAAAGTCAGACTGAGAAAAGAAGTGCTTTTGTGAGGATATTGATTCGATCATTCAAGTGAAAACTCTACTCAACAATGAAACATTTATCAAATACTCATTCTAGATTGTACTTAATTAGATCTATACATTTTTATTTATATTTCGTTAATTGCTACAAAAACAGGTGTACATAAAGATATGTAATTTGTACTTATTTTTTATACTTCTGGTTGCATCTAAGATGTCACTAACCCGACTGCTAAGCGAGGGGTTTGGTTCGATAACCGGGTCGAGCAGTGTTATTTATTAATTAGGTTTTCATTAGAAAATTCTCAGATTGGACTTTTATAACATACCTGGCGAAATGTGGGTATACTACATACCTACCTTTGCGTTTCGGGGAATACAGGTAGGTACCTATTACGGTGTGTCGACTTGATATGCATACATAGTTGCTCGTATGTAAAATGTCTTAGACAGGATAATTATATAAAGTAATCACAAAAAGTTTTTAATTGAAGAAAGTAATAATACATACTTTTCTTAACATATCTACTTAAGAACAAAAAATAAAATAAATAACGAAACTAATTACACAACTACGCACGACACACGCCCGACTAAACGTCACGTCACGTCACGTCACGTCACGTTCGTCGTCATTGTCGTCACGTGACTACATTGTTGTATTGGGTTCCCATCTGTAAAAACAAACATGTAACTGGTAATAATAAATAGATAATTTTGATATAAAAGGTTTGTTAAATGTATCAATGTATTTTTTTCACTCCCCAGTCATTAACATTTTATTACAAAGAAATCAGTAACAGCTTCTCCAACCAGTTTTTCGCGTGAAGTAGAAAATGTTGGTAAGTAACAATAGACAGTCTATTATGTCATTGAGAGTTCAGGATATAAGAGTAAACTCACTCTTCTTTGTAAAATCATGACGAACTGTAGCCGACACCTTTATACAGAGTCAAATTAAATTAGCTAGCTAAACTCTGAAAAAGTGGCCTATGCCCAGCAGTGGGTGAAGTCGGGCTGTGGATGCCCAGCAGTGGGTGAAGTCGGGCTGTGGATGCCCAGCAGTGGGTGAAGTCGGGCTGTGGATGCCCAGCAGTGGGTGAAGTCGGGCTGTGGATGCCCAGCAGTGGGTGAAGTCGGGCTGTGGATGCCCAGCAGTGGGTGAAGTCGGGCTGTGGATGCCCAGCAGTGGGTGAAGTCGGGCTGTGGATGATGGTGATGATGAGCGAAACTCCGCAAACCAAACGCGATGGGATCGATATCTAAACATGATAAGACATTGAAGAAATTAATTTGATGGTATTTTTTGTGAGGTCATCGGCCGAAGTTATTGTAGTCACTTGAAAAATGTAGTTTTTTTTTTTGTCATTATTGAAGTGAAACTTCTTTACGTACGCTTGACTTGGGGAGTAAGCTGGCGAAGGCGTTACGAAAAGTGTGATCGGGCGAGGCGAACAGGAGTTGAGTGGGGATATAAGCAAGAGAAAGCAGTGCGCGCGCACATTTTCTTTCTCTCTTCCTCTCATAGCCAAATACGTTTGAAGTTTCACTTCAGTCGTGTGGTCATAAGCACACTCGGTTTTTTATTCTCACCTACGTGATGGGTTTCGCTATCTAAACAGGATAAAGTAACAGAAAACAGATTTTCTCAACTCAAAAAAAAATTTTAAGTAACAAAACTACCAGCGGTCGTTGACCCCCCAAAAAAAACATCAAATCTTTTTAATTTATTGTGTTTAGATCTCGATACCCATCACGTCTCTGCAGACGGGGAAGCACGACGTCTTGCATGTATACGCGAGAGACCGAAACACCAAACAAGTGAATGACGATTATGTGGACAGTCCTACAAATCAAGAAAGAATTAGAATAATATACTCAGTTAGTAGTAGGTAATAAGACTAATTAATAAAGCAAATATCTTAATCAAACCTCATCTTTAATTTCGAAACAGTAACATACGTTGCAACGGACCACTTGATGAATAGAAGCAGATATCAGAAGGCCAAAAAATCTAGTCGCAGTGTCATCTCGGCGACAAACAAATGTCAAAAACTTGTCAAAATGTAGGGAAATTAGAAGTATTTTTTGACAGATTGAGACTGAGATCAGACTGTGAACGTTCTTATAATAAACGAGAATTGCCCCTCAGATATTAAGGTAAGTAGCCCGAGTTAAGAAGTTGACCAAATCATGTGTGTACCTCGATACTTCACTCAGTTTCTTTAAACTCAAGTGCCTGTAGCAATAAGTGAAGTACCTACTAACATCTTACCTAAGTACTTCAAGATCACGTGTGACACGTCGGGAGAGATTGCACGTCTCTGACCAAGTGGCTATAAGAGACATTTACCTCAATTCTAAATGGGCCTACTTGGTATGATAAAACTAAATGTCGGTAATAATAAAGATATCCCCGTGGTCAGTAAACGGCTTTACATAGTGACTACGATGTGGTGAAGATGGTCTGTTGAAAATGATGTTGGTGATATAGACGCTGAGAACCTACCTACGAGTATTAAGCAGTTAAATGAAACAAGATCTAGAACATCCGATCTATTCCGTAAAAAACTCAGCGTAAAAATTGAGGTGAAGTGAGTTATCAACAGTGTCAATTCTTAGCCATCAAGTGGAACGACAACTTACTTCAAACTCGTTTCACCAAAGTTTTCACTTATTACCGAATACACCGGCTGAGTGTGTGCGGTTGTCTTCTAGTAAATAATAATTAGTGATTCAGATAATATTTGAGAATCTACTCAGATAGCAAGATTTAGATCTTGATCTAGATGTAAATGAGTTGCTGAGTTAATGAAAGCGCAACTCTTAAAGGAAACTATAATTTAGTAAAACAGTGTTAGCTGCATTATTGACAAAACGTGTGTATTGTGCTAGAACACACAGAACAACAACTAACCTAATACACAATTCATTCGAACTCACATACATCAATTACCCAACATCACAGTTCGTGGCTCATACATTCCAAACGAACACCAACATTGCAATATGCGCCAATGTCGCATAAACACTAACCAAGTACACGTGCTTTTTACGTAACCACTGATAACTCGGTCCCTACCACCAGCACCACCTGCTCCACCTGCTTTATGATCTATTGTCAAACAACCTTCATTGTGAAAGGCTCGTCTCGCTCCGATATCACGCGCGATGGCCAAAGTCGCGAGGCTCGCGCGCAAGTGATAACGTGCTGCGCGCGCGCATACATGATACGCGAATCTAACGGGTCTCCCTTGTTTTACCGAAAAGAAATTGCCAAATTATCACTTCCCAAACAAATTTTCGCATAATTTCATTTGCCAAATTATTACTTACCAAAAAATCTCTTTACAAATAATTGTTACGAAAACCTATGTTTGGCAAGTGAACGTTTGAACAATAACTTGTTCACCAACTAGTACTTTTACCATTTTTTATCTTGTCAAATATTTCAGTTGGTATAACATATTTTTCAAACCTAACCTCGGGGTGCCCTTCCCTCGCTCTTGCATCCTATGTCGACGGAGCACCGCTTCGCGGGGCCCCTATTCCTGTGTAAAGGGTTTAAAGTAACCTAACCGAACCTAACCTCAGGGTGCCCTTCGCTCGCTCTTGCATCCTATGTCGACGGAGCCCCGCTTCGCGGGGCCCCTATTTCTGTGTAAAGGGTTTAAAGTAACCTAACCAAACCTAACCTCGGGGTGCCCTTCGCTCGCTCTTGCATCCTATGTCGACGGAGTCAGTCGCTAAGTTTTTTTTTATTCGCTCGTTTTATAATTCCCCATTTTTAATTATATAATTCCCAAAAAAAAATATTTTTGTATTTTTTTTTTCACAGCGAACATTTTACTAAATGTTCATTGTGTAAAGATTGTTTGCTGTAATAAATCATTTGATTAAAGACCAAATGCCTTAATGACATTATCCCAAGTAATATTCTGCCGAGTAAACATTTGACCAAATGAAAATGTGCGTACTAAAATTATTCCAAATATTACATTGGTATAAAAAAAGGTTGCTAAAATTTGTTTGGGTAATGAAAATTTGGCAAAATCTTTTCGGCAAAACGGCAGGATCCCGAATCTAACACCATTAGTAGTGATTTCAAAATACGATGCACGAAAATTTTTGTCGATTGACTAGTGATGTTCCCAAAAATCGGGACCTGTCGTGTTGAAGTGATGTGCTGTTGAAAAGAAAAGGTGTGTGTTTGGTTGTGAATACTTGCAATGGTATAGTGATTAAATGTAACGATTTGCGAGTAGCGTGTCGCAACCTAGATACTACACTATTGTGCTACAACTACTACAGCTGACCGGTGAAGACCTGTTACACGCAAGGGCCTAGCGTGTGCTTAAATATGAATTCACAGTGATTAATTTTGAGAAATTACCTATCAAACTAATAACACATCTTCTAGTTGTAACTTGAATTTATCCCACCACACATGATAGTACAACTAAACCTCACCATGTACCGCTAAGCCCATACATTATGCATGTGTAGTGCTATATTTCGCGGTATTTAATAATCACAACACAATACTTTCAGTTTTCACTCACACTTTCTATTATGACTATCTGAGTCGGCCTATGTTATAGTATTTTTTATAATAATTGATAGGCTTGCCATCCATAATATTAAATTATCTCACCTGATGATAAGCGATGCGGTCGAAGATAGTGCACGCTTACCTAGAATTAGGTAACCTTTTAGCAAAGACTTGAAGACGAATAACAAGAAGGTAGAGAGGACCTGATCTTAATCATAAAACTTAAACTCGAGGTCAAGACCAAACCCATTTAGCAATTTAAATACCTTTTCCATCATTATCGACATTCGACTGCTTTATGGGCGAGGTGCCCATGAAGCAGTAGTAAATATATTTTTAATAATTGAACCTCGATAGATAGCTGATTAAAAGTAGATGTCTTCCCCGTAATTTGTACACTTAATTTCATGGTCAAATTTGAAAATTAACTGGTTTCAAAGTCCACGTATGTAGATGATTTTTTTAAAACTTCTTTAAAGGATTGGTCAGTGGGTCGTCTTAGGATTGTATTGGGTACCTAATAGAAAAGCAATCTGAATGCTTAGAGAAAAATGATATTTAGTGACGAATTCTCATTTTTCTCTAAGCATTCAGATTTAACGGATAACGGATTTAACAGATTTAGTGACGAATTCTGGGAAATTCTCAAAAATACATTAAAATTCGGTTTGCCCGAATCCCATAAATTTTCACCTTGGCTTTATGGGGTGCTTAAAATTGTTGCAACTGGGTCACACTATCACGTCCTTGAAGGAATACTTACTTCAAATTACAAGTCACCCGGTATTATCTATTATATTGACTTGACTAAATCCCTTAGTTCACACACGTTTAGTACTAAATCATAAGCACAATGCAAGCAAGGCGTTAGTACAAATTACCAGGAAATCCATCCGTGCAATGCCAATCAAATGTTTGGTGTCTCAATATCCTGGCCCGACCATTATGACGATATCGTTAGTATTGTGTGCGTGAGCCAATTGCACTGCAATTAGTGCAGTGACGACACAGTCTGCCCTCGGCTTTAACTGCTGTTTGTTTAACGACAATAGGACCTTTTATTACTGTGGACACTGGTACACCATCATAAAGGCTTTTCATAAAAATATCGCTCAAATGTTTTATGTTTTGTCTACTCCCCTTTCACAGCGTATTCAAACATGAGCCTGCTGATGAATAAATAAATAATAAAAACTTTATTGCTAAAAAATATGAAAAATCAAAATAATGATGGATCAATGAAACAATGTCTGATTAGTCTAAAACAAATCGTTTTGTTCACAACAGTAGCATTTAGTGTTGGGTAATAATTTTAACAAGTGTTACCTAAAAATTAGGAAGGTTATTATGATCTGAGGGACAAGTCTCGTAACTTTAAAACGTTCACAGTCTGATCTCAGTCTCAAAATACCTCTAATTTCCCTACATTTTTGACATTGATTGTCGCTAAGATGAGATTTCGACTAGATTTTGAACGTTTTTAATTACGGTTATTGGCCCTCTGTTGAAAAAAATTAACGGGCAGTCTATTTATTTTTCGACTTGTTAATAAACATGCATTTTGCATTTTTTTACTAACCAAAACGACAATAAACAACTGCCGCGAGAAATCAATGCCTTTAAGTAAAGTCACTTGGTGCTTTGAAATGACTGATGGCAATTTCCATCCCAAGCTATGAAGATTACGATTAGACATTGATGAAAATTCGACAGGATTAGTTCTAGTGTATAGCTGCTTATGTTAATAAATAGGTAACATATCAAGCTATACATTTCCTGTATAAGCTACCTCTCATTGCACAAAAGGCCTATACAATGCGAGATCAGCTATAGAAATGTATAACTTTATATGTAACCGTGTGTACAAACACACTTCAAAAATAACTATTTTGAAACAAAGATGACTGAATGCACTGAATGCATCCATGAAACAGAAAGTGCTACAAACTCAGCTCGTGCGCCGATTCTAAACATTCTCGGGGTGAAATCTGCTGACTTATCTCAAGGTCCATCCACATTATAGCCAGGCTAACGTTATCTCACAATAAACCCGCGATTTATATCGGTTGATTGAAGAGAGAGGCACAAACACTGTTTGGAATGTATTTAGGTACCTTGAAATTTTCAAAGATAAGAAATCAGTGTTTAACTAAGATTAAAATTAACATCGACTTAAGTTTATTATCGGCAACAATTAATTGGCATTGTTATTTGAACAGAACATACGAAGGTAACTATTGATGATCAAATATGCATGAATCACATGAAAGGGCAAATATGTGGCCAGTCTTCGGTAACAAAACGTTGCAATGTCGCACTTCAGTGGTTACCGAAAGGTAACTCGGCTTGTAGGATTTTAATTGTAGGAATTAATAACGTCAACATAATGACAAGCACTACCCTGTCTGCTAACAACTAGGTAACGGAGATAGCAAATCTGTCTGCCAAGCATGGTGATGGTGAAAACCGTTGCAGAAGTAAAGGAAAATAAGACGATAACAAACCAAATCAAAGCCACCTAATTCCAAAATTGACACACATAAGCAGTGCTGCGTCTTTAAATGTCTAAAAAGACAGACAAAGAAGAAAGACTGTTCTGCTATTGGTGCAGTTGCAGGCTAATTTAAACAATATGATGTCGTTAGGGTTCTCACCACAACTTGGTCAGTCCCACTGCCAACCTTGCAATTGCAAACTAGCTAATCTGTTCACCACGACATGTGCTATTTGTGGTTATCTCGAGCTGACACGAGATGAACTCTGTGGTTACATGACCTTACAGACTCTTACCTATATCTTGCACAAATCAGCGCAAAGTTCATAATTGATCGCAGTCTCGGTTACAAGGACATGACAGACAAGCGATGAGCTGTAAATGTGTCAACGGTGTTGTTTCACGTATCGACAAGATAACAGATAACGTGCGCGCGGCGGGTCGGGGGACGGCATCTCAGTCGTGCGGATATGGATGTGGTTATTGAGAACGACTCGTCCTATTTTAGAGTTAATCGTCTCGAGTAGGTATATTAGATGTTGTTTCTTTATTAATTGACCATTCAATTAAGAACAACATAGGTACCAAAATGGTTAAATGAGTAGTCATCAGGCATTCATTCCGAATAAGACATAGTCATTTACTGACCAAAAAAAATCTAATTGCTTTTTATGAAATCTTCACATGGACAGATCTTAGTTTAATAAATCAGTGATTATCATTTTGATACTTAAAAAAAATATGTGAATGATAGATAGATGCTGAACTTTTGTAGTTCCTAGTTATGGCCGACCCCATCACTGTCACATTTCGATGATGATCAACAGCCGTCCCGCCATAACAGCTATGATTCACGAGACGAGACGAGACCCACACAACGTAGGTACACAAAAAAAAAAAATAAGAAAAAAAAATATTAAAAAAAAAAACGAAATTAGCATTTTACGAACTGTTACATAACCCAAGAAGGTACAAACAGGGGCTTACCTAGCCATAAGTAACTATAACAATAAGTCAGTGTAATCTGTACTAATAATAAATATAAAGCTGATGAAGAGTTTGTTTGTTTAAACGTTACGCTAATCTCTAGAACTACCAGTCGGATATGAAAAAATATGTTTGCATTTGATAGCCCTTTTGCATTTGAACGCTATAGCCTATTTAACATCACGCCAGGACCCTTAGGAGCCGAACAAAAAGAAAAAAAGTTAGAAAGAACGCTAAGGACGGTCGGGGGAACAAGAGATTTCACGCGGACGAATTCGCGGGCAGAAGCTAGTTATGTATAATATTATGGCTTAGGTAGTTATAATCTTAATAGATCGATTTGCTATGTAAATTATTTGTCGCGGTCATTAAGTGGATGGGTGACAATTATGTACCTACATGACGACATCACACTCCGTGAGCCGGATCACGTTAACTCCCCAACATACCAAAGAAGCCAGAAACATGGACACATGGATAGCCCTAGAATATCAGATGAAAGTCTATCCGTCTGAATACTTTGAAAGTACACGGGTTAGACAGGAAGCCGAACAAATAGTTGGGAAAAGGCTGAGGCAGATGAATTTACAGTCAACCTTTGATTAACAATCTATACTTATAATAAATCTGTAGAGAGGTCAATTCTGTACATGAAATATATTTTCAAAATAACTATCAGGGGGTGATTAGTGGTCTCGAGGTGGCATTGCACAAGTCCGAGGCCATGTCTTTCCATGGGCCTCGGAACGGGCCACCATCGGGATCCCAACTAACGGTGGGAGGGGTTCACATCGGCGTCGAGGCAACGATGAGATACCTGGGTCTCGTCCTCGACAGCCGGTGGAACTTCGTCGAACACTTCCGACGTTTGGCCCCCAAACTGGAAAGGACCGGGGCCGCCTTCAAGCGGCTCCTGCCCAACCTGGGGGGGCCAAACACCTCCTGCCGGAGGCTTTACGCGGGGGTCGTGCGGTCCATGGCCCTATACGGGGCCCCGGTGTGGGCGCGTTCTCTGCGGCGGCGAGCCGCCCACTATCTGAACGCGCCCCAAAAGGTGGTAGCCGTAAGGCTGATCCGGGGGTACCGCACGATCTCGGGCGAGGCGGCAAGCCTCCTTGCCGGACTGCCGCCATGGGATCTGGAGGCGATAGTCCTCGCGCGCCTGTATGAGTGGCGCGCGGAGGCACTGAGCCGGGGGGAAACTCCGCTTCCGCGGCAAATCGCGGCGGAGCGGACAGACCTCCGGCGCGATCTCATGGTGGCATGGAAGGAGCGACTTTCGCAACCCAGCGCAGGGCACGCCACGATAGTGGCGATAAGACCCCTCTTTGAGGAGTGGCTAGAGAGGCGTCACGGCGTCCTCACCTATCGCCTGGCGCAGGTCCTCACCGGACACGGATGTTTTGGGAGGTTCCTGCACATCATCAGGCGGGAGGAGACGCCCGGGTGTCACCACTGCGAGGATCGCCCAGAGGACACGGTGGAGCATACGGTGGAGGTCTGCCCCGCATGGGCGGAGCACCGCCGTGCCCTCGTAGAGGCGATCGACAGCGGCGGTGACCTCTCGCGTCCGGCCCTGGTTCAAGCCATGGTCCGGGGCGAGAGGGAGTGGGGGGCGGTCACCTCCTTCTGCGAAGCAGTCATGCTAGCGAAGGAGGTGGCTGAACGGCTGAGGGAGAGAGCCTCACACCCCAGCCGCCGCGGGAGACGCTCCGGGCGTCGGGAGCCGCGTGACGACTCCCGGCCACCGTAGGCGCGGGCCTGCGGACGGAGAGTAATGGGTAGCTCACCGTCCGATCAGGACCAGGCCCGTGCCGGACGGCGCGTACGTGTTCCACGCGCGCCTCAAAGAGATGTCAGCATAAAGGAAGGGGCCTGCCAGGGCCGAAGCCTGCCAGGGGTGCGGGATTGTCCGAAAGGGTTACCGCTACCCCGGAACATAAAGGGCTAAGGAAGGAACACGGATGGGTTTTAGTCAGTAAGAGTCTGACACTCCCTTCGCTCCACCCAGAGCGGGAGGGGTCATTTGATGATTTCCCATCCATAAAAAAAAAAAAAAAAAAAAAAAAGGGGGTGATTAGTGATCGATACTGATGCCAAAAATGCAATCAGTAAAATTTTTGTCTGTCTGTCTGTCTATCTGTATGTTCCTTATAGAAACAAAAACTACTCGACGGATGTTAACGAAACTTGGTACAATTATTCTTCATACTCCTGGGCAGGTTATAGTATACTTTTCATCACGCTACAATCAATAGGAGCAGAGTAGTGAAGGGAAATGTTGGGAAAACGGGAGAAGTTACTCCATTTTTTAAGCTTCCGTCGCGTGTGCAGCCTTAATGGTTAAAGTTTCATAGAAATCATGTACGACGGAAATATTCTACATAAAATTGTCTAAAAAATATCCCGCAACAGCATATGTCTATCTTTTATGGTTGACTCACAATAACACGTGTAACTCCTGATAGCTTAGCAGTTCGGAGGATTCTGATTATATTTGTTTACTCTTACGTTAATACTCTCACTCATCCCTAATTTAAAAAAGTTAACATTATTACCTATTTAATAAAAAAAGAATCATAGAAATCGGTATAGAAACACCAAACTTATACATGAAATAAGCCATCGCGCCGTCGCACGTGCATACTGAAGGAATAAATATTTTTTGTGTAACGGTTGCCGCGCTCGACACGGGTCGCGGCGGCGCGGCGGCGCGGCGGCGCGCGGCGGTAGGGTAAGGTCCGAGAGCGAGCTTCTCAGCTTCATTCAATATTTGGCTGTTGATGCGTTCAGAGCGTTCGACCTTATTGACAGACAATAATTGATATTGAGAAACCGTGCTTATCAGCGCGACTTTTAGTCTTTAAATAGTTTATTTGAATTTCTTTTGTTATTTTGTAAAATAGGTATGAGTTGTTTTGGTAGTGTTTAAATATTCGTTCAAATTAAAAATTATTAAGCGTAGGTACTTTTATTAATTAAAGTAGTTATAAGTATTTATTTTTAAGTGAAGTAGGTATAGGTAGATAGTATTGCACAGGCGTTTCAGCTTTATTTTCATTTCTTTTTTGTTGTGAGTTGTATATATTTCTGGTTATAATTCTATAAGAATATTTTAGTTTAAATAGTCACTTAGATTTTAAGTGTAAGGTAGCTAAAGTTATTATTCATAAATTCCAATCATAAAAACTGTCATTCTTTGACATGTGGCAATCGTATAAATTGGCAAATAACACGTCAAATACGACGTGTTAAAAATCAAATTTTTTATTTCCCTGACTGAACTAGGTATTAATTTTAAAATTTTCGATTCTTTATCAATTCACTTTAGACATTGGATTGGCTGAATGGTCGACATTAGCTTTGCTTGCCATAATAAAAACAGAATAGAATAAAAAATTACGATTTTTCCTCCCAAAAAACACGAATATTAAAAAAAAAAAATAGCCACGTCGCTTCAGGTTGAGGAAGGCCATAGGGTCTTTAATATCACGCTAGAACACTTAAGGAGCCGAGCAAAAAGAAAAAAGTCAGAAAGTACGGTAAGAGAAAACGAATTAATAGCGCGGGCAGACGATGCGATGCGACGGAGTAGGTCGAGGGGGATAAGAAATTTCACGCAGACGAAGTCGCGGGCAGAAGCTAGTATTTATTAAAATAAATAAATGTTAACACGTGTATCAACAGTTGTTGTTTATCAAGCATTTATCTGAAGATCATTATGCAAATGCATTATGTAAATGATGCTTGACTTTAAACATTTAAAAAAATTCCTCTCATTCACTGCCAAACATAATTTCCCTGACTCCTAAATTAAAGGAGCATAGCCTAGTCAAAGTTTGAGTTTCGTTAGATAGCTCAAAAACAACAACTATTCCAAAGCAACTACACCAAGAATCCGAAGACGCCATTCCGTTGGAGAATTAAAACAACGCATTAATTATTACTAGCCGGGCTCGATGTACCTCTAGCTCGGTGTTTTTCCTCGGTCAATTAATTAGACCGGACCGGTATCAGCAAAGAGGTTCGCATTTTATTGTACACCTTCGGCTAGCACACCAACCGGGTCTCGCTCGTGTAGTAAAATAAAGACACGTTTATGTTATTATGATCAAATTAAATAAACAAAACACTAAACAAAGAACTAATAATTTGATGTTTCATTTCTTTTATTCAATGACCTCAGTTTTGTGATAAGAGCATTGGTGGCTCACTTGACTAGTTACGGCCGCGACTTACCTACGAGTTGTAGGTCGTAGGTTCGAACCCAGACAGGCTCTTTACTTTGTGTAAATTATTTCATCACCACTGCTCTCGAAACGGTGAACGAAAATTCATCATCATCACTAATTCTAAGACATGTGACTTCTAGTAACGTGCACTGGGCCCGCGTGGTGGATTACGGCCGACTCCCGCTCGCCGAGAGGAGATGAGGCCTGTGTCCCAGCAATATGAACGTTATTGGCTGATTACATCATCATCATCCACCTAACCTTTTCCCAACTACGTTGGGGTCGGCTTCCAGTCTAACCGGATGCAGCTGAATACCAGTATTTTACATGGAGCGACTGTCTATCTGACCTCCACAACCCAGTTACTGGGTAATAGGTACGATACCCCTTGTTGACACTGGTTGTCAGACTTTCGTGCTTCTGACTACCCGTAACGACTGTCAAACATCCACGAATGACAGGTACGGAGGGGTCACGGTATGTAAAGATGGTCACCCATCCACAGACCAACTGCGGCAAGCGTAGCTTAACCTGATCGATCGACCTGTGCGGCTGTTATTATTTAGCCACGGGCACCTCAGGCTGATTTTGTATGTATGACCGTAGTTTTACTTGAAATATTATTAAAAAAAAATCCACTTTTTTGTGTAATCTTCACAGTCTGGATGAGTATCGATATCTGAACACGATAAAACAAAAAAAAATGATTTTCTAAAGCCATACATCACGTAAGTAAAGGTTACCAGAGGTCGTTGAACCGAATAAAAATCATCAAATCGTATTTTTATTTTTTTTATTTATCACTAGCTGCGCCCCGCGGTTTCACCCGCATAAGTCTCGATCCCGTGGGAATATCGGGATAAAAAGTACCCTATGTCCTTTTCCGGGACTCAAGCTATCTCTATACCAAATTTCATCAAAATTGGTCCAGCCGTTTGAGCGTGAAGAAGTAACAAACATATAAACACATACACACACACACACACACTGACAAACTTTCGCCTTTATAATATTAGTGTGATAATTATAGAGACCCTTAATTTCTGCGGAGTACTTATCGCAAGCTAATTTTCATTTATTTGTAACAGCGCGCCAATATTGGCACGACTAAGACAAAATCAAATAAATTCATGCTCAGACAAATAATAAATACTTTCATACCAATTTATTTAAAAGCCGCGTACATATTTAAAGACAGGCCCAAACATAAAATGAAAATAAAAATACTTGAATAGTGGAAATACGCATTTTTCCTTAATTCTTTGATAAATCGAATATCATTGACTGCTTACCTACTTACTATGATTAATAATTATTTTGGGACACGTGCATAGGATTTTTATAGTGGTACTTACCTATCTAAAAATAACAGAAAAGAATCTCTTACATACTTAATGTTTGCTTATATTATATTCATTTATATATTTTGTCAATTTCTATGTGGCGTCACATTAAAGTGCATAAAGTCTATTCAAATCCTTCTTTCCAATTGATTTTATATCCACTTAAGTGAATATCAACTTTATATTAGTGTAATTTAAGCTGTTGCGTGATTGCATATAGATATGGAGCATTGATTTTAGAATGACTAGTACTGTTAAAAAAACTCTATTGCAAAAAATGTTTGAAGTTGTAGTGTTAACTGAACTTTATGCGTGGGTATTAAAGTTGTTTTTCCAAAAACACATATTTGTTTATATGTTTGGAACATGAATTGCGAACATAGTATAAGCATTCGGCATCAACTACCCGAGGGTCACAATAATAGTAGTCAGCAGACAACAGGAGTGCGCGCGCGCAAGTATTGCGTCAGAACTGACAAGTTCATTTACAAAAGTGTACAATTTATTATTAATGTGAAATAAAATAAAATAAGGTGAGTCCATGGTTAGAATAAGTTTTATGATTTGTTAAAAGCTAGAAAACAAATTTAAATTGTTTTTTAAATTGTACCAAGCTTTGAAATCGTTTTTTTTTACTACTTTGTTGTTTTTGACGTAAACTAAGAGTGAAAAAGTTTTATTACCAAATATTTTTTTAGATTAAATTAAATAAAATTAAACGTCTCTTCACGTAAAACGTTTTTAAATTAAACGGTGCTACTTAGCTTACTCCTTTTTAGCATATTCATCGATGTTAATTAATTAATTAGATAACGTGCCTGCCGATACTTTTTGTATGTCCAATAACATTTTCGATTTATTTGGAAGCACTAAAATAAGAAATAATAGGTAGGTATTAGCTATGGTATTAGGAGTGTACATAGTAGATGCAGTACACACACGTCACAAACGTGACATATTATTATTCTGAAATAATTAATTGATCTCGTCACGTCAAAAAAATGTGTTTACGTGTTACCGGTCCTAAGTTCAATTAGTCACCTTTGACACACCCCGGACACTCCATACAACGCTCGCAAAATAATTACCTACTACCACTACATTGACAAATGACGTTTGTATACGTGTAAATGTGTGCGTGAAATCTAGTAGGGCTGGCTGGCGCAGTATTGCGTAGGCGGCGGCGCTGCCCGAACGTATGCAACAATAGGGCGCCGCGCGCCGCGACACTAGGTACTCACAGAAATCTAATTAATAACATTTCTATTGTACTACTTTTAAAGTCGAAGAACGAATAGAACGTGAAAGAAAGAGACATAACTAAGACAATAAAGAGAGAGAGCAATTTGGTATGTTAATATTACGGAAGTTTTAATTGTTCTAAAACGAAGAAAACTTGGAAAATAAATGATTAATAGAGAAAATTATGAAAATAAATTATCACAACACTGGCTTAACTTGTTTGTCTGTAATATACTAGCTTTTATTTTTTATGGGTTTAAAGGATATTTGAGTTGCTATTCCTTACCTTCTTTCATGTTTCGGGAACCGAAAGAAACTCCTGTCTTTATCGTTCCTCGATGAATATAAGCATCCAAATAATGAACAATATACAACATCGTGATTAACACAAAATATAAAACTTTAAAAAAATAATGTGTTCGTGTCAGCAGTAGGTAGGTACAGCGCTGCGGTTCTTGTGTATGCGAGCGCCATTGTTAAAGAGCAGGCGACGAACACATCGAAGTGCGGGGTGAGGTGCGGTAACTGATGTTAGTGCGGGGAAGGGAGTGGCCTTTCTGTACGCAGTACTTTAAGTATTCTGTGCCTTTGATCTTCAAAAGTGGTCATTTTACGTGGAAACTGCGTTAATTATTAATTTATTACACAGCTTGGTTACCTCGACGAACAAGATTATAATCGTCACGACTTTATTGTCAGTCTGAATGAATATTGCTTTAAACAGTAAAATTTTCCAAAACAATAAGGAAGGTGAAGCACTAAAGTATCTGTTTATTATGAAGTTTATTAAAGAAAGAACAAACTGTATATTAAGATTAGTTACCCATTTTATTTTTTATTTATATTATTTTGCTATTTATGTACACACATATATAAACAGACAAGAAAAAAAACAGAACAGAAAAATATACAAAGGTGATGCTTATTTCATGAGAAATCTTTACCAGCATACCTGCGATAGGACAATAAATAGAGACAACATGTAGATAGCGTGTGAAAGAGCAAAGGAGGCAGAAAAAAAATACACAAAATCAAAAAACAATTCACTTAATAAAACTAAACAAATAATATAAGAATATACTTACATACATACTTCTAAAGTAAATATCACTAGAATGTTAATGATTAAAACGTAATCAAAATAAATACATACACAACTATGATACAGTGGAAAAATTCTTTTACTCTTCTTTTAAAAACTGCAACAGTTAGGTACCTACCATCATTTAGAGCGATTTTGAAGCAAAGGTTGCGTCACTTCAATTCGGCCAACAGTCAACAAGGAAGGAAATATTGTTTTTTGTACAGATTACAAGGCACATAAAAATATTCTAAAGAATAAAAACAAATGTAGAAGAAGTAGTTATTTTTAATAGTCAGTTTACCGAGACGTTCCAGCGAAGATCATGGAGCTGACAATATTCCGTCGATTTAATCAAAAATCTTATTAATTTCCACAAGTAAATATCTTTCTTTCAACCGGTTTCCAGTGCAATGAAGTGGTTGGTGCTGCTGTCGCTGATCGCGGCGCGCATGGTGCAGCAGCCGACGCAGCCGGTGCGCACGCGCGGCGGGCTCGTGCGCGGCACCGTCAGCAGGAACGGCAAGTTCTTCCAGTACTTCGGCATACCGTACGCGACGGTCGATGAGACCAATCGGTTCCAGGTGAGGGATTTTTCTTTATTTGCCTTGTTCTACCTGTCCTCATCCCATGTTACTTAGGCCTTCCCCTTCAACGTGCCCCTGTCAGCTGTAACGTGATCATTCACTCCCTTTTCAAGAATTTCATCGCTCACACACCCCTCCCGGTCCTCCTCTCCTCTTTTCTGTATATATTTTCATCACAAAACAAAGAACAATCAAATTATTTCCATCTTCTCCTCGTGGTCGCTCATGGACACAAACGCAACTAACAAGTGTCCCTGGATTCGATTTCCGTGGAAAGTATAGTCGTGCTATTGATTAAGATTAGATTTAAAGTTTCTCAAACTTAGGACATTAGATTAATGGCCTGTAAATAGCGAAAGTCATTTTAAAGGTGATATGATGGAACTAGGTACAATAAAAATGTCAATATCTACTGAAAGTAATTGATATAACAACCTAATGCTTCCCATTACCATAAAAACTTAAGGCTAACTAGCCAAACTTATCGCAGGTCACTGCAAAAAGCAGCTTCTTCATCGAATAAAGCCCAGTCTACATTAAGTAAACTCTCACAATATTCCACAAGGTACTTAAGACGTACTTCCGAGTTCGCATCGTTATAGATCGGAACTCCTTACTCCGGCATAGTTGGGCGAACTTGCAACAACTAGTTATTAGCCGGGTTACCCTCCGTCTGTACCCGCTTTACTGCTGTTCGGGAATCAAAGAAAAACAAAGGGTTGAAGTTTGAAGACTTAGAGATGTTGTGTTTGCAACGACGGGAGGAAGTTTATAGAAATATGGCAATGTTTTTGCATGCAATTTGGCGTCCGCTGATCCAAAGATACGGTCAGCGTCAAAAGTCAATTAACACTGCTAATTTTACACATCATCTAATCGCATCGTAAAATTATTCAATAGGTACGTTAATTGTATTTCAAAATTTCATATAACTAATAATAGTTTCTTTGCTAATGCACACGATATAAAAATTCGGGCCACCAGTATTATATCTGGATCAAACACAGAGACTGAGAGACGCTTCATTATTAACATTCTAATTCATCAATTATATTCTATACAGGGTTATTGGAAATACACTAACAACCTCTAAAGAGGTCATTGTACTCATCATTATGAACAACTTTTACTATGGGACCAAACCTGAAATCGCGAAAAAAAATCAGCTATTCCCTACATTTTGACGAGTTGTACGAACATAAATGTAGGGAAACGCTGATTTTTTTTCACGATTTCAAGTTGTTCATAATGATGAGTACAATGACCTCTTAAGAGGTTGTTAGTGTTTTTCCAATAACTCTGTATATAAATAAATTATGTTCGTCTACGTGTCAACTCTCGTTTAATTTCCCACTAGCTTTTGCCCGCGGCTTCGCCCTCGTGGATGACGGAAAATATCCGACGGGAACGTACTACCGGGATTAAAAGTACCCTGTGTGTGTGCCAAATTGTATCCAAATCCGTTTAGCCGTTTTTGCGCCAATCCGGAACATACACCTAGACAAACGGACAAAAATTATTCGTTACTATTTTATTAAGTATATGAACTTCGCAACCAATTTCGCGCCAATTTCGAAAACTACAATATGCGAATAACTAATTAATGAATTACGAGATGCACATTATGATTCATTAATCTTCGGCTCTTTCGTCAACTGAGGCCGCTTGAACTTATCCCGCGGGATGAGTTGACCTAATAAATGTTTTGAATCGGACAACTGATCCCATTGATACATTTTATGATTTGTACAGACACGAAAGCAGTATAAGACATTAGATTGACCTTTGAATGACAACTACGTCATAAATATGTAAGCAAATTCATTATAATGTTATTCAGACAAACAGCGTTCGCAAACATCGATCAGATGGTCATGATCCAAGTTCTAATTCACGACCTGACCGAGTTAACTCTTCAATATATTCATTGTTTATGAATTTTCCTGTCCCTTTCTTTTGTTGGATATTTTTCATCTGTGTTCCCCAAAGATGCAGAGGAGTTAGTGCTTCCCGGACAGGTGCCTAAAGTTCGGTATTCACGCAATGAGGACACGTGTAATATCGGGTCTGCCTATTGTTAATATCGGAGACGGTTGCACTGTTCCTATTGAAAATTTCCTAACAAGAAATCCAATATCATTTTCCCGATCTGGAAGTTACAGATAGGACCTCACCACTTGAGGTCTGAGGTAATCAACTTTGTATGCATCATAGTCCAATTGCATGTAGATTGTAGTTTCGATTTTAAGAAACTCTTCAATTGCAACATACGGGGTGACAAGGACATGAACGCACAAACTGAAACAATGAACACATGATTCTAGTCATAAAAACTTTTAAGAAAAAAAAAAACCGACTTCCAAAAAAACACTACAAAGTGAAAAAAAAACTTAAATTTCGGAAGTCGGTGTCTTTGGATCTGTATTTTAGTTTTTTGCCACCGACTTCCGAAATTTAAGTTATTTTTCACTTTGTAGTGTTTTTTTGGAAGTCGGTTTTTTTTTTTCTTAAACGTTTTTATTTCACGCTTTTTAGTGGGTCTGCTTATAATTTATCTAAGTTACAAATCCCATCATCAAATCCTTACCTGATGTTTTGAGACTAGATGCTGATAATCCTGGCTGCAGCATCAGGCCAGACTTTATGTCAACATTGCATTGAACTTAAAATTTAGTCCTGTTTAAAATGAACCCAAACACGACTACGGTGCTGTAATTTCAAGGTTGGTACTTTTTCTCATGCTCCTGGCTTCAGTATCAGGTCTTTATGTACTTCGGTGTTTCTCATTAGCAGTTCGTTTATCCACACATCGAGCCCTTTTCAATGAGCCTAAACACGATATATCTGTTGTTAGTTGTCGAGGAGTTAGGTACTCTGCAGATTATCCTGACTGCACCATCAGATCGTGACTTGATGATCATGAGACCAAATGTGGCAAATGCCCTATCAAACATCAAAACAATTTACTAAAACAGTCCTTGCCTGTTCGAGTAACTTCTTACTGTTAAGGAGTTGTACCTTCCATCATCAGCCCAGCTACCTGAGATGGTGACAACCATACGCAAATACACAAGATACTTCATAAAATATGCGAAAAACAATAAGTGTGCCTATAAAATTTGAGGGTTGCCCTCGATTTCTCTAAGATCCCATCATCAGATCCTAACTTGGTGACAGTGGGACCACCTCAGAACTATCTACTTTGGAACAAAAAAAGAATTTTTAAAATCCGTCGACAATTGGCGGAGTATTCGATGAACAAACATACAAAAAAAAAAAAACATACAAACAGCCTCCTCCTTTTTGTGAAGTCGGTAAAAATGGTTCGTCGGTTATCAAAACAAAAATCAGCCGTTTCAAACTGCAACACGGTCAAAATGTATGGAACAGCAATTTTTTTTTAATAACCGACAGAATCATGTACTGAGTCCATGGTACCAGGTTGTGCATCGATATCCCTGCCACCACCCGCCAGCCTGTAAGTATATTTCCTTAAATCAACAAGGGTACTTTTATCATAAAGATTTATACATATTCATGTTATTGCTCCTATTACAAGCAATTACATATTGCAATAGAATATAAAACCGCAGGCGATCCGTAATCGCCCAGTCAGGGTGAACCTCTCGCAAATCGGTCGGTCAAGGCGACCACTGAGAAAAGGATTTCATTTTGCACTAAACAGACCTTGATATTACGAATAGAACTATCATGTCAATGCATACGTCTCTAATTTTATAATGCAGGCTGCAGCTGAAGGTTACACAGAGAATACCTAGTTAATATTCTGTATCTTGCGAAAGGTTTAGGTGCAGCTATCACGCATTACTAGAAATCTACATGTCAATCTAGCCGCAAAGTTAGGTCGTGGTAAGTGGGAGCTTGGTGTCTCAGACAGAATGTAAAAAAAGAAAAAGTGGCACTCCGGGAGTGCCGACAGAAGTGAAAACAAAACACAAACAGAATACTTTGCCATCACTCACTGACATATATCGGATATACATTAAAACCGAGTACATTCCGGGGACAGCCGAACACATCCGAAGCGGTGTCGATTACGGTAACAGTGGCGCGAGTTCAATAGGTTTTTCCCATCTCAAAAAATGCCCAACGCGCCTAAAGAAGTTTTCACTTCAAAAAACTTTGGGAGCAACCCAATCGAGTTATGCAAGTAACAAGACAGTCACACTACTTAAAAGTAATCTGGTTTGTAGAAATTTCATGAAATATCATCACGCCTGTATTCCCCGACGAAGGGTAGGCATAGGTGTACCTTTTGTAGTACACTGACATTTCGCCAGTTATGTTTAAGTCCCATGTAATAGGGGGCGAGCCTATTGCCAGCAACCAGGCACAAATCCAGACTCCGGGCTGCAGCTGAGAAATTCCTGATGGAAAAACCCAATAACACTTTGCCCAACTTGGGAATCGAACCCAGAACCTCTGGCTCAGCAGTAGCGCTACTAGACCAACGAGGCAGTACGAGGTAGAAATTAGTTTAAGATAAACTCGGATCTATACACTATAGACACAGGTAGACTTATCTGTTAATGCATACGCAATGCAGAAAAAAATCTTAGTGACGTGCAACGTTTATTTTTATTTAAATACCGGTTGTAAAGACAACAATCAGCTCTGGGCCCTAATTCACTAATTCCTTACTTCGAAACAACGTCAATCAATTCCGTAGCTCTCCCGCCCATCTCGCGTTCATTTCGCGCGATTTCGTTCATTGTGCCATAGAGAATAAGGCCCCAGTAAGGATAAGGACTAAAATGCCAAGGTTGAAGTTTAACAACACTAGAGTTGCACGAATAAAAATAAAAACGGCATATGACACGGCGCACCGATATCTTCGCCGACCTGTATGCCATAAGTGACATCACAAGTTCCAATCAAAGCCAAGGGCGCTTGTTCCGCCATCCGCTGCGAACACCTTCACCCACTGCACGAAATAATATTACCTTCAGAACTTGTGGAAATGCGGACGTTGGCTTTAATTAAAACAAGATTTCGTGTGGTTATGTCATTAGTTTGACAGTTGGCATGTTTATGGTACTAGGTAAATGTTATTTTACCAGCATGAGTTGACTTTAGTTGACTAAGGGCTGATTTTTCAATCGACAGATAAATTTTATTCGTGGAATAAAATTGACGTCTGATAGTTTTTGTATGGAAGAACTATCAACAATTCTAAATAATTCCTTCGATAAAATTATCTGGCTTTGGAAAAATCAGCCCTTATTGAGCTAGTAGTTCCAAGTGCAATGGAGAGCATGATTTGGAACTCAGATTTACATAAAATAGGACGCTGTTTCGTTGGTCCCTATAAGCTAATATTGAACCTGGCACTGAATAGTTATTGTCTCTGGCTACATTCTATTGCCGCTATAACAACAAAAATAAAATAAAGTTAATAACAATCAAAATGCAAAAAAAACACGTTTCTAGTATGGAGACCCAAGAAACGTGTTTTTTCGGCGTGTTTTTTGCCTTCTGGGGCGGAACCCTTCGTGTGCTAGTCCGACTCGCACTTGGCCGGTTATTTAAATAAGAAACTTGCATTTCTTTATTCACAGTGCTAGTAGGTAAACAATCGTCACTGTTGGAATGCCAATGTCGTCTCGAGGTCGAACTTCTTTCGCAATATGGAATTGTTAATTTCCCGGCGCCTACAGAACAGATTGAAAAAGTACTAAATCAGTGTCTTGCGCCTCAAACTTCTAACTTATCAAAGCTTCGGAAAGTTCCTGAACATTATTTTCAATAGTCTCAAACATTCCGACGATAAAATTAACATACTTTTTCAATATTTTCAGGCGCCGCTGCCGCCTCCGACGTGGACGGGAATCTTCGAGGCCGTCGATGAGAATACTTGGTGCCCCCAGCACTCAGGAGGCGTCATCATCGGGGAGCCGAATTGCTTGAAGCTTAACATCTACACCCCTACTCGGATCACGAAACCTCTACCCGTCATGGTCTACATCCACGGAGGATGCTTCTTCAGCGGCACAGGATCCCCATTCCTGTACGGTGGTGACTTCCTTGCAGAAAACGATGTGATATTTGTCGGTATTAATTATAGACTCAGCGTCGAAGGATTCCTGTGTCTGGGTATAAAAGAAGCGCCAGGAAATGCTGGATTAAAGGACCAAATAGCTGCTCTGAAATGGATTCAGGAGAATATTGAAGCGTTTGGCGGAGACCCTACCGATGTGACTCTATTTGGCGAAAGTGCGGGTGCGGTATCTACCTCCTTCATGATGCTTTCTTCTGCTGCTAAGGGGCTTTTTCATAAATCTATACTACAGAGCGGGTCTTCACTAGCACCCTGGGCACTCCAGCACGACCCTATAGAAACAGCAAGCGCTCTAGTCAAAAAACTTGGATACATCACCAAAGACCCTAGAGAAATCTACAATATTCTATCAAATAAGACAGCCAAAGAAATCCTGACTACTATCAGTAACTTCGAAGACAAGTTTTGCCTTGCTGAGAAAAACTTATTTGTTCCTTGCGTTGAAAAACCAATAGAGGGAGTAGACCCTGTTGTGACAGAATACCCAGCTGACATCATCAAGTCTGGCAACTACACTAAAGTGCCTATGATTATTGGTTACACAGACAAGGAAGGAATATACTTTGTATCAGCAGATTATGGTACTAGCATCAAAAACAATTCTGATGCCATAGATCCTCTGAAGACTTTGCAAGAGGATTTACAGTTTCCAAGCGAGCTCGACAAGAACTGCACAGCGGAGGCCATTAAGCGTCATTACTTCTCGTCTTATGCGGAAGACTTGGTCACAGACATGGTAGATCTCTACTCTGACGTACATATTAAGTTTCCTCTAATTTTAGAGTCAGAACTATATACTAGGACTACAGACCAGCCTATATATTACTACCTGTTCAGGTACAGTGGGTTGAGGAACATGCCAAAGATAGTGTCAGGGTTCCGAGAGCTGGTGAATGGAGCCTCGCATGCTGATGAACTGTTCTACCTCTTCAAACCTCATGCTTTCCCTCTGCTACATTCTGCGGAGAAGAACATGATCAGCCGGATGGTGACCATGTGGACAAACTTCGCAAAATATACGTAAGTATAACAACTATAATTTATTAGTTATTTAAAAGCGGGTATAGGTCCATTTAAAATTCTGTATTATCGATGTTGTATTTAAAATTACTTTTAACGTCGACATTGTGCATTCGGAATATTTAAATAATGAGCAGAAAACCTCAAATGGCGCAAATGTAACAACTTTTGGCGTTGAAACTCTGTGGCCTTGGGGTCCGAGTGCTTATCGAATCTTTCGGAAGATCGCCAAGCGGTTGGTTGACTCTTCACGTGACCAGAGGGCTGGCCTATTTTTAGCCCAAAGAATCAGCATTGCCACCCAACGTGGTAATGCTGCCAGCCATTTGGGCACTTATCCCATTGACAGCATGCGGATGAATTTATTAATGCCCAATGAGCTCCTGCCTTTTTCTTTAATATTTTATTATATACTTGCATATAAAATAGGTAAATAAATCATAGTTATTAAATTTAAAATGTCAAGTATTTCTTTAAAATGACAGAATAGATTAACCTTGAAAAGTAAATGTGAGGCATTTTTAATTAAATAACAAGGTTACGCAACAGCAAGGTTAGGTTACCAGTAGAAGTATGGAAGTACTTCAATGGAAGTAGTTTAAAAGAATATGGATGTATGTGGCTGATTTTATTCTTCAATAAGTTGTTGCATGAAGGCGGGATCCCACAAGAATGGTGCAATAGTTCGCTAGTGCCCATCTTCAAGAATAAAGGTGATGTACAGGATTGCAACAACTATCGAGGGATAAAGCTCATGTCACATAGTATGAAGGTATGGGAGAAAATAATAGAGAAAAAATTGTGAGAGGAGAGTGACATTTCCCCAAACCAGTTTGGGTTTATGCCAGGTCGCTTCAAATAAGTTAGCAATTAATTAACATAGGTATAACAGACCACTGTCCGCCAGTAATATACTACTATTGCATTAACCAATCTATACTAATATAATAAAGCTGAAAGGTTTGTTTGTTTGAACTCACTAATCTCTGGAACTACCAGTCGGATTTGAAAAAATATTTTTGCATTTCATAGCCCAATTCTTGAGGAAGGTTATAATTTATAAATAATTTAACATTACGCCATAACCCTTAGGAGCTGAGCAAGGAGAAAACAAGTCTGATATCATTCTAAGTGAAAACGGAGTAACGGGACAAAGCTAGAATATATTTTATGTTAAAACTAGAAATTTCACGCAGACGAAATCGCGGGCAAAAGCTAGTCTTGATTATAAACCGTAAGACAGACTAGCCACCCATATTATACTTGGATTTAAACAAATTTATGGTATAAGCCGTGTTATTTACGTCCGTCACCATTCGCGTCACGTCTAGGTCGTAATAAACCGTTCCGTAAATATTTAATTTGCATGCAAACTGTGCGCTACAACGCAATTGTCAGCTCTATGGCGGCACACGATGTTGTAATTACATTAAAAATGCAATGCGATTATTTTAAACTGTTTTATTTCAATGTCATATTTTGTGCTTTATCAATTATTCTTAAAAAAAAAAACAAATCTATTACCAGCGCGTATCGCGAGTAAGCCATAACAAATAGTCCTTTGATACATACTTGAATGTTTGTCTAAATCGAGTACTCCCTATCGATCCAAGAAACTATAACACTCATGGCAAACCACTGTTATGAAAACATGATTGAAACAATAATATTTTAACTCCAGATATTCTATGATTTTCTATGACTGTTTCCTACTCTCTTCTCCACCACCTCCCGTATTCTACAAGCTCATGGAAAGTCTTAACTTCAATTAATCATTCTTCCAGCGACCCGACCCCTCAGCCCTCGCGCCTGACGCCGTTCCGCTGGCGTCCCTCCCGGCGCCAGAACCCGACGGCGCTGATCATTGACGCGCAGGTGTCCACCGCGCCGCTGTGGGAGGAATCCTCCGTCAGGCTGTGGAACGACACCTACAACAAGTACCGCAGGAAACACTACGGGGAGAAGCAGTTCCAGCATTATGCTGATGTCGTGGCAGCTGACCAGTTAAAATTATAAGATTAATAAGGAAAAATCCTGTAACAAGACATGTGTCACGGATAAGGTGTCAGTTTCATATCAGCTCATAAACATAGACTAGGAAATGGCCAAAGGAGAAATTGGTTTAACCAGCACGCTGTGAAGAGGGATAGGTGATCAGTTTGGTATTATTATATCGACCCCAAGACATCGACTAAAATGACGTGCCATTGGATTTCTCTGTCCAACAATAGACCAGAGGGGTAATTCTCGTAATTTTAAAAACGTTCACAATCTGGATCTCAGTCTCAATCTGTCAAAAGTTGACATTGGTTGTCGCCGAGATGAGATTGCGACTAGATTTTGAACGTTTTTAATTACGGGAATTGGTCTTGAGGTCTTTTTGGCTGATGATCACAATCAAAAATCATTTATTCTAATTAGGCTGAGAATCAGCAATTTTCAAACGCCAAAATTACATAAGACAGTCCCCCACGCCACCCTTCACCACTTTCACTAGGAAGAAGAAGTGCCGCAGCAAACTCCTCAGCAGATGATGTCGGAACCCATGAGGGGAGAGGTGGCTATTTCTTTGCTGGATACAACGTGGATATTGTGATTTAACTTATTTCCAAGGTGACATTATGTCTTGTTACAGTGGTGTATGAGTGTCCGGGAGATGAAACATTTTACGTAAAGCGCGTGAAATTGAGCGCATATTATTATGTCCTCGTATTTGTAACAGTTAACGTTCAACGTGCAATATGTGATGTCCTCACGTACCTCGCGATTAGCTCGCACGTAACTTGAGTACAAATCACTGGATAAGTAGCGGCTGTGGTCTGTACCCGCGCTAGTGCGATAGTGACGCTCTCGATTTTATGAGACCTGCGTAATATTGTCGATGATCCATTTCTACTACTACGACATATAAATGTAATGAAAAAAATTCATTATTCAGGCGATTGTTCGAAGATGGAATGTACCTACTTAATTGTAAATACTGTAAATAAATAGTTATATTTAATTAGTTTATAGTTACGGGATAATGATAGAAGATTGTGATGGGCACGCGCAGGGGGCATGGTCTGTTCAGGATTTATATTTCGGGAATTTCTAGATCTCTTAACTGCTTAGCACGAGCAGTTTCTGAAATCTTTCCTCTTTTAGGTGTCGATTCGAAAATGTGTGACTTTCTTTTCACTATTATGCACTTCATAGTATTGAATATTGTTCACTACGATGGAACATATTCTTTTTATTCTTAATCTGTCAAGCTCCGCTAATGAGACACAATTGATTTTCTATTGTTTCGTCGCCGATCGGCGAACCGCGCCGCTTGACCGGTTAATATTCTACAAAGTCGAACTATCTTTACAATACTTCTAAATATTAATAAATAGAAAGTTAAATTATTATTTCATTGAATTGTATGATGTTCTGGGCCAGGTATCTAGTGATTGATTAAGTAAGATATTTTCACATTGGAATCACTTGTCATAATTAGTTGTACAAGTATGTACAGTCACCAAAAGAGACAAGTAACCAGAGTCGTCGGATATAGTTGAAATTTATTAAGAAACCGATGGATGTTTTTGAATGAAATTTAACTTGATATGAACTGTTTGTTTTCTATTAATTTAATTAAATTTCATTCGAAAACATCCATCGGTTTCTTAGCAAACTTCAACTATATCCGACGACCCTGGTTACTTATCTTCTTTGGTGAGCGTACCTACTGCAAGATCGGGACCCAGCAAAATTAATTTAAAAAAATTCGTGGTTCAGAATCCAAAATTGCATGCTTTCTCTGAAAACCTACTGTACTCTGACTCTGGTGTCTTGAAGCATTCTAGGAGTCCCCTCTACTTGCTACATTCATTTTTTTTTAGATGAATTAGTAGTCAATTTAAATTATGCCGGATACGCTCTTGTCGTACACATTACATATAAATTAAGTTAATTCAAGGACCTCTAGACACGAATAAAAGAAGAAACACTCGATAATAACAATGTTTGGTCTTATTTTTTTTTTCTGTTGTAAAATAGGTACGCATAACGACATATCAAGCTATATATTACCAGTATAACCTGACTTCTGATTGGTTGAAGAGCCTATACAATGCGAGGTCAGCTAAAACGGGAAATGTATAGCTTGATATGTCGTCGTGTGTACAAGATTATTGATCTGAAGCCTACTTTATAGTTTTAGTAGTGATTTAATTTACTTGTGTGTGGTGATAAATATCTAGTCTAATTTATGTATTGACTAGTGAAAAGTAATTGCAACAATTATTTATGTAAGTAAGTCTGTAGTTCTCTGTAGATTTGAAGTCAATTATAATAATTATTGTGATTTTGGGTGTGATATTAACATAATGAATATAATATTATGTACGCAAAGTAACGATTATTTCTTTTTTTAAATCCTTATAAATCTGTATTTTCTGTACAGCCATTTAGTAGTAGTATTTTATGGTACGTCGACTAAGAATGCTACAATATTATCTACAATATTACCTCGTCCTTTAAAAAAAAACGTTTTAGAGCTTGGTTAAAAATAATTATAATTACCGAAACTAACAAGACCACAAAACCCAAAACCTTCCATACTCTTCCGCTGTTTTACATAATGCGTACATAGTTCCGCTGTACCTATACACGAGAGGCGCTGTTTGACCAGAATCTGTCTGAATGGTAGCAACCCCACTGATGTCTGCTTGTGATGCTTAGGAATCACAGAGGCGGCGGGAGTCATACGAACAAGGTCCAAAATGCACGAATAGGAATGTTTGTTGATTATGTCTATGATAGTACTCGTATGTTTTTCCAACAGATAGTCGCGAATTTTCCAAGAGTTTTAATATGCATTATGTTATAATCATGTAGTTTAATTGGCAGCGTAGTCGCGTAGGCAGGAAAACGTAGTCGCGTAGGCAGGAAAACGTAGTCGCGTAGGCAGGAAAACGTAGTCACGTAGGCAGGAAAGCGTAGCGGCGTAGCAGTAACACGCAGCAGTAATGTGTAGCATAGTATAAGGCACAGTCGATAGGTTTATATTTGTCACAATAGACATGCATGGTGATGTTCTTCAGAAAGGTCAGGTGCGTAGTACTGGACGAATGGACGTAAGCGACGCAAAAGGAGTAGGTATGTAAGGACGTAGCCGGCGCGGGCGGCTCCCTGTATGTACTGCGTCCTCCATGGGGCGAAGGCGTGTTACGTACGTTAACATCAATCAGCAACAAATATTTCACATTCCCACAATCCTTCCGCCAAAAAATATGTAAACCGGCCTTTCTATCCGGATCTTTGTTCTACAAGCCTGATTTAATGAAAAGCAAATAGGTCGGATCCGATGCAGCGTAATAGGGCTGACCCTCAGATATTTGAATAGGGCCCGTGGCTCTAATTGAGCCGCAGTCGGCCCTAGCGATGGCCGACCTCAAATGTTTGATCTTTGTATTGATACATCACGACTGCGCCAGGAAGAACGGACAGACGGATAGCCCAACGGCGATAATATAAAGGAACAATTGAAATGTTCCTCTTGATCCAAACTCAAGAGTTTATTACAGCATTTTTTTTGTCTAATGAAATGCTGTCAAACGCCGGCGTTTCATTACGACGCGATAAATATTTACGAGGTAAGAAATGTGCGCATTCGAGGATAATAAGAAATCCAAGAACTGCATCTTGCAAGACGCGAATAAAAATATAAATGAAATCTACTAACAAAGTCGAATGATAAGATACTTTTAAGTTTAATAACAGTTCAAAACTACTCATTGTAACAACCACTTAACAAAGTTTTCAGAAAACAACGAGTCAGTAACTCCAAACATCATAAACCCGATTCAAAATGGACATTACAACAATAGTAACTAAGTAAGCAATCGGATAACTATCAATTGTACTCTAGTGCAATAAAAACTACAGCCGAACTCATCGTGAGACAAACTACAGACTTTCCAAGTCCAACAAGATCCTCCGGATGGCCGCCTTGGGAAGTAATAAAGATAACACGAGCTTGTTTCAGCAATTTAAAATGAGCAATAAACATAAATAAGGAGTTAGTTTGTTGCATTAATGTGGAGTTCTTCGTCACCAGGTAATGGTGCAAGTTGGGCCATGCTGGCCACAGGTTCCAACCGAAAACCGACAGCAGAAGATGTGGTTCTTTAGGCTTGAATATAGATCACTTCGGGAAAAAAACTTCCTGAACGGCTGAGTGACATGACATCATAATGTCAGCCACCGGGAATGAATCCAAATTAAGGGATAGCAGTGACAATTTGCCGGAAAGGAATCTACAATAATACTTTGCTGGACTTGTTATAACAGGCACCCTTGCTAAAGAGAAAATAGGAATATAAACGTAAATAAACACTACTTACGGAAGCCTAAGCAGAGTTTTGTTGTTTCCCATACATCTATCTTTGACAATTTGATATTACACACGTACATGAACTCACGCCTCGCCTCCACCCCATGGGGGTATACAGACTCAGAACTACCATCTGCTACGACTACGATCCACTCCTTTAGTTTCGTCCACGTTCATACATCCAGAGTGCATCATGCCCTGTCAGTATGTATGACTTTAACATAGACTCATCGTCATCTCCTAAACCCAATGGAACAATAAAGTCAAACCCTACACAAATGTAACCGCAGACAAACGCTAGTCTAAACTAATATCATAAAGAGACAAGTTAAAATTTTTGTATATATTTGTTTGTTACGGTTTCACGCTAAAACGGCTAAACGGTCTTGGATGATATTTGACACATTTGGAGACCATGACCTGGAGAAGGACATAGGCTACTCTTCATTCTGGACCGCAGACGGAGTCGCGGGCAACAGCTAGCAATAAATATTTCAAAGTATAATGAGTACTGAGACGAGTTGCTACATTCACAGCGAGAGACATTTATCAGAAAGTTTTCAGAGTATTCATAAAGCCTTGACGCAATATAGTGCGAATCAGAATAATATACAGGGTGAAATTGAACACATGCGACAAAACGAAATGGGAGATTGTACTCGTCATTATGAACAACTTTTACTATGGGACCAATCCTGAAATCGCGAAAAAAAATCAGCTGCTCCCTACATTTATGTTCGCATAACTCGCCAAAATGTAGGGAACAGCTGATTTTTTTTCGCGATTTCAGGTTTGGTCCCATAGTAAAAGTTGTTCATAATGACGAGTACAATCTCCCATTTCGATTTGTCGCATGTTTTCAATTTCAACCTGTATATTTATAAGATGCCATTACTTATGTATTGGATCTACTCTGCGACTAGACGCGATGCACGTAAATAAGTTTATTCAGTTACAATATGAGCAGGCGCTTTAGATACTGAGTGTACCTTTATCTCAACCGGTCTGTATCTATGTCGCCGCCAACTGGCTTAATTAGCCATTCAGTTAACTGCCTAGCCTTTTAACTAAACGGCACCCTTCAACTAGCGGCATGAATGATATTCAAATTTCATCCAATGCATTTAATACAACACTTAATGAACTGGCTGGCTGATACTTAGGCCATTTACCTATATACATATAGGGTAAAATGTGAAGAAATAGTACATTACTGCAGCGGCCAGCAAAAGAGGCATTGATGGACGAACGTGTAAATACACACGTAAGTCCATCAGTGCCTAGTTGTGGCCAAGGCTTGTACAGTACTTTTCTCAAATAATGCGCGGAAATTAAAACTAATTAGGTAGAGTACCTAGGCAGAACTTTTTTGTCAAATACAATTACTTATCAAAATCAATGACGAACAACGAACAACAATATTTTTTCCCGCGTTAGGCTGGCCGCATACGTCCAGTTTCCTGATTCGGAATTCAGATTGGGAGACCCTAAATGCACGCATTTCATACAAAGTCTCAAGATTTTGTATAAAATGCGTGCATTCGAATCAGGAAACCGGACGTATGCGGCCGGCCTTAAAGTGTTCATTTGTTTTTTTTTTCAATAAACAGCTTTCTATTTGCAAACCAGTTCGAAATCTAATTAAAACCTTTGATAAGTTACCTCCTTGCTTGCCACGTCGCGGAGTAAAATATCGTTCCATTTTTAAATGATATGAGTTTACTATGTAATTTATTTGGTCGCAAAACACGACAGATATGGATTTTCATACAACTTTTGCCGGCCGCTGCTCGCATGTATTTGGCCAGTATAGCAATTTCGATTTATCTCGAAAAAGGTTTTCAAAATAATGCTCAAATTTCCAAGCATGTTTGAGAAAAATAATGTAACTGTAATCATTTTAACAACCGTTATTTAAACATTAGGGAGGTTATTAAGATCAGTTGAAAAAAAAAAACGGGCAGTCAATTTATTTTTCGGCGGTTTATAAATTAAAACATGAATAAAAAGATGTGTATCTAGTAATAAAGGAAGAGTCCCATTACGTTAGTAATACTATTTAAAACGCTATGTGTGGTTTTTCTATCTGTATTTCTTATAAATTCTTCAAATGATTTGAGAGCGCAGGAAGAGGAACTTTTTATTAAAACTTTAGTCAAAACAATAAGGACTAAAATGAACTACTAAAACAAAACTTGATTAGTTTTAAATGACAACTATAGCTAGATCATCATCATTTGACATTCGCAAAAATAATCCGCAAAATTCTATTTTCAAACCACTTCTTGTAAGTTACGAGCTGACTTCTCCACGCGCCTGTAGGTACATCCCCGGCTGAACTTAGGTGATTATGTTTGTAACTTCCAACTTGTGTCTCCTGTAAGGGCTGAAGCTGTAACTGAAGCACCGCGGCACTCACTGCTACTGACAACTTTCAACTACACTTACAGACACACACTTTGCGTGTACTTGGTAATTGTGTTAATGTTGGAGTTATCATACGCTTGATTAGTTGTGTGGAGTTATTAAATTGGATTAATAGGAACGAGGCTCTTATATACCATAACTAGCTGCGCCCCGCGGTTTCATCCGCATAAGTTTCGATCCCGTGGGAATATCGGGATAAAAAGTAGCCTATATGTCAATCCAGGGTGTCAGCTACCTCCATACAAAATTTTATCAAAATTGGTCCAGCCGTTTGAGCGTGAAGAAGTAACAAACATATAAACACACACACACACACAAACTTTCGCCTTTATAATATTAGTGTGATATACCTACTGTAGTAATAATAATGTGTACACGTGTACGATTGTAATAATAAGTAATAGTGTGTAATAATTGAGGAGATACTCATTGTAGTAGCTTAGGTAGAT
Source organism: Amphipoea oculea (assembly GCA_945859645.1). Taxonomy (NCBI): domain Eukaryota; kingdom Metazoa; phylum Arthropoda; class Insecta; order Lepidoptera; family Noctuidae; genus Amphipoea; species Amphipoea oculea. Next base: position 775,057 of record OX243878.1, on the reverse strand, counting down.
ACAGGGCTCAATAATATCAATAATATCTTCACAACCGCAGTGGTTTGTTATTGATTTCACGAATTTGAGTGCGTAGATCAGAAATTCAGCGTATAACAAAATAATTGTTCAGTTTACAAGCACTGTTCGCCAGTTGTTCTGTAATCCGCCTCAAGACTAAACACTAGCTAAACAAAACCTTAATTAAGAGCCATTTCCCATATAAAACTATGCAAAGCTGCCGACTAAGCACAATAAGAGCTATTTAACTGCGCAATAAACGGGGCAATCGCACAGCATTCATATATAAAGCATAATTAAGCGCAAGTCGGTACCCTTGCGACGAGCGGGCCGCGCTAATCCTGGTAATAAAGAAAAATACCCGGCATGCGGCGGCTAATTGTTATAAACTGGGCAAACATGCAAATTGGACGAGGAAAGGACTTCCTCGGCGTTTTAATTCAAAAGTTATCTCGTTGGACGGCCTCCACACCGGCGCGGGGCCCGGGGCCCGGCACCGCCGCGCCGCCGCGCTGAGGCGCTGACCCAACGATCAACTTCGCCCGGAAAAAGCGCTTTTCTAAGCAAGGAATCAATTTAGCGCTCGCTGCGTGAATTCGTTTTGATTGATTAAACAACAATTTCGTTAAGAGGGTTCAGTTGGGCCGTATTCATGATATTGTAAACTTCGCATAGGAATTCTTTGGAAGTAATTGTTCAAATACTTTCGCTGTATATTGGTCTGATGAAGTTTTTTAAGTTCATACAAGTTCGTAGATACACTAGGAACATAGCGGGAACATTCCGGCGCTGGAAGTATCACTTGAAACTTATCAAGTGATTAAAACTTTTTCACTGCAGTTCCTAACTGTAACGAGAAAAATCCCGAGTCTGCCATCAAGCTTGTAATCCCCAAAAGGGTACAGCAGTGATGGATGATGTAATGCTTGCTCTTGCTTATTGTTATGTGACGGGGTGAACTTATCACTTGGTGGCACATGAATTTAACTACCTATGCTAAAGTCATTAACAGAAGAGCCTTAGAAAATAAACCAGAGGTACCGAATCAGAACGTGCAAGGCCCACCTCGAAGACATATCTACACATTATTGTAATAGGTGCTAGCAGATAGCCCGCAGATAAGATTTTTAAAGTGTTGCAGACTGGCCCAGATTATTTTATTTATTTATTTATTTATGATCCAATGCGACAGATTGGCCTTACTAAATCCTAAATCTACACCTTATACCTAGTTAAAAAATATCTTAATCTAAATAACTTATTACATATAGCCAATACCATCAATTCTCATAATATCATCCATACCCCATAAGACTGCAGGTGTTCCAACTTGATCTTAATTCTATAACATAAAGTAAATATACCAAGCTCCAGTATGAAGCCGCTTTACTGCGTCCAGTGCGCGAAACGAACGCTCTTTATTATATGACTATTTATTTTTAATGCACTTACTATTATTGTTCGCGACGTCTCATTTGTTAAAAAAACTATTTTCGTTTCAACTTTACTCAAGAGAAGGTTTCTTTGAAATCTGTCTGAAAAGTTTCTTCCAAATGGTTTTCATGTTAAGTAAATTGTGTACGTCTTCATTTAAAACAATGTTGACGTTATAACTTTTTAAGAAACGGACAGGTGGAAGAATAAACAGGGTCAAATAAATTAGTTAACGGAAATCCGAAAAAAAAATGATGTTTTTATTTGGGGCCAACGACCGCTAATTTGTCTATAGTTAAGTACTTGAAATACGAAAACAAGATGAGTAAAAACATCTGTTTTTGTCTGTTGTTTCGTGTTTAGGTATTGATACCCACCACACACAAACACATTTACACTTTAGACATTATATTTATAGACATTTTTCGTAGGTAGTGCAACTGCACTACCTACGAAAAATGTAGGTACCACCTACAAAAAAAAAGATTTTTTTTTGTTTTAACCTATTTAGCTACTGATGCCCATCACGTCTACTCACCTAAATTAAGTTCACCCTGTATAAACAAGTCAATACTATTCCATAGTTGTTCCTCAATAGACTGGCGTTCTTGAAAAGGACAGACCGTGGTAAGGAGTGTTGGAGTTTACTAACTGGCATCACTTGTTCGTCTAAGTAGACAACTCTAAATCATGGCCAAATAAAGTCTGCGGCTCTGCATATTACCTTGAATACTGCGTTAATCAATGCCTAGGGCAACTGGTTTTGGGTTTTATTACTTGACACACTTATTTCGCATGTTTCCCTCGGTGATATTTATAAACGTGCTCAAAAATTCGTTTCATCACACAATAAATTTAAATAATACAATTGAAATTTTTCCTGTGTCATGGATCATCTCTTACATCTTGGATCAAAATCTTTACTCAGCCATAGTTGTAATTCTACTAATATTTGTACATGTGCACTATGGAATGCGAAGGGCCTAGCCGCGCTGTCCCAATCGGGTCGTCACCACCTCCTTTTAAGCTTAATCTCGTCAGGATAGAATTGACACATTTTAAGGTCTTAATAGTAAACCGACAAACCGGACTGCTACCAAAATGTTAAAAACAAACACACTTGTCATGTTTTGCCTGATGCAGATGACGGCAGCTATTTTAGTTCTGTCTCAGATTTGATTCCATCTTTGAATGATGAACTTTTTACCTTCAAGCCTTCAATTTAGTCTGTTACATTTTCGTAATCACCTTTTTAAGCCATTTATTTTGATGGCCATGATACTCAAACCCCACATAGTCATGGTACCTCAAACAAATTTTTGTTGATATCTAAAATCTGTCGTTTTGATTTTATAAAAACCTAGCCTATACCCATCACGCGACCCACATGAGTCCAGACGTTAGCATGCTTCGAGAGTATACAGAATCCCACATTCAAAGATAGATAGATACACATAAAACACTTATGTGTTTTATGTGTATCTATCTATCTTTGAATGCGCGACAGCAAAGACAGGGTTATCCATGTCTTTGCTGTCGCGCAGTCGGGTAATAAAGATGTCTATCTAATTGAAATATAAGTAAGTACCTACTTCAGCAGGTAAGAAGCATCGTGATGCGTGACATTGCCAGGATTATCAAAGTGTTATAATCAAAGGACGAAATGAGCATTTCCGCAATGACAGAACTATGCTCAAAGTAATTGTTTGTACCTACATATATACCCTTACATTTTGATCGTTTTAGTCCTTAAAACGGGTAATTGTACTCATCATTATGAACAACTTTTACTATGGGTTCAACCTGGAAATCGTGAAAAAAATCTGTTGTATCATACAACTGATTTTGTTTTTTCAGTTTAATGGTTGGTCTTGGTCCCACAGTAAAAGTTGTTCATAATGTTATCGTCATACCCCTTTTATTAAGGATTAAAACGATCAAAATGTAACGGTGTAGGTATATGTCGTGGCCAGATCATAGAATTGATCATTTCATGAAGTGTTCGGTCATTTCATGAAATGGCCAGCTTAGATTGACCATATCGTTTAAAAGTCAACGTTTAATGATATATCATTCGACGTTTGGCCATGTCGTGAATTTAGGATTCGCATAATACTAAACGACGTCAGGGGCACCCCGAGGTTCGGTTTGGTTAGGTTCCTTTAAACCCTGCAGACAGAAATAGGAGCCCCGCTGTGCGGGGCTCCGTCGACCTGACGTCGTTAGAAATAAAACGAGCATGCTAAATTTATGCTTTAAAATATTATGCTTAATCATTATTATGCGTAAGCTGTTATGCGAAAATATACCTAATTAGGAGAAACAAAAGTACCTATGCCAAGTTATATTAGGTCTTAAAATGTTATGCCAATAGATAGGGAATTCACAGAGGAAACCGACATTAACGCCTCTACCGGCGAATATTCTAATTATTTTACGATATGATCACTAATGTTTGGCCACATCATGAAGTAGTCGTGCGTTTAACTGTTCATATCGTCAAACGTTGAGTAATCATTGATCTGGCCAGACCACATCATGATGTGGCCAATAGACAGTGAAACATTTCATGAAATGCGACCATTTCATGAAATTCGAGCAAATATACGATATGGCTACGACATATATACAGATTTGTACACTAGTCATTACATGTCATTGCTATGTTAAGCCCACGGCAGAAACCTGTTACCTACCTACTTAATTAAGATATAAAGTAATAATTAAGTTAAAGTTTATGTTATTTATTATTTATTTATTTTATTATTCTTTATTTATTTGACTTTATTATACCAGTTATAAATCCAAAACTGACCTTATCCAAACAATAACCGCAATCAATATTTGCAGAACTTCGAACACTGTTACGACATGTTTCAAAGAAACCACATTAAGAATTGTTACAAAATCAATTAAAGGAAAAAAAACTAGAATAGTCACACTGTCACCTGACGATCAGCAAATAATTCCTATAACAGTTTGCGGACAGTTCGCAAGCATTGCAGTAAACTTGCGCAAGCGCACCGGGCCGCCGCCGGAGATCGTGTACTTTCCCTACCAGTGTATACCAGACCGCCTCGCACGCAGCATCTTGGCTTCCACTCAGATGAACTTCATCTGTGAACTTGAAGTGAACCGGAAAGTTCAACGACGAAGTTTTTACCAAAGACTTTGAAGCTAGAGTCGTTCTAGTGTTCTTGTGTTTTAAAAGTGAAGTTAATAGTATCTACTTATTTCAGAAGAATCTTATCTTAACATTTAACTTAAATCTTAAACAATATTTTACAGGATTATTGAGAGATTATAAACAAATTTATCTCAGTAATTTCGTCATTTATCCAGCGTTAAATAAAATTAATCATGTTGTAAATCAAATTAATCAGACTTATGAATTCCGTTGCACAAAACTGTGGGAAAATATTACTCCAATGTTTCCTAAATGAAGTGAAACAGCACCTTGACATTGACTAAAGGTAAACAAAATAACTACATAGGTAGGTACTATAAGTAATAACCAGGTGGAAAAATGTAATTGTTTCATGATAAAAACACGTGTTTAACCGAAATCAATGAAGTGCATGAACTAGTCAAAGCGATTCAAAGGATGTGAAGACATTGACCTTAACCAAATCATTAATTCTGAATGCTGTAAATCACAAACCGGTAGTGTGGTGCAGATCGTGCGGCTATATAAATGGACAACACCAAACACTAAATAAAAAATTATGAGTGAAGTCATCCGTCGGTAAATATGAGATACGGAGCGTTGGTGTATATTGTGTGTTTGTCGTGTGTGCAGCATGTGCGCGGCTTATTCTTGTACACGCCGGTCGTGGAAGTAAGCCAGGGTAAATTAAGGGGGCTACGAGGCTTCTCCGGGCAGAACCGGTATTACGGGATCCCGTACGCCGTCAGCGAGAGATTCCAAGTGAGTATACGGTTTGTAATATCACTGCGAAAGTAATCTGCATAGTGTACGGGTCGTGCTCATATTAATATGAGAAATATTTAAATGTTAATATCGTTCCCCGGTGAGACGGTTGGGAAATTAAATTAAATAAAACTTTATTTCAGACTAGGTCCATAATTTTGTTAGTATGTTGGTGTTAGTAACCATAATGCCTGATAAATTCTGCGGAAAGTATATCTACTCAATTTCTTGTAAGTTGGCTGAACTGTAATTGTTAACTGGTAGTATTCGTTGGTTTTGTGAAAGATTTATTTGGAAAATAAATCGCAAATATTCGACACTTGTTTATAACTTATAATAATATGCTGAAATAGCCATAACACGAATAAGTTAATACTCTGAAAGTTAAGTTACAATTTTGTAGTTATCATAAATAATATAAATCACAAACCTAATCTATAATTAGTTCAACATTATCAACCCTTCTTCCAGCCACCGAAACCACCGAGAAAATGGAGCGGCACGTTCCACGCAGTGTGGCAGTTCGACTCCTGCGCACAGGCCTTCTCCATCTTCAAGCTGGGTGTCGAGGACTGCCACCAGCTCGACGTGTACACCCCGGAGCACGCCACAGCAGGCCACAGACTACCCGTCCTAGTCTTCTTTCACGGTGGAGCTTACTACTACGGTAGCAAGTGGCATTACGACCCCGAATTTCTAGTCAAAAAGAACGTTATAGTCGTAACAGTCAACTATAGATTAGGCGTCCTAGGTTTCTTATGCTTACATAATGTTGCAAACCTCGGACTGAAAGACCAAGTAGCAGCTTTAAAATGGATACGAAAGAATATAGCTGCTTTCGGCGGAGATCCAGACAATGTGACCATTTCCGGTCATAGTGCGGGAGCTACCTCCACAACGATGCACTTCCTTTCGAAACGCAGCAGAGGTCTGTTCCACAAAGCGGTAATGATGAGTGGTGTAGCTCTGACGTCGTGGTCGTTTAACCCAGAGCCGCTCACTCCAGCTTTCGAAGACGCCGCTAAGATAGCAACAGTGCGAAGTGAACAAGATGTTTACAATACTTTTCTAAAGTCGTCCTTGAGAGACTTACTGTCAGCAACACAAGGTTCTTCAATAGATCCGCGGTACTTCAAGTACGCGCCGTGTACCGACACGAACTTCACCGAGCCGTTCTTCCACGACACGCCGTACAACATCATCACGTCGGGAGACTTTACCAAAGTGCCGATAATGGTCGGCCTCACCGACAGCGAAGGTACCTTGTTCTACGGACTCAATAACCAAAGTACATTAGAATATTTAGACAATAACTTCGTCGATAGGCTACCATCGGTATTTTCCTGGTGTTCCGACGAAGATAAAAGACAAATAGCCAAGAAAATTCGTTCGCATTACTTTGGAGAACAAAGGCTCAATAGCAAAGCTTCGATCAAAGGTGGTGTGGACTATTATTCGGATTGGATAACCAACGGAGCGGTTGACGCGTTCTCGAAACTGATAGCGAAATATTCAGACAAACCGGTGTATAATTACTTGTTCTCATACGAAGGAGGACGTAATTTCGGGAGTGTCGTGTTTGGTCGTGGACTCGGAGTCAGGGGCGCGACACATTCCGACGACATTTTCTACGTGTTCAAGCCAGGAGGCCTGACCTTACGCTTGAGTAACGCTGATAGACTAGTCATTGAAAGACAAACCACCATGTTGAGCAACTTTATGAAGTTTGGGTGAGTTTACCAAAATATTATCCCTAAACACAGGTAATCCAGATGACTCATTTATAAGGAAAAAGCTTCAGATGTTATTTTTGCAACCTTCACCATATCTTTTTACGTTTGCTAGGTGCCGCACCCTTTTTGGATGATTCGTTTAGGCAATTTAAGTGCATTCTCTTGAATGTAAGTACAGACGTTTTTTACACAACGACGCAAGCACGCGCTTTTCCATACAATGTTTAAGTACAGATGACGTAAAACGACACATTCCGTCCATGGGGTTACACCATCGAATGCACATTACCAAACAAGTACCTACATAACGACAATCATTATTTATGAGAGTATGGGACTGGACCATCACAATAGATATGTTTAATGTTTTTCTTCATAACTTAAATATGTAGTAATTTTGTTTGTACATTTACATGTTAACCAAAGTGTATGTGTAAGTTATCGAACCATCCATAAAATCTTGTAATACTTACTAGCTTCGTTACTAGTACTAAACTCATTAGGTACCTACCGTACTTATTACTATCTCACATCGATCAGCGGGGTAATTGCGTAACACACTATCAGTAGCAATCGGTTTCATTTTGAAAGTTCAACAACATTCATTGCGGTATTTGCGTTGTTGAACAGACACATTTTTCGAACATATGAAGCAATGGATTAGCAATATCCTTCAAAATGATTCAGATTGATACTGTGTTTACGCAATTAGTGTGCGGGTCGTTTCTACAGCAGGTTACGTTATAGCGCTACAATCTCCCAGGAGGTGTGCCCTAACAGCCGCTGCATAGGGGATGTCGGTCTTCGGATCTGTCTTTTAATAGGTAACGGTGCCTTCCGTGTGCCGGCGGTGACCACCGGGGTGGTTGTAGTGAGGTAAAAATCTCACACGCCCCGGTCTTACCCCCAAAGTCCGGGCGCCATTTGAAGCTTTATCATTTCAGCCGAAAGACGTCCACTGCTGGACATAGACCTCCCCCAAGCACCTCCACTTCTTACATTTGAAGCTTTAGGAAAACAAAAAAAAAACGTAAATTAGCGCATTCGACAAAAGTGATAACTGTCGTGCATAGTTTTTACCAAACATTATCATAAAATAGTCATAGGTAGCAAGAAACCGTATCATATACCGTAATCAAAATTATCTCTTAAAGTGTTTTACTGACACCAAAAACTCTTGTGACGTGGATCATAAGTCGTAACTTTATTTTATTTTATTTCCTTCACTCAGTACCTATAAGTAGACGTTCACTTTGTATTACACACACTACATAGGTATTGTAATGAGTGTAAAGACAACATTATAAACGTAAATACGTACGTCCTAACAACGGACGTAGTGTTTCTTTGAATTGAATATAGGTTTGTCAAGTAGCATTGTCGTCGTTTGGAAATAATTATAATGATAGGAAGTGGCGTAAGAATCGAACGTAGTATCTTACTAAAATGTCAAAATAGTGTCTATTATTAAGTTAACAAGTAAAAATAAAGGATTCTAAATAATCTTAACGTCTCCTCAATTTTCATCAAATCATTCTCCTTCATAACTACTCAATCTGACTCTTTATTTTCCAGGGATCCTACCCCACAAGAAACCCAACTGCTACCAGTACGCTGGCCAAGGACCACAGCCAACAGAACCCAGGTGATGCACATCGACCGCCAGCTGTCAGTCACCGACATGCCCGCGAGCCACCAGGGTCGGTTCCTGCTGGACCTGCTGTGTGAACACGGCCTGCAAGGATACGTGCCCTGCGAGAGTGCCATGAACTGTAATGCACAGATAGATGTGAGGGGGAATTGGAAATAAAAGTGTCCTGTCCTAGTCTATGAGCTGTTGTTTCAATAGTCTACTCCTGCCAGGCTTCAACTAAAATATTTTCAAGGCACCCAGCAAATATACTTATGTGAAAACATCCTTTAATTTCAAGATTACGACTTCTTCGGACGAGATCGTGTTAATTTTAAGCCTTGATTTTATGGCACTGCTATAAATTCGCTTCTTCTTTATAAGGAAGGCAACAACTTCTAGTCATGAAGGTAAGTTCTCTGTTAGCAAAATGTATGCAAAACTCCTTTATCAAAAACCTTATTATCTACTAAGATTTTTGATATAGGATTTCACTTTTACTCAGTCATTTGTAGTTGATGTATGGTTAGATTAGGTACCTAAGTTATAGCTACACGTCCTAGATATTATTCATTCTTCTCACATGCATATCTCGACAATCGTTGGACAAGTGCGTTGCTTCACAGAGGATATCTACACGACTGTGGGCACGTGTTAATTTCCTTTGACTAGAGAGCCACTCTCGCAGGTTTAATGAGTCGTTAGCAGTTAACACGGCGTGCCTTGCAGGTAGTCGTTCAGACTAACAATTCTAGGTAACTAAAGCAGGACAAGGACTGGTTTGTAAGTATTATAATTATACCTTAAAATATTCCAAGTAACCTTGTCAAATGAACTCAAACTAGCGTTTATTTCGATTAAACCATTTAGAGGCACTTTTGAACTATCAAGAAGTCGGTCAGTCAGAAAATATGAAGCTAGTTGCCCATTACAAAGCGTAGTAGGAACCTATGAAGACAAACGGGCAAGAAACTCCACGGACACTCTTTTAATTATATTTTACAAAAATATTAATTACATCATTAATGTTGATTTTATAATTATATGTGAGAACGGTGTAAAAAAAAGACGTACGCGTTAAAAGCGACCAGAGTACAGCAAATAGTAACAAAACAACAATCCAAAAATAAAATAATTAAAAATAAGCCGAGGCTGCTAAGTAATGGCCAGGACTTACCAACTGAACTTCGACAAACCATAATACGACAAGATTTTATTTCTGACGGCGCCCGTTCACGGACTTGACGTATGAATCAGCACCATTCAGCTCAACCATTTTGAAGGGAGCTAAATGATCCAACCATGGAATTACGTAGTACATAATAATTCCATGGATCCAACACACACGCCACCGTCAGCGAGACATTTAAGTGAGCATGACAGCCGCCAGGGCACATTCAAGTCAATGAAAGACACATTACCCGGTAAATGGTAGCTCTATAGTACATAGAACTCACATCAGTGCTATGCAATTATACAATACAAAGGAAATTGAGTTTATACAATGCAAAGATAGTCTTACAATCTTCAGCAGCTCCAACAGTATTATCAAGTGTTAATCAATTAGTTGTGGTTGTGGAGCAGGAGCAGCATTGAGTCAGGCATTTTTATCAGCGATGTAATCTCCTAACTTATAATATGCCTTTCTGCATAGTTTGCGTTTTATACAAGACTTGAATTTTGTCTCATTCAATTGAAGAATGTGGGGAGGTATTTTATTATACGAGTATCAATTTAAACAGTAGGTACCCCATAAAAGATGAGTCTACTTTAGCCAGTCTGAAACCTGGTTGAACTAATAGGTCTCTATTTCTAGCACTATAATTATTATGTCTTTCACCTCTTTTACTAAAAAGATGTAAATTTTTCGTTAAATACATGATGTTTTCGTAGATATCTTGAAAAGGCACCATCATGATGTTAATATCCTTAAACAGTTCCCTTACAGAATCGCGCCTGCGGAGATTATATATGGCTCTGATGGCTCTTTTATGCAGAATAAAAATAGAATCGATGTCTGCAGCCCGTCCCCAAAGTAAAATACCGTATGACATGTAGATAGTGCCATCCACGAAGACGCGTCCCACTCTTCTTACTAATCGCTAGTGTTTATTGCTAGTTAATTCCGATAGTTTTTGATACACACTAATTACCTATTAATATGTAATTATTGTGTATCGACAAAACTAAAAAACTAGCATAATGTTGCGCTCTCATGTACTGTAAGCTATTAGGAAGAAGAGTGGGGCGCTTCTTTTTGGATGGCGCTATCTTTACTATGAAAGTAACTAAAATAGACTAGTCTCGCGGTATCTACATCAGTAAATTGACGGATTTTTCTGACAGCGTAAGTTGCTGAACTTAGCCGTCCTGCAAGAGATGTTAAATGAGGATCCCATTGTAGCCTTGAGTCGAGCGTGATCCCTAGGAAAACAGATTTATCGACGAATTCTAGTTTCTCTTGATTCAATATTATCTCACAATCACTAACCTTGACATTTTGACTCGACTCGAGTTGTGTCGAATGCCTACTTTTACATAACTATACCTACATTTAAATCCTGATTAAAGTCAAGGCTGTCACTGTCAAAGGACACTAGTCGTCATCATCATTTAAGCCGTAAGACGTCCACTGCTGGACATAGGCCTCCCCCAAGTAGGTACCTCCACTTCAACAGGACAAAAACTTATATATTATAATCCAGGTTTTTCATACCCATCTATTTAAAAATTAATAATAAAAAATACGCAATAAAATATAGATAACCAAACGAGCTATATTTGGAATTTTGCATTTAAACCAATAATGATAAATGCGCGGAGGTTGCATGACATCTTGCGAGCATAATAATATCATCTTTTGCGATACCGTTTTGATGACTGGTGCGCTTATGTTATTGTTAATTTGTCGTGTATAAGATCTCTTTCTGTATTATTGTTTAGCTAGCCGTGAAAACCTATAATTGGCTTCATGTTTCTTATTCCAGTGTATTTATTGTATTTATGTAAAGCTGTTGGTTTTCCGTGAGATAAATAAATAAATAACTGCGCTTCACAAAACAACATTACCGGAGTGCAGTGTACTAGTATCCACTTGCATAGCGTTATTGCGCTATAAATTCAGAATTGCTTAAAGATTGCGGACAAATACAAGCATTGATATAAAATATTCCAGAGCATACGCTTCCTGGAGAATGTGCGGTAAACAATGGCTTGATGTCAGTCGAAGGGGTCCTCACACGAAATGAAATAAACTATAAATCTGCAAACACGCTCGAGGGGCGGCGCAAACAGTCCGAGCACGATTTATAAATATGCAGATCAAATATTAAAAGGAGAGCCACAAGATCATCCCAGAACGGCAAAGAAGTGCTCTCGCAGACAGGTCAAGAAAAGACTAGGTTGCTAGGCTGAAACGCTCACGATCGACGGTAGGTCCTAGTTATGGTACGATAAAACGACATCGAAGCTACAAATGTCACAGAGAATATACTATTAGTTAATTCAAGCTTGTTAAGTCTAGGAAACTAAGAAGGTACATACGATGACATACAAAGCTTAACATATCCAGTTATAGGTGCCCTCGCATTGTATTGGCTTTTCGCACACTAAGAAGTCACCTTATACTGGAAATGTCTACCTTGATATGTCGCCGAGCGTACAAGACGTGAAGGACCAGTCTATTAGCCAATGAACATAAAAGTCATTGGTTTATCGATCTTACAACAAGTCTGTTAGCCTCGCGCGCCTTTCTTTATCAATTTTGTGGCATATGCATTAAATGTATTTAAACTAGGCCGGTGGTAGGTGGCTGGTGGTAGGTACGGATTTGGACACGCGAAAGAAATTGCCGAGGACATTTTTACAAGATACAACCCGACTGCAGTGGCGAAGGTACCATACAACTCGATTCCCACCGGCTTCCCTTCGAAAATTCAGAACATAACCACACTATAGTCAATTCATAATTGAAATTTTTTTTGGTATTTTTTTTTGCTCCGGCTTAGGTACCTCTGACATAAATTCACCCTTCGCCACTGCGCGACTGTCACATCTGCCCAGCGCATAGTACTTGCCCGGGGCCCGCAGCGGTGCACTGGCATCGTCTCAGAATAAATATTCAATGTTTTCATTCAATTTCTCGCGACCCCCTCGCCCCTACTCCTCCTCCCCCCCCCCCTCCGGTCCGTGCACACTGGACCTCAGGTCCCGGACTCCCGGAGCTGTTGGAACAGAGATAACGTGATATTCAATGAATTGACTACCACTGTCGTACTGCTTGTGATAGAGTTTTATTTATTTGATTTGCCTCAACTTTTTCAAGGAGACACCCGAGTCGGGCGTATCGTACAGGACCTGATTGAGTTTAAGTAGCTGGTTAGTTGGCGTAGTTACGTAGCAGTTAATTAGGTACTACTACGATAGGAATTATGTTGACTGTGTTGAAGTCCCTTCCTAACTTTTAGGACATAATTATGTACCTATGTAAGTATGTCGTACATTAGGGCACTCTGAAACCTACGCACTCGCAACTTCTGCAAACATTATGTGTAAGTGTTTGTGAAAGTTGGAAGATTTAGGGTTATGGTATTGGAAGAGGCTCACTCGTGGTATGTTTAGAGCAGTGGACGGTGTTAGACTGGACTTATTAATTGGAGCCAAATAAGCGATAACTACAAATTAAAATAAGGGTTGAGAAATGACTTCCTCAAGGACCAAACGGTAGCTACCTCGATAGAGTCCAGGGTTCAATCAAAGTTATTAAAACACTAGCTGCGCCCCGCGGTTTCACCCGGATAAGTGTCGATCCCGTGGGAATATCGGGATAAAAACTATCCTATGTCCTTCCTCGGGACTCAAACTATCTCTATACCAAATTTCATCTAAATCGGTGCAGTAGTTTAGGCGTGAAGAAAAGACAGACAGACAGACAGAGTTACTTTCGCATTTATAATATTAGTTTGGATTAGAATATACTATCACTACGGGTGCCAAACAGCGACTAACTTCATTTAAATAAGGAACATAGGTATTACTAATCAGAAGCCCGAAAGTCTAACAACCAGTCTTACCAAGGGGTATCGAATTATCCAGTAACTAGGTTGTGGAGGACAGATAGGTCGCTCCAAGTAAAATACTGGTATTCATCTGCATCCAGTTAGACTGGAGGCCGACCCCAACATAGTTGGGAAAAGGCTAGGCAGATGATGAGGTACATACTAATAAGATACCTAAGTCTATATTTGCCTTAAGACGCTGACAAGAGCCAAATAGGCTTGTTTCGAACAATTTTTTAGCCAAATCTATGTTTGTCACGGCGGAAAAAAATATATGTCAATCTTAAACATATTTCTGAGAACCCTGTTGTAAAATATAAAAAAAAAATAATAATAATATTCCTAATGATAAATCAGTAATAATAACATCTAAGACGAATGGCTCACTCGAGGTGTAGATAAACTATGAACGTTACGATGCATCGATTCCAAGAGTGATGGTGTATCTATTTATGTAAGAAAACATTTTATCCACAACTCCACAAGGTGTTCGAAGTAAATGAATTCCTGGTAATCATAGCTTGCGAACGTAAATATTTGTAAAGCTCGTACCTAGGTAGGTAACCGAGCTACTAATGACCTAGCTAGCCTTACAGGCTGCAATCTTGCAATCATGAAGATGATTGAGTGAGGAGATGTTATAAGCTAGGTAAGTTTTATGATTATCTTCTAACAGTTACGCTTCGCTTTTGTTTTGTTGATTAGTGTCAGTCTTCTTTACTTCGTTGTTTTGGGGATTTTTAAAGCTAGCGCAAACTTGAGCTGGCCGCGCCTCGCTTTTATATATCTATGAAAATACGATGCGCTGCGGTTCGTTGGCCGGTCGTTATGTGCGCTTGACTTTAGAGGCCACAATTGTTTGTTTTTTTTTTGTTAGAACGTTATTATAAAGCCTACCGACAGATACTTTTGAACTTACTAATGAATGATAGAGAAACGTTTCGCGTCCACATCTTGAGCAGTCAGAAGCTGATGCCCACGACTTCGTCTGCGTGTATAAATATCCAGGATGAAAAGTAGTCATGAACTTCTCCAGGCCCCTGGCTACCATCTGATCTGTTTTACATATCGTTTTACCAATGAACTCATTGTTTTAGGTATGAAAATGTAACAGACAGACGCATTTATAATATTAGTTGTATAACAGTATAAAAAATAATACCTAATCTGAAAGAAGACCCATAATAGGCGACAGAAGTGTTTACCTACCATGGTCATAACGGTACACTTACTAGGTAGGTATAGGTACCTAGTAGGCATATAATAGGTATAGGTGAGGTCCTCACCAAATCGATTAGGTACTTACTGATTCTACATTTTTGATTTTTCAATAACAATACGACTCAAATTAAAAAAACCGTAACTTAAATTTCCGCCCTCGACATTTTACCGATTTTATCAAAACCGATTGATTTCGTAAAGAACGGCCTGGGTCGAGGGTTGCTCCACAATCACCTCCCTCCTTAATTTATTGAATCTGTCCCTCAATAATTTTTGCACAATTAACATAATTATTCAATGAATCGTTATCTGCAGGCGCCATTGTAAATTCGTGTTTTATTAAGCCATTTCCATATTGAGTCGATATTTTAATATAAGTAGGTACCTAGATGCCTATTTTTCACGCGTAATTTACGAAGACGTGAAAAACGACTTCGGGGGATTAGATAGTCGATGGCGAAGCCAATAGTGGCACTTGGTGGCACAGACAGGGAGTGCTGTCTGCTGACCACCATTTAATATTATTTAAAATGTTTTGCTGCTAAAACAATAAAAATAAAACATGCTTACTTAGGTGGCCTTTTTCTTTTCGGGGGCGCCATCAAAGGCTTCCGGACTTTGGGGATAACACTGGGGAATGTGGAATGTTTACCTCGCTAAACCAACCCCGATGATCACCATCTGCACATGGAAGGAGGCACATCTGCACATTCCGAACCCCCCCCCCCCCTGTGCAACGCCTGTTAAGGCACATCTCTGGGGAGACTGTAAAGGGGTCTCCCCGAAACCTAACTGTGTAAGTGTGTAAGGCAGCACGTGACCACTGTGCGCCGTCTGCCATAAAGACACACAGTGGGGCGGACAGAGTCCCCGCGCTAAGCGCCCGCGACCCCAATATCCCGCCAGCCTTAAATAATGCAGGCGGGGTTTCGGCGAGGCGTCGTCAAGGCTGTTGCCTCTCCGGCGCCTTCTTCTCCGAGCGGGATCAGCCCTCTCTCAATCCCGCTCAGCAGCCTCCTTCTGGACCATCACACTCGCAGGCCACTTCCCCCCAGTTCTCCGACTCCGCCAGCGTAGACCCCAACTTCTGGTAGAGACAAATCTCGCCCGATTCTAGCGACTAGGATCCGTCTTTTAAACGCCTACGCTGGACACTCTTAGAGCGTGTGCTGTTCAGATTCGAAGCCGCCTCCGCAATAGTGGCAAATTGCCGTAACCTCTCGCCCAACTTGTTCAGGTACTCACCGAAGCAACCGTGACCGGTCAGCGGGTACATATTTGAATGTCGAACATTAAAATACCTACGTGTAAAATGTCAACGTACAAAACATCGAAAATTTAAATAACGGTTATATAATAATATCGAAAATTGTTATACCTAAGCATAAAATGTCTAACTTTGAAATGCCGAGTTATAAAAATATCTAATGATTAAAAACATCGATAATCATTATACCTAAATTCAAAATGTCAACATTCAAAACACTTTAGTTCATTATATTTACGTTAAAAATACCTACTAGTTAAAATATCGGACTTGCAGGCAGGCATGGTTGCAGGATGCAAGAGAGAGCGAAGGGCACCCCGGTGTTAGGTTAGGTTACTTTAAACCCTTTACACAGAAATAGGGGCCCCGCGTAGCGGGGCTCCGTCGACATAAGATGCAAGAGCGGGCGCGGCCTACAAATGTGTTTTTTTGTAAGTTATTTACTATGTGAAAATAATATTACTTAGCATGCAGAGTGCAAGCGAGCATGCATCATGCAGCAGGCATGGTTTCTGTCACGGCTCCGGTGCGGCGGAGCTCCGGCGGTCCCAAGCGAGCTTATCGTCGTCGATGGTTTTAACGATCACCACCGCAGCTTCGGTTTGCGGCTTCCTCCGCTCGCGGGCCGCCTCGCCCCTCTGCGCCTACGCGGGCTTAAATTACACTCTAGGGGTAGGGCAGACAAGACCACGTGGAGTCGGTTTTGCAGCGATTTGTTTCTGTCACTAATTTTTGTAGCACAACATATAAATAAATATCGATATTTAGGACATTCGATACTCTGTACTTCGATATTTACATCATTAGATAATCTGTACTTCGATATTTAAGCCTTTCGATGTCATGTTTATCGATAATTAGATTTTAGATATATTGGACGTAGGTTATTTAACCTTTCGACAATATAAACTTACGTTATTTTAATTTTCGGTTTTATGGTCGTTCGATATTTAAATTTTCGATGTTTTGAACATTGACATTTTAACCGTAGATATTTAAATTTTCGAAATTCAAATATGTACCCCCGGTCAGCACCTGACTGAGCATATAAGAGATGCGCTCCTCTCTTTTCAGCCAGGCTTCGAAGTGTGGTAGGACGGCTTTGAGAGCGCAACAAGCCGCTCGCGCCACCGGTCGAGCGCGTGTCGCCGTTCTTGCGGCCTCAGCCGAACAACAGCGATTCCTGGCACGCCATTGCCACTTTGACGGATGCCACGGATTCGGATATAGACACTCGCGTCCATTTCCGCCAAGATGTCCAGCTGAGAAAAGCGTGCAAGGAGAGTTGTCGCCTCAAAGGAGACAGTTCAGTATCCTCGTGCGATATGAATAGCCATTTTCACCTGCAGGCTCGCAGCTCCCTGACATCTGTGTTCGTTTACGCGTGCGGGACCGAGACAATCTCGTTGAAGGTTCAGAGGCACGTGACATTTGCGAGGAAGATGAATCGTTGGAGTCACTCACCACCTCAACGTCAACCGGGGTAAGCAAAAAGGCGCACAAATTGTGCACGTGTTGGTACTCAATTTGGAACTTTCTGTGCCTTCTTCGCAGGAGCATTCTTTGACATCTCCGTGCTGGGCAAATCTTGTGAGCCAAACTCTCTGATTGCCAGAGGGCAGGTCGGCGGTAGTCTGCTCTTCAAGTTCCGGTGCCGCGGATGTGCTAGGAATAGAACCCAGCGACTCCTTGTCACCGGTAAATGAGCCACACTGGCTCAATGCGCCATAAAAGAACGGATAAAAATTCGATTGCGGGGAGTTCGTTGCGCCACTTCTTCCCAGCGAAAGCACTTGGAAGTGGTGAAGGGCAGACGTTTTGGAGGACTGTCTTTAATAATTTTGAAGTTCGAATAGTGCTGATTCTCAGCGTAATTTGAATAAATGACTTTTGATTTTGATTGGAAGCAGGTACTCTCCTCTATTGTTTGGTGGGCGTTCATAATGATTGCTGAACTCAGCTTTGCCTTTTTATGGAGTGGGGCGTCCCCAGGTAGGTAGATGATTTTTAAAGAGGTTATCTCCCCACACCTTCCCAGTCTGGCAGTCATGCCTGGCTAACACACTTGTGGCCTCACTGTCGCCCCGGGTGACCACTTAAATCCAGGACTCCTGTCCTGTCCCCAAAGCCACTGGTACACCCTCTCAGTTACGTTTGATGAGCAAACGCGTACTAAAAGTGAACCTACCTTCCCGAACCTACTTGATTGCTCCCTCATCCTCAGCAATTTGAAAATAACCCCACCCCAGATTCGCCATTCATATCATTTTAATTTTTCGTTGTCAATCAGGGTCTCCAGCCGTCCACGGGATTTGTTCGGCAGGTCAAAACTTCCAGAACGAAAACGTTGGAACCAAAAACGAATCGTGTTTTCATTTACAGTAGTTTCCTCATACACATCATTCATCCTTCGAGGTATTTCTGGAGCGCTGGTGCCACGGTGGCGACAGTTTCCATAATGAGAACAGAAAGATGTCAAAGAATATTAAATAAATTTTAATTTGGAATTCCTAATATACCTGCGCAGTGTATCATAAGTCTGTGCCTCTTTGAGGAAAGATATTACTACGATGTTAATTCATTGGTCATCATGTAATTTCTACATTTATATCTGTAATATGTATGGTATACATAATAAAGAATATTCTATTCTATGTGAGGAATGAAATTAAACTCAAGTAAGCGGTTTAAACATAATATATTATTAAAAAAGAAAACAATACAATATAAGAACAATATTGTAGACTGATCTTTACAGAACAAATTACAAGAGGCGTCGGCGGCAGCAAGTAGCGTCCTCGCTGAGCCCACATATTAATGAAACCAGAAGATTACAATATAGTGTAGTCTCGTCAATATCTGAACGCATTTACATACAAACTTATACAAATCATTCAATTATACATTATGAAGGGGAATCATACAACATGTAACCTAATATCACACCCCCGACACTCCATACAACGCTCGCAAAATAATTACCTACTACTACTACATTAACAAATGACGTTTGTATACGTATGAATGTGTGCGTGAAATCTAGTAGGGCTGGCAGTAGTGCGTAGGCGGCGGCGCTGCCCGAACGTGTGCATTATAATGAAGTGACCTTTTACGAGCGGCGTTCAATTATTTATTTATAAAGTCGTGTTCGTAATGAAATAAAAATAATATTATAAGTTATTATGTTAAAGAGGTTTATTATTGATTAAATAATCAATACACACCAACTAAGACAATAAAGAGAGAGAGAGAGCAATAATTTAATAGTTGCTATGTTAATATTACGGAAGTTTTAATTGTTCTAAAACGAAGAAAACTTGGAAAATAAATGAATAATAGAGAAAATTATGAAAATAAATTATCACAACACTGGCTTAACTTGTTTGCCTGTAATATACTAGCTTTTATTTTTTATGGGTTTAAAGGATATTTGAGTTGCTGTTCCTTACCTTCTTTCATGTTTCGGGAACCGAAAGAAACTCCTGACTTTATCGTTCCTCGATGAAGATAAGCATCCAAATAATGCACAATATACAACCATCGTGATTAACACAAAATATAAAACTTAAAAAAAATAATGTGTTCGTGTCAGCAGTAGGTAGGTACAGCGCTGCGGTTCTTGTGTTTGCGAGCGCCATTGTTAAAGAACCGGCGACGAATATGCCGAAGTGCGGCATGAGGTGCGGTAACCGATGTTAGTGCGGGGAAGGGAGTGTCCTTTCTGTACGTAGTACTATTAAGTATTCTGTGCTAATATTTTCTCAAGTTCACACATTCAAACTAGTGAGCTATTAAAATCAGACTTGCGATTTGAATGAAAATATTCAGGAACTTTAGCTTAGTATTTCATAAGATTGTGTTGATAACCAAATCACTGTTACTTGTTAATGTATAAAAAACCAACTCTCGAGTTTCAAAAACACAGATATTT
Source organism: Amphipoea oculea (assembly GCA_945859645.1). Taxonomy (NCBI): domain Eukaryota; kingdom Metazoa; phylum Arthropoda; class Insecta; order Lepidoptera; family Noctuidae; genus Amphipoea; species Amphipoea oculea. The sequence continues at coordinate 754,853 of OX243878.1, read as the reverse complement.
CCAGACTTTACTATTAAAATGTCAAACTAAACTAGTAACTATCGATGGCACTCACTGATTATTGCGGTGTGAGTGCCACCGCATGCTTAGTTCAAATAAAACAGTTAATTAACTGAATGTATAAGTTCGTGTGTGACATTGCGTCGCCGTTAGCCGTGACTGCCCGATATTATCATTATTGCATTTAGCGCTACACATCTTGACCTACGAAAATTACGATATTTCGGGGTTTTCCTGACTTTCTTATATAATGAAGTCAGGTAGATAACTTAAATGCAATAGCAACAAATCAATTCGTAAATCTTAGTTTCTCTACACTCTTCTCACGTTATATATTATATTAAAGTTTAGCGGAAACACTGTTGCGGTATCATCGAGTCTTTCAAAAACATTTGTTGGTTGGTCGATTTTAGACTAAAAATTAACTGCTACTACAATTATCTGTACAGTGCCGCTCCGAAATGATATTCGCTGTGTTATAAACAAAAATCGATATAAAAATAATTGATGATAATAGTCGACTTTCGTATACACGCAAACTTCAAGATCTCTAGTGATGTTCAGAATCGTCTGACTAGAGAACTCCGCCGTTTGTGTATCGATAAAATATACATGAAAATAAAATATTAAAAAAGTATCATACGACAACAGTGTCTCGCTGCGAGCGTTACAATTACCTTGTTTAATTTCTATAACAATATATCTATAACATACGCTAGAGACAATATACAGCGCATTTCCGACACATATTACAGCTACATTCGAATTTACTCATATGTCACAACGTCCTTTCTCGTTGAGGTCATAGCGGAGCACACAGTTAAATATTTACTTTTTATTACACGTTTATATTTCTCACTTCATAAATATAAAAATGCTCGAGGGAGGCCGGGGCGCGGGCCGCGGGCGGGGCGCTTACCAACTATTAACTTAATATAAAAAGCCAGACTGTTGTTGGATTGGCAGTTTTAAAAGCAGTCACTTTTTTCAATCTATAGATACCAAATATGGCTATGATGGCAACAAGTGTTGCCAGTGTCAACCTTTAGCCAACTATTGAGCAGACAGGTCGCAAGAGTACTAGTCCGTGCGAGCAGGCGCGGCCCCGGCGTCTCTCGAGCCCTTATCATATCACCCATAGTAAAGCTTAAGCAACCACTTGCTAAGCGTTAAACACGTTTATATTACACATATATTTGGCGTCTGAACGTCTCACGCGTGCCTCGTGATTATACTCATAACTAAATGAATCGTCACTAAGGCATTCAATGTGCGTTTATTTAGGGCCGCAGATCGTTGCTTTGGAAATTGATCTTTATGTACAATTGTAACACGATCTGTTTTGGTTCACACCTCCTCGTGCCCTCGCTTCCTCAGTCGACGGTGAGCTCGTTCCTGGGTCGTCGACGCATTATACTTCAATCAGTCCATAGCTTTTCGCTCGCTAATTTAGGTTTACGTTTAATCAGTCAGCCAGGCCATATTATGAAGATAATAATTTTGTTGATTAATTTTAAGACGCATACTAGTTCTCCGTGAAACATAATAAAAAATTTTTGAGAACATCGTTTTTATATTATGAATAATTCTAATTATTTCATTTGCTGTAGAATCGTTCGAGCGACGGTTCTTATTGCGTTGTGTTTTGCGGTGTTTTGCCGATTGCTCGTCGAGTCGCTCGGACGCATGAGTGGTTTGGGCAAGTTTGAAAGATCAACAGAGGCTCCGAGTGGCATTCAGTTGCGAATTCTTCATATTTGCCGGTGACGGACGTTCGTATTCAGCGGTTCGAGCGCGCCCGGGTCAGAATGCTCGTGTCGCTCCGGCGCGGCCGCGCGGGCCGGGCAGGCGCGCCGCACCGCGCGCAGACGGCGCATGCGCAGACCTTGACGCGGCGGCGCGCGCGCGGGTCAGCGCCGCAGCAGCGCCTGCAGGTCGGCGAAGGCGCACGCGCCCAGCCCGGCGCGCGCCATGCGGCGCAGCAGTTCGCGCGAGTGCGACACGCACGCCTCCACCGGGGACACCCACTTGAGGCCCTGTGCTTCTATAACACATACTCAATAATACGTTACTGTTCACTTAAAAATCTTACAGCCGAGCCGACAACATCTTTTCAAACACGAACGATTAAAACATGTATCGTAATTCTCTAGCAAAACCAAACGGTACGACCGCTCCATAGATAAACATACGAACAAAATTATAGAACAACAAAAGCATCAATTTAATAAAACAAAAAAAAAAAGTTGTCCCCCCTCTGATATTTTTAAAACCCATTTTAGACCATCCCTCCACCTGTACACCCACAGTAACGTTTTAATGACTACTCACCCAAAATGGCAGAGTTGAGCGCTTCACACACAGCCTCGCGCCGCACGGGCTCCAGTTGCCAGCCCACCGGACTATCCCAAGGATTGCTGTACGCCAGCAGACTAAATGCGTCCTGGAATGCACCACATAACAATTTCAATATAAACAACCAGACATGACATGTCTGGTTGTTTAGAGAATCTGTAGGGCCACTTCTACTTCTCAGCTAAAACACTTGCGAGTTAGTGAAAAACAGGCGTTTTGGTTTGAAGATTAAACTTTCCGATTACGCCGACAAATTGGCGAAATATAAAACAAATAAGCTGTTCTAAATTACGAAATGTAACAACAACTAAGCGAGTTTACTTCAACGCGTGATACAGTTCATGTTGTTTCACAAACTTTACCCAGCATCGCAAATTTTACAATTGTGAGATAAGTTGTCTCTCGATTGCATCAGCCCGCCGCCGTCGGTATAACTTTAGGTTAATAAATTATGCGTACATCATTTTTGCTGACGTTATTCTTACCTCAAGCATCGACTTGACGAACTGGTCCTGCTGTAGCTTCTGGCTCATGGCATACAGCTCTCGCCCGAAGGCGAGCATGCGCTCGACAGAGGCGCGCGTACCGCAGCCGTCCGCGTCTGCTGCACAGCGACGGGTCGTTAGCGGCGCGGTATGGCCAGTGTACGGTGGACGGTCGGTAAAGGGACACAGCTTTTGTTAAAGGCTCATGTTTAGTGTTACTAATAATTTGGTCGTATTTGGACTCATAGGCATTGATATGACTTAAAATCTTTTATTTTCAGACGGAAAGCCAGAGACCTCGAAAACCACTTAAAATAAGCATTAGACACTAGCATTTGGTTGAAATTGGTAAAACAAAAATCGCCATTATTGTGTTTATTTCTGGGTCCCCCTACCAACACATCTGTACAGATTAGTATATTACACTAAGACTAGAAATATAATGATTATAAGTTTCTTATACTCTGATCAAGTCGGGGAGCGAGAGAAATGAATTAAAACTCGGTGCTAAGGAGATCAAGTAAAACCGTGTCGTGACACAAACTTATACCGAGCGTTATGTCGGACCGGCCATGCGTTTAGTGTAGCCCCTGTGTCGGTATATTATATGTATAATATATTAAATATAATAATATACTTGGGTATATAATAAAAAGCGTTACTCGACAGTCATGCCATCGTACCATCCCTCGGACTGCGCCCGCGCCGGGACAGTTACGATCCATGCAACATTCACTACACGCTGCAACGTTACGAGCAAATCATATGTAACACGTGCGTCATTACCTCAACTTAATTTACAAACCTTTTGTTAATTTAAATGGTAAATGACACCATCCCATATTATCCAATAACCCTTAGCCAAACCATATTGTTAAACTATAAATATTATTCCTGTTACCCAAAATGAATGTAAAAAGAAAAACCGCGATTCATTTTGTAAATTAAGCTGAAAATAATTAATAAAATAAACTGCTAAAAAGTCAGTACTTACTGTTTTTACCTCTAAATACGGAATAATACAAACAACACTACCCACCTTACCGACAAACATTGTATGTGTGTGATAGTTAATGATCACGGGGCTCTTTGAGAGGATTGTGCGCTATGACCAATTGCATCAACGAATATCGTAGAAGGATCTCTATCTATCGTCCTACTACATGCACAGCATATATTACACTCTGTCCACTAGGTTAACCATTTTTTGACAGGTGGAACTAGTGATTGCAGCAACGTTATGACACATTTCGATAATTTCACTTTCAATTTGTATGCTGCAGTATCAATTATCGATTTTTGCTGTCGAATAAAAAATGGTGCGGTTTCTATGCCTGTGTTTATTATTATTAAATACAAAACAATATAAATTAGCCGCTTTGTTTACTTGAATTTCAATTGTGCAGGTTTTTTTGTGGATATCAGCGTAAAAATAAAGTATGCACTGGTTTGCCGTATCAATTGTGTTGTAGTGTATACGTCGCAGCCAACTGGTTAAATTAGCCGTTCAACTAGCTGCCCGAATGATATTCAGCCATTCAATCAAACAGCTAGGCAAATTACTTGGATCAATGACGTTTAACCACCTAGTGGACAGAATGTATGCTACGCAACTTGCAACAAAAAAGCTGTCTGCATGGTTCCGCATGCATCACATCGTGTAGACGTCTGGTCATATTGCACAAACTCCATAGCAACTATAGAAAATCACGGATGATAATGATTTTCTACAATCGGGATACCCAAATAGCCCCGTATAAAGTGCACAGATGCTCAGACCGTGAGGTTAGTTCTATACTACAAGCACAGCTATACACCGAATCATTTCAGCTATCACTTCTAGGAGTATCAGAGAACAGGCCATTTTGGACAAGCGCAGGGAACAGCAGGGACACTACGCTGCATCCAGTGGAACAGGAGATGCTAAACATTGCAGTCTACAGTCGAAGCGATGAGACCAAGGATTTGCTCTGGTTCCTTTAACTATATCTTTTGTTGACTACGACATAGTTTCAATAATGACCTGCTGTTCAAAATTTTCAAATTCTACCCTGATTCTCACTATCCTCATTCCAGATTTCATAGCTTATCATATCAATACAACAGCTCTCAATTAATGTTTGAGTCTACAAACTTCATCCCGACGCATCCTGAATCCCAGAGTACTGTAAAGTAATGAGTTAAGCTGTGGTAGCGAACTGCTATGCAAAGATATCTACCCCAATATTTTGCACTTTAAGGTCAACTTAGCCTAACCTCGTGAAAATAATTTCGAGAAATCTGAAATCGGTTCATTTCTAAAACAGTAAGCATGACGGATCTATAATCAGAGGGGCAATTCTCGTAATTTTAAAAACGTTCACAGTCTGATGTCAGTCTCAATCTGTCAAAAATACCTCTAATTTCCCTACATTTTGACAAGTTTTTGACATTTGTTTGTCGCCGAGATGAGACTGCGACTAGATTTTGAACGTTTTAAATTACGAGAATTGGCCTTTAGATCTAACGCAGGGAACCAGAGCATGAGACTGATGAACACATAAGGTGACGGTTACCCACCCGTGTGGAAGTCGGGCATGAGCGCGGCGATGCTGGCCGTCACTCCCGGCATGCCCTTGACCAGCGGCAGCGCCTCCACACCTACAAGCATGCCGCGTCACTGCCCGTCGCTCTCCCGCGACCGGGACCCGCGGCTCGGGACCCGAGACCCCAGCACCGTGCCATAGCGACCACCAACTGAACCCGAGTCCCAGCTGAGATGTACTTCACAAATGGTTTAATCGACCGAGTAATTGCTTTACCACTTCTGTCAGAAACTCCCAGAAAGTTCACATTTAACTGTCACGCTGGTCTTACAGTAAGAATAGACCTTAACGTTTTATGACGTACAAGGGTGGTAAAGTAATTACGAAGTCGACTATACATCTCAAAATAGCACGCGAACGTACGTGTTTTGTTTTTTTGCACGTCATGCGCGGTGGTTGTTTGAATTGAGCCCAACGCGATGTGAGACGACACCCAGCTGGGACACAGCAATACGGTTAGAAGATGATCGACTTGTGCCCCGTATTGTGTCTTGTTATTTCGAGTTCGCAGTCGCTGTGACAGCACCTTAAATTTAGCAGTAGCGTGATTGAGATGCAAGTTACCATTGACGTATTCGAATATGGCATTTTTTTTTTTTTTACCACAACATATTTTGATTTATCATAATGTAATTGTGATTTTAATCGGAAACATTTCTTCTACCTAGTTATTGCACTGTTGCATACGATCGGTATACGGGCTATTTTTGTCACAACTTGCACCTCATTGGTTACTCGACATGCGTAAGCGACGCCTCACGCGAACTAAATCCAACTTAACGGAAACAATAAAACAAAATATGCATTAAGTGCCGGTGAGTGATCTCGAGTCTAATGCGATGTTACATGAGCTGTTAGTTAGAAGCCTGAAACTGTACTAAACACATGCCAACTTACTAAGTGTGTCTGAAAGTAAATGCATCCACACTTTAGTTTATACCCAAAATGAATGTTGTTATACTACCCTTGAAAATAATAACAAAAATAAGGAAGCAAACAATTTTTAAATTTTTGTGCATGGTTCCTTGTTGAAAGTCCATATTTTTGTCGTCATTATCAACGGCAAATTGTAGCCCACAGCTGGTCATGGATCTGTCCTAGTTCCCGCAGCAAGCAGGTTGCAGTTGTCTTAGGTAACACCACAGTCCACTTACGGTTTTTCTACCTTACTATCCCTACCCCTTATTTCTACCAAATGACTTGCCGAATTAGTATCAACGTTGTGAAGAGGTGATTAGAAATCCTCCCATACTATATATATAGTGTATCAAGGTTTATTTCTATTCACCTCTTAATCTTGCGTAGTTACTAAACTACAACATAATACTAGCGCTTAATTTTATATTAGTGGCTAATAATACTTCGCTACGATTTAAATAGGTGCCGTAAACTAAAAGGTTTTTCTATAACAGGTTAAATCATAAAGTTAATATCGGGGTGGGATGGTAACTGCGGACAATACCCGCGACTAATGAAATAAAACGCAGGACGCGTAAATGTGGGGGGAGAGAAACCGGCCTTATAATCATAGACAATAGCATTATTAAGTTTAACCTATGTTAATCTGAACTAGCTCATTATGTACATATTCATGCAAAACTAAAATAAAAAGGCAAATAATAATAAAAATGATAAATGTGACTAAATAAAATAATAATAATGAATGAGTATGGTGTGCAAATAATATATAAATTCAAATAAAAACATATTATTGTCATTTAATAATAGGGTACATAATATTAATAATACTGGATTTCACATTTTCTAAATTATCCATACTTATAATTAGATATAATATTTTTATGGGTCGCCAATTTGTAAATAAAATATTGTATTTTAGGGGCCATATATTGAAAAAATTAAAAATAGTGTTTGACTATATTTGTTTATTTAAAAATGTTAAATAAACTGCAAATAACTCAAAAAACAAATCAAGTTGTGATACGTAAATATTTATTAGTAAGTATTGTAAATAGGAATCGAACCCATTTGTATTTCATATTGCAATCCTTTATCATTGGATTTGAATCGCTTAGCTAGCTTAGCGTCCAGTGAAACACATAATAGTCTGTCGTCGAACTCAGCCGCATAAAAACACAATCTCATTTGAATACAATTTAGTCATAAAACATCGATTTAAATTGTTTGCAACCAATATTTGCAGACATAACAAGGATACCATGGCTCCTTCTAAAACATTTTTGCTGCTACTGTCCGTACAATTACATTCTATAAAATGTGCGATTTCACGCGCACATAAGAACCAATCAAACGGTAATATCGAGAATATTGAATTTACCTACAGTCCTAACATAATTATATAAACTATTCAAGTGATATCCATACCGCGCGTTACCAGGACGTGGTTCTCACAGAACAATCCAAACAGAAACTTAATTTCATACATTCACCGCGCGCACGTACTCATGCATGCTGGCCCGAAAATTTCCTTGTTTACCTAATTGACTATGAACTTCAACTGTCTGTTCATTCAAATCACAACTGTCAAAGTATCAGTCGTAAAAAATGGCAATAGCATGGCTAGTCGCGTTGTGTGTTATTCTAGTTAACGCTTTCCTGGCTGTACCTCGCGACTGCGGCCCGCTTGCACCACAAGTCACTGAAAGCATTTAGTGCTAAACGTATTTATAACATCGTCCCGTTTCTGTCAATCGTTTCAAGATGACAAAGACAATTAAATTATGTGTAATGTTAAACGCATTTAGTGATTTCATTTCCCCTTGCTTAACCGCGCATGAGTGCGTGCGGTGCACAGGAATGCTAAGTAATGCAAGTCATCTGTTTAGTACGCCATTTATAGTAGCTCTGTAGTTATAAGTAGTGAAGGTAGTAGTGTAGTAGTGTATATAGCTGAGCATGGGTACCTGCGTGCGCGCCGTTGGTCTGCGGCGACATGTCCACGTCCGCGGCCTCGTGCGCACGCGCAGCCTCGCTCGTGTCCGACACGCCTGAGGGACAGGGCGACATTATATTATTCATATATTAAGTTCGGGGTGAACAATAGGCAAACTTGATATTTTGAGTCATGTTGAACTAAGTATACAATAAACTCATCGCAATATGCTCTCTATAATATTCTAGCTTTTCATCGAAATAAAAGGATAAGAGTTATTTTCGCATTTATAATATTAGAATGAATGATTGTCTCCAATTTCGTGTTGCTGTGTGATGAAGGGAAGAAGACAAACTTGACATGAGTCAAGTGCAGGCGCACATTGGCCAGCCTACTCCCCAGCACACAGCACACAGCACACAGCACACAGCACCGCGCGTACCGTTGCTGTGCGAGTCGGGCAGGCCGTTGGGTCCGGGCGCGCGCGAGGTGTGCGAGATGACGGACGTGGCCACGCCGTTGCTGGCGCCGCCCTTGTCGCCGCACGCCTGGGGAGGGAACATGCCGCTAGTATACACCTCACTCATACTGAGACCTAACTTACTAGTAGAATCTGATCGGTATCGGCTTTCGGTCATTTGCAGTCGAAATATCCATGTTCGACAATTTTTGTTTTAGCCGGGAAAATATTTTCGGCCATCGGTAATGATACCGAGTGCAAAGATTCGTAGTTACTATAAAATCTTGAACATAAAGTGTCACAACGTGAACGAAGCGTTAGTTTAATGTTTTTGTTAATTTTATTTTTTATTGTGGTTTTGCATCCTTGCCAGCTTTATCAAACAATTGACGGGCACCTCTGAATATTTTTTTTAAATGGTGATAGCTCGTTTGACAGCCAAAAAGATGAGGATATTTTTCGAATAACAGAGAGGCAATTCTCGTAATTTAAAGAACGTTCACAGTCTGATCTCAGTCTCAATCTGTGAAAAAAATCCTCTAATTTCCCTACATTTTAACAAGTTTTTGACATTTGTTTGTCGCTGAGATGAGACTGCGACTAGATTTTGATCGTTTTAAATTACGAGAATTGGCCTTCTGGTTTGCTTAGTGACATAATAAAATAAAATAATCAACTCTGTTAATGTTGTATTGTGACGATTTCCTAATTTTGCTACTTAACTTTTAATCATTGTTTTCAAGGCTTGGACATTTTTAAAATTTCTGAATACCGATAAATCATCACAAAAGGGTCAGCTTCATATTCAGATAGCAATCAAAGCTATTTGATTCGTTGATTTAGAGATAAATGCAAAGGGATGACAACTGACTGTCGGTCTTTAATCCCCCTATTGTCCATTCTTCTCCATACGAAAACTACCTTTTGGAATGGGCGACTAGAATCAATTCTATTTTATTTAAGGTAATTTTTGACATTCAAAAGTGCCTTTTATGTGCCTATTTGAAATAAATGCTTTGACTTTGACTCTAGGTTCAAGTCCAGCAGTCAAACTCAAGGCATTTATTTAAATGAAATTATATTACAGGCACTTTTCAATTGTCAAGGAGTCGGTCAGTCACAAAGATGAAGCTTTTGTGTTGTGGTGGTTTTTCAGCTAAATAGTAACACTTGAGTCAGGTACCTCTGCGTCGGAGCCGTTGACCATCTCGACGAACTGGCGGTACTTGAGCAGGAACAGCAGGTCGGCGTCGCGCTCCAGCAGCCCCGGGTACAGCGCGCGCGTCGTCTCGATGGCCTCGCCGATGCGACCCGACACCACCAGCTTCGACACTCCTGCACACACAGGTTCACTCAAATATACGAACAAACACAACACTCAGAGGTCAAAATTGCCAAGTTTTAAAAACTCGAAAGAAAATTCGTTTAATATTTTATTGGATACCAGGCAATAGTCACCTGTTTCAAACTCGCTTATAACTCGCATCACACTTCTGTTATGCGAATTGTCAAAAAAGAACAAAAATAAATTAAATTCACCCGGTTAAGGCACACAACATACACATAAAAAAACAGAAAAGACTTAGTTAAAATCGTATTGTGTGCCTCAGGCCCTTTACACGTCGCAGCGTAGCCGCGACATTATGTGTAGAGGGCTTCACGGCTGCGGCACATAGGGGCTATTTGACCTGTCCGGCGCTTAAACGATTATAGTAAGGAAACCAGGTAAACCGATGACGTACTTTGTCTATTTTTAATGGAGGCGATGTCCTCGTCGATGGGCTGTCCGGTGGCGCGCGAGAAGGCCTGCGCCGAGCTGCAGTAGCCGTGATGCACCAGGTACGTCGACACCATGCTGTGGGCACGAGAGGGTGAGGCTGACTCTACAGTGTACACACCGTCCTAATACTACTACAGTACAAAGGTTAATAAAGCAATCATAATCTGCCTAGCCTTTTCTTAAAATCGATCCGAGAGCCAAGCTTGTTGAAAACAATAAATTTAATATGTTACATCCAGTAGTTGTATAACCGTAATGTTACCGCCATTGGTCTCGTCGTCCCCAGCGCGTGTGCTGAGAATAAAAATCGAATCGAACTCGAGTGAACGACCCGGGTCGGACAGTGTTATTAGGTTTTTCCATTAGAGATTTCTTATTAGCAGCCCGGAGTTTGGAAATGGCTGGTGTCAGCCGGTGCGACAGTGTCGCGCATTGGGACAGTGCAGAGCCAGAGAGCGCACCTGTGTTTGCACACACACGCTTGACCTATAGTATATTTTGCATACTTGGCTAATCTCTGTTGAGATTGGCTGCCGTGTCCGAAATTCGGTCGGGAGGACATCATTATTAACCGTTTCGTTAGTCTCACCGGTGCAACACTTGCTGCCATTGGCCCTGGTCGTCGGGCAGTGGGAACTCGTCGATGGCGAGCCGCGTGCGCGTGCGCAGCTCGCGCAGCATGTCCTCGATGTCGAACACGAAGGGCTGCTGGCCGAAGTTCGCGTCCACCACCTCGCCCGGCGTCTGCAGACCCACCGTCGGGTATAGGTTGGGCTGCAACATCAAATGTGATAGCTATAGCTTTTGCTTTTGGATTCCAAATTCTTACATACCAAATTCAACACCCTATTTTACTCCGTAAGGGGTTGGGGGTTAAAATAATCTAATTCGGTGAAGAAATGACGGAACAAATGGTATACACAAAAAAAAAAAACAATAGTGATTCCATACTAATATTATAAGTGCGAAAGTAACTCTGTCTGTCTGTAACCTTTTCACGCCTTCAACTATATCGATATACCATGACCAGGGTTAAAAATAAAGGCAAAGGAGGTTTTTTATCCCGGTAATACGATCTCGTGGGATATTTTCCGACCTCCACGCGGGCGAAGCCGCGAGCTAAAGCTAGTTCGTTTACATTCGTCATGATCAAACATTCGATAAACTCAGAAAGCCTTGTCTCGTAGCGACAAGAAACAAGATCTTAAAAGACACAAACCGTGTTGCAAACTTCTTATCACAACAGTGTACATAATAATAGTAGGAAAATTCCCGCTGTGATCAGGATATAAATCAGTACGCCTAGTTACATGTCTTGTTGGGAGCCCACGCGAGATGTCTCCGATATAATACGCTGTAGGTGGTGAGCAGCTGTCACCACTCCGACACAACAGTTTACAAGGACAGAAGAATTGCACCAGACACAATGTAATAAGGTATAATTTAAATAAATCATTATTACTTATTAAGTCATCATTAAGCACCACCCCTCGTCTGCTAGGCAAGCTTATTCACTTCGGTAACAATAGAAAAAGTAATTGTGTCTCGTTAGTGAGTAAAAGTCATCGAAATCTTGTGCTCTCTCTATCGTTTGACATTATTATTTTTTCACAATCTATGATGCGATCAGTATAATACTGCATCGTAGCTGAAGGGTAGATTAGGTTCTGTTGTGGCGATCATTTCTGAAGCTTTCCTTTCCCTTAAAAATCTCGCTACAACCACAATTTCCTCAAAACTGGGTTGTTACAGTAATATGGGTTAGGTCAATACTAGATTTTTTTTTTTTTTTTTTTATAATATTCCACAACTATCACACAACGCCATCTAGTCCCAAGCTAAGCAGAGCTTGTGTTATGGGTACTAGATAACTGATAAACATACTTATATATTTCTAAATACATACATATTATAGATAAATTACACCCAGATTAAAAGTAAAGTTTCAGACGAATGTGGAGCACATGTTTTGTTATCTTGTTGCTGTGCCCTAACAGGGTCCATAATGTGTACGTAGCCTTTTTAAAACATCTTTTATACATTATGGTACGCAATAAATGAATATGATAATTTCTATAACCTTATGAAACATACCGGCAGTCCTCTGAATGCGATGCCCAAATGGTGTCCGTTCTTGGTGTAGAAGCATGTGTTGTCGACGAGGTTGACGCCGCAACCGATGACGTCGCCCGTGGTGAAGGTGGGCCCGTAGGGCTGGCCCGTGCCCGACGAGCAGAACGAGTGCCCGTCGTCGCCGTGGTAGCCGTACGAGTGTTTGTCCCAGCCTGTAATGGCACAAGGAAGGGGAGTTTTAGTTAAGAGCATAAAAGCAGAAGCAATAAATGGATAGTGCAATTTTCTTTTAATCCGCGGTTATGGCTTCAAACTTAATCATATTTCCTACATTGTATATACAACTTTTTATTTTCTTTTAGCAGTTTGAATGTGACCGATGGATTAGTTAGGTACGAACTTAGGATATTCAATACTTTTATCAACTGCCAATTTTACGAAGGTACTTTCATCTCAAAACAGGGCTGCAGGTAGATTGGTTAATCCTGAACACAATTGATGCAAAAAAAACACGTTCGATACGGGTAATTTATTTGATGAATGTCTTGTACTTCCACTACCTGCTAAATACTTTTTTGCTAATCCGGGAAGGTAAATCGATAAACTTTTAAAATGATTACCTAATATGCATCATTAATTTTATAGAAGCGATGGATTGATGAATTTGTATTTCGGGATGACCAAAGGCATGGGCAAAGATATAATTACTGAACAACCACAGATACCTATACACCCATAAATCTGATGGATCCTGTCCCAACAGAAAACAACGAAAGAGGTGTTGCTTTCAAAGCCTCCAGGCAGTTCATTCGTTCAACTTACCAGGTAATCTATTCATGTTAACTCCGTGCGCGGACAGGCCGATGCCCATGTATCCATCGCGGCCCTTGGACACGATGCGCACCTCGAAGTAGTAGAGCCCGCAGGCCGCGGGGATGGGGTTCGTCGCGCGCACGCTGGCCGCGTCCTTGTGTGTCTTGCCATGACCTGCACACGTCACCAACCCATGTTCACACCTCGTACAGCAAGGACCCATTAATAAGGTGTATCGTCCAGTCTACGCATGATAACATCTATCATTTAAGCTTACTACCATAGCAAACACTCCTATAGGCTGTATAAGGATCTTTTGGCGCTCGAATGGCATTGACAGAAGGCGCTGTTTGTAAATATTTGTGCAATTAATGTTTTGTGAAATGTATTGAAAAAACAAGATGGCAGCGTTAGTTCCGATCTTGGCCACGCGCCAAAATATCCTTGTACAGCTATAGGAGTGTTTGACAGGCGAAGGAGGAGTTTTGTCCAGAAGTTTGAAAGGCTCGAGGCGAAATAAAGGCTAAAGAAGGAAATACTGGCATTGAAATTGAAAAGCTTCTATGTATAAAAAGCCACGTTCATTTATGGTAGTTAAGGAATAATGTGTGTGAATCTATAGCCAAGTAGACAGCAATAAACTCGTGCACTTAGATGACTTTGTGTGGAGGTCTAATAATGAAAGTAGAGTATGCAAGCTGTTAGTATTATAAATAACTTAACGGGCACTAAGTGTAGCGGAACATATCCCCAAGCTCTTAAGTTAACTAAGTATATCTGTATACCATGTAGCATGTACCCAGATTCTGACCCAGTGGCTAAGGGTGGAAGTTGGAGCAAAAGTGAGGAGAACAATTGCCATGTAAAGGGGTTGCCAAAGCAAATGTAATATCGCCCCTTCTCCACTTGGTGCAAACTATTTTATGAAAACTTCTAGAGAGCCGGGGATCGACTGTCCTTTAAGTGCCGTGAGAAGGCAAAATAACTTGACGGAGCACTTTCGCGTATTAATTAACAGCTAACATTCCTAGTTTCCAGTGAAAAGCCCCAACTGTATACAAATACCGTTATTTACTGAGCCAAAACTCTTGAGAAGCCAATCATAAATTGGTAACCGTCTTTATTATTTTGTTATTGAATGCAAAGCACTTAAACGAATATGAAAGTTTTGAAACTACTTTTTGAATCTGCTAAATCACAAACACGCGTAGGAGTGCTGATACGTATATTTGGCAGAAGCCTTTACACCGTAAGCTATATTTGTGTACAGTTATTAATGTTCCAACCATACTCGTATCGGTGACTAGTGCTTCAGCAAAATTTATCCCATCAAAAACAAGTTGGTAACGATCATACATAACACACTTATCAACCGTTCAAATCAACATAATTATTCACACACAACGTGAATCAACGAAAAACAAGTGTCCGAGAATTGGAATCAACGAACAAACATCCTAAACGTTAGCCAAATACGAAATGTGGACGAATTTTAAAACAAGGCCAATGGGGAATGCTAACGACCTCCAGGTAAAAAGTAAACACGGTTTAAATTCAATACCATAAATTATGGGACAAACTGCGAGTGCCGTGGTCACAGCAACAACAATGCAGAGCAAACTAATTCCAAACAACATACGAAAGTAAAACTTGAGTAAAGAAACTACGGCTCACATTTGAATAACTCTCGTATATTGTGAAAAACGATTAGTCTATCACAAGGCCAAACACTTGAAACGATACAAAGCTACATAAAGTTGGCCGCCAACACGCCAACGTTGGGTAACAAACACGTGGAACAATGACCAACAGACGAATTAAGTTTGATGACTGGGCCGTTTTACGCCTTTGATTCATGTTTTAATGAACACGAATCGAATTTTAAGACAAATTATGTTAAAGAGGTAACCAGACCTGAACTATATATCTATGCCGTGCTGTTTGTTATCAGCGAAACAAAATGCGATAGCAGCACACACTGGCAGAGCTCGTATTGATTGCAGACCGGAGAGACGGTTAAGTAATCTTAGGCACCATCTAGGCGGAAAAGGTCAAAAGATTACGGACCTATAATAAACGGCGATTGGAACAAATTATACTTGAAATAGAAATCTAATTCTGATGCGGAAACATAAAATCTGTTGAAACGATTGCTATGCTAGTCATTAGCAAAAAATTTACTAAACACTATTTAAACAAAAGCTATTGTATGATGCATCATCCTGTTTCCACGAATCGCTTCCGCCTATCCCGTGCTTCCTTGCTATATGGTTGTCGTCCGATCGGCTCGCGGATGACAGCACGCGCACGCACACATCAGAGCTGCGCATACGCATGAGAACAACAACACAGGTTAACGAACCGCCACGTGTTTACACAACAACGCGTAGATAAAACCACTGGATATGTGTGGGACGAAACACTCGCTGACGATATATGGCGGTTTCTAAAACGGAGTTGAGAGCAACATGCATTTTGTTGAAGAAATCCGACATATAGAGGCTAAAAGATTCGCATTTTCAAGTGTTGACATGCTAAGTAGGGTGTTTGACCGAAAAGAATATGTGCTAAATGACTGTATCGTAGCAGTTCGTAACACTATGTGAAGGTAGCGTCAACTTGCGATAGTACCTAACGGTTATGTTAAGTAGGATGAAGGAAACCGTACGACTATTTGCCCCAACACTCAACTTGTTAAAGCGCACAAAGAATCAGAAGTAAGCAGTCGAAGTATTTACATACATAAACCTACAAACAAATGCACAAAGCATTCAAGGAATCAATAGAGCGTTACCTTCAAAGCTATAATGACATCAAACGGCATAATGACTGACTCATTACATTCAACCACCTCCAAAGAAGGTTCGGTTCCGATCACAAAGAACAATCACATGAAATCGCTATAATTCTATAACCTATTTCTAACGCATGTCCCAGATATTTTTATTTTAAGACGTCTGAAACCAAACACTATAGTGGTTATATTGTCTATGTCGGAAACGAACGCCCAGTTAAGACCTACGCAGTGCGTACTACGCAGTTACGGACTCACTACGGGCCGGCACGTTCTCGATATAGAGTAAAGGCAACAAAGAAATTCAAATTGGGTCATATTAACTACCTACATTGAAGAACGTGACTCCAATGTTTTAAAAACACTGTATGTGTTCCCAAAGTAATAAAAACAATGAAAGAGCATTTTGATATTCAGTTAACAGCGGAGTAAACACATCTTGTCCATCTCAAGGAGGCAGTGCTTCACGAGAATTTCATCAGTTCGTCGCCCGGCTTCCGTCACTTGCAATCTTGACCTTCGATAACTTGGGAACACTGGACTCAAACATTATCGCTAATGGATACATTACGCGCAACATTTAATGAACATAACTTTCGAATCAGTTACGAATGGCAGCGCTCCATGAACGGGCGCCTTCAAGGGCTCGTATCTCGATTACTGAGCTGTTGGGCAAATGCTTGGTGCGTTGGCACAAGCCCAATTGGTCTTGTCAAACATTCGACAAATGTCAAGGCGTACGCGAGGTCGACACACTCGCGTTTCCTACAAACAAAGAATCAGAGCTCAATACTCAATATGCTCCAGCCACTGCTACGTATTTAAAACAAACGGCCCAATGGGTCACACACAGGAAACAATATGTCTACGAATTGAATTTCACGAAGTTTTACGCGACTATGTGAAGCTCCAATATATTGGAAATGTATCTAGTACTGCTGACGATATTTCTGGACACGTGTTCTGCAATAATAATGCGCTGTCCACCGTCGTCGCAGGCCTTGTGCATCAATAATATATCAGATAATGATAGACTGCCCCGCATAATAGCGTTTACTGCAACCTCTGTCCTTCTGTATTTCAATGAAATGAAATGTAGAATTTGTTATTTAAATATTCTACTGGAAAGAAGTTGTAAAGACCTTAAGCCTGCTCCAAAAACCTCAATCTAGAAGGTATGTCCTTATCAGTGACCTATGACCCCCGAAGTACTACTAATTGCAGCAATCTCAGATTTCCGTAACGTGATTGTCTCGTTCTATTAACTAATGTAGGCCACACCTAATTGTAAATCCGACGAAACGAGCAAGGCAACGCGTCGCTCGTCACTTGGCAAGAACAATGGATAGACTAGGGAAAAATAGCGGCTCGCGGAGTGCGCCATCTGAGTATGGACAAAATTAGCCACAATCGTTAGCGGACCGTTGCCCCCGGCTGCAGGTGGCTACCGCTGCAACAATGACTCACGCCTGCGAGATAATGTTCATACTCGACCACAGATTACATGCTACACCGTTTCCTACACTGATAGCAGGGACACTCAGACTAAAGCAGCACTGGTATACTCAGCAGGCAACGGGGATATGAGGGGACTCTCCCGTGTTGTGCGTGCGGGATTCCATGCAAACGTTTTGGCGTATGTGTGCGTGCGCTGGAAAGCAAATGCAGGAAGTGTAGCATCTCGATAGTGAGGCGGCCTACCCGGCATGAGTCACTCATTTCGATTAAGACATTCCGTTCCCGGAGCGATGCGCATCACAGCGCCTGGAGTGTTCGGCCGTATTCAACATAGTCTGCCTTATCTGAATGTTTATGGGCCAATAACATATCTTCGTTGGTGCACACCATACTAAAGAACTGTCGGGTAATAATACTCGTACTATCTCGAAAATTTACGAGTTACGTGACTTACTGAGGTACATCGTAATTTTTGTCATTAATGAGCAAGTTAATAAAGACAGATTCTATGAAAATGTCAGCCAAGACTTTCAAATGATCCACCGTATGAAACACGCGTTAGTCAACATGCAAATATCAAAAGCAGGAAACAGTGAATAACGCTGACATATGAAACTATGTAGTGAACAATAACAACATTGATATTATTATACAACAGTTCCCTGTACACAAGTTCCACGTGTAATGACAATTAAACAGTAATTTGCAAATAAATCACAACCATGCATTCAACAATTTTGTTGATTAAACAATAATTACATAAAAAGAATTCAAATATTAAAATAGGCTGAACTAATGAGTAGCAGAAATCGGGTTAGGAAATATATATTAATTAAAACAGCATGAATGTAAATGTGCGAACGTGAAATATTTAATCACGTACTACCAAGAGTTCGAGCAGCGTGACAGAAGTAAGTCGACATGTGCTCCGCTTGATACAGGTGTCACTGAAGCAAAGGGAATACTTGAGCCTGACGTAAAAACGAGTTTTCTAGCTAATCTGGGACGTTTGACAAAGCCAAAGCACATGTCGACGGGACTAGAAGAAAAGCATACAGAGATTAAGACACTCGAGACGTTTCCCGAGAATGTTACAGAGCACACAATGACGGTGGCACACAGTTGCTAACAAACAGTCCCGCAGCCCGTCCGTGTCCCCCACGGCCACGGCACACGTCACTTTGTGCGTTACCAACCTCTCACGGTCTACTTGCACGCCCAACCGACGTACACGCCATATGTACTCGTACAATGTACTCGTTATTAATTATTTAAATTTTAAACACGTAGAATAAATTAGCACTGTTTATTAGCAAGATGCGTGGGCACAGATATAGTTGTATGTATGTTGACGTACGATACATCCAGAGGCGTAAGTGGAGGTAGGGCAGGTGGGGTCGGCGGCCCGGGCCCTGCGTCCCACCTTACAACAAATAGAGAAAACATCCATGTCCATTAAAACGATCCACAGTCGGACCCCATACACACCACTTACGCTTCTGGCTGCTCGGCGAGACGACCAACGAGATGTCGCTATGCAAGCTGAGGCAAAAAACGCGCCCCCGCCGATGATCCCGCTTAGCTACGTTACATTGCGCACTAACGCCAGTAAAGCTTCCTCGAATGGAAAGCCGCGGCAGCAATGGATGCATGCGTTCGAGTGAACACGTCATGCAATGTCCTGACTACCGGCACACGAGCGTTTAGAGCATAGTGGTGCTATGGAGCCGAATAATATCTACGCTACTGATTACTTCTAGAGTTAATGCTATGATTATTCTAAGCCTTATCAACGAGTAATCTACTTTCAGTACATAAACTAAAACAACAATAACTTCGCGATAAACACTGATGTGTAATTCGTGTTGTTTCTTGGGAAAGGTGTGTTGTGTAAGCCGCGGAAAGTAAATTGTTGGACACACACTTAATGCACAAAGGTCTCCCCCTCCTCACACATAAGGATATACTGCGTGGAAATAAAGGGATACATGATGAGGGGCCCGTGGCTAAATAATAACAGCCGCACAGGTCGATCGATCAGGTTAAGCTACGCTTGCCGCGATGGTCTGTGGATGGGTGACCACTTTTACATACCGAGACCCCTCTGTGCCTCGGAAAGCACGTTAAGCCGTTGGTCCCGGCTGTCATTCGTCGATCTTTGACAGTCATTACGGGTAGTCAGAAGCCCGACAGTCTGATAACCAGTCTTACCAAGGGGTATTGTATTACCGAGTATCTGGGTTGTGGAGGTCAGATAGGCAGTCGCTCCATGTAAAATACTGGTATTCAGCTGCATCCGGTGAGACTGGAAGCGGAACCCAACATAGTTGGGAAAAGGCTAGGCAGATGATGATGTATTTATAACAATAAAGATAATGCTTTGATACCTTAGTTTGATACTGATTATGAAATCAATTAGTCCGAAAGGACGAAGGAGGCACGCTTTGATAAACATAATGATGTTAAATGAAAACAGAGTACATAGATAAGATACAAGGTTCTCGTAAATTATTAATAATTTGTTTTTAAATCCAAGAAAACCGTTGTTTTGTGATGGATCTCGTATGAGTGCCATCAGTCCACCAAGTAGCACTTATCAAGTTAATGAAACGTCTTGTGTAGATTTTCCTCAACTGTATTATTAACATTGCACGCGAACCGTGCTAAACCAAGATATTAAAACCACTACAAACAAAGAAATAAAAATGATTAAGATAAAGGGAAATAATCGTTTTTAATCAATGCTAGTCAATACAATAAGACATAAAAAAAGTCAGAATAAAAGTTGAAAAAGAAAGACGCGGAAAATAACAATACCAGTTTAAGGATTCATTGAAACAGATGGAAACTCCCATGGTTACAAATAACTGCTCATGAAAATGGGAAACAGCCTTTGTTGCCATAGACGTCAAATTATACAAACGAAACCTAAATAAAATGGTAGCACTGTGAAAATGTACGGTGCGCCGTGAAAGGCAAAGGTGAAATGGGGACAGAAACATAAACGTCAATAACTGTAGACGAAAAAAAAAACCGCAAGGTATAAGTGCATAGAATATGGCCAAAGTATTGGCTGACGTGCGCGTAGAAACAATTAGCGCGTGGAACCTTTAGGCGCGATTGGTCCAATTCGCGATTGGTCCAATGTTCAAAAATATGTCCAATTCGCAGTTGGTCCAATTCGCGATTGGTCCAATTCGCGATTGGTCCAATTCGCGATTGGTCCAATTCGCGATTGGTCCAATTCGCAGTTGGTCCAATTCGCAGTTGGTCCAAAATGGACAATGTTTCCGAAATTATACAATATATACGATTATAATAAATTTGTACCCATGCAAAATATTGTACCTAAAACATTTTAAAAGAGTAACGGTAGAGTTTCTTGCCCATTCTTCTCCATACGAAAACTACCTTTTGGAATGGGCGATTAGAATCAATTCTATTTTAAGATAATTTTTGACGTTCAAAAGTGCCTTTTATGTGCCTATTTGAAATAAATGCTTTGACTTTGACTTTTGAACACTGCTAGAGGATTCAGGTCTAGGCTATCGGTTGAGGAGAGGTGGTCAGGTTATATCTCACCTCCTCTACATAGATGACCTAAAACTCTTTGCCCCCAACAATTTGCAACTGATGGAGCTATTGAAAGTAACTGAAACTTTCAGTAGCGCCATCAGGATGGAATTTGGTGTGGACAAATGTGCAGTCATGCATGTAAAGCGAGGAGAGATTGTGGATCCCTGGGAACCCAACTCTCGGATTCCACAAACCTTTGAGCTCTCTCCGCATCCGAAACCTATAAGTATTTGGGTATGTCGGAAGCGTTGGGCATCAATGTTACGGACATGAAGCAATCGTTGAAGGAGCGCTTCTTTGGTCTCCGGAAAATAGTACTTAATAATAGTCTTTTATCAGGCTGAAACAAGGTGCGCGCCTTCAACGGTTGGGTCATGCCGGTTTGATGTACTCTTTCGGCATATTCAAATGGCCTCAGACCGAACCCGATGCCCTGGATAAGAGGGTCCGTAGTCCGTACGCTACTGACTGCAAATCGAATGCAAAAGTGTGGAGGTCGAGGCTTTTTAAACGCTAATACCCACCACAATCGCGAGGTGTGCAGTCTCAGTGAATATATCCTAGAAACCGGCGTGGGGATGCATCGGGATGTGGCCGCGGTGGACAAGGGCCTCACCCCGCTCTCCTTGGCTAAAGAGAACTGGCGCAACCCAGTAGTGCTTGACATTAATGATCGCATGGAGGTATGGCAGAGTAAGGAGCTTCACGGATGTTTTTTCGGGCCCAAAATGGACCCGATGTAGATGTACTAGCGTCCATAGCCTGGCTGCGTTTCGGTGACCTCTTTGGAGAAACCGAAGGTTTTGTCTTTGCAATAATAGACGAATTTATGATGATGAACAATTATCGGACTTTTATTGTCGGAGATTAGTCCGATAATTGTTCATCATTTGACATCTATCGGGCATGCCACCGGCCAGGGAAATCAACCAGACATATTATCTCCGGGTGCTCTCGTCTAGCTAATGGAGAGTACTTGCATAGACATAATCTTGTAGCCAGGATAATCCATCAGCAACTTGCTCTGAAATACAGCCTTGTGGAATCTGAGGTGCCGCACTACAGATATGTGCCCGACCCAGATTTCGAAAATGAAAATATCACATTGTACTGGGATCGATCCATCGTCGCTGACAGGACTGTTGTTGCCAATAAGCCTGATATAGTGGTGGTGGATCGATCAGAGCGGCGCGCAATGATTGTTGACATAACCGTCCCGCATGATGAGAACCTCGTGAAAGCCGAGAAAGGTAAACTAATCAAGTATCTTGACTTTGCTCGCGAGGTTGTCGACATGTGTGATGTTGACTCAGCGATCATTGTGCTGATAGTCGTGACAGCCAATGGGTTAATAGCCAAGAACCTTGACCAACACCTGAAGAGGTTTTCGTTGGGCAGCTGGATCAAGGGCTTGATTCAGAAAGCAGTACTTCTGGACACGGCCCACATTGTTAGGAGCTTCCTCTATCTGGAGCCCTGACCGCCGGGTAGCGTAAACCCTGTACATAAAAATGTGCTATTTTGTTTAATTTTGGAAATGCTTTATATTGGACTAACCGCGAATTGGACCAATCGCGAATTGGACCAATCGCGAATTGGACCAACCGCGAATTGGACCAATCGCGAATTGGACCAACCGCGAATTGGACCAATCGCGAATTGGACCAATTGCGAATTGGACCAATCGCGAAAAGGTGAATTGGACCAATCGCGAATTGGACCAATCGCGCCTAAAGGGCGTGGAACGGTTGCCATGCGGGCGCGGCGGGCGCAGCGGCCTCGCTCCCGCCCGACGTGCCGCATCGGAGCGATTACTTCAAATTAAATTAACTCCGATACATGTTTCGACACAAATCCCTTGCACGCTGCCCTAAACACACGAGCTACTGTACGCAACGTCTTTATCTCACGATTACCATCTAAGAAGGAAGGACGTGTGGTTAGCTCACCTGGACCTTGAGCGGTCGGTAACGGGATTTTCGTGACTGAATTAATTTCTATAACTTTGAAATGGTAGAGTTGAAAGCCACCAACAACAACAAGAATACTTAACAGCAATAAACCAGGTCATGAAATGTAGAAGCAATACAATCCATGAGAGATCTAAGTTTTTGCTCCCAGATTTACGATATAACTGGAAAAGAAAATCAAACATTCGCACAGCATGTTTTGAAACCGCAACGAAAGCAATCGTGTCGGTCCGACGCTGAATTAACAATGAAGTAAAATGTCCTCGCAGGAATCTATATGATGTAATGCTGCGATACCACTCTAGTACACAAGTGAGCAAATAGGGGGTAAGACTTCACATGCAGAGTCTTAATTTAAACAAAGGGACGAAAGGGCAACACCAACGCCAAGATTTCTAGATTTTTCAAGCCTTGTCATTGATCTCTAATACAGTATAAAACTTTAAACATGGCAGAAACTGACAGCGTGAAATATAAGAATTAATTCCGAGGCCGGTCCCAAGCCCGTGCACAAGCACCATAGCGACCCAGTGACCCAATTTCCTCAATTGATCTCACGACTGCGCAACAGATAAGCAGTAGACACCCTCCATGCCCATGCTCTGCTCATGCTGCTACACAAAAAGAAACCAACAAGGGTTACCATAAATTATTCACAACAAAAAATCGCATTGCGGTTTAAACGGTAAAGGAGCCTATGCTCATTAATCTTTCGTGTTTAGGATCCCAGTGGGACGATGGCCAAAAACTGAAAGCTGCGGCTTGAACTACGGATCCGAAACCGGTATCGACAAGTTACAAGTAAGTTTGGAGAGAATTCGAGCCGAGTGCTTTACTCTGTACTAGCTTAAGAGCAAATGGCTTTGCAACATAGCCATAGCACAACTGAAAATGCCATAGCAACTAGGCATAAGATCCGACAGATTATTTCCTTCAGCGCATGTGCCGTAAAAGGCAATTCCGAACTCATAAACCTACTTACATGTGTATTAATGCACATGCTGGGTAGCATTCACCTGAATAATAATAACATTGCAATCACATATTGGTCTGCCAAGCGTAGCTGTTACGCCAGTATCCCACGTTTATTTATGTGGTCATTTGTACATTTTCCGTTGCCAAGTTAAATCTGTTCGCTGCTTAGGATTCATTTAGTTTTGATGCATAACTTTCGCTTACATTCGCCGGCGTCATAACCGTTCAAGTTAACGACGCGACTTAATGTCGCTTTCCATTATTGTTCACTGGTTCTTGTACCGTAACATTTTACATTTCCTTGGTTTTAAGTCTTAATGACAGCTAATCGAGTGTCACTTCAATTAAAATGAAACAAACTTGTACCATGATTATTGGCTATTAAAAATGATGCATGGGGCGTTTGGTAATCTCACTTTCTTAGTAATCATTCTGCAGGAATTACGTCATTTACCGTAAAGGGCAAAGAAGCCAACAGGAAACAAAACTTGCGACTGCTTAAAGGTGATGTGAAACATAATTGCATCGTTATCGAACAAACAAAACAACTTTGATCTAATGAGCTACGAGCTACGTTGATAACTATCGATGCTTTATTGGGTACCCAAACACAAGTAATGTAAACGAACAAAAGTTAGGAAACAAAACGCGATGCGTGCACCAGCCTCAGAGACGAGCTTGTCGACGTCAATTTATATGAAAACATGCTAGAACCCAAGCCACGCCATGTCTCGCGTGCCACCCACTGATTGCTTTCCGACTACTGCCTCGCTAAGCATAAGCTTGCAGCTAGAGGTACGCTTATTGAATATGCAAAAGGAACAACTCAACCTTCAGTAGACGAAAGAATCGTCGAGCACCTTACCAAAATAAGTATATTTTAGCTGATGGGGAACGGGAAAAAATTCTAGAAGATAAATTCTTGCGGAATGTAAAAAGCTTTATTTTGTCTTGACTGCGATAGTCACAGAATGAAAATTTCCACGAAAGAATACAATAAAACAGCGTCTGAATAATATATCACCCTACACGTAAATTGGTTTATCTCAGGGCTACTGCATCCAAAACTTTCGATACTGTTGAAATATTTCGCCAATGGGGCGCTGTGAGGCGCTGTTTGTTTCAGAACAAACGTGATTAAATCTTGTTCAGATGTACTCCTAGAACTGCATCGATTCGTTGCAAAACACAATTCGATGTAAAGCGTGATCACTGCGTGGTAACACATCATATCATAATCATACCGTGGTAACACCGCTCGATATAATATTAGAATCAATGTCGGTATCGCAATACGCAACCTCACTCAAGGAGAGGACTCGGGTTTCAATACGATCATATTTATTAATCATATATTTCATAATAACTTTGCACACTGTCGCATAATCAGCAGCCTCAGCCGCTTTGGCTCGGAAATGTGCAAGCTTATCTTTTGTCAATGTCAATGCTTTTGTTAGAGTCGTGAAAAAGAGAAGCCGCAGAGTTTCTGAGACTGTTATGAAAAGATAAAACTTCGCCTACGGCTTTATCTGGCCTTAAATATTCTCTTAAAAGACTAGTCACTATCAACTAGAATAAAACAAACCAAACATAGAGACAGGTTAGAAATATACCAAGGAAACTGAAAATAGAACTTCATTAGTCGATGCCAAGCTAGCATGAATATTGAAAATAACAAAGGCTTCCTGGAATGTACGGGGTTGCACACTCAGGAAAATTATCCAGCTACAACCTGACCAGCACTTTATTGATCAAAGCTATGCCACACATCAATTAAAACTCGTCAAGAAAATAAGGGCGTGTACACGAAAAGAACCTTATTTGACACAATCATATCGAGCTCTGTGAATGACAAGAGCTTTAGCATACGTATTCAACTTTATTTACAACTATGGGACTCGGGTTTCGGTTGAATAAATTTACCTGACTCTAAGACAAAACTACACTCGGCGTCACATAAATCGCACCTCTTCGAAAATAAGTTTAAAGCATATCCCGCCAGCAACGAATACATTAAACCCAATTAATATTGGTATCAATTGAAAGTATGTTTAACGACCTTTAAATTAACAACAGTTAGAATTCCTAAACACAACAGATCTCATTAGCACGTAACGTTAAAAAAAATGTTGTCAAAATACGCATTACAACGGTCACTTAATTGCATCTCCCTACAAGGGTATAAAACGGGCGACCCGGGTTAAATGTGGGTCATTCGCTATTCAATCTTTGAAGTGAACACACGTGAACAGCTACAGCAAGAAAAATACCCCAGAAGATGGATACCACTGCAGATGAAGCCGCTCAAGTCATTGCACTACTGCAATCAGGGATGCGGCAATGTGATGTTGCTCGGCAACTGAACTTGAGTCGTTTTGCCGTTCGACGAGTGTTCCAACGCTTCCAAGAGACTGGTGGCTATATCCGAAGACGTGGATCTGGAAGACAACGGTGCACATCCGAAAGAGACGATCGCTTCATTGTTTCGACGTCTTTACGTAATCGGTTCTCCAATGCTGTTGAGCTGCAACAACAACTGCGATCAGCTCGCAGAACTTCTGTAAGCGTCTCTACGATTAGAAGAAGACTGCAGGAAATGAAAATTGCAGCTCATAGGGTTGCTACAGGGCCAAAATTGACTGCACAGCATAGGAGAGACCGGTTGCAATTTGCCCGTGACCATGTGGATTGGACAATAGACCAATAGAGGGCTGTGCTCTTCTCGGATGAGACGAGGGTGTGTCTTTTCTGCAACGACAGGCGTCGAAGAGTGTATAGGAGGCAAAGGGAACGATTTGCACAAGCCTGTATTCAAGAGACAGTGGAATACGGGGGTGGCTCGTGCATGTTCTGGGGCGGCATGTCAATCGACGGCAAAACGAACCTTGTGTGTGTTTCTCGGACTGGAAGTGCTCGCGGGCAAGGGTCGCTGACTGCTGCTCGGTACATAACAGAGATCTTAGAGGAGCAGGTTGTCCCTTATGCGGGTTTTGTTGGCAGTGGGTTCACGTTAATGCACGATAACGCCCGCTGTCATACCGCTTTAATTGTAAAAGACTACCTGCAAGAAGTTGGAATCCCTGTTATGCGCTGGCCGACGCGAAGTCCAGACCTAAACCCTATTGAGCACCTTTGGGATGAACTGAAACGGCGAGTACGGGCACGTGATCCTGCCCCTACCACTCTCCAAGACCTCCAAGATGCCGTCATTGCAGAATGGGACAACATTCCGCAAGAGACTGTTGTCACATTAATTACGTCCATGAGAGAACGCATGGAAGCAGTCATCAGGGCTAGGGGGGGTAACACTAGGTTTTAAGTTGTTTTTAAGGACTTTGTTGTAATTTTTGCTGATAAAATAAAATTTAACTTTTTAATCATTTGCATTAGCTTGCTTTTTTTTATTCCCTGGTAAACAAAAAACCAAATCCATTGATTTATTCTGAAATTTAAATAAATTGCCTTTCCAATGATACCTTATAGTCATATGTCTGCCATTGATTAATAGGGTTAAAATGACTTTGAAGGGAATTTTTAAAGAGGTGCGATTTTTGTGACGCCGAGTGTATATACAAAAAAACCTACTTAAAAAAACTGCAAAGTGAAAAATAACTTTAATTTCGGAAGTCGATGTCGTTAGTTTCCGCATTTTCGTATTTTGACACCGACTTCCGAAATTAAAGTTATTTTTTACTTTGTACCTAGTGCTTTTTTTTTGTAAAAAGTTTTTATTTTTCACTTTATACACTCAGCGGCACGGAATCTTGGCCAAGCGCTTATCTCGCGATAGCAAAAGTTTTAAGTGTTTCTGATGAATGCTTGTAGTGCAGGTATGTCAAAAAATGTTTACTTTTAGTTCAAGAGGGTAATCCATTACGTTTAAATGCACCACAACGAAACTTTTAATTTACAGTTGAATCGGGTCATTTGAGCGACTAAGTTCACATTTTAAATTTGTGTGTTGTGAAAAGTTTACTGTTCGGTTTTTGAATTATTGTGATTTTATGCTTTTAATTCAATAAGTAAAGGTTCTTTAAAAGCAATAAAAATGCCTCTAACACCAGCACAGGTTTCACAAGCCGTTGCGTTAATTAACCAAGAGCTGACACAGCGTGAAGTTGCTATTGCTTTTAACGTACCACGGTCATCAATGCAGTATGCCCTTAAAAGATACCAGGAGACAGGCCAGTACACCCACAGGCCAGGCAGTGGAGGCGTAAGGTGCACATCGGCCCGAGACGACCGCTTTATTGTCCTGGAGATTTTGAGAAACCGCTACCTGACCGCTGTTGAGATACGCCAGCGGCTTCAAATTGTGAGAGGCGTTAATGTTAGTGAGCGTACGATGAGAAGACGAATGGAGGAAGTCAATTTAAAAGCTTGTAGACCAGCGCGAGGTCCAGAACTTCTCAGAGAGCACCGAGTAGCTCGACTTCACTTCGCACGAGAACACGTTAACTGGACTCACGAGCAATGGGCTAGAGTACTGTTCACAGACGAGTGTCGAATAGCTTTACGTTCTCCAGATGGTCGAGAACGAGTGTGGCGAAGAAGAGGAGAGCGGTTTTTACCCATTACTACCACTCAAACAGTGAGTTTCCATGAAGGCTCAATAATGGTATGGGGAGGTATAAGTTCCGACGCACGTGCAGAGTTGGTTATCGTCGATAATCGGCTAACAGCTGTTCGATACATCGAGGAAGTTCTTCAGGAACACGTAATGCCATATTCGGGGTTCATTGGACCCGACCAATTCCTCCTAATGCACGATAATGCACGCCCACACGTTGCACATTGCGTTGAAGAATATCTGGAAGAGGTTGGCATACAAAAATTGCAATGGCCAGCTCGTAGCCCAGACTTAAACCCAATTGAGCATATCTGGGACATGCTCAAAAGAAAGATAAAGTCCAGCTCCAACGCGCCGGAAACTCTAAACCAGCTCCGAACTGCAGCGCTGGCCGCTTGGCGCAGTATACTGCAAGTTGATGTCCGAAACATCATCCGAAGTATGCCAGATCGAATGCAGACAGTTATCAGGGCTAGAGGAGGAAACACCCGATATTAAAATGTATAGACAATAACAAAAAAGACCTTAGTTTTTATTTTGTAGTGTTTTTAAATTTATATTGAAAAATTCCTAATTTCAGTGAAAGTGCGTGATTTTAAAAACTGATTTATTGGTTTGGTGAGGTAATCTTTTAATTTCTAAGTTCTTAAAGCATAAGAGACACGTACTAAAGCCACTTACCCTTAATTTATTGTCATAAATGCAAATGCAAATTTTTTTATGCATAGAATCAGCAAAATCACGAGTGGCCAAGTTTCCGTGCCGGTGAGTGTAGTTGTACCTACCCCACACAAATTTATTTCACACTACTTGCTATGTAAATATCAGTGACAGGAAGTCATTAAAACATCATCAATATAAACTAAGCGAAAAAAATCGTTGTATTGAAGCTAACTCAAAAACTACACAAGCAAAGTTAATCAAATTTATATGGGACCACCTCTGAGGCATTCCTTATCCATTAAACAAAGAATTTTGCAAATCCGTCTGACGATTATGACGTAGATCCGCCCAAACATACCTACATAAAAAAAATTATAAACATCCGAATTGAGAACCTCCTCCTTTTTTTGAAGTTGGTTAAAAATCGCACAAGAATCCAGTTTCCCCGGCTTCTCGTTAAGTGGGCACATTTATCAATGTTTACATGTCTAATAAAGTAATAACAAAAATGACGCTAGTGAACCAAAAATATAGCTGCAGGGCGAAGGCATCGACCGTCGTCGTTACCATTCAAATGCGTTTTTTATTCTTGTCGTGACTAAGAACAATATCCAAAAGTTTTGTGCCTAACAAAAGATGGCTATACCTGGAGATATTTAAAAGATTAACAGGTACCATGTTATACATATGTATGGATGACTTACAGAAAAAGATATACGGCCTCATAGCACCTTAAAACGATTATGTAGGAGACGTATGGCAACGCAAGCAGACTGAACTTGACCTGCCATTGGCTGTCTTCGGCCTACATCGCCTCACAGACTTATTTGGTACCGATAAAAATAACGCGATAAGCACTCTCTGACCTCTTTCACTCAGACAATTCCGATAATAGTGTAACAATCAATTATTCGTGGAGACTATCTACTGCTAAGTCACGTAAGCAACAGTTTGTATTCATATTATTACGTATCAAATGCGTTTTGAGGCGACTTGAGAGAAGAAATGAATATTCTTTTGGCATGCCCATACTAGAATATGCCCATACTGTATCAATTGGTACAAAAAATAGGATAGCATACACAATTTGAGTGCAAGGCCTAGGCTATTAGATAGCACTTTTGAAATATTTGAATGACTTTGATTTGGGCTAAAAGATAAATCCAAAAGCACAAAATATAGGAACCAGAATACTAATAATACATGTGTTATTGTATTGATAAACACACATATAGCACAAATACATCAAAATAAAACTAAATTGCGAACATTCATGGAATCAAATATAATTTTACTTAGGCCAGGAATGGATAGACAAGCGCATTCAGCGCTTCAAACAGCCAAACACACAAATCCTAACGCGGAAACGGAAACTATAGATAAGAGAGGAGCAGTTTCAAGCGCCCCTTTACTTGTCGAAACACAAAGGTGGCATTTCAGGGAGCTGTACATTTCGTACTATTAAACTGTCTGACGCAAGAAAAATGGGGACTTTCAATAACGGCAGTAAATCAAAAAGTATGTCACGAACGGGCTAACTTTCACTATCACAACCTAGCGCTCTGTTGCATAATGACGCTCAGCCGACTTACAACTTATCCAATTATAATTCACATTTGCACG
Source organism: Amphipoea oculea (assembly GCA_945859645.1). Lineage (NCBI taxonomy): Eukaryota > Metazoa > Arthropoda > Insecta > Lepidoptera > Noctuidae > Amphipoea > Amphipoea oculea. Next base: position 723,819 of record OX243878.1, on the reverse strand, counting down.
TAGCTGACGCATGTATGTATTGATAATAATCATAAAGTTCATGTGATAAATCAGGTACTTATTGGATGGCAAAAAAGCCAACGGCCCACCTGATGGTTAGTGATCAAAGTTGCCTTTGGACAACTACAGAGGCATAGTAGGTGCATGCCATTGCCCTAGACGTAAAGCAGACATGTCTCAGGTTTCAGTACTTACACCGACAGTCCGCCACCCGTAGCCATACCCTTGAAACCGGAACAAAGCAAGCTGCTTCGGGGGCAGAAATAGGTGTAGTGGTAATACTTCCCCGGCAACATACTTCACAAAGAGCTCTCTAACGCTAGGTAAATATATTTTTATTCCTGAGAAAGGCAGGTCTCCTTACCGAAAATGTAGTTTTGAGCAGACATTTCATTTTCTTATGTTTTATAGCTTTTCTTCAACATGGTTCACTCAAGTTTTTATTAATACTAATGGAATCGCTCGAAACTGCGGCTGGAGGAGATTACCGACTACCGCCGAGCCCGTGGGCAAGCGAAAAATCAACCTAATTAACTTCATCTTCTTGAATAAAAACTCTTTTTTAATTTCCACCAGACTGGGAGTAAAATAACAGCCGCGCTCTATTTCGCTTGCAAAACTTGAACAGCAAGTTCCGGGAAACAGTTCCTAGCTCGACTTCCTGACCGCAGAAATGTTAAATGTCAGCGCTCCTTGAAAAACAATTCAATCGTTATTAATAACTCATTGTTATAATATTACAAAAGTTACGTGTCCATCAAATTTGTTACTCTAACACAAAGGGCCAGAGTTCCAAATGCAATTGAGTTAGATAGATTCGTATATCGGGGCTTCGGCAAGGTCGGTGATACTAGAAATAGACAAGGAAAAATAGACGGTAACACGTCAAGTTTGGGTGTATTTGTGAATGAGAAGTATCAAGAGGGGGGAGTAGCAGCGGGGGGGAGCACGTGGCGGGCGACCCGACGCAAGCGAGCTTGACCCAGTTAGTAGATGCACCATTTCGGTCCCGTTTTGAAAGTAAGGGCGGCCCTTTGCCGCCGTTACGGTGTTTGGGATGTCCCTATTCCTTCCCCTGATTCCTTTGTTCGGTGTAGATCGACATACTACGTCTTATTCTGACGTAGCGACAGCGGCGCCTACTCAATTGCATGAAAGCCAATTAAACACGAGCGGAAATCGCTAAATGCTTGTTAAAATACCCATCATCAATAAAAACAGCATTAGATTAACTTTAAGATTTGGATCCCACCATGTAACATTTGGCAAGTTGCCGCGAGTCCGTGACACGAGCGCGGTGTCGCTCCTCCGCGGCTCTATAAACTTTATTTTTTTTTATAAATATGAATACTCTGTTTACTATCCGACACGTCTGATGTTTCATACGTAGGTACAGTCGTTTCGTTAAGGCTACTGCGTAGATATCGGTCAGTGCGAGGCCCAAATCGAAAAATCGTGAAAGATAATGTAAATTAAATAATAATTTGCCTAATTATGTAAAAGTAAAACAGTGCGCAGTTGAATCGGTCGTGGAACAAAGAGTGAAGGACAGTGAGTCGTAGCGTTATGTGCTGATCAGCAATGGGTGGAAGTAAATTATAATCGAAGCATGGTTCATCGACTGGCAGACAATGGACCCGGAGACGCGTGATATAGCGACACACGGTGCTGATCTGATGCGTATATTATAAATTCGAAAGGATTTAGATTAAATTTGGTATAGAGATAGCTTGAGTCCCGGGAAAGGACATAGGATACTTTTTATCCCGATATTCCCACGGGATCGAGACTTATGCAGTTAAAACCGCGGGGCGCAGCTAGTTTCTTTATAAAGTCAATCGACGTTTTAATCAAAGAAGCCTCGAATACAATAAAACTCCATCGATCGGTAATTTCCTACAGCTTGAAACCCAAATCTGAATAATTGGACAAATCAAACCAGCTGTTTGTAACATACAAAACGTGTCATTTGTTATCTAAACCGACAACACAAAGTAGTCTTCAAGGTCTGTTTTATCCGAGGACCATCGATTTACTATACTGTTCGATACGAAGAAAGCTGTACCTCCAAGGAGAAATCGTGTGTGATAATTTGTATGATAGAGAGAACCGTTTCAAGAATAGTATCATCGCCTACTATTATCTCAGACGTCACCGGGTCATCGTTACCGCCACTAATTAAACCAGTTCACGTAGCTGGCGAGCATTCATTCATATTATCACAGATCGTGTCACTCGCGTGAGCGTCTACGCAGCATTCGACGAGGTGCCCTTCAGCCAGTGTCCTCATTACCAATACATCCCTTGTCCCCTGAGATCTGTAACTTGTTATACGAGATGATATTCCAACCAACCATAAAATATAATTGGGATGCGTAACTTAAAGAAAACAAGATTCCAAAAACTCTGGGGTAGGTATATAGGTGTGGAATTTTAATTTATACATATTGTACTGGTAATAACAATGCTCAGCAGCATTGTCTGTTTTTGTAACAGTTGCAATATTATGCGATTTCACGACCAACCGCTAATGGCAAAAACAGCCGGATGAATAATTTTATAAATACAGTTTAAGTGACAACCAATCAAATTCTATAACATATTGCACTGCAACTCAACAATATCAAACGATGAAATAAACTAGTTACACAAAGAAAAGCCAACAAAGTTTCCCTTCGTAATAAAACATAAGAAAATTCTATTTCAGTCGCAACTAGCCCACATGCGGTGAACTAACACAAGATAATAATTATAATGTGGGTCGAGCGAAATGGACTGATGTTCCTGGCCTTTTGTTTATAAAGCACTAGCGGCCCGCCCACCCCAGCTTCGCAGGTGCGCAATTTTTGAAGTGAAACTTCTTTAGGCGCGCTTGACATGGGGAGTAAACTGGCGAATGCGTTACGAAAACGTGTGATCGGGCGAGTAGGGAAGGTACGTATTTATGCGATCGGGTTTTTACATCCGGTATTTGCTTCCAATTACGCACACCAGGTACCGACTCAAAATACTTGCAAGACGATAAAGTACCTTATACGGCTACTCGCTCAAATACGTAGGTACTCAATCGCGTTAGTTTTCGCAAATGCGATCATGCTCCTTATTAGTAAGAGTCTACGGAACAATTTCGTATGCAAGTATTTTTGAAGGGAAACTTCTTTACGCGCGCTTAACTTGGGGAGTAAACTGGCGAACGCGTTACGAAAAGTGTGATCGGGCGAGGTGAACGGGAGTTGAGTGGGGGATATAAGCAAGACAAAGCAGTGCGCGCGCACGTTTTCTTTCTCTCTTCCTCTCATAGCCAAATACGTATGAAGTTTTTTTTTCTTTTGCTTATATCTCGAAAATGGTGCGTCCTATCGCAAAAATAATGAAAATTTCGACCCCCTTTATAAAACCCAAAATCTCCTAAAACTCAACATGTAGGTAATCATTTTTCATATTTTCCATACAAAAAGTGAAAAATTCCTCAAAAAACACGCCAAGGCCGCCCCCTCCGCGCCTGCGGCTCTAAAAAACAATACACGGGGTTAGGGCAAATAAGTACAGACGCCAGCACATCAACCTACTACAATCTGACAGATTTCTTTAATAGATTTTCAACTTTATTACTAAAGAATAAGGTTCAAAGTTGACGTGCTGGCGTCTGTACCACGTGTCGACGAGTCGCGATTGTCAAATTCGATTTTTGTTGTGTCAAAATTATTTACGTGAAACTTCTTTACGCACACTTGACTTGGAGAGTAAGCTGGCGAACGCGTGACGTAAGCGTTACGAAAAGTGTGATCGGGAGAGTAAGAAAGGTACGTATTTACTCGACCAGGTTTTTGCTTCCAAGTACGCACACCAGGTACCGACTCAAAATACTTGCAAGACTATAAAGTACATACCTTATACGGCTACTCGCTCAAACTCAACCGCGTTAGTTTTCGCAAATGCGATCATGCTCCTTATCAGTAAGAGTCTACGGACCAATTTCGTATGCAAGTATTTTTTACTTTAATGGTTTGCAAGTATTTATTTGTAAACGCGATTTTGCTCCTTATTTATAGGGAATCATTGATCAATTTCCTATGCAAGTAGTTTTACATCCAACGGGGCTTTTGATTACGCGATTGTACTTCTTATCTGTATGAAGTTATGGATCAATTTTCTATGCAGATAGAAAATACTTGAAAGTATCTCGCTCCGTCGTGCCTCGACGCTCGAGTACGTAGGTACTCAAATAGTTCAACAACCGCGTTTGTTTTCGCAAATGCGATCATGCTCCTTATCAGTAAGAGCACAGAATACATAATAGTACTACGTACAGAAAGGACACTCCCTTCCTCGCCCTCATATCAGATACCGCACCTCACCCCGCACTTCGAGGTATTCGTCGCCGACTCTTTAGCAAGGGCGCTCGCGAACCGCAGCGCTGTATTGCTGACACGAACACACAATTTATGCGATTTAAAAGTTATATTTGAGTTTTAATCACGATGGTTGGATATTGTGATGCGTTTCCGAATTCGTATTTACATAAACTGTTTGTAAGATTTCGCATTTTTAATAACATGCGATTTAATAACCGATTATTTACAGATAAGTCATTTAAACTAAACTATTTTAGTGTTTTTAGTTCATTACGAACTACCGACTATACAAATAAACAATTGAACTACATGGTCACTTCATAATAATGCACACGTTCGGGCAGCGCCGCCGCCGTCGTCGTTCGGTTCCCCGACACAAATTGCTTACCGCGCCATTTTTTTTACGCTACTAGATTTCACGCACACATTTGCACGTATACAAACGTCATTTGTTTATGTAGTAGTACTAGGTAATTATTTTGCGAGCGTTGTATGGAGTGTCCGAGGTGTGGTAAGACTCTTACCAAAGAATACTTAAAGTACTACGTACAGAAAGGACACTCCCTTCCCCGCACTAACATCAGTTACCGCACCTCACCCCGCACTTCGGCGTATTCGTCGCAGTTCTTTAACAAGAGCGCTCGCAAACACAAGTACCTCACGCACACATTCATACGTATACGAACGTCATTTTTTAATGTAGTAATAGTAGGTAATTATTTTGCGGGCGTTGTATGGAGTGTCCGGGGTGTGCTCTTACCACACCTCGGACACTCCATACAACTCCGTAAGAGTTTACGGAACAATTTCGTATGCAAGTATTTTTACTTTAATGGTTTGTAAAAGTATTTATTTGTAAACGCGATTGTGCTCCTTATTAATAGGAATTCACAGGTCAATTTCCTATGCAAGTACTTTTTACTTCCAACAGGGCTTTTGTTTGATTACGCGATTGTACTTCTTATTTGTATGAAGTTATGGATCAATTTTCGATGCAGATAGAAAATACTTGAAAGTATCTCGAGCCCTGGTTTTAGGCCCTGGTTTCTTAAGGTGGACGTACTTGGAAGCCCTGGTACTCGATTTTGCAAGTACGACCCATGTCTACGGGCTACGGGCGAGGCGAACGGGAGTTGAGTGGGGGATATAAGCAAGAGAAATCAGTGCGCGCGCACATTTTCTTTCTCTCTTCCTCTCATAGCCAAATACGTTTGAAGTTTCACTTCAGTCGTGTGGTCATAAGCACACTCGTATTTTTTTTTTTTTTTTTTTCAAATTTCCTTAATTTTGTTTCATACAAACCTTGTCCAGACAATACCGAACACAACAAAAAATAATTATCTAATTTGGGGCAGTCATTCGGAAGTTATGCGCTTACAGACATTTCGGCAACTTTGTTTAAGGATAAGGATTACGCACACAGAAGATAACTTAGCAAAGTTGAACCAATAAATCTCCTTTGGAGTAATGACCAGTAATGGGTGATGTTATTGAGCTCCAATGATGTCTAAGTGAAAAACTTTCTTGCAATTTGTGAGGGAACCGAGAGACCATAAATTTGTTCGGCCACTGTGAAAGTTATACTGTGATTCAGGCGTTACATATTTCACCGGGGAGCTTCATCACACTATTTTATAATCTTCATGACGAACAAAAGTTGTAGGGGTTAGCGGTAGAACCGTCCGCGTCGCGTTCGGAACAGCTTGTAAATGATCAATTGCCAATACAAAGTGATCTTTGACCGTGTAATGGCAGACAGCAATAATCTTATTAATGTTATCGCCGCACATCAAACAGTGACTCATGAATACTATCGCTGAAATCATCTTCATTTGAGTGCCAGATCCAAAATTTAATATTAATTTGGCAGAGTTTGAGTTGTTAGCGTCATTAGTCTTCTACGACGACCATTCTAAACTTGTAACATCATCATTTATAAGTTTAATGAGTTCCAGATTTTGTAAATTAATTTTGTCTTCATAAGGGACACTGCGAGCGAATCTGTGGGAAATCCCAGATCGTGAAAACTGTAATTGGATTTTCTCTTAAGGGAATTCCTTAATTATTCCATAACGTTCGGCTTTGTTCGCTTAAACACCATAATTAAACGTAAACCAATTGCACACTGACCAACTCTGTGGGAATGTATTTAAAAAAGTTCTGTTACCGCGGTATGTCGCCTGAGTTTTCCTGTAACTACTTAAAGTTGTTGTGGCTTTCGAGACTACTTGATGCCTGGAGCCTCTTCGAGCTCATGGATTCCTGGTTCAACCACAAGCTTTTGGTTCTATTTATTATATTTGGAGTAACTTCTTGGTTTTGAAACTATAATATTGTTTCTGGGTTATTAAAAACTCTTCATAAAATCCTTTTGTACAATTTTGCCTCAAACAAGTATAACTTTTAAGTTTCCGTTCCATTAGTTGTACCCTTCCGGCCCTACGATCCTCACCACACCTGTTTCGAAGAAGACACTGTAATGGAAATTGTTTCCAACAAGAAATTAACATCGGAGCGACCTCTACCCGGTCCCTACAGACCTTGCGGCACACGAACGCTGTGTGTGAAGAACAGATAACGTATTTACACTTGATTTGCCTTACCCCGAACAACAAACAGCTGTCGAAATAATAGCAGTCGTCCATTTAATTTAAACTGACAATATTTTCGGACTTGTGAACAACGTTTAGAAGACTCCTACGATAACATTGATTGATGTTCGATACGGTACGGAAGCGTATCGAGTGGTTATGAATAGCTATGCTGCCATGCTGGTCAGTCTAGTTGCCATCGTATTAAACAAGTGACTTGGAAACTAAACGCGAAGCAAGAACGTCTTTTCTGCGCTCCTGCATTGATCTGTTCAGCGCGTAAACAAAGCCAAGCCCTCGACACAAGAACCAGGGGAGATTGGAACATGTTGCACTCACGGCCCTGTTCTAGCTCCTCAACCTCAAGTGACTCCCACAGAAAAATGGGCAACGACCTACTATAGCTTTTGTGTCGAATGTGGCGCACGCTCACCCATAAGAGGGTGAGTAAAAAGGATGCAGGGAAACTGTATTCATCATTTACTTGCATATTTTCTAAATAATGCTTTATTCGTAAGGTTTTCCTCGGTAGCATGGATGCCATTTTCTACCATGATATACCGAGGTGTTTCTAATTTAAACTGATCCATCTTTATGACACCCACGGGATTAGATGAAGATTAGATGAACTACTAAAGCTGTGATCTCTGGGATCGATTTACAAGGATTGAGCTGAAATGTTCGGATTGATAAAAATATAGCGGAAAAGTAGTCCATACTTTGCAAGCATAATATTTAAATTTAAGTAAACCCGATGTTGTTATGATTTGTAACGATGAATTAATCAGTGTGCTCTACGTGTCGTCTGGGCCTTGACAAGAAATTAATAAAAATATAATAATAAATACTTGTTGGTTGCTGTCGCTGTATAATCAGGAACCTTGGATCTAGTTTGTTTTTGTCGCACGAGTAAATATTATGAAAAGCACGACCAGTTTCCTATAGTGTTTACCATTAGTTATGTCGACGTGTTATTATTTTATCGTAATTAATTTTTCAATTAATCTTTATCGTTTTAACTATCTGTAATCAAAATGTTTGAACGACTAATGTCCCAGAAATTACACCCAGTTACAGCAAAATCCAAACGCGAGTTCGCTTTTCGCGTGATATTGTACAGTTATATCTTTCTCGTTGAACCGGTTGGCTATAATAGCGTCATAATACGGTATCACTGCATTTGACTGCTCTCAGCGTCACTAGGGAGCCAACTTTTGGGAAATCGACGTACATCTTTAAAGTTTTTGTGGAGTTCAGGGTTTTACATTTCCAACTTAATCACCTTCTTCTGTAATGGTTAACTTCACAAGTATTTAAAACTTGTGATCTTGAAACAACACTTTCAACCTAATGGAAGTTACCTACTTCTGACATTTCTAATTATAACATCTCTCTTGAAACTTCATTATTGTTAACTTTCATCATAAAGAGTCTTCAGCAAACCGCTATGCCTAACATGAACATTAGCTATTTACTTTACCTAAAAGGCCCTAGTTTAGCATAAGTCATTTTACCTAGCTAGCCGAAATCGATTGCTGTTTACTCTCTTCTAAATAGCTTGAGGCAAATTCACTCCCGTGAGTGATTTGAGTCGCACAACGTCAAAGCTCGTGTACCCTTCCATCAAGCCAATCACGGATTCGCTCGCGTATTATTCGCGCGCACGTTCGACAAAGTATTGGTATTGATTTTATGAATGTCCCGCTGCATGTAAGTGATTTTATAAATAGGGCTACCGGTAGGCAGTGCACTCAGCCCGGACGATTAACCGGATAATACATGTCTGCTGCTAGAAAAGTGGAGTCGTGCGACTTTAATATTGAATGGAATCGCTTACTTCGAATTCGAGTGTGTTATTTCTTGTATTAGAATCGCAATGTTGTAGACATAGAACAAACACTTTTATAAACTCTGGCGACTATCAACGTTTTTTTAAAGACAAGTTAGTTTCCTGGTTTTTAAATGCACCAAAAGTTTCATCTTTGTCCCGCACGTCTATCATTTGTTGATTCTAATAATACTAGTCTACTTTTAAATCTGAAAGTTTCAGCCACTTCATAAAACTAAACATACCTACTGCAATCAAAATTTGGCTTCAGTTCATGTACTTAGTTCATGGATTGGCGATCAAGGCTTGCACTATATTAATTAAGTAAACGTTCAAGAATTGCAAAGTCATCGGGTCCTTTAGAACACAAATCGAGCTCGGCGTAGACTTCCTCATTAAGTAACTGCTCAACATATGAGCTGAGCACGCGACGTTAATCTTCGTTAATATTCCCTCCACTCCTGGCCACCATGCTCACGAACGTAACTTTTTAGAAACAAAACGGAAGTAAACGCACTCATTTTATAACAATTTGTCACTTTGTTTTCATAACTTTATTGGTTTCCTAATGAGTTCCTCGCCTCATACCATGAAACTTACGGCTAGTTTTACGATACAATGACTTAACACTTTGAAAACAAGTTTTGATATGAAAGTTTATGATTACGCTGCGAGCTATGTAATAGAAATACATCAGCTAACAACCAACAATAGATGGAAAATAAGAAAACCTGTAAATCAACTGTAAATTGAACTATGAACCACAAAAATGCCAAAACGTTTTCTACAAAAGTTTACGCAACTTGTTGATGGGCGAACTTTGCCTCACTACATTAGTAGTTTGCTTCGAAAACATACAAAATGCAGGCTGGACAACGTAAGCCATCAACCTAGAGCAACTAGTTGGTTAACTGGTTTCGTCGGTCGTTAGCCTCGCACATTGTGGCCGGCAACAAGGTCCTGCTGCCAGCTACTGATCCCAGGACTACAATCTCTTTGTTTTCACCCTTTGGGAGTGGAACACTACAGGCGACTCGTGAGATTGCTAAATGTGAGCAAGTTGTCGGGACCTTGACGCTTGTGGGAGTACTTCGAGCAATTTTACGTTCTAATACCACCTATATTGTTAAAATTCATGTTCTTGTATAACATACAAGCTGATCGTCCATTTTATACTACTCCAGGGTATAGAAGATTCTTACATCTCTTTAGTTATTCAATTTATGAATTAATTGAGCCAATAGCGACCCGATGCCCTAGTGACCGAGATGTCCTTCGCTCCACTTATATTTTCCACGACATTCCCGAAAAATATCTCTGAATATACGCAGAATTAGTAAATGTCAGACTAAACACCTTCGTATGCCCTTCAGTTTACTCAGAAAGGCAATTTATACGTCTAGTGATGTTGCAGTATTATTACAAGTTTCCAAGTTAAGGTACAACACCCGCTTGATGCAAAGTAATTACGATTAATATTCATTGGTGTACAACTGGTGTAAGCCCGATATTATCAACTCATTACAGTCATTACTTCCCCTCATCTATGAAATAAGAGTCGTTTCAGTAGCCGGCTTGAGTTATGATTGTTATGAATACCACCCAACAAAAAGTGCAGAGCACTCAACATCTACTAGGCACATCAACATACATTAGAGTCGGCTCCATAGAGCATTAAGTACGTCGTAATGCGCTGATAGCGAATATTTAATTGAACAGAAACTGAAAAAACCCAAACTGGTGCCAAAAATAATGTTGCCAGAGCTCACTTGTATACAAATAGAAGCTTAGCGACATTGAGTGGGTGGAGAAACATTAGCGAAGCCACGCGGGAATATTTAGTAAGCCAGCAGACAACAAAAGGTGGTACAAATTGCATTGTCAGCACCCCGGTCCTTGCCCCAAGTCTAGACGCGGAATTAGGCGGAGTGCACCGGCGCGGCGTGAACCGGAGTGAACCGGACCCGGGCAGCCTGCAGGCGCAGCGTCGTCGGTCAACCACCGGCGCGTCAGCCCCCGGTCGATACAGGGCCCCGAGCGCCCCCGACCTCACGAATCCGGTTACAATACCAAATTCTGCACTCGACATTTACTTCAATAAATCAATAGTCATGTCTATGCAAATATCTTCTCAAATATTGCGGAGCTCTAATACTTTATAGCTCAGTCATTTCCATTATTTTGTGCTTCGTGTGCATCCAATCATCCAAACTACGTAGTACCTACATAGAAAAATCTAATTGTTAGGACTCTCATAAAGATGAAACTGAATTACCAGGGGCTGAATCTAACAATGGATATTTTGAATACATTGCATGCACTTAATGCGAAAAATAATGTAATAAGTACAAGTTTTATTTTAAAATGTACAAAAATAACAAACACGACCATGATATTCATATTGCGAATGCTTTACGCTTTACTTATATTTTCTTGGGGTCATACATAGTATGCACCATTTATGCATTAAAAAGAAAAATTACACAAAGTAAAAAAACCTAGCAAGTTATCTTTTACATAACTTACTCCGATCATTCAACTACGATATTTCATAAAATATTGCTAAGGTGAAGACTGTAATTTTACTCTTGTCGGAAAACATGGGAATTGGCAATATTCATGAGACTTCTACAGGCCAAGTTAGTATAACAAAGTTCTTAGCTACTGGATGGAGAATTTCACGTCCTCTATGAATGTGACCCAAAATCCTAAACCCGATCTTTAGATCTTGGGTGTCGGAAAACCGAGTCTAAGTAAGACGATCAGAAAGCAAGTGTCAAACCAACACGCGCCTAACTTTATAGCTGAAGACTTGTTAACAAGAAAATGAGCTGTCTGTCAACCGCAACCAGCCACGACGGCACAGCTCCATAAATCACTGAACAAAACTGACTCACAAGTATCGTGGTACTTGATAAAATGTAAACTATTTATTTTTACGAAAGTGTCAACGCATACCGGCTATTTTTGACCGCAAGCTATTTACTATATTACCTAGTTACCTACTCTCTTTTATCAGCACAACAGAGTTGAAACAATACGTCGAAGACTTGGAAGAGTAAAATTCTATTTCGGTGTGCCGTTTAGATAGTTTGAAGAATAAGACTGATCATTACGTAACATGATATTTACAAAGAGTGGAACCGCGGATCAAAGCCATCAACTGAAGTATTCCTATAAGATAAGAATTGATGCTTCTCCATATGAAGATGAAAACGGACGTTCTTTTGTCAAAGGGAATAGAAATACCACTATTGCAGTGACGAAATCGAACATTGCAGAGCAAAAACAGAACGAAGGACCAACTATAATATTAAACTAAGGTCCCCAAAGGACCCATTACATAATTGTCTTTGCTATCGAACCGGCTAGATAAAGACGTCACTACCTCGACTGTTCTTAGACTAGCTCGGATATCTGTTCTGTGTGAAAGCCCAGTTAGCATTATTTACAAGCATCGCACTTCATTTATATTGTTAACGCAAATAATAATAGTGAATTAAGATAAGGCGCGGGTTCGCCACACTTATCGCGCTTTACCCGCACGCATGTCACCGTCGCGATTCATACACCTTGATAACTGTAGTTTATTATTATACGAGTTTTTATTGTCAATGGGCAAGCTTTGCCAAAAACATTGGTGAGTAACGGACTACGCGCGCGGGCAACTATGGGCTCGTCTCTGTATGGTCGTTGGCTCGTCTAGATCTTGTCCCGACTTTTTACCCACGACGGTACGGAGACGGTATATGCGTTTGAAGTGAAAGGATGTGTGTTTTTTGTTTGTTTGTTTGTGCATACCAATGTTGCCATTTATCTCCAAAACTACTAGTCCGATTTTGATGCGGTTTTCAATGATGGGTTCTGGTTTGATTGGTGCATGTTCTTAGATAAGTGTTACGGTGACAACTCACCAGGGGGCGCTGCAGTAAACATTTGTTTGTGCAAAAAATTAAAACTACTAGTCCGATTTGGATGCGGTTTTCATCATCAATAATGGATGTGTGCTTGATTAGTGAGGATTCTTAAATAGGTGTATAATGAACCTATGCTCTTTTAAAAGTTTGAAATAAAAAGGAAAATCAAAAATAAAAAAAAAAACCCGCGACGGTTAAGTGTAATTGGAAAAGGATAAAATAATTTAAAAACCCCAGACTTATGTAACGAGACTAAAACAGATAAATTTATATGGAAGTCGGGGGACCGTTCTGTGGAACAGCTTCTATTCTAAGAGGTCCCCCGACTTTTATTTTTAGTAATAGTTTGTTCTTTTATTATTTCATAGTCTGCCAATATGCACGTAAATAGGTACCTATTTAATCAATCTATGACTTTCTCTCTCTTAGTGGAACTTTACTTTTTTCTGTTACTCCTTTACTAGTAGGATAATATAATCAAACAGGATGATTATCCCTGTATGATATGTATTTCTATATGCTTTTACATTTTTACTCTGCAATTTCTTTTAAATTTTCCATCACGGGTATCGTTTTCAAGGTTTTCGAGGGTTCTATAGCCAATAAAGTGAGGTCAAAATTAAAATCCAAGATGGCGGCTACGAAAAATTTCAAAATATTCATCATGGGTGTCGTTTTCATTGTTTTCGAGGGTGCTAAAGCCGTTAGTTAGGGCAAAATGAAAATCTAAGATGGAGGATGGCTTTTGACCTCAATATCGGCAGTAGCACCCTCGAAGATCATGATAACGACACCCATGACGAAAAATTAGAAAATATTTTGACATCCGCCATCTTGGGTTTCAATTTTGACCTTACTATCGGCTTTAGCACCCTCGAAAACCACGAAAACGTCACCATTGAAGCAAATTTTGTCATCCGCCATCTTGGATTTTAATTTTGACTTCACTATCGGCTTTAGCACCCACGAAAACTATGAAAACGGCACTAATGATGAAAATTTTCCCAGCCGCAATCTTGAATTTTCATTTTGACCTCATTATCGGTTTTAGCACCCTCGAAAACCATAAAAACAATATACGCTTAATGATTTAAAAATTTCCTCATCATTGTGAAGTTCAATTTGTTTGACTTGCCGGGCATTTAAATATTTCCCTAAAGGAAGATTAGTTTTAGTTTTACCTAAATACTAAAATTGATGATTGAAGATTTAGTTAAAACTAAACTTTTCAATTGTGATTGATTTAGTTAAAATTAATTTAATCACTAAATTTTTTGTTTGACTAATCAATCGATTGACAATTTGAGCACAACACTAATGTAGGCAGTACAGTAATGATGTTGTTTTCTCTAAAACTTGAGCTGAACTAATGAGGGCTTCATGGGAGTTTGGTGGTGGGTGTGGGCTTGGCTGTAGGTGTTGGTAATAACCAGAACCACCCCTGCCTAACCCTTCAGGGAATACAGGCGTGACTGATTGCATGTTAACTAGTGAAAAAACCATAAAGAATAATTGTTTTTAATGGCATTTTTTGTTTTATTTTACACCATTGGTAGATAGCCTCTTGTGATAGGATATTTTACTATAAATGAATTGAATGATCTTTCTTTAATTATTATATTTTATTGAATGTTGGAGTTCTGATTATCCATAACAACACAGGTATGCAGTATCTATCTATCTATATAAATAAAAATGAATCGCCGAAATGTATGTACGCGCATAACTTCCGAACGACTGCACGAAATTGGATAATAATTATTTTGTTGTGTGCGGTATTGTCAGGAAAAGGTTTGACTTTGTATGAAACAAAATTTCGGAAATTCGAAAAAAAAAATTGAACCTGTGGGAAGCTGGGGTGGGCCGCTAGTTACAAATAAATAAACAAACATTTATTTCGGAATCACCTACATATTTGTTAACAATTGAATTAACTTGATGTGCCATTGGTAATAATCTCCGAGGGCAATTAAATATAGTTGAATGGCTCTCTTACATCTAATGATGTTAAAGGAATCTAACTAAAGTCTCGGGTGTTTATTGTGACCAATAAAATTGCGACTCTTAAAATATGTAATATAAATACTTACTTTATTTATAAAATAAATAAAATAAATAAAATACTTACATTTATTTCGAGCAACCAAGACTCATAACATGTAGAATGCACATACACAATAAATCACAATAACATAAGAAAAAGGATAATAAAAATACTAATATATAAAAATACACAATACAAACAAAAATGACAACAAAACAAAACAAAAAATGAAAACAAAATAAAAGACTTATATCTAACCGGCCCTGCTGCCGGCAACGTGCCTATCACAGCAGTGCCGTATGTATGGGCAGTCCATCCGGTCCGCGATCATCGCCAGGACGGCATTGGTGCTGCCCCGCACCCTACGCACCAGGGACGCGCCCCTCTTGCGCATAGTCGCGTGGAAGCAATCGGTACGCGCCTCTGCGAACATACCTAAGGCGCTGCAGTAGCGAGGCAGCCCCAATACCGCCCTGAGCGCGTTGTTGAA
Source organism: Amphipoea oculea (assembly GCA_945859645.1). Classification (NCBI taxonomy): domain Eukaryota; kingdom Metazoa; phylum Arthropoda; class Insecta; order Lepidoptera; family Noctuidae; genus Amphipoea; species Amphipoea oculea. Next base: position 708,594 of record OX243878.1, on the reverse strand, counting down.
TTGGACGCGGAGGGCCCCGTACGATGCACGCGTGTACCTCGCCCACAGGCTGCACGTGTAGAGGGATGTGCAGTACGCCCTGAAGAGCGTTATCTTCACCTCCCTCGAACAGCGCGCAAACCTGCGTGCTATCATGTTCGCCCGCACCGATAAGGCCCTCCGCTCCCGCTCCATGTCAGCATTGTCCTTGAGGTCGGTCGTAACTAAATGCCCCAAGTACTTAAATTGATCCACCCTTTGGAGTGGACTACCGTTTAGAAAAACGAGTGGACAATTTTGCGAACGTTTCGTACCGGCCTCAAAGACCATGCATTTACTTTTGGTCACATTGTACGTCAACCCATGACTAAGGGCATACTCTTCACAGGTCCGCACTAGCTTTCTGAGGCCACAGACCGACGCGCTCAGCAGCACCATGTCGTCAGCGTAACTGAAATTGTTGACACAAACTCCCCCGACATGGCAGCCGACATGCTGGTTGCTGAGCGCGACGATCAAGGCATTCATGTACAGGTTAAAGAGAGAGGGGGAAGTCAACCCCCCTTGCCTCACCCCGCACTCCAGCCGATACGGCTCCGACATTGCACCCGCCCACTTAACGCTGTTGACCTGATGACTGTACCAGTATTTAAAGACGTTGACAAGTTCACGTGGTAGGTTTATACCCTCGAGTTTAGCCCACAGGATGTCGTATGACACCAGGTCAAAAGCCTTGGACAGGTCGAGGAAGCAGGCGTGCACTGGAGTCTTTCGATCTGTGTAATATCTGACGGTATGCTTAAGACTCAGTATTGCACTCTCAGTTGACAGTCGAGGTCGAAACCCAAACTGATTATCGTGCAAATCCAGGTACTTATCTAACTGTGCCTTAAGCAGACCGTCAAAAACTTTTGCAATGATCGTTGCAAGAGAAATCGGCCTATAGTTACTTTTGTCAGCAACATTTCCCGTTTTATTTTTCACTACTGGGACTACTACCGTTTTCATGAAATCAGATGGTAGGTACGAATGGCTCACGCACAGTGTGTAAAACATTGCTAAGACTCTATTTATATGTGGGCCAGCGTGAACTAGGTGCTCGATGATGAGGCCATCGTGGCCAGGGGATTTGCCCTTGGATATAGCTTTTATAGCCTGAGCTACATCTTTGGCAATAAAGCTAGTCCCCACGTTTTCGTCTGGCATCTCAACATCGATCACCGCCCCCGCCGGTCCCCGTGGGGACAGTACACGAAAATGGTCCCTGAAAATCTCAGCAATCTCCCCAGGGTCACTCACACCCTCGACACTCACCGGAAGACCAGGTCGAACGTTTATTTTGCTGGTGCTCTTCCAAAAACTACGGAAGTGGCCCCTCTTATGTTTTTCAGCCAGGGCATCCATTTTGATTTGGTCCTGATGGTTTTGGCACCATTTAAGTCTGGACTTGAATATTTTTCTACTTTGACACATTTCGTCATATACACACCCAGACCTAGGCCTACCACACATCACCCACTCAAGAAACTTCGTCCTAGCCACCCGGTGAGCCTCGCTAACATGCCTATTCCACCCAGCAATGCGTGGGCCATTCCCACCTCTTCCCGCTCGAGTGCCTCCCCGAGCCGTCGCGGTCGCCGACGCCGCCCCTCGTAAGGCAGTCACAATGTCGGAGTAAAGCCTATCAAGAATACGCCGATGGTCTGAGTTATTACAGTATCTATCTCCACAGCTTGTAAACTCCACATAATGTATTTTAATTCTGAATTTCCTCCTGGTTCTTGTAACATAAAAGGAAATTGCCAAGTAAATTACCATTCAGTTAACTTTTTGCTATGAATGACAAACATTGTTGTTGTTTGGGTAACTTAGTGTGAATGTTTTCATTTCACCCTTTTTTTTTAACATAAAAATTAAGATGAAGTATTATCTCCTCACAACTTGTTAAGATTGGCCAAACCTTACAAAGTGATTTCCCTATAACTGAGAAAATATAAATGCTTTCCCTTTTCTCTATTATGTAGGTGTCAAATTCTGGTTAGACCGGACAGGTGAACGCATATCAATATCTATAAAAAACAAATTCATCTGTGCTGCTCTGCTGCCACTGACAATGCTGTGAAAGTGGTTATATTTTGGGCCAACAAATTTTGAAATACTGTCATGCCAGCAACACTTAGATGAAGAATAAAAAGCAATAACAAATCAAATAAATTATACCAAAACATCTAACTTTGTTGATTCACTGAGAATCAAAAAGTAATAATATTGTGTCCTTATAGTTATCACACAACGTCAGGAATATACATTAATTATAGAAATCAAAATAATTCCATTAAAAGTATTCAATAAATGAATCAGATCCTAGGGCATAGGTACTACTGATCATTATGAAATAATTCTCAGCAATTGCTTTACATATACAAGGTGAAATTAAATTCATGGGCATCTTTTTAAGGGGTCATTGCACTCATCATTATAAACAACTTTTACTATGGGACTAAACCTAAAATCGCGAAAAAAAAATTGGCTGTTCCTTGCATTTATGTTCACATAACTCGTCAAAATGCAGGGAAGAGCAGATTTTTTTTTCGCGATTTCAGATTTATTCCTATAGTAAAAGTTGTTCAAATGATGATTACAATGACCCTTTAAAAGGATGCCCATTAATTCAATTTCACCCTCTAGATATTGCTAATAACCTGCCGAGCCCAGACCTCGAGCTAATGTGAGACACTCACAGGTGTATACATTTACATTGTCTTATCGAACAGTAGACATCAGTTATTTCTGCATTTTCAAAAATCTAGTTCTTTTTTGTTTCATTTAAAAATGTGATTGGCTAAATAATAACAGCTGCATGGGTCGATCGATTAGGTTAAGCTATGCTTGTTGTGGTTGGTCTGTGGATGGATGACAATCTTTACATATTGAGTCCCCTCCATGCCTCGGAAAGCATGTTGGTCCCAGCAGTCATTTGTGGATCTTTGACAGTTGTTACGGGTATTATGTTACCCAGTAAATGGGTTATGGAGGTCAGATAGGCAGTTGCTCCACATAAAATACTAGTATTCAGCTGCAACCAGATAAGACTGGAAACCAACCCCAAAAATAGTTGGGAAAAGGCTAGGCAGATGATTTAAAAATGAGTTTAAATAGAATGTTAGTAGGAGTAGGAATCATATTGATTAAATAGTTTGCTTTGAATGCATAATAATAATGAAAATTAGGCAAACCCAGAAGTTTGAGCAGTGCTTGCCAATATTGTTCAGGATGGCCGATACTAGCACAATATCAGAAACAGTGGAAGAAGTATAGGAAGGTCCATTTTCTGCCGTGGAACAAAATGGGTTTGGAATCAATAAATCAAGCTATTACAAATGTGTTTACCAAAGCTACAGAATCAATATCTTAGAAAACGAAACTTGCATTATTTCTATGTTGTAACTTCTCATGGATGTAATATCTAATAAGGTTTTATGATAAATTACATAGTATAAAATGTACAATACTTATAAAGAAGGTAATTAATGTGTCCTAACAATAAATAATCAATGAAATCGTTAGTAAATATACGTGTAATTACATATCATTATGTTGGGAGTAAGTGCCCATTCCTGAAAGTATACTTTTGAAAACATTTTTGTCTGCCATTTTAGAGGAGGAGACCTTGTAAAATAATAAACGGATTTTGTTGTCAGAGCCGACGGGAATCGATAATTACAAGCTTCTATCGTAATTATAAACCTATTTCGATGTTGATAGAAACAGCTATCATTTATTCTTAGGTGTTGTTACAAAATATACGATCAGCTGATTTCTTTGTTTGACTACTGCAACGATAGTCACCACACTACAAGCAGTTATGACACGTCAGACGACTTATTACTAACATTAAACTAGACAAAACTCTACTCAATAACATGAGAATTACTTGAGAGTGCATTGACGAAGAGTTTTGCGAATTACTAATCCATAAACAAACCTTGAAAGTTCTTACCTTTGTAATGGACTCGAAGATTATTTTGCGACAACCCGATGTAGCTGAATTTATCCTTAGTACTCCACGATCTTGGTAACGGGGTTTCTTCTTCGTTCACATTAGGATAAAGCAATTTTAAACGATCTACAGTATCACTTTGCACTTGATTTTGGGAATCCATCGTTCCCCGTCCACTACCCATCGCAGCCATTTCTAATTTCCGTAATTTCGTGTCATGTCAGTGACGTCAGGAAATTTGTTTACAAAGCTTTCGAAAGATGGCAGCACAAGCCACACTTTTGTTGTCTTTTGTCTCTTTTGGAGGTTTTGTATAAGTTTTCGGTTTTGCTTATGGTTGAACCTGGTTGAATCGGAAACATGAAAAAAACCAAAGCACAGGCATTTTTTTTATCTTGAGATTTTTTATAGTTTCCTATTGTTCAATTTAGTAGAACCCATAAATCAAAAGCTCTTTCTATGTGCATGGGCGTAAGCGGCGTAACGACATCCTAACTTTGAGCAAGATAATCACCACCACAACAAACCACTTCAAAGATAAAAGAAAAACAGTCGACGATTACTAGATTTTCCATAATTTTGTCTTAAATTATGATTAGTGTTCCAAAATACGTTAAAGTTATCGAAAATCAGATAGCAGATAAACTCAAACGTCTTAAAAAATCCGATAGTGAATTACTAGAAGTACAGCAATTACACCGCGATGAAATTCTAGAGGTAAGTCTGAAATAATCTGGCATCATCGTGGTATAGGGTAGTTGATTTTTATTAAATATATTCCATTTTTCAGATTTACCAGGAAGCTTTTAAAAGATTAATTGATGGAACGATAACATATTCTGGAATCCTCAGTGAAATAAAACAAGCTTACGAATATGCAATACAAATACGAGATGAACGTATTTGTCAATTTATTACACAGGATGTAAGTAGGCACAGTATTGCATGGTATTTAAAAGTCTATAACCATTTTCCTTAACCCATTCTGTAAATGTAACGCAAGCACCCAAATAAAAGGGCGTCCCCACTAGGGCCGTGTGTCCTTTTGTGGCTTCGAGGCCCGTCTTGCGCAGTTGCTTTCGAAATTTACGAAGAAAAAAGGAAGTGCTCTTAGCTTCAACAGCATTTATAGTAATAAGCATGTCGCAATCTCCATCACGATTCCAACAGTCCCATAACACCGGGCGCTCCGTCAGTCCACTCCATTTTATTTATTTTTAGATCTTTATTCACAAGTAAAAGAAATACTGTACAAAGGCGGGCTTAATGAAGGCATTTTCTACCAGTCAACCTCAACCGACCTCATTTTGCAGCGAATATAAAGTATACAAACACAACTCAGTGTAGCGGCGGTCACAAGCGCATGGACCATGACCGGCCGCGTGGCCCATCCCCAGTACTCAGAGCCAAGCCGCACGGCTTCCTTTGAAGTAGACCGACAATCGGTGGGTTGAGCGTGGCCGGCCACGTGGTTCAGGCCTCGCTCACGTCCACACTCACGAGCCTCGGCCGCGCGGCTTGGCCTCAAGGAGCCGCGAGGCCCTAGTGGGGATGCGCCTTAATTCTTTGGATATTTCGTACTTAAAATACTGCGTACCAAACATGATTAAAAAAACTAAATGACACTGACAAGCTTACAATATTGACATGTCCAAATCACAACAATTTACACTATGGTTATGGTTGTGTACATTGTGCATTAAATAAAAAAATAATTATTGGCAGTGTAATAATTTTCATAGCAGTTGTTTTCGCTTCCAATATCTATTCTATTTTATTTTTAATAAATGGCAAGCGAAACCGATGTCAACTATTCTGCTAATGTATGCCCAATGTCAGCAACCGGCGACGTATCACCGACCGTGTTGGTCTTGGACGGAGGCTTCTCTACGCAGCTGTCGTGCCATGTCGGCACCTCTGCGGACGGTGACCCGCTGTGGAGCTCGCGGTTTCTAGAGACGCACCCTGAAGATGTTGTCAACACACATCTGGATTTCTTGCGGGCCGGCTCCGACGTGATTATGACCAACACTTACCAAGCGTCAGTCGGGGGCTTCGTTAAACATCTTGACCTTACTCCTGAGAAAGGATACGCACTCATTAAATACGCAGTGGGACTTGCAAAGCGCGCTCGCGACACATACTTAGAAGAATGTCGTGAAACAGGGCACCACACTGCAACTCCTCTGATCGCGGGCTCGATCGGACCGTACGGCGCTCACCTACACGACGGCTCCGAGTACAGCGGCAACTACGCAGATGTCACAGCTGTCGACACCATGAGGGAGTGGCACATGCCCAGGATCAGGGCCCTGGTTGAAGCTGGAGTTGATTTCTTAGCTTTTGAGACAATACCCTGCCTGAAAGAAGCTGAAATGCTTGTGAAGATATTAAAAGAGTACCCTAAAATGAAGGGCTGGTTGAGTTTCAGTTGTAAAGATGAGCATTCATTAGCACATGGAGAAGACTTCAAGACAGCTGTAAAAAAATGTTGGGACCTGAACCCCAACCAGTTAGTAGCTGTAGGTGTGAACTGCTGTTCACCAAAGATTGTTGCAAATTTATTTAAGGGCATCAATGATGACAGGGCACAGTCTCCCATACCATTCATCACATACCCCAACTCTGGGGAGAAGTACAACCCTCAGATAGGTTGGGTTGACCGGGACAAGTGTGAGGCCCTCGCCAGCTTTGTACCTGAGTGGCTGGATGTTGGAGTGAGGTACGTGGGAGGATGCTGTAGGACATATGGAGCTGACATCTCCCTTATAAGGAACCAAGTCGAGATCTGGTTGAATAGGCACACTCAGTCAGACTAACATCTCATCTGTAATCCTACCAACATTGTAGAGCCGTGTATGTTAAGGGTTTAGACATTTTATGTAATATTAGAAACTAAAGTTATATGATGCTTCTATTTCAATGCTGTTTACATAATAAACATCTTATCTAGTTCTATTAGATCTGCTATTGAAATACAGTACTTAAGTGTGAAGCTTTAGAGTATCATTTATGGTTGTTAAATGTAAATATTTTGTTATGTTATTTGTCTTATAGATTCATAATTACACCATGTTTCTAATAACATTATCTGCAAGCTAATGACTGCTTAGGAATATTCCAAGAACTCTTTCCCTAAGTAAGAAGGGCAGGAATATTTAAACTAGTTTAAAAAACAATACTTTTTATAGAAGTAATAACTGTGGGTAAGATAGCAAGTAAACTAAATACATAAGTATAGCTAAATTGTTCCAACATGGGCAATGTAAGTTGTTGTTATTGTTGCATCATATTGTATTTTTATAATAATGTTATACGGAATCAAAGATTGAACTCATTTACAGAGGGTATTTGGGATATCTGTAAGAAAAAATCAGAGGGATGACAAAATTAAAAAGTTGCTAAAAGAAAACGAAGATTTGAGGGAACAAAACTTGAAACTGACTTTTGAGACTAGTAAACTGAAGAAAGAAATGGGGAAGGTGTGTACTGTAGGGAGTGGGGGGGAGTAACTCTCGTGTCTGAACTATTTCAAATGTTTTCTGCTTGTAATACCTATTACTTTTAAATTCTTCAACTTATGTAAGTATGTCGCTTTACATCTATGTTTATGTTAACCTTATCTTTCTGCTGAATTATGACGTCGGAGATGGGACTCGGCACACAGATTTAGTAGTTCATACCAATCCGCAGTTTGCACACCACTGCTTACTGAATCACAAAATTCATATGTTCCGTTACTGCGCTAGGCGGGCGGCGCAGCGCGGCAGTGGTGTGCAAAATGCTTTATGCACAATGCGACTATCGCTTAAACGTGGCGTCAATATACTCTTCATTGTTATTTAAATTATATTGTTTTTTTTATGCACATGTTGTCGTGTTTTACTTAAGTTGTGTAATGTGAAAACTGTTCTAAATAATAATCCTTTGGCAGTGTACTTCAAGGATAATAAAGATACATAAACCGTTGCCACAACAGCGTGCCCTTTGGCGTGCGTATTCATTTACAGATGTCCATTGCTGAAAGTTTACCAACTCATTGCCCAAAAGAGATCTCTTTCATACTGTTAGCTGTTAAGTACTACGTTTCACGTTGTCGTACTGCAGCCTACATCAATTAATTTAAAATGTTTTTACCATTATTTCACATGGAAGATTTAATCTAACTTACGCCAGGGTTCACGTAAGTACGGCTAAATATTATAAGCCTTACTTACTGGGTTACCCATTGTCAGCTCAACGACGACAAGTTCTCCGAGTACCTGAACCTGATGCGTGAACGTGACGCGCGCTACACGCTGTACTTCGAGAACCTGGGGCTGCAGATGAAGCTCAAGGAACTGGATGGCAGCTCCTACCCCGTAGACGACGCCTACGGAGACCCCGTCGTGCTCAGGGTAGCGCTTGACAAATGCAGGTCATTTATGGCATATTTTTCGCGCCACAGACTCAATGTAGTGGAAGAAACAATGGGGGTTAGTCAGTAAGACTCCGAAATAGTCCTCTGTTCTCCCCAGACGGCGGGTATCCATGAGCATTCCCCACAAAAATGGGACAGTAGAGGTCTTTGTACTAGGTACCTTTTTATTTTATTTAGAGGGGCCATATTCGGGATTAAAATTATCCCAATTAGTTCTCCACTCGTAGGCCATACCTAAAATACTAATACTCTACCGAAAAATATGGTAAAATATTTCTTTCTTCCATATCGTTCTTATCTGCCGGCTTGAAAGAAATTAAACCAATCAGTAGACTGGACCTAGGAAGAAGTGCACTGAACTAATTAAAATGTAATTTTCTAGGGAACAGCTAACCATAACCCAGACGGAGCTGAAGAAGATGACGGACGAGTACGCGGACACCGTGCCGCGGCGGGAGTACGATGCTCTGGAGACGAAGTACTACCACCTGTCCAAGGCACTGGACAAGCTGGAGGAAGAGTACAAACTTTTAAGGAACAACAATAAACGGCTTTTGGGTATGTAGAAATCCTATTAAGGTAGCATAAATTCAATGAATGGAGCATACATCTTAAGTTCTCTTCTCTTCTTCTCATCTAATCTTTAACTGCTGTTTGGTGTAACTGACGAAATGTAGGTGTGCATACAAATCTAGCTCAACCGCTACGCCCTCTGGGAAAATATCTATTACTAGCTGCGCCCCGCGGTTTCACCTGCTTAAATGTCGATCCCGTGGGAATATCGGGATAAAAAGTATCCTATGTCCTTTCCCAGGACTCAAGCTATCTCTATACCTAATTTCATCTAAATCGGTCCAGCCGTTTGAGCGTGAAGAAGTAACAAACATATAAACACACGCACACACACACTCACAAACTTTCGCCTTTATAATATTAGTGTGATGTTAGGTATTCGTTCTTTCACACACAATCCCTTAATTATTCATTTACAAACAGCAACAAAGACTTCTATTGAGGAGGAGCTGTTGGAGACGAAGGAGCGCTGCAGTGAGCTGGAGCGCGCGGGCACGCCGCGGCCGCAGTGGGAGCTGTGCGCGGACTTTATCGGTGGAGGACGAGATAGGTCTTACATATATTAGCATCAGTAATTAAGTCTAGCCAGGGCCAGGCTTCCTATTGGACTATATTTGATTTGTAATGTCACAAACCCCGTTCAGGTTACGTTCTTACGCAGTCACTCACGAAAAGGAATAAGTCATACATTCATCTGTATTTGGAAGGTTTCATTCTTATATCTCAGCACTTTTTCCAACAATTATTGTCTATGCACAAACTACATCATGCACTAGATATATAGCCCTAGGCACAGCTTGTGATCACGCCCATGTCTTCAGATGGTGGCAGTTGGCGAGCGGGCTATCTTCGCGAAACATACTCCGAGTGCTGCTCAAGGAACTGGGTCCTGCTGCCGAAAGTGATCATCTCGAACATTTTGATGGACTTGTAAGAGTGCTTCACTTATTTATCTTCAAAACTCAACTCGAACTTATATAATTTATTTCAAATAAATTAATTAATCTGTCAAGCGGCGCTAATGAGATACTTGATTTTCTGTTGTTTCGTCGCCGATCGGCATACCGCGACGCTTGACCGGTTAAAGACACTTTAGATTTGTAAAGAAGTCAGTCAGCCAAAAAAATGAAACTAGTTGTCCATTCCAAAGCGTAGGATGTTCCTATGGAGAAGACCGGGTAAGAAACTCTATGAACACTTTTAAATCAAAATATTTTTACAAAATATTTTATTTTAATACATTATTACCTCTTATATTATAACGTCGATGTCATCTTGTTTCGTAGGGCATGGACCCCGCCATCCCAGCATACCTGCGCTACGAAGGCAAGGTGCGCAACCTGCGCCTGTCGCGGCGCGAGGTGAGCGTCATCATCACCGACGTGTGGCTCGGCAAGGCGGACAAGCAGCACGTCTCCATGCAGGACTACGTCACGCAGTACTTTGAGGACAGGTGGGTAAAAAGTAAAAATCACTTCTGTGAAGTTTCGCCACCTAAATTATTTTAACTTCGAGATATAGCCACAACTTTTCCCTTTACATCAGAAGTCTACTGTCGTTACCCCACATCTTAAATTATTATCCTCCAATTAATTTATCTTTTATTTATTGTTTATTAATCAAAAAACGGTTTACAAGCATTTGTTGAAGCTTTAAACATAGCAAACAAACCATCGCGGGTTTAACAGCGGTATGGTCAGACATGACAACTCGGTGCCACTACATATTAATTATTAATTAATTAACAATTAGGTAGGTAAGTACATAGATATTTTTCCTAGATCGCACTGCAATCTAGAAAGTATTTTATCTACTTCTCATCTTTATCTTTTGGTCAGATATGGTCAGCCGTCAGTGCGCGCGGAGTGGGCGTACAACCTATGCGCGGGCGCCGAACAGATGCTGGACGAACCGCAGGTGAAATTCAAAGTCAAATTATTTATTTCAAGTACGGTCAGCATCAAAAGTTGATTAACACTTCAGTTTTTTTAATCTTAGTTATTGAGCAAAATATTTTTTCAAAATTGCAGTAGAAGATTTTTTTTAGAATATTATACTCTTGTTTATTATGTGAAAAGCTAAAAATCAGTTTATTGAAAAAAGTTGTTGTCATTTTAATAACATGTAAAAATGATAGTGTTAATCGACTTTTGATGCTGACTGTACCCATTAAAATCCACTTTTGAACGTCAAAATTTAAAACAAAATAGAATTGATTCTAGGTACTTCTTCCACTTGGGGTCGCGTGCGCACAGAGTGGGGACTCTGTCCGCCCACCAAGTGACCCCAGGGAACACGGTGGCACAGTGCTCACGTGCTGCCGTGCATAGCGAGGCTCAGGGGAGGCCCCTTTACAGTCTCCCCAGGGATGTGCTTTACAGGCGTTGCACGGGGGGGTTCCGGAATTGGTATTTTAAGAGGAACGGAATCACCCCTATGTGCTGATGGTGATCACCACCGGGGTGGTTTTAGTGAGGCAAAAATCCCACACTCCCCGACCTCCCTCCTCGGAGGTAGTGTGCCTTTTGATGGTTACCCCCGAAAACAGAAAAAAGGTACTTCTTCCAAAAGATAGTTTCGTTAGAGAAGAATGGGCATGAAACTCCATAGTTATTCTTTTAAAATGTGTTACAATATTTTTGTATGCATTAATTATAATTGGTGGTAAAAGGTGAAGCTGTTCTGGGGCGTGCTGCACGGCCATCTCAGCGAGCACATCTACTGGGGCCACCGCCGGCACTGGCAGGCGCTGCGGGACAGTCTCTACAAGCACAGCAAGGACCAGGAGGTACAGTACTGCAGACACAACGCACAACTTTGAGAAAAGGCCAGAAAATTAGAAAGAGGTACATTTTTTTTAAAAGCTAAAAACTGCGCGACACTATTCCCAATATCCACCAGTCCTTTGTGCCAACTTATTCTTTCGACGAATCTTAAACTTCGTTTCTTCACAGACGATTTCAATCGAAGAATTCGAGAAGATATCGAAAGCGACGTTTCCGCTGAAGAGTGAAGTGGACATCAAGAACTTGATGGACGTGGTGCGCAAGCAGCTCAAACTGAAGATCAACAACAACGATATCAACTTAGATAAACTGTTTCAAGAGGTACTAATACTTTTTAGATTTGTAATGATTTCAAAAAAATGACTCCTGCGCCTGTGTTACTACACCTCTGCCCAAGCCATCCGGGTAAACAGGCATGATGTTATGTCACATGTAGACTCCTGCACTGACACTTGTACTGCTTTTATGACATCGAGTCCGAAAATTAGTTAGTGTCCTACTTACTATAAAAACAAATCAAATCATTTATGTGCCGTGTTAGGAATGTTTAAATGATTTGATTTGATTTTACTATGCAAACAATAACTTCCTAGATTGCTACTCGTAAGGTTCAATAATAAATAGAATCCATGTCACCATAACAATGGTCATCGTAAATAACTAAAATTAACCTGCAGTGTTGTCTCTCCTTTCTCTCTAGATCCATCCAAAGGTTGTCTTTAAAAGATCGCTCCTAGAGATAAGACCGTCCATTATGTCACGACTTGTAAAATTTCTACATTTATGTCTGTAATATTTTTATGGTGCACATAATAATAGTAGATTGTACAACTAAGGCATAAAAGAAGCTGTTTTACCCCGAGACGTTTATATCCACGCGAGCCGCAGGCGAGGGTGGATAGTTAAGTCGATGGGTAAAATGGCTCGTTTATGCCTGAGTTATACACTCTGCTTTTCACTTCGATTGCGAGAAAATGAAACAGGCATAAAGTATACAGTACATAATTAATCAAAAATGTTGCAAAGCATAGCTAATTCCCGCCACCACAGTTAATACCGCCACGAAACTTTTTAAAAGTTTTTTTTTTTTATTTCAACATTTGTCATTCGACTTGGGTACTTCATACTGCCAAGTCATAAAAACGTTTCTTTGCGTTTTTAAATAATAAATTACAACTATTTTACCTGATTTTATTAAATTAATAACGATAGAAAACACGGAAGTGGTATAAATTAAAGAAAATGAAATAAATCACGACTTTAATCTGCGAAATTTTATTGCGCGTGTGGCTGTTGGGCCTAATTACCTTAGTCTCAGAAAAAAAATTTACTTTATGCACTAGAACATAAAAAGTGATTTTATGTCGCCTAAGCACAACATAAAGACGAACTTTTAGAGCATGAGAAGTGAAAAGAATATTCTATTCTATTAACTTTTTACATGTCAACTTAAACAAGTATCTCGTACCCCGCCAGAATGAAGAAGGCTTCGACCGCGTGGAGTTCGCTCGTGAGTTATTCCGACAGCGGCAGCTGGCGCAGGACAAGTACATCCGCGAGGTCGTCGCCGAGCTCGGCGGCAAGCACGCCGCTAACAAGAATGTTACCGTGGACAACGTCAAGCGGGCGTTCGCCATCGTCGACCCGGCCATAGGTAATGCGATAAAGTACTTATATTCATATTTTAAAAACTAAACAGAAATTATTACTTTAAAAATTGTCATCATCATTTTTATCGCAATTTGTTTGTGGTCGGCGCAATATATATTTTTCTTCCATACTTCTCTAATATTCATTTTCTTGGTAGTCGGGTAATCCATCCAATCATCCATCATTTCTTTGATCTTCCCCTGCTCTTATCCACATTCAATATTCATACTCAAAACTGTCCTCACGACTAGAACCAAAATCATTCTGAACGTATTTTTTTTTAATTCGTAGATCACATCCGCATGGAGCGCTACATTCGTTGGGCGTTTTCTGATTCAACCAGTGAGCTGAACCACATTCCTCCAATACCTCTAAAAACACTGACTGCAAGGCTGGCCGCAGGAGACATAGAACGTGTTGGACCCAGATATCGAGGTGCACATCGCAGAACAACCTACAAGTAGTAAATTAATAATCTTTTTTTTTTTCAATTATTTGTCATATTAAAATTTCCAAATTATATTGCTAATTTAATTTCAAGAAGAAGACATGTTGTACCGACCCCAAATAAAGCGAAATAGGGGCAGGAGGATGATTTGTCATGTGACATGTACAGACGCCAGCACATCAAGCTACTATAATTTGCCAAATTTCTTTAATAGATTTTCAACTTTATGGCTAAAGTATAAGGTTCAAAGTTGATTGGGAAAAATTTGACAGTTTCGGGTAGCTTGATGTGCTGGCGTCTGTACATACATACAAATGATTATGGTTTAACTTAAAATTATAATGTTCTTTCTTCTTCATCACGTTGTTCAAATAAACACCTATTTACACATGAAGCTTGTTTAGATCAATCAATGTAATGGGGCTAAAAACTGCCACTTGCTCACTTCAGATGTCGCCGACGGGCAAGGACTATACTACTCCCCGAATTTGACAGCTAGCTCAGGCTAGCTGTCACTATCCATACATTTTTTTGTAAGCAAACGACTTCTTTTACGATTAATTAACCCCGTTGCTCAGGTGTTGACTACTTTTACGGGACCCGTGTATTTCCCAAAACTGTTAAAAGAACGAACAGTGGAGGAAAGCTCTTCGAAGAAAAAATGGAAACGATTATTACGAGTATCGATTATTCGTCAAGATTATGAGCTACCTTGTGCTGTCCATTTACATGAACACGTTTATGGAGAAAATTCCTATACAAGTGATGCTCCTTTTCATAAAACAGAGAACCATGTCAGTTTACAGGCTCTTGTTGTGAAATTACTATAATAAGAGTGTGTACGGTCAGCATCAAAAGTTGATTAACACTTCAGTTTTTTTAATCTTAGTTATTGAGCAAAATATTTGTTCTAAATTGCAGCAGAAGAATTTTTTTTAGAATATATACTCTTGTCTATTATGTGAAAAGCTAAAAATCAGTTCATTGAAAAAAGTTGTTGTCAATTTAATAACATGTAAAAATGATAGTGTTAATCGACTTTTGATGCTGACTGTACACCTAGGTGCACCAGGCGGGTAGACCACGGGCAATACACAGTGTGTGTTTATCATAACATGTTAGATCAGTCCTGGTATTATGTCGTAAGTTTTTCAGTGCAGGAAAAATAAGAAGATCATTCTCGAGTTGGTCTTTAACTTCGATCCGGTAATATCTCTGTCATAAGCCATTACCAAAAAAAAAATGTTAGTTCAAAAATTATTTATCTTTCTATTATAGCTCCTGTTTTACTATTGGTAGACATTTCCCTTTTCCTTAACTCGTGTTTTGAATAAAAATAAAAAAAATTGTACCAAGTCTCCATCCAGTCCAGTCTCAATTTTTATCTAGTTTTAGTATTTGCGGTCGACGCAACAGTAAACACATATACATCAATGGCGGCTTCTGGACTAACAACAGTGCTACCACCTATGAAGAGCTTTCAGTTTTTAACCCCATTGAATAAAACCATATTCAATCCACGCACAACGGACCAAATGGGAGTCGAAGTGCGGAAAGGGGAGCCCCATCATCAAACCATATTTAAAGAAACCGGAAACAGGAAAAAAAAATGGGAACCGACGGTTTTTACTCTCCAAAAACCGATATTCACTGCGTGTTGGTATATTGTGTATCCGAACGTTTGGTTGGCGAGCTGTCAATGTCAAGCACGCATGTCATCATCCATCGGGACATAACCTCAAAACAAAACATTTGTTTACACCACTGACTGAACACGTTATACCTCATAAAAACAATAAAATTTACTTTATGTGAACAAAAAATGGCTGATATCGTTGATAATGAAGAAGTTGATAGAGATACTGTAGAGCCTGAAGTTCTAGAACAACAGTTTCAAAAGAAATACAAGTTACTAACAGAAAGTGCGGTATCACTTAAGAAATCTTATATTAATAAATTGCACGCTACAAGGTACATTTATTGGTCATGTTATTTAAATTCCTAAACGTAATAAAAAGATGCAATATCCATGTTAGTACCCTTAAATGAAATAAATAATGCTTTTAAATTAAACACCTGTTTGCATATGAATCTTGTTTACTCTCTGTTCTTGATCTATATTAATGCTCTGTCTATTCTGTTATACTTATTTAAAAATCACATAATTGAGGCAACCATTAACAAGTTTGTTTTAATAAAATTTTCATTGAAACCCACAGATCTTTAAAACTAGCAGTAAGTCTATCAGATAACAGCATAGAGGTGTACCAGCTGAACAACACATCCCTCACGAAGGTTTGTCGTCTCAGCGGTCATCAGAAGGCCCTCACGGAGGTAGTATGTGACCCCAAGGAGGACCACCTTGTGTACTCAGCGGGGCAGGATGGACTGGTCAAACTGTGGGATACCAGGACCAGCGGCAGTTGTGTGCAGGAGTACAAAGGTGATTCACATTTCCATTTTAAATTTATAGTAATTGATAATTTGATAACCTTAGTCCAAGTTAGTTGGAGAACAAAGAATCCACAGATAACCACTCAGTGAAATTTTGCTGAGATTATAGGTAGTGAATAGAAAACAAAAACATACAATTTTGCTTTTTTATTAAGCCAACCTTTGAAAAGTGCAAGAGTATTTATAATTTCCTGAAAGTATTTATGACAAAGAAATGAGAGTATCGGAGGGAGAGAAGGATTGATAGTATGGTGCAATTGGTTTTATGCAGGCTGCACGCTATTTCACGGAAAAGGCTTTTTACAGTAATCATTCTATGTACAAATGTACTAGCTGCACCCTGCGGTTTCACCCTCGCAAATGTCGATCCCGTGGGAATATCGGGATAAAAAGTAGCCTATATGTTATTCCAGGGTGTCAGCTACCCCCATATAAAATTTTATCAAAATTGGTGGAGCCGTTTGAGCGTGAAGAAGTAACAAACATATAAACACACACCCTCACAAACTTTCGCCTTTATAATATTAGTGTGATTAGATAAGGAAGAAGAGCTAGTCAGGCCATACGAGTGCATGGACATCTCCTGCAACGGCCGGGTCCTGTGCGCCGGCAGCCAGCTGGTGGAGGATGACGCCTACCTAGTGTTCTGGGACAACCGCCTCCCCAAGCCCCTGGGAGGCTACTGGAACTCACACACTGATGATATCACACAGGTAATAAACACTAATATAATACTTTTCTCTTGGTTACACATCAGTAACATCATCATAGTGTCATTCTAATAATCTTATGTAATTACTCAAGAGCTTATCACCACCAATCACCATGTTATTATGCAACTAAGATTAAATTATTTTAATTCCAGGTGAAATTCCACAAGACAAAGACAGAGTTGCTAGCAACAGGTTCCCTGGATGGCCTTCTGAACATATTCAATGTGATGGAGCTGACAGAAGACGATGCGCTGACATATTCCCTCAATGTGGAGAACTCGGTGGAGAAGCTGTCCTGGCTGGACGAGAAGCAGGTGGCTTGCATCACGCAGTCCAATGACCTGCAGCTGTGGGATGCCGACAGTGGGGACATGCTCAGGAGTTTCACTAGGGATAAAGTTTCTAGGAGTATAAGGGTGAGCTGCCATCTAACTTATTGCTGTTGTCTGCTATGTAGTAAAGAAGTTATTTAATTAACAGCCATGTGCCCGGTGAGATTTCCCACTAGCAAACATGACAAACTTCCATACAAATGTTTAACCCTAGAGGGGTTGGAATGAATTTTCAAGAATCCTTCTTTAGTGATGACCTTCGTTATATAAGGAACTTTTGAAAAATTTCGCGCTTCTAAACCCAGCTGTGGCCAGTGGCGAAACTATACCGTTTGGGGCCCGTGGCAAATTCAAGGGATGGGGCCTCCTCTCAATGTATAGAAAGCTCAACCAACGTTATAGATTTTTTTAATGATGTCCCCCTTTGTTGCACATTTTCAAAAAGTTTGCATTTATAAACTTATATTAGGCTCCTCCTGTGCTCATGGCCCTCTCGGGCTGGAGGCCCCCTCTGGCTGGGGCCCGTGGCATTTTGCCCCCTATAGTTTCGCCACTGGCGGTGGCTGTGTTGTCTGTCAGTGAAAAAAAAAGTACAGCATTTCATACAAACTTACAAGCCCTTGTTTTTCGAAATTAATGAACCGATTTTAATGAAACTTCATACGCATAAGCAGGATAGCTTATGCGTATGAAGTTTCATTAAAATCTGATAATGTTGTAGTGTGAGACAGTTATAATTATATTAAGTAGAACATTATTGACGTAGATCACTGTTCTATTATTTCCAGAGAAGTAAACCTGACGACTGTTACCTGGTGGACACATACACGTCGATAGATGACGCGCCGGTGCTGCTGGCTGGCTCATATGAAGGCAATGGGTAAGCTGCTGTAATTAATATACCTAATTCAGATACGTTCCGACTCGCCCCCAGTAAATGCAAATACTTACCTACATTAATAATTTCCATCTGCCTAGACAACTAAAATTACGCCTCACCGTGCTAAAGAAAAGAATCAGTTTACCTAAAATCTAAAATTATGCTGGTTTCCGTACATTTTGCAGTGATGTAACAATGATACAATTTGTATTGTAGGCAAGTGCTGCGCTCAGTAACGATAGCAGACAAGAAGCTGCAGCCGACCACGAACTTCGCCGACAACAAGCAGACGGTGCGCTGCTGCTGGTACGATAAGGACGTAAGTACCATCTCATTTGTATAACGGGTGTAAAAATACCCTTAACGAAACCAAGTGTCACTTGTTCTTCCCGTTATTATCATCATTTTTTTTGTCCTGGACCTTCTGGCTACCGAGATACTGTCCAATTTTTTATGGACGTTTTTTACGAAAATAATTTTTAAATGTTAGAACTCCCACAATCCCTATACCGTTGTATACACCCATAAGCACAATATTTTGCGTGCGTTACCCTGCATGCGTATTGAGTTAATGTGATGCGCAGTCGGAAAGTAGTTTATAGCCTATTCACAAATAGCGTCATAACCAAGCTTCACATTAAATTGATGTTCTTTTTTATAAAGTTGATTGTCTTCACCAGTCCTGTGTATATTCCAAGTGTTAGTACGCAAATGACATATTAATGGCGCGGTTTACAGACCGCACTCCGAATAAAATAAAACGTTTCCTACTAATATGAACCTTATCCTCCTTTTAATGATAATAATATTGATATTCGTATGAAACGCCGACTTAGCAAAGTAAAAGTGCGGCCTCTGAATCTCTGCGTTAGGCTCTAGGATTAAGACAAAAACATACTTACGTACTCGATAACTCGACACGATTTACGAAACATGTTACCCTGTTACATTTTAACTATATAGGGTCCAATTAAATTATGTAGCGAAACTCCGCAGGCGTGTAGTTTCAATATCTAAACATAACTAAAAAAACCGGTCAAGAGCGAGTCGGACTCGCGCACCGAGGGTACCGTACCATCATAATATGTTCATAAATTTTTAGTGGCGAGGCCTATATTCGTCAAATAATTTTAACACTGCGCACTGCGGTGTAGAATATTGCAGTTTTGGGTCAGCGCCATCTCTTGACCGATAGTGAAACTAGTGTAACTTTTGTTGATGATTTCTGAAAAAGTGTGCTATTTAGAGACATTGTTTTATTTTTCCTGTAATCTTTACATAAACTTCTATCACATAGAATGATTTTTCTCTATGCAAACTTCGGAGATAAGGGTTTTTTTTTTACATTTTTCATCAAAAGTCGAAAACTTACCGCCTAAAAAAAAGAAAAATGTTTGAGAACGTGCAAACTGCGCTCTTTCGTATGATACCCCACATGCCCTAGTAGCCCCACTTCGAAGTTTTCAGACCCCCTTTCAGTCCCTATAATAATAATAATTCATTTATTTTTCAGACAAAGTCCATCCTATTGCAAAATATATTTATTTCTTTCTTATTTGTAAAATAGTTGGCCAAACGTCATCTAAAACTATTCCAAATTTCAAGTTGATAACATTAGTAGTTCTTGAGATATCCAGCCGTGATAGACAGACAGACTGAGTCGCACCATAAGGTTTCCTTTTTACCATTTTGGTACGGAACCCTAATAAAAAGGGTTATATTTTTTGGGTCAACGACCAATGACCATAGATAGTGTAGATACTTGAAATATCAGTGTTTTCGTGTAAAACTCACCAGAATAGTAGGTATAGATATCGAAACACGATAAAACAATAACAACTGATTTTCTCAACTTGTACTTTAAGTAACTGCGCTACCAGCGATCGTTAACCCCATTTTTTATCATCAAATATGTATTTTTTTTGTTTCATCGTATTGAGATATTGGTACCCATCATATTATCACGTCTGCCGAGTTTCGCAAACTAATTTAATTTAACCCTGTATTTTTTTATTCTTTGTTATCAAAAGGGGGTTTTTATCCACACGGATTAAACCAACCCCATTATTTGCTTATTTAAATTCCTCAGCGCGACATATTGGTGACGACGGGCGAGTCGGGCATCATTAGCGTGTGGAGCGTGAGCGCCTGCGCCGCGGACGGGGCCGGCTCTCGGAAGATATCGCAGTCGCTGAACAAGCTGCACGTCAACAGACACAAACCTTACTGATGTAAGAGAATATTGTTCATCATTAAAATAAATCCGTTCACTTCCAGTATTTTATAGACTTCCTATTATTTTATCAGCAAAATGGTGAGACTGCATCATTTTAATCCTGTGTTAAATATTCAGTGACAAACGAGCGTGTCATAGTAAACATTCAGTGACAAACTAGCGTGTCATATTAAACATTCAGTGACAAACGAGCGTGTCATAGTAAACATTCAGTGACAAACTAGCGTGTCATATTAAACATTCAGTGACAAACTAGCGTGTCATATTAAACATTCAGTGACAAACTAGCGTGTCATATTAAACATTCAGTGACAAACGAGCGTGTCATAGTAAACATTCAGTGACAAACTAGCGTGTCATATTAAACATTCAGTGACAAACTAGCGTGTCATATTAAAGCTGATCTTGTTGGTATTTTTCTACGTCTACTTCCCACACGTTCTTTCTGCACAAAAATAGAAATCAATTTCTTTCCTTGATTGGAGAAAAGGTTTAACATGGCTGAACACAAGCGAGCAGTAAGGGGAGTACGGTTCATATTGAATGAAAACAACACCTTTCATCAATAACTTAGCACTTTAATCGAAACCCAAAATTATGATTAAAAGTAATTCGCTATATAAAATTATTGTTGTAACCCGGCCCCGGGGTTACGTTTAAAAATAAAAATTTAGTTGATTATACATACAGTCAAGAGCCGAACCAAAAGTCACGCATGCAAAATACAAAAGATTTATAATTAAAACAAAATATTTTTATAAATACGTTTATACATTTTATGGCCATCATTACCAAATATACAAATACCAAGTCATAGTGCGCGTATTCGATACAGTCACTGATCACAATTCAGTCATGTTTAGGAACGGTATACAAGCTGCCAGTTTGAATATCGCGCGACAATTACATTCGAGATCTACATATAAAATAATCACACTGACGAGATTTTACGACCACTCGTCGTATCGTCGCACGTCCAGAGTAACCGCACCAAACGTCTTTTCGAAGCGAAAAGCTTACACTAGTAATTAACATCTATAAGTCAATTCTTACATCACTAACGAGTCAACGAATAAAACCCCAATAAATATAAATTTGTACTCGATTATAATCTCAAACACCTGCCTTTTGAATTTCGATTCGTTACACTATTATTAATTTAAAAGAAAATATGAAATAATGATACAAATAATAATAAGTAAGTATATATTTAAATACTAAAAGCGAAGTGTGAAAGTAGATAATGCGATGTGTTTGGACAGAAATAAGTATATTACAAATAGATAAAACTGTTATAGTACCTACCTATTGACTATTTTATTCGATAATTGAGATAATTCGAGTTGTATTGTTATGTTGTTGAAACGTGTTTGTATGAGTGGCATGATTGCATTGTTCTTTGGTAAACGCACAGTGTGAGTGTCGAGCGGCACGGAACGGTCCGCGGCGCCACGCGCATGCGCCGGCGCGTCACTTGGGCGACAGGAACATTATGAGCCTGCAAACGAACACTCACTTACTACACGCATCTCATCATGTACGACGAAAACAATCGCGTAGCAGTCGCTTGTGACGACGCAGACGCGCACATTTTAATGATGCTGATTGCAGTATGCGCCAGAAAGACAACTAAGTAGGTAGTAGTATTTTAGTAGTATATTTAGCTTCCGCTACTATTTCATTGTTTTTATAACGTTTATCAATAATAAGTCTTTTTGAATTTACACTCACGTAAAGTTGGCCTTTGTAAGTGGAAATAACGACAATTGGAACAGACTTTATGGCATAGGCACCGCCATTGAACTGGTTAAGAAAGACTAGAGCTACGCAATGCTCCATCAGCGGCACCGGCAGCCTAGTTCCTGTGACGTAGTGGTACCTGAAGTGTATGGCCTTGTTGGACAGCAGGCGGTTGGTGTCGTTGTCGTCGGCGAGCGGCAGCTGCATGGGCGAGGCGTCGGGCGCGTCCTCGTGGAAGATGTGGCAGCACACGCGCGGGCTGAAGCGCGCCTCGCCGTACGGGCCGCGCAGCACCACCCACTGCACCGTGAGCGCGCACGTCGCCTTACTCTTCAGGATCAACTGCAGGGCAATCTGAGCGCATTATGGTGATCGAGTATCTGTATTACATACACATTTGTTAAGACGTGGAGGGCATTGCCTGCGCCAGCTTCGCCCGCGGACGACCTCGACGTTAGTGTGGTGCGGCCGCTGGTTTAAATACCTATCAAAAATTTGTCACAACAAGCGAAGTAATGATATAGCGTCGACTCTAGTGATAGTCTAGTAGAGCTGCCTGCACGAGTGGCGCTACGACGATAACGTACTGTAGCTCAACTCTTGCTTCAAGTTGTGCAGGGATCCGCCAGTCGCGGCCCGAGCACTGCACACCCCACATGTGACGTCGACCAACCGACCAGATGGACGACGTGACGATTCCAGAGTGACCAACTCTATGCAAGGAATGCTTGCTAAGCACCAGGCCCTAAATCGCTGACTATTATGTGGGCAGCGTGGTCCATCTCCGTCCGAAGGCGAGTAGCCCACTCGCCTTCGCCGCTGTCCTCGTGTTCGAGTGCTGGTGTGACAGACAGTCTGATGAGCCGCAGTCCCATACCTGATAGGTGATATCCCGTTGCGAGCTCTGCGTGGGGTCGCGCTGGTTCTTGTTGACGAAGGCCTTTACCACCCACTGGTGGCCGAAGGCGGAGAACCGGGACGTCTCGTAATACAACTTATGCAAAAACTCCTCCGTGCGGTACGGCTTCAGCTGCAGGTCTGCGATACATTCTTTATTAACGTTGTTAGTGCGCCACTGCTCTCAAGCCTCAACATAACATGCGACACAATATGCCAGGGATTGAGCGTCGTTTACAACGAGTTCTTTCTTCATTTTGCTTGTTGACGGTCGAAAAACTACTCGTGTACATAAGGTTCCAGTTGGAGTCACAATTTCTAGGAGCCTATTCGATTCTCAATGATGCCGTCAAGTCTCATGTTAACTTTGGATGATTGTTGGTACTTTGTTCGGTCAACCACAATAGATAATATGAGATCCGACAAGTCAGACACTTGATTAGGCTTCCAGAAATCGGAGAGTTAAATCCACTAAGTTATTGGGTACAATCAAACGTTGGTCATAAGTAAAATTTCATGAGTTAGTAGATTGTAAAATGACAAATGGTGCAAAAGTTAGAGCAACTATGGCGACCAAGTAAGTATTTTCTATATGATCGTAGGTCTCAGTTCAACTAAGATTTTTAACATGAAACTGTTAATGCCAATAAGACCTAATTCGCAATCTGGGAGCACTGAACTTCCAACATCAATTGCGTGTTCCACGAATTCTAAAACTCAATATCAACCTAGTAATACGTACCAATTTAAGAAGGTAACAGGTCAACAACCTCGAGAAGACTAGTGATTGGGCATGTAGGTATCTTAGATCAGTGCGGACTGCAGACCACAAAACTTTGTTATGTTTAATGATTTTAATCTGGAAGTGGTGAGGGGGGATGCATAATGTGTTTGACACGGTGCGGTATAAACTTACCACTGAAGGTAATTTTTTCGTAGGAGAGCAGTTCCAGCACCTGGTTGTAGATAACGTTGGCTTCCTTGCAGCGCTTGTCGCGCTCGGCCAGCACGCCCAGCACGTCGGCGGCCGACTTGCCGGGGTGCGCGCACTGGGCCTCGTGCGCGCCGCCGTCGTGGGCCGGGCCCAGCCACGGGCAGCCGATGCACGCGTAGCGGCAGCCCGTCGGCCTGCGCAACACGCCAGCCTTCAGTCACGCGACTGCAGCGTCCGTATTGTACACTGTGCAGTGTACAGCGGCCGCAGGGGTCTGAGATTAGCTTAGCAGCCTAATGGTTGACGGAACCGCAGTAGTGCAAACAGGATTTCAAGAGTTATGAGAAAATGAATAGCTCCAATCCATGACATATACCATCATGCGTTAGGATAGCAAAGCCTGAACAGACTGGATCACTTCTGAGAGGCAATTCTCGTAATTTTAAGAACGTTCAGTCTGATCTCAGTCTCAATCTGTCAAAAAAATCCCTACATTTTGTACAAGTCTTTGACATTGATTTTTGATGTGATGAGATTGCGACTAGATTTTAACACGTTTTTAATTACGGGAATTTACCGTCTGATGTGCTGTACAGGACACGAGTCAAGCGATATGCAGGCGATGAGTTCGGTTCGCATTACACCAGGTGTTACCAAGCAATACAACTATGTTAGTGAACACACCAGCGCGAGCGCGCGGACACACCTGAGGCCCCTACGGCGCTTGCGCGTCGCGCGGCCGGCGGGCGGCACGGCGCTGCGCCGGAGCACGCCCACCAGCAGACAGTACACGCTGGACACAATGCGAACCAAACTATCGAGGTAGCGCCTGTCGGGGGACGGATCGACTACGATTTGCGAGAACTTGAACTTCCTGGGGGAGGAAATATGTGGCCTAGTTTAGTAGGCGTTACTCTGAAGTGCTGTGTATACTGGCTAGTGGCTCTAACAACCCCGGATCTAGAATGTTTTCGCGGCGGGGCAACAAATGCCGTCTGCCGCCCCCGGCCCCGCGAATACTTGAGGTACTTAACCTTTTCCATAGCCTTTTTATTTAAATACCTACAGGGACTTGTCGGACATTTTTTCAAATTAGGATAGGACACGATAGGGCTTGAAATAAATCGTGAGATTATAGCATATTAGAATTACAATTTATTTTACTCTTTGTTCTGAAAAAACCGATGGCCTTATCATTCTTAATCTGATGTAGGTACATACGTAACGATTTTAGATTGCTAAGATCGCGAGACTTGACCTATGCAAAAAAGCTTAACACCAATTAAGACAATCTAGAATGCACGAGCGAGCGAGGCGAGCGCGCAAATTGTAGCACTCTACCTCAGATAAGTTAGATTTTTTTTCTCAAACATGCTTGGAAATTTGGGCATTAATTTGACAACCTTCTTCGAGATAAATCTAAATTGCTGTAACTTGTTGTGTATTGCCAAATACGTGCGAGCAGCGGCCGGCAAAAGTTGTATGAAAATCCATATCTGTCGTGTTTTGTGGCCAAATAAATTACATAGTAAACTCATATCTGTCGTGTTATTTATTTAATGGAACGATCTTTTACTCCGAGACATGGCAACCAAGGAAGTAACTTATCAAAGGTTTTATTTAAATTTCGAACTGGCTTGCAAATAGAAACATGTTTATTGAATAAAAAACAACCGACTTCAAAGAAAAAACACTACAAAGTGAAAAATAACTTTAATTTCGGAAGTCGGTGTCGTTGGTTCCGTATTTTCGTTTTTTGACACCGACTTCCGAAATTAAAGTTATTCTTCACTAAGTAGTGTTTTTTTTAAGTCGGTTGTTTTTTTTTTTTGTAAAAAAGTTTTTATTTTTCACTTTTTAGTTGTACCTACCCCACACAAATTCAATTAATACTAGTGCATTGAAGAATTGAAGACACGATTCGAAGAATCATCAAAATTCGCATAGAAATGTCGGAGATGCACATTTATGCATATAACTTCGTACATAAGAATAATTACCTAATGTATTATATACTAAAACCTTCCTGAAAGTATGTAGATCACACTTATGAAAGAATTATCAAAATCGGTTCAGTAGTTTTTGAGATAATCGCGGACATACAAACATACATACATACATACATACGGGTCGAATACAGAACCTCCTTTTTTAAAGTCGGTTAAAAAACAAATTAACACTTTAAGGCCGGCCGCATACGTCCGGTTTCCTGATTCGGTTTCCGAATCAGGAATTCAGATTCGGAGACCCTGAATGCACGCACTTCATACAAAAACTTCTCCCGAAACCCTGACGGACGCCCTAACTAGCGCGTCGTAACATAATAATGAATGTCTGTCCATAAACGTGTGCCAGCTAAGCTACTGAATATTGTAGCACGATAACGGCAGAAGATGTGTGTGTAAAATGACACAAGATAGATAAAGTGTGAGATAAGTGGGCGTCACCTCTCCTCGCACGTGTTCTCCTCGTGGTGCTGCAGCGAATGGCGCGGGAACACGCTCGTGCAGAACCTGCACTCGGACGGCAGCTCCGACACCGTCTTCTCCACGGCGAGGTTCCGCGACGCCGTCGTCTTGGAGATCTCTACGCGGCAGTTCGGGCACGTGGCCGTCTCGTCGCGCAGCCGCGCGTCCGCCAGCAGGTGCGTGAAGCAAGGCGCACACATAAGGTGCCCATTGCTACACTGCAATGTAACGCCCGTGTCAGTATGGAGCAGTGGTGGCTGGCACAACATGTTTTGTAAGACAGTAACTTGTTTGTGTACTATACTAATATCTACAATGTATGTGAAAGGTGTAATGTTCTTTCAATGTTCGGAACTGAAGAAATCTTCCAATGTGGATAGGGATATTCTTTTTCAGAAACTGTGGCCTTTCTTGCGTGTTGGTAGGTATAAGTATATTAGAGAAATTAAAATGCATGTATGTGTGTGTGCAACATGGTCTACCTCTGGCCGTGATTGCGTGTGCCACCTGTAATCAAACTATACAATAGTAAAATACTGCTGTAACAGAAAAAAAAAGTTAAGTATGCTGAACATCTGATTTTAATTTTGCCATTATGAAAACATTTCTTTCCAACTAATTCAATTAAGTGTTTATTTTTCCAACACAATCAAAAACAAATGTTTTTCATAAAAAATTGACTATTACTTTAGAAATTTGGGTTTATTTCTTTGGCTAATTGATTATGATGCTATAAAATTGCAAGAATATTCTTTTGTTAAATTATAAAATACAAATATTCATGTGGTGAAACAATGTTGGATTTGTCAATAAAAATCAAAAAGGATGTTTTTGAATTTGGGATGGGGATTGTAAAGGGGATTTCTGAATAAAGAAAGAAGTAAATCTCTCAAACATTTCTTTATTAAAGTGAAATGTTACAAGAGTGTATACAGGCTAAGTTTACTTGCTATGCTATAGACCATACACACTAGTTATCCTATACAATATCACAGATACTTAACTCCTAGATGTACTGACACTCTTAAGACAATTTGCTCAGATTATGTACACAATACAGACAAATAGGTCATAGGTCACACATACATTGGCTAATTGAATAATAAAATAAATGAACACAATCCATAATACTAGGTAACAACACCCATAACAGAGGGCTATCACAGGTACTTAGCAGTGGCAACTTTACAATGACAACCAAGTGATTCAATACATTACATTGACGCCTCCATACAATCTACTTCTCTCAAAATGGTGAGTGATAAAGCGACGTCGTGTAGGCGTCGCCACGACGCGACTGTGCGCAGTGAGCTGAAGGTTCAGCTGCTTACGTAACAAAGGATGAGATTGTAAAACAGCTGATGCGAGCATCGACACTGTCAGCTGTTTTAAAATACCTGATACACGGCCGCCTGAGGCAGGTCCAGGCAAACTGCGCAGCACAGTATGCCCCCCAGCCTGTGCTCGAGCTTGTCGCTCCCCTCTTTGTCAGTAATTTTACGTTTTTTAGTCAATGGCTCGTCGGCATCTTTCGCGTCAGGCACGACCACGCCCTCGCTAGACGATGCCATGGGCTCGCTCTCGGGCGCCTCGGCCATTCCAGAATGTAAATAACAACAATACTACGACACAAACCCTATAATGGAATGCACTCTGTCACTGCGTCAGATGGACGCGAAACGAGTATCGACGAACTTCGCGACAAACAAAGGTTTGTTGTGTTTATATAGATACCCACTAACCCACCCTCCCGCACCCGCCAACCCAACACTTTTTAGTGTTGTTAGCAAAGCCGATGTCGACTATTCTGCCAATTTCTAAAGTGAGCTGCCCCCTTATTCACAAACACTCGATATGCTTCCGTATCGTATCGAACATTAATCATTGTTATCGTAGGACTTGAGTCTTCTCAATGCTGTTCACAAGTCCAAAACCCGACAATTTTCTCAGTTTAAATCAAATAGACGCCCGGTATTCTTCCAACAGCTATTTGCTGTTGAGGGGAAGTCAAATGTCAGGTTTTCGATACGATAGCCTGTCGTATGGTTGTGAATCTGGGGTCTGGAAGAATTAGTGTGCATCATAGATCAACATACTAATAGTGTGCATGAGAAAAAAACGGTTTGAACGAATAAAATTATTTGATTGATTCAGTTGATACAATGTAGATTTTGTTGGATTAGTACGGGAGGTTAACATATATGATTGCCCAATTAAGTGATTTTATTATGGTCCTTCAAATTTAGCACACTTTTTGGATTTATATAGAAATCTAGCACTTTTTGAAGTTACATTTAGCTACATGATTACCGATTCATAAAATCATGGCATAACTCAAAGCCATCAAAATCGTTATCTGGCAAAATTGCAACTTCATGCTACAGGCCTACATCTATGGGACAAATTCTGTTAGTTATTTCGTAACCTGAGTCGAGCTGGGTGAAACCACAAAATTCTGTGGAAGTCGGAGATGAATGTAAATCGATTGTAGTTTCACTGCTCTGGGTACAAGTGTCAATTTCGTTATTCGTCCCGAATATTTATGAATGGGTACATCACTATGGAAACTACCACAGGTACCACAGAAAGAAACTAATGATATAGCATGAGTTGCCAACGAAAAATATTTTATTATATACTTGTTAGCCACAGAATACATTTTATTATATTAGCTGTGAAGTAATGAGAACCACAGAACATATATACCCGATGAGAACGAAATTATGAGATTTTAGGAGAATTTGGGGTCACCAATATAGTCACAGAGTACAATAATATATGAATATAGTTATTATATGGAGAGCAGTGGTGGCCCAGTGGTATCGGCCGCGACTTATGAGTTGTAGGTCGTAGGTTCGAACCCAGACAGGCGCTTTACTTTGTGTAAAATTATTTCATCACCACTGCTCTCAAAACGGTGAAGGAAAACATCGTGAGGAAACCGGCATGTCCTAGAACCAAAAATTCAACGACATGTGACATCTACCAACCCGCACTGGGCCCGCGTGGTGGATTACGGCCCACTCCCTCTCACAGAGAGGAGGCCTGTGTCCCAGCAGTGGGAACATTATAGGCTGATGATGATGATGATAGTTATTATACTCTTTGACCATCAAACAGGGTACAGTTACAAAACTATAAATAAAAATCCATGAATACATACAAGCTAATATTATTATTAAAACTATTGACGATTTTTAATCTTTATTACTTAAGTGCTATGTAAAAATAATCATTAAGGTACCTATGTCACTTTTATAAATCCGCCACAAGACAAAACAGGTCTGCAACACAAAATAAAAACTGATGAATAACGTCTTCAGCATCTTTATGAATGTTTTGTTTCCATCAAAGTTTTGGTTTCTTCGGCAAAGAACCAAATGCTGAGATAATGGTTCCCTTAGTTCCAGTTACATTGCTAGTGAGGGGTTGCTGAACCAGTCCGGGCTGTTTGATTGTTGGCTTGTTGGATACATTGGGTGCCGCCTGATCCCATTTAGACTTCCTCTTCTTTTCATCATCACTCTCAGATTTCTTTGCTACTCCTGTTATAAAATCTATTTTAGCAAGTTTCTCTTTCTTTTCTTTTTCCCTTCTATCCATCTCTAATTTTTGTACTCTGGATAGTTCATCATAATATGACTCTTTGCCCCACTTTAGAGGGTCATAGATTTCAGGAGGGTAATTTGTATCTAATTCATTAATATCACAGAACTGTATGAGCTTTTCATAAATGCTTGGGTTTCTAAAGTTCTTCTTATCTTGTATAATCCTGTTCATATCTAGTCCTTCATTTAACATTCGGCTGTAAAATTTAGCGATAGTATCCTGGAGCTCCTTGGGACATTTGCCGGATGGTTCAGGCGGTATGGTGACGCCGTCCTCGCACTCATCGGGCTCGGAGCGCGGCACGGCCTCGTCCGTGTCCGTCTCCATGGACAGGCGCCGCATGTCGTCTTGGTTCTCAGCTGCAGGCGAGAGCGGATCCTCGTCAGACACTATCGTGTCGTCCACATAAGAAACCAATCTTCTCTTTGGAGTTACGGGAGCAGAGGCGGGTTGGTTACTGTCTTCAATCTTTTTAGGGCTAGTAGGCACTGAATGAGTTTCTCTGAGTTCCTCCTTTTCTGGCGTCTGATCTTCCATATCTTCCTCGCCCTCGGAATCGGTATAGGTAGCAGTTAACGAGGCTAAAGCTTGAGAAGCCATTGCGTGATCAATGAATGAGCAAATTTGTGAGATAGTGTAACAAATAAACTTTCCTTGGTTAGAGAAAACTTGAATCAAATGTACAATTCAATTATTTTATGAAATATATGCATTCAACACAACAATCTGACTGAGTGCAATTGGCATGGCATTTCATTGTGACAGGACAGCAACCAAAGAGACCGTCACTGTGACATTACTGTGCTGTGACGTTAAAAGTTTCGTTCATCTGTCACCAGCTGACCAGTAAATGTGTGATTTTTTATTCAATCGAGTTTTAATTATAATGCAAACAAACAATTGCAGAAACTACAGAGTTGACATTGTGTGAATTGAATAGGTACCTAAGCCAAAACATACATGACAAAGGCAAGACAAAAAACGAAAAACGACGAAATTGACCACTATGTCACAGATGGGCCAGAGTCAGGCAGGCGATGTCGCCAAGGGAGACCTAGAAAACGCTGGCGTGATGACTAACGGCCTGGCCACGAACTCGCCGCTATCAGCGGTAGCTTAGCGCGGGGCGGCGAACGGTAAAAACAAATATACTAAAATGTATGAACCATGGCACGACGCACCGCTCACAGCGTCAACGCTAGACAAAAGAAACCGCGCCGCTTGCCGCTAAGCCAAAACTCGTGGTCGGGCGGTAAGAGGCGTATTGGCGTTGGAAAGCAACACACTAGGAAGAATGGAATACTATGGCGGAGACCTTTGCCCAGAAGTGGGACAATGTAGGTTCAAAAAAAACAATTGTGTCAGTACATGCTGTCAAGTGTCAATTGAGTTTGGCATTTCATTAGCGATTGGCAATTTTGGCAAATGATGGGGGAGTTGCGTTCGAGATCGTAAAAATAATAAAATAACGTACGCAATACGCAAATACATAGTGACATGAAATGAAATACTAACCTGCGATTATTATTGTGTAAGACGCAAAAGCCAGTGAAGTGACGACAATGGCGACAATGCCGAGTGACTATACGGAGTTTCCGTCCGAGATAATTCTGAAGCCCCTCGCACTGATTGGTTTGTCTGGGCTTGATGCGGTGAACAATGCCGTACACAAGGAGATCTGGGACGCGTTCTCTAACAACCGCCGCGCAGATCGCACGCCCGTGCGCTTCAAGTTACTGAACAATACCTTCGAGTTTCCTGTAGTCAAGCCTAAGCGGAACTCGTATGAGTGGTATATTCCTAAGGGAGTCTTAAAAAAGAACTGGATTCACAAGCGGGTATCCCTGATACCCGCGGTTGTAGTCATATTTTACGATATGGACTGGAATGATCCACAGTGGAATGAAAAAATCATAGAATGTGCTTCCAAAGTGCAATCAATCCGCGCTGCAGTGGAGGGCCACGCGACACGCGTCGCCGTCGTCGTCATCCAGAGCCGGCTGTCCCCGCCCCCTTCCGAGTACATGCTGGGTGCCGAGCGCGCGCAGGCTCTGTGTGCAGCTTGTGAGATACAATCCAAGTCCCTGTTTGTGCTGCCTCACAGTGATCATCTCATGGGTTACATTGTTCGCCTGGAGAATGCATTCTATGATATTGCCCAGAACTACTATCATCATGAAACTAAAAATATTAAACAGCATAGAGATCATCTCAATAAAACAACTCATCAGTATTTATTTGTGCGACATCAATTCAAACTAGGCTATCTTAATGAGTTGAAACAAGATTTGAGTACAGCACACAAGCACTACATGCATGCTTACAACAATCTACTTGAGACGAGGATTGTTGATACTAATACACATGAAGTAAGAACTGTAGCAGGCTACATCAATTATAAACTTTGTAAGTTACTGTTCGCTCTCAATTTGCCCCGAGATGCTATTGCACAACTCAAGTCACACATTGAAAGATATAAGAATCGTATTGGATCAACAGAACTGTTGTTTGAACATTATGCTTGGATTGCCAGACAGTACAGTGCCTTTGGAGAGTTGTTTGATGAAGCAATCCGTGCAGGACTGCCAGCTATACAATCTCAGCACCCTGGCTTCTACTACCAACATGCAGCTCAGTTCACAGTGAAGAGAAGGCAAGCTATGAGGTCTGTATGCACTGATGCTACAGCATACCCTCCAACCCCAGATCCACTGGAAGGCATTGTGGAGTTTTACGGACAAAGACCATGGAGGCCGGGCCGCCTCAGTGCTGACCCTCACGACCCACAAAAGGAGCAAGCAGCTGTGCTAGCAATACAGTATAATGAAAGAGTTTTTAACCACTCTGCAATGATCATCAGCTTCTTGGGCTGTGCTATCTCACAGTTCAAAACATTCCATTCTCCTCGCATGAGGAAACAGCTAGTGGTGGAGATGGCTAATGAATACTTTTACTCGGCTGATTATGGCAAGGCTCTCACATTATTGACACATATGCTGTGGGACTACCGGAGAGAAAAGTGGTGGTTTTTAGCTTCACATGTTTTGAACCGAGCATTACAATGTGCATACTTGTCAGGAAAAATACAAGACTACCTTCAGTTGTCAATAGAGGCACTCTCTAAGCATATTCAAGTGCCAAACAATGACAAGGATAGAATATTTAGGAATATCATGTCTGTTCTCAACCTGAACATACCTGCTGCAGAGCCAGACCTGCCAGCCTCCTCGCAGCACAAGGCTCTGGAGCTGTGGCAGGCAGCCATTGAGAAAGAACCCCTCACAGTTCCTGTAGACATGGCCAACATATCTAGCTTTTTAGAGGTGAAGCCCAAATTTAAGCAACAGAAATATAGGATGGATGAAATAATTGATTTAGAACTGTATGTCAGACTCTTGTACAACACAGTTCTTGAAGCAAGAAATGCATTTGTTGCCATATCTAGTCACACAGAGACTATTGAAATTCCAATCACAGATGATAGCAACACTACTATTTCCTTGCAAGGTGGGAAAGTAAAGAGATGTTTATGTCAGTTTAAACCAAATCCTCATGACAGTGGATCAGATCTCCATATTAGGAATGTGTCTTTTGTGCTTGACACAGACAGAAAACGCAAGATAGTTTTGAATTTCAAAATAGAAGGAAACAAAGCTACAGAGTCAACTATCCATCCTGAACTGTTGCACTTCATAAGGAGTCCTAAGGCAGACTATGAATTTGACTGCATTGTGCCTTTGACAGTAGCTTCGATCACATCGCGAGAGTGTAAAGTATCATTACTTGTCACAAACTCAAGTCCAGCACTTCAAGGTGAATGGTTTCCATCAACATTCACAATCACAAACAATGAAGACAGTGCTATTTATGATGTTAAAATAACACTTTCTCTGTTAAGTTCCCCTGACAATCCCAATCCTGACTCTGTAACAGAATTGAGTCTGAAAGAAGGTGAACCACAAACACAGCCACTTTTCATGCAAGTTGAAAGAATTAGCACATCAGGCAGCCATGTAAATACATTTTATTTGAAAACAAACAGAACAGCTACTACAACTGTACAAATAAAAGTAACTTATGTTATTGATCTTCCTGAAATATCTAAATTGGAATGTACTAAAGAGTTCTCTACAAAAATTACAGTGATTAAACCATTTGAGGTTTCCACACATTTTGTGGCCATGAACTTCAAACCCATTGCCAAGTGTTTTGTTGATGACCCCTTCATAGTGATGCCACAAATAAAAATTTTAAGTCCATGGGACTTGCTGATAGTGGATACAGAGTTAGAGGTGGTGGAGTGCTTCAGGAACAGTGATGCCATCAAGCCGTCATCTTGTATCAATAATTTGGAGGTCGCCGAAAAGAATGTTGCTTCTGATGCAGTATGTATACAAGCAAAATACAAACCAAAAGATAATCCAACCAGAGTTGGTCTGTATAACATTACATGGCGACGGAAGAGCAACACCAGCCACTGTGTTATGAGCAGCACGGCACTGTCAGGGCTGCCCATTGATGACTGTCCAATAGCCATTGAAGTCAATTATCCTCAGGTGGTGGAATTGCTTACTTCAGTTCCATTGAAATGCACTTTGTTTGGCAAGTGTAGTACTCCTATCAGACTTAGTGTGACAGTAGAGGGCACTGATGCTTACATGTTCTCAGGATACAAGAAAATATCAGTCACTATCCCGCCTAAGGGAAAGGTAGAGCTGTGCTACAACATTCATCCTCTAGTCGCTGGCAACACCACCCCTCCAAGGTTAAAAGCTATTATAGTTGGTGATGTAGCCAAACAAGAAGTAGTAAGTGAAATGTTTGAGAAAATCTTTCCACAAAATATATTTGTTATGCCTAAGTACAATAAATAAAAGTATGAAATGTTATTCCCTCAGTTTTAATAAAAATTGTAAATAGTAATGAACAAAGTGTTTAAGTTATATTGTAGTTACCTACCTTGTAATTATTTTTAAATAATAAATTCAGTTACTTGTTACTTTGGGTATTTATTTTTCAATACACAGTGAACCCAATCGAATACATCAATCCTCAATCAGAGTACAGTAATATTATTGAGACTTTGACCATCATCCCGCACAAATTTGTGTGGATACCACACACACAGCAAGTCAATTGTGTAGGTACTAGCTCAGGTTTTATAGGCAGTCAGAATCAGAAAATCAAGTCTTGTAACTAGTCTATCTTGGAAGAGTGGCAAGTAGCAGTAGTAACAGTTAGATTGGAGGCTTGCAAAATGATTGATTGCAGGTTCTAGTGAACTTGGCAGCCAACCTAGTGAAAAGGGTAGCCAAATGAGTGACCTATCTAATTCTAATTACAAGGAAATAGATTCAGGACTGATGCTACCATCATACCTCATCTTTTAAGCTATGAAATATAAATGAAACAGAAATATTTAAGAAATTACATTTATTTCAAATTAATCTTTACGCAATTCAAATTTCTCTTCTTGGATACCACTTGCAGTAATGATCAATATGTAGATGCAGTCTCCAGTGTAGATATCACGCTCGGCAGCACTGATGAACACATCCTTCAGAAGGGCCAAAGCCTTCTCCCTAGGTAAGGGGGCTTCTGTCACATTCTGCATGTTCTTGAGTCCTATTTGATTGTCCAGCAGAGGCTGCAGCTGTGCGCCTGCTGAACCGCCAGCACGGTAGTTGGAGCGCTCGCAATGACCAATCGGATCATAACTGTACACACAACCCTTTCCATCAGCATCCAACCCGGCCAGGACATTAGATACGTAGTAAGGGAAGAACCGCTTGTAGTACAGCATAGTGGAGAGCATCTGAGCGACGGCGGGCGTAGACATGGACTTGTTGTGTTCATGTTCGTACATCTGCATCCTCGCGGAGAGTAGTCGAGTCAGAGTGAGCGTGTCGCACCAGCAGCCCGTCGCGCCCAGGACAGTCTTTTCCGACAACTTGAACAGTTTCTTCTGTTCTCTTGTGTAGATCGAAAAGCCCGTACTGAGACGGGTATCAGCACCAATTACAGCGTAATCATCACCGGCAATAGCAACGATGCTTCCTCCATTGTCAGCGTACGGCTCGAAGCGAACTTGTTTAGCGCCGGGTACTGCATATTCAGGAAAGTTTTCATTAACACTCAGCATTTTTAATTTGTTAAAATAATACTTTTAGTACAATTAATATTTAAACAATTTATAAATTAGTGCACCACGAATGACATGCACAAATTCACAATACAGTAAACTGAATGTATAAATTGTATATTTAAGCATAGAAATATGCTGTCCTTTTCTGTACTTTACAGAAAAAGAGAGATGACTCTTATTAAACGCTAAATATTGTTATTGTCTATGACTGAAACGAATTTACTTCAAATAAAATGTCACCTCACTGCGTTCGGATAAAACTTGTGTAATGTTTAGAAATAGAGGTGAGTATCACAAACGAAAACAGTCGTTCAGCACGGTTTTACGGTTTTATAAACAACCAATCGAATTACATGACGTGTAGTTTTCTTGTCAAAGTAACAAACGTCAAGCTTCTGACGTTTCTTTAGTTGTGAACTTGTGAAGTGGGATTGAGCATTTTAAAAGCCGCATTATCTTTTAATTAAATTGCAAAATGACCTCGTTAACGTCTGTAATTCCTAAATTGTACCAGGAATACACAAATAAAACTCCTAAAAAGTTGAAGATCATAGATGCTTATCTATTATACATATTTTTGACTGCTGTGATTCAGTTTGTGTATTGCTGCCTTGTCGGCACTTTTCCCTTTAATTCATTCTTGAGCGGTTTTATTTCTACTGTCAGCTCTTTCGTTCTTGGAGGTAAGATATTCAACTTTGCGAGTAGTTTCAGGCCAAATACACAAATAAGTATAAACATAATATAACCTACAGCAGCACTAACATTACCTATTTTCTTGTTTTCAGTATGCCTACGCCTACAAGTTAACCCGGAGAACAAGAACGAGTTCCAGGGTTTGAGTGCGGAGCGAGGCTTTGCGGACTTCATATTTGCACACCTTGTTTTGCACATTGTTGTCATCAACTTCATAGGATAAATTAATTTGAATTTTATATTATTGGTTAAGAAAATTAATAAAACCGTAAAACTAAGTGCTTGTTATATGAGTCCCTTACTGATAAGAAATACACTTACCAATCAGGAGTTAATGAAAATTGCACCCAACCAGGAAGGAAGCATTTACATTCTAGTTACAGAATTATTGGGATAGGCAGCCCGGTCATGGCAGCCAATCCAATTTATTTACTTAATGGCTCACTGGAGCCTGCACACAGGCAGCCAAGAATTTGTTCAATAACTTGATATGCTGCTGCTTAGCTGCCAAGTGTACAGAAGCACAAGTCTGACTTCAGACAGTCAAGACTGAAGTCAACATTATCAGGGTTTTCTTTATTTTCATTTTATCATCTCAAATTTCTATTGTTCAATAACTTTTTCAACTTCAAAATGAAATAAATAAACACAGTAGATACTTATTAGTTTTTTTGTGTTTTATCTTGACTTTAAGGGTCAATTCCCACTGAAACCAGCAGCCATTATCCATAGTCTTGAAGGCAAAGGAGGGGCAGCGCGGCGGCGCTGCGAGGCTGCACGAGCCTTCCAGCGACTAGTCAAAAGGGGAAAGTCACTTGCTCTTACGGCCGCTGCTCTTTCAGAGGGGATTGACCCTAAGAGCGGTTTTGCACTACATCCGATCCGAATCCGAGAAATGCTGGTCTGAAGTGACCATTGTCCTATTTGTATGACGGGTTGCGCACTAGATCTAAACAAAGAGGACTATGTATGGACTGTTTAGGTACAGTGGCGTGCATTGGTTTTCAGAATATGTAGGCACTAGGCCGGGTCTAGTCTAGGCAAACGCGGTCACTAAACAGAAAAAAAAGTGTGGTTATTTGAGTAGGGTGATAAATTGCGAAGGTCGAACGTCATGGTATTACGCGGGAGACGTATGTGTACTGCCGCGCGTGTTTGTATGAAGATTTTGGTTTTTGTTAGGTATGATAATTTAGTGAGTTTCTTAATTATTGGGGGCCACACACTAAAATGTAATTGACAGGCTTATTGTTGATATATCGAGCAGGCACTGCTTATATGCCTATATGCAATGCACGCCACTGACTGTTTATGTTGTTATTATAGAACAACATTACATCCCATTGATACTTGTGCTCACCAATTAGCCAAGCCAAGTATCTGAAGTACATACTTATTGCTTTTTTCTTCCAACAAACAGATTTAGGCTGCCTTTGCCACCAGAGATACGCGATGGATGTGTATGATAATGTAAGATCATTTTATTTTCATAGCGTACCTAGCTTTGCTGTAAAGGGAATTTTATTTTTATATAGGTATAATTATTATACATAGACGAAAAACTCTTAGTTCGAATATTCCCGATCAGTAACACCTATACCTACTTCATAGGTTTAGGTAGGTAGTTCAATAGGTAAAGAAAAAAGCCACGTGATTCAGTTTCCCGACTAAACCATCGGTGCTCCATGGGGCATGGACCTTGAAATTTGACCAATTGGTCTATGGGGAAAATGACATGTTTCCATCGTCCAAATACCACAGTCTATTCAGTTGTCACGTATCAAAAAGTACTCTGTGAGTCGCTCGGCAAACTTCGCCGGTCGCGCCACCGGTCGCGCCGCCGGTCGCCGCTACGCGTGGCATGGCTAGTACATTTATATACATTTGTTTTAGTCGCAAGACGCTTCGCCGTTCGCACCGCGCGAATTTTCGCTGCAGCGATGTCCCGTGGCCAAGCCGTTAAACCACCTGCCCCTTATTCACAGACACTCGATATGCTTCCGTATCGTATCGAACAATAATCATTGTTATCGTAGGAGTCTTCTCAATGCTGTTCACAAGTCCAAAACCCGAAAATGTTGTCAGTTTAAATCAAATAGACGGCCGCTATTCTTTCAACAGCTATTTCCTGTTGAGGGGAAGTCAAATCAGGTTATCGAAATGTCAGGTTTTCGATACGATAGCCTGTCGTATGGTTGTGAATCAGGGCCCTGGTGAGGCGATGAGAGGTTAATAAAATACACAATTGTTTGTAATATTAATTTATTTTTATTTTGACTAGTCATGAATCAATTTTCATAGTTATTTTAAATGTATCAGCGGTAATCTAACGTTGTGGCTTTAACAAGAACTAAAAACAATTATCATAAATAAGTACTTACTTGTCTCCCATGTTTCACAGTGGCGTCATCGTTCGTTCTATGTTTACTATGTGTAACACAGCTCGGCAAGCCACTTTACTTACTAAATATAATTTTGCCAAGTTACTAATATCACATTTATAATCAAATTTAGTTTATCGCTAGGCAGGGAGCCGCTCACACACACATATATAAAATAAGTACAAAAACTCACAACAAAATGTGTTTTTTTTACATTATTTTTGTTAAGCAATGATAAAACTTATGCAAGTTGTGTTACAAAATAGGAAATGTGTGAAAAATCTTATAAAACTATTATTACAATAAAGTTGCGAGACACAAATTATTACATCTAAAAACACACAGTTTTTAAAAACATCTTTATAGTCAGCAGTGTGCGGGGTAGGTAGTTGTACAAAATTAAATTAAATTTATTATTTGGATTCGGTGCGCCGCTCGCTGCTAACTATAAACATACTTCGTTCACATACTAGTGAAATTAAAAAAAATGTATAGGTACTACATAATTATATTGAAAACATATAGTTACAATTAAAGGGAGATCAAACTGGTATTAATAATTTACAAGTTCGTGTACATTTAATGGTTAACTACAAACTATGGACGATGATATTTTTATATATTTTTTATTAAATAGAAAAATACACTCTCAAAAATAAAATAGAAAAATAAATCGGCGCGTCAAGCGTCTAATAATAAGGCCCTTCAATGGAACGCCCGCCGGTTCGACTGAAATGTTTTTAACGTAGGGTCAGGCTCGTCGATGTAAGAGGACATACTAATTTTTACACTTATTAAAATATCACAAAGAATGAAGTATTTACATTAAATCAATATTTATGGCTACTCACTAAAAATAAAGAGTCGGGTCGTAATACACTAAGACGAGGAGCATTCGCGGCGTCATCCTCTCGCCGCGCTCAGTAGGGCGGCGGCACGCGCGGCGCAGGCGCAGCGTGCGCGGGCAGCGCCGCGCCCGCACGCGCGCCCGCACGCGCGCCCGCACGCGCGCCCGCACGCGCACCCGCCCCGCCCCGCGCCTCGTAGCGGCGCCGCGCCGCCGCCAGCAGCTGCGCCTTGCGGCGCGCCAGCAGCACCTCGCGCTCCGCCGCGCAGCGCGAGAAGCGCGCGCCCGGCCTGCGGGGGGCACACGTCAGTACTGGGCAGGCACGCGCGGCGCGGCCCTGTCGCGCGACACTCACCTGTCGTCGGGCTCGGGGCCCGGCGGGCTGGGCGCGCCGCCGGCCGGCCCGAAGGCGGCCGCGGTGAACGTGGCTGCGTCTACCAGCACGGGCGCCAGGGTCGGCGCAGACACGAGCGCGTGCAAAGGCGCCTGCGCGGGAGCCTGCACGGGAGCCTGCGCGGGCGGCGGAACGGGCGCCTGCGCGGGCGCCGGCTCCGACTCGAGCGCGGCTACCTGGG
The DNA here is from genome assembly GCA_945859645.1 of Amphipoea oculea. Lineage (NCBI taxonomy): Eukaryota > Metazoa > Arthropoda > Insecta > Lepidoptera > Noctuidae > Amphipoea > Amphipoea oculea. Next base: position 667,831 of record OX243878.1, on the reverse strand, counting down.
GAACTACGAGCTCCGGAGGTAACATGTCTGAAAGTAAGCACGAAAGAATTAAAATTGAACCGATTTTCATTAAGATCCGGCCGCGCTAAATTTGCCAACGATATAAACAACAATGACCGCTCGAAATTGAATAAAATCGATATACAAGAACATTTATTTTAAGGAATTTTTGTTTTCGTCTAGTTAGCTAAAATAAATGTTTTAATGTTGTTGTTGTGTTGTAAATGTTGTATGTTGGTGTGTTGTTGTTATAAATAATGTGTGTTTGTTGTGTTGTTAGTTAAAATAAATGTTCTTGTATATCCATTTTATTAAATTTCGAGCGGCCACTTTTGTTTATATCTTTGGCAAAGAACAATGTCAGATTTCGGCTTACACCAATTTTAAAACTAAATTCACACGGACACGAAGTTTTTACCTACAACAATTTAAATATAAAATTCCAACTTCTAAAAAAATATTTATTTCTTTTCGAGAACTGTTCGAAAAGAAAATCATTTTAATAAGTAATCGTTTTACTAATCATGTTCTTGAATTCCAGGTTTTACTTTTTTTTAAATAAAATATGTCAGGTAGTTACCTGTTCTGCCACTGTAATCGATCATTCTAAATAATTAAAGCGATTTACTCTTTAGTTTTTATTTACCACCTCACAATTGTCTTTTATTATTATTATTTTTTATCTAAATAATACGTTCGTCGTGTTTATTAAAATACATTTATTATTTTTTAAAGAATATAAGAACGAAATTCAAGGAATCGATTTTCTATTCGGTAACTCAATCGCCTTGTAATGGCAACCAGCAGTTCGCCATTAAAAAAAAAAACATTTGCAGTTCTGTCAAAATCGCGCGCGCCAGTTCAAACATGTTGTTGTCGGTGTTTTTCTATGTGTACGTTTGTTTCCTTCTCGAATTCATCTGCGTTTGCGTTATAGACTTAGTGTGTTATATTCATACCACACATTTTGTGAAAATGTACCATCAACTACGTTGTATTAATTGTGGTATAAATGTGTTCCGGATGGAACGGCATTTAGTTGAATCTGACGATGTCCATTCATTGTTACGGCAATGGACTTCACTTTCTGAGGTAAAGTACGATTTTTATTAATAGAATGTCTACTGTTTTAACTAAGCTAAATGTTAATTTGCAACACAACCGTATTTTGTTGGTTTTAGATTCCAAATGTCAGTGTTGTTTGTCATTACTGTTGGTTATTTATTAAACAAACAAGGAATCAAACAAGTAGCAATGCGCCAACTGAATCAATTGTGCATCGAAATCTTTGTATTGGTTGCGGTCATTCATTGCATTGTGTAAAGTCTCACGCCTTAAATAACAGTTCAGAAAGAGAAGATGCTATCAGACGCGTGATAGAGCAACAATAACCTCCAATTTAAAATGTCTGAATAACTTCTTCTTTAGAAGTTCAGTGTAAAAGTGGATATTACAGAAAAGCTTTTGACATTAAACTACACAAAAAAACGTAAGAATTTTCACTGTCCATGACAAATTAATTTTGAGCCAAAGTTACTATGGACATCTGACATTGTTCTTTAGCGCGGCCGGACCTTAGATACTTTGGGACAAACTACAGAGCAAAAGTGTTCGGGAGTTAGGCGTGCAAAGTAATTGACATACCATGGTGCGCGGGCAGGCGGCCCTCCAGGATGTTGTCGAGCGTGACGTCAGCCGAGCGCGTGCGCGCCAGGTCGGCGTGCAGCGCGGCGCGCGAGTGCTGCGGGAACACGAGCGCGAGCTGCGCGGCCGCCGCGTCCAGCGCCGCGCCGCCCAGCGCCTCCGGCCGCACACGCGTCACCTCCACCGAGAAGCTCGGCAGCCACGACACGTACCGAGACCCTGCGCACGACACGCACGTTATACGTTTGCCGTTGCTACAGCAAACACAAGGAATTTACATGAAACGTAAAGCGAGTTAAATCGACTAGCGAAACTTCTCAGATGTGATGGATCTATAATCTAATAATGAAGAATTAGAGTGAGGCCCCATTAGTGCGTTGCGATGCGTTGCGTCGTCGCAGCGCGTCATCCAAACTAATATTATAAATGCGAAAGTAACTCTGTCTGTCTGTCTGTCTTTTCTTCACGCCTAAACTACTGAACCGATTTGTGTGAAATTTGGTACAGAGATAGTTTGAGTTCCGGGGAAGGACATAGGATAGTTTTTATCCCGATATTTCCACGGGATCGACACTTATGCGGGTGGAACCGCGGGGCGCAGCTAGTTTTACATATAAATTTTAAAACATGCCACACTTCTCCGTTGCATTGTCGAATCAAAATCTTGCACTGCGACGACGCAACGCAGCGCAACGCACTAATGGGGCCTCACTCTTAAAAAACAAAAAGAAAATGATTTTATAAAATCATAATGTCAAGACACTACACCAGCGGCCCTGCACTCTAATAGAAAGAAAACAAATTGAATTGACTAGGTCAAGCACACATTATAGCAATGGAATACATAGTAAAAACTCGGTAGGCCCGAGACAGTCGAAGGCCTGCTATTAGTTATTACACATTGTAGTATCGTTTCTGACTCGTTTCGAAGAATTTCTTTATTTGCGAAGGTCTATCATGCGGCCATCTCACTGATTTATTTATCAGTATTTTTTTGTTTATTTTTGCAATGTTGCTCAATATCACACTATCTATTTATAGTTATACATATTCGTTACTGTTTTATCTGACATAAATTTATTTTAATTATCTAATTTAAATATGTGTCGTAGGATAATTTGATACTTCGAATCTTCGCGGAAATCCTAGGGGTTTTGCGAAAACGCGGATAATTAGACATAGGCGAAAAATTATCAAATCTTTCTGGACAAAGTCAGGATTTTTGCGAAAATACTCGTTATTATAGCAATATTGCGAAACGAAACGCTGGCTGTTATGAAATAAGAACGCTGATTGGTCGGTCAGCGCGTTCAATAAGAGATCGTCTCTGATTGGTTGACGTCTTAAATGTCAATCATTTGTTGCCGCACGTTATTTGTTTACGTTTGTGTCTGAGTTAAATTGCAGAAGTGTTTTGTTTTTTATCGTAAATAGTGTACGGGAACTATATTTTCTATCACCAAAATTTATATTTGTCATCAAGTTGTATCACCTAATAAATAGATCTATCGCCACGAAATATTTGTATCACCTAATAAATAGATCTATCGCCACGAAATATTTTCGTTCTCAGATAGCGGGGCTCCGTGGACATAGGATGCAAGAACGAGCGAAGGGCACCCCGAGGTTCGGTTTGGTTAGGTTACTTTAAACCCTTTACACAGAAATAGGGGCCCCGCGAAGCGGGGCTCCGTCGACATAGGATGCAAGAGCGAGCGAAGGGCACCCCGAGGTTCGGTTTGGTTAGGTCACTTGCATTGTTTGGTGACTACATTTTGGTGACAGATCTACTATTTGGAGGACAAACCCTATTATTTAAGAAACACAAAACTAATTAAATTGGTGATAGCTTAAATGATACCCTACTTGAAGTTAATCATCGGTAAACTAGGAACCAATTAGAAGTCAGCCAGCAAAATTGTAGCCAATCAGTGTTGAGCACATCAAATCTTACTATAGTAACGAGTATTTTCGCAAAAATCCTGACTTTGTCCAGTAAGATTTGATAATTTTTCGCCTATGTCTAATTATCCGCGTTTTCGCAAAACCCCTAGGATTTCCGCGAAGATTCGAAGTATCAAATTATCCTACGACATATGCATACACACGTCACGTTGCAGTATAAAACTGATTTACTTCCGTCACCTCACATACCAGGTCCACTTGAAAACCAGCGTCAGGCACTAATTGTCTGACATTTTTGCTGAACTGGGCTTTTTTGGCGCAGCCGTGAGGCACACTTTCCCGCTAATTTCTTACATCGGACTTTACACTTTTTATTTGATCTTTATTTTTTGTTTTTATCTGATGTATGTATCTTCTGATGTACGTTCTATGTCGCTACTATAGTGCTACCATTTACCGGGTAATATGTCTTTCATTGACTTGAATGTGCCCTGGCAGCTGATAGTATGTCATGCTCACACAAATGTCTCGCTGACGGTGGCGTGTGTGTTGGATCATTTAGCTCCCTTCAAAATGGCTGAGCTGAATGGTGCTGATCTATGCGTCATGTTCGTGAACGGGCGCCGTCAGTTGGGGCTGGTCATCATCACTTAGCTGCCTCGGCTTATTTTATTTTTGGATTGTTGTTTTTTTACTATTTTCTGTACTCTGGGCGCTTTTTATGCGTACGTCTTTTTATTTTTACATCGTTCTCACATATAATTATAAATTCAACATTAATGATGTAACTAATATTTTTGTAAAAATATAATTTAAAAGAGTGTCCATGGAGTTTCTCGCCCGTTCTTCTCCATAGGTACCTACGCTTTGGAATGGGCTACTAACTTCATATTTTCTGACTGACTGACTTCTTGACAATTCAAAAGTGCCTGTAAATGGTTTAATTGAAATAAATGATTTGAGTTTGAGTTTATCTGGTGTATTGTGTGTCTTTTAGTCTGTGCTAAATAAATTTATTTTCTTTCTTTCTTTTGATGTCGAATAATTATTTATGTTATGGCGAATGTCTCGACTAAGTATTTGCCTTATGGAATGCCGAGTAATCGCTCATCGATTGTTCGTCATTATCACTATTCACAAAACCGCAGGGAAGTAAAATGTATGGAAATATATGAAGACGCTTATAAACTTCCGTCCACGATAACGTTGTAACATGCACGTATTTCCATACATTGTACGGACGTGACGTGGCATCCACGAATCACGATAGTATCATCGTCACGTTACAAATTATAAAAGCGCACATTTATTTGGAAATCCAGAAACCCCATGGAGTGTTTCAAAGATTACATTTTTGTTACCTAAATGCTATTATAATATCAATGAAAATCTAAATGGCGAATCTTAAATCACAATTTATATTTTATAATATAATTACTTAATTATACAAATATTATACCAACTAATTCGTCAAATTAACGCCACCAATGAACATCTTTTACAATACGGAATGCAATAAATGAATACGACTGTTTTTTTTTTCTCTTTTTTTAATGAAATGTGATGATAGCCTTCTAGTAATTTCGAGTCCACTTGGTGATAAATTGATGTAGTTGCACAATATGTACCTAGACTATGAGTATGGTATCACACGTGACGCGGTGCCTGAGCCCGAGGGGTGGCTGACCTGTCAGGTTCCATTCCAGCACGCGCAGACGCAACAGCAGGAACACTACGGCACAGCACAGCGCACTGAGCACGACCGCGTACACGCCGAGCCGCTGTCGCATTTAACTCATACCGCGAGCACTACTCCCTACGCACTACACACGCGGCGCCGATGATGTACCATTGGGAGCAGCAATATTGTTCACTGCATCGTTCGGACGGGAATTTAGTTTGAAGGGAACTGTTGCTGTCATAGAAACGTCACACATATTTTTGTTTCTTTTGACTTTTGACGCTGCTTTTTAGTTGCCAAAGAGTTTTGTTAATATGAGGTTTATTTTTTTACATGTTTATATTTTTTTCACATTGAGTGGATAGCAGGGAAGCGAATCCTACGTAACCTGAGCGCTGATGCTGCAGCCAACTATGCAACGGTCAAAGTACCGAAATAAATCCATTTGGTCTTCAAATTTTGTGAGCCCGTTCAAAAATAGGTTTAGAATAAAATATTGTTACAAGTGGTCGTTCAAGCTCGGCGCGACTTACCGTCGAAGTGGAACAGATGGTTGGGGTGGCGCGCGGGCCCCTGGGCCGCACGCGCGGGGCCCGCGGCCGCGAGCGCGCGTCGGCACGTGGGACACGACGCGTCCTGTTGCACCCACTGGCACAGGCACGAGCTGCGCGCACGTACAACATGAGGGGCACATGAGTTAAACAATAAAATCTAGACATCATATTTCAGTCTAGGCATCTAGTACCTATGTAAATAACCGTACGATTGTTCACAATTAGTGCATGTTACAGAACAGGTAATATTGGTATTCTGTTCACATAATGTGTTAAAGTAAGGTTACCATCCGTTCGGACTTGCTTTGTACGGCCTTTTCGAATTTGGTTTTTTTTTAAAGAAAGTGTTCTTCCTTTTAAAAGTAAAATTTACACTGGTTGGCTTTTGTCAGAAATATTTAAATAATGGTAACCCTAATACATGACAAATACACAATATTACCGATTAAATACTACCTTACAGAAAAAAATATTTATTTGGCACTTAGGTATAAAACTTACTTGTGGAACAGATGGGAGCAGGGAAGCTTCCTGGCCTCCTTCATGGGCTCCCAGCAGATGGCGCAGTTGTCCTGGTTCTTCTCCACCTCTTCCTTGCTAGCCATGGGGTAGCTGTGGACATAGCTCTTGTTAAATTATCTCCTACAGCAGAACATAGATATGTTGGCGGGCGACCAAAATCGGAACTAACGCCGCCATATTGTTTTGTCAATAGAAATTAACAAATGTTTACCAACAACGCCCCCCTGTCAATGTTATTCAAGCGCCAAAAGATAGTTGCAGCATTGTACTTCGTGCCTGCCTGTTTGTTGGGCAACATTAGGCCATGAAACTATTCAAACCTTTTGTGCAATACATTTTGGCCTTTGTAGAATGTATAGCAGTACCTATGTACGTACGGTAAATTCTACAAAGGCCATTTTAATTTTAAAAAATGAGACAATAGATGACGAATGTAACTTTAAGATGGTGTAATATAGCGAGCAGGCGTCACTGGTCGCGCCACGTCTCGTTTGGCACCGTAACTGCGCTATCGGTCACTTCGGAAAATTATAAACAAGCCATTAAGTGACGCGTTACGCTAATTACATTAGGATTACAAACATAAACAAATCGTTATAATTTCTTCTAATTTTTTTTTAATTCGAATGATTGTCTACTGTCTGACTACTTAATCTGATATTTCTTTTAAAGAATAAGGAAATCATTCATCAGTCCCCGTTTCAAATAATACTATAGGTTCATACATAAACTCCTTTATATTATAAACGTTGCTAAAGCTCCGCTAATGAGACACAATTGATTTTCTATTGTTTTCTCGCCGATCGGCGAACCGCGCCGCTTGACCGTTTAAAGTTAAGAGACGTTTGAATGTGTGTTTTGGGATGCATGAAGAAGCCTCCTCGTGTAGCGCAGTTTTTTCCGCCAGTTACTCAACTGAACGCTCGCGCTCGGCGCATCCTGGACAGTCACACCCAACACCTTATTTTGACTGGCCAATTCTTCCCTTGCGGTGGTAGGGCTAACGCCCGCCTGGTTAGCGACCACCCTCCCACCGCAGTCCGGCGTCAAGCAGCCTGCTGTCTTTCGTCGATGCGTGGGAGTTCCAGTGCTTTAGGCATCTTCTGGGCACGCTCGTTCCATCATAGACCTCATCCATCGCTTTCCATCAGGCGTGATCGAGGTCAAGAGTGTGCCAATTCAGCAATAAGAAAAATGTATGGTTAACACTCGCTAATCATCATTACTCAACTTTAAGCAACGTTTATAAATAAACCCTCTAGCGACTAGATTAGAAGTTTTAGTACCTTTTAATTACAAAACAATTCCTACACTGATGACAAGCTATTAGGAATAAATCTGCCGTTACGTAGGTAACGCAGCGCAGGTCATCTCTCCGCAGGCTCAACTTAATAGCATAAGTTCTTATGCTATTACATCATGATCATTTGCTTGGAAATCGTTTCATGATTTGTCCAAACATTATGACACACCTACAGATCAATATCTACGTCTAAATATATCAATTTGACTTTGACTTTTTAATTTGTGTAGAACCGACTCGAAGGACCAAAAACATCGTTGGTCCTCGTTGGTTACTGAGGGGACTTTATACAAACTTTCTTAGTAAGGGCCTAATGATTGGGTTTCCTAGGAAAGCGTGCCGTCATGATTTTTAAAGGCCATCATAAAAATCTGTAATTTTCACCAGTATTTGACATTAAGGTGTCAAAAAACGCTCTGTATTTGGACTACCGTAATAATGTGATCGTTGTACGACGGCACCGCTTGCATAGGAAACCCAACGTTTAGAGGGCCCCGGACACGTACTTGCGGCTCATGTGCGTGGCGAGCTCGGCGTACAGGCGGTGCCGCCGCACGCGCGCCTGCAGCTCGTGCAGCAGGTGGCGCAGCTGCATGAGCAGCACGAGCGACGCCATGGACACCAGCATGTTGCTGTACACTACCATGTGCAGCACGTGCAGCAGCTCCGCCACCAGCGACACCGACTGGGGACCACCGAATAATTACACTTTATGCTAGTACCACAGAATACTTAATAGTACTACGTACAGAAAGGACACTCCCTTCCCCGCACTCACATCAGTTACCGCACCTCACCCCGCACTTCGGCATGTTTGTCGCCGGCTCTTTAACAAGAGCGCTCGCAAACACAAGAACCGCAGCGCTGTACCTACCTACTGCTGACACGAACACATTATTTTTTTAAAGTTTTATATTTTGTGTTAATCAAGATGGTTGTATATTGTGCATTATTTGGATGCTTATCTTCATCGAGGAACGATAAAGACAGGAGTTTCTTTCGGTTCCCGAAACATGAAAGAAGGTAAGGAACAGCAACTCAATTAATATCCTTTAAACCCATAAAAAATAAAAGCTAGTATATTACAGACAAACAAGTTAAGCCAGTGTTGTGATAATTTATTTTCATAATTTTCTCTATTATTCATTTATTTTCCAAGTTTTCTTCGTTTTAAAACAACTAAAACTTCCGGAATATACACATACCAACTATTAAATTATTGCTCTCTCTCTCTTTATTGTCTTAGTTAGTCTCTTTCTTTCACGTTCTATTCATTCTTCGATTTGAAAGGTAGTACAATAGAAATGAAATTAATTAGATTTCTGTGAGTAGTGCGCACTAACTTTGTCGCGGCGCGCGGCGCCCCATTGTTTGTAAGATTTAGAATTTTTAATACCATGCGATTTAATAACCGATCATTTAGAGATAAGTCATTTAAACGAAAATATTTTAGTGTAAGCAATATTTAGTTAGGTATGTACCTTATCTTGTAATAATTGTTTTTTTCTATTTTTATTATGGATTGAATAAATAAACCTCTTTTACATAATACTATTATAATATTATTTTTATTTCATTACGAACCCGGCTTTATAAATAAATAATTGAACGCCGCTCGTACAAGGTCACTTCATTATAATGCACACGTTCGGGCAGCGCCATTCGCTTTCCGCGCCATTTTTTTTACGCTACGCTCGACTGCCAGCCCTACTAGATTTCACGCACACATTTACACGTATACAAACGTCATTTGTTAATGTAGTAGTAGTAGGTAATTATTTTGCGAGCGTTGTATGGAGTGTCCGGGGTGTGCTAGTACATAAAAAACTTTTTAACAAAAAAATTAAACCTCCGAAAAAACTGAAAAGCAAAAAATAATAAACCTTTTTTCATCATCATCAGCCTATAATGTTCCCACTGCTGGGACACAGGCCTCCTCTCTGTGAGAGGGAAACCTTTTTTATTTAACCTTAATAAATAAGTTCTTAAACTAATGTAAGTATACCTAAGTAACTTTGAGTCGGCGCCAAACAACCAAATTAATATCGTAGCCGTGCGGAGAAAGCATTTTTTGTTTGGAATGTTATGTTTATCGCTGGAGATTTCACGTTGCATTGTTAATTTAATTTGGTTATTTTCTTTAAAGTTAAGGTAATTTAGTGATCTTTGTTCATTGACTGTTTGGCGCCGACTCAAAATTACTTAGGTATACTTACATTAGTTTAAGAACTTATTTATTAAGGTTAAATAAAAAAGGTTTATTATTTTTTGCTTTTCAGTTTTTTCGGAGGAATTTTTTTGTTAAAAAGTTTTTATTTTAAAATTTTTTGAGACTATAATTTAGTAATTACTACAGCTTAATTTTTAATTACTTTTAAAATAGCTACCTACCTTACTTCAGCTATTAATTGTTATATAATCCTACTTTAACTATTATTTGCTGTAATCTGTGAATGAACAATAAATCACCCCTATTTTCCCATCCTTAGGGTAGGATTCTTTTTCCCAAATTTATATGGGACCAACTTCGAGGTATGTCCTATTCAGTAAAAAAAGAATTATCAAAATCGGACTATTCTGTAAAAAGTTATGCGTGCTCATACATTACAATCAGTGAGTGAACAATCAATCTGTTTTCCTACCCTTAGGGTTGGATTTTTTTTTTCCAAATTTATATGGGACCAACTTCGGGGTATATCCTTTCCAATAGAAAAAGAATTATCAAAATCGGACTGCTCTGTAAAAAGTTATGCGTGATCATACATAAAAAAAAAAAAAAAATATACGCGTCGAATTGATAACCTCCTCCGTTTTTTCGTCGGTTAAAAATGGACTACATGTCACGAGGCATTACGACGGGTGTAAAAAGACGTACTGGACCACGCCTGGGAAGCTTTAGATTACGGAGATATTGATGATCAAAGTTCCATCTCATTTTGACCATTTTTTTTAAGGAAAACATGTTTTGAATGTTATAACATAACTTTAAATACTCCCAAGATCCATGTATCGTTGCATGCACGCATAAGCACTACCTTTTATGCGTTACATTGCGCACTATAGTTATCAGCGAATTTTCACAACAAAAATAAAAGTCGTTTTCCAGCACGACGGCTTCGTGATGGGTATTTTTGCACTGTACAGACCACACACACACACACACACACACACATACATCACCATACATACCATCTGATCTTTTTGTTAATTAAAAAAGAACTTTACATCAACCGACACTTAGAATGTTTTAACTAAGTATTTTGCGGATTTGTTCGCGCATGCGTCATATATTTATCTTTAGTTCTGGTTTTAGGGATCGGTATACAATTTTGGTTATCTGCGTGCTTTACCAAATCCACAAGACACTAAAACGTGCTTACTGTGGGACGTCGTGAGACCATCATTAAATCTCAGAATGCAAGGGATGTGCCAAAAAACTTCCGTCCTCCACTCTTTGCCAGTATACCTACCCAATATCGGCAGGTTTGCTAACACGTCCATTCTTTTAGACGACAAAAAGGCTATTTTAGAGAAAATAGATCCAGCTTTCAATTTAATCTAACGTGTTAATAAATCTTCCATGATGTCATGCCATTATAATTGAGTGAGCAAAAATAAAAGTTCAATAACAGTCACAAACGCCGGCGACGGCGACGTGGAGGTCAATGTAACAGCTATGTTACATCATCGCCCATCGGACAGGTTACAGCAGTCAGTATTTCTTGGTTATTGGCCTCTGGCGGCTATTATTTAAGTAGGTAGCTACTTATACTGTCACCTACCTCTGCGTGTTAGAGGTTAATTTATAGTAATCAAAACTTAATTTGGTACAATATGTTTATATGTATCAGTTCAATTTATTGCTCGAGTGATAACTGTCGGCGAAGGTGACGAGGACCCGAATGATGTGGCGTCAATGTAACGTCATTCATGACAATCCATGACGCGCAGTGACAATACAATCTGTAATTCTCTCAGATGAACTCAGATCTGATATCATGTTGTGTGGTTGATCGACAATCAAGAGTACAGGATTATAAACACTTCATCATTCCATGTGATGCCTTCCGAAGCTACACCGCGAGAGGTACGTGACTACGCGTGTTGGTGACTTCACTCATTCAACCCAGTCTATCGCAGTCCACTGCTGGGCACAGGCCTCGCACAAGGTGTCACAACACCCGGTTCTCCGCCTTCGGCATCCAGTCTGTCTTAGCCGGCTTTTTAAGATCGTCTATATCTTTTATCATGGACGATATTGTCGTTGTCAGGGTATGGGGCATGTGATGAGGAGGAATGAGGAAAAAGTCGTGGGGAAAGTTTTGAATATGAATGTGATTGTTATAAGAATAGGCGAAGACCAAAGAAACGATGACGACTTTGTGAAAGATGATACAGCCAGAAAGGGGGTGACTACCCAGATGACGGATAATGGAGAAGTAGGGTAGAAGAAAACATGTGGCGCCGACCTCTTGAGGCAAGGGTAAGAGAATGATGATGGACTATGTTTTGGTGGGTATACTCACGTCGAACACCAGGTGCGTGTAGTAGGCGACGGGGCCGGCCACGTCCGCCTCGTACAGCTGCAGCACGTAGCGCGCCACCACGTGCAGCACCGACACCAGCACTAGGATGCACTGCAATCAACACCGCAGAGCTCTCAGTGAACAACAGGATGTTTCTATCCTTAGGGTACTTTTCCGAAGGCGACCGCAATCGCAAACCGCAGTGGCGACGCCGCCGCCGCCCAATCGCAACGACCGATCGCAGCGACCCGACTTGCTTGTGTGTCGCTGCGGTCTGTCATTCCGATTTTGCGACGTTGCTGCTGTGGTTTGCGGTCTCGGTCGCCTTCGGAAGAGTACCCTTAAGCTCAATCTTACAGCTAGGTAAGAGTCTAACTCTTACGACACAATAACAGCATTTATGAAAAAAAAAGGAGTTAATTAAAAAGAATGAATTCCTGTCACTCCTGCGCCTAGCATTCAGATAGGTCTAATTTCATTCATCTAATCCAGTCAGTTATAAGTATATGACCTTACAAAAGTATGGTGAAATAACAAAGTATGTACTTATCTAGGCATACACACAAGGTAATTGAACGCGTTAGTAAATGCGGAACTGACGAATTACTTGAAGTCCTTCCCATCGCGTAGTGATATTTTTTGTATTGTATTTGTATGATAATAATTACTATTGTAACAAACATTCAGACTTGAAGTTTCCCTTCCCGTACTTGAATAATATGCGGTATTTATTTATATACAAACATTACCTACACGCGTATGTTCTCAGGTGTATTAATTCTAGGCATTACAGTATGGAGTACGGATACGGATGCTACACACTTCACAGCTCGCAATGGGCCGCAACGTTAGCCACGGGTCACAGAGTGCCGCTCATTACCGCGCAAGCTCAGTGTACCGACACGGAAGCTTCTGTGGTGGCATCGCGGCATCGAACTCTGCTGAACTATGTTACTCATTCAAGGTTCTGTTACCTCATATTTTGTTTGTTACATTCTGAACACATGACGTAATAATTAGACCGATTTAAATTGATTCCCTTATTCAAGATACATCTCTTAGCCTTGCACTTTGAAGAATGACGACATCAAGCATGAATTAAGAATGATACTATCTACATATTTATTCGGAAAATAGTTGTTAGTACAGTGGTAATTAGTCTAACGACGCAACGTTATAAGTACGCGGGCGTGTCGATCTTTGAACTCTAGTCAGTCAGGATTGATCTCGAAATATTATCTAAAATGAGGATATTAGCTAAATACGCAAATGCCATTATAGAAGCTACCTAAATCGAATACTAAAGCCAGAATGTTAAGCACAGAAAAATACTGCTTGGAAAGACCTACATTATTGATTGATTACAGAGTTAGCAGCACATTCACGGTCAAATTTGAATGACGTAAAACCATAAGAAAGTCATTGTAATGTAACTATTAGCTTAGCATAATCAGCCTATAATGTTCCCACTGCTGAAGCACAGGGCACAGGCCTTCTCTCCGTGAGGGGGACCGAGTGTAACTCTTATCGCGTTCTAATTTATACGTTACCTAACCGACATAAGAGTGTACCCGTGTCGTGTATGTGTTACTTCACCGAGCTGGTGGCTTACCTCAGCAGCCATGAAGGCGAAGGTGTCCCTGCCGGCCGGCAGCCCCCAGGCGGCCGCGGCCCCCAACAGCGCGGTGGCGGCCGCCAGGATGCCGCCCAGCAGCACCGCCAGCCGCACGTGCGCCCAGCCGCCCGTGTTCGGCGACGAGGATAACTGGAAACAGACATTTCCACGTCAGGATTGTCAAGTTGGCATACGTGCATCGGCAGATTTGTCGCCACAAAAATGATCACGCTTTTTATTTTGATTGAATAAAGTACCGTAGCAATTCTTCTGTGACTCATTGGAAAGTACCGCAGCAACACGTGATAATTTTAATTGGAATTTTCCTGTCCTATCTAATTACAAAAGAAAAACAGTGCATCAGTTGTTTATCAGTAATCTCGCATAATTGTGTGTTTGTCTCGAAACAAGTAAATGATAGCGGCGTGTTATTATTATGTAACGCGCAGTTATCACGGCGCGGCCCGCGGGCGCCCGTCACAGTTGTTGCAGCCAAGTTCGTATCGCTACCTGTTGCATCCAGCGATAACATCACACGTAGATAAGTCACGAACTTAGCTGCAACGGATGTGCAACGGTCGAAAACTCTCGTCTCTAAAATAGTCGACTAATAAAAAGAAACGGTCAAGAGCGAGCCGGACTCGCGCACCGAGGGTTCCGTACATCATATATTTAATATTATGTTTTTAACCGACTTCCAAAAAGGAGGAGGTTATATCGTCGCTAATAATCTAACTAAGTGACGTAGCTGATTCGAAGCATATTTTACAGGGTCATTCCGCGGAAATCCACTAACGGCGAATATATGCTAATAATAAATTAAATATCATAGCTGCATTCTTTTTTTACTTTATATGACATTTCTTACATGTTTTTACGTATGGCGCCGCTATCTAAAAAAGTATAACACCTTTATTTAATTTATTATTGCAATCAACACGCACCAAATGTCCTTACCATTTGCAAACAAAAGTCGGCCTAATTGAGCCGAATGGCCCTACAGTACAGTATTACTACTATTGTTATCGTGTTAATATTGTTTTAATAATAAATATTTTAACAGATACGTCACTTCGTGAGATCTTTGCTTTTATTTTGTTCGGAATACATGATCAGATATCAGATTCGACTTGGAAAATGTATAAAATTACTTTAGTTAGGTCGGCTTAGTCCAAAATGTCAGATACGTCAGTTACTTAGATTAGCGACGATATGTTCGACTTTATGTTTTTTTTTCAATGTATGTTCACCGATTTCTCCGTCAATTGTGGACCTATTTATTTTTTTTTTTTTGTTTGATAGGGTATACTCTCGAGGTGGTCCCATTGTCATCAAGTTGTAATCTGATGAGAAGATCCCATGGAAATCGAAGGAAAGCCTCAAATTTTATAGGCAAACCTATAGCGATTTGAATATTTTTTAAAGTAACTTGAGTATTTGCTCTCGGAAATCATCATTTGGTAAATTGGAGCTGATGATGAAGAACACAGATGAAGTCAGTGATAAATATTTCACGGGTTGCTATTCGATTACTTTAATATGGTTGCTAAGCAATTTATGCTCGTCACAAATGCGTGTGATGAGTGGTTGTTGAGTTCTCCTGGTTCTTGGAGAACTCTTCAACAATTAACGTTCCTGCATCGGGAAAAGCAATATTTTGTAAAAGGCGATGAGCAAGTTGACACTAGGCTATTTCAACTTAGATAAATTATAAGCAGACCCACTAAAAAGCGAGAAATAAACACTTTATAACAATAAAAAACGGAATTCCAAAAAAACTACAAAGTGAAAAATAACTTAAACTTCGGAAGTCGGTGGCAAAAACAACTAAAATATACCCCACATGCCCCTAGCCCCACTTCGAATTTTTAAAAGGGAATTCCTAATTTTTAAAGTGGGCCTCCCTTTCAGTCCCTGTTGCAAAAAAATAAAATGTTTATTTCTTTCTTATTTACAAAATAGTTGGGCAAACGTCATTTTAATTATTCCAAATTTCAAATTGATAACATTAGTAGTTCTTGAGATATCCAGCTGTGACATACGGACAGACAGATCGAGTCTCACCATAAGGGTTCCTTTTTACCATTTTGGTACGGAACCCTAAAAAGAACGTTACGCAGAGGAATTTTGATACGATAGGACCAGAATAAAGTTCAAAAGGACCAATTTATTTATTCCCGTTGTCGTTGTAATCCTTGGCTAATTATTAATGTAACGTTGTGTTAATTTCAAGTACAGTCTATTTTCCTTTCATCATCGGATTATGTGGTAAATACAAACATTAATTATTACAACTTACAAGTTAATCCCTTGCTAATTAAGTTGGCCTCATCTCAAGGTTTATTAATTAGCACATTTATGGCTTATACCTCTGTAGGTCACGGGACTGTGTGTGTGTGACAAGTTTTGACAATCAACACTTGTTTTTGCAGCTCAACCTCAAGCTAATCGGTATATTTAACAAAGAGTTAAGATTATGTGTAGTGAAGGACCAATTTGTAAACTGCTCAGATAAATTGTATTGATCCTGAGGATGCTTAGCCTCATCTGGCGTGGGTTTTAATAGTGTCGGAAATAGTTTACTACCGGCGTGCTCAAGGCAGTGAACAATGAAGATAAATCATTAAATAGCAGTTGTTTCTTATTTCGACCGGATTAGAATATAGCTGGCGCGTTTTTTATGCTGTGTTCTTAACTGTGGCGGGCAGATAATTAATTTTCATCACTTCCGTCTGCAATAGTTGGTATGCGTGATGCTAAAATTAAATTCTATTATTGGGAGGTCGAATTCAACTAACATGGAAGTCATGACGTTGGTAAGCACTTGATTTTAGTTACTTGTGGAGCAAATGTACTACAGTGACCTATTACACAAAAGCGTAGTTTAGGGAAATGAAATTCCAAGGGCATTTATTTATTAATCGTGAACTTCAGGGGTGTCTGATGCTAATGGAAATGTAAGCACGTCAGTGTACTGTATCATTTAGCAAGCCCCCTGCAAGGCTGCACCTTGCTTTGCATATCAATACGCGGCACTGACCTATCGATGTGCACTGTAGAATGTCTGCTGCGATTTCTTATTCATGACGGTTTGATCGAAAACGTGTATTCATTAATGGGACTTTTATAGTGATTTAATAACATAACGTCGATGAAGGCTTTGTTAGTCACTGTTTAAACAACCAAAAACATGTTCAACTATAGATTTAGTATTAAAATTCGTGTATTATTTGTATCCACAGGTGTGAACCAGCGGTTTCATTATATAAACAGCTCTTTAGCAGACAATCACTAAATTCCACGTTTAGTATCTACTCATAAAGGACCAAGTTGTGTTGTTTGATAATCAACAAATCACGAGCACGACGATCATCACGCGACACACGATCCATGGTCATAAATTAATAACAGTCAGTATAATGTTTAAAAAGTTAGTAAAACTGCTATTGGAGGAATCTATATAAATAATAATAAAGCTGAAGAGTTTGTCTGTTTTTAACCGACTTCATTAGATAATTATTTCATTAAAGTCATCTACATACTTTCAGGAAGGTTTTGGTATATAATACATTAGGTAATTATTCTTATTTACGAAGTTATATGCATAAATGTCAAAGTCAAAGTCAAAGCATTTATTTCAAATAGGCACATAAAAGGCACTTTTGAACGTCAAAAATTATCTTAAAATAGAATTGATTCTAGTCGCCCATTCCAAAAGGTAGTTTTCGTATGGAGAAGAACGGGCAAGAAACTCCACCGTTACTCTTTTAAAATGTTTAGGTACAATATTTTGCATGGGTACATTAATTATATAATAACATGTGAGGACGATGCACCTACAATAAAATTACTATACCACAATAGGTAAAAGAATTAAAAACGAAACCATGACATATAAATTAATTATCTGATAGATACATGGTGCTCACATATTTACAAACATGGTACAAGCAAAACGATTTTAATTAAAAAACAAAATACAAGTAATAAGTCAGGGTGTGAGTAATAAATGTAAAAAAAAAGAATAAAAAAATTTACAATTAAATTAGCAACCAGTTTGATTTTGTCTAGACTCTAGATTGTCCTATGGAGCAGGACCAGCATGTTTCCAAGCGTTCTTATCTTGGATATAATCTTCTAATTTATAGTATGCTTGTTTACAAAGTGTACGTTTAATGTGAGTTTTAAATTTTCTTTCATTTAATTGCAATATATCACAAGGTATTTTATTGTAACATTTAACACAGTACCCCATAAAAGATGTATGTACTTTGGCTAATCTGAAAAATGGTTGATGTATTTTAACTTTATTTCTTGTATTAAAGTTATGTCTATCGCTTATTTTATTAAAAAGATGTAGATTTTTTCTTACATACATAATATTTTCATAAATGAATTGGCAAGGTACCGTCATAATATTAATCCTTTTAAATAGTTCCCTGAGAGATTCGCGGCGACGTAGATTATAAATGGCTCTGACAGCTCTCTTTTGCAAAATAAAGATGGATTCAATGTCAGCAGCTCGACCCCATAGTAAAATGCCGTACGACATAATGCTGTGAAAGTAGCTAAAATAGACTAAACGCGCGGTTTCTACATCTGTTAACTGTCTCATCTTCCTAACAGCATAAGCGGCCGAGCTAAGCCGCCCCGCAAGAGATGTTATGTGAGGTCCCCATTGTAATTTCTCGTCTAGCGTGATTCCCAGGAAAACCGTTTGATCAACAAATTCTAGTTTTTCTCCATTCAGTATGACGTCACATTCGCTACTTCTAACATTTGGTAATTTAAATCTAATGCATTTGGTTTTCTTTTCATTTAGTACCAAATTATTTACCGTAAACCAATCTTGGACCTGAAGAATAGAGTTATTCACGTCGTCAAGATTTTGTGCCCGTCTGTCTATCTTAAAGATCAATGATGTGTCATCTGCAAATAACACCATCTTCGGTTGATTTTGAAGTACCTAATTGTGGTAAATCATTAATGTAAACTAAAAAGAGGAATGGACCCAATATCGAACCTTGAGGAACGCCCATTGCCATTTCAGACCCCAATGAGTTTACGCCCTTTACTTGAACTTTAAGCTTTCTATCTTTTAGATACGACTTTAGTAAATCAAGAGCTAAATTCCTAATCCCATAGTGCTCAAGTTTCAGCAGAAGTGTCTCATGGTTGACGCAATCGAACGCCTTTGAGAGGTCGCAAAAGATTCCAATGGCATCTTGTGCTTCTTCCCAGGCGTTAAAAATGTTCTTTATTAGGGTGACACCGGCGTCAGTGGTACAACGCCCTTTGGTGAAACCGTACTGTTGTTCATGAAAGATGGAATTTTTATTAAAGTGGCGTAACATTTGACTGAGCATCAACTTTTCAAACACCTTACTGAGAACTGGCAGAATTGACACAGGCCTATAATTGTTGGGTTCTTTACTATCACCGGCTTTGAATAAAGGAACTACTTTACTGTGTTTCATGAGATCCGGAAAGACTCCTTAGTCTATACTGATGTTAAATATGAAAGCTAAATAGGGCGCAATCGTTTCAATGATAGATCTACAAACTTTTACAGACATTCCCCAGAGATCTTCTGTTGATTTAATTTTAAGATCTTTAAAAGCTTTTATAACAGCCTGGGGGCTCGTATGTTGAAAACTAAACTCCGAGGGGCATGCCTTAACATTCTTTCTAAGTAAATCAGCAGAACGCGCGGGTGAGGAATTTAAAGCTTCAGTAGTTTTAATGGGAATATTAGCAAAAAAGTTTTCAAATTCCTGAGCAATTTCTACATCTGAGTTTATGGGGCCATGTGCAGTTTCTAAATTAAATTCAGTATTACGCTGTATTTTCCTACCTGTTTCATTATTTATTATTTGCCAGGTAGTTTTTATTTTATCATAGGCTGATTTTATTTTATTGCTAATATAAAGAGCTTTAGCTATTTTGCATACACTTTTAAAAGTCTTAGAATATGTAACAACATACTGATGAAAAATGTACTGCATCTCCGGCATTTCTATGCGAATTTTGATGATTCTTGTAGTCGGTATCTTCAATTCTTCAATGCACTAGTGTTAATTGAATTTGTGTGGGGTAGGTACAACAAAAAAGTGAAAAATAAAAACATTATAAAACACAACCGACTTTAAAAAATACCACTACAAAGTGATACATAACTTTAATTTCGGAAGTCGGTGTCAAAAAACGAAAAGGTGGAACCAACGACACCGACTTCCGAAATTGTTTTTTTTTGTAGTCGGTTGTTTTTTTTTTGTTTTTTACTAAATACCTAATTGGAAAAAGTTTTAATATTGTTATAATAATAAGTACTAATCTTAAATTCTATCATTTGAAAATGTTGCATGTTGCCGTAAGGTAAATTGTATCGGGACTATTCATAAAAATAACATCTTAGGGGGCGTCCATTAATTACGTGCGGTGATTTTTGGACCCCCCTCCCCCTTAGTGAGATATCGTAAGATTTGGCTCCACCTCCTTCCCTCCTCCCTCCAATCTCACATGAGATTGTTCAAAATGCGTATTTCCAGTGTAAATCCGTTAATCTATGCTTCATTGCGCTGGATTTATTAAAAAAAAAACAATTTGTTTAATTATTTTTATTTAAGACTAGCCAAGACTCAATTCAACCCAGTTTTCTCGCAGTTTTACACTGTTTCTCGCAGAAATAAAAATTACGTGATACTTGTCAGGACCCCCCTCTCCCGTGAGGTTGGGTGAGAATCGGCTTGACCCCCCCCCCCCCCTCCTTAAACGCCTCACGTAATTAATGGATGCCCCTTTATCTATATACCTAAGGGCCAAAGCACACAAGCTACTTTTTGCATCGGCGATCCCTACATTATAAGCAAATAAACGATTTCTATTTCTAGATAATAATATAATGTTTATTCGTTCAGGTAATTATAATAACTTCAAAGGCCACAGCGGCAGTGTCCATGTTCGGAGGGGCGGGGAGGGCTACTTCGAACATCGCCAAACATCAACCTCACCCAGGGCTCAAAGGACCAGCAGATGTTATCTGCAGATAAATCTTGATGGATGGAGAGGGAGGAGGGAGACCAATGAAAGAATGGATTGTGTGAGGGATGATGTAAAAGAAAAGGGCGTGATTTATAACGTAACGGCTAACAGGGGAGAATGGAAAAAAAGCTTGCGCTGACTTCAAATAGAAAAGGACAAAGGCAGTAAGTTGTAAAACAATTATTATCCGATCCAAGAAGCTCATTATTTAGGAGCCCGTGATTATAATTGGCTTTTGTTTTTAAACAGAACTAAGGTTTAATCTTTTTGCGGTCACACAGATGGAGCCCTTGATGTGCACTTGTGCAGCATGTGGTGTACACCGTGTGAACGCGGACATGATGCAGACAGATGATTTAATTTAGGTTATATTGTAGACCAAAACACTCATCACGTATTGTTTACCTATGAAGTAAGTACTGTATTTTTGAAATAACGTAACTTATTAACTACTTAGGTATTTGACACTTCCTGCACAGCTTGATTGAGGTCGGATCGCACAAGGTTTACATACATTTCGGTCAGGATACTGTACCGGCAGTGACATTGAAACATTGCATTCGTATTTTTAATTATGTTTACAAACGAAGTAGCTTGTAGGTATCAAATTAACATGAAACTGTTCCTTCACAAAACAGCGAGAACTTTTCGCCCTGCCCTGTGGAATTTCCGCAACCGCGGCGTAGCTGAAGATGACTCCTATTATCTGCTGATGCTAATGTCTTGCCTGACGTCAACCTCCGTTATAATTGGACAGTCTGCTACACCAAACAATCGAGATTGTGTGAAAGACAAGACAAGTGCCGTTTCTCAATATAATAATGCATAGCGCAGGTCAGACAATGCGTCGCCCTTTAAATTGAGACAGCTGTCTAGCATTGTTTGCTATACGACTAGTTCTTATCTCGAGTGAACAGTGAATGGCAAATTATATCTAGTCATCAACCCGTTCATATTACGGTTGAATTCATACAATTTTATATTAGGTTTTAGAAATTAACACTTGAGATTCTTTAACATTCCTGTTTAGGAATGTAAGGAGGGGTTAGTGTAATACTACGGAAGTTAAATATATAATTAATTGTACAATATAATATAGAAACAGACTACGTATGTACAAGTACTCAAGTAGGTTCATTCTACTCACAATGCAAAATAAACATCATTGTTCCATTAGCTGTTTCTGAATTTAATAATTAGTCAAGTTGCATTGACACCTTCAGTAGTATTTAAATGGACTATGCAAATGAATATGTAGAAGTAATTAAAATTTATTTTCAATTTGCTTCTCTCATATTTTATTACTACCTACAATGTCTCTCTTCCCAGAGAGCAAGCGACTACATGACCCAAAGCGCGGTCACTGTCGGACTGCATAGAAAAGAAAGAGAAGCGCGATGACACAACGGTGGTAGTTTATTGCAAATATGAAGCAATTATCTATTTACAAAAACTATTTAATAAAAAATAATCCATCACTGAATGCAGTTTGGAATTAGAAATTTAATGGTATATTTTTAATCACACTAATCACACTAATATTATAAAGGCGAAAGTTTGTGAGTGTGTGTGTTTATATGTTTGTTACCTCTTCACGCCTAAACCACTGAACCGATTTAGATGAAATTTGGTATAGAGATAGTTTGAGTCCCGGAAAAGGACATAGGATAGTTTTTATCCCGATAATCCCACGGGATCAAAACTTATGCGGGTGAAACCGCGGGGCGCAGCTAGTCACACTAATATTATAAAGGCGAAAGTTTGTGAGTGTGTGTGTGTGTTTATATGTTTGTTACTTCTTCACGCCTAAACCACTGAACCGATTTAGATGACATTTAGTATAGAGATAGATAGAGTCCCGGAAGAGGACAAAGGCTACTTTTTGTCCCGATATTCCCACGGGATCGACTATTACGCGGGTAAAACCGCGGGGCGCAGCTAGTTATAAATAAAATTGTTAATGAAGAGATGAACTAACTGCTTTTAAAGACAAGTAAGACGTGTATTTGAACATTTTTATGATGCATTAATGTATATTTAATTATGATTTGAGTTCCATCACTGTATTAAAATAAGAGTTGAAATAGTTATTTGTTATACAAGAGTGCAAAGTTGCTTTTTAACCGCGTGTTCAATTTTGATGACCGAGCAAGCGAAGGATTCTAAAATTGAATCACGAGCGCAGCGAGTGATTCAAAATTAGAATCCTGAGCGTTAGCGAGGGAATCAAAAGAGCACGAGGTGAAAAATCTTTGCACTCGAGTGCAACACGTAACTTTTCATTCCACCTCAGCGAGGAAATGACTAAATGCAAAAAAAAAACGTTTACAATCACAAGATAGGTACACTTTTATTTCAGTTTAGGTATTAATTACTACATTATGACAGGTAAGTATTACAGAATAATCTTTAAATTATAACAAAATAATACTAAGGTATAATTAAGAAAATTTTAAAGTAACGTTGCTACAGTTATTTAAATTGAGTGTAATATTTTTTTAATTCACACACTTAGTGCACACGATGTTCTAAATTCAATTTACTTTATCCTCTAGAGAATAAAAACGGCTTTTCCACTCAGATATTGAAGATTAAAAATACTCTTTCCGAGATGGTGGGATGAAAAGATCTTTTTTTTTTTGTCAAAATTATTTACGGTTTAAGAGATACACTGCTTTAAAAAACCAACTTTTTGGCCGTTTTCTGAAACCTCCGCCTTAAAGTAGGTCAAAGCGAGAAAGGGCTTACAATACGAGCCTACTTCCACTATAGCAAATATAGTTTAAATAAGTGCAAAAAAACATGAAAATCGCCCGCCCCCCATTCGGAAGGCTCATTAAATCTCTAAGAAGTGAACTTACTGTTTGATTGATCTTATTAAAATATAACAATCATAATTGTATAGTTGGCATGAGAAACCAGCCAAGGGTTTATCTTTGAACATCATCATATCTTGGGGCTATTACAATACTTTCCACTGCCTTACAAACGATGCAATGGACGCTCATGGGAAAATAAAAGCGGTAATATATTATTATTAGATGCCTATTTATGATAATGCGAGTCTATTAATAATTAACTAAGCTATTCACAGTACTATCTACTTGAACTATTAAACGTAATAAAAATAATTAGGTGCTTGTCCTCTGATCCGCATCGCGTTGACCGGGCTAGCCGGGGCTATCGACACATTCATTTCGTCATCAGTGTATTAATACATTAAACTTGTTGTTTGGTGATGTCGAGCGTTACAAATTAACAGACAATGTAGCAACACGTATATTTTTGTCGACGACTCTACTTCTATCTATAATGATCCAAAAACTTCGGTAAACTTGGTGATATAGGTACGTGATTATTTTTTTAATGTCTTAATTTATCATAAAAACACAACCAGGCTGACAACTCCCATAATATACATCATTTAAGAGTTCTGTGTGAGACGAGAAGATCAGTAATCAGTCAGACAGCAATCCGTGTTTCTTCTCAATACTTAATCATTTACAGCATTCTAAAGGTTATCAGATCATAAAAGTAAAAGCTAAATAGAGATCAAATCTAAATAGGTGCAACGGGATACTGCTAGATCATTTCAGGATAATCGCTTAGTCACTTCTATTTTCTCTAATAATGAACGCAGGAAAACCATCCCACAGGACCAAAAAATCCCCGAACCTTATGTATAGTATAAAGAACATTATACTTACATATTCGTACCTATCCTTGCACAACTGTCCGAGAAGGTGCAAGAAGCCGACGAGAGTGAACCAGGAGCACCACAGCAGCACCTCATCCATGTACTGCACGTTGATGACGCCGAACACGAAGATGAACTTGTAGAACACATAGTTCCAGAACTTGTCTTTGACGCGCTGCGCCTCGGCGACGCGCAGTTGGCCGAAGACGAGACGTTGAACGCCGAAGCCGAATACCGCCAGCGAACAGTACGCTATGTTGATCAGGGTCTGCAACAAACAAGAATAACAATAAGTTAGGGTTATGAAATGTTAATACACGGAAAACATGCAACGCCGAAAGTCTACAGTAACATAAAACTGCTTACACAAGTTTGTAGTTTACTGAAAACTTCTGTGGCGCAACCCGACCTAAAAAGTCTTTTAGTCCCCTTTGGCGAGTCTTTGACAATTTGTAGCTTGAACAAAGTGGTCTTTGAAGCCGAGAACGCTCGCGGAACAAAAGAGTGCATGCTGTGCTCAAGTGTGCTGTATGTCAAACATACGGAGTAAAACCTACTGAAAGGTTTGATTACTTATTTTTGACCTTCTTTTGTTTTCTATTGATATTTTACTAAATTGTGCGAAACGATGTCTGTATTTGTACAAATGAGTTTGAAATAAATTGAATTAAAACTAGGTACCAGTTTTAATTCAATTTATTTCAAACACAAAATCAAAACAGTTACCATAATTTATGAAGTATGAAGCAAGTGAGGTGATAACGACCCATTTCTGAAAATACAAATAAAATTAGCGCAACCTAGCGTAGCTGCTGAGCTGAAATTGAAAAATATGCGTCTTAACTTGTGTTTATAATGAAACTAAAAACGTTGATAAAGGTTGTACGCGTGTTATTATTGCGTAACAGTCTATCGCGGATGTCAGGACCTTGAGTGGTATTCTGCAAGATATGGGTAAGAAAACGATAGTCTTTCTGGTAGCTTGTCTAGTGAGAAAACTTAATTTCTGATAGTCTTGGCCCACTTCGTGAATCTTATTCGTAATGGAGACATTATGGTCCTTACTGAAAAGTAAAAAAAAAAAACCGGTCAAGTGCGAGTTGGACTAAGGGTTCCGTACCACAAAGCAAAACACGCTAAAAAAACGGCAAAAAAAAACCACGTCTGTTGTATGGAAGCCCCCTTAAATATTTATTTTATTTTAATTATTTATTTTTAAAGTGAATATACAACTAAATATTCTGTGACTATTTCAAGCGTCTACCTGTTCCCGTTATTAATATCGAGCAAATAACGGCAAAAAAATTACGTTTGTTGTATGGGAGCCCCCTTTAAATATTTATTTTATTCTGTTTTTAGTATTTGTTGTTATAGCGGCAACAGAAAGACATCATCTGTGAAAATTTAAACTGTCTAGCTATCACGGTTCATGAGATACAGCCTCGTGACAGACAAACAGACGGACAGTGGAGTCTTAGTAATAGGGTCCCGATTCTACCGTTTGGGTACGGAACCCTAAAAAAACAAGCTCACAGAGAAACTAAGTCACACTAAACTAAGACAAGCTAGCATCAGTACAGTCCGCGTCCTTCTGTCTGTAGTAATTCGTCTATGGCGGTCGTTAGCAAATAATAGCTCAAGTAATTAACACCACAGTTTGTGTACAAACAAAATCAAACCAGAATGGTGTTCGGTTATTATCATTATGGAACTAATCCACAAAGGCACACAGAAGGTAATTGCGATTTATTTTCAATGGCAAAAACCTTTTCAATGGCATTTATTATGACCGCAAACGGCCTTAACAACCTCAAAAGGTGTTTGTTTAAGCTTCCGAAACAACAAATAGCAGAAACGATGAATCAAGCGGATTTGTTAGTAAAACTCTGAATTAAGACTATAGTGATAGTGATAGGCCCGTTCTTTGGATTGGCAGTATTGCACACTCCGAAGCATATCCGAGGAAGACATGTTTGTCCTACACCGATAAGCAACCAATCGTTCAGACAGGAATAAGCAGTAATCATCGTCATATTTAGCAAATTGCTATTCACTGTATATAATGTTTTAATGCAACAGAATATTAATTGATTCACTAAAACTGACGCTTGCGTGACGCCTATGTCTAGCAGTGGACGTCTTTCGGCTGAAATGATGAATGATGAGAAGAAGTTTACGATTATCTACACAAAATCATGATAAATATCAATAAAAATACACCCATCTGTGCAATTTACTGCGACATGACGCAGGCATTTGATTATGTTCAGCTTAATATTCTATTAAATAAGCTCGAAGGGTATGGTGTAAGAGGACATGTTCAAAAGCTGTTACAATCATATTTACAAGAAAGCGATTGATGCGAGCACTAAACGTGAAGTAATTTTTACATCTGGGGAGCGTATCTTCAAGTATGGATGACGTACCGAAAGGGAACGTGTTAGGACCACTGCTATTTACCCTTTATATGTAGAACACAGTATGCAGATGACAGCACAATAACCATTCCTTGTGATAATAAGTATATATGTATGTAATTGATATAAATAATATATTAAACAAAGCGATTCTATGGTTAGAAAATAATAACCTCAATATCAACTTAATAAAATAGTAATTATGCATTTTAGCCTAAGACAGTCATCCAATTTTTAAATGAAACTATAATAATAATGTAATTGACGCAGTAAATTCCACTAAGTTTTTAGTAAGTAATTTAAATTGTAAGGCTCACATCTATGTGAGCCTTACAATTTAAATTACTCATCAAAATGCATCATTGGTCATTAGCAAAACACTAAGTAACAGTGCATTCGCATTATATAAACTATCGCGGATACTAAAGATTGATGCCCTATTAACCGCCTATTATGGCATAGTAGAGCCCATTATCAGATAATGCATTATTTTTTGGGGACTCTCTACGGACAGAGATATCGCATTTAAAGCTCAAAAAAGTGCCTTAGATTCATATTTCAAATTAAAAATGACTGACAGCTGCAAGTCTTCAGTAGGCTTTAAGGACAGAGAATGAGGACTGAGGTTTGCAAAGGACAGTACTTTAAAGGTAACTTTTCAGTCGGAGAGTAATTTTATTTTTTGGTAGTACCCATGGGTACTGCAATGATTCGGCTACAATTCAAACATCCTAAGCAGTTCACCGACAAAAAGTTAGTCAATATCACAGACATCACAGGTGAAGCATTCTAGTCTCTCTTTCTGTCACTTGATGGCCGACGAAGAGCATAGAAAGTATGATCTACTAATCGTGTTCATAATAATTATAACTCTTCACTCATGATGACAGTGCAATGACAATTTCAAGAATGATTAAAATGGCTTTACATTCTGCTGCAGAAAAGTTGCATAAACATACACACAGTTATTAATGACATAATATTGGATGGTTGGCCCAGACTTGACACTGAACTATCCTTGGCCTTAGAACGCAAATACCATTTGTCTGCGACGAGGCGTTCTTGCTTATTCATAGCAGTACCGATTTTATAATTAGTATTCGATTAATATGCGTCGAATAGTCTAGACTTGAGAGCGTTGCTCGACTTGCTCGCCCTTCGCTCAATGAAAATAACACTCAAATAATGTAAAGATTACAAAGAGGGTCAAGTTGGAAATGACAAAAACATCAACGTTTTCCTGAACTCAGTTAGCGAACCGTCTTCAAAAATGCACAACCACAACTGATAAACATTACAAGATGATGTCATTGCGTTCTTCAAATATTGATCCAACTCAGGCACATGCACCTCCATTGTTTGAATTTTTGTTTTTAATAGTTTAACTCTAATGGATGTCAGACCGGTGGACCGGTGGTTGGTGGACCGACGACCTTGTGAAGGCCGCAGGAACGTGTTGGATCAGTTAGATGCGAGAAGCACAAAACCGGTCGAAGTGGAGGTGCTTGGGAGAGGGCTATGTCCAGCAGTGGACGTCTTTCGGATGAAATGATGATGATGATGATGAATGGATGTCAGTATTTTTTCAGAAGTATATTTTGTCCTCCAATTATTAAGTATGACATATTTTTGCTGATGCGCTCAAATCATTCTAACAAAAAATACAATCTAGACTGGTTATTATTTTGTGATTTGAGGACAAATAGGACTTTACAATTTAAACGTGATCATAATTGTGTAGTCTATTGGGACTTAGGACGCGAATTATTCTAGTCGTTTCATCAAGGTTATGCAGTTGCAGTCAGGAGCGGCATCGGCATCCCGATCTAATTAAACAGCCGGAATTAATTAGTAAACACATCTCACACAATACAAAAACAATCCCGCTATTGTCCTTCTTACCACTTTCTTTTTAAGTTGGTTCTTCATGAATATAGTAAGTATAATGATCCTAAATTGTTGAACTATTTTCTCAACAATTTGGGATCATTGGACTTAACATTGATAGTACAATCACTTTTAGCTCTTTTTAGGTCTTAATTAGAATTGTAATTACGTTACTGTATAAGCTAAGCGCAGCTTGCTAATGAGCGCGGTCATCGACTTCTAAAACTGTGTAGAGTGTAGTACGTGGAGCGAGGCACGCGAACTACTATGAGTCAACGGTATGGAGTGTTAGATTGAGCCTCGTCAAATATTAGCAAGTAAGTAGGCGTCACTTGTGTACATCACACGATGTTGTACTTGACGTGGCCCTCCACTACCGGTCTTCACCTGCGTGGGAACATTACCAACTGCTCCAATTACTTATGTTATATTTTTGATTGCTACCGATCGTTGGATTTCCCAAAGCATTCAGCTGTTAGGCGCGTCGCCCACACGAGCTAGAGTCGAGTCGGCGACGAGGCGCGGGCGCAAGTTTTCTATAGGAATAAATATAGGTATGTATGTATAGGCGAAATACCTATACTTATTCCTATACAAAACGTGCGCCCGCGCCTCGTCGCCGCCTCGACTCTAGGTTGCGTGGGCGACGCGCCTAATTTGCAAGGTGATGCTTTCTTTACTCGCTATTGTTTCGAGACTGTCTTTACGAGATTGCACTAGAGGCAATGATGAACTCAATTGTTTCCTTGCATCATCTGGCAAATCATTTACAAAAATATTAAAATAATCTATTTGCGTTTAAACTAATATAACATTATTGCAGGTCTGGCGATGAGGTCATAACGCATATATCTTCATACACGTCAATTTCCATAATTGGTGCTCAGCACTCATTTCACAATAGGATACTAATTCGGTAGCCTTGCTGTCTCTAGTAAGGTGAGAACTTTAAGATATATTTTATTATTGTGTATTTTAATAACAACAGAACGATACTAACAATAACCGTGACAAGGCCTAATGATGTAATGAATCAGTTATTAAGCAAGTAGTTAGTTTCAGACGAGGTGTTCTAATCGCAGCTGTAGATAAGAATAGGTAACAATTTGTTTTGATTAATAAATCGATCATCCCTAATTGAAAGGTGTATATGTATAGCACATAATTTATGTAAACTAGACCACTTAGTCCGTTAGAATAACTGACTCTTTCTGATGCTACAAGCCTTTCTAAATGTATAATATATACTACGAGGAAACCAGCTAAAAAGAAAAGAGATGAAGCTATTTTCTAAATAATTTTGTAAGTCACTTACGGCAATTACAAAATTAAGTACTATGTAATATCCATGAACATTATTACAATCAATGATATCGAAAGATCAAAATTAATATGTTTTTACAAATGAGTGTACCAATTAATCACACATGAAACATAATTATACTACGTAGTACTATTAAGTATTCTGTGATTATACTTAGCAGCTGTACAAGTATATGGCATTAGAATATTAGAATTTATTTGGCACCTTGAAAAACAGCTGCCTTTTATAACAAAGCTACCACTTCATTCAACCGTAAGGCGACGTCCGCGTCCGTACACAAGGACCACGAATTTTCAATAATGTACGTCAAAAATCCATCACAGTTGACGTAGAAGGAAGCTTATTCATCTGTCAGTGTTCTTGTGAAACAACAAAAGTTACGATGAAACGAGTAGAGAACTATTTTCACTTTGAGGATATTATATGAAAGTATTTGTTCATAGAAACGCGAGAGTGAAGCGATGACGTCAAAGTTTAACAACGTTAGTTTCTATTCCACAGAAGTAATTGCTAAAACTATGCAGATCACTATCCAGATTAAAGTTTAACAATAATTAAGGAAACAGCAATGAGAAGCTATAATTATGTTAATAGTAGCGGCGCTAGGTCATCGGCAAGGTAACGCTGAAGCCCGCAAGGTGGACTTGTGCAGCTCTAAACAGTAATGCTTGCACTAGAATTCACTAGATATCCTATCCGAGATCTGCGACATATACGTTCCACTTCACAGATTCCCCGTTAGTTTTTTACATTACAAATTAATCAAGTCGGTTGTCTGGGTCGTTTGGATAATGTTCTTGTTTTTCACACTGTTATCATTATCACATTTTTATTTATCGCCAATATACCTATATTTTTGGGATTTATATAAAAGTATATTTTTGTATTTCTGTTTACAAAAAGAGCTCCATGTCTTTGTCCGAGTTCGGGTTATCATTTCTTTACTAGTTAAGTAAAGGACATGCCAACTCCTTAAATGATTTGGAGGCTTGTGACTCGTATGGTAAATCCAATACACAAGGAAATACATAGTTTTCCTCTTCCACAAAGAAACCGGCCGTTACGTCCATTTGACGTTATTCTTTTATCATTAATCTACGTGATTTAAGGAATCTGAATTTTCTCCTTCTATTTCTTTAGCCTTATCAGTCTTAGATCAAGGGTTCTAAATGTTCCAATTGATCAACTGGGTCCTATCCATAGATATCACATTTCTATGGTCCTATCCTATCGGCAATCCCACACTGGACAGTGCTGCCACATAGTCTTAGTAACATCACTCTTGAGATTCCCTAGAAGCCATTGGACATTTTCATTTTTGGACCGTGACCTCAAGAATGATGCTCATAATATAGACAGCACAAACATTATGTTAGACAGTTATGTACATATTATTAACGGACTTTTTACTGAACGGTCGGTTTTAATGTCTGTCTAGTCATGAGAGGTCATTGTTCCAATTTTTTTAAGTAAACACAATTTCAATTGTACACTTTCAGTGTATTATTTTCAGTGCTTCGGACTTTGTCGTCACTTAAAACGGGAAAATACACGCTCTTTGATACACTAGTACTGGGAAATTGCATTAAAAACTAGCCGATATAATCAAGTGCGCACGCTTACAATGTACAGACCGTGGTCTTGAAGCAATTTAATTGTTGACAGGAACGTTCTCGACTTGTCCGTCCAGTTTCGCTCTACTTTTACTTCTCCTGTAGATTAGTTCCTGCGATCGCTGCGTCGGATTAGCATGTTGTACAGTTTGAATTGAAGTCGTCAGTAGGTCTGTCTTTATAGTATTCCCTTTAGACTGACCATCCACTGCTGCAGAAATGTGCACTGCTAAAGTAGGATTTCACTGACTTTATTAAGATCTGGCTTGCACTCTTCTCTCTATTACTCCGTCCTTTTATTAGTTTAGTCTGGCGAATTATTAGTTATTGTTTAGACAGTAATAGAAAGCTCATTATTACTGCGTTACGTATTACGTAGTGGTGACGTTAGGTAAGCTCAAAACAAACACGTTGATATCTTTGGCACGGCTCGCGGATACAGCGCTGGCGTATTTTTGTAAACAACGCATTTATAAACCGGCCCCGAAAATCAGGCGATTTTTTTTTACCGACTGAGAAAAAAGAGGAGGTTCTTAATTCGGATGTTTATATTATATATCGACCGTAGCAATTAACATTGTCGGATCTACATTTATGCGGTTTTCATTCTAATGCATTTTAGGTCTTAGAATAAGTTTAAGAAAAATATTCTAAGACCTAAAACGCATTAGAAGCAAAATCGCGATGTTAATTGCTACGGTCGATATATGTTCGGGCATAACTCCGTCATAGACGGATTTGCAAAATTATTTTTTGTTCGAAAGAAGTTTATTCCGAAATGGTCCCATTTAAATTTCCTAAAGATCTGATGATGAGTTCCGAGATAGACAACGGAACTCTTCAATAAATGCCAGCAAATAAACCGCGATTGCTGCTATCGCATATGTATGCATTGTTTAAGCAATCACACAGCATACCATCATTCCTGTACCCTCTAAAGGGGTACGCAGATGTGTTCGGTATACCACGGTACACCCTCATTTCCGTTAAAGTTGTTATAGGGGTACCCATAGATATATGAAAGATACATTTCTATGGGGGTACCTCTAGTCTAAAATTCTCTCATTTTTAATGGATAAGGTATACTTCAGGGGTGGTCCCATATAAATTTTATGAACTTTGCTTGGGTAGTTTTTGAATTAGCTTCAATAATACGATTTTTTTCCATTTACTTTATATTGATGATGTTTTAATAGCTTCCTGTCACTGATATTCACATAGCAAGTAGTGTTAAGTATATGAATTTGTGTGGGGTAGGTACAACTAAAAAGTAAAAATAACTCTAATTTCGGAAGTCGGTGTCAAAAAACGAAAATGCGGAACCAACGACACCGACTTCCGAAATTAAAGTTATGTAGTGTTTTTTTTTTTGGAAGTCGGTTGTTTAAGTTCTACTATGTTATTAACGTCCTTTTTTACTTGCTGAATGGGTCCGCTCTTGACCTCGATCACGCCTGATGGAAAGCGATGGATGAGGTATATGATGGAACGAACGTGTCCAGAAGATGCCTAATAAGGCACTGGAACTCCCACGCATCGCATCATCGACAAAACACAGCAGTTCACGATGGCGATAAATATTGTGGACGGGTATATACATATAACAGAAAATTGATTATTGGAGTGTATTTAACGCTTGACCACTAATAGCTTATTGGTGAGATTTCGGTTACCGATGATATGCAAAAATATCCTTCGTTACGTTAAACGTTGATCCTCACTTGACCTCAATCGATCATATTAACGTTAGAGCTTTGAAACTTTTGAAATATGCCAATTTGAATGTAAGAGTAAACAAGTCGATTAAAGGACATCGAAGTGTTCAGTGTTTAGCTGTTTTGTTTGACTAACTAACCTATAGATTGTTTGGCTAACCTTGGCGTCGCCGTCGGCCATCAGATCATAGTAAGACAATTACATAGTGCGAGACACGTGTGAACACCTGTTAATGAACGTGGCTATAGCGTCGCCGTCGGGCTCACTATCGGGCCCGCCGGGATTATCGGCTATGATTAATAACATTGTGATTGAGACCCTTCCTTATCAAAAGCAGACTGTCTGCTTTCATCTTCAATCATTTTTATTTTTGTCGTGGTGTAACTTTTTCTTCTATTTGAACAAGACAACACAGTTGATTGCAAGTTTGTCAGTAAACTCCATTCTACACCTTGTCAGGCTTCATCATGACTTCACATAATGATCCAGTCAGCAGACTAGGCACCAAAAAATGTAACCATTGCGTACATAGGACATCTATATTGATATACTTCTGAAGCAACATCCGCAGTCCTTAATCCATGCTTGTTGTCTTGTATACTCGTAACCCTTACTACCATATAAGGGAAAGAATGTTGTAGTAAATAAACAATTAGTATGCGTAGCACCGGTATGAGAAACAAAAAATAACAGCGTGTTTTATATGTATATAAAAAAAAAACTGGTTCTTGTCTTGGTAAATTGGCACTGTATTATATTTACTGGCAGTATAGTCCATCCAATAAATCACCCATAAGGAGTTGTAGAGTGCGTGAGTTAGGCCCTAAGTGATTTCTTCAGAAAATTGTTCAGGGTACTTAGGGAATAAACATACTAAAAATCCTGACGTCTAGGGGGTGAGGCGGAGTGGGGGGAGGGGGTTAAAGTTCCCATTTTTCAGTTTTGCGCTAATATCTTTAAAACGGTAGATATGTTTTAGAGAAAAGAAGTTTTCTGCGCAATGAAAGCTTATAAAATTTCCTACAACTTTAGTCTTATACTTTTTCGAATTACTACCCATTTTTTACATATACATTCTAAAATAGTGAAAATTTTCGAAAAAACTACTTTTATGAATCTCTACCTGTTGCCTGCTACTTTGTTTGCGTTATTTCGGGAAAAAAGTAGCCTAAAAATCCAAATCTTTAATCATAACGAATTTCACCCAAATCGGTTCAGCCGTTGAGTAATCAAAACTTGTATCTTTGATACATATTATCTTTTAATTCGTTTAGGCTGTCCCTCACAGCCAGGCGCGGTCGCAGCCCAAGATTTTGGGGGGGGTCATCATGGGTGCCGAGGAATATTTTAGGGGGGCACATTTTCTCGTTGGTCTAGTGGTCACAAGCGTTACTGCTGAGAATGAGGTCCTAGCAGGGTTCGATTCCTAGGTCGGGTAAAGTGTTAAAGGGTTTTGCCATCAGAAATTTCTCAGAAGCAGCTTGGAGTCTGGATTTGTGCCCGGTTGGTGGCAGTAGGTTCGCTCTCTATGACATTTCACTTAATAATTGGGGAAATGTGCGTGTAAGTACTATATGAAGGTACACCCCTGCCCAACCCTTTGGCGATTAAAGGCGTGATGATATGTTGAGGTTCATGTACATCTCCAGCTCCACATTACTTGTGCTATTCAGGGACGCAGCTTTTAAATACTTGGTGGTACTTAAATGCTGCCAAATTGGTCGTATTTATAAGAACGGTAGATTGTGTAGGGTGGGGAGAGCGAGCGAAGCGAGCTCGAAAATTTTAACAATCCGCCTCTGTTGATTCGGTGTTTTGTTTTATATTTTCAAGTAAAAATAGGAGTTACATTGTCGACTTATGCAGGCAACTTCAAGCAGCTATCAGAATTTAAAATTCAAGAGCGAGCGAAGCGAGCTCGAAAATTTTGCACACTCTCGGATAGGTTCGATTTTCTTTCGATCATTCTCAAAGGACTAGGAATTACTTTATCGAATTATGACGATAAGCTTAAACTCGTTTTACAGTAGTTTAGGTTTTGGAATCTAGCCTTAGGGGCCGTCTCCACGAGCGAGAGAATCACAGCGATAGTCTCGCCGTGCCATCAAATTTTCGCCGTCATGATGTCGCCGTGTGGAGACACGTCATACGCCTTTCAACCTTACGTAAGAGCGGGGTGCCCAATAACCCGAGTTTGCTTCGTTCGCTCTTGAATCCTGGATTCTATATTTTTATATCAGACTTTTTAAAGGAAAATATTTATTAGGCGCGTTAAAAAACCCACTGTCATTTCATGGTTTTAACTTTTTACTTCAGTCGGCAGACCCATGTCTGCCGATGTTCTTAATGTTTTTGAATATGCCAATCGGGGTTTTCGTGGCTCAAGTACAGTTTTAAGTTAGTAAGGCAAGTAAATCATTCAGACTCTTGGCAGCTTGAATGATTTTGGGGGGGGTCATGACCCCCACGACCCCCCCCCTCGGACCGCGCATGCTCACAGCCTGACAATGGTTCTCATCCTCAGTAGATGGTACTTGCTGAAGAGGCTCTACGTCGTCTTCATCATCGTCAACGTCAACAGACACGCCGTCGAGGCAATTCCCTTGGCAGTGGACGCACGCCGCGGAACAGTTCAACATTGCTTTCCGACATCCACATTTTCTACTACCACAATCCTTCGTGCAGCGGCAAAATATTGTTTTCTCTTTTTCATTTTTGGCTCTGTTTTCGTACCATGCTTGGTTGATTATTTTATACCCGGTGTCTCTAAAACACACTACGGGCAATTTGAATCTGTTGACCCCTGGAGTGATCAATATTCGGTCCCCATATTTCCTTTCCAACTCAGCCTTGATGGTTCGCCACTGAGGTTTCACCCCTGTTATGACACCTAGTATCTCATCTTGGGAGAACTGACAATCGGTGCTTCCCTCCATGTAGTAAAAAATCTCCTCCATAGCCTCTGTGATATGCCTGTCTCTAGGGATTTCAGCTTTCGGACTTGGGAAATCGATGGGCTTTACAAAAGTGTGGTAGCAGTCTTTGTGATATACTGCCCCCTCAGCAACAAGATCGTTAATGGACGCCAAGCGACCAAGAACTGCGTCACCCCAAGAATCCTTCCTCATAGAACATGCTTCCCTGATACGATACTGAATAGAAAGAGTTTCAACTGAATGTACTATTCTTCTTCTGCTCAAAGGCGTTCTGGTTTCTTCTTTTACATTATGTGCGCATAATAAACAATTAGTAATGAAGTCGAATTGGGGAGCTGAAGACCTGAGCTGAGACGGGCCTGCCTCTTCTTGAGATGTAGATGCAACACTTACATCTTTTTTAATTGTATCGGCTCGAGTGTAGTTTTTACGACAATTAGTGTGAATTAAAACGGATGTCAAGGCGCGGAAAATTTGGTGCTTATCATCGTTCCGATCTTTACTAGCTTTGATAAGGCCGAGTATTCCTTTTTGTTTCACCTCAGAAACATCCTTACTCCCTTTAACGATGTCCTTATCACACACAGGACACTTATTATTAGCACTCATGATGGATAACCCAATTGCGTAACTAATGACGATTACAAAGCAAAGAACTGTTCTGGCTGCTCCCCTGCGTTACCGGGTAGGCTACCGCTCATATTTAACATTCGGTAATGCCTGTCACATCACACTAAATGAACTCCATTTTCACTTTCTTCGGAGCACGATACTCGAACAATGGTGAAAATTTGGAAAAAGTGTATAAGACAAGTGTAGATAAAAGTTTTGATATCCCAACGGCTGTACAGATTTGGATAAAATTTAGTAAATTGATATAGTAGGAGTTGATTTAAGATATAAGATACTTTTTATCCCCAAATAACGTGAAGGAAGTAGTATACAAAAGGTAGTGTTCAATTCAAGTAGTTTTTTTTTTCAATTTTCACTTTTCCGGAATGTGTAGTTCGAAAATAGGTAGGAATGTGAAAAAGTGTATAAGATAAAAGTTGTACATAATTTTACAAGCTTTCATTGCGTAGAAGACTTCTTATCTCCATGACGCACCGTTTAAAATATATTAGCGAAAAACTGAAAAATGGGAACTTTAACCCCCTCCCCCCACTTCGCCTCACCCCCTAGATGTCCGGACTTTTAGTATGTTAACTCTCTAAGCACCCTGAACAATTTTCTGAAGTAATTGCTTAGGGCCTTGCTCACGCACTCTACAATCTCTTTGTTGGATGGACTAGTAATTGGGACACGTTTATATCGCATATTCCTAAACTTGGACGACCAGCTTTTATCATCTGAATGAATATCGACTGTAAAATGCAAAATCCCTATTTTTCAGGGCTTTCAGAAGTCTAGACGTATTCCGGTTGTCTTTGCATTTTTGTTCGACTCAAGAAGGGAAATTTTTCTATGATCGATTCTTAATCTTGTCGTTTTTTGGTACGATGGTGGACGGTTTGCTAATCACGATTATTAATAGTCGTCATAATTGTTTTTCAGGAAAACAACATTGATAACGTCGAGGGGGGATTTAACATCGTTTATCAGGCGTCACAGCGAAGTCTTTATTGAATCATTCCGGCATCAATATAATGTTATTAAGTCGCCGATAATAAGATTTATTGCTTTTAGAACAACAGTTCCTTTTGTGCTGCGATGGACTTCTGTTAACTTTAAATCGATGAAACATGTACGTTTTTTATTCGATTATTGATTGATACGATTATTCATTGACCAATGATGGTAATTCAGGCAAAGTGTGTTTTAACCATTTTTATAATAACTCCTCAATACGAAAGTTCTGATTAATTAGCACAATGATAAATACGACCTCTTAAAATCATTACCTTCCTTCTAGGGTAGTTGGGTAAAAGGCTTGCTTTTTAGCATTGTAGAATTAATTTGAACAGTACGAACTTGAACGCGTTGCTCACTAGTTTCTACTGTTGCTAATCTACAACAGTATCAGTATTTTTGCATAAGGGAGCGCAGGTAAAGGTAACTTAAAATGACAAAAACATAAAAAATAAATTATGTCTAATCTTTACTGTTATGTCCAAGGCTGTTAAAACAACTGAATTATGATGTATTATTATAGTCGGCCGCGATGTTTAGCCAATAATTTAAGATTAATTCCAGATATACTGGGTCAGGTCAGGGTGTAACAAAATACAAATTTGTTACCATTACTCTATACCTTTTATTATGAAATGAATACTTCGCGATCCGCTGTGAAGTGATGTAACTCTCCCTCCGACCCAGCGAATGACCACGGTTCATGTAGACTCCCGGCCCAAGCTAATAGAAAGTCGAAAGCAGCGCTATCCCTATTTTGTTGTGATTTACTTGGTAACACAGTGTTTCAGAAAAATGTTAAAACATCCATACTAATATTAGGTCCTTACATATGAAATTGGCGTTTTTCGTACTGGCCACTTTAATCACGAATTTCTCCTCTTTGGTAAGGAATTCCAAATTCAAATTTGTACAGCTATTTACTCATGTATTTGTGCTTCGATGACCGTCATTCATTTGTTTTTTTTCTTCTGTTTTTTCTGTTTGCGTCACTCATTTTACAAAATGGAAAATTTAAAATATCGCATTATTTACGAGTACGAGTTCCGCCGTGGCACTAGTGCTGCGGAAACGACTCGAAGGGTGAATGATGTGTATGGCGGTCATGTTGCAAAAGAAAACACAGTTCGTTTTTGGTTCCAACGTTTTCGTTCTGGAAATTTCGACCTGCAGAACAAGCCCCGTGGACGGCCTGAGACCCAAGTTGATAATGGAGAATTGAAGGCTATTGTGGAAGCGGACCCATCGCAAACCACGTCCGAGTTAGCTGCAGGCTTCGATGTTAGTGATAAAACTGTTTTAATTCACTTGAAGCAAATTGGGAAGATTAAAAAGCTTGAAAGCACGACAACGCCAGACCACACACTGCGCAACAGACGGCTACCAAATTAGAAGAGCTTGAATTGGAATGTCTTAGACATCCTCCGTACTCCCCGGACCTTGCTCCAACAGATTACCATTTTTTTCGCAATTTGGATAACTTTTTGCAAGGGAAAAAATTCAACTCCGATGGGGCAGTCCAAATCGCCTTCAAAGATTTTATTGATTCCCGTCCGACTGGTTTTTTTAGTAAAGGGATCAATGAACTACCTATAAGATGGCAAAAGTGCATTGAAAACAATGGTTCATACTTTGATTAATTAAATATATTATATTAAAAAATATTCGACTTTTTGTTCCTTCCATACAAAACGCCAATTTCATATGTAAGGACCTAATATTATACATTCGAAAGTAACTCTGTCTGTCTATCTGTATGTATGTTACCTTTTCACGCCTAAACCGCTGAACCGATTAAATGAAATTTGGTATACAGATAGTTTGAGTTCCGGGAAAGGACATAGGATACTTTTTATCCCGATATTCCCACGGGATCGAGACTAATGCTGGTGAAACCGCAGGGCGCAGCTAGTATTTTATAAATATTTATAATACTCCGTTCAGTAATAATTTTTATTAGAAGAAAACGAAGTTATTGATCCTTATTATAACGGAGTGCCACCTGGGACAGATAGAGTTTGTATGGAAAATCATTCTGTTACCAGAAATGATCACACTGTTATTTTAAAAGAACACTAAAACTGTCTTTATCTTATTAATGGATATTTACTAATACAATGTATATTTTATAATGTAACATTTATTTGAGGTGTGACATTATTCACAATCAAAAAATAAAAAGTGTTGAGGGACAAGTTTACCTACGCACAACGACCCATAAACATAATTATCGTAATTACTTACTCATCTCTTTATATATAATCATGTTTTGACGCTACTATCTGCAGTGTGGGTTAATGGAACACCAAGCTATCTGACTGATTAGTAATCCGGTCGAAAGGAATAAGACCAAATTGCGGATTTAAACACTTGGCGAATTTTAAGAAAACGATAGGTAATATGTGTCCCTGCGTATCTTAAGTATCTTAAGTCTCCGTTTGAACACGTACTAGTGGCTGCGAATGATCACAAAGAAACTGGCAATCAGTCAAGTTCTGCAGCGACATAGATACTAATGCTAACACCATACTTTTACGGCATTATTCTCAGACGTTCTAACAGTCACAGGCCTCATTCCGATTACTTGAGTGAGAGTCTCCCAAAGCCAAGGATCAAAGCATTAACGTGATATAAGCCGTACCTACGGTATAATATTGCTGTTAGAATTCCTCGCACATGTCAATAGTTGTCAATACAGGAAGTAGAACGAGGCGATTGAATATTTTATTGACATAATTTAATGGAAGGAGGGCTGTATGGTCGTTGGAAGGATGTCTTGTATGGACAATACAATTATTATATAAATAACATTGAAATACAGACTACGACCTCACTTTGGAACAGCATACTATTATGATAACAAAAGATGAAACAAACTTGTAATCATAGAAATGTAATATCTATGCTTGTAATTTTATAAAACGTTTTTTGCACGACTCATAACATAATGCGAAGCATTAGTGCTTTACGATCGAACAAAATTTTTGCTTCCTTTTTTGTTATTTTATATTGTTATAAGTACTCCTGCTAGTACACAGAACCTACACAA
The DNA here is from genome assembly GCA_945859645.1 of Amphipoea oculea. Lineage (NCBI taxonomy): Eukaryota > Metazoa > Arthropoda > Insecta > Lepidoptera > Noctuidae > Amphipoea > Amphipoea oculea. The sequence continues at coordinate 626,772 of OX243878.1, read as the reverse complement.
TTTATATACCATTGTATAGATAATTTAATGGAGATTAATTCTGTACTTTTCAAAATATTTCAAAAAAATTCCCGTCAATCAAGAGTGAAACCTGAAAACATTGTAGCTTGCGAAAAATTCAATTAATTGAGTCCATTTTTAGGGTTCCGTAGCCAAATGGCAAAAACGGAACCCTTATGGATTCGTCATGTCTGTCTGTCTGTCTGTCTGTCTGTCCGTCCGTCCGTATGTCACAGCTACTTTTTTCCGAAACTATAAGAACTATACTGTTGAAACTTGGTAAGTAGATGTATTCTGTGAACCGCAGTAAGATTTTCACACAAAAATAGAAAAAAAACAATAAATTTTGGGGTTCCCCATACTTACAACTGAAACTCCAAAAATTTTTTTTCATCAAACCTGTACGTGTGGGGTATCTATGGATAGGTCTTCAAAAATGATATTGAGGTTTCTAATATCATTTTTTTCTGAACTGAATAGTTTGCGCGAGAGACACTTCCAAAGCGGTAAAATGTGTGTCCCCCCCCCCTCTAACTTCTAAAATAAGAGAATGATAAAATTAAAAAAATATATATAATGTACATTACCATGTAAACTTCCACCGAAAATTGGTTTGAACGAGATCTAGTAAGTAGTTTTTTTTTAATACGTCATAAATCGAAAACCGCAATTTACCTTTCACAAAGTTACAACGAACTACAAGAACTTTTATATTATGTTACTTGCTGCTACGGAACCCTTCATGGGCGAGTCCGACTCGCACTTGGCCGCTTTTTTTTTTTAATGGATTCTTTTCACCCAATGCTCTAAGTTTCACCCATATGAGGAACCCTATTGAAAATGGCTCTTTTATTCAAAGTAGCTTAATTATAATTAATAAAAAACAAACTAATATAATATCTATGATTTTTTATACGATTAAATGAGCATTATGAGTCGTGCACTTTTAGATTTTCCAAATTTAGTTTTATTTTTATATGCCAACAAGTCTACAGATCAAGAAATTATACGAAAATAAATTATTAAAGCGCAATTCAGTGATAACCTTTAACTGCGCGTCTTAACATAAGGTATAAACAAGATTGGCGAGATTCGGAAGGGTCCGCAAATGACGATGACCGAGGAACATAAATAGCACCGGGCCCACTATGTGACCTTTGGCAACGCTCTCGTTTTTTAGCAGACACCCATAACTTCTCCTGTTTACACTCGCAGAAAATCCCAAATAAAAATAAAGGTTTCTACGTTTAATTACATTCTGAATGTCAATATTTATACTGTGTCAATAGTCTGATCAACAAGTCTAAGTCTTCCTGTTCCTTGTGTTTTAATTAACCGACAACTTTTGTGTAAATGTGGACTTGTTTCGCGCTGAGCGAAGGTCAGCATCATTTACAATGACATTCATATGAGCTAGGTAACAATATTTTACTAATGATGGTAATTTGTACTGGGATCTTGTACAGATTTTAAAATGAGATTATAAATAGCCTCAAACTACTAAACCCGCCTCTCTCAGTTGCCCTTGCCAACTTGTGTGGGTTGACTGAATTGGTAGACTTCATTCTACTAGATCTACTGTCATTTCCAGATCGTTGTTATTGTTTTGATTTACAACTGGCAAACATTTGCCTCTCATGCCTCCGACCAAGCAGTTACAAATTACTCAAGTCTTGGAGTTGGGAGGCATTGGGAAGACAGTGTGATGATAACTTTTCTGCACAATGTCACATGCGTTTATTTATATTAAATATCACACTAATATTATAAAGGCGAAAGTTTGTGAGTGTGTGTGTGTGTGTGTTTATATGTTTGTTACTTCTTCACGCTCAAACGACTGGACCAATTTTGATGAAATTTGGTATAGAGATAGCTTGAGTCCCGGGAAAGGACATAGGGTACTTTTTATCCCGATATTCCCACGGGATCGACACTTATGCGGGGCCGCGGTAACCGCGGGGCGCAGCTAGTATACTATAATCCCTTAGTTGTGTTCAATTTCAAAACAAGGCGAAGACAATGCTCCTTTATCCTTGAGGTATTTTTGTGTTGAAGACTCGCGGCTCCACACATGGCATGCATCATAATTTCAAATGTATTGATATTAACTTGTTTATTTATAGCGAAAGGTGTAATTATTTTGAGTGCTAAAAGTCAGCGTAAGGCGGTTTGGTGCAGAACCTGAATATTTACTTTCACCGTAGTGCCGAGATCTTTTGACTTGACAAACAAGTCTCAGGCTTTGAAAGTTCAGCGCGCTCGCAGACTCGCGGTGCGAAATAACAACTGTTGAGAAAGGCTTGCAATATTATTTAATAAAATGATTTCATAATCATTTTATTAAAATTATGTCATAATATTTAGTGAGTTGAGTTCATACGCAACTCAAGAAAATATGATGGCGTGCAACTTATCTGAAACCGATGTTAAAGATGGAGCTTATTCAATTAAGGCGGAGATTTCTTGAAAACGGTCAAAAAGTTGATTTTTAGGGTTCCGTACCTCAAAAGGAAAAAACGGAACCCTTATAGGATCACTTTGTTGTCCGTCTGTCCGTCCGTCCGTCTGTCAAGACCCTTTTTCTCAGGAACGCGTGGAGGTATGAAGCTGAAATTTATATCAATTACTCAGGTCTACTGTCCCTTGAAGCTGTGAAAAAATCAAACTTCTAAGCCAACGCAATCAAAAGATACAGCCGTTTATGCCGCAAATTTCCGCAAATTTTCGAAACTCGCACGGGAATCAAAACCTACAGGGTACTTCCCGTGAACTTAGAATCTTGAAATTTGGTACGAAGTAACATCTTATAGTACAGATAAAGGAAAAATTGCGAAAACCGTACATTTTTAGTTACATAATATAATAATAAATATTTTTGAAAATTTTAAAGTTACTATTTCTTTTCTCATGAACGCGTAGAGGTATTAAATTGAAATTAATATCAAATACTCAGGTCTATAATACCTTTAAGCTGTAACAAAATCAAACTTCTATGTCAACGCAATCAAAAGAAACGGCAATTTAAGCCGCATATTTTCAAACTCGCAACTACTCGCAAGGGAATCAAAACCTAAAGGGTACTTCCAGTCGACCTAGAATCTTGAAATTTGGCATGAAGCAATCTTTTATAGCACAAATAAAGGAAAAATTACGAAAACCTTAAATTTTTATACGGAACCCTCGGTGCGCGAGTCCGACTCGCACTTGGCCGGTTTTTTTAAAGCAGTGTATCTCTTAAACCGTAAATAATTTTGATTAAAAAATGATATTTTCAAGTCTACAGCGATGGAACTCAAATCATAATTAAACATACATTAATGCATCAAGAAAATCTTCAAATACGCCTCTAAATTGCCTTTAAAAGCAGTTTATCCCTTCTTAACAATTTTAATTATAAATAAAAATATACCATTTTTTTAATGCCAAACTGCATTCAGTAATGGATTATTTATTTAAATAGTTTTTGTAAATATAGATAATTGCTTCATATGTTGCAATAAATTACCAGGGTTGTGTCATCGCGCTTCTCTTTCTTTTCTATGCAGCCCGAAAGTGACCGCGCTTTAGGTCATGTAGTCGCCTTAAGAATGGGTGCTCTCTGGGAAGAGAGACATTGTAGTAATAAAATATGAGAGAAGCAGGTAAATGCAGCCACGTATTATCAAGAGAAACTCTATAGTCTATCTCATTTCTTTTTACCAATGTCCAGTCGCCACGGCTCCATTCCGCCCACTAGTACGTTCTATAAACGTGCAAAGTGCAACAATCTACATACCTATAAACATTACATAACATCGGTTTATCGTCGGCTAGCTCAGAATAGGTACTAGTGCTTTCTACAAAGAACCTAACAGATATAGATGTTTTAGGCATTTTTAAAAGAAGAACTTTCTTTATTCCAATCTCAGCTATTACGTAAGTATCGATTTCGCATAGTGACACTACTCTATTAGCCTTGTGTGGGATCACACGTCTCACATAATATTAGTAAAAACACCTTCCAATATCTAAATAAAAAGATAATAAACGTATAATTGAAATCCTTAGAACGGTCTTTTTTTTGGATAAGCAAGAGAAAGCATTGCGCGCGCACATTTTCTTTCTCTCTTCCTCTCATAGCCAAATACGTTTGAAGTTTCACTTCAGTCGTGTGGTCATAAGCACATTCCGTTTTTTATTTTCATCATTCGTCATTTGATTCGGAACTCGGTGCAAGTGTCCCCCCACCTACATGCAGCTCAAGTTTATTAGGTAATCCAGGGTAACACGAAAAAAAGCTTTTGGAGAAGGTAACCTCTTCAAAGGCTTAAGTCATTGAAGGGGTTAACCCCTTCACGTGGTTACCTTAATAAAGGTGTTAACCATTTCGCTGGGTTTCGAGGATGTAACTCGAACAAAAGGTAACACTGCGATATGAGTTACCCCATGTACGGGTTACCCTGCCCAAAGGCTTAACTCTTAAGCGGGGTTGTCCGGTCCCTGATTAATACAAGCCTATGTCGCGGCGCTGCCCTAAAACGACCGACGACGCCGACGAGTCTTGAACTCATCGAACATAATTAAACTGTGCGTCCTAATTCTTTATTATGGCGTGACATGCCGCTGAGGACTTCGAATCAGTGCTTGAAGTTGATGAGTACAATCTGAAACATTACTGTTTGACTGCGACTGTAAGGACCAGCCGTACCTATTACGGTTCCGGACGTCCGGATGAAAAAACAAAATCTTTATAGGATCACTCGTGTGTCTGTCCGTCTGTCACAGCTAATTTGCTCCGAAACTTATGACCCGATTGAGTTGAAATTTAGTACACATAATTATGAATTTCGGTGACCCAAACACGGACTGTAACGTAAATAAATTAATTATGAATATGGGGTCACTTTTGGGAGGCAAATAAGAAAAGTTTTGAAAACTGTACCGTGTGACATATCAAATGAAAGGGCTTCAAATATATAGGGTCAAATTAAATTAGCTGGTGAAACTCCGCGGACGTGATGAACAAGTCTAAGAACGTGATAAATCTCTCAATATTGTGCGGACTAACTTACATTTGCAGTTAGAATGTATGGCAGAACATGTATTTCATCTACAATGTTAAGTTTGTTATGAATGTAGTATTATTTATTAGTAGTTCCTATTATGTATCGTATAGTACCGGATTAGTGAAAGTTGTACGGAAGTTATATAATACCAGCTTTCCAAATTATTTGTATGACATTTTGGTGCTCTATGTGGCCCAGCAGTATTCTGCTGGGCCACACATATCATGTACAAGTATATGTCTCAGATGGATTGTAGAATCCGCTGTTTTACAAAAAAGCTCCTTTATGTAAAATAACTGAACAACGCTCAGCTGGATTGTCATGCGCTACGTTTTGCAAAACTGCTACCGACGTAATGCAGAATGGCTTATTTGCAGTCACAATGAGCGTCTTTCATAAAACTCTGTTAACTTTTAATTAATATTGTCCTTAAAATCACTGTTTTCACTTCAGTCATTTTTATTACTCGTATTATTTATTTCTGTTTCGGACGCCATTATTGTTGTTACGATACACAGAGCTACGAGCGACAAATTTAAGAACTAAAGTCTACAATCTGAAATTTCATTTCACGCTGTTTTACATAACCGTTAATCGTTGATCCGCTGCATTGATAAATGCAAAACGTTTATGCAATTTTGCGTGTTCAAGTTCAGTAATTGAGGAAAACCGCTGAACGTTCTTCAGCTGTTTTACATAACGGAGTTGTTTTGTAAAACAGCGGATTCTACAATCCATCTGCGACTTATCATACTGTGTTCATAGAGACCAAGAGGAACATGAAAGGATCTAAGGTAATGGACGGGAATGGGAGGATGTGTGCCTGAGGCACAGAATAATAGGACAAGCCTGAGGGCAGATGGCTTTACCAAATAGTCAGTGGCATAACTATAGTGTGGCATTGGGGTAAAATGCCACGGGCCCCCAGCCAGAGGGGGCCATGAGCACAGGAGGATCCTACCTAACATAAGTTTATGAATGCAAACTTTTTTTTGAAAATGTGCAACAAAGGACATCATTCAGGTTTCGAAAATTTTGTACCTTTTTCCTATTGTTTGTCTAATTTTTTGGACAAGACCTCATGCTCAGCAGTAGCGCTTGCGACCACTAGACCAACGAAGCATTCAGGTGTTAAATTTTGTAGCGGAAAATATGAAATCTACGCGGAAGAAGTTGCGGGAGAAGTGCTAATAAAAAAAAACTATAACGTTGGTTGAGCTTCATTACATTGAGGGCTTTGAGGGAGGGCCCCATCCCTTAAATTTTCCACGAGCTCCAAACGGTATAGTTACGCCACTGCAAATAGTCCTCAGGCGTCATTGTGAATACAGAAGTCACGTGCCGCGTGGTACAGCATCCTCGCAATCAAAGCCCAAAAGTTCAGGTTCATGCATTTAGAAAGGAAGAACGATGTTGTGCTCCAAGTTGAGAGCTTCGGCATGATTTATTAACGACTAGCTGTGCCCGCGACTTCTTTCGCGTGGATTTCATGGGTTTTTTTTTGTGCGGATCCCTAATTTTTTTCCTAAAAAAAAAACCGACTTCCAAAAAAAACATTACAAAGTGAAAAATAACTTTAATTTCGGAAGTCGGTGTCTTTGGATCTGTATTTTAGTTTTTTGCCACCGACTTCCGAAATTAAAGTTATTTTTCACTTTGTAGTGTTTTTTTGGAAGTCGGTTTTTTTTTTCTTAAAAAGTATTTATTTCACGCTTTTTAGTGGGTCTACTTATAATTTATCTAAGTTACAATAGCCTAGTGATCATCGCCTTTTACAAACAAAATATTGCTTTTCCCGATGCAGTGAAGTCAATTGTTGAGAAGTTCTCCAGGTCCACCATCAGCTCCATATCACCATTCACATTGTGATGAGCATAAATTGCTTAGCAACCATATTAAAGTAATCGAATCGCAACCCGTGAAATACTTAGATATTATTGAGTGGTTCCGGTGGCCATCTGTGGTCTTCATCATCAGTTCCTTCACCACACGGGAAGCACCAGCTTTCAAATAAAAAAAGAATCATGAAAATCGGTTCACCCAGTCGCAAGTTATGAGGTAACAGACATAAAAAAAGAAAAATACAGTCGAATTGATAACCTCCTCCTTTTTTTGAAGTCGGTTAATAATAAAAGTTGCCTAAGTTATTCCTTATAACATCAGCTATCTGCCAGTGAAAGTCCAGCCGTTTCGGAGATTAGCCGGAACAAACAGGCAATAAAATTTTGTTTTGTTATAAGTGCCTACCTTATTATATACTTTAATATGCATTTAGTATAAAAAGCTGTTATTTTGAAATTAGAAACAGACACTTCAATTTTATTTATTTGTAAGTATAGAAAAATTATGTAAGCGGAAAAATTGTTTATTTGACTAGGTACTTAGTTGTATTTAGCAGGTTTCTAGAAAAATTCAAAGTATGTAAGGGCCAAAGCAGACACGCTACTTTTTGCATCCGCGATCGGCGATTTTGCGGCTGTATCGATACAGCATCGCGTTTCGGCGACTCTCTGCGTTCGGACGTAGTATCGGAATCGCGCGTTTTAGCGACTGTTCCGATGCTGGCGCAAATGCCAAATCGCTGCGACCGGCATCCGCATGTTTGCGGCGTGTAGTGATCAGCCGCTGTGTCGAGCTTCCGAAAAGCGCCTGAATCGCCGCGAAAGTGTGCGGTGTGGAATGCTTGGTCGCTGCATTTAGCTTCTAAATAGCAGCAGAATCGCCGATCGCCGTTGCAAAAAGTAGCGTGTGTGCTTTGGCCCTAAGTTGTAATCAAATATGCAAAACGTGTCGTGTTCTTCATATTTGTTAGACACCTTGTCCGGATAGCCTTCTAGGATGTTCACAAGATGTTCATCTAACCATTTAATGCGGACCAACTCGCCGCGGACGATTGCTCTGACCTTTTTCTTTAATTTAACGTACGCTATGTGTTCGCACTTGAGTAAACATTCAATACGCAAAGGTATGAAAAATAACTATCAGTGAGCAAAACAAGTTACGCGTTAAAGGTTACTGTCTGGCTTTAGATAGCGACGGACGACGATAAAGCAAGCAAATAATTCAACCTCCGAGCCGAGAGCTGCAAATCCTGTTCTAGAGGTGAATGAAACAACATTGTTAAACATACAAAGTAGCGTGTATTTAGGTCTTACACTGTTTATGCTAATGTGAAGCGTGTTAGAGGTACCAACGAGCTGTACAGAGTGCTGAAAACACTGCATGTGCGTGAAGTGCGAGCGGACAAGATACTGAAACACTGCCGTTACCTCATCATCGCCTAGCCTTTTCCCAATCATGTTGGGGTCGGCTTCCAGTCTAACCGGATGCAGCTGAATTTCGGTATTTTACATGGAGCGACTGCCTATCTGACTTCCACAACCCAGTTCCAGGGTAATAATTATCAGACTATGATACTCCTTGGTAAGACTGGTTGTCAGATTTTCGGGCTTCTGACTACCCATAACGACTGTCAAAGATCCACGAATGATACCCGGTACCAACGGCTTAACGTGCTTTCCGAGGCACGGAGAGGTCTCGGTATGTAAAGATGGTCACCTATCCACAGACCAACTGCGGCAAGCGTAGCTTAACCTGATCGATCGACCTTTAGCCGTTACATACTTTGAGTATTAAATACTGAACTTTCGGAAGAGTTTCTTACTTTTGGACTTGGTTATTACCCATCGTCGCTGCACCCTGGGAGCGGCTCGCGACCCTGGCTGGTCAGAGAATAGTACCGAAGAACGCTCAAGTCCATGCCATCGCCGATGTGTGGAACACTTCTTAGTGTGAATGATAATTTATACTGTTATTCATCTTGTCCAGTTAAAAATAAACCAAGCTAGTTGACAATGTAAATTAATAACAATGTTTAGTGGTTGCAAGCACTACTGTTGAGGGTGACATTTGGGTTTGATTCCCAGGTTAGGCAAAATGCTATTGGGTTTTCCATCAGAAAATTTTCAGTAGCAGCCGGAGTCTGGATTTGTGCCCAGTTGATGGCAATATGCTTGCTCCCTATTATGTAGTAGTTTGTTATTACAAAACGAACTGGCAAAAATGTGGGAGAGAGTACAAAAATCGTAGGAGTAACAAATAAATTAATTCATGTTGTTTGTTTTTATTACAATGTATTTCTTTGGAAATCCATAGGTTATTATTTCACTGTTGATTGTTTTATCATTGAACAATATAAGTAATAGTAAGCAGCAAAGGTAATATTATGTTATTTATAACATCTCATGGGGGATTTGGGTTTTTACATGCAGCAATCATTTTCAGTATAAAATTGTTCCATAAATAAATGCAGCTATCCCAACCATTAAATTGTTGATGCTGATATTAGAGTTTGTTTTTTTTTCTTAAATCTAAGTTTTATGTAGACTCTTTCTCTGCTTTTAAACATTTAAATCGTCATGCCCAAAAATTACACTTTTTAAATTATGTCGAGCTTCTTGCAAATTAATGCTATTTATTTGATATCAAACTGGAATTTAGGCAACATTTTGCTTCCTTATTTTTACCGACTATTTATGTTATTAGCACATATGTTATCAAAAAATAACTCAAAATTATGAAACAACTTTAATTTCGGAAGTCTGTGTCTTGGGATCTGTATTTTAGTTTTAGCCACGTTTTCTGGTTTGGCACGCGACGATGGTAAGAGACCAGACGGGATGACCATAATGCCTTGGAAGGTAGGTAGGCCTTTGGTGTGGGATGCAACGTGTGTCGACACCCTTGCGCCATCCCATCTTCCAAGCACGGTAAGCAGTGCTGGGGCGGCTGCTGCAGGTGCGGAAAACCTCAAACGGCGCAAATACTCCAATCTCTTTGGAACTTACATATTTGAGCCGTTTGGGGTTGAAACACTAGGGCCATGGGGCCCGAGTGCCCACTTAGTATTCCGAGACATCGCCAAGCGGTTGGTCGACTCATCACGTGACCAGAGGGCTGGCCTATTTTTTGGCCAAAGAATCAGCATTGCCATACAACGTGGCAATGCTACCAGCCTTTTAGGCACGTTTCCCTTTGACAGTGATGCGGACGAATTTTTTGATGCCCTTTGATTATTTTCCCTCCCTTTTTATATACTTGTACATATTATTATTTGAAGATTGTTAGCTTTTTAAATTATGTAAATATACATACTTAAATATAATACTGTTTTTGCCACCAACTTTTGAAGTCAATTAAATTTTTTTTAATTACTTTTTTATTTCGTAATTTTTAGTTTTAAGTAAAAACTGGAATATTTGTTTGTAATAAGTAGGTACTTAATAGTTTTGTTGTAAATATTGCACTAGAATTTGACCAAGGTCAGTGGGTTGTCTTAGGGGCGGATGAAAATGGTATTTTATGTTGTTAATAAAAAAAATACTGTTATGAGATTGATGCCCTATGAGTTTGAAAACAGACAAGAGGCAGGTATGGGTAGCGGAGAGATGGCAGGTTTGTGTGCTGGCCAGTACTCACCCACATGCAGAGCGGCTCCTGCATCATAAATGTCATAACATCCACGAACTGCTCGCTCACGTTCCTGGAGCCGTTGAGCGCCGGCGCCGGCACCAGGCGCTCGCCCTCGCCCGGCTCCATGTCGTCCTGCCGGGCCAGCGTCGCGTTCCCGCGCCAGTTCGGGTCACTAGTCACACTCAGCGCGTAATAAACAGCGATCGAAAGCAGCGAAACACTTCCCGCGGTGTAAACCTTGAGATTCGGCAAGGGCAACCTGTCTACTAGTGTCACAGGCATGGTGGACGCCCAAATGTACTCTATCGCGATAAATAAACACTTATACTAAACCACAATTTAGAACTTAATGACATTGGACTGTTTTATAATGCCGGGGCCACACTAAACGGGAAACGCCGATAATTGTCGCGATAAGTTCATGCTCATTGGCTGGACCTACGATGTCAGCCAATAAGCCACAACTTATCGCGATAATTATCGGCGTTTCCCGTATAGTGTGGCCACGGCATAACGCAGTTTTATCAAAATATTAAATATTAAGACACGACTCATCAAGCGCAATACGGCAGATAAACTGGGGTTACCACTTTAGTATAATATAGTTTACCCGATATTAAATAAAAATACAGTTGCAACTAATATTTTGGGACTGACATACGCTGTGCGTTATAAAAGTCAAAGTCACAGTACAGAACAAAAAAAACTAATATTTACCCCGAATTCTTAATAATTTTATGTGTTTGTTAAAAATTTTTAATCATTGATTTGTACTTGATGTACTTCAACGATATCTTCAACGTAATAGATGTTGTCGAATTGACACAATGAAAGTGATTGCAGCATGAATGATTTCACTGTAAGGTTAAAGTAAAGTAAAGTAAAAGTAAAATCGTTTATTCCATATTTTAGATTAGAACTGTAAGGTTAGTTTCAATCAAAACTGAAGTAATGACGACGCTTTACATGAATTAATATTTTTTTTTTTCAGTTCTGGATTATTTGAAAGTTTTAACCTGTGTCTGGGGTAATTTTAAATGACGGATGGTATCACTATAAATGTAGTCGTTCAGAAATTCAGCTGGTATTTGACCTTTTTGGGTGTTTTTGGGCAGGATTTCACGGGATAAAAAATTGATTTTTTGTTTTGTTTGAGCTAATGTTTACATTTTTTATTACTATGATAATAACATACCTTACAATAATACAAGTTACATAATACGATTTTTTCAACACTAAAAATGTAATATTAAATTAAAGCACGTAAACTGGTACGTCAGTCACTGTCAGAGTGACATGACATAAACAGCTGATTGAAAGTACGAGCTTAAAACGGTATTTGGTCGTATTTGGTGCATTCTTTGTATTGTTTTCCCATTTTTCGTTTAGGGTAAGACAAGGATATTCGATAAAGTTCGTAGAAAGAAGGCGGTGTTTTTTATTTCTGATTCAATTCACTTGGTTTCATAATTTCATTGATCTCATTGAAGTATTGATGTATTTCGCGATCTTGGTGTAGTAATATAAGGAGATAAATAGAAATGTCGGAGAGAGATTACGCACCTCTGAGCATAGCCTGCGTTCGCGGGTTATGCGACAAGATATATGACAAGAGGAAGTTTGCTGGCGTCGAGATTGAGAAGTGAGCGCTATTTCCCTACATTCGAACCGCCCATTTATGAATAGGCTTTCTGTGCTGAATGCAGGGTCAGTGGGTCGTCTTTAGACACACAAACGATTCCTGAGATGCTTGACATCAATATTAGTCTTCGCCTTAATGTTGGTGGTCGTAATCGTAACTACAGTATATCATAGGGGAACTGGTGGACTGGGTGGTGCCCCCGCTATACTTACCGATTTCAATAACTATGACAACACAATACAAAACTGGCATATCAATACTACCTTTATTAATTTTTTTTTCTTCAAAAAGCTAATAGAGTAGTGATACTAAAGTGCCTTCACATCTTCTGTAAATACATGCATTCAAAAAATATTGTAATCTCAGGATGGTGAAAGACTTCAGTGATGCGAAGAACACAAGTCAGATCAAGAGGCTGATCCGGGTGCTCGGTCAGGACCTGATGTCCTCCACCAACCCTAATGTAAAGAACGGAGCGCTCATGGGACTGTCCTCTGTGGCTGTCGGCTTGGGGAAGGTCAGTGTTCAATGAAAATTTTATCTTAATAATTGGCTTTTTATTCAGTTTTTTATCAATCACTGGGGCACAATTTTAGCCCCTTCAAGTGCAAGTTACTGAAGCACACTTGAGACAATGTAACTGTGAGCGGGTTTATTGCCAGATTACATGTTATGCTGTGTCACTTCCGCCTGGGATTGACTTATAGTAAAGACTAGCTGTGCCCTGCGGTTTCACTCGCATTAATTTGAGGGAAAAACCTACTAAAATATATTCCATTACTAAAAGAGTATTACTTATACCCTCATGACCGGCCGCCTTGCAGAGTTATTTTAAAACTATTATATCTCCTAAGATATTGATTGAAATCAAATGATGTCAAGGGCAATTTTGTTCAAAATTAAATACTTGTGATGAACAATGTACTTATTTGGATAAGGATTAATATCATAGGTTATAAAAACACCTTTGCAAATAATGCATTATTTTAGAACAAATTTGATTGCCATAAAAAAGGTTTCAGTGAGTAACCTTAAAAGATAATTCGCCCCTAAGACGACCCACTGACCGGATAGACATATGCTGTTGCGGACTTTTTTTTTTAATTTTTAAAGGAGAACAACTTTGTTATACATAAATTTTTGTGTAACATTAACCGTTTACGCAGTGTACGCAACGGAAGCTCTCAAAAGGAATAATTCTTCCTGTTTTTCCAACATTTTTCATCTATGGTCCGCTCCTATTGGTCGTAGCGTGATGTTATATAGAAATTATTTATTTGCCAATAAGCCAATAGCCTTCCTTGATAAATGGACTATCCAACACAAAAAGAATTTTTCAATTCGAATCAGTAATTCCTGAGATTAGCGCATTCAACCAAACAAAACAAACAAACTCTTCAGCTTTATAATATTAGTATCGATTGAATTAAGAATTTGAATGTGCTTTTACTCAAGTATGAATTTTATGTGGTGGCAACATTTAAATGATGTGTAAGTTGTCATTTGATTTTAAGGAATGGGTAGGTACTATTCAAGAGTACCTACTTATTAATCTTACTAGAACACTTATACAAAATAACTATCATAGTTTATAGTTACATATTTTACTTTATCACTACTTACTAAAAAAAATTAAACAATTTGCAAATCTTTTTATCCCGATACTCCCATGGGATCGACACTTATGCGGGTGAAACCGCGGGGCGCAGCTAGTTCATAATATAGACATGCAACTGGCTTAGCCCCCGCTGTGTGTGGCGCCTTCTCTGTACGAGATGCGGCCTTTGCCTTGCAGTGGCACAATGATAGACTGGTATTATTATTTGTGTGGCGCAGGGCTGCATCGACTACCTGCCGGAGCTGGTGCACCCGATCGTGGCGTGCTTCAGCGAGGGCGAGTCGCGTGTGCGCTACCAGGCGGCCGAGGCGCTGTTCAATGTGTTGAAGATCGCGCGAGGCGAGGCGCTGGCGCATTTTCCGCTCGTGTTCGACGCACTGGCGCGCCTCGCCGCCGACCCCGAACAACAGGTCAAGCAGGGCGCCGAGCTGCTCGACAGACTCGTCAAGGTAACCGAGACTTCGTAAAATGCAAGATTATATGGATGAGGATTTACATTTCACAAGAGACTACACCGAATTTTTAACTTCGTAAAGTTCAAAATCGAAGCTCTGTGGAAAACAAGGGTTTCAAGATTCACATCTATCTAGAGATCTTTTTCGGTCTTTATACTGATGTGCAATAGGGTCCATCCATGAATTCGCTCACGTGGGAAGACGGCTTGATGTACGTGTGTGTGACACTATACAGCAGAATAAAGCGCGGAAAATCTGAACATACTCGTACACACTGAACATCGTTGCGGACGACGCCGACAAGTTAAGTAAGGTTCGAACCCTTTTTAACCGACTTCAAAAAAGGAGGTTCTGTATTCGACCCGATGTATGTATTATACAGGCTTATTTTTTTATCACCATCCAAATTTTTGCAGGGTGTTCTACCCATGAATATGAACAACTTTCACTATGGGACCAACTCTGAAATCACGAATAAAAAAATCAGCTGTTTCATACAAAAGTTCAATACCTACTTGACCAAAATTTATGAAACAGCTGATTTTTTTTTCGATATGGGGTAGATACAACTAAAAAGTGAAAAATAAAAACTGTTTTATTTACAAAAAAAAACAACCGACTTAAAAAAAAACACTACAAAGTGATAAATAACTTTAATTTTGGAAGTTGGTGTCAAAAAACGAAAATGCGGAACCAACGACACCGACTTCCGAAATTAAAGTTATTTATCACATTTTAGTGGTTTTTTTTGAAGTCGTTTGCTTTTCTAATGAAAGTCCGACCGTGTCAAAACTATTTTTGCACCTAAGATTGATTAAACGTGGAAGGTTTCAATTGCTACAGTTAAAAAAAGTAGTATTTTGTATAATAAGAAAATCTTGTTAAAACACAGTTTACATAGCTGTTCAAAAGCATAAATTATAATTAAAATAAAAAAGCATAATAATAAGATGAGATGTTGGTTAATGCTTTTTTATTTGTTCAACTGAACATAGGTACATATAAGACTGTTTATTTTAAGCTAAATTGCACTCTCTCTGCAACTCAATAAAATAGGTAGTCGCAATTCGTAATAGCAATAATAAAGTAGATATATATGAATTTGCAACTACCTATGTATGCTTTGTGCTATCTCTGCCATCAACTATGTTCGAGTTGAATAACGGTCGTTGTTCATCGAAAACCCTGACGTTTTCGAACTTTTCGATGACTAGAGGTAATCATCACTCATTATAACGACGACGGGTCGAAAGTCGGTGTCGAAAAACAAAAATGCAGAACCAACGAAATCGACTTCCGAAATTAAAGTTATTTTTCACTTTGTAGTGTTTTTTAATTCGGTTGTTTTTTTGTAAAAAAGTTTTTATTTTGTTTATGTTTAACATCTCTACTTGACTTTACTGCAAGTTACATTTTATTATTGTAAGACGAACCTGTACCTAATCGTGTTTACCATGACGTGTCGAAAGATAATAAAAATATGCATAAACAGCTACACAGTAAACGACGCCCGCGCAAAGTTAACAGTAATTATTGTTTAATTGTTTTATTTTAAATGTTCAGTTGAAATATTATTGAATACCTTGCTTGAATTCATCTTGGAGTACCTATTAAAGTAAGTCAGCCAGTTACTTAACTTTCGCCTGAGTACATTTACTGAATGATGAGAAAGTTCAAGCGTTGCTTCTTAGGGACACTTCGCCTATCGTTATCTAATCCAAATGTTTGTTGGTTCAATGGGAACACACGTGATTTTTAAATTAGCATTTTCGTACAGAGAACAAAAGGACATTGATTGTTAAGGTGAATGTGACATGGTAGACCGCGAAATTTAAATTTTCTTAAGTTTTTTGCAATTTGCAGATCAGTGTCAGGTTGTATCTTGATCCAAATATGATTCGCGACTATAATAGACGTGTATTTACAGAATCATAGTCATTAGAATCATTAATAAATCTCTTTAAGTAAGATTTCTACCACAAACACTTGATTTGTTCTTAACGGTAGAAATCTAACTTAGAAAGATGTATTAATGATTCTAATTATTATAATTCTGTAAATACGTACCGGTTATAGTCGCGAATCATATTTTGATCATGATACAACCTGACACTGACCTGAAAATTGCAAAAAACGTAAGAAAAATTGAATTTCGCGGGCTACAACTACCCATTCACCTTAAGAGGAAATGCGGGTGGTCTTTTCTCCATAGAAACGCTCTCGCCTGTTTTCTTTCTGGTTAATTTTTTTACACAATAATAAATAGTAACTACTTGTATGCCCCTATGTTTTTCTTTTTGATGATACATTATGTTTATAAGCACTAGAACCCTCAAAAAATGCTCAAAATTGCCAATATAAACCGCTGTCAACAGAGGCCTAGTGTACAAATTTGACAACTATTAATGAAAAAAGAAAAACATAGGGATATATTATATATCGTTCTTATTCAGTTTACGAAATATCTTTTAAATTTGTCCAATGTTGGAGGAGGAAATAGGCGAGAGCCAAACCTGGAATTATGACTTTTTACTTAGGCTTTTTCAAAAGTCTCTCCGACCACAATTCCTCTTAAGCAGCCCCCATATTATTTTAGAAGGGTTTTTGTGATATTGAAAACAGACAGAAAAATGAGTGGAAGGGGTAGGTTATAAGCAACATATTAAGGGGATATGCAATATATTTTTAGAAAGTACTCCTTAAGGCCTTTCAATAGATAAAGAGCAGAAAACAAGACATATTAATCCTAAAAAGAATGGTAACACTAACACTTTACATCCTCTATAGCATTACAAGCCACTTTGTTACATTTTACGTCGTAGAGCCTATAACCCGCAGAATAACATGACACTTCCAACAATACCTCGTTTGTTAAAATACAACGGGGAGTTTAGGAATTATGTTATGGGGGAACAGATAAACATACATACATAGCACATAGCCTATTAAAATTATAATCGGCCTCCTTTACCTTTGCCGCAGCCGGGTAAAAAGTGGATATCCTTTTTGTTGGTAGGACATAGTGACGGAGAGCCAGACGTTCGAGCTGGCGGCGTTCATTTCGATGCTGCGCGAGCGCATCTACACGCGCAACGCTTTCGCGCGCCAGTTCATCGTGTCGTGGGTGTCCGTGCTGGACGCCGTGCCCGACATCGACCTCGTGCCGCACCTGCCCGAGCTGCTCGACGGGCTCTTCAAGATGCTGGACGACGCCAACTCCGAGATCAGGCGGATGTAAGTCAGCAGTACCTCATCATCGTTATTGGCAGCTTTGTTCCACCCACTGCTGAGTAGGTATAGGCCTCCTCTAATTTGTGCCTACTTATATCATGTTCAAAACCCCTAATCCAATCAAAAAGAGCAGTTTTCTAAGTGTCCAAAACGACACGCCAGAATTGATAAGCTTTTTAACATTTGTACTGTCAGGGAAATAAATTATTAGGCGGATTGGCACACTGCGTCTCTTTGCCGTGTTATAACCAATTCATACGACTGTAAGAATGACTGTTGCGACTTGAAATTAAGGACAATTTTAGCTCATTCATTTTCAATTTGTTTACCATTAATTTCCCAGACTTTACAAGTTTCATGTCCTCTGAAAAGTTACTAAATTAGTTGTTAATAATTCCAGGTGCGACGTTCAATTGAACGAGTTCTTGAGGAGTATAAAGAAAGACCCGTCGCGAGTGGACTTCCAGGCCATGATCAACATATTGATCACGCATGCGCAGTCGCCTGAAGAAATGTTACAGGTCAGTCAAATGGCAATAGTTTCGGTTAACCAGGCAGGCTGGATTGACCTGGGTTACTGGTTGTTAGTATTATACCTACGCTCCGATTTAATAATAATAATTCATTTATTTCAGGTAAATAACACCCAGATACGCATAAAATCAAATACAACACAATAAAATGGGTTTGAAGATTTTTGTATGGAGGATGGCCCTAAGGTCGGCCGCCATTTTGATTTTTTTTCAGAATCGCGGTGCACAACAAATGTTATATATTTAGATAGAGGACACTTATACAAACAAAAAATGTTATATAACATAATATCCTAAAGCGTCAGGTTTCGTAGTTATTCACCGAAATATAAGTCGAAAACAACAAGGATTTTTTTGTTTTTTTTTCCCTACAGGTAAGCATATTGAACTATTGAGATAATAGAAACGTTATAAAACCTTTATGGAGAAGAAACAAATGAAGAATAGATATTTTTTAAATAAATAATTAAACACGGCAATTTATTGTTCCTTTTTTTAATCCTAGAGACTAATCTGACAAGGGTAATGTCAAACTTCTATACTAAAAAAAACGAAAACACAAAAGACTTAACTACTTACTTATATTATGTTATATTACATTTTTTGTTTGTATAGTGTCTTCTATCTAAATATGTAACTTTTGTTGTGCACCGCGATTCTGAAAAAAAATCAAAATGGCGGTTGATTTTAGGGCCAAAACCTTCAAACCCCTTAGCTAAAATTCAAATTAAATAAAATCAATACAAATCAAATTAAATGGGCACAGAATTAATCAAAGAAAATTAAATTTAAATAAATAATCAAAACAATAAAATGAATAATTATAGATATAATCAATACCCCCTCTCCGACACTGCTACAGCAACATGTCTGCTGTAACAATGCCGGATGAAAGGGCAGTCCAGCCTTCCCGCAATGTTCGTGAGTACGATGTTGTGGCTCACCCGTACCTGCGCAGCACGGACGCGGTGCGCATGCGCATACCGCGTGGAAGCAGTCGGTGCGCGCCTCTGCGAACATACCCGAGGCACTGCAGTGTCGGGGTAGCCCCATCACCGCCCTAAATCCGTTATTGTACTGGACGCGGATGGCGCTGTAGCTTCTATTAGAGTAGTGAGCCCACAGACTGCACGAGTACAGCGACGTACAGTACGCTCTAAAGAGCGTAGCCTTCACCCCATTAGAGCACCGCGCAAATCTGCGGGCGATCATGTTCGCTCTAACAGACAACGCCCTCCGCTCCCGTTCCATATCTGCGTGATCCTTGAGGTCGACAGTCAAAACATGCTCTAAGTACGTAAACTGATCGACCCTTTGCTAAGGAATCCCATTGAGACTTACTGGAGGTATGCTCCCCGGACATTTTGTACTAGCGGTCTCGAAGATCATACACTGGCTCTTCTTTACATTATACGATAAACCGTGTCCACAAGCATACTCCTCACATATATGTAACAGCTTCCTCAAGCCGTAGACCGAAGCGCTCAGCAGCACCGTGTCGTCAGCATAACTTAGATTATTGACACAGGTACTGTCAATGTGACAGCCGACATGCTGACTGCTGAGCGCCACGATCAGCTCGTTAATATACAAATTAAACAGGGTTGGAGATGTTAAGCCACCCTGCCTGACTCCGCATTCGAGCTGATACGCATCCGACATTGCCCCCGCCCACCTGACACTATTAGACTGGTGCGCATACCAGGACTGGAACATGCTGATAAGTTCCGGCGACAAATCTATGCTCCTCAGCTTGCTCCACAGCCGGTCATACGCTACAAGGTCGAAAGCTTTGGACAAATCAAGGAAGCACGCATACACCGGCGTTTTACGGTCTGTGTAGTATTTTGACGGTATGCTTAAAACACAGTATAGCACTTTCAGTGGACAGTCGGAGACGAAACCCGAACTGGTTATCGTGCAGTGTTACCGATCTATTTAACTGTTCGTTAAGCAAACTATCAAACACTTTTGCAGTTACAGTGGCAAGAGAAATAGGCCTGTAGTTACTCTTATCAGTAAGATCTCCAGTTTTATTCTTCACTACATGGACTACCACAGTTTTCATAAAATCGGCTGGCAGGTAGGAATGGCTCACGCACAGCGAGTAAAACATAGCCAAGACCCTAGCCATGTGTGGTCCGGCGTGCTGTAGGTGCTCAATACTGAGTCCATCATGACCCGGGGACTTACCACTCGAGAGAGATTCAGAGTAATAATCGCAAGATTTGGTTCGCGTTTCGATCGGGGGTTGCGCTTCCATACAGAGTAATATTTCTATGCATTTTGTACCTATATGTCTATGTTGTTCTTATAATGGGAGCTATCGTTTTTGTGCTCACCAATTGGCGCTACTGGCGAGTAAGGCCCTGTCAGTAATCGATTAATATATCCAGTATTTTCACCTGTAGTTGACGGCAATAACGTGGATCAAGGAGTTCGTGGAGCTGGCGGGCGTCGGCATGCTGCCGTACGCGTCCGGCGTGCTGTGTGCCGTGCTGCCGTGCCTCGCCTACTCCGACGAGCCCAGGAAGAGTATCCTTTACTACCACTAGCTTATAGTAAAATTAAATAAATATTCAATATAAGAAAATACTTTGGTACATGATCAAAACTCAGGTAGTCGCGCTATACGGTTCACGCTCAAATGTTCGGCGCAAAAAAATTCGGCACAGGTCCGACCTCAACGAGTGCTCGCGCGGTACTGGCCAGTATACTATTGTAGTCTTTGCGCGGTACTGAGTTCGAGCAGCCATCCATCATCATCTGCCTAGCCTTTTACTATGTTGGGGTCGGTCTCCAGTCTAACCGGATGCAGATGAATACCAATATTTTATATGGAGCGTAGGCAGTCGCCCAGTAGCACCAGTGGCAGTATTACCCAGTGGTAATACGATACCCCTTGATAAGACTGGTTGTCAGATTTTCGGGCTTTTGACCCCGTAACGACTGTCAAAGATCCACGAATGACAGTCGGGACCAATGACTTAATGTGCTTTCCGAGGCACGGAGGGGTCTTGGTATGTAAAGATGGTCATCCATCCACGGACCGACCGCGGCAAGCGTACCTTAACCTGATCGATCGACCCGTGCGGCTGTTATTACTGAGCCACAAGCACCTCCGAGCAGCTATCCAACAACGCATTATGTAGCAAATTGACAGTTGTAATTACGTTTATTTTATTTTGCACATGTATTTTTTTTTTAAAGGTGGCAGTTTAAAAGTGTAGAAACTGCCACATATTATTACATAAAATTTATTCTGATATAAATTTTACGTAATAATATTAATGTAGTAAGGAAAAATGTATTTACAGTTAATTTTGAGCGTTTTTAGTAATTTTAACCTTTTGAATAGGTTTATTTTTAACCGACTTTAAAAAAGGAGGTTCTGTATTCGACCCGTATGTATGTATGTATGTATGTTTGTATGTCCGCGATTATCTCAAAAACTCCTGAACCGATTTTGATAATTCTTTCATGAGTGTGATCTACATACTTTCAGGAAGGTTTTAGTATATAATACATTAGGTAATTATTCTTATGTACGAAGTTATATGCATAAATGTACTGCATCTCCGGCATTTTTAAGTGAATTTTGATAATTCTTCGAGTCGTGTCTTCAATGCACTAGTGTTAATTGAATTTGTGTGGGGTAGGTACAACTAAAAAGTGAAAAATAAAAACTTTTTTACAAAAAAAACAACCGACTTCAAAAAAAAACACTACAAAGTGAAAAATAACTTTAATTTCGGAAGTCGGTGTCAAAAAACGAAAATGCTGAAGCAACGACACCGACTTCCGAAATTAAAGTTATTTTTCACTTTGTAGTGTTTTTTTTTGAAGTCGGTTGTTTTTTTTGTAAAAAAGTTGATTCCGAAACCACTACGGCATAGACCACTATTTAAGAGATATTATTTTATATAATTAATTTAAATTGCTTATTTACAATGGGGGAGGCCTATGTACAGCAGTGGACGTCTTTCGGCTGAAATGATGATGATGATGATGATTACAATAGTTTAAAACACAAGCTCGAAAAAGCGCCGTCGCGCATTTTATGAAAAACTTGCTTCGGAATTTTGACTTTATGTAAATACATAACATAAAATTGCGAAAAGCAGAGTCACCAGAACCTAAAGTAATAAATAACTATTCAATAAGTCAAAGTACTCGAAGTCTTTCAGTCTCTCAGAACAAGAACCCCAAAGTTGGCCATTTAACGCAAAAGTCACGGTCAAAATATAATAGGCCTCTTAACTGTAATATCAGTTACATATTATGTTATTTTGTACTCCATTGTCAATTTTATTAATAGCCGCCGAAAAAGATGCACTAATTCTTGTCACCGTCTTTTTCGGCTGTATAGCGATCATACGATTGACAAAGGGTGACAGTCGATTTGAGTACGTAGATAGATGGATAATTTAAGTTGTTTGTCAATTCCGACTATGCCTTCAACCGAAGTAACAGCTGTCCGGGAGACCCGTATGGGCCGACCGTACACGGGAGACCCGTACGGGTAGTACCCGCAGTGCTCTGAAACAATGATTCAGTACGATACGGTTGCTAGCAGGAGACAGATGCGCTGTACGGGCTCAACCCGGAGCGGGTCGTGTACGGATCAAGCCGCGTCGCTGTGAAACGATGTTCTAGCGCCTAACATGTGCGCCCGCTCCGGGCGCCCGTACTGACAGCCCGTACAGGTCTCCCGGATAGCTGTGAAGCCAGCCTAATTATAAATGTACGTCTGTGTCTTACATCTAAGAAGTCCTTAGCAACTATTCAGGCATACGCGAGACGGCCGCTACAGTGAACTTCCAACTCACCAAGCTAGTGGTGTCAGAGCAGTCGCCCGCCCCCTCCCCGCCGCGCGAGGCGGAGGGGCCCGCGCCGGAGGGGCCCGCGCCGGAGGGGCCCGCGCCGGAGGGGCAGGGGGCGGAGGGGCGCCTGGACCTGGACGCCGTGGTGGGCATCCTGACGCAGATGCTGCACCACAGCTCCGTGCACACCAAGGTGGCCGCGCTGGACTGGATCCTGCACCTCTACAACAAGCTGCCCAACGAGGTGAGCTGACACTCGTTATCACTTTTTGGATAGACGTGTTGCTGGACAGTTTGTTGCGCTACTCCTTCCCAACTAAATCACTAGAAAGTAGTGAAAGGTAGAAGTGTTGGGGGACTATCTTATGTAACTTTGACGTTCAAAAAGTGCTGATTGTTAGTCATTTGTTTGGTGCAGATGTTCCAGCAGACGGACAAGCTTTTCGTGAGCGTGGTAGGCAGCCTGACGGACGGCTCGGACGACGTGGTGCGGCGCTCGCTGGCCGTGCTGGCCGAGATCTGCTCCTGCGAGCCCGCCGCGGAGCCAGGTGAGGACAGCTTCATAGTATTCCTACTGCTGGGACACAGGCCTTCTTTCACAGAGGGAGTTTGCCCAGTACGGGTGGCCACGTGTCTTCGAATGTTTGGTTCCTGACTAGGTCATACCGGTTTCTTTAAGATGTTTTCCTTCAACGTTTCGAAAGCAGTGATGATAATAGAGAGAGCAGTGGTGGCCAAGTGGTAACGGCCGCGACTTACGAGTTGTAGGTCGTAGGTTCGAATCCAGACAGGCGCTTTATTTTGTGTTAATTATTTCATTACCACTGCTCTCAAAGCGGTGAAGGAAAACATCGTGAGGAAACCGGCATGTCCTAGAACCGAAAATTCGAAGATATGTGACATCTGCCAACCCGCACTGGGCCCGCGTGCTGGATTACGGCCCACTCCCTCTCACTGAGAGGAGGCCTGTGTCCCAGCAGTGGGAACATTATAGGCTGATTATGTTATTTATTTTCATTTGAATATTTGATTTTAATTTTCATATTAATTTATTAGAAAATAACTCAAATACTATGAGATTATTAAGTCTTTTTAGGTCATTTGACTTGTCAAATGTTTTTATTGAACCCACCCGAGTGACAGCTTCCTCTGCCACTTGTATAGATAATATTTTCTGTAACTGTGATTATTTACACAAACAAATTCTAAATAAGTTGCCATCTGATCACAGCGGACAAACAATAACATTTTGCTCCTACATGCCTTTACAAAAAACTCGAATAAGGTTTAAAACTTAGAGAAATTAAAGAATTCTTTGGCAAGTAAATTATGTGTTCAGAGTTTGAATAATTTATGTGACCCGAATGAGTTCTACGCCGAGTTCTTTTCACTATTAAACACGCAATATAATTACACTTTCCCCATTAAAGACTAAAAGTATTTACACAAAGTTCTTATTTAGTGATTGGGCGACTCCAGGTATTCGTAAAAGCAGGGAAAACCTTTTTGAACTTTATGGCCTAAAGCAACATATGAATAACACAAGCTTTCATCAGTATGTTGCAACATATTCTAAGACTTTTAAAAGTGTGCAAAATAGCTAAAGCTCTTTATATTAGCAATAAAATAAAATCAGCCGATGATAAAATAAAAACTACCTGGCAAATAATAAATAATGAAACAGGTAGGAAAAAACAGCGTAATACTGAATTTAATTTAGAAACTGCACATGGCCCCATAAACTCAGATGTAGAAATTGCTCAGGAATTTGAAAACTTTTTTGCTAATATTCCCATTAAAACTACTGAAGCTTTAAATTCCTCACCAGCGCGTTCTGCTGATTTACTTAGAAAGAATGTTAAGGCATGCCCCTTTGGAGTTTAGTTTTCAACATACAAATCCCCAGGCTGTTATAAAAGCTTTTAAAGATCTTAAAATTAAATCAACAGAAGATCTCTGGGGAATGTCTGTAAAAGTTTGTAGATATATCATTGAAACGATTGCGCCCTATTTAGCTTTCATATTTAACATCAGTATAGACCAAGGAGTCTTTCCGGATCTCATGAAACACAGTAAAGTAGTTCCTTTATTCAAAGCCGGTGATAGTAAAGAACCCAACAATTATAGGCCTGTGTCAATTCTGCCAGTTCTCAGTAAGGTGTTTGAAAAGTTGATGCTCAGTCAAATGTTACGCCACTTTAATAAAAATTCCATCTTTCATGAACAACAGTACGGTTTCACCAAAGGGCGTTGTACCACTGACGCCGGTGTCACCCTAATAAAGAACATTTTTAACGCCTGGGAAGAAGCACAAGATGCCATTGGAATCTTTTGCGACCTCTCAAAGGCGTTCGATTGCGTCAACCATGAGACACTTCTGCTGAAACTTGAGCACTATGGGATTAGGAATTTAGCTCTTGATTTACTAAAGTCGTATCTAAAAGATAGAAAGCTTAAAGTTCAAGTAAAGGGCGTAAACTCATTGGGGTCTGAAATGGCAATGGGCGTTCCTCAAGGTTCGATATTAGGTCCATTCCTCTTTTTAGTTTACATTAATGATTTACCACAATTACTTCAAAATCAACCGAAGATGGTGTTATTTGCAGATGACACATCATTGATCTTTAAGATAGACAGACGGGCACAAAATCTTGACGACGTGAATAACTCTATTCTTCAGGTCCAAGATTGGTTTACGGTAAATAATTTGGTACTAAATGAAAAGAAAACCAAATGCATTAGATTTAAATTACCTAATGTTAGAAGTAGCGAATGTGACATCATACTGAATGGAGAAAAACTAGAATTTGTTGATCAAACGGTTTTCTTGGGAATCACGCTAGACGAGAAATTACAATGGGGACCTCACATAACATCTCTTGCGGGGCGGCTTAGCTCGGCCGCTTATGCTGTTAGGAAGATAAGACAGTTAACAGATGTAGAAACCGTAGTGTATTTTAGCTACTTTCACAGCATTATGTCGTACGGCATTTTACTATAGGGTCGAGCTGCTGACATTGAATCCATCTTTATTTTGCAAAAGAGAGCTGTCAGAGCCATTTATAATCTACGTCGCCGCGAATCTCTCAGGGAACTATTTAAAAGGATTAATATTATGACGGTACCTTGCCAATTCATTTAAGAAAATATTATGTATGTAAGAAAAAATCTACATCTTTTTAATAAAATAAGCGATAGACATAACTTTAATACAAGAAATAAAGATAAAATACATCAACCATTTTTCAGATTAGCCAAAGTACATACATCTTTTGTGGGGTACTGTGTTAAATGTTACAATAAAATACCTTGTGATATATTGCAATTAAATGAAAGAAAATTTAAAACTCACATTAAACGTACACTTTGTAAACAAGCATACTATAAATTAGAAGATTATATCCAAGATAAGAACGCGTGGAAACATGCTGGTCCTGCTCCATAGGACAATCTAGAGTCTAGACAAAATCAAACTGGTTGCTAATTTAATTGTAATTTTTTTTTAAATTCTTTTTTTACATGCATTACTCACACCCTGACTTATTACTTGTATTTTGTTTTTTAATTAAAATCGTTTTGCTTGTACCATGTTTGTAAATATGTGAGCACCATGTATCTATCAGATAATTTATATGTCATGGTTTCGTTTTTAATTCTTTTACCTATTGTGGTATAGTAATTTTATTGTAGGTGCATCGTCCTCACATGTTATTATATAATTAATGTACCCATGCAAAATATTGTACCTAAAACATTTTAAAAGAGTAACGGTGGAGTTTCTTGCCCATTCTTCTCCATACGAAAACTTCCTTTTGGAATGGGCGACTCGAATCAATTCTATTTTAAGATAATTTTTGACGTTCAAAAGTGCCTTTTATGTGCCTATTTGAAATAAATGCTTTGACTTTGACTTTATTATGTAATGATAATAGAAATAAATTGCACAAAGTAAAGTGCAAGCCTGGCTTCGAACCCACGACCTACAAATACTACGTCGGTGCCGTCACCACCACGCCACCACAGCTGCATGAACCTAGTCTCCATGCACAAAAATCTTTGTAACGTTGACAGTGCGCTGAGAAAAAGCTTTTGACAGGATGCTTATTATAACAATCCCAAAAGCTGTAGTTACAAATGTGCGCCTTCTGCGCTTTCAGTAACTTATGCATTAAGCACATTGGGGCCGCCCGCACGGTGTTCTAAATTAGGTTTTTCTATTCCAGCTGATCTGGAATCCAGTCCATATTACTACAAGTTTCTGCGAGCACTGCTGCGGCTACTGGCAGCTGATGATAATCTGTTAGAAGATAGAGGCGCCTTCATTATTAGGTGAGTGTACACTGTGCTGCTACACTGAAACATGATACAGTGGTATCTGTCAATTAAGGAAAAAAACATTACAAACAAACGTATGTTTACCGACTTAAAAAAATAGGAGGCTATGAATTCGACACGTATGTATGTAATATTATTGGAACTGCAATATATTCACATGTGACAATCTATTAGGGATTCCAAACAAATATACAAAATTTTATAGACGTATGCTATGTATGTATGTTTGTCCACGCATTTCTCCGCAACTATTAATCGGATCGTGACCATTTTTTTTATTGGCTTATATTTACTTCATCTTAAGGAACGGTGCAAGTTTCATCAAAATCGATTCTGACATTTTCAAGATATGGACTAATACGTGTAAGTGTTATTTGCCCGCTAAACACGACAGATATCGATTTTCATACAACTTTTGCCGGCCGCTGTTCGCATGTATTTGGCCAGTACAGCAATTTCAATTTATCTCGAAGAAGGTTGTCAAAATCCAAGCATGTTTGAGAAAAATTAATTATTAATTTATTGGAGGGCACTTGCACAGAATTATCACCGGAATAGTGACCTCGGGAGTATCTGTTATCGCTTTTGCTAGTATTATTACAGAATTTTAGTAACCCTTTTTGTCTTGCTAAATCGGCCTTTTGAATCATAGTGTCGGCAGGCCGAGTCAGTGGGGCTGCCGCTCGGCGGCCGGGTCGCACGCGTTAGTTCGATACTCACTCACACGCCGCGTCGCGTCGCTTAGGATAAAATTGAGGCAAAAGCTTATTGCATCGTATTCGGCTGCCTAATAATAACAACGATCCGGTACGTTGCGGACGAGAAAGGACACAAAGTAATAACAACTCTCAAGCGCGGGTGCATTAGCTTGCGCGTTGGGGGGAAGTGATTTTGTAGGCTATTATAAAAGCGGCTTTCTTCAAGATCAAAGGAGTGCATCTTCTCTAGGTACGTTAGTATTATTAGTTATTCTGTGGTAGAAATAAAGTAATTCTGAAATTAACTTAATGAACACTGACGTAAAGTTTTAATAAGTCATTTGATATTTTGATTGGGAATGTACTATCGCGGACACTTGAAACACCGGCCCGTGCGTAGTTTACAGAAATGAATTGGAAACAAGCTGATGATGGTTTCTATTTGAACTATACTACTCACCACCGTGCTAAAGTTTTATAGGGTATATTCTGCTAGGGAAAGATTCAATTAAACAAGTACCTTCTTACACAATACAAGTTTATTGGGATTATACAAAATAAAGGCACACATACAAACAAAGTGGCGAGCCACTAAAATAATGCCTCTTTCCCTGCTACTACGGCATTCACCCACACAACTAGTCTCCGTACCTAGTGGTATGGGTGAAAACCTGCATGAGACAATAGCAGTTTCTCAGAGTCGCTATGCGAGTCCTTGAGGGAATAGATCAATAACCTACTAGCTCACGTACATGTGTCGACCTATTTGGACTGTGCTCATATGGGGAAAATAACTAATATGCTAAGCAAACCCGAGACACAATATTTTTACAACAACTGGTCTTAACACCTAGCCTTTTTACAAAAGGCCTAACTCTCTCATAGGTTAAATTATAATCTTACACAATAACCTCTCAGTTTTGATCTCAATCAGTTGATTTCAATCAGTTGAAGTCTCTCAGTTGACCACATTCAGTTGACGGATCGTCGGTCCTTGGCTTCGCTCACAGGAGGTTCCTGTGAGCACACGCGAACGCGGCCTACGGACGAGATGGTGACGCTTTCGTTACATGGAGTGGCGAACTTCCCTCATAACCGGGAATCGGCTAGGTAAGGCCTTCCTGAACGTCGGATGACCACACCGCAAGGGATAACCTTAAAGCCGCCTGCGCTCTGATGAATTCCAAATCATCACACAACGGCGCAACATCCAGGCATCAATTTAGCTGCGCATAGCACCAATCAAAAGAAGGCTAGCATAACAAGCCAGACCTGTAACAACGTCCTCGTGTCAGAAACCACATGCAAGAGACCTGGGCTATAGGCTGTCCAGCAAGAATAAAGCAAATGGTTGAATACTCACAGGATTCTGCTTCTACTGGAATTTATATTAAAACCCCATCGGGTTATTTGGGCACATCCCGTTCCTCTCAGGATATAAAGTCCCTCTCAAACAGCCCCCAGGCTCGTGTTCTTGGTCGTAAAAGACCGGACACGGAACACCGTTTTTTTTCCAAACCAATCTGATAGTTTCTCGAATAATCTTCCACAGACTATATAAGATTATTATCGATTTTTATCTTTAATACATTCGACATTGTTTTTTAATTTAAAAATATGGTGAATTATGAATGTTTGTTTATTTGTTTTAATTAACTGATAAACTGTAATTAATTTACTAAACACAAAAAACCGTCTTTGCGTTACGTAAACCACCATGACAAACGCCCGCTGCTATTCCACGACAGATGTCGCTACTATTTAGTTTTGCAACGTCACACACTCCCGCCTGACCACCACTAAGTTCACTCAAAAAATTGAAACGCTCTCTAGTAAGCGCGCCAAGGTCAAATAGTTCGTCCGTAAAATTCACAAAAGGAGTACACGTGATGCGTCACTAATCTGTGCAGTGCAGGTTGCAACTAATTGCGTTATCGCTTTCCTAATAGGCGAAAACTTTAAGGAAGCCTAGCTTGGCGCCGCCGCAGGATTTAGACGAAAACATTTTTAAGTGATCAGGTGGAAAATGCCGCGATGGAACATAATGTTTCTAGCTCGTTCGTCTCCATAGGTAGCAACTACGCTTTGGAATGTGCAAGTAGCTTCATTTTTGTGACTGACCGACTCCTTGACAATACAAAACTGCCTGTAAATGGTTTAATTGTAATAAATGCTTTGAGTTTTTTTTTGTAATTTCCGTTTGCAGACAGCTGTGCGTACTGCTGAACGCGGAGGACATCTACAAAGCGCTGTCCAAGATCCTGCTGGAGGAGAGGAACCTGCGCTTCGTCAGCACCATGGTGGACGTGCTCAACACCATCCTGCTCACGTCTGCCGAGCTGTTCGAGCTGCGCCTGCAGCTGCGGAACTTCCGAGACCCTGTCAGTGCAGTTTCACTATTATGGGATTTACTTATAATACTCGTTTCTTAAAGAGATTTTTAAACGTCAAAAACTTGTGGTAAACGAAAAAGTCGATGTTTAAAAGTGGACATCGTCTAAACATTCGTTCATTTCATATTTTTATTTGCATTCCATAATGTTAATAAAGATGTCACAAAGGTTTTAACTTAGGGTTAATGTTAGGACCCTAATGGCGAATGATCCGTCATTCCGTAGCGTCATCTTGGATATTTATGTCGTCCTCATTTTCGATTCCAAAGCAGTCGGCCGGCCCGCACGAGCTGGCTACATGTGACAGACAGTCCCGATGGCGGACTGTTGACCTCTTATACGCCGCCTGTATACCGTGCGTGACGTGTGTGTATGTATGTCCCGCAGCCGACCCACTCGCTGTTCACGGTGCTGTACGCGTGCTGGTGCCACAGCCCGGTGTCACTGCTGTCGCTGTGTCTGCTCACGCACAACTACCAGCACTGCAACAAACTCATCTCCTCGTTGTATCCTTTTTAACCGACTTCAAAAAAAGGAGGAGGTTATCAATTCGGTTGAATATATATACAGGATGTCCGGTAATTAATGGATAACCTATTCAGGGGTCATTGTACTTATCATTATGAACAACTATTACTATGGGACCAACCCTGAAATCGCGAAAAAAGAATCAGCAGTTTCCTACATTTTGTCGAGTTATGCGAACATAAATGTAGTGAACAACTGATTTTTTTTTTGCGATTTTATGTTTGGTCCCGTAGTAAAAAGTTGTTCATAGTAATAAGTGCAATGAGCCCTTAAGAGGTTATCCATTAATTACCTCAGAACTCCGTTATTGCAAAATTATATTTTTAATTAAAAGCATACACTTTCAGATTGGTCCCATTGTCATCAGGTCAGAATCTGATGTTAGGATCCTGGAGCAATCGAAGGAACTCTTAAAATATTATTTATTTATTTTATTTTTTATTTATTTATACCAGCTTAACTGCCATTACAGGGTTTAACCTAATGCGACAGTTAAAAACATAAACTTATAACCTAAACTAATAACCTAAGCTATATATTTACAATAACCAAATTATATAAAATTAAAAATAACATTATTAAATTATTACACCATTAAAATCAAACAATTTTGTATAAAATAAATAATAGTTATTTGTTATACAAGAGTGCAAAGTTGCTTTTTAACCGCGTGTTCAATTTTGATGACCGAGCAAGCGAAGGATTCTAAAATTGAATCACGAGCGCAGCGAGTGATTCAAAATTAGAATCCTGAGCGTTAGCGAGGGAATCAAAAGAGCACGAGGTGAAAAATCTTTGCACTTGAGTGCAACACGTAACTTTTCATTCCACCTCAGCGAGGAAATGACTAAATGCAAAAAAAAAACGTTTCCATCACAAGATAGGTACACTTTTATTTCAGTTTAGGTATTAATTACTACATTATGACAGGTAAGTATTACAGAATAATCTTTAAATTATAACAAAATAATACTAAGGTATAATTAAGAAAATTTTAAAGTAACGTTGCTACAGTTATTTAAATTGAGTGTAATATTTTTTTAATTCACAAACTTAGTGCACACGATGTTCTAAATTCAATTTACTTTATCCTCTAGAGAATAAAAACGGCTTTTCCACTCAGATATTGAAGATTAAAAATACTCTTTCCGAGATGGTGGGATGAAAATATTATTTTGCTTGTAGCATAATATAAATAGTAATACCCTTGCGAATTCACTCACACAACATGTAAACACATCAATCTGAGCTTGAAGGTCGTTGATGGTACGAATAGCTCTGGTAAGAGGTGCCTTGGCAAGCAGGTTAGTTCTGGCTGTAGGTACCAGTAGCAATAGCGGGCTGCGCCGCCTCCACACGTACCGATCCGGCACACACAGACTCAAGCGCTGCAATACTCCCGGGTTACTCTCCACTCCACGAAGCACCTTCACCAAGTAGGCGACCAGCGTAAATAGCGACCAGCGTAATAGGCACACCTATAACGATTTGGGTATTTTTTATAGTAACTCGTGCATTTGCTCTCGGAAAGCACAATTTGATGAAGTGTAACTGATGATGAAGACCACAGATGGCCACCGGAACTACTCAATAATAAGTATTTCACGGGTTGCGATTTGATTACTTTAATATGGTTGCTAAGCAATTTATGCTTGTCAAAATGCGAATGGTGAAATGGAGCTGATGGTGGAACAGGAGAACTCCTTAACAATTAACGTCCCTGCATCGGGAAAAGCAACATTTTGTAAAAGACGATGAGCAAGTTGACACTAGGCTATTGTAACTTAGATAAATTACAAGCAGACCCACTAAAAAGCAAGAAATAAAAACTTTTCAACAAAAAAAACTGACTTCCAAAAAAACACAACAAAGTGAAAAATAACTTTAATTTCGGAAGTCGGTAGCAAAAACTAAAATACAGATCCAAAGACACCGACTTCCGAAATTAAAGTTATTTTTCACTTTGTGTTTGTACTGTTTTTTTTGGAAGTCAGTTTTTTTTTGTTAAAAAGTTTTTATCTAATACTGCAACTATCTGTTGCTGTGCGCTACAGGAATGTTTTATTATGAAACGGTACTTTTTTTGCCATTAATTAACTTTCAATTAAAGACTATGTATTATAAGTTTTTTTATGAATTCCAGTTTCTGTCCCTTCTATGACGATCAGTATCGGAAATATGGCCGATATTCAGAAGCGGTTCTACTATCGCAAAAACTAGGTTTTCAAGTTATTTTTCATTTTTTTATTTGATCTTTGTACAAGTCCTTAATTAATAACAAACAGCGGGGATTTGGAGATCACAGTGGACTTCCTGACTGAAGTGGATAAGTTAGTGCAGCTCATCGAATCTCCCATATTTGCATGTGAGTACCTCTTCCTAGACTCGTGAAAAAAAAAATACTTTTAACTATAATAATGGTAAAATTTGTGTAAATAAATATTATTAACTACGTTGGTTTTTATAAAGAATACTGACCTCTATTCTATCTTCACACATTCAACGTTCACGTCCATTGTTGACGTTCCTAACAATTTCGTCGTTAATTAAAGATATTAGAGCTTATATATCGTGGATTTTTAAAATGCTGGTATTCAGCTGCATCCGGTTAGACTGGAAGCCGACCCCAACATACTTCGGAAAAGGCCAGGCAGATGATGATATCATAGATTTCTTTTTTATTATTGATTTTGTTGACTTTTTTTATATAATTCCAAACGCAGTTTTGTTTTATACTATTTATGGGTTTTTTTATGCACTCTAATGTTTGTCCTATACATGCTAGATACATTCTCATCATGATCATCATTCTTAGACAAGAGACATCCACTGCTGTACATAGGCCTCTTGCAAGCATTGCTACATGATTCCCGCGAGCTGCACCAGGCCCCATCAGTCCGACTTGCAGGGTGTACGTTACCCCAGCAAGAAAGTGTCTCCTAGAGTTATAGGAGTAGAACGTATAATGTGTGCCCTATCTGCTGTAAATGTGCCCCAACATAAAAAATGTGTGCCCCCTGTCGTTTTGGAAAAAAACGGAAAAAACGATTCTTGCTGGGGTAACGTTTTTCTAGCAGGAAAATTCTAAACGAATGATCGGAGACAGAAAAATTGTGCATGGCCAGAGAGCTTATATGTGTGCCAAAATGTGCCCCCAAAAATAAAATCTGTGCCCCTTCAGGTTTTCGAGATATTGCATTTCCTGCTGGAGTAACGTTTTGATGAATCGTATATCTCTACAACCATTGCATGTGCCCCTGTAGAATAAACATACACGAGTAGCTCTTAATGTGTGCCCCTTTGTGCCCCAATTAGATTTAAGAAAATATTTATAGTTTTCAAGTTATCGCGGTTTTATGAAAACCCGAAAAAACATCGCAGCGCCTAAATTAGACAAGGCACAAGTTCGCTGAAAACTGTATTCGGTCCTTCTTGACGCTAATAATAACCATACAAAGTTTCAAAACTGTTCATGCATGCGTTTTTGAATAATCTCGCTAAAAGTCAAAACGATGGTGTCATAACTTTGACGGCAAAATACAAGGAACCGGCTCAATCCCAGATGTGTAGGTGTAAACCAAAATCATGTGCCTTTAGTCAGAAATATATGGTGAAAATATTCAGCTTGGAATGTTTCGCATTAAGTAAATATAAACAAAAAACCAAAATATGTAAGCAACGGCTGGTTATCCGACAAAATTTGAATGACTACTAAAAAGCGACGGATTCATACATATCGATGACCTTCTTTACTTTACTCACTAACCGGTTCACACGTGTTGTGCCTGAGTACACTGACGTAGAAAAGTAATAAGTAATAAAGTTGTTATTGGATTATATTCAACTAGCTGTTTCTATGACCTTACACATGATTAAGTACATTATAAATAGTAGCCTAAGTGCTATTCCAAGGTAAGCTATCTTTCGATTCAAAATTTCATTAAATACATCCAGTAATTTATGTGTGAACGAAAGAAATACATCCAGATATTTGCCAGGTCTTTGACCCAAAATTTGATTGGTCCCAATGTTTAAAAAAAAAAAATGAAATGTGTGATGAATACCTACTACTAAAAAGAGGTAGCTCTTTTTTGTATATAAATAAAAAGCCCGTACTTGTCTTTATATATATATAATATATATTTATTGATAAGCCGTAGGTTAGATAAATTAACAGTAAGTTTTTCATCATTAAGGGGGATGCTCCAACCAGCCCGCAAAATTCAAAATTTCTTGCGTTTTTTGCAATTTGCAGGCCAGT
Source organism: Amphipoea oculea (assembly GCA_945859645.1). NCBI lineage: Eukaryota > Metazoa > Arthropoda > Insecta > Lepidoptera > Noctuidae > Amphipoea > Amphipoea oculea. The sequence goes on along the minus strand of OX243878.1, from coordinate 591,738 downwards.
GCTAGGTTGTATGTTGATTAAAATATTATTCGCGGCTGTAAGACGTATGTAGTTACAGAATTATAATCATCAAAATCACCAATACAACCCTACAAGTTCATAAAGGCGTAGGAACAAAAAAAAAAACAGAAAAAATTTGAATTTTGCGGGCTGGTTGGAGCATTCACCTTACTTAATAGAAGATTCCCTTTTTTCGCCTCCCCACACCGCTGCATATATCTCTGGCCCCACGGCATCCGCTGACGTCGTGTCGCAAGGAGTCGCTTTGTCTAGCTTGGAGAAAGTGAGACAGCTAGTACGCGTACGGTGTTAGTGTGACAGAGACAGTTACGTGTAACGTCGCTCTATTATGAATAATAGGTACGAAGTGTTTATTGACTGGGAAGTGCGTTTGGATTTTTTCTTGGTATTGGTAAACAGTTGCAGTTATGTTATGACGCCAAGGACACTGTTACCAACTGTTACGTTGAGTCACGCAGTTGCACTGATACTGTTTGTTTACTTTTTTTTTTAATTTGGTTGAAAGTGGCGTATTAAGCATTTTATAACAATTATGTGGTTGTAGGGGTGTTGAATTTTATGGCACGATCTGCGGTGGTAAGTATTTAATGGCATTGTTTTGACTTATTTAAAAATACTTGTATACTTATCAAGTACTTGGATTTTTTCATTACTTTATATACTAATTATTTTTTAACAAAAAATGTTCTAAATCATGTTTGTTTTGTTTTCATCTGAAAGGATATAGGTACATACTTTCCGATTGGTCCAATAGAAATTTCATCAAAATCGATTCAGTAATTTGTTTTCTTTTTTGTTTAATACGTATTTAATTCTCTTCTTGTGCTAGGTTGATGAAATATAACTTCTAGTTACAATGTAAAAAAATAATTCATGACATGAATTCATGTCCCCAAAACTAAGACTCGACCACAATCCGTCAACACTCAACATGTCACAGTCACAGGGCTGTATCTTTTTAGCCGAAATAGCTAAATACTTGATTAGATTTTTACAGAATGTTCTATGGCAGCTATAACAACAATAATATAGACACCAAGCAGGGAGGAGTGGCATTTTGCCTATTGGCAAGTTGCATAAACTTCTAACTAGATGATGTAAGTAATAGTTTTGTTGATCTATAGAATATATGTATCTAAAAAAGTTCTGGCGGACCGATCAGGCGGAATATATCTATTTATTCAGGGCTAAATTTTATCACAACTGTATTTTCAACTTAATTGCTAGAGTACTTCTGGAAAAAATTGAGCACAAAATTTTATATCCAAGGATATATACAAACTTACATCCTATAAAAATAGTGTAAATTTAATAGATTCAGGAAACTTTAAAACGTAAAGATAATATCAAAATTTCAATTTCGAGTTTTGGGCCAATTAAAATTTAATCTTTTTTTTACACAATATTATACTTATACTTAATACCGATCTGTGCTTTTTTGTGATGCGAATTTACTAATTATATGTTAGACTTAGATGAAAAACTGATCTGTGATTAAAATAACAATGACTACACAATGTGCAAATAATTTCTAATATTTATAGGTAGGAACTTTGATCTGTGATTTGATGCAATAATTACTTAAAGAATTAAAATTAAGGGAATAAAAATAATAATTTCCACATCAACAAGCTGTTTCATTTATTATAATCACAAGGTGCATTTAATATATTTTTTAATTAGCCCCCAAAACTTTTGAACGCGACTGTACGGACAACAGCTTAGGTATAATACGTCCAATAAAGAAGGTCATCGATATGTATGAATCCGTCGCTTTTTAGTAGTCATTCAAATTTCGTCGGATAACCAGCCGTTGCTTACATATTTTGGTTTTTTGTTTATATTTACTTAATGCGAAACATTTCAAGCTGAATATTTTCACCATATATTTCTGACTAAAGGCACATGATTTTGGTTTACACCTACACATCTGGGATTGAGCCGGTTCCTTGTATTTTGCCGTCAAAGTTATGACACCATCGTTTTGACTTTTAGCGAGATTATTCAAAAACGCATGCATGAACAGTTTTGAAACTTTGTATGGTTATTATTAGCGTCAAGAAGGACCGAATACAGTTTTCAGCGAACTTGTGCCTTGTATAATTTAGGCGCTGCGATGTTTTTTCGGGTTTTCATAAAACCGCGATAACTTGAAAACTATAAATATTTTCTTAAATCTAATTGGGGCACAAAGGGGCACACATTAAGAGCTACTCGTGTATGTTTATTCTACAGGGGCACATGCAATGGTTGTAGAGATATACAATTCATCAAAACGTTACTCCAGCAGGAAATGCAATATCTCGAAAACCTGAAGGGGCACAGATTTTATTTTTGGGGGCACATTTTGGCACACATATAAGCTCTGGCCATGCACAATTTTTCTCTCTCCGATCATTCGTTTAGAATTTTCCTGCTAGAAAAACGTTACCCCAGCAAGAATCGTTTTTTCCGTTTTTTTCCAAAACGACAGGGGGCACACATTTTTTATGTTGGGGCACATTTACAGCAGATAGGGCACACATTATACGTTCTACTCCTATAACTCTAGGAGACACTTTCTTGCTGGGGTAACGTACACACTTGCAGGGGCCTGCCCAACTTGCATTTTACTGTAGAGCTCGGAAATGTCGAAAAATTTAAAGAGTTAACAATATCCGTAACATGTGATGTTTGTATAAATCCTTAACTAGCAACAGCCGTTAGAGATCAGTTCGAAAGACCCGAGTGAAGCGGATAGGTAAGTTAATGCGTTAGAGATCAGTTCGAACGACCCGAGTGAAGCGGATAGGTAAGTTAATGCGTTAGAGATCAGTTCGAACGACCCGAGTGAAGCGGATAGGTAAGTTAATGCGTTAGAGATCAGTTCGAACGACCCGAGTGAAGCGGATAGGTAAGTTAATGCGTTAGAGATCAGTTCGAACGACCCGAGTGAAGCGGATAGGTAAGTTAATGCGTTAGAGATCAGTTCGAACGACCCGAGTGAAGCGGATAGGTAAGTTAATGCGTTAGAGATCAGTTCGAACGACCCGAGTGAAGCGGATAGGTAAGTTAATGCGTTAGAGATCAGTTCGAACGACCCGAGTGAAGCGGATAGGTAAGTTAATGCGTTAGAGATCAGTTCGAACGACCCGAGTGAAGCGGATAGGTAAGTTAATGCGTTAGAGATCAGTTCGAACGACCCGAGTGAAGCGGATAGGTAAGTTAATGCGTTAGAGATCAGTTCGAACGACCCGAGTGAAGCGGATAGGTAAGTTAATGCGTTAGAGATCAGTTCGAACGACCCGAGTGAAGCGGATAGGTAAGTTAATGCGTTAGAGATCAGTTCGAACGACCCGAGTGAAGCGGATAGGTAAGTTAATGCGTTAGAGATCAGTTCGAACGACCCGAGTGAAGCGGATAGGTAAGTTAATGCAGTTTTTGGAAGCGGAGGACTTCGAGGGTGATTATCCTCTTAGTGTCTCGTGATTTCGCCACTTTTGTTCTCCTTCTTATACTCGCAGATTGTTCCCGGGACCCGTCGCCATTATGATTTACAAATACTATTAACACTTGTGTGATACAGATTGTATTAATTTTTTGACAGCTTACAATATTGCTAATCATTTATTTCGGCGGCTGCTACGAGGTATTTCGCGCCTTTGGTCAACGTTCAACACAGCAGTTCAGTTGCTGTTTTGGACATTGGTGTAAGGCGCGGATACCCTACGACTGCAAGATTCTACGAAGCTTCAGATCAGCTGTCAGGAAGTTGGTTGATTGTAGTTGTTGTATTCATATTGTTTCTTGATTTACGTCGAATGTTACCGCTAGTATCTTAGTTTGATTGGGTCGGTGAGGCCCCGCGCCCTGAGACGACGGTGGCTGTGCTCGCTCGGTTTGCGTGCAGCCGGTCTATTCTGGAGATCTCACCGTGAAAACTTAGGTGTAGTGAGCTGTAATTTCATTAGGAATTGATGCTATCGACAGCTCACTTCACCTAAGATTTAAAGGTGAGATTTAGATAGAATGGAGCGGCGGCACTGCAGTGTGTGGTGTGCAGACCTGCGCCTGGAGATGTTATGTTGTGGTGTGCAGACCTACGCCTGGAGATGTTATGTTGTGGTGTGCAGACCTGCGCCTGGAGATGTTATGTTGTGGTGTGCAGACCTGCGCCTGGAGATGTTATGTTGTGGTGTGCAGACCTGCGCCTGGAGATGTTATGTTGTGGTGTGCAGACCTGCGCATGGAGATGTTATGTTGTGGTGTGCAGACCTGCGCCTGGAGATGCTGGGCGGGCAGCGCAGTGCGCCACTCCGCGCCGCCATGTTCGGGCTCCTCATGTTGCTGCCGCAGAGCGACGCCTTCCACGCGCTGCGCAACCGCCTCACCTGCGCACGAGTGTACCCTGACCTCGCCACGTAAGTGCATCACTCGTACTTCATACTCATCGCACTAAACAGGGTTATTGGAAAAACGGTTTATTCATGTTGAAAATCCTCAATAACAATATTGATACTTAACCCTGAGTTATTGTCAAAATATTTTAATGTGCCAAGTAAAGCACTTCGTTGTAATCCACCCATACGTGTGCCTCACACATCCTCGAATTATAGGCAGAACAGGTACATTGTGCGCGCAAGCAGATATATGCAAGGAATTTGATTTTGATCTATTCACAATTAGTGTGAATCCGGCCAGAAGGTGCTTAAGCCTAAAAGTTTTCAAGTAGCGATAGGTTATGTTATTATTTTAGTCATGTAATTGCAAACTAAGTATTTATATTACTTCTTACTTTGATTTAGGCGGTGTGTTTTTTGTTTTTGTGGTCACACCATAAATTATTATTATGTCTATACGTGAGGATTTGTAATTGGCTTTCGGGTGACTATGGTTTCCTTTTGTGTTTGTTTTTATTAGCTGTAAGTCCTCCATGTACTAAATTAAATAAATAAAACACCAACAACCTCTTAAGAGGTCATTGTACTCATCATTATGAACAACTAATCGCGAAAAAAAAATCAGGTGTTCCCTACATTTATGTTCGTATAACTCGTCAAAATGTAAGGAACACCTGATTTTTTTTCGCGATTTCAGGTTTGATCCGATAGTAAAAGTTGTTCATAATGATGAGTATGTAGCGGTATCTACAACGCCACATGCGAACAACGCGTCATACTGACGTCACGCAAATCCTGCATCGCGCAAGTAGAGTTTACCGCGCAACTAGCATATACAGGGTGGTCCAAATAGTGACGTCAATAAATTTTTTTTAGATTCCTCACACCGGGGCGTATCCAAAAATACCCCATGTATGTTCCGCGATTTTTGTAGTTTTCGAGTTATAATTTTTTTTTGAGATTTTTTAATGTATTCTGCCGGCGAGGTTTCAAAAATTCGTATCTTTTTATGTAGTAGGTATTTTGCATTTTTTTTTTGTGACATGATTGCCTTGAATGTTGTTTTAATAAAAAAAACATTCAGCTTCCTGAAATTACTTAAAGTTACCCAAAAAAGGCTTTACATTTAGAACTTTAGTTTTCAGTAGGATTCACTCAAACATTCAACTTCAATTTAAAAATACAAAAAGGACTTTTCGTAGCTTCAGACTAAATTTAAAAAATTTGCAGGGTCCTATACTATCTAAATCATCCAAAAAAAAAATTGTACTTTATTGGACTTTTTTTTTAGTAATCGGCCTTCGAAGGTGGATGGGCCAAAAATCATTGAAACACGTTTAAAGCATAAAAATTTATTTTTGTACTTTTTATCATTCTGATGGCAAATTGAACTTAGAAATGTAATTTGAAATTAATTTTAATTGAAATTACTGTAGCTCATGATTTTTGGTCTCACCACTGATTAAAAATGTGAGCATTTGTCAAAATTGCTGCTTGTGAAATTACATGATTTTGAATAAGAAATAAAAGGCACAAATTACTGAAAAATCATTATTATTATGATTATTATTATGATTACAGATTTATTATTATTTATTACAATAAATTTTCGAAATACCTTCCTCCAACCTGAATACATAAACGACAACGTCTTAAAAAATTATCTTTTAATTGGCTGAAGCTACTCGAATATTCTTGTTTTATTTTTCTTTCCGATTCTGTAAGTTTTTGTCTAAATTATGTTTCATTGTTGCTTTCCGTCGCGTACACCAGCTCCTTGTAAAATCCCCAAATAATAAAATCGATTGGAGGAAGGTATTTTGAAAATGTATTGTAATAAATAATAATAAATCTGTAATCATAATAATAATGATTTTTCAGTAATTTGTGCCTTTTATTTCTTATCCAAAATCGTGTAATTTCACAAGCAGCAATTTTCACAAATGCTCACATTTTTAATCAGTGGTGAGACCAAAAATCATGAGCTACAGAAATTTCAATTAAAATTAATTTCAAATTACATTTCTAAGTTCAATTTGCCATCAGAATGATAAAAAGTACAAAAAAGAAATTTTTATGCTTTAAACGTGTTTCAATGATTTTTGGCCCATCCACCTTCGAAGGCCGATTACTAAAAAAAAGTCCAATAAAGTACTATTTTTTTGGATGATTTAGATAGTATAGGACCCTGCAATTTTTTTTTTATTTAGTCCGAAGTTACGAAAAGTCCTTTTTGTATTTTTAAATTGGTGTTGAATGTTTGAGTGAATCCTACTGAAAACTAAAGTTCTAAATGTAAAGCCTTTTTTGGGTAACTTTAAGTAATTTCAGGAAGCTGAATTATTTTTTTTATTAAAACAACATTCAAGGCAATCATGTCACAAAAAAAAATAATGCAAAATACCTACTACATAAAAAGATACGAATTTTTGAAATCTCGCTGGCAGAATACATTAAAAAATCTCTAAAAAAAATGATAACTCGAAAACTACAAAAAATCGCGGAACATACATGGGGTACTTTTGGATACCCCCCGGTGTGAGGAATCTAAAAAAAAATTATTGACGTCACTATTTGGACCACCCTGTATACAACAGCCCGACATGAATCATTGGGCAGTTGCCCGCCAGACACAACACCCGTCTGGTCGGAGGATCCTCCCTTTTCTATGGAGGTTGAGTGAACTTTACACCCTGTTCCTCATACCTCTATAAGTACAATGACCTCTTAAGAGGTTGTTGGTGTTTTTAAAATAACCCTGTATACGAATGCCTCACATTTATATAATTTCAACATGAAACAGTGTGCATTGAGTTCTTTGCCCGTTCTTCTCCATAGGAAAGTACAGTCGGTGACCAACATTGGCTGACCCACCCAACATTGTCTAACACACCGGCATATCTTGTTAAGCCATTTTAATAATTATCTTCTTGTCGTTAAAGTTGAAAAGCTTTTAAGTAACACGGAAATAGGGTTACCATCCGTCCGGATTTGTCCGGACTTCTAGACTTTTGACCGGATTTTATGGCTTAGATGGAATACGATTAATAAAACTTACAAGTACTTAACACCAAATAAGTCTTTAATATTTATTAACTTCTCATTCATTTAAAAACAAAATATACTTCTTTATAAAACAAGTTAACGAGATCAAATAATAAATCTCGTATTGAAAATTTGCAAATAATCAACTAGTTCAAACATAAAAAACTTTCTTCGAAATAAAAATAGTTTTACGTAAAATAATGAAACTTAACGGGCGCTGAAAAATTAATACCTATACCAGAAACTAGGTATAGGTATTAATTTTTCAGCGCCCGTCTTGTCCGGACTTTTATTGAAATGTCCGGCTTTTTGTCAGGACATTTCAAATTTCTAAATGGTAACCCTACACGGAAATAATTACTACCTACCTAATCTTCAAAAAAATAAAATATGTAATTACTTCGTGGGGTAGATGGATACCAAATTGATCTAGTGACAAAAGTCAGTCTTCGACTAATAGCAGTGACAAACATTTTCTAAAACGTTTGACGTAAATCGTGAAAAGTATTTTTTCAACACACTTGCTCGTAAAATGGCTCTTAATGAACCGCTTTTAGGTCCATAATGCAGTGTATTAAACACTACGATAAACTCCCATAGGTACTAACTAGTATTTGATTATGTAATGCTCCAACAATTGTCATCAAAAATAATATTTAAAACTACTTAGGTAGGTACATCTTTTCAAACTAACAGCAGACTGGGGTATAAACGTAGATATTCCTGGTAATACTAAAATGTTAAGGTCGCCTTTGGGTACCTAGTAATGTACGTATTGACTGATGAACTTCAACAATACTAAAAACATGATTATCACGCAGATAGTAAGTACTAATAACATTAACCAAATTCGATTGCGAACTTACAACTAACTTTACTCAATAAATACCAGTAAAATTAAAAAAGATATCTTCATGTACCAAGATTAGTTAAGTAACGTATAAAAATCGAGCGAACAATGGTTTCAATGTGTGCGTGCCCGTAATGTTGCTGTGTTGCGATTCAGATACCTAAACTTGAGCGAGTTAAAAATGTGATAGCGTCCTTAACCGTAGACAACTGTAATGTTACTGATGCGCGACATTTTTTTTATTTTTATCTACACCTATGCTATAAATCCTCTATAAAAGTTTCTGAAACAGTTAGCTTATTGCCAATATTAAAACAACCAGTGTCATAGCACATGAGTAGACAAACGGAACAGAGGCAAAGCTTCTTAAGAACGTGCAAAATTGTTACCTATTTTGGTAGGGTTGTCACAATAGGTTAAGACAAAAATATGTTAGGTTAAAAGAAAATTATTAGAGTAGGTAAGTAATTTGTAAATCATACTGAATAATAAAACTATTTATTGTGACAACACTACCAAAATAGGTTAAGACAAATTAAACAAAACATTTGTTAAATAGTTTTATTATTCAGTATGATTTACAAATTACTTACCTACTCTAATAATTTTCTTTTTATAATTTTTGTTTTTTAATCATTTCTTGTTTCTTTTAATGGTGTGGTAAATGCTTTGAGCTGAAACAAAAATAAAATGGAAATGCGAACTGAACACTATTATACAAAAGACATAGGTAGATCTATATTTTAAATATTTATTTAATTTCAAGACCTACTAGTAGCGAGAAATAAGTACGATGTAGGTATTAATAATAAGTTTCGATTAAAAATGCTTTTTAAACTCGTATTCAAACTTTCATGATCATGCTATTATGGCCGTTGAGGAGTTCCCTCGTGAGAAGACCTGTCTGCAGCAGCAGTCTATGGTGAAGATCGTGATTAGCAAGCAAAATAAATTTAAATAAAAAGTTTCACTTTCAAGTCCATGCTACTAACCGTTAAAGAGTTCCCTCGTAAGGAGACAATGCTGGCTGCAGCAGCAGTTCATGATAAATATCGTGTCGAATTATCAAAATTCATCTATCATAAAAATTTCGTGATCGTACTACTAACCGTTGAAGAGTTCCCTAGTGAGGAGATAATCCTAGGTCCAGCGTCAGATTATACATTATTATTGCATTATCACCGAAGTTACGCAGGTATACAAAATTTCAGCTCAATCAGACATCGGGAAGTGGTTCAAACCTTACTTGCAATATTTAAACTTAACACACGTACCTACTACATACCAACCCATCCACGTACCTACAAATATATAGTAAAAACTTGTAATAATAATAAAAAGGTAAAAACACACCGTGTACAACCGCCTTCTTATCAAAAAGGTACTTACTTGAAAAATAAGTAATCAAATATTTACTTACCTATTGTACTCCTTGGGATAGTTGCAGTATGATATATCTTTATTTTTTCTAGTATTATTCATACACACAGTACAATAAACAACCATTATTAACAATAATATACCACGTTTTTACATTAAAATATTCAAACTTGGAACTAACAAAACAAACAACGTGCGTCGCACTGACCCTGAGATTGTCAACTAGCTGTGCCAGTGTAAACCGGTTTTTTCCAGTCTCGCCGCGTACGTGACAAGCGGCCAGTGGTCACGCACACATGCCCCGCGTGCTTGTAGTAGTGCAACCGATTCGCGCGGTTGTTTGAAGCTTTGTATCTGTTCCGTTTGTCTAATCATGTGGTCATAGTACCCATAATATCATCCAAACGAGTGGTATTATGTTGTACTAAATTTCATTCTGCAACTCGTTTAAAAAAAAGAACCTTGTCATGCACGCGCGTTTCACTAGCACAGCGCAGTAATTTAAAAAAGGAACTTATAGGTTATTCGAATTCACGTCGTATCCCGCCGGCCACCATTTTTGTTCCATATTAGTATTGCAAAAAAACTGTTTCAGAACCTTTTATAGTGGATTCATATCATGGGTCTACACCCATGAGTTGCATACAAGACTATCTACATAAAGTCTTGTATGCCTTGGTTATTTTTAGTATTCTTGATACTCATTAGCCTTTCAACCTTAACGACAACATTATAATGATTAAAATCGCTTGACAACATGATTTATCGAAACGCTTGCATGGAGTATTCCAAATGTTCACGATAAGGTTCAAATTCGCTATTACTCAAGTGTATCAGATAATGTTGCTGTTGGCCACCGACTGTACTAAACTTTGGAATGGCTTCATATCTTTCTGACTGACCGACTCCTTGACAATTCAAAAGTGCCTTAAATTGGTTTAATTAAAATAAATGGTTTGAGTTTGAAAATATGGCAAAGCCAGTATCGACTTTGTGTAAAACGTACTAAACAGCGTCCCACTCGGACGTTCTCAGATGCTGCTTACCACGAATAAACTTACCTACATGGTGCCACGTCGAGCAACCCGTAGGTACCATACGTGCTAACTGCGCCTTGTGCTGTCCAGGGCCGACCCCGCCGAGCGCGACGGGCCCCTCGGGCGCGAGCCGGAGGGCCCCGAGGCGGCGATCGACTTCGGCGCGCTGTTCGCGGAGTTCCTGCGCGTGCAGGCGGCGCACCGCGAGTACAAGATGCTGGACCGGAGTCGCGGGAAGCTGCTCGACTAGCGACACTACTCACTAGAGTACAACGATCTTTTGGCGCCTGAATGACATCGGCAGGGTGGCGTTGCTGGTAAAAATTTGGAAATTGTCACCGAAATTGTATAAAGAGTACAAGATGGCGGTGTTAGTACAGAGTTTGGCCCCGCGCCAAGAGATCCTTGTACTGTAGTCCACCTAGTGCATGGACACGTATTCATCGTCACAGCTAGAATTGCGCGCCGCTTCATGGCTTGTATGTACATTTAAAGTATTTTTATAGACCAATGATTGTAACCCATGTGTGTGTAACACATGGGTTATAATCATTGGTCTCTCAGTAACATATTGTAAAAAAAAAAAATGTGGGGTAGGCGTACAGTTTTAGTTGACGGACTCGGATCTTAATGTTAAAATATTGTATTATTATAAAATACTTGATGATTGACTCTCCCTCCTGTCTTCGACTGCGTGAGGCAGTTCCCATCCTCGTACGACACCTGGACGTCAAAGCCGCTACAGTTTCAAACATATAGATCTGAGTGCAGTGTAGCACGGTTATAGTCGGAATAGGGCACGTATTGATGTAAAGGTGAGTGTGCTCCTAGCTTCGTTTCAAGTAATCTAACCTCGACTTTTGTTTGAGACCGCGCGATCATTTGAAAGGTCGACCATATTGTGTAAAAAAAAAGCAAAAACTAATTAAATGCTAGCTAAGAGTTAAGAATAAGAAGATAGAGGAGCCGTTTCTTTTTGCATCAAATCCAAATTGTATTGTTGATGATTGTTTTTATTACAGTAATTTATCAGTTATTTTTATTGCAATGTAATTATGTTTATATACAAACGTGTGTGTAGTTTAGAAATACAATGAAGTATTTAATTTTTTATTGAAGCAAGTTGTATTTATCCTGAATGATGTAACTATCGCGATCTCTACGTGAGATGTATGAACAATGTATCAGTAAGCAAATTGGTATTCTACATTATTGTACCTTAAGGTAAGTCCCTGTTGTTCTAGGTATACATTCACAATATTGTTTATACATTCCATTATTTATAAATAATTATTGAAATAAAACCAAATGATCTAAAAAATAATAGTTTCATTTTTATTGTAATAGTAACAATGATTGTCTATAGTGAATTATTGCTATCTATAAATTGTAAAGTCATAATCAACATTACTTATTCTAGCTATCTTTTTAATATAATACTTACAATAATATTTCCACTTATTCGACTTTACGAATATAACATAACATTTCTGGATTTCAATTCGTCCACAATATACCAGCATTTCCAGAACGAGTCACAGAAATGTGCACTACAGTCCTTTCCTCAGTTGTTTTAGGTCTCCTTTAGCATCACAGTGATGTTGCTGTAACGTTCATGATAGGTCTCCTTTAGCATCACAGTGATGTTGCTGTAACGTTCATGATAGGTCTCCTTTAGCATCACAGTGATGTTGCTGTAACGTTCATGATAGGTCTCCTTTAGCATCACAGTGATGTTGCTGTAAAGTTCATGATAGGTTGCTGTCAGAAGTACTGCGAAACGACTGTATCTCTTGATACTGTTCACATTGGCATTACTACTTTGTAGAAAAACAATAAACTCTTTGATACAGGCAACAATTATAATGTGTAAGTGGAGACCAATGTAAAGAGAGCAAGCACTTCCAAGCCTGTACTTAAAATGAACAAGGCTCCCTATAAAACATTTTTTTAAATAAAATATAATCTGTTAGGAATGTTGTGTTCTGTGCAGTCTTCATAAACCGAAACAATGTTTTGATAACATATTACAAATACAAGAAATAATATTCTGAGATCAGAATGAGTTTCTTCAGTCCAAATCAATCGGTCTCTGGAGCGGTTTTATTATTTACTCCGTGAGCGTTATTGCATTAGATACATTTCGAATAAACATGTGTGGAAGTCAACGACCCCTTTTTTTTTTTTTTTTTTAACGAGGAGAAATGCTCATGCATTCTGCACTACCACGGGGAGATAGTGCAGTTATGTGGGACTCCAACCCACTAAAACTCCACGGTGTCCTCCTCTGCCGCTTACGGCGGGAACACGGGCACGCGTTAGCACTCATCCGTGAACCCGCCGCGGCTGTCCGTCACCGGACCCTCCTCTGGGGAGTATTCCCCATCACAGGCGCACCAGAACACATAGCACGCCGTGACCACCCCAGGGACCAAACCAGCACATGGGCGCCAGACGACCCCGTGTCTGGGCACCCTTGGTCCCCCTGCGACGGGTCAGGTCATTGGCCCCGCCGCCTGCCAATTTTCGGCCGCAGAGGATAGGGAGAGCGGCCAACGTCATACCAACACTCCTCTTCCTCTGCGGCCCCACCGCGTCCGCCATCGGACGGTGGCGACCCCGTCAAGGCCGCGGAAGGTAGGGAGAGCGGCGCACCGCAATACCGGCACTCCTCTCCCACCGCGGCCTCCAACCCTCAGCCGCGATGCCTCCGATACGACATCGCGGCCCGCTTCAGCTGCGATGTCGCTCAAGCGGCACCGCAACCTACTTGTTGGCCGCTACGTCGTCGGCTTACCGGCAAAAGCCCTGACGAGCGGCCCCTCTTCGGGTTCCTCTTCGCTTCACCGTGGGTGTCCAAGCCACGGCTACTGAGCCCCCCCGCCTCGACAATGCGGGAACCCACCGGGGGGGAAGTCAACGACCCCTGATTAGTTATTTGAATCGGTATGACGCTTTAAACAGTTAATATTAAATAAAAGATGTGATGTAACATTCACCCACACACACAGAGTCTGCGTGGTAGATAACGACTCACTCCTTCTCACAGAGAGGAGGCCTGAGTTCTCTTGTAGTTCCTGTTGCACGGAGAGTTGTTTGATTTTGGGAAGGTAAAGTCTAATTGTATTATTAGTTTGGCAGTAATTGTTGCTTGATAAAATGTCATTTACTTCTTAAAATATTTTGATGCTATCGAATATGATATTTACAATGAACTATATGGTTTCCTCTTGTAAACCTGGCATTCTTCTTCTTAGCGTGCGGGGTGCATAAGAGAGGGTCACTCGAGGAGTACCTTCCGACTTTCAGTTACATCTGGCGCACCCTGGGCAAGCGACTTCTGACGATTGGCTAATCCTTTCACCATGATGTTAAATATAATAAGTCTGCTCATTTAAACTTAGTAGCACTGTATAGAGATATAGTGTATACGCACCGGGCGTTACCCGATGGCGCATGAGGAGTTCCCGCTGCGCGCGCGCGGCGCGTCGTCGGGCAGCTCGCACGCGGGCGCGTAGATGGCGGTGCGCGCGCCCGAAGCGAAGCCGCACGAGCCCGCGCTCGACGCCGAGCGACTGTCGCACGACGCCGAGCGACTGTCGCATGACGCCGAGCGACTATCGCACGACACCGAGCGACTATTGCACGACGCAGAGCGACTGTCGCACGTGTCGCCCGACCCCGCCGCGCTGGCGGACGCAGAGCCGCCGGTCGCCGGCGACGCGTCCTCCCCGGGCGAGCCGCCGGGCCGGGCGGCGCGCGGCGCGGGCGGCGGGCGCTAGGGCGTGAGCGAGTGCGTGAGGTTGTTGAGCTTGCTGAGCAGCGCGGAGTTCCCCTTGAGCGCGCTGGCCAGCTCGTCGTGCACCGCCAGCAGCGCGCGCACGCCGGCGCCGCGCGCTCCCACGCCGCCCGGCACGCTGGGCGCGCTCGGCACGCTGGGCGCGCTCGGCACGCTGGGCGCGCTCGGCACGCTCGGCACGCTGGGCACGCTCGGCACGCTGGGCACACTAGGCACGCCGGGCGGCGTGCACGCCGCACCGGGCGCGCGCGCTCCGTTCGTCTTGTGCGTGTGTACTCCCACATCTTTCGGTTTCCCGGCGTCTGGCTCAGCCTTCGACGCGTTCAGCTGTAACAATATGACCTTTATCACGCACGAGTGAAATAACTATTTTATTTTTTACTGACATTAAGTATATTATAGATATTCATACTACGGTGGCAATTAAGTTCCGGGAATTTGTCAATAAAAAACAAGAAAATGAAGTTTTAGGAAAACTTTTACTATCGACCTTCACAATAGTCTCCCTCTAACTCTACACAACGATTCCAACGTTTCTCCCATGATTGGAAGCACCCTTGGTAGTCCTCCGAAGCTAGCCCGTTAAGCACCACGGTTACAGCTTCTTGGACCTCTTGTACGCCGCCATGATGAGTTCCCTTGAAGTGCGACTTCATCTTGGGGAATAGAAAAAAGTTGCAGGGAGCAATATCGGGGCTTAGGGTGGCTGAGGCAATGTTGGGATGCCTTTTTTTGCCAAAAACTCTTGCACAATGAACGAGGAATGGGCCGGTGCATTGTCGTGATGCAAGATCCAGCCATCCTTGGCGAGTTCGGGTCGCACATGAAAAACACGAGCCCGCAGCGCTTAGGCGACGGTCAGACGTGATCAACATGCGCAAACGATCAACATTCGCGTCGGTACGAGAGGTGACGGGAGCTCCTTCACGTGGATCGTCTTCCACCGATTCACGCCCTTCCTTGAACCGCTTCGCCCATTCAAACACACGCGTTTTTGACATGCTATCGTCTCCATAGACAACCTGCAATTTCCGGAGGATTTCCGAGGGTTTTTCGCCAGATTTCACTAAAAATTGAGTCACAACACGTTGCTTGTGTTGCATTTTCACTACGCCACTAAAAAAGTTACTTGCAAAAAATACGCATAAAACACAAACCATACGTGCTATCTACTTCAACTTTGAACTCTATTTAAAAGGAAGATCCCCCCTCTTTGAGAGATGATGACGAATGTAAAAGTGTTGCCAGTTTTTTAATTATAACTAAATTCCCGGAACTTAATTGCCACACCACGTATATCATTATTAGAGTATATATTCAATTTTATCTCCGTTCGCGATTTATTTGTCAAAACAAATATGCATTAGTAGAAATATAATAATATTGGTTTAATTTGAAATAGGGTACGGGTGTGCAGCACTGCGCACTTTTACTACATTTATAGAAATAGAAATAGTTTATTTGATAACCTTAATCGTACAAAAAATTTGAGATTGGAGCCTCCATTTAAGCAAAAGATGCCTATATTAGGAGACTCCGCTCTTTCAAAAACAAGAAGTGTAAACTATACAATACGAGTACAGTCACGTCTAAAAGTATGTATACACTTGGCTTTATTCAAAGGAGATTTTCTCCTTTATTTTTGAATGAAATTTTATGTTATTACGAAAATAGTATTTTCGAACCCATAGGTTTATGTTAAGTGTCGTCACACCCCGGACACTCCATACAACGCTCGCAAAATAATTACCTACTACCACTACATTGACAAATGACGTTTGTATACGTGTAAATGTGTGCGTGAAATCTAGTAGGGCTGGCTGGCAGTACTCGGCAGTAGTGCGTAGGCGCGGTAGGCGGCGGCGGCGCTGCCCGAACGTATGCAACAATGGGGCGCCGCGCGCCGCGACACTAGGTACTCACAGAAATCTAATTAATAACATTTCTATTGTACTACTTTTCAAGTCGAAGAACGAATAGAACGTGAAAGAAAGATACATAACTAAGACAATAAAGAGAGAGAGAGCAATAATTTAATAGTTGGTATGTTAATATTACGGAAGTTTTAATTGTTCTAAAACGAAGAAAACTTGGAAAATAAATGAATAATAGAGAAAATTATGAAAATAAATTATCACAACACTGGCATAACTTGTTTGTCTGTAATATACTAGCTTTCATTTTTTATGGGTTTAAAGGATATTTGAGTTGCTGTTCCTTACCTTCTTTCATGTTTCGGGAACCGAAAGAAACTCCTGTCTTTATCGTTCCTCGATGAAGATAAGCATCCAAATAATGCACAAAATACAACCATCGTGATTAACACAAAATATTAAACTTTAAAAAAATAATGTGTTCGTGTCAGCAGTAGGTAGGTACAGCGCTGCGGTTCTTGTGTATGCGAACGCCATTGTTAAAGAGCAGGCGACGAACACATCGAAGTGCGGGGTGAGGTGCGGTAACTGATGTTAGTGCGGGGAAGGGAGTGGCCTTTCTGTACGTAGTACTTTAAGTATTCTGTGGTGTCGTATTTCAATGTTGCATTCGTTATTTTACGAAAAAATGGCAATTGAAAATTGCCAAGTGTATACATACTTTTAGACGTGACTGTACATAAAAAAAAACAAAAAATAAAAAAACAATAAACAAGGTGATTTGAGTGAATGAGGGCGGGGTGTGTAAGTGAGGGTGTGTGTGTGTGTGTGTGAGGGTGTGTATGTTTTTGTGGAGTATTATGTTAGTATAGTATTAGTGTATCTATTGTAGAAGTGATTCAGTCTCACTATAGGTTAGCTTTCTTATCCATTCCGTTAGTATTTTTTTGCATTCATAAAAATTCTTAGGGTAGATGTAAGTGTGTTTATTAATAGCATTATAAAGCTGAGCAGATCGTTTAAAAAAGTTGAATACTGGTAAATAGTGTTCTTGTTTGTGGTATTTTTAATATAATGTCTTTTCTTCTTCTAGCCAATATTCTGGGATCATAGGTTAGTGCTTTATTGCTTTATGTTTTGTGAAAACAACTTGAGTAATGTAAAGCTTCCGGACCGTTAAAAGTTTACTGATTTGGTAAAGTTTTTCAGTACAATATCTACGCTTTTTAAAATACATGCACGCGATGAGGGCCCGTTGTGCTCGCCATAATTCTAAAAATTTTGTTTTAGAAGCCCCCCCCCCCCCCCCCAAATAGGGATGCAGTATAGCAATACCGATTGTGCAAGCGCTAAATATATCTTTAGGAAGTTTTTATTCTTGCCTGAAGGAGTACATAGATTTATAGGTATTATATGTCTAAGTGTCTTAAAAATCCAGCTTAGTTTTCTGATTCTGTTAGCAACTTGATCAATGTGGGGATACCAAGATAATGTCTGGTCGACAATAATACCCAAATATTTGATATGAGGTACTCTATTTATTATTGAGCAGCTGCAGTGCGAGTGACTTCCAGCATCGCATAGATGAACTTTAAGAGTAAAATCAGTACTGGGTTGTGTACGATTGCACACACTGAAACATATGTAGTTAGTTTTAGATATGTTCAGTGTGAGCAAATTCTGTCCCAGCCATTCAGCAATCTCAGATAATCCCAACTCTGCACTAAGCTGAACATCTCGCCAAGAGTTACCCGTGAACACTACTGCAGTGTCGTCAGCGTACGAAAAAATTCTTGCGTTTGCAATACGCATGTTACAGAGTTCGTTCACATAAATAAGGAACAACGTGGGCCCCAATACGCTCCCTTGGGGGACTCCGTAAGACACTGCCATGTCCCCACTAATATACTGACCCACTCTAACCCTTTGCTTTCGATTTCTGAGATAATCTTTGAGAAGATTTAACGGCAGCCCTCGAACTCCAATAGATTCTAGCTTATTCGCTAAGAGTGGGACAGAGACGGTGTCGAAAGCCTTTTTTAAATCTAGGAATGCAGTTACACATTTCTTGCCGCTATCAAGTTGTTCGGTAATTAGCGCACTAAGCGCCGCAACTGCATTCTCGGTAGACATACCTTCCCGGAAGCCAAATTGAGAGTCCGATAATATATCAAAATCTTTTAGATAATTAAGTAACCTTATGTTAATAAGCTTTTCGATTATTTTAGAAATTGCAGGTAGCACAGATATAGGCCTATAGTTGCCGACATCGTCTCTGTCTCCAGACTTATATACTGGCGTAATGATAGCCTGTTTTAATGCAGCCGGAAAGATTCCCTGACTAAAACAAAGGTTGGCGAGATGAGTAATAATGGGAACAACATCCTTACGTATATACTTCAAGAAACTAGTTGAAACGTTGTCCCATCCAGGTGCACTGCCGGTCTTAAGACTTGTGAGGATAAGGTTAACTTCACTTATATCCGTGTCCAGCAGTACAAATGAGTTAGTTTGACCCATTGGAGAGAGATGTCGATCCTGTTGATTACGTCTTATACGTAGCTGGATTTTTAGCGCAAGGTTTTTACCAATGTTGGCAAAATAATTATTTATATCGTTAACCGATTCTAATGGAGATGATTTAATATTTAATAGTCCTGTGTTGTCACTTTTACATTTATTAGAGTAGGTAATAGTTTTTATGTTCTTCCAAAGTAATTTATTATTAGTAGTTGTTTTAGTTATTAGTTCTCTTTCGTACTTTCTTTTTACTTTTTTTATTAAGTTATTGCAATAGTTCCTATATCTTATAAACGTTATTTTTAATATTTCATTGTATGGTTCTTTTTTACTATCTTTTTGCAATTTGTTGCGGTTCCTGATACATCTTAAAATGCCAGGAGTAATCCATGGCTTGATAATGCGCTTACTATTTGGAATTTTTACAAGGGTAGTATTTTTATTAATCGATTCTGATAGTTTATATATAAGGAGGTTAGTCAGGGATTCCGGATCATTGCAAAAAAGTAAGCCAGCTAATTTATTTTCGAGTAAATACTTATAGGCTTTCTCAAAGTCAATTGAGGATTTAGTTTTGTTCACAATTGGGGAATCTTTTATTTTTGAAAGGGACAGAAAGGTAGTAAAATGATCTGTAATGCTTGTATGCAAAATGGCGATGAAGGCGGACATATTATTTTTGTTTAACTTTAGCATAAAATGGTCTAAGCAGTTTTCATTTCTAGTAGGCAATGTATGACCAGGCAGTATACCATATTGGGATAGTGTATTTAGGTAATTAAGTCTGTTTTTTTGGTCGTGAGTCGACTCAGTATCTTTTTTTTAATATTAATATTTATATCACCCGCTATAATTATATTTTTCTGGGGGTTTATAGTATCGAGATGGGTACTTAGAGAATTGATAAAACTCTCCGAGTTCGCGTTAGCTGGCGATCGATAGATGCATAAAACAGTGTTATTGAATATTTCAAGTTGATGGCATATCTACACCCATACTATAAATCCTTTTTAAAAGTTTCTGAAATAGTTAGGTTATTGCCAACATTAAAACAATCAGTGTCACAGTAACCATAATATCATCCAAACGAGTGTTATAATGTTGTACTAAATTTCATTATGCAACTCCTTTTAAAAAAAAGAACATTTTCATGCACGCGCGTTTCACTCACTACCACAGCGTCGTCATTTAAAAAAAGAACTTATAAGTTATTCGAATTCACGTCGTATCCCGCCGGCCGCCATTTTTGTTAGATATTAGTATTGCAAAAAACTGTTTCAGAACTTATGTTTATAATTGTAATAACAAAGGCGCATGTCGTGTAGCTACCGACCTGGCCGACGCGCTCGCGCAGTGCGAGCTCGGCGTCGTGTATGCGGGCCGCTAGCGACAGCAGCTTGAGCTCGGCGCCGGACACGTCCTTGTCCAGGATCTGCGTCTGCAGGTACACTGTCTGCGCCACCTTGTACCTGACGACAGAACGAGCCTTATTGTTTTTATGCACTGTATTATAATGTTAAGTTATATTCCTAATCTGATTATTATCGTTCCTTGGAAATTAAGCTGTTCTCAATTTTAAAAACAGATTCGTGTTCGGGCGCATACTCTGGAATCGGGTTTGAAAGCAATCAGCCCAGAAATAAAACAAAAAGTTGGGCATAAATGTTTCTCAATTTATTCTGTCAAAAGATTCGTATACGAAAAAGACACGCAACACAAAAAATAAATAAATAAACACACTAATATAAAAAGCAAGGTAAAATTAAGAAATTATTTTGGGACATTCGTGGACGGATAATGGTTAAAATGGCGTAATATGTTAAAAAAAAAAGAAAATCTGCATTACACAGATAAAACGTGTCTCGCTGCGACGGCGCCATGCAAAGCGTTTACACTAAGTATCTCGTACGATTACGTAATCGTTATTGTTTGACGAACGTATGTTACGTTAACCAACCGGTTGAAATAACCGGCCCTAAATCCCGAACGCAGATTAGTTGAAGTAGTTTGTTAATAATAGTCATAAATGTCTAGTGTGCTACTAGTGTGATATCTCACCAGTCAGCGATAGCGTCGGCCCGCGCGCGCGCTAGCGGCGCCGCCTTCTGCAGCAGCGCGCGCGCCCGCCGGCCGGTCTCGGCGACGGTGATGCGCTCCAGCACGTGGAACTGCTCGTCGTTGTACGTCAGCGAGCGCGTGGCGCGGTCGCGCACCAGGTGCTGCCACGAGTCGCGCAGTCTGGAACGTAACCAAATAAAATAAATGCTAATAAATAAAATTGAAGTGTCTGTTTATAATGTCAATTAAAAGTAAAAAACTTTATTAAAAACAAGCTTTCAGTTAAATGCGCAAAAAAGAATAAAATAAACATTTCCATTAAAACTTTTACTATCAACTTATAACGTCATTAAGTACACAATTTATTGAAATAAAGGCTTGTCGCGAGATTTAAGTACTCGTATTTACTTAGCCAGAGAATTTTAAAAATTATAATCAATCTCATCAAGTTATTTAATTTACTTGTTTGTCTATACAGGTAAATATCTTTACATTTTATTTATCGCTGGACAGGTTTTTTTTTTTAGTTTAACTTGCATTCGTATTCTCAGCAAGACCTTTCATTTGATACCCATATTGTAGGAAAGTGTAAAAAACTTAGTCCGCCATAATGGATTTAGAGTGACGTCACTTTATTTTTCGAATTATTATTCTCAGTAAATCCTTTCATTTGATACCCATATTGTAGGAGTGCATTAAAAATAACTAGTCCGCCGTCTTTAGAAGTCCGCCATATTGGATTTAGAGTGACGTCACTTTATTTTTCGAGTTATTCTCAGCAAGCCCTTTTATTTAAGAGGCGTATTACAAAAAAACGCGAAATTGGAAGTTTTCGACGTTGAAATTGTATGTTTTACGTTCGTTGTATGAAATAACAATTACTTGATAAAAATAGTTCGTTTTCTCTACTACAATAACCTCAGAACCGATTTTAGATAACTTATTTAATTATTTAGTAATAAGCTTTCTCCCGATGCATGTTTAGGCAAAAACGCACGGAGACATGATTTCGGAGCTCTAATTTGGAGATTCTACTGAATATCTACCATCAAAAAAATATAATTAGCTCTCAAATATCCTATACTTCAATAATAATAGAATACATTTTCGTTATATGCCTTTTATGTAAAGAAAAAAAAAATCTACGTAATTCAATTATCGACCGTAAAGGCTTCGAAACAAGCCCCGATATCTCCAAAGTCCTACATTATTTAGGCGTAAAATTTATACCAAAATAATCATCAACATTTGCTTAGAATATAGTATTATTTTTATTTTTTAAATCGCTACTATTATTTTGTAATTAAATAAATAAAAATACTATATATTTCACTGCGCCGGCCATCTGCGATTAGTATCGCGCGAGCGCTTATCGAGGTTGGACCTATGTCAGTTTATTTCCCGCGCGCCTTCGTTCCGATACTACCGTCGTGTGCGCCGATTGTCGCGTAGACGCTGCCGCATTGCTTTTGTGTGCGTGTGAACTACGACCGCAGTTTTTGATCTTTGTAATCAATGCCTTTGCGGAAAATATTTTTCTGATGTAAAAATATGGTGTTTGACTGTACCAAATAATAAAAAAAATACCTATTACATTTGGTTATTTTATTTATTAGAATAGGTTGCAACCATACTACTACATACAATTTATACAACTATGCTATCGACTGTAGATATTATAATCGATTACTGCATAGCAATTAAAATATTTGTGAACATATTTCAACAGTAAAGTTCATAAATAATGAAAAATATCGCTCACCTAGTAGTATAATGACATGTCTACTTTTTTCTTATTTTACAGAAATGAGGGTCAAAGATTTTACAAATGTTTGAAACGAAGTTATGACTTCATTTTACATTTTACGCCCTCTCTCAACAAATAGAAAAACTAACACCGTGCCGTTTTACCGATTTATAAATTATACACTTTTAAACACTTAGGCCGTAAAAACCCAATTTCGCTTTTTTGTAAATATACTGCTAGGTGAGCGATATAACAAAATAAATTCATAATAAAATTGAAATGACACGTAAAAAAGTTTCCGCCCACTAAACTCAATCCTAAAAAAACTTCAGTTACGGAAGATCAAGATCGCTTAGTCGCCATATACACAGCATCATAGTGCGAGCGAGAAGCATGAAAGAAAGTATCGCTCGCGAGCGTAGTGTGCCGCGCTCGACGCGTTTTGCGTTACGCCGAAATGTGAAAGGGCTCTTAATACCCATATTGTAGGAGTGCATTAAAAATAACTAGTCCGCCATCTTGGGTGTTCCGCCATGTTGGATTTAGAATGACGTCACACAGCTAACCATGCATTATCATTCAAACTAAACGTGCATACAAAATTTCAGCTCAATCGGTTGAAGATATCTGCTTCAAAATTGAGTTGCAAGAGTCCACCCGAACAAACATAGTTACATACATAAATACATTGCAAGTTAAATAAAAGCTTGTAAAAATACAGCTTTTTACTAAATGCATACTTAATGAACGTTTTTCACCGTCTGGACAAAAACAGAATATAAAAGGTGAAGGGTAGTTCCCGCTCGTTAATACCTCGTCGTTAACACTATTAACGACTGGGAATGTTTTGTTCCACTCGTTAACAGTGTTGAAGAACGCGACGTTTTTCGGTCGTCCCCGCTCGTCAATAGTGTTGAAGAACGTGGCATTTTTCGGTCGTCCCCGCTCGTTAATAGTGTTGAAGAACGCGACGTTTTTCGGGATCGTCCCCGCTCGTTAATAGTGTTGAAGAACGCGACGTTTTTCGGTCGTCCCCGCTCGTTAATAGTGTTGAAGAACGCGACGTTTTTCGGTCGTCCCCGCTCGTTAATAGTGTTGAAGAACGCGACATTTTTTTCCCAATCGTTCACCCCTCGTTAATAGTGTTGAAGAACGCGACATTTTTTTCCCAATCGTTCACCCCTCGTTCCGCGTCTAGTTCAAGAGTCAGATAGGTTAAAGGAAAAGTGCTAGCTATATTGAACCACTATAACACTAATTACACGAAATGATTAAAATGGCAAACTATAAAACTAGCTTATTGGTAAAATGTATGGTAAAATGGTAATGGTTTTGAGTACGTGGTGTCTCTTACGAGATCTAAACGCGAACTGGCCCACATTTTGTTTTAAGTATGTTGTGTCTCTAACGAGATCTAAACGTGAACTGGCCCACATTTTGTTTTGAGTACGTGGTGTCTCTTACGAGATCGAAACGCGTACTGGCCCACATTTTGGTAGACGAGCAAATGCGCATACTTGCATTCGATGCAATTATACATTTAGCCGAGTGTTCGATCAAAACTCGAACAATTCTATTTAGAAATAAACCCGGTTGGCCCACCCACAAACCCTCATCAAACGTGTCCTTATCAAAAAAGCATATTATAAGATTAAAGACTACGTTAAAGACAAGGATGTTTGGCATAAACTCCTTCGGCATATGTGGCTTCCCCAGCACCTCATTAACGGGATAAATGTATATTAACTGCTCCTAACTTACAATGTTTTTTTTTGTTTACTTTTTACATACTTCTTAGACATACTTAATCTTTTTATGATTTGACATTATATACCTACAATTCTAATTTCAACATATGGTTAATATTTTATTTATCTTTTTGATAGATTCTTTTATATTATGTGAATGTGAAAATGTTGTAGGCTTTGTAAACTACTTATATCTTTTTCTGTTTGATTAAATACCTGGTACTTGTTGCCAGGCCTACACTGTCCTCTCATACTTATTAACACTGTAATTCGAAAACATTGTAAAAGCCAATTATTTTTAAAAGTGTAACCGTGGAATTTCTTGCCAGCTCTTCTCTATAGGAAACGACCAATTGGAACCGTGCACCTAGCTTCTGACGTTTCATAAGTGCCCATGTATGTTTATGTGAAATAAAATATTGTAATTTTGAATCAAATCTTTGAAGGCGGTTTTGTCTGCCTCATCGGAATTGATTTTTTTTCCTTGCAAGAAATTATCCAAATTCTGGAAAAAGTGGTAATCTGTTGGAGCAAGGTCCGGGGGCATGATGGGTGTGTGAGACATTCCAATCGCAGCTCCTCTAATTTGGCGACCATCTGTTGTGCAGTGTGTGGTCTAGCGTTGTTGTAGCGAGTGCAGATATCGCGTTCCCAGGCCTCCTTTTTGCAAGTGGCCACCACATCCAGATTACATTTAAACAATACATACAAATAAATAACACTGAATTGTCCGTTTGTAATGTTAAAATAACAGCTTTTTATGAAATTCTTATTATATGAAAGTATATACGGTAGTTATAATAAAAAACAATATATTTTTTTTCTGTCTGTCTGTTTGTTCCGGCTAATGTCCGAAATGGCTGGAGCAATTTTGCCAAGACTTTCAAACTTAAAAACTTTCAGTGGTAACATAGACTTTGTCCCGGATAGCACGTTCCCGTGGGATAATTTTCAACATCCACGCGGCCGGAGCCGTGGGCAGAAGCTAGTACTTAATAAAAATCTCGAATTGACTGACAAACAACGCTTGAACTGCTTGCTCTAGAAGTTTGTAAATAAAAAAATACATTTATATCATATCCTAGAGGCGTTCAATACGGTATAAAAGATGGAAATTCGTTCTTTTTGCAGATGGGAAACCCCACCCCTATGGGGTTCCCCCTTACCTCCTTGGGGTATAAACTTATACGGTATGTGCAATGTAAAATGTCGTGCTCGCACTGACCTCTCGACAAGCGTCTTGGCTTTGATGTGCAGGCGCAGGTCACTCGGGCACGGCGCGTGGTGCGCGGCCGTGTCGAACTCGGCGCGAAGTGCGGGCGCAGCGTGCCGCGCCACCAGCGCACCCGCCGCAGTACGCAGCGACGTCGCCTCGCCCGCCACCCGCGCCGCCAGCGCCGCCCAGCCCGCGCCCTGCTACATAGTCATACAGTCAGCCGCCGGGCCGGGCCCGGCAGCGTGCCGCGCCACCAGCGCACCCGCCGCAGTACGCAGCGACGTCGCCTCGCCCGCCACCCGCGCCGCCAGCGCCGCCCAGCCCGCGCCCTGCTACATAGTCATACAGTCAGCCGCCGGGCCGGGCCCGGCAGCGTGCCGCGCCACCAGCGCACCCGCCGCAGTACGCAGCGACGTCGCCTCGCCCGCCACCCGCGCCGCCAGCGCCGCCCAGCCCGCGCCCTGCTACATAGTCATACAGTCAGCCGCCGGGCCGGGCCCGGCAGCGTGCCGCGCCACCAGCGCACCCGCCGCAGTACGCAGCGACGTCGCCTCGCCCGCCACCCGCGCCGCCAGCGCCGCCCAGCCCGCGCCCTGCTACATAGTCATACAGTCAGCCGCCGGGCCGGGCCCGGCAGCGTGCCGCGCCACCAGCGCACCCGCCGCAGTACGCAGCGACGTCGCCTCGCCCGCCACCCGCGCCGCCAGCGCCGCCCAGCCCGCGCCCTGCTACATAGTCATACAGTCAGCCGCCGGGCCGGGCCCGGCAGCGTGCCGCGCCACCAGCGCACCCGCCGCAGTACGCAGCGACGTCGCCTCGCCCGCCACCCGCGCCGCCAGCGCCGCCCAGCCCGCGCCCTGCTACATAGTCATACAGTCAGCCGCCGGGCCGGGCCCGGCAGCGTGCCGCGCCACCAGCGCACCCGCCGCAGTACGCAGCGACGTCGCCTCGCCCGCCACCCGCGCCGCCAGCGCCGCCCAGCCCGCGCCCTGCTACATAGTCATACAGTCAGCCGCCGGGCCGGGCCCGGCAGCGTGCCGCGCCACCAGCGCACCCGCCGCAGTACGCAGCGACGTCGCCTCGCCCGCCACCCGCGCCGCCAGCGCCGCCCAGCCCGCGCCCTGCTACATAGTCATACAGTCAGCCGCCGGGCCGGGCCCGGCAGCGTGCCGCGCCACCAGCGCACCCGCCGCAGTACGCAGCGACGTCGCCTCGCCCGCCACCCGCGCCGCCAGCGCCGCCCAGCCCGCGCCCTGCTACATAGTCATACAGTCAGCCGCCGGGCCGGGCCCGGCAGCGTGCCGCGCCACCAGCGCACCCGCCGCAGTACGCAGCGACGTCGCCTCGCCCGCCACCCGCGCCGCCAGCGCCGCCCAGCCCGCGCCCTGCTACATAGTCATACAGTCAGCCGCCGGGCCGGGCCCGGCAGCGTGCCGCGCCACCAGCGCACCCGCCGCAGTACGCAGCGACGTCGCCTCGCCCGCCACCCGCGCCGCCAGCGCCGCCCAGCCCGCGCCCTGCTACATAGTCATACAGTCAGCCGCCGGGCCGGGCCCGGCAGCGTGCCGCGCCACCAGCGCACCCGCCGCAGTACGCAGCGACGTCGCCTCGCCCGCCACCCGCGCCGCCAGCGCCGCCCAGCCCGCGCCCTGCTACATAGTCATACAGTCAGCCGCCGGGCCGGGCCCGGCAGCGTGCCGCGCCACCAGCGCACCCGCCGCAGTACGCAGCGACGTCGCCTCGCCCGCCACCCGCGCCGCCAGCGCCGCCCAGCCCGCGCCCTGCTACATAGTCATACAGTCAGCCGCCGGGCCGGGCCCGGCAGCGTGCCGCGCCACCAGCGCACCCGCCGCAGTACGCAGCGACGTCGCCTCGCCCGCCACCCGCGCCGCCAGCGCCGCCCAGCCCGCGCCCTGCTACATAGTCATACAGTCAGCCGCCGGGCCGGGCCCGGCAGCGTGCCGCGCCACCAGCGCACCCGCCGCAGTACGCAGCGACGTCGCCTCGCCCGCCACCCGCGCCGCCAGCGCCGCCCAGCCCGCGCCCTGCTACATAGTCATACAGTCAGCCGCCGGGCCGGGCCCGGCAGCGTGCCGCGCCACCAGCGCACCCGCCGCAGTACGCAGCGACGTCGCCTCGCCCGCCACCCGCGCCGCCAGCGCCGCCCAGCCCGCGCCCTGCTACATAGTCATACAGTCAGCCGCCGGGCCGGGCCCGGCAGCGTGCCGCGCCACCAGCGCACCCGCCGCAGTACGCAGCGACGTCGCCTCGCCCGCCACCCGCGCCGCCAGCGCCGCCCAGCCCGCGCCCTGCTACATAGTCATACAGTCAGCCGCCGGGCCGGGCCCGGCAGCGTGCCGCGCCACCAGCGCACCCGCCGCAGTACGCAGCGACGTCGCCTCGCCCGCCACCCGCGCCGCCAGCGCCGCCCAGCCCGCGCCCTGCTACATAGTCATACAGTCAGCCGCCGGGCCGGGCCCGGCAGCGTGCCGCGCCACCAGCGCACCCGCCGCAGTACGCAGCGACGTCGCCTCGCCCGCCACCCGCGCCGCCAGCGCCGCCCAGCCCGCGCCCTGCTACATAGTCATACAGTCAGCCGCCGGGCCGGGCCCGGCAGCGTGCCGCGCCACCAGCGCACTGACCTGCGTGTTGGCGGCGTGCGCGGCCAGGTCGAGCGCGCGCGCGGCCGTGTGCGTGAGGTGCGCGTGCCCAGCAGCGCGCCATGCTGCATGCTACTGACCTGCGTGTTGGCGGCGTGCGCGGCCAGGTCGAGCGCGCGCGCGGCCGTGTGCGTGAGGTGCGCGTGCCCAGCAGCGCGCCATGCTGCATGCTACTGACCTGCGTGTTGGCGGCGTGCGCGGCCAGGTCGAGCGCGCGCGCGGCCGTGTGCGTGAGGTGCGCGTGCCCAGCAGCGCGCCATGCTGCATGCTACTGACCTGCGTGTTGGCGGCGTGCGCGGCCAGGTCGAGCGCGCGCGCGGCCGTGTGCGTGAGGTGCGCGTGCCCAGCAGCGCGCCATGCTGCATGCTACTGACCTGCGTGTTGGCGGCGTGCGCGGCCAGGTCGAGCGCGCGCGCGGCCGTGTGCGTGAGGTGCGCGTGCGCGTGCAGCGCGTCGGCGCGCGCCGCCACGCGCGCCAGCCGCGTGCCCAGCAGCGCGCCATGCTGCATGCTACTGACCTGCGTGTTGGCGGCGTGCGCGGCCAGGTCGAGCGCGCGCGCGGCCGTGTGCGTGAGGTGCGCGTGCGCGTGCAGCGCGTCGGCGCGCGCCGCCACGCGCGCCAGCCGCGTGCCCAGCAGCGCGCCATGCTGCATGCTACTGACCTGCGTGTTGGCGGCGTGCGCGGCCAGGTCGAGCGCGCGCGCGGCCGTGTGCGTGAGGTGCGCGTGCGCGTGCAGCGCGTCGGCGCGCGCCGCCACGCGCGCCAGCCGCGTGCCCAGCAGCGCGCCCCAGCGCGACACGCACGCGCCGCACAGCACGGAGGCCGCACACACGGCCTCTACGCGCCGCTTGATCACGTGGCCCACGCTGCACGCCGTCTGATACACCATACAAATAACATAACATAGCAAGTTGGCATCGCGTTGAACTGCCGACATTTATCTAATGTTGACCGTTCCTACGAAAAAAAGAGAGCACGACGACATTGCCAAATCGCTCGCCAGCGCGCACGTATGTCATCCCTTTCCTTAATGACATGCTCTAAAATTACTTTAAAACACATTGAATTAGATATTTTCATTTGGCGTACCTATTCAATTTCATCCTGTACACCATAACCAGTAAAGAATAAACGTTCTAAAACCTGCCTCACACATCCTCGAATTATAGGCAGAACAGTTACATTGTGCGAGCAAGCAAAAATTTCAATGATATATGCAAGGAATATGATTTTGATCCATTCACAATAAGTGTGAATTCGGCCAGAAGGTGCTTAAGCCTCAAATTATTCAAGTAGTGGTAGGTTATATTATTTGTTTTTGTTATTGTATTACTTATATTACTTCTTACTTTAATTTAGGCGGTGTTTTTATTGTTTTTGTGCACACACCTTAAATAACTATAAGTCTATACGTGAGAATTTGTAATTGGCTTTCTGGTGACCATGGTTTTCTTTTTTGTTTGTTTTTATTAGCTGTAAGTCCTCCATGTACTAAAATAAATAAATAAAAATCCTATTTTACCCTGGATATTGATTATTAATTAATGCCCTCGCATGCGCTCACATGACACTCGTGCATTGAACACTCACTTTGCGCTAGATGCAACAATCTACTATTTCGCAATACTGTCTGAGTGGCCTGGTACTCCTTTTTTTTTGGGCAGTCGTGAAACAATAATTCAGTAACAATTAGACTTCGACATCCTCTACATTTCGTAGCAGTAAGGGTTCAAGTATTTGAGCACTCACCTTGGCCTGACTGGCGTCGTTCTCCACGGACACGATGTTGGGGAAGACGGGGAACTTAGGTATGTCGGGCTCGGGCGCCATGCTGACGTTGTTGTTGTTCTTGTTGAACAGCATCAGCGGCTCCTCTGCCGTCGTCTCTGGGTACTCCGAGCCTGTACCAACGTCGCTCAGTTATCCTCGTTACTAACCAGTTAATATCGTTATGCCTTGTACAGACGCCATCACATCAAGCTACTACAATCTGTCAATTTTCTTTAATAGATTTTCAACTTTATCGCTACAGCATAAGGTTCAAAGTTGATTGGGATAATTTGACAGTTTCGGGTAGCTTTGTGTGCTGGCGTCTGTACGGAATAAGCGTAACGTTCTCGTTTTAGTCGCGTAACCGACTACGCGTACATTGGAACGCTTAGTCCGTACAAGGCTTGACAACTACATTTAACATACAGGACCTAACGCGTATATATTTGCAGCCATGAAAAAAGTTTTTTTACAAAAAAACATCCTTAGTTATTTTTCACATTGTAGTGTCTTTTTTAACCGACTTCAAAAAGGAGGTTCTGTATTCGACCCGTATGTATGTATGTTTGTATGTCCGCGTTTTTCTCAAAAACTAATAAACCGATTTTATTTATTTATTTATTTAATTAAATTATTTTTTATTTTATATTTTTTTTTGATAATTCTTTCATTAATGTGATTTACATACTTTCAGGAAGGTTTTAGATATAGTACATTAGGTAATTATTCTTATGTACGAAGTTATATGCATAAATGTACTGCATCTTCGGCATTTCCATGCGAATTTTCATGATTCTTCTAGCCGGTGTCTTCAATTCTACAATGCACTATACTCCATTTACTATAGCATTAGACAGAAGTTAAAAAAGGCTCTTTTAGGGGCACACTTTGTAATAAAAGTACAAAAAACATTATTACAGTCAAGATTGACATGGAGTTAAATATAATCAATTTAAATAACAGCAGTCATACTTAATTTAATTGTACTTATTTAACCTATCTACCTTCTGAAATTACAAGGCTTTTATTTAATATTATTTAGTTTTTACATAAAATATTGTCATGTCAATGTTTAAAATCTAAAAGAAGCAGGGGGCGGACAGTACCGGGAACGCTTTTCATGTCACTATAACTCTACCAAATCTAAAAGGGGCTTGAAGATTTTTGTATAAAAATATAAGATTTTAATTCAACACATTTATCTCATATTTTTGTTCCAATTATTTTTAAAAGTTTTTAATGAACAAAATAAATTATTAGTATTATAATATTTGTTTTCTTTCTCTGTCTGATTGAGATTAACATTTGAAGTTACTAAAAAAATACTTAAAATTTGTTACAAAAATTGTTATTTTTATCTTTGAATATCTCAGAAACGTGACGCTTTATGATGTTATGTATGTATGTATCCAAATATATATGCCATTTATTGTGCACCGCGATTTTGAAAAAAAATTAAAATGGCGGCTGATGTTAGGGCCAAAACCTTCAAACCCCTTTTACCTATTCCCTTCATAAGTAGC
The DNA here is from genome assembly GCA_945859645.1 of Amphipoea oculea. Classification (NCBI taxonomy): domain Eukaryota; kingdom Metazoa; phylum Arthropoda; class Insecta; order Lepidoptera; family Noctuidae; genus Amphipoea; species Amphipoea oculea. Next base: position 560,110 of record OX243878.1, on the reverse strand, counting down.
AGTAACGTGTTCACGTGTTTTTTTTATTTTGTCAGTTTATATAAAGATGTTTTTAATAAACTGATTGTTACTAAAAATTGTTTCATTTCATGTACCTATCCTAGCATCGTGACGAGTAGATAGATAGAATATGCTTCATTGTATGCCATACATTGTTACTTACAAAAAAAGCACACATTATTTATTAAAATTGTTTGAACTTAACTTGAAAATAAAAGGTTTCGTACTGCTGCTTCTGCGAGCCTCTTTTTTCTAATGTTATAATAAATGGAGTATAGTGTTAATTGAATTTGTGTGTGGGGTAGGTACAACTAAAAAGTGAAAAAAAAAAAATTTTTACAAAAAAAAAACCGACTTCAAAAAAAAAAAAACTACAAACTGAAAAATAACTTTAATTTTGGAAGTCGGTGTCAAAAAAAGAAAACGCGGAACCAACGACACCGACTTCCGAAATTAAAGTTATTTTCAGTTTGTAGTATTTATTTTTTAAGTCGGTTGTTATTTTTTTTTTCACTTTTGCGTTGTTCTTATCCCACACTAATTCGTGTAACACTACTTAATATGTAAATATCAGTGACAGGAAGTTATTATAACATCATCAATATAAACTAAGTGGCAAAAACACGTATCATTGAAGCTAATTAACTCAAAAACTTATATGGGACCACCCAGTGGCGAAGGGTGAATTTATGACAGAGGTAAGCCGGAACAAAAAAAAAATCAATTATGAATTGACTATAGTGTGGTTATGTTCTGAATTTTCGAAGGGAAGCCGGTGGGAATCGAGTTGTATGGTACCTTCGCCACTGGGACCACCCCTGAAGCATACCCTACCCATTAAAAAAAGAATTTTCGAAATCGATTTACAATTGCCGGAGATATCGCATAACATACAAAAACAATTTCGTTTACTTGAATTTTTACCAGTAATTTTGGTTTAAAAATGAAACCACTGATCGTCTGAACCGACTTTGATGAAATTACTATAGGACCAATCTGAAAGTAATCCTTACAAAAACAAAAAGAATTTTTCAAATCGGTTTATAAATAACGGAGTTCTGAGGTAACAAACATAAAAAACAACCGAATTGAAAATCTCCTCCTTTTTAGGGTTCCGTACCTCGAAAGGAAAAAGTGGAATCCTTATAGGATCACTTTGTTGTCCGTCCGTGTGTGTGTGCGTGTTGTTGTGTTATATTAGCTAGATATTTTTATGCAATTATTATAAAAAAAGCCTTTATTAATGCTACTACGATTAAAATTTGTACGTTGTACAGTAGGATACATCTTATATGTAGCATCGTAAAAGTTCGTAAAACCGATCACTTCCGATTTACACAACCAATAGAAATCGCTCACTATCGCGCCATTCAACGCTATTCGCGATATATTATATTCCCGCCTCAGTTCAACCCCAGACAGCGTTGAGAATGCACGTGAGTGAATCATTCCGTACACTTCGTGACAATTTAATGGGAAAGTGAATAATATAATTTTTATTGGTGTTTTTTTTTCATTATGACTTCGTTGAAACGTGATAAGCCGTATGATAGCCAAATTCGTGAAGTCATTTTTAATGTTTATCGATTTATGATTCGAGTCCACGGGGTCTAAAAATATTGTTTTTGGGAATGATCACTTTCAAAACCTTCAAGAGCGAACTGCGAAGGCAACTGTTGTGTCGCGTAGAAACAATAAGTGCTGTTTTGAAGGAGCATGACAATGCCTTGACTTGGACTAGTTCAAATCGTGGTTCCACTCGTGCAACTTTTAGTTCGCCTCAAAAGTCCAGAAAAAAGAAAGAAAATCGAGCAAATTTAGATAATTTTGATTATGATGTCATTAGAAGGAAGATGTATGACTTTCATGTCACAGAAAAAAGGTTACCAACAATAAAATCATTGTTAAACAAATTAAAGGAAGACATAAACTTCATAGGCAGTCGAGAAACTTTGCGCAGAATATTGCATGAACTGGGTTTCAAATTCAAGAAAATGGAAAATAATAGATCTTTATTGGCCGAGAAAGATGAAGTAAGACTTCAGCGGATTAAGTATCTTCGACAGATACAAAAGTTCAGAAGTGAAGGTCGGGATATAGTTTATACTGACGAGACTTACATACACGCCACACATACAAAGGAAAGTAGTTGGATGGATAGTTCTATGAAAGGCTTAAAAAAACCGATATCAAAAGGTGAAAGATTAATTATTGTCCACCCTGGCAGCTCAAGAGGTTTTGTACCCGGCGCTCTCTTAGTTTATCAATCTTCTCAAAGTACTGGCGATTATCACCACGAGATTAATAAAGAAAATTACGAAAAATGGTTAAAACAACATCTCATTCCAAATCTACGACCTAGCACTGTTGTGGTCGTAAATAACGCTTCTTACCATAACACAAAGATAGACAATGCACCGAATTCCAACTCTCTAAAAGCAATCATGCAATCATGGCTTACATCTAAAAACATACCCTTTCCGTGAAATCTGCTGAAACCAGAATTATATGAAATAATTAAACGCCACAAAGCAGAACACATTAAATACTCAATTGACCAAATAATGGCAGAACATGGTCATTCTGTTTTACGGTTACCTCCTTATCATCCAGATTTTAACCCAATCGAGAATATTTGGGCCCAAGTGAAAGGCCACGTTAGTTCTAAAAAGGTCTCGATGAATCTAACGAAAGTCAAAGAACTATTAATGGAGAAATTCGAATCTATTGGCGTATCTGAATGGGAAAAAAAGTCGATCACGCGATAAAATGCGAAAAAGAGCATATGCGACACGAGCATAGAACAGACGAATATTTTGATCAATTTATCATACATTTTAAATGACTCATCATCAGACAGCGACGAATCGTTTAACGACTACAATGGAGCTATTGAGACTGGGGATATAAGTATAAAGAAAGAAAAGAAAGAAAATACATTTATTTAGCACAGACTAAAGGACACACAATACACTAGATACATCAGATAAAAAAAAAAAAACAAAACAAGGATCAAATAAAAAGCGTAAAGTCCGATGTAAGTAATTAGCAGGAAAGTGTGCCTCACGGCTGCGCCAAAAAGGCCCAGTTCAGCAATAATGCCAGACAACTAGTGCCTGACGCTGGTTTTCAACTGGACCTGATGTGTGAGGTGACGAATGTAAATCAGCTTTACGATGCAACTGATGTGTGTATGCATACTTACTTAAATAAAATATGCGTAAGAAAAAAATAAAAATAGTAACAAATAAGTAGATACCTACACACATAAATAGTGTGAGTTGAATAAAATTAAAAAAATAAGCAAAGAATGATAATTAACACTGTGCAAATGAGGCTGATACATAAACGAGACGGCCGCATGATAGACCAAAACCTGTCTTCCACGTTCCAACACATTGTCGTAATTAATTAATCCGTGCATTTCGTCGCACAATACGCTGCAAGCAGCCGCGCGCGGCGGAACTATTTACGGACAGTTTGCAACTTGCGCATTTTAAACTTAGCTATGGTTTACATTGGGATTAACTCGATAAGATGGTATTATAATGTCCATAAAATGTCCGCTAAACATTATTAGCAAAAGTGGAAATGAAAGTAAAAAAAATAAAAATAAAAACATGCACAAAATAAAAGAAAAAAATGTACGGATGAAAGGTAAGCGCTTTGATAAAAATATTATATATTATGCAGAAAAAAATCGTCATGAATTCTTGTATTGAAATGTGAAAGCACCTACCCACTTTTAATTTATCGCCTCCTTTCTACAGTCTTATGGATGTCAAAACACAAGCTGTGCACAGAGGTTCGCCCACTGCCAGGTCCTGATCCTCCTGGTGAAAGATGGAGAAATGGCGCCATCCCGACACCGTACGTCTCATTCGTGTGCAAGTAGGCCAGACAACATTGGGTACGTTGACAAACAAACATGGTTCAGCAATGTATTAGTTTAAAGGTATAACATTTATTTAAATTTGTTTGTCTTGCATTTTACAGGTTTCACATCTGCGAATGAGACGCAGTAGTGCTGCGGATAACGCAACCACACCCAACGAACCGAGGATACAGGGGACACAAGCCAACCAACCGAGCCGAGCGCCAGCATAAGCAAGAGCCGTTCCCAGCAATGAAATTGTATAGTATTAAAACAAGTTATTAGGTCCTTACATATGAAATTGGCGTTTTTCGTACTGGCCACTTTAATCACGAATTTCTCCTCTTTGCTAAGGAATTCCAAATTCAAATTTGTACAGCTATTTACTCATGTATTTGTGCTTCGATGACCGTCATTCATTTGTTTTTTTTCTTCTGTTTTTTCTGTTTGCGTCACTCATTTTACAAAATGGAAAATTTAAAATATCGCATTATTTACGAGTACGAGTTCCGCCGTGGCACTAGTGCTGCGGAAACGACTCGAAGGGTGAATGATGTGTATGGCGGTCATGTTGCAAAAGAAAACACAGTTCGTTTTTGGTTCCAACGTTTTCGTTCTGGAAATTTCGACCTGCAGAACAAGCCCCGTGGACGGCCTGAGACCCAAGTTGATAATGGAGAATTGAAGGCTATTGTGGAAGCGGACCCATCGCAAACCACGTCCGAGTTAGCTGCAGGCTTCGATGTTAGTGATAAAACTGTTTTAATTCACTTGAAGCAAATTGGGAAGATTAAAAAGCTTGAAAGGTGGGTACCTCACGAATTGACTGAAGCAAACCGGCAAACGCGCGTCGACTGCTGCGTTACATTACTTGAATTGGAATGTCTTAGACATCCTCCGTACTCCCCGGACCTTGCTCCAACAGATTACCATTTTTTTCGCAATTTGGATAACTTTTTGCAAGGGAAAAAATTCAACTCCGATGGGGCAGTCCAAATCGCCTTCAAAGATTTTATTGATTCCCGTCCGACTGGTTTTTTTAGTAAAGGGATCAATGAACTACCTATAAGATGGCAAAAGTGCATTGAAAACAATGGTTCATACTTTGATTAATTAAATATATTATATTAAAAAATATTCGACTTTTTGTTCCTTCCATACAAAACGCCAATTTCATATGTAAGGACCTAATATTTACATTTCCGTGCAACATTCACCGACAGAAATACTGACACATACTCAAATGGACAGGTACTCATACATCATATAATTGAGACATTTAGTGTGACTGTAGCGCTTAGGTGGTGTGAGGCAATAATACTCCAGATGTAGGTGCGACGAATGTATATTAATATTAAAAATAAATGAGGAATAGTGAAGCGTGTAGCGTGTAGTGCGGAGAGTGAAGAGTGCTCATTACCAATGTGTACATGTTTTATTATAAACTAATGGGCACAAGTAGTGACCTCCTTATAAATGTAAATCGACCAATAGGAGTTCAGCTGAAACATTTGGTATGTGATTTAGTTCCTAAAGAAATCCGTGCGGGGGCGCGCAGGTCGCCGTCGTGTTATTGTTCGGTCGAGGCGACCGCGTCGACGGCTCGGCGCGGCGGCGAGCGTGGCGGAGCCCTAGAGTCCCGCGTCAGCGGCGGCGGACGGATGTATGTTTATCTATTGCAGGCGCAGCTACAGTACTCCCCCCTTAGCGAAGCGTACAGGCGTCTTGACGATCCTGCCTGATCTTGTGCGGTGTTGGTTCGTGGTCGAGGTTGGGAGTAGGTTGGATGGATCTTCAGTGGTAGCTGCAGGTGATTGGCTTGTCTCACTATTCGGTTGTTCATCATCATCTGCGACGTTGATGGTATACGCCGGTTTGAGACGATCGATTGATATGTTGCTAGATCTTCCTGGTAGTGCTATTGTGTAGTATTTCTCCTTACGTTCGATGATCTTATATGGGCCTCGGTATGGATGTTGCAGAGGTTTGCGGACGGAGTCATCGCGTACAAACACGTGGCTGCATGTCTGTAGGTCGTTGTGCACGAACATACATCGCTTGTTGGAATGCGGTTTGTATGTAGGTGTGAGCTTCGTTATAACGTCGTGCAGGTGATCGACGTAGTCGTGGTCCATTTTCGTTGCGGCTGGCGATGGTGATATAAAATCGCCGGGTAGGCGCATCGCTTGGCCGTAGGTAAGCTGCGCGGCACTTGTGTTGGTGTCTGTGCGCGCGGCGGCTCGAATACTGTAGGTAGCTCGGAGATCCATTTGCTGCTGTTTTCTAGTCGAGCCATGAGTGCGGTTTTCAGTGTTCGGTGCCAGCGCTCGACGAAGCCGTTACTCTGCGGGTGGTAGGCAGTAGTACGGGTTCTTTCTGCTCCAAGTAATTGTGCGAGGTTTTGGAACAGTCGACTTTCAAACTGTCGTCCTTGGTCAGTTGTAATTCTTGTAGGACAACCAAAACGAGATATCCAGCCTTCGTACAGCTTTCTTGCGACGATTTCGGCGGTTATCTCTTGAAGTGGTATGGCTTCGGGCCATCGTGTGCAGCGATCTATAATAGTGAGTACGTATCGATGTCCACATGAAGATATAGGTAGCGGTCCAATAATATCAACGTGAATGTGTTGAAATCGTTCGCTCGGTGGAAATGTTGTGATGTCACTGTGATTATGTCGTTGTACTTTGGATAGTTGACATGAAGTGCATGTTTTCGTCCACTCGCCAATGTCGGTGTTCATTGCTGGCCAAAAGTACCGTTCTTGCATTAGTTTTCGGGTAGTTCGTATTCCAGGGTGACTTGGATTGTGCACGGCGTTGAATGCGATGCGACGAAAGTCGGCTGGTAGGTATGGACGAACATGTGACGTAGATGTTTCGCAAAATATTGGCTTGTTGGTACCGGGTATAACGATTTTCTTCAGTTGGACATTTGTTTGTCGTGTTGATGTTGTAATATAACTGTCCTTTTCTTGAGCTTTTGATAATTCGTCATAGTTGATTGGTGATGGCAATTCGATGGTTTCGACGCGTGAGAGGGCGTCGGCGACAACGTTGTTTACTCCACTTATGTGCCGGATGTCAGTCGTAAACTCACTGATAAACAAAAGCTGTCGAGTGCGCCGTTGTGTATCGTTATCGGACGGAGTCTTACGAATAGCGTAGGTCAGCGGCTTGTGGTCGGTGTAAACAATGAGCTCTCTACCTTCGAATATTTTTCTGAAGTGTTTGATTGCCATATAGATGGACAATAGTTCTCTGTCGAATGTACTGTATCGTTGTTGAGTTTCGGAGAATTTCTTTGAGAAATAGCCAAGTGGTATCCATTTCTTGTTTATGAATTGTTGAAGTACAGCTCCGGCGCAGGTACTCGATGCGTCGCACATGAGAGAGATTGCGTCGGTTGGCGATGGAGATGGGTGAGCGAGTAAAGCTGCGTTTTGTATGCTAACTTTACATAACTCGAATGCTTGTGACGCTTCTGTGTTCCACTCGACTTTTGTTTTGTCTCGTTTCTTAGAATTGTGCAGGAACGCGTTGAGAGGTGCTTGTATGTGGGCTGCATTTGGTATGCTGTCACGGTAAAAGTTTACCATACCGATAAATCGACGTAAGTCTTGAATTGTGTCGGGTTTGGGGTAAGCAGTGATTGCAGTTATTTTGTCTTGTGGTGGCTTGATTCCGTTGCTCGACACTTCATAGCCTAGGAACTTGACATTTTCGCTGCCGAAGACACACTTTGATGGATTTATGGTGATGCCATACTTGTCTAATCGGCGTAACACCTCCTGCAGATCTTCGATGTGGCTTTTTTCATCTTCCGATCCGACAATAACATCATCGATGAATGGGAATGCGTAGTCTAACCCGATGAGTACTTCATGTATGAATCGTTGGAATGTCTGTCCAGCATTTTTAAGACCTGGACACATACGTGGAAACTCGAATAAGCCGAAGGGTGTTGTGATGGCAGTCTTCTCGATGTCCGGTTCGTGTACAGGCAGTTGTTGGTAAGCACGATTTAGGTCGAGGGTAGTGAAGATTTTCTTGCCGTGAAGTAGGTAGGTAAAATCTTTGAGACGTGGAACTGGATAGCGGTCGGGTTTGGTGACGTCATTGAGTCTTCGGTAGTCACCACAGACGCGAATGTCGCCGTTTTTCTTGGGAACGACATGTAGTGGACTAGACCAAGGACTTTTGCTTGGTCGGCAAATTCCTTGCTGCATCATTGACTCGAATTCTTTCTTCACGGACAGGTACCGATGTGGCGGAAGTGGTCTGCTCTTGCTGTATATTGGTGGACCGGTAGTTTCAATGTAGTGTTCTACACGGTGTTTTGGAGTATCCTTCATGCATGACGGTCGCAGGATATCAGGAAACTTGCTGATTAGCTGGTGATATGGCTGATCAACGTCAATACTACGGACTGTAGGTTCAGCGGAGTAGGTGACAGGTGCCTTGACGGTCAGGTTGGTAACTTTGTCGACGAGACATCGGCCGGCTATGTCGACAAGAAGTTGATGACGTTTTAGGAAGTCGGCACCGATGATGGGTTTGCTGACTGCAGCGATGATGAATTTCCAGGTGTATGGTCTTCGTAGGTTGAGATCCAGTTGTAATGTTTTCTCTCCGTACGTTGGAATAACCGTGTTATTCGCTGCATACAAGCAAAAATCTGTTGGTTTAGCTTTCCCGCCTTTTCTTTTCGGTATCACAGAGACGTTGGCGCCAGTATCAATCAAAAACGATAGTCGCGAGTTTTTGTCTGTTATAAATAGGCGGTAAGAAATGTTGCTTGCGTCGGTTGCCGCCTCAGCCAACGCAGGCGTTAGTTTCCCGAGGGGACACTGCTGTCTTCGAAATTGCACGGACGCGTACATTTTCGTGCCTCTTTGCCGAACTTGCGATGATAAAAGCAGATCGCTGGTTTGTCGTTATGTGCGCGACTGCGATTGCTCTTGCTCGATGAACGCGATCTTGAACGTCGTCTGTCAAATGGTTTGCGTCGATAATGATGATAATGCGATTGATGTGCTTTCAGTTCTGCAATTTCTTTCGTGAGCGCGTCGATTTTCTCCTCAATTAATGTAGACGCATGTGGGGTTGCAGGAACGGAGGTAACTGCAGCGACTGCGCCAAGCGGTTGTGTTTGCTCGAGGATCTTATCTGCCATCAACGCCAACTCGTGGATATCGGAGTGTTTCGCGATGTTGTCACTGACAGCGAGTACTGCTCGGACGGATTGTGGAAGATGGTTTGTCCACATAATCCGTAACGCTGAGTCAGAGATATTTTCGGCAGCGAGGTTTTTCATGCGACGTAGCAGCTGTGAAGGCTTCATGTCGCCGAGCTCCATTTCTGATAGCAATCTTTGTACTTGCCGTTGCTCAGATTCCTCGTAGACTTGGAACAATCGATTCTTCAATGCTTCGTAACGGTGGGTTTCGGGTGGATGAAGAATTATGTCGGAGATTTCGTCGAGATCTTGCCGCTCAAGTTGTCCGATAATGAGTTCGAACATAACTTGATCGCCTTTCTTCTGTACGGACATGATGGCTTCAAATTGCGCGAACCACAGACGAATCTTGTCGCGCCAAATGGGTGGAATGCGCAGCGACGTCGACACACCGGATAGTTCTTGTTCACCGTTTTTGTCCATGATGAAAACTTGGCACACACACACAGATCTGGAGGTATCTTCTTAATATCACGTCGGAGATTTGTTTAAGATCACGTCGGCTTCTTAAAATCACGTCGGCTTCTGCTTCTTAAAATCACGTCGGGGTCACCACTGTAGCGCTTAGGTGGTGTGAGGCAATAATACTCCAGATGTAGGTGCGACGAATGTATATTAATATTAAAAATAAATGAGGAATATTGAAGCGTGTAGCGTGTAGTGCGGAGAGTGAAGAGTGCTCATTACCAATGTGTACATGTTTTATTATAAACTAATGGGCACAAGTAGTGACCTCCTTATAAATGTAAATCGACCAATAGGAGTTCAGCTGAAACATTTGGTATGTGATTTAGTTCCTAAAGAAATCCGTGCGGGGGCGCGCAGGTCGCCGTCGTGTTATTGTTCGGTCGAGGCGACCGCGTCGACGGCTCGGCGCGGCGGCGAGCGTGGCGGAGCCCTAGAGTCCCGCGTCAGCGGCGGCGGACGGATGTATGTTTATCTATTGCAGGCGCAGCTACATGACCATATCTAGCTCCCTTTGCGCTTCTATGAGGTACTGCCGTAAACGTCGTCTAAAAGCGTCTATGGTGTTAATTTCCCTAATTGGTGGTGGTAGGTTATTCCATATTTTGGAAGCCGCGTAACGGAAGCTACCTCTAAAAGCGGCTGTACTATGCGACTGGGTCGAGAGTTGTTGCGAGCATTGCCGTATGGATGTCAAAGGTGTACAACCATTCGAATAACAATAAACAACTTTAATAATATCTACACCAGATATTCGTTCAAAGCCGTTGCCGTTCGTTGGTATATATACGACTAGAACCTTTTCCATATGTTTATTTATCATGCTACATAATTATATGTAATAATAAAATGATACAAATTATTTAAATAATATATTATGAAGTGAAGTTTGAATAAACATCTCTAAAAGTTTGATTTGTGTTATTCATCGTTCTAGCCTTGTATCCTTCAAATCGAATCTAAAAAACAAAGACTTTATTTACGTGATCATTTATTAGGTCCTTACATATGAAATTGGCGTTTTTCGTACTGGCCACTTTAATCACGAATTTCTCCTCTTTGGTAAGGAATTCCAAATTCAAATTTGTACAGCTATTTACTCATGTATTTGTGCTTCGATGACCGTCATTCATTTGTTTTTTTTCTTCTGTTTTTTCTGTTTGCGTCACTCATTTTACAAAATGGAAAATTTAAAATATCGCATTATTTACGAGTACGAGTTCCGCCGTGGCACTAGTGCTGCGGAAACGACTCGAAGGGTGAATGATGTGTATGGCGGTCATGTTGCAAAAGAAAACACAGTTCGTTTTTGGTTCCAACGTTTTCGTTCTGGAAATTTCGACCTGCAGAACAAGCCCCGTGGACGGCCTGAGACCCAAGTTGATAATGGAGAATTGAAGGCTATTGTGGAAGCGGACCCATCGCAAACCACGTCCGAGTTAGCTGCAGGCTTCGATGTTAGTGATAAAACTGTTTTAATTCACTTGAAGCAAATTGGGAAGATTAAAAAGCTTGAAAGGTGGGTACCTCACGAATTGACTGAAGCAAACCGGCAAACGCGCGTCGACTGCTGCGTTACATTACTGAACCGGCACAACAATGAAGGTATTTTAAACCGAATCATTACCTGTGATGAAAAATGGATTCTTTACGATAATCGGAAGCGCTCAGCGCAATGGTTGGATCCTGGCCAGCCAGCCAAATCCTGCCCCAAGCGAAAATTAACCCCAAAAAAGTTACTTGTAAGCGTTTGGTGGACTAGTGCCGGTATTGTTCATTACAGTTTTCTCAAATCTGGCCAGACTAGTACAGCTGATGTCTATTGTCAGCAATTACAAACCATGATGGAAAAGCTAGCGGCTAAACAACCAAGGCTGGTCAATCGCTCCACGCCACTGCTGCTTCACGACAACGCCAGACCACACACTGCGCAACAGACGGCTACCAAATTAGAAGAGCTTGAATTGGAATGTCTTAGACATCCTCCGTACTCTCCGGACCTTGCTTCAACAGATTACCATTTTTTTCGCAATTTGGATAACTTTTTGCAAGGGAAAAAATTCAACTCCGATGGGGCAGTCCAAATCGCCTTCAAAGATTTTATTGATTCCCGTCCGACTGGTTTTTTTAGTAAAGGGATCAATGAACTACCTATAAGATGGCAAAAGTGCATTGAAAACAATGGTTCATACTTTGATTAATTAAATATATTATATTAAAAAATATTCGACTTTTTGTTCCTTCCATACAAAACGCCAATTTCATATGTAAGGACCTAATATTTTGCAAGCTAGTTCATGTAAATCTGTGCAACAATTTCACGAATGTGTTTTGTTTTATGACTTTACAAGTTAGGTATTCAGTTTGAATAAAGATAATTTTCTCCTAAAGCAGTAATACAGATTGGTGATTTTGAAGGCGCACTCAGTTCGGATGTGATCGGTTTTACGAATTTTGCCGATGCTACAACTTAGTTGTGTTGAGCTGTACCTACTTATTTCTTTAATTTTTTTTTTGGCTAATTAAAATAAACTTTAACGTAAGAAATTTTGCACGATTAGAAGGTAGTGAATAGGCATTAAATATGTATCCTTCGAAGATCGAAAATAAACCGCCCATTTACCTGTTGCACTAAAAAATTGAATCGTCAATTTGGAGGTTCCAACTTATATAATCGATATCTTTAAAGCGATATATGTTTCGAGCAGCCAAAATCAATAATATTAAGGTAGAACTAAGGTATTATAACACTAAGTAGGTAGAACATTCCAGGGAGTAGTCTATCAGTTTGGTCCCTCCATCTTGATATCATGATGGAGGGACCAAGCATTTCGTTAAAATATATACTAGCTGCGCCCCGCGGTTTCACCCGCATAAGTTTCGACCACGTGGGAATATCGGGATAAAAACTATCCTATGTCCTTTCCCGGGATGCAATCTATCTCTCTGTCAAATTTTATCGAAATCCGTTCAGTGGTTTAGGCGTGAAAAGGTAACATACAGACAGACAGAGTTACTTTAGAATTTATAATATTAGTATGGATATGATGAGGTAGCTAAAATTATAGCAAAGGTAGGAAATAGTAGATTAATGGTATTATTTTTTTATATATTATGTATGGAACTTTGGTCCCTTCATTTTGACGCTCACCTAACGATGACGGAGCTGCCCTAACGTGTGCATTATTGAAGTGACCTTGTAGTTAAATTTTTTATTTATACATACACCAAAATCCTAAAACATTTTCGTCACATTCACTGCCACCATAATTTTTTTTAAGTTCATAGCGATGCCGCCCTATAAAGCCACGCGGACACGACTGGCGGGTTCTCGGCAAAACATAATCACTTTAAAAATAAAATAGAAATTAATAGATTTTTCCGGGGGCCACCTCAAAAATCCTTAGGTTATTGCTAGAGGAATACTAAGAATAACCAAAGGCAACTTTGCTTAATTTTCGAAATATCACTGAAACATTTAGGACACGACTGGCGTGTTCGAGGCGTAGTTATAGAAATTCGCAAGAACACGCTACGCGTGTCAGCGGCATTGAACGTGTTAAATGACTTATCTCTAAATTATTGGTTATTAAATCGCATGGTATTAAAAATGCGAAATCTTACAAACAGTTTATGTAGATACAAATTCGGAAAAGCATCACAATATCCAAACATCGTGATTAAAACTCAAATAAAACTTTTAAATCGTAAAATTGTGTGTTCGTGTCAGCAGTACAGCGCTGCGGTTCGCGAGCGCCCTTGCTAAAGAGTCGGCGACGAACACCTCGAAGTGCGGGGTGAGGTGCGGTATCTGATATGAGCGCGGGGAAGGGAGTGTCCCTCCTGTACGTAGTACTATTAAGTATTCTGTGCTAATAGGCTAGATTGTAATGTGAGTAAAGTATCACCAACTGTGATACTTCCGTTCATGATTGTTTAAAATTAGGCAATCCCAAACTCGCACGACACTAAAATTCTTTGTCTAATTAGTTTCCAAGAGTAATTTGTTATAACAGGGTGGAGAAAGAGGTATACTATGATATTTAATGATGCCATCGAATAAAATAGTGTGCATTTGTAGAGGCTTATATCCAGCAGTGGACTGCTATAAGCTGATGATGATTGTGCTGCTGCGTACCCAGCGTGTTTTCGTCGACGACGGTCAGCATGAGCTTGTCCTGGTGCAGCAGTATCTGTGACTCGGCCACCACGCTGGTCTGCTCGCAGATGTACGTCTGCAGGTGCTCGTACTTCTCATCCGGCTTCAGGAACACCTGTACGTAACATCCTATCATGTTAAGGTGGGTACACTTGTGAAACGTAACATGAAATGTAACAAACATTTAAAAGTTTAAATGAAAATGCTGTCCAAGTATATGTGTCGAAGGCAGATTGTATAATTCGTAATTATACATAAGGCGCCGTCCGTTTGTATACTGTCGCCGTTATATACGAGTATAATGCCTAAAGCAAAATGTAAAACGCCAAACAACAAAAACAGGGTCGCGTAGTGCAAGTGTTTTTAACCGACTTCAAAAAAGGAGGTTCTGTATTCGACTCTTGTATGTATGTATCTTTGTATGTCCGCGATTTTCTCAAAAACTGATGAACCAGTTTTGATAATTCTTTCACTAATGTGATCTGCATACTTTCAGGACGGTTGTAGTATATAATACATTATTATAGGTAATTATTCTTGTGTACGAAGTTATATGCATAAATGTACTGCATCTCCGGCATTTCTATGCGAATTTCAATGATTCTTCTAGTCGGTGTCTTCAATTCTTCAATGCACTAGTGTTAATTGAATTTGTTTGGGATAGGTACAACTAAAAAAAGAAAAAGAAAAACTTTTTTACAAAATAAAAACATAATTCCGATCCAGCAGCAGATATCTTAACGACTAATTCTGATTTGTTTACTGCCCACGTGTAACTGTCCGGTAAGCCATTTTACCGCCATTGCATTTTATTTGTTACGAGTCATTTTTATTTAGCTGCTCAGTTTTTACTGCCGAACTTGTTAATAATCATGGTTACCCTAACATATGACTCTTGACGATAGAATTGCGATCACAAGCCTCATCAATTTGCCTTAGGCATTATACATAATGGCGACAGTATGCAAACGGACGGCGCTGTATGTATAATGACGAATCATACAATCGGCCTTGTAACGGCCGCAGATATCCGCTGGATGCGGGAAGCACAGAACCGGTCGAATTGGTGGTGCTTGGGGCTCTTGGGCGAGGCCTATGTCCGTCTAAGAGTGTACGTCTTTCGGCTGAAATGATGATGTTACAATCGGCCTGCGACATTATACAATGCAACGTGAACTGTGACAACAACTAGGCGAATTTGTTTCAATTTGTGTTACATTTCATGGTGCATTGCAATGCATATGTTTGGACGGCATGTCCGTTTCCACGTTTCGTTATGTGTAGCCACCATTGCATAGCTCATAGAATTTTTTATCATGACTTTGGGCAACTTAAACGGGATTTTAATCCACCAAAAACAGACAAATGATTCATATGCATTGGAGAAACATTCGCACTCGTGGCTCCAACACAATGTTTTTTTTTTGCATATTTGTCGAGACGTTTAATTATGGTAATACCCTTAATCTTCCGTGTGCTAATCACATTGCTGCTAAATAAATTAATGGTTTCAATGGAAATGTTTAGCTTGCGTGCGTTCACAAAGCGGCGCATATGTAATCACTCGATTTCTTAAGGCCATAATTAACTTTTTTTACAGTTAAACAATAGTTTTATTTGTGAAAAATGTTAATTTGGAACTTTATTTTTGTTATAAGGGCGAAATTTTGGTTTATCTATCAAGCCGTCGTCGCCAGAATTGATGCACATTTGTGTATTTTAACTTTAGAGCTTTTTGCGATAGATTCGCCATTTCTTCTTTGGTTGTCTCTCTAGGGCTGCTGCTCAAAGAAACTTAATCAAAATAGAGTCAATAGATGCGTGTCTTCAATACATCACAGAATAGTAGGTTTTTCGGCATGAACAGGGTGCTTACTGTTGGGTGGCTTGTTTGTTATAATATCCATGAAAACGAAAAATGCATTGCAAAGCAGTCTGTTGACCATTATCATTCCATAGTAAAATTGCGACTGAACGCCAATCAGTGTTGGGACAATGGTGGTTGCTTGTACGTATTGTTTCACGAGCGAATCCGGGCCGGCAACGACGGCATAGGCATGACGGCCGGGTGTTGCGCAAGCGCAGCCAACATCACAGTAATTTGGTTAAGATAATAGACGTCTGAATCAACGAAACTTACTTCCGAAGTCTCGTAGATCATGTCGTAAATAAAACTACACGTAATTGACTTTTAATTTAGCTCATAAAGTAGAACAACCGATTTCGTAGTAGCAGCTTGTAGAATAATTACTACAATTAAATATTTAGCCTAAATTACTGAATTGGCCATGACTTTGGCAACATATCTAAGTACAAGTAGCAAAGTAAAAGTTTCAAGTAATTATGGTTGTTTGTTACACCTTGCATTTGAAATGAATGTTCTTTACGCAAGGGGAAATATTTCTTAGTACATAATTATGTAGATAGTATTTTTCTTACCTTTATGCTAGCTGCTTTATTAACATGAAACACATGCACAGGGGTTGTGGAGGTGGCAACTTGAACCTCAGAGAAGAACCTGTCAAATGTCCAGATCCTGTGAGGGTCTACTTCTAGCAAGCCTGCCAGGAGTGGTGTGACTAGCTTCCGTAAGCCCACACTCAACTGACAGTGGGAAGGCAGATCACGGGCCCAGTCTATTGGACCATTCTCTGTAGTTTGTGTTCCCTGAGAAAATAATACTGTTTTTAATGTAAGAAGATCTCTTTTACTCTTCTATATAAAAAAATATTACTTATTGCTATTTTTGTCACTGTTTACCCAACATAATAGCAAAATTTAAATATTATTGATACAATCAAGATAGTGCTGGTTATGTTGCCAAGTTGGAGGATGTGGGACTACTGAGTTAAGGCTTTTGAATGGTCTATGAATTGCAATCTGATGAATGATTTTGATACTTACTGCAATGACTCCGGATGCCTTCTTTGTAGTGATATAGAACATGGTCTCTTTGTTTCTCCTTCCTCCATATGGCCTGAATGGCAACTGTCCTGTAGCCACATGGTATAATGTGACGCCTATGGACCACAGGTCTACTGTTGCCCCAAAACTCTTCCCCACAGGCTTGCGTAACACTGCTCGCTCGTACATGTCAGGGTGCAGGTACTCTTCAGTGCCATACAAAGACACAAATTGTTCCTCCTCCTGCAATTCTCTCGCAGCTCCAAAATCCGTGAGTTTGTATGTGGTAGTTCCATCCTCGTTTATATATTTCATTATATTACCAGGCTTGAGATCTCTATGTACCAAGTTATTATCACGCAAATGCTTCATGCCAGCTGTTAAGTGCTCTAACACTAATAGAAACTCATGTTCTTGAAGGCCGTACGTATTCTCAGGGTCGTCAAGTATGTTGAACAAGCTACCGCCGGTACACAGCTCCATGACAATGACTTTTCCGCGTCCCTCTTGCTCCTCCTCGATGGCAAGAAGTTTCACGATATTCTCGTGCTTCACCTTCTTGAGCACTTCAAACTCCCTCATCTGCACATCGTGCGGTCGCATGTGACTCAGCTGGTTGAACGTCTTTACAGCGACGGGCTCTCCATTGTTCTTGTTGACGCCCTGGAACACCGCGCCCGTAGCACCCTTTCCCAGGACGCTAGTCGTACACCACACATAGTTCTCAGAGCCCCGGAGGAAGGACATTTTCGAAAGTTTCTTTCTTGTGTAATACAGTTACCAATTGTTACACAGTCAGAACACCAAATCGACTGTTGTCGACGTTTTTTCTACACGGAGTTTTAAAGCAACTAATCAATAACCACCTTGTCATTACAGATATTATTTAAACTTTACTCTAGTCATGAAATAATTAAATTAAAGTACTTCGCGTTCACTTTCAACTTCCCAAATCCCATCCAAACCGTCCAATCAACAAAATTGTGTTGTGTGTGTTTAGACATAGACAAACAGACTGTCATTCAGTCAGTGTCGAATTTGACAGATACATTTTTGACAGTAGATAGAGTTGGACTTATATTGACTTGTATCATAAGCTCTCCAAAATTAAAATCCGTCTTCCTACTAACTTCCATTCCCTCTTGACTAACTTTTCTCCTAAACTTATCCAAATCTTGTCAACTTTTTTAAACTTAAATAATATCAAATTGTAGTTTGGTGTGTAGTAATAACTTTGTAAATACATATTATGTAGATTTGTGATGTTTTAAATGTATATGTATATAATATATAATTATTCTTCTTTTTCTTCGTCTTTTAAGCTACTATTTCTTGTAACTAGCAAACCACGGAGTGCAAAGTTCGACGGCTCACCTCGCTGTATTGCCGTCACCACATGACGTTGGCAGAATAGTCGACATCGGCTCCGTTGCCAAAAAAAATATAATTATATATATTACCGTTGTGCGTTGTAGGTAATGTATATATGTAATAAGTCCATGGCAAAATGACCACCTGCGGCGATCAGTTATAATTATATCGATGGTGTGCTCACATGCCCGCATTGTGCGCGGATCTTTGCAAAAAAGATTGGATACATAAGCCACATGCGAGCACACGAACGGCAACTACAACGGAGCTGAAGCAATCGCCCTGGCCGAAATCGGTCGGATCGCATCATCATCATCATCATCATATATGTAATAAGTCCATGGCAAAATGAGAATGCTATTTCCTGTCAGCAGGAAGCAGGAGACAGACAATATTTCTTTGGGAATAAAATAGTAATAAAAACGGTGAGTAATGAACTTGTAAAATACTGTGCTTGTATGTAGTACCTTGTACACAATATTATTGTATAACCTACCTTTATTTTTGCATCATAACCTCCGGCAAAAGCTGAAAAAATACAATATAGAGGGATAATAATTAATTCATGGAATTATTATGTACTACGTTGTACGTAGTACATAATAATTCCATGAATTAATTATCTAGAAATAAGAATCTAGAAAACACGTACTCTGTGGAAAGCACTTTTGACAGACAAATCTTGTCTGTCAAAAATGTTTGTATAGGTTATTTATTTTGCATATTACATAATTTAAAAAGCTAACAATCTTAAAATAATAATATGTACAGACGCCAGCTTATCAAGCTACCCGAAACTGTAAAAATTTCCCTATCAACTTTGAACTTTATGTTTTAGCAATAAAGTTCAAAATCTATTAAAGAAATCTGACAGATTGTAGTAGCTTGATGTGCTAGCGTCTGTACAAGTATATAAAAAGGGAGGGAAAATAATCAAAGGGCATCAAAAAATTCGTCCGCATCACTGTCAACGGGAAACGTGCCCAAAAGGCTGGCAGCATTGCCACGTTGTATGGCAATGCTGATTCTTTGGCCAAAAAATAGGCCAGCCCTCTGGTCACGTAATGAGTCGACCAACCGCTTGGCGATGTCTCGAAATACTAAGTGGGCACTCGGGCCCCATGGCCCTAGTGTTTCAACCCCAAACGGCTCAAATATGTAAGTTCCAAAGAGATTGGAGTATTTGCGCCATTTGAGGTTTTCCGCACCTGCAGCAGCCGCCCCAGCCAGCACAGCTTACCGTGCTTGGAAGATGGGATGGCGCAAGGGTGTCGACACACGTTGCATCCCACACCAAAGGCCTACCTACCTTCCAAGGCATTATGGTCATCCCGTCTGGTCTCTTACCATCGTCGCGTGCCAAACCATTGGGTTCTAAAACAGCTGGCACCCCAGCGGTGACAAGAGCACGACGGATGATGTCATTGATGCTGGCATGCCGTGCGATCCGGCCTGCGCTTTTACTGCAGGATAAGCCATGGTGTCCGAGGCAGTCAACCCCTTCACCGCATTGGCAGCGATGCGGAGCCACGCAAGGGGCGCGCGGGCGCCCAGACGCAAACAAGTAGCGAGCCGGAAGGTTTTCACCAACATTGACGAGCTGTCACTGTACTGTGCTGTCACTTTTGTACTCTGTGCTGTGTGTCAATTCTTCAGTGCATTAGTTACTATACTCTATGCTTCAGTGTCAGTCTGTCAGTGTCAGCAAGTGTCAGTGCATCCCTGATGTCAGTTGTACTCCTCGCAGAGTACTTTTTGATAGACTGGTTGTACTTCTGTCCGAGTTCTTGGTAGTACGTTTGTATTCGGGGAACAAAAGTAACAAATAATACTTGTGATTCCAGTTTTCAGCAAATTAAATACACTAATATTCATAAGTGTACCTGTAGACATCTCAGCAAGTTACTTGTAGTGTGTTTATGAGAATTCTTAGGACAACAAATGTGAGTGCAAACAATGTTGTGATTCGTGTTCATAGTATACGTCTATAGATTTCACAATAATTTCTGTATTTATCACACTCAAAACCCGACTTTACCTAAAACAGTATCTAAACAAACCTCCGTAAATTAATTTATTAGCACAGCATTAATAGTTTCCCCATTTTCCGTCAGGTCATCTCGTCACGAAATAAAACGACACGAGCGTTCCAACAGCAGATCAGTGGAACATCGCAGGGACTGGAAACACAAAAGCCACGATAGAACACGTCTGCATTCGCCAAAATCTTCGAAGCATAGATCCCGAAGTAGAGAAAAAAGAGAGTCCAAGCATAAGAAGAGTAAAAAAAAGAAAAGACATTCATCCAGCAGTAGCTCCAGTAGTGATAGTGGCGAGGAGGAGCTGAAGCTGTTGCAGAGGCTGGAGGCCGAGCGACTCCGCCTGAAAGATGAGAAGAAAAATCAGAAGGAACAACTGAAGGCCAATGAAACACCAGAGGAAAAGAGGTATGTTGACATGGTAACTGTACAGTGCACAGATGGTTTGTCTGTTTTCAGGATAGCAGATTTAATTTTTGAGAAAGGATGAAGTTCTTTTTTTTTTTTGCCTATTTTGTGTCCCACTGCTGGGCAAAGGCCTCCCCTTTTCTCTTCCAAACCTCCTTGTCTTGTACGATCTGTAGCCATGTTGGCCCTGCGAATGATATTAGATAGTCACACCACCTTCACCTTGGTCTACCTCGACCATGATGTCCTGCCTCAGACGTCCAGTGAGTGACGATCTTTGCCCATCGCTCCAGGTGCATTCGTGAGATGTGTCTGGCCCACTCCCACATCAACCTGGCTGTTTCTTCTCCAACATCTGCTACTTGTGTTATAAAGAGCAGCGTGGTGTTTCTCTCGTTGTGTTGTTATAGCATTAAAATATTAACTAATTTAGTTCAAATTAGTATGAACTGGAAAGCAGAACAGCCCCCTAGAATGGCATCCTTTTACTGCTCCCTAATGTTAAAGTTTTTGAATAGTGATCTTACACACACTTAATGTTCAGGGCTCGACGTCTCAGAGAAAAACAAGAGAAGGAACGCAAGCGTCGTGAGCGCATGGGTTGGGACAATGAGTACCAATGTTACACCAACCAAGACAACCCCTTTGGAGACTCAGCCCTCACCAACACCTTTGTGTGGACTAAGAAACTTGCTAAGGAGGGCGTCAAGACTGTGTCCCGAGATGAATTGGAGGCACTCAACAGACAGAAGCAGTTAGAAAACAAAATAGAGCTGGAGAAGGTAAACTTTTGATTGTATAAATATCAGATTGTAGAAGTTTAAGATGGAGCCCTTCCTCTCTCCTTAAGGTAACTTTCACAGCTGTTGAGCTGGAATTTTTTTTTTGAAATCTCTCAAGAATCTGTAAGGATGTTAATGTCAGGATCTGATTGGCATATTTTTTTTTAGTAAGTGTATTAATTATTATGACTCCTTCATTGGGCTAGCTAGTGCAGTGGTTCCTAACCTTTTCGATCTTGTCACCCCTGTGACTTAACAAGGGAATCTGATTTACCCCTCCCCCTATCCCTCATTTTACCAATGAATTTAGTACATATAAATACAAATTGACTTTATTAGACTTAGAAAAATTGCACAAAAATATTGAGTAAGTTCTTACAATCACATTACCTATCTATTTAATTTATTTATTTATTTTGCACAATTTATTACCTTATTATACTGTAGACATTACACTAAATAAGGCCGCCAGTAACAGTCGCAATACCCCTGTACTAGTTGATACTGTATTACAGTTATACAGGGTGTCCCTGGAAGTATGGATCAAATCGAATAGGGGCGTGGGCAAGGTCATTTCCAAACTTTTTAACCCTGAGAATGTCAGTGAATTTTTTTACGGTTCAAAAGTTATGACCGATTTTAATTTTTTTTTTCAATCACTTCGCTTAGAGTTTAAAGAAATTATTCATAAAAAAATACTACCAGTACCAGGGCTATCTAAAAAAAAAAAAAATAATTTCCCTGATAGTTTTCACGAATTCGATCTTTCTTCTCTTTTTTTTAGTATTTTTTCTTAATTTTTTTTTAGTATTTTTTTTTTATTTTTTTTTTAGTATTTTTTTTTTAGTTTTTTTTAGTATTTTTTTTTTTGATAAAACGTTTGGAAATGACCTTGCCCACGTCCCTATTCGATTTGATCCATACTTCCAGGGACACCCTGTATAATCTTATTACACTGTTAGGGCATGAAATGTACTGGCGAGCTAGATTTGGTCTTATTGGGCTAATTTTTGTTATAATTATGTTACCAGCTTATTACCCCCGCAGAATACTAGTTTTACCCACGCAGGGGTAATTACCCCCAGGTTAGGAACCGTGGAGCTAGTGGTTCTAAGCACTACTGCTCAGCCAATCTGGGAATCGAACCCGGGACCTCATTTGCAAATTGGGTATAGCATAATTGGGTTTTTCCACCAGTAATTTCTCAGTAGCAGCACGGAGTCTAAATTTGTGCCTCGTTGATGGCAATAGGCTCGCTTTATACACGGGATTTCAACATAACTACGAGAGATAATTATAACCCTTTAGGAATGACAGGTGTAATGTTATGTGGTTCGGATCGGTGTGCAGGTGAAGCAGCGGCGGCTGGAGCGCGAGGCGGAGCGCGCGGCGCGCGAGACGGAGGCGGCGGCGGCGGCGCGTGCGAGAGAGACGCAGCAGTTCCACACGTGGGCGCGCCAGGAGGACGCCTTCCATCTGCACCAGGCGCGCCTGCGCTCGCAGATACGCATCCGCGACGGACGAGGTACGAAGCGAATAATATCTTTCTTCCGAAATGTGTGAAGCTAAATTGAAGTAATGCTAAAATTTTTAATAGATACTAAAAATATTTTTATGCAAAATGTTGCTAAGACGAGACCACATATGGCTTGCACTGTCTAAAAGTTATTAGATCTCATGTAGAGCCAAGCTTCCAACTCTACACGCCCTAACTCTACAAGCCCTAACTTCACAAACTCTACACCTTAGTCAAAATATGAGGCTTGGCCATTTCGTTACTACAAGAACTATTGTATAACGGAAAAGTAATGAACAGTGAATAAATTTTTCACCTTACGCCCATGTAATGTTAGCGAAACGGCCAAGCCACATATTTTGACTAAGGTGTAGAATTTGTGCACACTGATTTCTCCGTAATACTGCCAGTAAATCGATTTACGTGATTCTGATTTCGTTTGGTAGAGGTAGCTCGCGCGGTGGTCCCATACAAATTACTTTCGTTTGGTAGAGGTAGCTCGCGCGGTGGTCCCATACAAATTAGGTACTTTGCTTGGGTAGTTTTTGAGTAAGCTTCAATATTACACGTTATTTATTTATCCTTTTGTGTATATATATAAAAAAAAACTCCTATCACTGTTGTTTACATAGCAAGTAGTGGTACAGTCAACAGCAAAAGTAGGTGATGAAAATCAGAAATTCAATACTAATGAACGGAGTTCGCGTCATATACAGGGTGTTACGGAAAGGGTATATCAATACAAACGGGTTGAAGAGTGTATCTGGTCTAGAATCAGAGATTCTAGACCAGATACACTCTTCAACCCGTTTGTATTGATATACCCTTTCTGTAACACCCTGTATATGGCAGCTGTACTAGTAGTAAATTTTTGGTATAATTTACAATCACATACTTTTGAATCACTTCGACACCACACAGTTCTGATGAGAACTCCATTCATTAGTATTGAATTTCTGATCTTCATCATCTACTTTTGGTGTTGACTGTACCTATACGAATTTGTGTGATGGTTTTTTTTTCCGAAAGTCTGTTTTTTAGGGTTCCGTAGTCAACTAGGAACCCTTATAGTTTCGCCATGTCTGTCTGTCCGTCCGTTTGTCCGTCCTCGCTTAATCTCTGTGACCGTTAGCACTAGAAAGCTGAAATTTGGTACCAATATGTATATCAATCACGCCGACAGTGGTAAAATAAAAATTGGAAAAAAATGTTTTATTAGGGTAGCCCCCCTATATGTAAAGTGGGAAGTGATTTTTTTTAAATTTCTTCCCTAACGTGTGATATATTGTTGGAAAGGTATTTAAACATGAATAGGGGTTTACTAAAATCATTTTTTGATAATGTCAATAATTTCGGAAATAATCGCTCCAAAAGTAAAAAACAATGTGTCCCCCCCCTCTAACTTTTGAACCATAAGTTTAGAAAATATGAAAAAAATCTGAAAAGTAGAACTTTATAAGGACTTTCTAGGAAAATTATTTTGAACTTGATAGAAACAACAGTTTTTGTACAAAAAAGACAAAAAGTTGTACAAAATCATTTCTGGACTAAGTTCGTAGTATAATCGTATATGCAAGCATTTTTTTTTTACTTCGTTTACATATTTTATTATCCAGAACGTATCTTTTTTCAAAAACAAAAAAAGATTTATTAAAATCGGTTCTCGCAATCCAAAATTACCACCGAAAACTTCTGGCACGTCTATGTATTAATTAGTAACCCAATTCCCCGAGAGATGGCGCTGTAGGTACTTATTACATTGGGTCGGGTATTATCGAATTGTACGTGGGAACACTTATTGTGACGGACGGGAAACTACCTTCGGACATCCAGGCGCACTGCAAGTTACCATCCCTACCTGGTTGCTGTTCCACCAATTCGCACTAAGCGTATGCAAATGTCGTTTATAATGCGCACAGCAAAAGAGTGGAACTCTCTACCTGCGTCTGTTTTTCCGAGCGCATACAACCCGAATCTCTTTAAAGTGAGAGTGAACAGGCTTCTTCTGGGTAAGCTCGCTCCATCGTCGACTTTGTCTCTGTCACCTTTGACCTAGGCTAGAGTCAAGAGCAAGCCCATTTCAAATAAAAAAAAAAAAAAAAAAAAAACTACGGAACCCTACACTGAGCGTGGCCCGACACGCTCTTGGCCGGTTTTTTTTTTTTTGCAAAAAAGTGTTTTTAAAATGCCCGAAGTAGTGCACATTACATTAAACAAATAATATCATTATTTGCAGCCAAGCCCATAGACCTGCTGGCGTGGTACGTGAGCTCGGAGGAGTGCGTGGACGCGCTGGAGATGCACGAGCCCTACACCTACCTCAACGGGCTGCAGACGCAGGACCTCGAGGATCTGCTCGAGGATATCAAGGTACAGGAAGTTTGGAGGTGGAAGAACCAGGTGTGAAGTTCCTTCATTGAAAAGGGAAGATCCTTCTACCAAACGGATGGGATCGCGCGCAAGATCTTGCTTGCGCGGTGTAGGATTCTGAAATTTCAGTCATGTTTGACATTTGCAACTCGTAGGTCGCTAGCTGTTTGCGTAGTTCCAACGTAGCGCGATAGATGTCCTACAGATGTTCGTTTAAAACGAGATGTTGTTGTAACAGGTGTACAAGGAACTCGAGAACAACGCGAACCAGGCGTACTGGGAGGACGTGCAGACCATCGTGCTGGACGAGCTCAACAAGCTGCGCCGCCTGGCCGCGCCCGACGCGCGGCGCGACGGCGTGCACCAGGCCGTGGCCGATGACGTCACGCAGGTACGGACGTCACACCGTCGTTATTGGCACACTACACGCGTTGCCTAATTAGCTGTTTGTGTTGTACAGCATTATGGCCTTGCTGGAACTCAAGACTGCATAGGTAGTTATGAGTATGACTTATGGCAAGCATAGTTGCAGTTAATAACAGTTAGCATTTTCCTTTGGTTTCCTGCCGGATATCCATCCCGGTTGGTTATCTTTTTACATTCCCTTTCCGTTACACATTTTTTACCGGCTACTCGCCGCATATTTAAACACATCAAATACAAACTACGATGTAATAATTAAACTTTGTCGACCGACGACATCGTGGCACTTTGAGGTGACCTTCGGCGTCGATCAACCGCTGTCTGGTGGCTCCCTTACAGCTGCCCTGTATGCCAGCACTGAAAGGAATTTGTCAAATTCTAATATTTTTTATTTGTAGAACATAACAAAAAGTATGGATGTTATTACTAAAATGATGATTTTGTTGTCATAAGGTCATATGTGCGTGTTTGTTGGTGTAGATATTCAAGGGCAAGACGGGCGCGCAGCTGGAGGCGCTGCAGACACAGATCGAGCACAAGATCAGCGGCCGGCACGACGGCGTGGACGTGGGCTACTGGGAGAGCCTGCTCAGTCAGCTTAAGGGTAATATTTACATCGCTATTCATTATGGACATCATCATTCATCATTAAATAATACTTGGATATAAATAAGTGACAAGCTGTACTTATATCGTAACTAATACCAGTCAGTTTAATTATTTTATAATTTTTAGAGTGTAATAATAGTAGATTGTACAACTAAGGCATAAAAGAAGCTATTTTACCCCGAGACGTTTATATCCACGCGAGCCGCAGGCGAGGGTGGATAGTTAAGTTGAGGGGTAAAATGGCTCGTTTATGCCTGAGTTATACACTCTGCTTTTCACTTCGATTGCGAGAAAATGAAACAGGCATAAAGTATACAGTACGTAATTAATCAAAAATGTTGCAAAGCATAGCTAATTCCCGCCACCACAGATAATACCGCCACGAAACTTTTTAAAAGTTTTTTTTTAAATTTCAACATTTGTCATTCGACTTGGGTACTTCATACTGCCAAGTCATAAAAACGTTTCTTTGCGTTTTTAAATAATAAATGACAACTATTTTACCTGATTTTATTAAATTAACGATAGAAAACACGGAAGTGGTATAAATTAAAGAAAATGAAATAAATCACGACTTTAATCTGCGAAGTTTTATTGCGCGTGTGGCTGTTGGGCCTGATTACATTAGTCTCAGAAAAAAAAAAATTACTTTATGCACTAGAACATAAAAAGCGATTTTATGTCGCCTAAGCACAACATAAAGACGAACTTTTAGAGCATGAGAAGTGAAATAGTAGATTGTACAACTAAGGCATAAAATAAGCTATTTTACCCCGAGACGTTTATATCCACCCGAGCCGCAGGCGAGGGTGGATAGTTAAGTCGAGGGGTAAAATGGCTCGTTTATGCCTGAGTTATACACTCTGCTTTTCACTTCGATTGCGAGAAAATGAAACAGGCATAAAGTATACAGTACATAATTAATCAAAAATGTTGCAAATCATAGCTAATTCCCGCCACCACAGATAATACCGCCACGAAACTTTTTAAAAGTTTTTTTTTTAATTTCAACATTTGTCATTCGACTTGGGTAATTCATACTGCCAAGTCATAAAAACGTTTCTTTGCGTTTTTAAATAATAAATGACAACTATTTTACCTGATTTTATTAAATTAACGATAGAAAACACGGAATTGGTATAAATTAAAAAAAAAATGAAATAAATCACGACTTTAATCTGCGAAGTTTTATTGCGCGTGTGGCTGTTGGGCCTGATTACCTTAGTCTCAGAAAAAAAAATTTACTTTATGCACTAGAACATAAAAAGCGATTTTATGTCGCCTAAGCACAACATAAAGACGAACTTTTAGAGCATGAGAAGTGAAAAAGCATGTTTTTCTTTTTTTTAAACTTTATATGTATTTTTTTGTTTTTTTACTTTTTATTATAGTTACTCGACTGCGCCAGAAGGAGGGTTATGTTTATTTTTATTTGATGTGATTTTATTTGAGTTTGAAAATATAAAAATGGAATCGGTCCTGCCTGCTTTCAACTTTTATTTAATTTAAAAAATGGTCTTGTTTTTAGCTTTTCAGTAACTTTCAGTAAGTTTTTTTTTTTGAACTTAAGTTTTTTACCGCAGTCGGGTTTTTTTAATTACTTTTTGTTATTTCCAGCTTTTTAGTTCACAAATGTGAAATTTTTTATTTCGTTTTTTTTTTACGATTTTTCACTTCGAATTACTTTTAACCATATAAGTTGTATATATTTTTGTAATCACCTTTTAAAACCCTTCATTTTGATATCCCACTCGATTGTATTAGAAGAAAAAAAAAAATTCGAACTCCACAATATGGCACCCCAACTCCGCCATTTTACTTTGTTTTAATATTTACATAATTTAAAAGCTAACAGTCTTAAAATATGTACAAATATATAAAAAGGGAGGGGAAATAATCAAAGGGCATCAAAAAATTTGTCCGCATCGCTATCAACAGGAAATGTGCCCAAAAGGCTGGCAGCATTGCCACGTTGTATGGCAATGCTGATTCTTTGGCCAAAAAATAGGCCAGCCCTCGTGTCACTTTGTTTTTGATTTTAATGTAGCCAGTGACACTCGCGCTACCAATACAAATCTAAAGGCGTATAATTTATCCAAATCCGTTTATTCGTTTAGGAGTTACGAGGGAACAAAGAAACGGACATACATACATACGAGGGGCGTTCAATGTATTCTCGGTATCGGCATGAAAAAATACTAAAATTGAATTAAAATAATTTTTATTTTTCAATGTAATCCCCCATTCATCATCATCATCATTATCATTTCAGCTGAAAGACGTCCACTGCTGGACATAGGCCTCCCCTAAGCACCTCCACTTCGACCGGTTTTGTGCTTCTCGCATCCAACGAGTTCCTGCGGCCTTCACAAGGTCGTCGGTCCACCTTGTGGGAGGCCTTCCAACGCTACGTCTTCCGGTACGCGGTCGCCATTCCAGAACCTTTCGGCCTCATCGGCCATCTGTGCCCTGCCCACTGCCACTTATGTTTGGCAATTCTTCGGGCTATGTCGGTTACCTTGGTTCTCCTGCGGATCTCTTCATTTCTGATTCGATTCCGCAGGGAAACTCCAAGCATAGCCCTCTCCATTGCCCTTTGTTTGACTTTCAGCCTTCTAATAAGGCCCATTGTGAGCGATCACGTTTCAGTGCCATATGTCATCACTGGCAACACGCACTGGTCAAAGACTTTCGTCTTGAGACACTGCGGTATGTGGGACGAGAAGATATTGCGTAGCTTCCCGAACGCTGCCCAGCCGAGTCGGATTCGACGATTGACCTCATTCTCGAAGTTGGACCTACCTAACTGGACAGTTTGTCCTAGGTAAATATACTCGTCCACAGTCGAGTGTAGCATCTCCGATCTTCATGAGAGTGGGTGTTACATGGGCATTTGACATGACCTTCGGTTTGTCCATGTTCATTTTAAGACCCACTCTTTCGGAGGCTCTACTGAGGTCATCGAGCATTGTATCCTGCATAGTCTCGGCCATGACTACGATATCGTCGGCAAACCGAAGGTGAGTTGTGTACTCGCCATTGATGTTAATGCCAGCCCCATTCCAGTCCAGAACCTTGAAGACATCCTCCAGTGCAGCGGTGAACAGTTTCGGAGAGATAACGTCTCCCTGTCTCACACCTCACTGCAGAAGCATAGGTTTCGAGGTCTGGTCCTGGAGTCGGACTGACATAGTGGCGTGTTAGTACAGACACTTCAGCACCTCGATGTACCGATAGTCGATCTGGCACCGTTGAAGAGACTGCAGTACAGCCCTTGTCTCGATCGCATCAAAGGCTTTCTCGTAGTCCACAAACGCTAAGCAGAGAGGCAGGTTATACTCTTCGGTCTTCTGTATAACCTGTCGCAGCGTATGTATGTGGTCTACGGTGCTAAAGCCTTTACGGAATCCGGCTTGTTCGGGAGACGGTTCGTGATGACTCTCGAAAACAGCTTGTAGACATGGCTCATAAGTGAGATGGGCCTATAATTCTTAAGAAGGGCATTGTCACCCTCCTTAAAGAAAAGTATCACCACACCTCTGCTCCATGCCTGTGGTGTTTTACCCTCGAGTATGACGGAACCAAACAGCCTCTGTAGGGCGTTAAGAATCCCCCATTACCCCAATGCATTTATTACATCCCGAAATCAACTTTTCCATACCCCGTAAAAAATTACTTTCCTCTTTCTCTGAAAAATGCGCATTTATTGCCACCATGAGCCCTTCATCGTTGGAAAATCGTTTCCCACGAAGGTCTTTTTTCAAATTAGGGAACAAATACTCACTCGGGGCTAGGTCTGGGCTAACTACTAGCTTCAACTTTCTGACCAACTGACCGACTACTTAATTTTGACAATTCAAAAGTGCCTGTAATGGTTTAATTGAAATAAATGCTTTGATTTTGCTATAGGGTTGGGTGCTTAATTTCATAGAAACCACAATCTCGCACAGCAGCCTTGGAAACACGCGCCGTGTGGACCGGGGCGTTGCCGTGAAGAAGCAACACACCGGTGGTCAGTTTACCCTGAACCAACAGAGTTGTGGGACATCTCTGCTATAATTTTGATCTTCATTCGGGCATCCTCCACTATAAGCTTCTCAATTTTTTTTAACGTTTTCTTCCGTAGATGCAGTAACCGGGCCGCCCGAGCGAGTGCCGTCTCCAATTGTCTCTTTGCCCCTTTTAAATTCACTTGACCTCTTTTGAACCGTAGATAACGAAGGTGCAGAATCTTGGTAAACAGCCACCATCTCTTCGTGAATAGTTTTTTGACTTTTCCTTGTTTGGTAAGGAATTTAATAACAGCGCGGTGCTCGATTTTCTTCAACATTGTCATGTTAGCCATTCCAGTCGTAGTTGATTAAGGATAACTAAACTAGTAAACTAATGATCACAACTATATAAAATTTTACCTTTATACCCTTAGTTAGATAATGGCGCCGATTCCCTTGTTCACAAACTGAACTAAATTTAAGTTCAGTGCATCTTTTTCTTTCTATTTCATTAAGAAAAGGACAGAAGATAAATATTAGTTTAGTCCTGTCAAATCAAGATGCTCCATAGACAAGTTTAGACGCGATTAAAAAATTGGCCACTAAAAATACGTCAATTTATGTCAGGCGCCGCGCCGACTAATTTGACAGGACTAAACTAATATTTATGTTCTGTCCTTTTCTTAATGAAATAGAAAGAATAAGATGCACTGAACTTAAATTTAGTTTAGTTTGTGAACAAGGGAATCGGCGCCAATGTCATTAATTAATTAGTCAAACTACCCACATCATTAGTAAATCACCCTGAATCCCTGAAACCGAGAATACATTGAACGCCCTTCGTACATAAGTATATTCTCGTATTATTTGTTTAGTTTTAAAAAGTGAATTGTTTTTAGATTTTATGTATTTTTTTTTGTCTCCATTACTCTTTAACACGCTGTCTACATCTCTCTATTTCTTGTCCTATCATAGGTATGCTGGAAGAGATTTCTTATGAAATAAGCATCACCTTGTACCTATTTTTCTGATCTGTTTTTTTCTTGTTTGTTTATATATATGTGTACATAAATGGTAAAATAAAATAAATAATAAATAAATACAGGTCAGACACATTGACCCTCCTTTTGGGCTTCGCCGCAGTCGGGTGAAAAGAATCATTACAACCCCAAACTAGAGGGGTTAACTAGTAGCCACTGAAGAGTTCCACTAAACTAATGTTCCGTAAACGTATAAACGTTTTTTCGTTCTTCTTTCTTTCTTCCACTATCCATCTCCTGGCTCCATCATCAGATCAACTCCAAGATACCAAATTATAGTAATGTCATCCGAACTACATGTACAGACACACATCAAGCTACTACAATCTGTAAAATTTCTTTAATAGATTTTCAACTTTATCACTAAGCATAAGGTTCAAAGTTAATTGGGAAAATTTTACAGTTTCGGGTAGCTTGATGTGCTGGCGTCTGTACATACCAAGTTTCATTTCGATAAGAAAATTAGAAGTAGGTTAAAATTTACTTCAAGGTTTTATTACATCTTTACTTACAAGTGAAGCTTCTTCTTGCGTCGTTAGTTACAAGTGAAGCTTTTTATTAGCTTCTAGCGTCTTAAATGATCACAATGACAAGAAGAACAAGTTTCTCTTGACTCTACTAAGCGGCTTTTTACACCCGTTATTGCTTTGTGTAATTTATAATATAATTTTCACTTCTCATGCTCTAAAAGCTCGTCTTTATGTTGTGCGTAGGCGACATAAAGTCGCTTTTTATGTTCTAGTGCATAAAGCAATTTTTCTTTTCTAAGACTAAGATAATCAGGCCCAACAGCCACACGCAGAATAAAACTTCGCAGATCAAAGTCGTTATTTATTTCATTTGCTTTAATTTATACTTACCACTTCCGTGTTTTCTATCGTTATTAATTTAATAAAATCAGATAAAATAGTTGTCATTTATTATTTAAAAACGCTAAGAAACGTTTTTATGACTCAGCAGTATGAAGTATCCAAGTCGAATGACACATGACATGTTGAAAATTAAAAAAAAAACTTTTAAAAAGTTTCGTGGCGGAAATTAGCTATGCTCTTCTTAAATTTTGCAACATTTTTTATTAATTATACAGGCTGAATTTTTCAAGTGGGCGTGGATGGCCAAATCCGAAACTATGAGGAATAGCGAAAAGTACTCAAAGGAGTTGCGGGCTCGATTTTGATGAAAATTAAAACTGCATCATTGGATTTTTGAAAAATCAATATTTCTGGCCAGGAATCGAACCTGTTGATTTTGAAAAAAAAAAACACACGCTGTATTATTACACCATTCGATAGTGTCGCTAATAAGGATCAAATTCTGGGAAGTAATGACATACGGCAAACTAAAGGAAAGAGCTCATTTTTATCAAAATACTTTTTTATTTTCTTATGCTACCTACCTATTAAACCTTAACTGATTAATTGTTCAAAATTATGACAATTGGTTTTGAATACATAGCTGGATTCGACGTCTCAAGGTTTGTACTGCAATTAAAAATTTGAATTTAGAACATAATTTTGTGAAGGTGACTGCGCTACGAGTGTTTCGGGTGTAAAAATATTGAGCATCATTTCGAACAAGGTATGAAGAAAGAAGCAGTTTATTAAAATTCAACATTTTCCTTAAGTTTGCCGTATGTCATTACTTCCCAGAATTTGATCCTTATTAAGGACACTATCGAATGGTGTAATAATACAGTGTGTTTTTTTTTTCAAAATCAACAGGTTCGATTCCTGGCTAGAAAAATTGATTTTTCAAAAATCCAATGACGCAATTTTAGTTTTTATCAAAATCGAGCCCGCGACTCCTTTGAGTATTTGGAGAATCTTGGGTGTTCAGAAGGGTGAAGAAATACTAGTTGATGTATGGATGTATATCTTATAATATTTTCACTGAATATAATTAAAATAAAACATGGATCGACTGCCTCTTACAAAGGTCCTCGGAAGAGTGCCCTATACAATCTAAATTTAACAATAGTCGCAACGCAACGCTGCTCGTGTTTATGTTGCCATGCTGAATTTGGACGCGGTCTTATCAATGTTTAGTCTGGCGGCTCAGGATAAAGCAGCGCACTCATCTAGGCTCGCCGCCGTGGACCACCATGCCGCTCCGATGAGGTCACGCTGTGATGATTGATGTGGCTACAGTACTCCCCCTCAAGCGAAGCGTACCGGCAGCTTGACGACGCGGCCCGAGCGTGTTGTTTTGCTGATAGTGGGCTGTGACGTCACGGTGTTCAGAGGTGCTCGTGCTTGTTGCTTGGTTGGTGTGGTACTGGCCTTGGTTTGCTCGGTAATGGTAGTGTTTCTTGGAGGTAAGGTATTGGTAATGTTTCCTGGAGGTACGGTGTTGGTATACTCTGCTATGATGTATGCAGGCTTCAGTCGGTCGATCGAAATGTTAGCTTGACGATTCGGTAGCTGTATAGTATACGTCTTGTCCGTGCGGCTTATAACACGGTAGGGACCTTCATACGGAGCTTGGAGTGGTTTCTTAACTGCATCGGTTCTAATAAACACGTGACTGCACTTGATCAAATCTTGATGCACGAATACGCGCTTATTATTACTGTGATGCTCGGTGACTGCTTGCGGTTTGTTTACTTGTATGATGTCACGCAGATTTTCGACGTAAGTATAATCCATTGTAGGTGTGTAGGTACTGGTGAAAAAATCCCCTGGTAGACGTAGCACAGAATACTTAAAGTACTGCGTACAGAAAGGCCACTCCCTTCCCCGCACTAACATCAGTTACCGCACCTCACCCCGCACTTCGATGTGTTCGTCGCCTGCTCTTTAACAATGGCGCTCGCATACACAAGAACCGCAGCGCTGTACCTACCTACTGCTGACACGAACACATTATTTTTTTAAAGTTTTATATTTTGTGTTAATCACGATATTGTGCATTATTTGGATGTTTATCATCATCGAGGAACGATAAAGACAGGAGTTTCTTTCGGTTCCCGAAACATGAAAGAAGGTAAGGAACAAAAACTCAAATATCCTTTATCCGTGTTTAAACCCATATAAAAATAAAAGCTAGTATATTACAGACAAACAAGTTAAGCCAGTGTTGTGATAATTTATTTTCATAATTTTCTCTATTATTCATTTATTTTCCAAGTTTTCTTCGTTTTAGAACAATTAAAACTTCCGTAATATTAACATACCAACTATTAAATTATTGCTCTCTCTCTCTTTATTGTCTTAGTTATGTCTCTTTCTTTCACGTTCTATTCGTTCTTCGACTTGAAAAGTAGTACAATAGAAATGTTATTAATTAGATTTCTGTGAGTACCTAGGGTCGCGGCGCGCGGCGCCCCATTGTTGCATACGTTCGGGCAGCGCGCCGCCATAGAGTATAGTAACTAAATGAGCGCCGCCGCACAGTGGGCCCATATTGAAAATTTGTGGACTTAGGCAACAAAGTTCCAATATCGATGCGATTTTTTTTTATATGACGTGTTATGATATTCCTAACAACTTTTATTCTTATCAAATTTCGTCTAAAGTTGATAGTTTGTCTTGAAAAAAATTTATTAGTTTTTTTTGTATGGAGCGAATCACGTTTCATTTTTTTTCTTCAATTGTACTAATATGTTGAGTGTGTGGCGGTGAGTATATGATAGCTAGGGTCATTCTCTATCTATGAAAAAAAAATCAGCGCCGGCTATCTGCGGCATCGCGAGTAATCATTCGGTAAAAAAAAAAATATTTTGTATGAAATTTTTTGCCATTTAAAATAAATTCAAAGTATATTTTTTGTCTCATTTGGCTGTTTTGACCTTCTTTTTAGTTAAATATATAGTTTTAATAGCGCATAATTACATATGACTAGTAATTCTGGTAGAGATTTAGTTATTATTGCATGTTATCGGTAGCACCTGCATTGTGATTGATGACTCATTTGTTTGTGCGCTCGGCTAAGCGCATAACTAATGAGTTTTCAAAAATGCTCGTCTCTGATTGGCTGTGTTATTTTTTTAACTGCACGTTATCTATTGTTGAATAAATATCGTAATAAGTTTCAGGTTATACTAATTTTGTTAATGATAGGTGAAATAATTTAAATCTGTACGGGCAAGTCATTGATAATTACCTACATAATCAAGCGTATGTATATTATAGTATAAGTTATCGTACGTATGACCATGACCAATATGAAACTGTGAAGTAATTGTAGCCCTGAAAAGGGCTGTTTGTCATATTCCTAGCCCTGATGGGCTTTTGTGGGAATAATCTAGAGCCGGATCACATTATTTCTTGTTCCAGAAGTGCTAGTGGGTCTGGCAAATTTTCGGACTCTGCTATGAGGCATTCTTCTTCCTCCATAATCTCACTGCCACAGGGAGGCTCAGTAGTCTGTAACAACTGAATTGCTTCAGGCAACAACTCATTATGAACCTTCTTCGTTATTTTAGGCCTTATGTAGGATATGTGGGGATCAGAGCTTATTAGAAGTCCATGAAGGATGTCTTCGTTTGTTGCTATTCTCCCTGTTTTCCGAGTGTGCCTCTCCCTGACGTTTCTGAAGTCCTTATTACGGGCTTCCGAAGCTTCTTCAGATAAGGTACCTAAAACGAATAAGTTATGTACATTTTAATTTCAAAACGCAATCGAGTCAAATATAATACATCATACTATATTTATTTTTTACTTACCGATTGGCAAAACACCAAAGTGGTTACAGATGTCTGCACCGTGCATTAGAAGTTTATGTACACTAACTGGCATGTAGTACCACGAATAGTGTTGCACGTACACATCAGCTGTTTCTCTACAGTACCTTCTAAATTTTTCACAGTCAATGTTTTTGCCTGATGATATGGCTTGTAGAATAACGGAAAATCTGAAAATCAGATTTTCGTCAATTCCCGTTATTCTGGAAGATCTTTTGTAATCTTGGAAAAAGCGCCTCGCAGTATTCCCGTCATTTGTAGTTCCAAAACCCTAAAATGGGAAAACAATACTGTAATATACAATATATAGAGATATAATACACAAACAACATAAAAAGAGCGAAAATTAAATACATACCTGTTTGACTATATCAATCAGCATTCCAGTTTGCTCACGAAATTCTTGTTGCGTGGTATTTTTTTTAGCTTGTTTCAAAGCCTTATGTTCGCCTCGAGCAGTCCATCGCTGAAAATCCAGATTATAAGATATATGGAGAAGACATTCCATACACCGAATCTTCATATGCAGTGAAGAAATTCCTTGTTTGTAAATTTCTTCACGAAGTGGTTTGGAAGCCAAAGCGTCTAAATTATTCATTTCGCTCGGTGTTGCCAAGCAAATGGGACACGTTGCAAATGATGGTACTTCAGCAATAATATTGGCCACTTTTCCATCAATCATGGTCATATGCAATTCATGTGATACAATAATATTTCCAAACTGTGTAGATATTCGTTCATCAATTTGTTTTTTCATCTCAGACTCTTCAGACTTTATAAAATCAGCTGTCTCTGAAGTGAAAGTAAACTTCACTGGTCGACAGTAAAGAGTTGAGCAAGGTGTGGGGTTCTCCCAAACTATATTTTCATTCCCAGATGATGGGCTAGTAGACACTAGCTGAAGAGGGACGATACTTATCATGACTACTGATGAATCATCGAACTCTGTAGCAGTGTTTGACGTTTTCTGTTTATAATTACTCTGCGACGAAGAACCATCAAGTCCCCATTTCCAGGTTAACTTGAGTTCTTCATTTTGAGACCTATCAACAGAATTCATATCTAGTAAAATCCTCTTCACAGTGTGGTCCAATAGCGCTTGCAATTTAATGTGAGCTCCTTTTTCAGTAATCTCCATACTCTCTTGTGGTGGGTAACATCTTTTCTTGGCATTTACAAGATTTGGATAAGATGGAAAGGCAGCACAGTTTTCTTCTTTCAGAAATTGTCGAAGAGCTAAGTATTTCCATTTCGAGAGCGCAAGTGATGTATAAAGAGCTAAACACTTATCTTCAGAGACAGTACTTAAGCTCTACTTCTTGAATAGTCGCTCATCTACTTCGGATAGCGCATCTGGATTACTGGAAAGGTATTCGACCACTTTTGCCAGATTCGTTTTGCCGTTGTCTTTCAATTTTGTTATGTACCAGTGCTGCAACTCTTCCTCGGAATTTTCTTCTACTATGGAAGTAGAACGTCTTTTTTTTTGCTTATTACTTAAGTCTTCGAACGGTTTTCTGTGCTCCTTTTCTGTAGATGTTCCCGCTTCCTCAGTACATACTGCAAGAGTAGGAACATGGGAATCTATATCCACAGGCTCAGATAAGGCTGCGTCTGAAAAGCCCATCTCACTTCTCAGGTCAACAGTGTCACAAACAGGCCATTTGATGTTTTTTTCCATCCACTTGCGATTACTTTCACGGTTCATAAAAGTTTTTTGATGTCTACATGACTCTATCCACTTTTTATTTAGATTTACACAAAAAAGTCGACAGAACTCCTTGATTCGGTTCTTGTCTTCTTCAGAAACTTCGGTAGTCAAGACAGAAATGATACTTTCATATAGAAACATATGATTTTTCAGATCACCGCCACTTCTTAATTTCACAAAAAGATCTAGGTTGGTACAAAATCCAGCCATAGTTCTAATGTAAATATAAAAATAAAAGTATTTCACTGTGTTCACAAATAAGCGACAAGAGCGAAACTAGATGGACTTAATGAATGTCTTTATATTTATAGTCAGTGTTAATTACTCAAGTAGTGGACATAACAGTGAGTGAAAATTATTCAGCCAATCAGAGACGAGCATTTTTGAAAACTCATTAGTTATGCGCTTAGCCGAGCGCACAAACAAATGAGTCATCAATCACAATGCAGGTGCTACCGATAACATGCAATAATAACTAAATCTCTACCAGAATTACTAGTTATATGTAACTATGCGCTATTAAAACTATATATTTAACTAAAAAGAAGGTCAAAACAGCCAAATGAGACAAAAAATATACTTTGAATTTATTTTAAATGGCAAAAAATTTCATACAAAATAATTTTTTTTTACCGAATGATTACTCGCGATGCCGCAGATAGCCGGCGCTGATTTTTTTTTCATGGATAGAGAATGACCCTAGCTATCATATATTCACCGCCACACACTCAACATATTAGTACAATTGAAGAAAAAAAATGAAACGTGATTCGCTCCATACAAAAAAAACTAATAAATTTTTTTCAAGACAAACTATCAACTTTAGACGAAATTTTATAAGAATAAAAGTTGTTAGGAATATCATAACACGTCATATAAAAAAAAATCGCATCGATATTGGAACTTTGTTGCCTAAGTCCACAAATTTTCAGTATGGGCCCACTGTGCGCCGCCCAGGGACCGTTTTCGGTTAAGGTATAAGGTTACGCTACCGGTATTAAAAACCGGTACCGCTTTATTTTAAAGGTACACCGAAACCGGTTAAGATTTGCGGTTACGCTACCGGTATAAAATAACGATAGCGCTATTTTTTTAGGTACCGCTATACCTTTATTTAACCTTTACTCTACCGAAATAATTCCGGTACCGAAATTATTTCGCGTGCGAGTACCTACGATATATGCGACGTTGCCAGTTCTCGCAACAAATGTATTGCGATTGGCGTAAAGAGAGCGCCGCGCGTTCTATCCCCGCCGCCGCCGCCGTGCTGCTACAAGCCTTGATACAACGAATAACGTTGTTCGAAATAAGACAAGCTTGCTTTGCTTGCTTGCTCGCGCAGGTTGTGTCGCTGTGCCACGTTCTTATTACTATTAGCTAATTACTAAATTACCAACCACTATTACTAATATTGACTTAAATTTATTTTATTAAATAATCCTACTCGCTGGAGTCGCTTTTGGCTAGCTTAAAATAATGGGAAGAAAACGAAGGAACGCAGTTTATGCTTTCTTTTCTTTTAATAAAGAAACGAATAGTTCTACTTGCTTAGTTCTTGGCTGTTCGTCAGTTATAAAGGTGAGAATTTAACTGTTCATTCTATCTTACCTACCTTAGAATTATTCTAAGTTACCTACATACCTAGGTATGTATTTTATTTAGTAATTTCAAGTTGTTTTATTGTAATTATGTATATACCTACAACCTACATAATAAGTAACTACTAAGTAGGTACTTAAAAATAATTAAGTATCGGTATTTGGATAAATTCAATTCTTCTAATTAGTTAGGTAGGTAGGTAGTTTGGTACCTACCTACTTATTTGTATGATACTTATTTGGGGTTGCTGGGAAGATGCTCTATAGCAACCCTCAATTCAGTTGCACGTACTTGTTACCCTGTTAAGGTACTTATTTTTTAAAGTATGTACTAATTTGGTACACGTTGCGTACAATTGTGATATGATTTTAGATACAGCAAAATAGATGATGGGGTTTCTGGGGAGCATAGATTTAATCATGATTTTTGCCAAAGTTGTTGAGTCATAAACAAAAGATAACGTTTTTAATAAATCTTTTCATCAATAATCATTTTTTTTATTATCAACAAAATTATTCCACCTCCTCAAAAAACGTATTTAATGGGATTTCCGGATTAGTCGAATCAGCTCTTCTAAAATTACTTGAAGTCGGAATAAATAACACAACTGGATTTGATAGACTATCGCGGGTGTCGCCTCTTACAAGCCTGATGAAGTTCAGTATTTGTGGATATGTATTAGAACGACTTTCTTCAGACATACGTTCTAGTTCGAATGCTACTAGCCTTGCACCATTTTCGTATTTTTCATCCAAAGGGCTTTCATTGTGAAAGTCTATTTTAGGTAAAGCTTCAATCATATAAGTAATTCTATTGTTTTTATATTGTCTATATACCATAGCGTCAATGATTTCGGCTTCTGTAGTGTTCCTGTCTTCCTGATATAATAGACGGTGAAGATGGTGGTGAGGGTGACTTAATATCGCATTGAATTTCATCGTCTTCGCATTGAGTTTCACTGTCATCCAATTCATAAATAGCTCTTCTCTTTCCTGTAAAACAATGAGTACCTATCAATGCTTTAGATTATTCTGACTTCCTAACTAATATTATAAATGCGAATGTGAGTTTGTTTGTTTATTTATTATGCTGAACGGATCTTGATGAAACTTGGTAAGGAGATAGATTGTGCTATGACTCCTTGAGGAAGGACATAAGTTATAATAATTACACAATATATGCAGATGAAGTCACGGGCAACAGCTAGTTATTTTATAGGCTTAGAACAGATAAAAAGAACTATAATTAAATACAAACCAGCCTTATTAGACCGCACGTTTAATGGAAACACTGGATTATTTGATAATAAATCTTTGTCACTTTCGGAATCGTCAGTCCTTTCAGGACATTTCATAATTTCTAATAATTGGGGGGCGCCTCTTAACGCTCTAATGATATTTAATATATCTGGAATACAATTGCGTCCTTCTTCTGGCATACGCTGTAGTTCAAATGCTATTAGCCTTGCAAAGTTTGTATTTCGTGGATCGAAGGGACATTGATTATTATAAATGAATTTCTTATGGTCTATGGTCGTTTGGACATCCACATCTTCGTAACTTTTGAAAATCTTCGATGAAGAATTAACCACTTGGGGTGTCTGGCTATAGTATTGAGTTTCATCGTCAGACTCATCGGATTCATCAATAGTAATGATAGGTAACTTCTTTCCTAGAAATTAAAATTATCATAAAAAGTAGGTATAATACATTAGGTATCATTTTAACATGATGTACAGATTCCGGCACGGATCTTGAGCGCTGGCTTTCACTTGCGCAGAAGTGCAATATAGGGTCTCTTTGGAGGTATGAAGTGAGACGCGGGGGCAGTTCTCAGATCAGATTTTAGAAGTTAAGACACATTATAGGCGTGTACGAACGAACGAACAAGGATATGGCGCGCGCGGCGGCGCGGGGGAAACAGTTTCTTTTATCTTTTTGTACAAAACTGCTTCCTACCACGTAGGGTCCTGTTTTGGAAACAATATTTCGTGAATCTTAGAGATAGCAAAAAAAATTGGCTACTTCACTGTCGACCACTTCCAATGGCGAATCCATAGCTACTAAAGGGAGCGGGGTGGTTGTTGAGCGTGAACACAAACCGAACTGTGTACGTAGGTATGGTGTTCTTGTTCGCTTTGCGTGCACACGTGAACCAAATGTTCCGTGTTCGATGTTCATATTCACCGTTATATTCGTTCGTATGACCTTTCCGGTCTATAAACATACGAAAATAATAAACTTTAAAGGAAAAAAATACAAACCAGCCAATCCAGCCATCTTCACACACCAATCACTAAAAATCCAGATTCACGTAGGTATCGATATTTTGATATCGATATCAAAAAAAATATTGGTATGCAGTCCCTGCTACGCACAGAGACTGAGACCCGCTCAGTAATCAGTTATAATCCTCGAAATACAACATACAAGATGTAGGTAATATCTAAAAAAGACGAACGACGCGCAATCGGCGCAACGAGTGAAAACTGGCAACGGGCAGCCTGCCGCAGCACGACCAAAGAGCGTGGGAGTGGGGGTTTCAACGGATACCTTAATGTTAGAGATTTAGGTAGCGTAAAAAATAACGGTACCGTTATTTTTCGGTAGAGAAAAATTTAGGTATCGTAATTTTTCGGTAGCGAAAAATAACGGTTCCGTTGTTTTGAGGTATTGAAATAAAAAGGTATGACGTCATACCGTTAACCCTTATAACCGAAATTTTTTCGGTATGCGGTCCCTGGCGCCGCCTACGCGCCACTCACTACTGGCGAGTACTTCCAGCCAGCCCTACTAGATTTCACGCACACATTTACACGTATACAAACGTCATTTGTCAATGTAGTGGTAGTAGGTAATTATTTTGCGAGCGTTGTATGGAGTGTCCGGGGTGTGGACGTAGGTTGTACCCGTAGGTAAGTTCAGCGGCACTGACGCCGGTGTCGGTGCGTAGTGCGGCTCGTAGACCAAGTAACACTGTAGGTAGCTCATTGATCCATGTACTTGCGTCGGATAGTTTTGCTCGTAATGATGTTTTCAGCGAGCGATGCCATCGTTCGACCATTCCGTTGCTTTGAGGATGATACGGTGTGGTGCGATTTTTCTTGATTCCCATTTGTTTCATTAGATTTTGAAATAACTCACTCTCGAACTGGCGACCTTGGTCGCTTGTTAGTGTGGTCGGGCATCCAAATCTTGCTATCCAATGTTGGTATACGATATCGGCTATTCGAACAGCTGATATTTCGTCGGTAAGGATTGCTTCGGGCCACTTTGTTAGTCGGTCAATCATTGTTACTAAGTAACGATGGCCTTGAGCTGTTGTAGGTAGAGGGCCAACAATGTCGACGTGTACGTGTTGAAAGCTCGCTTGGCGGGAAAGATGAGATGTTCGAGGATGTGTGACGTTGTATTTTGCTTTTCTGACACTGTATACAGGTTCGAGTCCAACGGCTGATGTCTGCGTTCATTGATGGCCAGAAGTATTTTTGTGTTGCAAGTTTGCGAGTCGTGCGCGTACCAGGATGACTGATGTTGTGCACGCTGTTGAAAACTTCTTGTCTGTAATCTTCTGGTATATACGGGCGTATATACGGTGTAGATGTTTCGCAGTATAACTCGACGTCTGTGTTTGGTATTATTATTTTCTTGAGATTGATGTTGCTTTCTTGCAGTAATTGTTCAATGTTGCTGTCCTTTTCTTGCGCGCTGGCTATGTCCTTGAAGTTTATCGCAGATGGGCATGAGATTGTTTCTATGCGGCTGAGTGTGTCGGCGACAATGTTTTGCTTACCGCTCACGTGACGTATGTCGGTGGTAAATTCGCTGATAAACAAAATTTGTCTCGTTCGTCTCGGTGTTTCTGTATTCGATTGTGTTTTGGTCATTACGAATGTTAGCGGCTTGTGATCCGTAAATATGATGAGGTGGCGCCCTTCGAATGTTTTGCGAAAATGTTTGACTGCCATGTAGATTGCGAGTAGCTCTCGGTCGTAGGTGGAATACTTCTTTTGTGCGTCATTGAATTTCTTGGAATAATATCCGAGCGGTTGCCATGTTTCGTTTACGTACTGCTGTAGGACGGCGCCAGCTGAGTTGTCGGATGCGTCGCAAAACAAAGCAAGTGTAGCTTGATGTGATGGGTGAGCGAGTAAAGCTGCTTGTATGATGCTAGCTTTACATTGCTGGAACGATTGAGTTGCTTCGTCGGTCCACGTGATCTGAGTTTTGTCCCGCTTCTTTACATTGTGTAGGTATGAATTAAGTGGTGCCTGTAGTACTGCGGCGTTGGGGATATGATCGCGATAGAAGTTGATCATTCCGAGAAATCTTCTTAATTCTTCGATTGTAGTCGGTTGAGGGTAATCGGTAATTGCTTGGATTTTATGTTGCGGTGGTTTGATGCCTTCCTTTGCTACCGTGTAACCTAGGAACTGGACTTCTGATTTGCCTAGGTTGCATTTGGCGGGGTTGATGGTGATGCCATTGTCTTCTAATCGCTTCAGTACGATTTGGAGGTGTTCTCTGTGTTGGTCTTCGTTTTCTGATGCCAATAACACGTCATCGATGAATGGGAAGACAAAATCTAATCCTCGTAGTACTTCATGGATATAACGTTGAAACGTTTGTCCCGCGTTCTTCAAACCGGGGCACATACGTGGGAATTCAAATAATCCCATCGGTGTTATTATGGCTGTCTTCTGGATATCTTCTTCTCTTACGCTCAGTTGTTGGTATGCACGGTTGAGATCTAATGTTGAGAAGATAGTTTTTCCGCATAATTGATGAGTGAAGTCCTTGATGTGTGGGACGGGGTAGCGATCTGGTATGGTGATGGAATTGAGTCGACGATAGTCACCACAAACTCTAATATCGCCATTCTTCTTAGGGACGATGTGTAGAGGTGATGACCATGGGCTTTTGCTAGGTCTGCATAATCCTTGTTCGATCATATTTTCGAATTCTTTCTTCACTGTTTCGAAGAGATGTGGTGGTATCGGTCGGGCTCGGCTGTGTACTGGTGGTCCCGTTGTTTCGATAAAATGTTGCACATGGATATCGGATTTTAATTGCATCGATGTCAATCTGGTTATGCCGGGATACCGGGCTAATATGTCGTGGTATGACTGTGACATATCTATGCTGCGTACGGTGGGCACGCTTGATACTCGTAGCGGGGCGTTTACCTTTAAACTCGTCACACCATCAATTAATCTTCTGTTTTTCAAGTCGACGATGAGTTGGTGATGCTTGAGGAAATCGGCTCCAAGTATGGGTTTTGTGACGTCAGCTACGATGAATTTCCACAAGTACGGACGGCGTAAATTTAGATCGAGTGTTAATGTTTTCTCGCCATACGTAGCTATAGTTGTGTTGTTCGCTGCGTACAGCTGGAACGGTAATGGCGTTGGTATTTGTCCCTTTTTCTTCGGTAGCACGGATATGTTTGCTCCAGTGTCAACTAAGAAGGAGAGTTTCGAGTTTTTGTCAGTTATGTATAGGCGGTGGGACTTTTCTTGAACGCCGGTGTCCGCCATTGCCAGCGTTCTGTCTAGTTTTCCGGTTTTTGGTTCTTGAACGAGCAAGGCGACGTACAACGTCTAGCTTGTTCTTTGAAACGGCGGTGATAATAACAGAATGGAGATGGGGAAGCTTCTCGGCTGCGTGGTCGTGATGTGCTGCGGTTACGAGATGAGTAACGACTGCGGCGATAGTTGTTGTTGTTGTGGTATTGTCTTGTTCTTAACTCGGCAATTTCTAGCGATAACTTCCGTATTTCGCTGATAAGGTACTGCGTATCTGCCTGCGGTGCGGA
Source organism: Amphipoea oculea (assembly GCA_945859645.1). Classification (NCBI taxonomy): domain Eukaryota; kingdom Metazoa; phylum Arthropoda; class Insecta; order Lepidoptera; family Noctuidae; genus Amphipoea; species Amphipoea oculea. Next base: position 515,115 of record OX243878.1, on the reverse strand, counting down.
TGGTGCTGGTGGTGCTGGTGCATTTTGACGTTCAAAAGTGCCTTTTATGTGCCTATTTGAAATAAATGCTTTGACTTTGACTTTGACTTTGCATGCACGGCTGCGACTTCCGTTGCTGCTGTCTGCTCCATTATTTTATCTGCGAGTAGTGCGAGTTCGTCGAGTGCTGTCTTTGTGCTGAACGTTTCGCTGACTGCGAGGACTGAGCGAACGTGTGATGGGAGATGATTGGTCCACATAAGTCGCAAAGTGGATTCTGGAATTTTATCTGCGGCGAGGTTTCGCATGCGGCGGAGTAGTTGCGTCGGCTTCTGGTCTCCGAGTTCCATTTCGGACAGCAATTTTTTGAATTGGCGGCTGTCTGATTCCTCGTAGGTGGATATGAGCCTTTCTTTTATGGCCTTGTATTGGTCCGTGTCTGGTGGATTGTACAGCAGGTCCGCGATCTGCTCGACGTCTTGTCGCTCGAGCTGTGCAATGACCATCTGTGCGAGCTGGCCCTGGCCTTTCTTGAGGTCGTTGGTAGCTGCTTCGAAGCTGATGAACCAGAGTCGTGGTCGATCGCGCCAGAAAGGTGGAATGCGCATGTTGAGAGATATACCGGCAGCTTCCGCCTTCAGGACTGGGTTTGATGCTGAGCTGGATTGTTCTTCCGGTTGGCAGGGATTCGACATCTTGAATAGTGATTCGGCGATATTGGCTGAGCTTCGGTTATCTTAAATTTCTTCACTGTGTTTCAGGCACGGGGTCACCACTTTGGAGAATCTTGGGTGTTCAGAAGGGTGAAGAAATACTAGTTGATGTATGGATATATATCTTATAATATTTTCACTGAATATAATTAAAATAAAACATGGATCGACTGCCTCTTACAAAGGTCCTCGGAAGAGTGCCCTATACAATCTAAATTTAACAATAGTCGCAACGCAACGCTGCTCGTGTTTATGTTGCCATGCTGAATTTGGACACGGTCTTATCAATGTTTAGTCTGGCGGCTCAGGATAAAGCAGCGCACTCATCTAGGCTCGCCGCCGTGGACCACCATGCCGCTCCGATGAGGTCACGCTGTGATGATTGATGTGGCTACAAGTACTTTTCGCTATTCCTCATAGTTTAGAATTTGGCCATCCACGCCCACTTGGAAAATTCACCCTGTATACTGTTATATACTTTATGCCTGTTTCACTTTCTCCCAATTGAAGTGAAAAGCAGAGTGTATAACTCGGGCATAAACGAGACATTTAGTCACTCGACTTAAATATCCTCCCTCGGCTCGGGTGGATATAAACGTCTCGGGGTAAAATGGTTTCTTACATGCACTAGTTGTACAATCTACTATTTTCTGGTAGATGTTTTGCGCCATGTTATACGTCGTAGTGTATTTTCGTTCACTTACACATATGTTACTAAAGCGTTTAGTAGTATGTAATTAATAATAATGACTTATTTACGTTTATTCGGGTGAACGGTATTCGATCGCAGTCCGGTTGTGGTTACCGACAAAAAAAACGAAAAATAAAAATAAACCTATCCAGCCTAAGATGAATTAATGTAAATAGTAAAGCTGACTTTCGAGACAGAAACAATTAACGAAGATCAATCAAAGTTTCTTCAATTTACATGGCGCCTTTTTGTTTGTTTGTGCGCCGCTCCTCAAGATTAGTTAAGGCGCTTACATGAGCTAAACGCAAAAAAACGGTAGTTTTCGAAACAATAAAAGTATATGATCGCCTACAGTAAACAAAATCAGAAAAATATATGATATTCTTCAGGATATATGCTAGATAGATAGTGTTTTGAAAACACAATACAACTAATTTGGTACGATAGAAAAAAATCATGAACATACCTCTAAAAAACTTTCTTTTTACAATAAAAACCATACTAATATACATACAATCATTCTGATTTTTTGTCAGATTATTCTACAAGTAACATACTAAAATGATAGTGTTTTATTTTTTTATTTAAAACAATAGTTTTTTTGTAAATCGAATATTCATAGTTCCGAACATAAAAAGTGCGCATGTGTGCGTGAAAGCCCGTGTAGCGACAGTGCCGGCCGAGGCCTGATGCTATACGGACGTGTCGCTCTTTTCGCCGCACTATTTCCGTCAAAATTGTTATGTTTTTGTTAAGTTTTATTTGTAAATTCATTGTTTATTATTATTTGCATTATCTTCTTTCCGTAAATATTTTTATTTCGTGTAAATATAAAATACTTTTAAGTTTGTTATGTATGGGTGCAAGGCGCGCGCCATCTATTGTACGGCGAGTCCCAACTCCCGGGCGTTTCACTTGTGTCTACCGGCAGTGGTCCGCGTAACCTAACAAAGTTAAAATAGGGTAATAATTTGTAAATAAATGGGAAATATAGTGAAACATTCCGTTAGGAGGACTACAAAACGTTCATATAAAACAAAAGCCGAACATAATATGAACGAAAGTAAAAAGTATGAGCATTTTATTTTTAACTGAATATTTTTATTTTTGCAATAAAACTATGAATTTTGGAAACATCTAAGAAAGTGCAGTCGGTATTTTCGACTTCACGTACCTACAACTGTCACAGTGACGTATGTGGACGACGTGTAGATTTGTATTCGAGAGTCCCCGGGTTCGATTCCCAAGGTTACGAAATCGTACTTTCTTTTTAAATTTTATTTAAATGTATTTTGAATTTTTAGATAGATAGTGTTTTGAAAACATAATACAACTAATTTGGTACGATAGAAAAAAATCATGAAGATACCTCTAAAAACTCTTTTTACAATAGAAACCATACTAATACCTATACATACAATCATTCTGATTTTTTGTCAGATCATTCTACAAGCAACATACTAAAATAATAGTGTTTTATTTTTTTAGTTCAAACAATAGTTTTATTGTAAATAGCATAATATTCATAGTTCCGAACATAATAAGTGCGCATGTGTACGTAAACGGTAAACCCCCGTGCGTGTAGCAATAATGCCGGCCGAGGCCTGATACTATACGGACGCGTCGCTCTTTTCGCCGCATTATTTATTTGTACCTACATACATTCATTGTTTATTATTACTATTTGCATATCTTCTTTCTGTAAATATTTTTATTTCATGTAAATATAAAATACTTTTAAGTTAAAATAGCGTAATAATTTGCTATCAATTATATCATTTGTAAATATGGGAAATAAAGTGAAACATTCCCTTAGGAGGACTACAAAACGTTCATATAAAACAAACGCCGAACATATGAACGAAATTAAAAAGTAAGAGCATTTTATTATTACTGAATATTTTTTTTCGCTATGAATTTTGGTAGTTTAAGAAAATGCACTTATTACGCATAAGCTCAGTTTTTTCGACGAGATATGCAATCGTTACATTGGCTTATGTAGACGACGCGCAGGTTCGTGTTCAAGGGTCCCCGGGTTCGATTCCCAGTGATACGAAATCGATTTAATTTTATTTAAATGTATTTTGAATTTTTAAATATATTTTTATAAATAACTAAAAAAACGTCTACAATGTAATTATCTTTCACAGGAGAAAGAAAGTCGAAAATATCAACACGGAAGTTACTTCTAATGCGTAATTACCTACACGTTTTCTATGCCATTGTAACAATAAAAAAAACCTAAATTTATTAACAGACCGCGACTTATTGATAATATGCATAAAGAAATCACAGATTCATCCGAAAATTGCGATGAAAATTATCACAAGCAAGAGTTTAATTTTTATTGATTGTGTTTATAATAAATAGAAATCATAATAATTATGTATGAATATTAGGTACGAGTACCTAATCCTTGAGGCCGTTTACACATCATGCCGAAGCTGCAGCGGCATCGCCGCCGCCGCGGCGCCGCTGCATCAGTCACCCTTGGATTTGTATGAACACACGGCGCCGCCGCGCCGCCGCGCCGCCGGCGGTGCGGCGCGGCGACGAGTTTTGATAAGATCTATCATAACTCGCCGCCGCACAGTGGTCTGAAAATCGAGCTCCATACTCATAGAAACTTAAAGTACGGAAATAAAAAAACAAAAATTGTAATGGGTCTAGTATACCTCCCTTTACGTAATATTAACGTATGGATGGTATCAGTCGCTCCACGCGTGAGAAAAAAAAGTTTTTTGTTTATTTTTTGTATGGGAGAAAACACTAACCCCCTTATTCATAATCCTATTTTATCTCTATTTTAGCTAAAATAGGTTTATAGAACGTTTGTCTTTATCTGTCACGTTGTCATTTCTGTGTGTAAGAAAGAGACAAACCCCATTTTAACTAAAATAGGTTTGATAAGTTTTATGAATAAGGGGGTTAATGTACATTTTTTTGAAACTGAATGGAACTGATAGGCTGGAGCTCACACGAGCTATTGTACCATACACGGCCATCAAGATGACATACAATTCATGGACCGTTGGGCGCCGCTTTGCACGTAGCAAATTTTTGAAATTTTGTGTTTTCGATATGTTATTTTTCAAATCTTTGACGTGAATAAATGAACTTGCTGATCGATTTACTTATACTATCGTTACTTTTAGCCTGCTTATGACCTTTATGATGACAACAATTAAAAATTATGTTGATTATAAGTACCTATACGTTTTTTTTTAATTTCATTCCAAGAACTACTTAACTCATTTAATCACCGTTGTAGTGTATCTATTAAATAGATATGTAAACACTGTCTCATTCACACAAGCGGGGTAGCTGCTGTCAGTTATGTTATGTCATCTGTCAGTTACGAGGAATGGCGGGAAACAGACAAAGTGAAGCAGGCTATATACGATGGCGCTTGGTGTGGTAGTGAGCCAGTGAAGTGATATGTTTAACATAAGTACGGAATCAACAGGATTCTACAACCGTGATTATGGTTGAGTTATAATTAGATACTGCTTCAATCTGAGCCTCAATCAGAGCCTGTTCTTCCACGATGTTCAACTTGTTTTCGTTTGAAAACTTAAAATAAATTGGTCAGCAGAACATTGTGGAAGATGGCTTTGGATTCTCCCATACCTTTTCTTCGCCACAAATTAAGCGCAGAGGCACAAAAGAACACATAAACATACTGGAATCGTCTTCGTCTGCCATAGTTTGCTTATACAAACTTTGCCCTGAAGCACCATCAAAGCCATACTTGCATAATTATAATTGTTAACTCTTTGCCATCCAGCGAAGGTTCCACACGTAGGAATTTTCCAAGCTTTGCACAGTTTTATCCAAAATTTAGCTTTACTTTTAGGTAAAAGTAAAGCTAAATTTTACCTAAAAGCTTAAAGCTTTTAGCTAAAAGTTACCATTGTACATCACGGAAGAAGAGGTCTTCTTCCGTGATGTACAATGGTAACTTTTGGAGGGCAGCAGTCCTTCTTCGCCTCAAGGATGGCAGTATAAGAAGGACACAGTGGTACTCCTTCTTCTTTTGCACAAGATCTTAATGTTATATACTGCCACTTCGAAAGCTTCAATGAGGTCAAAATAAATAAAGCTTTATCAGCGGAATATATAGGCACAGTTTCCTTGGGCTTTAACAATTTATTTATCCTTGTAGCCTCTTTGCTCCGAGACTAGTTTAACGATATCTGCTATATTCTTGTCATGTGCTTTCAAACCGGTTGCATGAGCAAGGCTTTCAGTGCTATACGTTAGGAGGTCTTCCGCTCTCCTTCTCTTCTGTAGCGGGCTTAGCTCTTTAAATGGTTTTCTCGGCCTCACAACTGATGTTGATGTTCCAACACTGCACGTCTCCGGTGTGTAGGATGTTGATGCACCCTCATTTAAAACAAAGTCAGAACTGGAACGGGTTTGCTGCTCTACTGACACTAAATAAGGGGTCATCTTTCCTTTCATGATCTCAGGCCATTTTATGTTCTCTTGCAGCCATGTCTCATACTTTGTTATGTATGTACGTCTCGTGAGATTACACGAGATCCATTTGTTCCTCAACGAACAAACATAAGTCTGACAGAATTGTTTCAATACCCTCTTTTCATTTTCTAACAAATCAATAGTATTCTCAAAAACTTCAAATAAAACATTGGGCTGTGAAAAACAATTGTTGTTTGTCACAAACATGACAATGTCCAAATTGGTATCACAACCTTCCATCACAGCACAATTAAAAAAATAACGTAATAAGTTAGCGCGCACAAGTACTGAGAGCTACTGATAAAAGTAAGCTCAAACGTCCTGTTTTTATACAACTACCCTCATTATCGTTCGCTATTCTTTAATTAGGTTTTACAGACTTTAATATTACAGACAATAGAATTTTATTGTGACTAGGGCCCATTTGGCCCTGCTAGAGCTGGTTGATGCTCATGTCATTAGTATATAATTATAACTCAACCATAATCACGGTGATTAAATGAGTTAGTTCTTGGAATGAAATAAAAAAAAAACGTATATAATCAATATAATTTTTAATTGTTGTCATCACAAAGGTCATAAGCAGGCTACAACTAACGATAGTATAAGTAAATCGATCGGCAAGTTAATTTAACCTCGTCAAAGATTTGAAAAATCACGTATCGAAAATTCAAAATTTCAAAAATTTGCTACGTGCATAGCGGCGCCGAACGGTGCATGAATTGTATGTCATCTTGATGGCCGTGTATCGTACAATAGCTCGTGCGAGCTCCAGCCTATCAGTTCCATCCAGTTTCAAAAAAATGTACATTAAGTGTTTTCTCCCATACAAAAAAAATAAAAAACTTTTTTTTCTCACGCGTGGAGCGACTGATACCATCCATACGTTAATATTACGTAAAGGGAGGTATACTAGACCCATTACAATTTTTGTTTTTTTTATTTCCGAACTTTAAGTTTCTATGAGTATGGAGCTCGATTTTCAGACCACTGTGCGCCGCCCGCGGTGCCATACTATTATATTCTGTGGCGATGCCGCTGTATTGGTTTCTCTTGGATTTGTATGAGCCCTTGCGGCGCGCCGCACGGTGGGCTGACAATCGGCTTTCATAGACTTAGGCATTTTATTTTGCAAGTGCCAGTTTTTATGCCGGATATCACTTCTATTAGTTATAACAATATACAAAAATGACACCAGAATTGATTCTGCACAAAAACGATGGAATTATAATTTTTTTACGAAAATTTTGTATGGAGCTAGTATGAAAAATCGAAATATCTCTAAAACGGCAGGGATAACCGTAATATCCTTATAGGAGGTTATAGTACTAATTATTTATGATTTTTTGACATACGTTACATAATGGTTATAGATGCAGTTTTTTTTTTTTAAAATCGTCAAAATATTTTTATTTATTTTTACATATGAAACTGTTCAAAACGATCCGTGAACTGTGTCAAAGTTAAGAACATCGTTAGGAAGCATGTTTTTTCCCCAAATATTAAGAATATGTGATAAAAATAGACTGTAAATATATACTTTTATTGATAGGTAATTTAAATAAAACAAAAGTAACAAAAATAATATCTAAGTGCTATAAATTCAATTATACAAAATATTTGAAACAATAATCTATGAAATTATTAACTAAACATATTGGTACAATAAACTAACATAACAAATAATTAAATTTTACAAATTTTCTTTACAACTTTCGTTGTCGGACTCCAATTCCAAGTCAGAATCCAGATTGGATATACCTACAAACTCGAACTCAGTTTCCGGAAACTGTATTAGGTCGAGAGTTTCAGCAAAAAAGGTTGTCTTCCTTTTTAACCGACTTCAAAAAAAGGAGGAGGTTCTCAATTCGACGGTATGTTTATTATTTTTATTGTATGTTTGTTACGCGATTACTCCGTCAATTGTGGACCGATTTTCAAAATTATTTTTTTGTTCGAAAGGAGATACTTCTGAAGTGGTCCCATAGTCACCAAGCCAGGATCTGATGATTGGATCCTGGAGAAATCGAAGGAACTCTTCAAATATTATAGGCACACCCATAGCGATTTGGGTATTTTTTATAGTAATTCGTGCATTTGCTCTCGGAAAGTACCATTTGGTGAAGTGGAACTGATGATGAAGACCACAGATGGACACCGGAACTACTCAATAATATTTAAGTATTTCACGGGTTGCGATTCGATTACTTTAGTATGATTGCTAAGCAATTTATGCTCGCCACGATGTGAATGGTAATATGGAGCTGATGGTGGATCAGGAGAACTCCACCACCACCAGCACCATCAAATCCCCACTTCGATATCAGCTTTAACTGCTTATTTTCCACATTATCAGAAATACTTTGAAGAATCCGCTTCACCGTGATGTCAAGTAAAGCTTGAAGTGTAATTCTAGCTGATGAATCCGTAACTGACACTGATTGATTAGGAGGGTAGCATGCAAGCTTAGTTTGTTGCAGTTGATAGTAGGATGGGTAAATATCCTTAGCACCTTCCCGAATGGCAGTCTCTCGCAACGTAATATTTTGCCACTTTGAAAGCTTAAGTGATAGAAGCAATCCAAGTGCTTTCTCTGGTGTAAATATTACTGTTTTCACTGGTTTCTTAATGCTTTCATAGATTTTAACGGCAACTTCTGGATTTTTGATCATACATTCGATTACAGATGCGATATCTTCATACCCTTCATCTTTTAAACGTGCCGCAGCTGCATATGCCAATTCAAAGGAATCCTCGCCTATGTGCTCACTAGATCTTCTCTTTTTCTGTTTGCTTCCCAGATCTTTGAATGGTTTTCGGGACCTTTTTGTCATTGTTCCAACAGTCGATGATGTCGAAGGTTCTGGAGAGACTGAGCGTGCTCTTGGTATCTCATCAATAGTTGGTTCTTGATTTATTAAAGTTTGCACGCAACTTGGCCAATCAATATTTGCTTGCAGTCACTCTCCGTACGCATTTCACATTCAACAACAAACAATTTTATTCCCCTATCTTTCAAAAAGAAGCGACAGCATGGGCACTTTGACATTGATATTCAACTATTTGGTATTGTTGGAAATCTTACAAGATCAACAAGATACTACACACCTCTGTCTAGTCCTTCAGGTCTATAGGGGTGATGCTATTTTATGTTAAGAGTTGTTAAAGCTCCTAATTCTTCAACTTAAACACTAAAAAGAACGTTTCATATGTAAAAATAAATAAAAATATTTTGTCGATTTTTAAAAAAAAAACGGCATCTACACCCATTATGTAACGTATGTCAAAAAATCATAAATAATGAGTACTATAACCTCCTATAAGGATATTACGGTTATCCCTGCCGTTTTAGAGATATTTCGATTTTTCATACTAGCTCCATACAAAATTTTCGTAAAAAAATTATAATTCCTTCGTTTTTGTGCAGAATCCATTCTGGTGTCATTTTTGTATATTGTTATAACTAATAGAAGTGATATCCGGCATAAAAACTGGCACTTGCAAAATAAAATGCCTAAGTCTATGAAAGCCGATTTTCAGCCCACCGTGCGCCGCCGCGGCGCCGTGTGTTCATACAAATCCAAGGGTGACTGATGCAGCGACGGCGGTGCCGCTGCAGCTGCGGCATAATGTGTAAACGGCCTCAAAGATTAGGTACCTAACATTCATATATAACTATGATTCCTTTTTATTATAAACAAAATCAATTTTAAATCTAATTTCTTGCTTTTGATCATTTTCATCGCAATTTTCAGATGAATCTGTTACCTATTTCATTATGCCCATTATCAATAAGTCGCGGTCGGTTAATAAAAACATTAGGTCAGAATTTTTTTTATTTTTGTAATAGCTTAGATAACGTGTAGGTACTTGCGCATTAGAAATACCTAACTTCCGTGTTGATATTTTCGACTTTCTTTCTCCTGCAGACTTTTTTTAGTTATTTATAAAAATATTTAATAGATATATTTAAAAATTCAAAATGACATTTAAATAGAAAATTCGATTTCGTAACCTTGGGAATCGAACTCGGGGACTCTCGAATACAAATCTACACGTCGTCCACATACGTCACTGTGACAGTTGTACGTGAAGTCGAAAATACCGACTGCACTTTCTTAGATGTTTCCAAAATTCATTGTTTTAGAAAAAAACACTGCAAAGTGATAATTTTTATTTCGGAAGTCGGTGTTGCTGGTTCCGCATTTTCGTTTTTTGACACCGACTTCCGAAATTATAGTTATTTATCACGCTGTAGTGCTTTTTTTGAAGTCGGTTGTTTTTTTTCTTTCTAATTGTACCTACCCCACAAAAATTCAATTAACACTAGTGCATTGAAGAATCATCAAAATTCGCATAGAAATGCCGGAGATGCAGTACATTTATGCATATTAACTTCGGACATACTACATAAGAATAATTACCTAATGTATTATATACTAAAACCTTCCTGGAAGTATGTAGATCACATTAGTGAAAGAATTATCAAAATTGGTTCATCAGTTTTTTAGAAAATCTACAAATATATATACAAACATACACACATACATACATTACATACATACATACGGGTCGAATACACAACCTCCTTTTTTGAAGTCGGTTAAAAATGTTTTAAATTTCATTGAATCAGTTTTATTTCAAAATCACCCACATCCTTAAGTTTTTCAAGTCACACTCAAAACGAATAAAATTTATTATGTTGTCACACATAACTACATAATTTGTTTCTTATTTGCACATCGTTTCCGCGCCATCTATTAGAATACTAGGGCGTAATCTCACAAAACCGTTACTTCTAAATCTCATGTATGCTTTATGTCATAATTGTGATGGGCGTCGTCGTTAGATGGCGTTTGCGTCGATTCTGCATATGTGTGCATGCGTTTTTCAAGGACACTTAGGTCTAGTAAGCCTCTTAAGACTACAATTTTATGTTTCGCTTTGCAGTTTATTTTTTCGTCGGTTGAATTTTTTGTTAAAAACTGGTTTCATGGAAACGCATTCGGTCACTGGACTGATGTCAATTTGTCATGTTTGCAGCGCACATGTCGCGCGCGCGGCTGCGTGACAGGCACCAGAGCAACCTGCGCCGCAAGCTGCAGCTGCTGAAGCAGGAGCAGGGAGTACAGCCCGCGGGCAAGCAGGAGCAGGGCCTGCAGCTCGCGGACAAGCAGGAGCAGGGCCTGCAGCTCGCGGACAAACAGGAGCAGAGCCTGCAGCTCTCGGGCAAGCAGGAGCAGGGCTTGCAGCTCGCGGACAAGCAAGAGCATGGCCTACAGCCCGCGGGCAAGCAGGAAGCACAAGTGCACAGGTACACACTCTTAATACAAAAATGCATAATTGAAAACACGACATTAATTTAATAAGGAATAATATTTGTAGTACTACCGAAGCAAGATTTTCAGCCAAAACCGTAACCGAATATTCGGTAGAGATAAACCATTCTAAAACTGCACGCCACTCCACTAAAATTTCTATACACACATTTGAAATGTGTATGCACAACAAGCAGTGGAGGGGAGTTCATTTTTAAAATGGTTTATCTCTATCTATCTAGTTTCGGCCCAAACCTATACTTATGAAGTTAATTTACCCTATTTTCTGAGACCCATCGCTTTTCATAGGTTTTTAAAAATAATTTGACCAAAGGCCGATTTTGTAATTAGGTGTAAGATGAGATTTTTATTTGCTTAAACATGTGTGTGTACATACATAGAAAGTGCATGCAAGATGATAAAGCAAGTTGAGTGCAAACAGGTTTGTCCTTACGTGACGTGCAAAATAATAGATTTATACAAACTAAGAAAAAAAAATTACAAAATATTAAAAGTTGTCATACTTAATTATTAATCGGTTATTCAAATTATAGGGTAAATCAACATTATTATATAAGTAGCTCCAAATAAATCTAATTACTAAATAATACACACATCAAAAGTGTCTAGGGATCAACATATATTTTTGCAATAACTTTTCTCCTGATTGATATTAATTAAAATTTTCTTTAAGGATTCATCAAATAAAGTGTTTTCGTTTGTCACAGTAACGATAAACCAAGTCACCTTTGCATTAATAAAGAAATTTGCCATTTTCCTAATAAAGGGATTTTTGACATTTGAACCACTAACACAAAAGTTCGAAAAAAAGACTGAAATAACAGTTTTCTTTAAAATTTTATTGGGTAACTTAAACAATTAATAATCCGTGTTTCTACCGCGAACACTAACAACACAAGAACATCGGTTTGGCATACTCAAAATGAGTTCATCCAAATCACGCTGTGGAATGGCCGCCCATGTTCGTTGCAACAACAAAAAAAGGTCTTCTTGCGACTGGATACCCTCCATATTCGGCAGAGCTCTTCTCTGTAGCATATCCCATGCATGCTCAATCGGGTTCAAGTCTGGCGACTGAGCAGGCCAGGGCAGGACATTGATGTTAGCTGCGGCGAGAGTCTGTCTTACAACTCTTGCGGTGTGCGGTCGTGCATTATCATGCATTAACTGAAATAAGGGACCGATTTGCACTTGTAGAGGAACGATGACGTCTGATACAATCGTCTCAGCATAAATTTGAGCGTTGAGGTTGCCTCTGATCCAAATCAACTCAGTTCTTCCGCCGATCCAAATACCCGCCCATACCATGATGGTTCCACCACTATAAGGATGGACTTCCTGGCAGGATTTTTATCGCTGTTGGCGTCCAGGGGTTCTCCAGTGTCGTATACGTCTTGTATCCGGTCTCATACCAAAACGAGACTCATCAGAAAAGCACACGAAACGCCATTGTTCTTCTGCCCAATTTCTGTGTTCAAGAGCCCATTGATATCGAATCCTACGATTGTGCATTGCTATAGGTGGTACCCGTAGCGGTCTTCGGGAATGAAGGTTCACTTCATGCAAGCGGTTTCTGACTGTTTGGTCGCTAATTAAGTTCCCTGAAGAGTGATGAAGTCTCACGGCTAACATCATGGCGGTTATTGTTGGAGCTCTTCGAGTTAAGATTTGAATGTATCGGTCTTGTCTCCGTGTGGTGCAGCGATACCGTCCTCCATGGCGCTCAGCCACGGTACCAGTGCTTCGGTAACGTGTCCAAAGTCGACTGATAACACTCTGACTTGTATTCAGAGCTAAAGCCACAGTACGTTGCCGGGAACCAGCTTCTATCATTCCCACGGCTCTGAGCATTTCTTCCCTGCTTAAATGACGTCGCCGCTCCATAATAACGTTGGTTTTAATCAGTAGTAGGGAAACAGTAGCACTAATAATGTCTTCAATGCGTTGTATGTTTTTATAGGGAAAATATTGACAGCTGATTTTCATCTTTTACTCGAATTTGATTCACAGTTCCTGATTCAAATTATGAAATGCACCAAAAAGGATCCATATAAATTTATAAAATCATAAATTTATTACAAAGCCATATCTCAATCTCAAGAAATCCGCATAAAAATGCTTGATCCCTAGACACTTTTGATGTGTGTAGTACTATAAAATTATGTCAAGAAAAATTCCTTTTCATTAAGGAACTGAGTAACGCTATAATATGCTCTGGCGGTCAAAAAAGTACGAAGTATTTTTTAATAATAGATTGAGGTAGTTCTCTCCAACCTTTAGGTACTTTGTTATAAATGACTGGAGCCATACAGTATACACTTTTGCGCATTAGGGTCGTCTTAGCAGATTGGAGACTAAGTTGACCATTGTCACGTCTGTTGCGTGGAAATATGTCGGCTAGACGCTTATAGTGATGCGGATTCGACTTAACAAACACAGCTACTTCTAATATGTACAAGCACGGTAACGTTAATAACTTGTAATTTTTAAAATAAGGCACGCAGCTATCGGTCTTCTCAAGTTTAAACATCGCCCGTAAACATCTTTTTGACTTGAATGCTGATTCTTTTTCCGTCGAGTTATCCAAAAATATTAGCCCATAGCGTAGATGGGATTCTACTAAACCATAGTACGCTGTAAGTAGAGCATCCATCCGTATATAATGTGAATGAAAGTGTGCGTAAAGCATATGCGGATATACTAAGCTTTTTACATAAAATCTCAATATGTGCTTTCCAGTTAAGGTTCTCATCAATCTGGAGGCCAAGAAATTTTGTAGAGTTAACTTCCTCTATGTTGTCATTGCAGTATTGTAGGTGTCGTTGGTTCCGCATTTTAGTTTTTTGACACCGAGTTCCGAAATTAAAGTTATTTTTTTGAAGTCAGTTGTTTTTTTTAACCGACGAAAAAACGGAGGAGGTTATCAATTCGACGCGTATATTTTTTTTTTATGTATGACCACGCATAACTTTTTACAGAGCAGTCCGATTTTGATAATTCTTTTTTGATTGGAAAGGATATACTCCGAAGTTGGTCACATATAAATTTGGAAAAAAAAATCCTACCCTAAGGGTGGGAAAAAAGGGGTGATTTATGGTTCATTCACAGATTTTTAATGCTGAGCTGTGTATTACAACAAAAAATTAAACCTCCGAAAAAACTGAAAAGCAAAAAATAAAAGCCTTTTTTAATTTACCTTTTTTATTTTTTAATAAGTTCTTAAACTAATGCAAGTATACCTTAGAAATGTTGAGTCGGTGCCAAACAATCAATGAACAAAGATCACTAAATTACCTTAAATTTAAAGAAATAATCAAATTAATAATGCGACGTGAAATCTCCAGCGATAAATATTAACATTCCAAACAAAAAATGCGCTCTCCGCACGACCACTCGCAACGATATTAAGTTGCTTGTTTGGCGCCGACTCAAAATTTCTTAGGTATACTTGCATTAGTTTAAGAACTTATTAAAAAATAAAAAAGGTAAAATAAAAAAGGCTTTTATTTTTTGCTTTTCAGTTTTTTCGGAGGTTTAATTTTTTGTAAAAAAGTTTTTATTTTTCACTTTTTAGTTGTACTTACCCCACACAAATTTAATTAACACTAGTGCATTGAAAAATTGAAGACACTGACTAGAAGAATCATTAAAATTCGCATAGAAATGCCGGAGATGCAGTACATTAAGGCAAATAACTTCGAACATAAGAATAATTACCTAATGTATTATTACTAAAACCTTCCTGAAAGTATGTAGATCACATTAATGAAAGAATTATGAAAATCGGTTCATTAGTTTTTGAGAAAATCGCGGACATACATACATACATACGGGTCGAATACAGAACCTCCTTTTTTGAAGTCGGTTAAACATAATGCCAGATTTCTTTATCCAAAGAAAAATTGACTTTTGGAAAATTTTGGCCAAATGTGTCGGAGCAACGTTTTATCTTTCCGCCAAATAATTCAACATTGTCAGAAACCAAAATTTTTTAACCTCAATTTAAAGTATTCAAACGAATCTTAATTTATTATTTGGGGTTTTTATCCCTCCTTAGAGCTTAATTTTCATAGTATCAATGTTCCTGAAAGTGCATAAATCCCTACTCGCTGATACTAAAAGAACTTAAATGACTTCAATTTATAAGTACCTTTTTTTTTTTTTTTTTTGTATGAAATGGGTGAAAACAGGGTCCCATTATTAGTAATGGGATCATTTTTGCTTGATAAAATGTGTTCGGCGTATTAATGTCGTGGCCAGATCTTAGAATTGATCATTTCATGAAGTGTTCGGTCATTTCATGATATGGTTGTGTGTCATGAAATGGCCAGTTAAAATTTACCATATCGATTAAAAGTCAACGTTTAATGATATATCATTCGACGTTTGGCCATATCCTGAATGTGGGGTATCCATGGTTTAAGGTGTAGTAAAAATTCTAAATAAAGAAGAAACTTTTGGTTTCCCTTGTAAAACCAAAAGAACAAACAATAACTTAAAATTAAATAAAAACCCATATTTATAATTGCTTTTCCTATCGAATTATTGTCCACCGCCATGATGAACAGCAAAAACAAATTGACATCAACGGGATCCCTTCTTTTCGCATAATGTTCTTTTTCCTAATATACTTTGGCATAACTATTTTGATATAATTTGTTTTACCATATTTTTTTTGGCATACAGTTTATGTTGGCATAATTATCTTGAAGGCTACTTTGTTTTGGCATACATTTAATTCGCATAATACTAAACGATGTCAGGGGCACCCCGAGGTTCGGTTTGGTTAGGCTCCTTTAAACCCTTTTAAGCTATTGCATAGCTTTTATCGCGGGCTTTGAGCGCGGCGACCGAATCAAGAAATTCCGTAACGAAAATAAACCTAACACCCCCCACTCCGACCGGCACAGCGGTGCGGCGTTGGCGCCGTGCATCGTCTAACGTCGTTTCAGTTCGGCAGACTTCGGCACGGTGTTTGTGTGCGTGCGACTAGACGTATGCATGTAGACTGTACGAAGCTCGCATAAGTTGATAAAAAATGCTATGCAATAGCTTTACCGCGGCAGTCCCCGAGTGCCACACGTATTTTTTTTTTTAAACGTGGAGAAATGCTCCTGTATTCTGCACTACCACGGCGAGATAGTGCAGTTATGTGGGACTCTAACCCGCTAAAACTCCACGGTTTCCTCCTCTGCCGCTTACGGCGGGAACACGGGCACGCGTTAGCACTCATCCGTGAATCCGCCGCGGCTGTCCGTCACCGGACCCTCCTCTGGAGGGTATTCACTATCCCCGGCGCACCAGAACACATGGGCGCCAGACGACCCCGTGTCTGGGCACCCTTGGTCCCCTGCGACGGGTCAGGTCATTGGCCCCACCGCCTGCCAATTTTCGGCCGCAGAGGATAGGGTGAGCGGCCAACGTCATACCAACACTCCTCCCCTGCGGCCCCACCGCGTCCGCCCCCGTGGCGACCCCGTGAAGGCCGCGAAAGGTAGGGAGAGCAGGGCACCGCAACACCGGCACTCCTCTCCAGCCGCGGCCTCCAACCCTCAGCCGCGATGCCTTCCTTACGATATCGCGGCCCGCCTCAGTTGCGATGTCGCCCAAGCGGCACCGCAACCTACTTGTTGGCCGCTATGTCGTCGGCTCTTCGCTTCACCGTGGGTGACCAAGCCACAGCTACTGAGCCCCCCCTCCGCCTCGACATTGCGGGAACCCACCGGGGGAAGGTTCCTTTAAACCCTGCAGACAGAAATAGGAGCCCCGCGCGGCGGGGCTCCGTCGACCTGACGTCGTTAGAAATAAAACGAGCATGCTAAATTTATGCTTCAGAATATTATGCTTAATAAAATAGAATACTCTTTATTATGTACACCATATAAATTACAGACATAAATATAGAAACTTTACAATGGGTGACAATATGGGCGGTCGAGTTATGATAAGAGAAATTATGCTTAAAAAAAAATTGCGTAAGCTTTTATGCGAAAATATAATTAGGAGAAACAAAAGTATGCCAAGTTATGTTAGGTCATAAAATTTTATGCAAATGGATAGGGAACCGACATCAACGCCTCTACCGGCGGATAATCTAATTATTTTACGATATGATCACTAATACTTGGCCACATCATGAAGTAGTCGTGCGTTTAACTGTTCATATCGTCAAACGATGTGTGTTCAATGATCTGGCCAGACCAAATCATGATGTGACCAGCTGTCGATGTTCTATTTCATGAAATACAAGCATTTCATGAAATGACCGAACACTTCATGAAATTATCAATTTTAAGATCTGGCCACACAGACTTATTAAGTCTGTGTCTGGCCACGACATTAACACTACATACATTTTTGTAAGTAACGGTCGCGAACACACAACAATTTCAGAAACAAAGCTAACAGCTATTTCACCCTCAGATCACAGAGTCCCGAGACGGAGCGGCCTGCAGTGCCGCCGGTCGAAGCCTGCACGTCGACTGTCGCGGCGGAGGAGCAGGAGGGGCCCGCGGCCGGGGACTCGGGGGGCTCGGGCTCGGACTCGGACACACAGTGCGCGGCCAGCGTGGCGCTGTACCGCGCGGGCCGCTACTCGCCCGCGCGCCTGGCGCCGGGCGCGCTGGAGCCGGCCACGCTGCTCACGGAGCCGGCGCTGGACGCGGCGCGCCTCGCCTACCTGCGCGCCGGCCTGCGCACGCGCCGCAGCACGGGCAAGGTAAGGGGGAGCTGGCCTACCTGCGCACGCGCCGCAGCACGGGCAAGGTAAGGGGGAGCTGGCCTACCTGCGCACGCGCCGCAGCACGGGCAAGGTAAGGGGGAGCCGGCCTACCTGCGCACGCGCCGCAGCACGGGCAAGGTAAGGGGGAGCTGGCCTACCTGCGCACGCGCCGCAGCACGGGCAAGGTAAGGGGGAGCTGGCCTACCTGCGCACGCGCCGCAGCACGGGCAAGGTAAGACAACGCCCTTCTTAAAAGTTATAGGCCCATCTCACTTCTGAGCCATGTCTACAAGCTGTTTTCAAGAGTCACTACGAACCGTCTCGCGCACAGGTTTGACGACTTCCAACCTCCCGAACAAACCGGACTCCGTAAAGGCTTTAGCACCGTAGACCACATACATACGCTGCGACAGGTTATACAGAAGACCGAAGAGTATAATCTGCCTCTCTGCTTAGCGTTTGTGACTACGAGAAAGCCTTTGCTTCGATCGAGACATGGGCTGTACTACAGTCTCTTAAAAGGTGCCAGATCGACTATCGGTACGTCGAGGTGCTGTCCTGCTGAAGTGTCTGTACGAAAACGCCACTATGTCAGTCCGACTCCAGGATCAGACCCCGAAACCTATCCTTCCGCGGAAAGGTGTGAGACAGGGAGACGTTATCTCTCCGAAACTGTTCACCGCTGCACTGGAGGATGTTTTCAAGGTTCTGGACTGGAATGGGGCTGGCATTAACATCAATGGCGAGTACACAACTCACCTTCGGTTTGCCGACGAAATCGTAGTCATGGCTGAGACTATGCAGGATACAATGCTCGATGACCTCAGTAGAGCCTCCGAAAGAGTGGGTCTTAAAATGAACATGGACAAACCGAAGGTCATGTCAAATGCCCATGTAACACCCACTCTCATAAAGATCGGAGACGCTACACTCGAAGTCGTGGACGAGTATGTTTATCTAGGACGAACTGTCTAGTTAGGTAGGTCCAACTTCGAGAAAGAGATAAATCGTCGAATCCGATTCGGCTAGGCAGCGTTCGGGAAGCTACGCAATATCTTCTTGTCCCACATACCGCAGTGCCTCAAGACGAAAGTCTTTGACCAGTGCGTGTTGCCACTTGCCAGTGATGACATATGGCACTGAAACGTGGTCGCTCACAGTGGGCCTTATTAGAAGGCTAAAAGTCACCCAAAGGGCAATGGAGAGGGATATGCTTGGAGTTTCCCTGCGTGATCGAATCAGAAATAAGGAGATCCGCAGGAGAACGGACATAGCCCGAAGAATTGCCAAACTTAAGTGGCAGTGGGCAGGGCATATTTCTCGCAGAACAGATGGCCGATGGGGCCGAAAGGTTCTGGAGTGGCGACCGCGTACCGGAAGACGTAGCGTTGGAAGGCCTCCCACAAGGTGGACCGACGACCTTGTGAAGGCCGCAGGAACTCGTTGGATGCGAGAAGCACATAACCGGTCGAAGTGGAGGTGCTTGGGGGAGGCCTATATCTAGCAGTGGACGTCTTTCGGCTGAATTGATGATGATGATGATAAGGTTGGCTATAATAGTAATAAATACAGCCGAAAATATTGGGCTGTCAGTTCAGAGGTCTTAAGAAAATTCTACTTTCATTGACTTTTCATTACTATAAGTTTATAATGGACCTTTGCTTCAAGTTTTTACTCTTTTTAATTAATTTACCTATTTTGTCTTATTTTTTTTTGCAAGGATTTAAAAATGGACCCTCAGTCTAGATGCACATTGAAATACTTGTTACTGGGAATAATTAAACCTTTATAACTGTGAATGCATTTGTTAGATTTTCGATTTTTACCTCTATAATTGGGACTTTTTAGTTCAATACCCTATATAAATGAAAAACGAGTCATTTCGACCTGCCTTAGCGGGGTCCTCTGTAAATAAGTCAACTGCCATTTGTCATGTGCATTAGTCCTTTAGTAAGATTGTTTCTAGTATAAGTGTACCTATTTCCATGCGGCGCAGCCCGGCGCGGCCCCCGACACGAGCCCGGCGGCGCTGGAGCGCTCGGCGCGGCTGGCGATGGGCGCGGCCCGCGACGAGGCGCAGTTCAGCGTGGAGCACGCGTTGCCCGAGCAGCCGTGTCTGTGGGCCGACAAGTACCGGCCCAGGAAGCCGCGATACTTCAACAGGTAACATTTCGTCTTTCATTACATGCGCTAAGAGAGCTAAGGCTACACATAATACGTCTCTTACCCTTATCCCGATTTATTTGGGGTCGGCGTAACATGTCTTCTCCCGTACTTCTCTATTAGTCGTCATCTCGGTAGTCTCTCACATAAATCACACTACTGTACTACTGTGTGTAAATTGGTAAATACATATTGATGCCACTCGTTTCTGTGAAGTTTCACCGACTAACTGAATAAACATATCTACTCGTAAACAACTAAACAAGCTACATCCACCTTTATTTGACGTGAATATCTGTCGATGACGTCTCTTGCTCACAGAGTGCACACGGGCTTCGAGTGGAACAAATACAACCAGACGCACTACGACATGGACAACCCGCCGCCCAAGATCGTGCAGGGCTACAAGTTCAACATCTTCTACCCGGACCTCATCGACAAGAACGCCACGCCCGAGTTCTCCCTGGTTAGTACTGTACTTACTACTCTACTATACGATTGTGTTTGTGTGTAAGCCAAGCGTACGAGGACCGCCACAAACGCACCTCTATATTGTTGATTTCAGAATATCAGAAGTTATCAAGTTTTGGAAAAACAAACTCAGTGTTACTGCACAAAGTTTAAAATCCATTGCAACCAATATTTGTTTATTACAAATGGTTACTCAATAATCAACTTAAGACTACATAACCTAAAGCAGGGATGGCGAACCAATGGCACGCGTGCCATTGATGGCACGTAACAAAATAATTTGGGCACGACATCATTTCAGGAATTTAGGTTCCTATGTTTGCAACAGCAGAAGTCGCACTAATTTGTCATTTTATTGAAATAAATATAAAACTGTTAATATCACCATTAGTCCGACACCATGGTTGGTAGGGAAAATCGTCGCCTTCGGTTGGTCTCATTTCATTAAAAACGTCTTAGAACGGGCATCTGCGAGTTGGTTTCGGCCCCTCGTACGTACGCCTTCCAAAAAATGTCTAAGCATTTATTTCAAATAGGCACTTTTGAAAGTCAAAAATTACAAAGGGAAATGTCAAGAGAGTTCAAAAATAATAATAATAATGTGAATGTATAGTTTTTTTTTTATAGTAATTACTAAGCCAACATTGTTGGCACATCATGGCCGCATGAAATATTTATTTGGAAAAAATGCCACGTAGATGTATAAAGCTTCGCCATCCCTGACCTAAAGTATAGTATAGTTGACTAAGTGGCAATTGTAAGTAAATTATCTATGATTGTAAATTCACGTTGATATTATATTTTCAGGAAAAAAAGTCTGTATCTAGTTTCCACTGGGTATTGACTATCGAAGAAAAACTGAATCTCATTATTACACTTTGATTCTAATGTCATTACCTCATCTGCCTAGCCTTTTCTCAACTATGTTGGGGTCGGCTTCCAGTCTACCCAGATGCAGCTGAATACCAGTATTTTATATGGAGCGACTACCTATCTGACCTCCGCAACCCAGTTACAGGGTAATACGATACCCCTTGGTAAGACTGGTTGTCAGACTTTCGAGCTTCTGACGACCCGTAACGACTGTCAAAGATCCACGAATGACAACCGGGATCAACAGCCTAACGTGCTTTCCGAGGCTCGGATTCTAATGTCATTACCTGAAGGAACTAATGTGATTGATAAGTGTGTCGAATGCTGTTTTCAGAAAGCGTGTCCCGAGAACCCCGACTTCGCCGTGCTGCGCTTCCACGCGGGCCCGCCCTACGAGGACATCGCGTTCAAGATCGTGAACCGCGAGTGGGAGTACTCCTACAAGCGCGGCTTCCGCTGCCACTTCCACAACAACATCTTCCAGCTTTGGTTCCACTTCAAGAGATACAGATACCGCCGCTAGCTGCGGCGCGACTCGCTTCCCACTATTCAACTTACATGTATCTATTGACAATATTGAGGTGAAATAAAGAATCTTTCACCTAAAATGCATTATTTATTAGGTACTCATTTTGAAATTCAAATTGGCTGTACCTAACCAAACAGTAAAACCAGCTCATAATTATAAAATGTGAATGATGGCAAAGGGATAAGTGCTGTCATAAGTGGGCGTCCATTAATTACGTGAGGTAATTTTGGCGATTTTTGGACCCCCCCTCCTCTCTTAGAGAGATATCGTGAGATTTGGCTCGACCCCCTCCCCCTCTAATCTCACGTGAGATTGTTCAAAATGGTATTTTCTGTGTAAGTACATTAATTAAAAAAAAAAACAATTTGTTTATTATTTTTATTTAAGATTACTAAGATCGTAGTCTAGAATCACAGTGAAAAAATTGTTAAACGTTTTGCTTAATTCAACCCAGTTTTCTCTCAACTTTAACTGTTTCTTGCGAAAAAAAAAAATGTGATACATTCCAAGACCCAGGGGGGGTCTTGGAATGTATCACATTTTTCTTCCCCACGTGACGTAATTAATGGATAACCCCTAAGGTATTGCCAATCATTTTGCTACAGCAGTTGCTGTGACCTCTTCAATGAATAAATCAAGTCGATTTATTCATTGAAGAGGTCACTGGAAACTGTTGACCAGTTCTAGTTTACATCTCTCCATCAAGACCTGTCTAACATTTATGCGTCTCCCTCTTGGATTCAACAAATCACAAATACAAGGAAATCACATTTACTATTTGTAAAAGCTTTGTGCTGAGGTTAATGATCATTCTAGATTGACTGTCAGTGCAACTGTGCAATGTTAGGTTGATGAGTGGCATTCAATAAATTGAAGGTGTAAGCTGTCTGGGTATACTGTATACTTGCCTAGAAAAAAAACAGGGTACTTTTTGATAGACTGAAACTAGAAACATCTTTACAAATTGAAACTATTCTGTGTAATAGAGTACATAAAGATGTTTTCCCCACATTACTTGGTGCTGGAACTATAATCCTGATGAAAGTTTATAATTGAAAGTACAATATTCGCTAATCTAATTCAACAAATCAAGCTTTTGTAACTTTTTATTTACATCAATTACATAAATGACCTATTTGTTGGGAATATATGAAATTGTTTTATTGTTTTGGTTTGTCTTCAGCTGGGTTCACAACTTCCTCTGAAGCGGGGTTACTGCGGAAGTTCGGAAACTGTTCCCATGGAGCACTAAGCTCAAAGCGCCGGAACTCTTGGGCCAGCTCTAAGGGTTCTACCACTACACGCTTTTGTTCATCATCATAGCGCACCTCTACGTAGCCACTGAGTGGGAAGTCCTTCCTGAAGGGATGACCCTCAAATCCATAATCAGTTAAAATTCTTCTTAAATCAGGATGGTTGGCAAAGAAGACTCCATACATATCCCATATTTCTCTTTCGTACCAATTCGCAGCTTTAAACACGTCATTGGCAGAGTCTACAGGGGTCAATTCATCAGTGTATGTCTTGACTCTGATTCTAGCGTTGTAACGCAGTGACAGCAAGTTGTATATGATCTCGAACCTGTTGGCTCGGTTGGGCACGTCCATGCCGGCGATATCCACGAGGTTCGTAAATTGTGCGCTGTGGTTATCCTTCAAAAACTGCAGCACTGGAATAACTCCTTCAGGAGGAATAAGAACCTCCAGTTCGTTACCCGCCGTTAGTTGCACTTTTTGTACGTATTTAGGCAAACAATCAGCGATATATTTACCAAAATCAGTCAAATGAGTCTTCTGAAGCGGATCCACTTTAGCTACCGTTGGTCGAGTCTCTGTTTGAGGAGCAGCTTGGTCGGCTTTTGTAGCCACACGCAGGACAACTGGAGTCTTCACATTGTTTAGAATGTTGCGCCCTAAGCTGTATCCAGCACCAGCAGTACGCTTTAGTAGGAACGACATCCCGTTCGTTCTGTATTTCCAAAATAAACTTACGTAATTCGAGTATTGAACAATTCGACCACTCTTCAATTCTGTCCACCAAAACAAGACAGACGGACGAAAGTCAGTTCAACTGTCAGTGTCATTAGCAAATGCCCACAGACTATTGTCTAATGCCACTGGCCGCATTATCCTGTAACGTAATTTTTAACCGTTCGTGAACGCGGATCCGCGCGAGACACAATGGCTTTAAGTCGCACCATTTCGTGCGCACACCCGTCACAATATTTAAAGATGAAATTCAAAGGGGTTTGAAGGTTTTGGCCCTAAAATCAGCCGCCATTTTGATTTTTTTTCAGAATCGCGGTGCACAACAAAAGTTATATATTTAGATAGAGGACACTTATACAAACAAAAAATGTTACATAACATAATATCCTAAAGCGTCAGGTTTCGGAGTTATTCACCGAAATATAAGTCGAAAACAACAAGGATATTTTTGTTTTTTTTCCCTCCAGGTAAGCATATTGAACTATTGAGGTAATAGAAACGTTATGAAACCTTTATGGAGAAGAAACAAATGAAGAATAGACATTTTTTAAATAAATAATTAAACAAGGCAATTTATAGTTCGTTGTTTTAGTCCCAGAGACTAATCTGACAAGTGTATCAAACTTCTATACTAAAAAAAACCGAAAACACAAAAGACTTAAATTATGTCAGATTAGTCTCTGAGATTAAAAAACGAACTAAGTATAAATACATACATAATACATAATTAGCCTATAATGTTCCCATTGCTGGGACACAGGCCTCCTCGGTGAGGGAGTGGGCCGTAATCCACCATGCGGGCCCAGTGCGGGTTGGCAGACGTCACATGTCTTCGAATTTTTGGTTCTAGGACATGCCGGTTTCCTCACGATGTTTTCCTTCACCGTTTTGAGAGCAGTGATGATGAAATAATTTACACAAAGTAAAGCGCCTGTCTGGGTTCGAACCTTTTTTTTTTTTTTTTTTTTATGGATGGGAAATCATCAAATGACCCCTCCCGCTCTGGCTGGAGCGAAGGGAGTGTCAGACTCTTACTGACTAAAACCCATCCGTGTTCCTTCCTTAGCCCTTTATGTTCCGGGGTAGCGGTAACCCTTTCGGACAATCCCGCACCCCCGGCAGGCTTCGGCCCTGGCAGGCCCCTTCCGTTATGCTGACATCTCTTTGAGGCGCGCGTGGAACACGTACGCGCCGTCCGGCACGGGCCTGGTCCTGATCGGACGGTGAGCTACCCATTACTCTCCGTCCGCAGGCCCGCGCCTACGGTGGCCGGGAGTCGTCACGCGGCTCCCGACGCCCGGAGCGTCTCCCGCGGCGGCTGGGGTGTGAGGCTCTCTCCCTTAGCCGTTCCGCCACCTCCTTCGCTAGCATGACTGCTTCGCAGAAGGAGGTGACGGCCTCCCACTCCCTCTCGCCCTGGACCATGGCTTGAACCAGGGCCGGACGCGAGAGGTCGCCGCCGCTGTCGATCGCCTCTACGAGGGCACGGCGGTGCTCCGCCCATGCGGGGCAGACCTCCACCGTATGCTCCACCGTGTCCTCTGGGCGATCCTCGCAGTGGTGACACCCGGGCGTCTCCTCCCGCCTGATGATGTGCAGGAACCTCCCAAAACATCCGTGTCCGGTGAGGACCTGCGTCAGGCGATAGGTGAGGACGCCGTGACGCCTCTCTAGCCACTCCTCAAAGAGGGGTCTTACCGCCACTATCGTGGCGTGCCCTGCGCTGGGTTGCGAAAGTCGCTCCTTCCATATCACCATGAGATCGCGGCGGAGGTCTGTCCGCTCCGCCGCGATTTGTCGCGGAAGCGGAGTTTCCCCCCGGCTCAGTGCCTCCGCGCGCCACTCATACAGGCGCGCGAGGACTATCGCCTCCAGATCCCATGGCGGCAGTCCGGCAAGGAGGCTTGCCGCCTCGCCCGAGATCGTGCGGTACCCCCGGATCAGCCTTACGGCTACCACCTTTTGGGGCGCGTTCAGATAATGGGCGGCTCGCCGCCGCAGAGAACGCGCCCACACCGGGGCCCCTTATAGGGCCATGGACCGCACGACCCCCGCGTAAAGCCTCCGGCAGGAGGTGTTTGGCCCCCCCAGAACCTACACCGAACCGAACCTACGACCTAGGACCTACAACTCGTAAGTCGCGGCTGTTACCACTTGGCCACCACTGTTAGCCGTTTTTAATTATTTATTTTAAAAATGTCTATTCTTCATTTGTTTCTTCTCCATAAAGGTTTCATAACGTTTCTATTACCTCAATAGTTCAATATGCTTACCTGGAGGGAAAAAAGACAAAAAAATCCTTGTTGTTTTCGAATTATATTTCGGTGAATAACTCCGAAACCTGACGCTTTAGGATATTATGTTATATTATATTTTTTGTTTGTATAAGTGTCTTCTATCTAAATATATAACTTTTGTTGTGCACCGCGATTCTGAAAAAAAATCAAAATGGCGACCGACCTTAGGGCCACCCTCCATACAAAAATCTTCTAACCCCTTTTTTCATCCTAAAGAAAAACAAATGTTGTCTGTGGTCCAAAGTCAAAGTCAAAGTCAAAGATCTTTATTGTGAGACAGTGGTTACAAAGTTGTTATTTGAATTATTTTGGTGTGCGCTTGCAAAATTTTTTATTTTTTAAATTGTCCAAACTATTGTATGCCTAACATGGTGGACCATGTTAGGCATACAATAGTTTGGACAATTTAAAAAATAAAAAATTTTAATTGAAATATTTTGCATCAAAACATAGTGTGGCACTAACTCGTCACGAATCTGTCGGACAGAAATTCATGTACTGTATAATATGGTCTATTTACCAAGAAGTCGTTTAATTTTTTCTTAAACAATTGAATGTTTTCAATTTCTCTTATTTGCTTAGGAAGCTTATTATAAATTCGTGAAGACATTCCGAAGAAACTTTTAGAAAGTAGGGCTGTTTTTGAGGGCATATTTGTTATTTTGTCGACATGTCGACGAGAGTGCAGGTTACCAAACTTTTCCTTATTAGTTTTTACAAATGTAGCGACCTCATAGATGTAGAGGGCAGGAAAGGTTAAAATCCTAAGCTTTTTAAAATATGGTTTACAGCTATCTGGGGCACGTATGCCACAAACAGCTCTAAGACTCTTCTTCTGCGCTCTAAAGGCGAGTTCCCTGTCTGTAGCATTCCCCCAATAAATAACTCCATATCTAAGCGTAGACGTTACATAGGCATGATAGGCGGTTAGTACTGCTGTTTGATTTACAATCTTGGATAGTCTATATAAAGCGTAGGAAAATTTATTTAGTTTTTTACACACCGTATCAATTTGCGTTCTCCATGACATATTTTTGTCAATCCATAGTCCTAAGAATTTGATGGTATCTGTTTCCTCTATTTTTTTCATTTCATAATTTACATTTAATGTCAAATGCATTTTTCTTTGGTAATAACTAACTACACTCGGCGTCACAAAAATCGCACCTCTTTAAAAATTCCCTTCAAAGTCATTTTAACCCTATTAATCAATGGTAGACATATGACTATAAGGTATCATTGGAAAGGCAATTTATTTAAATTTCAGAATAAATCAATGGATTTGGTTTTTTGTTTACCAGGGAATAAAAAAAAGCAAGCTAATGCAAATGATTAAAAAGTTAAATTTTATTTTATCAGCAAAAATTACAACAAAGTCCTTAAAAACAACTTAAAACCTAGTGTTACCCCCCTAGCCCTGATGACTGCTTCCATGCGTTCTCTCATGGACCTAAATAATGTGACAACAGTCTCTTGCGGAATGTTGTCCCATTCTGCAACGACGGCATCTTGGAGGTCTTGGAGAGTGGTAGGGGCAGGATCACGTGCCCGTACTCGCCGTTTCAGTTCATCCTAAAGGTGCTCAATAGGGTTTAGGTCTGGACTTCGCGCCGGCCAGCGCATAACAGGGATTCCAACTCTTGCAGGTAGTCTCTTACAATTAAAGCGGTGTGACAGCGGGCGTTATCGTGCATTAACGTGAACCCACTGCCAACAAAACCCGCATAAGGGACAACCTGCTCCTCTAAGATCTCTGTTATGTACCGAGCAGCAGTCAGCGACCCTTGTCCGCGAGCACTTCCAGTCCGAGAAACACACACAAGGTCCGTTTTGCCGTCGATTGACATGCCGCCCCAGAACATGCACGAGCCACCCCCGTATTCCACTGTCTCTTGAATACAGGCTTGTGCGAATCGTTCCCCTTGCCACCTATACACTCTTCGACGCCTGTCGTTGCAGAAAAGACACACCCTCGTCTCATCCGAGAAGAGCACAGCCCTCCATTGGTCTATTGTCCAATCCACATGGTCACGGGCAAATTGCAACCGGTCTCTCCTATGCTATGCAGTCAATTTTGGCCCTGTAGCAGCCCTATGAGCTGCAATTTTCTTCTCCTGCAGTCTTCTTCTAATCGTGGAGACGCTTACAGAAGTTCTGCGAGCTGATCGCAGTTCTTGTTGCAGCTCAACAGCATTGGAGATACCGATTACGTAAAGACGTCGAAGCAATGAAGCGATCGTCTCTTTCGGATGTGCACCGTTGTCTTCCAGATCCACGTCTTCGGATATAGCCACCAGTCTCTTGGAAGCGCTGGAACACTCGTCGAACGGCAAAACGACTCAAGTTCAATTGCCGAGCAACATCTCATTGCCGCATCCCTGATTGCAGTAGTGCAATGACTTGAGCGGCTTCATCTGCAGTGGTATCCATCTTCTGGGGTATTTTTCTTGCTGTAGCTGTTCACGTGTGTTCACTTCAAAGGTTGAATAGCAAATGACCCACATTTAACCCGGGTCACCCGTTTTATACACTTGTAGGGAGGTGCAATTAGTGGCCGTTGTAATGCGTATTTTGACAACATTTTTTTTTAACGTTACGTGCTAATGAGATCTGTTGTGTTTAGGAATTCTAACTGTTGTTAATTTAAAGGTCGTTAAACATACTTTCAATTGATACCAATATTAATTGGGTTTAATGTATTCGTTGCTGGCGGGATATGCTTTAAACTTATTTTCGAAGAGGTGCGATTTATGTGACGCCGAGTGTATTTTTGTTTTGTCTAAATTAATTACGAGATTATTACATGTTAACCAATCCAGTATATAGTCCAGTATAGTCCAGTCGTTGGCGCGGTCTCCTGACATCTGTCAATCATTCTTTCAAAGCATAAGAACGGGACTTCACGATGACCTACATGTGGGTCGTTTTTTTACATTAAAATCCATGTCCGTGACTCCTCTCTATGCGAGTGCGGGTTAGAGGAGGGCACCCTGGATCACATATTCTTCGAATGCTCTAACAACCTCCCTCCTCTAGACTTGTATAGCCGAGCCGTCTCCCAAAATTTAAGATCCCTCTTCCGATTAATTTCCCCTCCCTTTTAACATATTCCTCTCCAGATTTACTTGTGGCGCTGATGATATTCATCCGCCACAATAATATAAAATTATAATTTGTTTCCTTAAATGTTCTATTTATGTTTGGTTGTGGCATAATTATGTATACTTGTATTTTAATGTTCTAACAATTATAATATAATATGTAATTTTATCTTTTTGTTTGTTTCAGTCCAGTACTAATCCCACAAGATCTACAGCATCAAATTTTTTTTTAAATAACTGTAGCATCAAATTTTTTTTTTTTTTTTTTTCTCACACACTTTTGACATTGGCAGAATAGTCGACATCGGCTTTACTTGCCATAATTAAAAATAGAATAGAATAGACCTACATGGGCACCGTATAGTCCCGGCATACAGCACAACACAACTTCTAGAAGGGGTTTAATAAGGCAATCCAATATACCTAAAGTATAGGATGATTATCTGGGAAGGGTTGGGATACAATGAGGATTAGATTACTTCACATAATTAAGGATCGGACGTCACTAGGTAAGTTAGTCCGATCTGTATAATTATGCTTCGTAATCTAATCCTCACTGTATACTATGTAGATGTTCAAAGAATAAAGTTGTGTTGGTCATCATAGGTACATAAAATGAGCATTGTTCAATAATTGAACATTGTAACTTAACATGCTATTCTATGTTTGTTAGGTACTTACTAATTGTAATGCATTTCTATTAAGAATCAGTGTACCACCGGTCAAATACCTGACGTCATTTGACGCAACATCAAAAAAACTCCTGTCAAATTCCAGATGTCACTCGCTGTGCGCGTGATTTATTACCCTGCTCACAAAAAATGGTCTACTGATGCTTATATGGGCTCAAGCCACTTAATGTAAACTGTTTTGGGTTTTTGAATAAACAGACCATAATATAAAATGCAAACAATACTCGTATTACGAGTATTGTATTTATAAACAAATGACGTCATCAGAAAATAGGTTGAAAGTGTGTTTGTTCCCGTGTTATGTCGATTTCTGATAAAACTACTATATGAATTTACACGAAACTTTGCAAGTTACATTATGAATAGACAAGTAATCTAACAACAGCGTTTTTTTGAAAGTCCTACCTTACATTTTAATAATATTGAAACTCAAATTTCAGTGCGCCGAGCCGTTCAATTCCATAGTACAACGCAATGACTGTAATCGCCCAATCCAAGTCATATTGAGTTGTTTCTAATTAAAAAAGTGTTACTAGGATACTACACAAACCTTTATTAACTGATAACTACCTATATCTTGTAAAAATATACCACTATAATTATAAAATCATAAGATTTTCTTGAAGTACTTACGTAAAATTTTGTTTGACCAAAAGAAAAAGATTATTGATTGATTGTGATGTTATTTCGTGCAAATATTATCTACAATATTATCTACAAGGACGTGTAATATGTTATAAACGAATATTCATCCACTTAACGTCGATTTTACACAAAAACTATTAAAATAAACAACATAGCATCATAACAAAACAGCACACACTGCAGCTGCCATTAAGAATCGTAAAGTCTATTTTTAACTTTTTTTTTCCAATATTGCCAACCCATATTTTTCGTTTTGAATCATTTAGTCGATTAGTTTATCTACCGGACCATAGACTCAAACTGTTGCACAGGATATTAGACCGTATTT
Source organism: Amphipoea oculea (assembly GCA_945859645.1). Taxonomy (NCBI): domain Eukaryota; kingdom Metazoa; phylum Arthropoda; class Insecta; order Lepidoptera; family Noctuidae; genus Amphipoea; species Amphipoea oculea. Next base: position 484,103 of record OX243878.1, on the reverse strand, counting down.
TACAGTAATAATAGAGGTTGAAGCCGCGTGAATCGGGTGTCACCGATCGGTGACCGTGGGGCCTGACGGGTGCGCGCCGGTCGTCACCGATCGGTGACCGCGTAAATCTAGCGGTTAAGGTAAATAGTTACCTAACTTAATTTATAATTCTATGAGGGAGGTTTCTCAGGGATAGCCAAACCACCTTTTAAGATAGAGTTTTTTTTAATTGTCTTATACAGGTTTACACTTTGAAATAAAAGACATCGGGAACGAAACCCTTAATAGTTACGCGCGAGACAATAATGGCGGCACGAGGAAGGACTGGCGCGGTACGTACAATACGCGTCTACGCAGTATGCGTGTGGGCAGCGGACTGGCGAGAGTGGCGCGCGTTCCACGCGCCTTCATCGCAACGGCCAGGCGAGGGAAAGCGCGCATTCTCGATACCGAGACGGAACGCGACCGCGGGACGCTCGCATCGGACGAGTGTGTGTGTGGGTTGCTACAATTCTCTAATTACTATTAGATTCTGGAAATATAATCAGTTTTGAATCAACTAGTTTAATTAATAATCCCATATGGCACACATCAATTTCTTATAATCAGACAATTAACATTGACATGTATAAGTTCTATGTTATTGTTTCTGTAACTACGGCCGCGGCATTCAATCGGTTAAAGCATAACATGCTCTGTGGCACAGAACCACAGAATAAAGGTATTTATATTCTGTGGTTCTGTGCCGTTACAAGTTACACAGACTAGAGAAGACGTTACCTACCTTGTTACAAGTTTGCATCAAAGAGTAAAATAAAAATAATATAGAGGGAATGGTTTGCACCAAAGACTACAATAGTATACTGGCTAACGAAAGTCGTGAAAGCCGCCTGTAAGACGTGAAGAATGTCCCTTCAAGAACCATAATTCTGCTATTTCAGCATTGATTTAGACTTGCAAAATTGCATATTATTACTTTATTAGTATATTCATATTGTAAAGGTATCATAAACACAGCCTATTCTAAACACTTGTTTTTACGAAACAATAGGGTATATGACTGCTAATCATTCAAGTGTTAGTAAAAAATATTAAATCGTTTATCAAACAAACGTATGGTGTCACTTAAATTGTTGTGTAGCCTTGAGTGAGTGATTACTTTGTTTCGAAAGTGGTAGCAAAGATGGAAGTAGAATTAATAAAAGAGGTGAAAATGAGGCTGCGCTCCCTGGTGGTGTCGAGCCCGACGCAGATGGATTCGCGTCTGTTAATGCGCGACTACTCGAAGCTGTTGGGTACACATATTCCGTTGGCGAGGATGGGATACAGGGATTTCGTCACCTTCCTCAGGGAGCGGTGCAGCGACAGCTTCCTGGTGAGTACTGATTGGCGTTCTGCTGATTAATCCAATCAGACCCAGTTTTTTGTTGTATCTATCTTACTATCCTACTAGGTAATCTATAAAAAAAAAACAAGATCGGTTTAGTCACACCACTTATAACTCAAGAAAGAACGGCTTTTATGATGTTTGATTTGTTGGATTTGTCTTCGCCCTGAATAGCAGAATAGCTGTTAAAGCACGGGAAAAATTAATAAAAATACTTTTTTTTTCTCATACTTTTTCCAATTTATTGATTCTAAGGCGGAACAAAGTTGGCGGGGTCAGCTATTGATATTATAAATGTGAAAGTTTATGTTTGTTACTCAATCACGCAATTTGAGTCTAAGTGCAGAAAAGGGAGCCCCATCATCATCTCAATCACGCAAAAAGGGCTTAACAAATTTGGATGAAATTGGGCATATAGATAGTTGATAACCTGGATTATAAACTATCTACTTAAACACATAGGGTACTTTTTATCCCGGTAGTATGATTGTTTGGGATAATTTCCGACATTCACATAGGTGAAGCAGCTGGCAAAAGCTAGTTATAAAAATATATAATTCAATTCAATGTAAGGCATTAAAGTTTTTGTATTGGTGTTCAGTTGTTTCTGTATGATGCTTAAGTATCTATTTGTTTGTTTTCAGTTATCCGGCCCCCCATCTAATCCAATACTCACAGTGATTGTGCCAGAGTCATCAAAGCACATTGATAAGTTTGTACAGAGATCAAAATTACCTTCTACTGCAAAAGTGTAAGCATAGAAAATACTATCTTGAACAATTTTAAGTTACACATTCACTAAATTTTAAATGCATGTTTAAGATTTTGTATTGTGTTTAAATGTAAAATATTTAATTCTTTGTACACTAACAGAAAAACAAAAAGGAGAAGCATACAAGAAGCTAATGTGGACCCACCTGAACGAAGCCTCATTTACAATTCATTTGTCAAACACAAACCTGCTGTAATCGAAGAGCCGAAAGAGGTGGAGGTGGAAGCTCTGGACATGATCCCTAAAAGCATCAGCCAGAACAAGGAAAATGTTGATCACCACAAAAACACAATGGTCACTAGTAATGATGTCAAGAATTTCCTTAAGAAACGCTTTCCACTGTACAATAGTTTACATAATTTTGACGAGGCTGTTTCTGAGAAAGATGGAGCTCAGTCTCTGTTCCAGGACGACGATTCAGGGAGACATACATCATCAAGTGAGTTCCTTTTTATTCTGATTATAGGTTTGCATCTGTCTAGCCTTTTCCCAACTATGTTGGGGTCGGCTTCCAGTCTAATCCACCAGTATTTTACATAGAGCGACTGCCTATCTGACATCCACAATCCACTTATTAGATAATAAGATAGGTAATAAGATACCCCTTGGTAAGTCTTGATTGTCAGACTTTTGGGGTTCTGATGCCCCGTAATGGCTGTCAATGATCTACAAATGACAGCCGGGATCAACAGCTTAACATGTTTTCGAGGCACAGAGGGGTCTTGGTATATTTTTTAGTTTATTTTTTACTATTGCTGAATGGGCCCGCTCGTGATCTCGATCACGCCTGATGGAAAGCGATGGATGAGGTCTATGATGGAACAAGCGTTCCCAGAAGATGCCTAAGGCACTGGAACTCCCATCGACGAAACACAGCTGCTTGACGCCGGACTCCGGAGGGAGGGTGGTCGCAAACCAGGCGGGCGTTAGCCCTACCACCGCAAAAAATGTGAAGATGATCACCCATCCACGGACCAACCGCGGCAAGTGTAGCTTAACCTGATCGATAGAACCGTGCGGCTGTTATTTCTTAGCCACAAGCGACTCCTAACTACATACTAATAATAAAGCGGAAGCGTTTGTTTGTTTGTTTGAACGTTGATAACCCATTTCTTAAGGAAGGCTATAACTATTTTAACATCACGCTAGGACTCTCAGGAGCCGAGTAAAAACAAAACGAAAGAACGCAATAGCGCGAAAAGGAAGTAATAGCGCGGGTTGCACGCGATGCGGCGGGGTGGGTCGGGGGAACAAGAAATTTCACGCAGACGAAGTCTCGGGCAGAAGCTAATTCATCATCATCATCATCATTTCAGCCGAAAGACGTCCACTGCTGGACATAGGCCTCCCCCAAGCACCTCCACTTCGACCGGTTTTGTGCTTCTCGCATCCAACGAGTTCCTGCGGCCTTCACAAGGTCGTCGGTCCACCTTGTGGGAGGCCTTCCAACGCTACGCCTTCCGGTACGCGGTCGCCACTCCAGAACCTTTCGGCCCCATCGGCCATCTGTTCTGCGAGCAATGTGCCCTGCCCACTGCCACTTAAGTTTGGCAATTCTTCGGGCTATGTCGGTTACCTTGGTTCTCCTGCGGATCTCTTCATTTCTGATTCGATCCCGCAGGGAAACTCCAAGCATAGCCCTCTCCATTGCCCTTTGGGTGACTTTCAGCCTTCTAATAAGGCCCATTGTGAGCGACCACGTTTCAGTGCCATATGTCATCACTGGCAACACGCACTGGTCAAAGACTTTCGTCTTGAGACACTGCGGTATGTGGGACGAGAAGATATTGCGTAGCTTCCCGAACGCTGCCCAGCCGAGTCGGATTCGACGATTGACCTCTTTCTCGAAGTTGGACCTACCTAACTGGACAGTTTGTCCTAGGTAAATATACTCGTCCACGACTTCGAGTGTAGCGTCTCCGATCTTCATGAGAGTGGGTGTTACATGGGCATTTGACATGACCTTCGTTTTGTCCATGTTCATTTTCAGACCCACTCTTTCAGAGGCTCTACTGAGGTCATCGAGCATTGTACTGAGGTCCTCCATAGTCTCAGCCATGACTACTATATCGTCGGCAAACCGAAGGTGAGTTATGTACTCGCCATTGATGTTAATGCCAGCTCCTTTCCAGTCCAGAACCTTAAAGACATCCTCCAGAGCAGCGGTGAACAGTTTCGGAGAGATAACGTCTCCCTGTCTCACACCTCGCTGCAGAAGGATAGGTTTCGAGGTCTGGTCCTGGAGTCGAACTGACATAGTGGCGTTTTCGTACAGACACTTCAGCACCTCGATGTACCGATAGTCGATCTGGCACCGTTGAAGAGACTGCAGTACAGCCCATGTCTCGATCGAATCAAAGGCTTTCTCGTAGTCCACAAACGCTAAGCAGAGAGGCAGGTTATACTCTTCGGTCTTCTGTATAACCTGTCGCAGCGTATGTATGTGGTCTACGGTGCTAAAGCCTTTACGGAATCCGGCTTGTTCGGGAGGCTGGAAGTCGTCAAACCTGCGCGCGAGACGGTTCGTGATGACTCTCGAAAACAGCTTGTAGACATGGCTCAGAAGTGAGATGGGCCTATAATTCTTAAGAAGGGCATTGTCACCCTTCTTAAAGAAAAGTATCACCACACCTCTGTTCCATGCCTGTGGTGTTTTACCCTCGAGTATGACGGCTAATTACACAGCTGTAATACAATATACTATGAATTCTGTATTGCATCTGTATCGATGCTGAATCGCGGCTGTATTGCGATAAGTAATAGCAATGCAGAATCGTGGTTACGTGGGCAGGTATAATAATAATAATTCATCATTCAAGTATACATCCAGCGACAGCATCGCGCCTGTATCGCGGTATTTTTGCGATTGTATCGCTGCAAAATGTCGCCGTGGGCGTCAGCCCCCTAAGGTACAATTTTTTTGAACATTATTTACCTGCCGAAATTCACAGTAGGCACTAAAATATTTCAAATAACATTGGATTTCCACCGTCGTAGACATTATTAACATCACTCATCACTAAAAATACAAACATTCTCTGAAATAAGAAATAAATGCATATATTCAGTAGCATCACATGTAGACAACACAACAGAAGCACAGAAAATGATACACTCTGTGTACCTACCGTCACGCACACAATCTCAAATAAGGCCCTGTCCACATTGTCAGCAGAAACGCGATTTAAACTGTGCGATCTAAACGCGTTTTTTCTTTTTTTAACTTTGTTCAAAAAGAGATTCGAGATCTATTAACATAGTAGTGTTATTAAAATATAAATTACTTCTTTAATGACACTATTTGACATTTTTAATTTTATTTTATTAATCCTTAAGTTTGGTGATATTTTATGATTAATTTATTTTACTGACTTATCAATGTTTATTCTGACTATTATGTACTTGGATTAAAGAGCTTTTAGTCATTTATTTTTTTATTTTTTATACTTACGGGTGAAACATGTACGTACGAAATATTAATATTGTGACATCCGCAAGCTTAATTTGCAGGTATACGCATGTTTTGACAAATAACTTTTTAAACCAAAGTGCGAAGAAAATAGTCCCCCTTGTTATCGTCCGTCCGCTTGATTGCATTATAAAGTCTATTCAAACTTATGTTGCAAATTAATATTATTTCATGTTAAACAAATATCAACTTTATTTTAATGGTAATTAAGTTGATTTCAGAGTGACTAGCACTATTGAAACAGTTATAAAAATGTTTGAAGTTGTAGCGTAAACTAAACTTTATTGTGTAGGATTTAAACTTCCAAAACTCATATTAATTGTTTACATTTTTGGCAAATAAATCGCGAATGCAGATGAAATGTTGTCGTTAGTTGAAATCTGTTGGTATTAGTTCTCCGTCATGAATCCCTTTATTGAGACCTGACAACGTAATTGTAAAATAAAAAAAATTAAATTAAAAAAATCAAAAAACCCGACTGCGGTAAAAAACTTAAGTTAAAAAAAACTGAAAAGCTAAAAACAACCCCATTTTAAATTAAATAAAAGTTAGAAGCAGGCGGGACCTTGATTTTTTAAATTTAATTTTTTTATTTTATTGTTTTTAGTTATGAGTTGTAAATCCCACTGTGTGATAGTTTCCCTTTAAACTTCGTAATATATAGGTCCTACTGCCGCGTTTAGTTGGTAGAGGGGGGGGACACTTGATTCTAACGAAAATTGGTACTTTAAAGCTTGATAAGTCACGAACGGTTTACTTAATCAAAAAACGGTCTTCCCAAACCACTGATATTTTTGAAAGACCTATCCAACGATACCCCACTTGACATAGTTTCTTGACTTTCATTTTCACAATATGGCGTCTAGTAGTCGCCATATTGAATTTTCATTAACGTCATGTCTTTAGTGACTAAGAGGAATCGATTGACGTGTGAATCATAAAAATCGGCCCAGGCGTTTGGTCTGTATAGTGCTTCAAAGGAACATACAAACATACATACATACATACATACATACATACTTACATACATATATACATAGGCTGATAAACACATTACCACTCCTTTGCGTCGCGCAGTCGGGTAAAAAGAGATCGTACAGCCAGTTACTGCAATTGTAGTCAGGTCAAGTTAGCTTCAAAAATAGGGGTAAGGTTACATAAATTCGCATAAAGCTGAAAATTGGTATAAATAATAGGAACACCATTACAAATAAATTGTCAAAAGTCCCCGTCGATCCGACTTGTGCAAGAAAAAAAAGTCAAGGTCAAATGTTGCACAAATCGGTTTTTATCCATTTTTCAGCTAAACAGTAAGTTTTATCATAAAAATAGGTGAGACAAAATTGTTCATCATGCAATTATCTACAAAAGTGGTTCTTACACTTTTTTCATAAGAATCATCATTTCGGAGATATAGCGATGCAAAAAGTTGAAAAACTTGTGTTTTTCATAATATGTATGTCAATTACCTTTATATACGTTACAGAGCTGTAATACAAGTAAAACTATTAGTTTTCGTGGCGTATACATACATATTATTCAATTCTAAGAATATAAACTTTCTTTGAATATAAACTACTTTGAACAATTGACTTGTACCCAGCAGGAAGAAGAATACAGTATGCTTAAAGTTCCATTAGATGATTAAATATCAATCTGTCAATCAGGCGAATAATTTTCCCAAATTACTCATAACTTACACCGCTGTCATCATTTCCAATAGTACTATTTTTTATTTGATACAATATTTTTAAGTCAACTGGACCACAATAGATCGTGGAATAGGCCTACCCGGGAAACCACTTTAAAAAACCGCCAAGTACACTACCACACGGGTGGCGCCGATAATTATCGCGATGACGGGCAGGCGGGGGGCGTTAATCGTAGGTGCAGCCACAACTTATCGCGATAATTATCGGCGTTTCCCAATAGTGTGGCCCAGGCATCAAAAAGGCATTGACCTGTACTTTCGGGAACAATTTTTGGAACGAAGAAGTTGACTCGTAGAAATCGCGAAATTGAAATTCCTTACGTGAAAAAGCGTTATGCCCTCTCCATGCGACTCTCTCTCTCTCTGTCTTGTTCTATTATACATATACGAGTGTTTGTGCGTGCGAGTACCGGGCCGCGTAAGGAACTTCATTGTTGACGGGGGCTCCCCCGACCCGATCGCACACATTTTATTTTCAACTTTATACCTGCTGATCTACAGGTTCCCCCCACGTATTACTATCGGGTGCGCCAAAGTTCACCTAAATTTTCAACTCCGATAATCGGAAATCCGAAAATGTTCTTCCTAACATTTTTCATCCTAACAATCACAATTCCTAACTACTCTGTCTCTAATGTTCATAATTCCGAATCATTCAACTTCATAATGTCAGTAGCAATAAACATCTATTATACTTTTATTTGTTTTCCTATATTTTCTCAACATAACCATCTTTTACACTATTATTCAAAGTCATATCTTTTTTGTTTAGATCGTCGACATAGGATGCAAAAACGAGCGAAGGGCACCCCGAGGTTCGGTTTGGTTAGGTTACTTTAAACCCTTTACACAAAAATAGGGGCCCCGCGAAGCGGGGCTCGGTCGACATAGGATGCAAGGGCGAGCGAAGGGCACCTCGAGGTTCGGTTTGGTTAGGTTACTTTAAACCCTTTACACAGAAATAGGGGCCCCGCGAAGCGGGGCTCCGTCGACATAGGATGACATAGGATGAAAAAAAAAGTGTTTATCATATTAGACTAAATAGGTTTTATGTCTATTGAGTTGTACATCAAACGATTTTATATTAATTGTCTGTTATTCTTATAGAAATTAGTTACATTAAAATTATATCAATCGTTTATTATATTAACTGATCATTATATCAAATAAAATTATAGGTTCAGTTGTTATATCTTGTAAATATTAGAGGTTTTGTAATTATATCATATATTACTTACCCGTATAAACTCCCAGGCCATGAAAATATTATGGTAGTTATGTTTAGGGATAAAAGCGTTATGATAAAAAACAGTAGGAGTTTAAAATATTTACATTAATGATATTATTAATTAAAATTTTCGGAAACATGAGTGTTATGAACATCGCAGGTAGCACTACAAATAGTATGAATGAAAACTTTAGGATGAAAAATTTTAGGAAGAGTGATCATTCGGATTACAAATCGTTAGGAAGAAGAATTTCGGGTAAAGAACTTTAGTTGAGCCAATATGGACCCATTACTATCACCTTCTCACTTGTGTCTGGATGTAGTGACCACACAATCAAACACTTGTTCCAGTGAATTACTTGAAGCGTAGCAATTTGAGTGTTTCCTTTTTTTGTATCGCATTAGTTAATCTTACTGTCTTAGCGGTTTCCGATAAACTTTCGCTGGTTTTCTGTAGTATGGACGCAGGTTTATTCTTGGCTCGCTCGGCCGCACGTCGCGCACGTTCCGTCACCTTTTCGTGCGGTTCTTTAGTAACACTTTCAACATTTATCTCACTCGCACGCTCCGTAGAAGGTATCCTGACTGGTTTATTCATCTCGCTCTTCGAAGTATCCATTGAAACAACATGAACTTCGGTCTTCTCAATTTTAGTGGACAAATCTGCAAGTACCCTCGTCTGTTCCTTGATTGTGACGAAATAATTTCCGAACGTCCGCTGCTGATCTTCAATTTTCTTGTTTTGCGACTCAATCACCGCTTTTTGAGCCGCTATTTTTGCTTCCAACGCTGCAACTTTCTTCATAAACTCGTTGAACGTTTCGACATTAACTTTTGGACATTTTAACCGTTAATCGGAATATAATTATGGAGACTAAGTTCGCGTGTTATCAAAGCGTGTCACTGTAACCAATGACTTAACTTGATTGGATGTCAATAAACTCCTGTCGTAGAAGAAATAAATATTTAAGAAGTACCTAATGCTTCTCTCTTCAGGTGGCAGCAGTACAAAGACTCGTCAGTTTGAGGAGCTAAAATCTGAGATAATGGAGCTGATCACTGCAGCTCCGGAGGGAGTGTGGTGTACAGATCTCATAAGGCTTTATAGGTGAGTTTTTCAGACCGCCACCTGAGCATTCATTGCTTGTCAGTGGCTAGACCAAACCTGTTATGTTGTATGCAGGCTAGTTTAGAATTTTTACATAATTCATATACATATATTAGCTACCATGCTCAAATTAGTACAGGCCATAAAAAACGGGCCAGGGACAAGCTATTTACAGTGTAGTTGCTGTGAAACTCAATGTTACCTACTGTCTTGTGCAAATAGTGTACGCAACAATATACTTCATTGTAGTTCAAATCTCGTGGCACAACTTTTATCTGATTGGTTTGCATCTGAAGTTTTTATGACTTAACCACTGAAAGCACGAACTTTGTGCATGATGATAATAAATTAAGTCGTCGAGTACAGATTAATTCAATCGTGATACGTGATCCATTAGCACGAGTCAGTATAGGCGAGCAGACCAGCGCGGTATCAGACTCGGGTAGCGCTAGTGACCGTGGGCGTGTGGTGTTCACAGAGAGCGCTACAACCGCGAGCTGAACTTCACGCGCTTCGGCTACACTAGCATCGTCAGCCTGGCCTACGCGCTGGAGGCGCGCGTGCAGATTACGCGGCCCGTGGACACGGGCGACTGGCTGCTGACGGAGCGGCGTCGCGCCGCGCCCGCGCCGGCCGCGCTGCGCGTGCGCACCGGCCGCGCCGCGCCGCCGCACGCGCGCGCGGCGGCGCCCGACCCCGACCCCGACGACGCGCTGCCCGGCATCCAGTTCGTGAGTCACATCCGTCTTAAGGCGGTACCCCGATCAAATGTCCTTTAGCATTCACTCCCTCCTTGCCGCACTCCACCTCTACAATACTTCGTACAACACTACTAACGCCATCTGGTGAACAACTTACGAATACAAATAAAAATCACAGACCTTAGAATGCACAGACGCGGCGTTCAATAAATAAAAAAATATTTCTTTAAAAGAAAGGAAGAAACGTTTATAGGTGCGCATAAATTCTTTTGGTCATGAATTCAGTAACCAACGTCCATGAATACTTTCAACTTTAATTCTAATACAAGTTCTCATGGTACTCTATAAACAACATTGTGCGGTGTTTACTTTTTAGATTGAACGTGAGTTTACCTGTTACTCAAACAGTGATAAAAGTAGGAAAACAAAATGTAAACAAGTATTATCATTTATTATTTTAAACTTACAGGGTCAAATTAAACTAGCTAGCGAAACTCCGCAGACGTGATGGGATATAAACATGATAATACAAAAAATTAATTAATTTGATGATGCTTTTTTGCAGAGTGTGTAGTCACTTAAAGCACAGAATACTTAAAGTACTGCGTACAGAAAGGCCACTCCCTTCCCCGCACTAACATCAGTTACCGCACCTCACCCCGCACTTCGATGTGTTCGTCGCCTGCTCTTTAACAATGGCGCTCGCATACACAAGAACCGCAGCGCTGTACCTACCTACTGCTGACACGAACACATTATTTTTTTTAAGTTTTATATTTTGTGTTAATCACGATGGTTGTATATTGTGCATTATTTGGATGCTTATCTTCATCGAGGAACGATAAAGACAGGAGTTTCTTTCGGTTCCCGAAACATGAAAGAAGGTAAGGAACAGCAACTCAAATATCCTTTAAACCCATAAAAAATAAAAGCTAGTATCTATATTACAGACAAACAAGCTAAGCCAGTGTTGTGATAATTTATTTTCATAATTTTCTCTATTAATCATTTATTTTCCAAGTTTTCTTCGTTTTAGAACAATTAAAACTTCCGTAATATTAACATACCAAATTGCTCTCTCTCTTTATTGTCTTAGTTATGTCTCTTTCTTTCACGTTCTATTCGTTCTTCGACTTTAAAAGTAGTACAATAGAAATGTTATTAATTAGATTTCTGTGAGTACCTAGTGTCGCGGCGCGCGGCGCCCCATTGTTGCATACGTTCGGGCAGCGCCGCCGCCTACGCAATACTGCGCCAGCCAACCCTACTAGATTTCACGCACACATTTACACGTATACAAACGTCATTTGTCAATGTAGTGGTAGTAGGTAATTATTTTGCGAGCGTTGTATGGAGTGTCCGGGGTGTGCTTAAAGTATCATTTTAAAAATCATTTTTTCTTTGTGTAAACTTCACAGACGATGGCTGTTGTTATCTCAACCAGGGACTTGAAAACGAAATGAATTTCCTCCCGTTACCATTAATGTTATCGTATAGCGTTCAAAAATTTGTAACGATACTAAAACTTAAAAATATCAATAACGTTCCAAAAAAAAAAACGTTATGATTTTCGTAGAACAATATTATAAGTAACGGTATAGGTATCAGTAACATTAATCTTTTCCGCTTGTAATAACGTTACAGGTGAAAGGTTACGGATTAATTTGTAACGTTATTCTTCATACTTTTTCGTCTTTTTTATCATCTTCATCATCAAGTTGGCAACTTTGAGTATCGAAATGAATAACGTTATTATATCGTTATACTAACTAATAACGATATATTGATAATATTGTTAGTGAACAGTTTAAGATTTCGTTCCGTTTGTCAGTACCTATTGTTATAGCCAAGGAATTAATTTTGTTACGATCCTGGCGGAACGGTACAAATTATCGGTACCGGAACTACGCGTAACGTTATTTTGAGTAACGTTTCAAGTCCCTGATCTCAACACGATAAAATAGATTTCATCAACTCACACTTCAATTAGTAACAACACTACCAGCGGGCATTGACACCAAAAACAAAATATTCAAATCTTTTTTTTATTTTTTCGTGTTTAGAATAGATATTGTTACAAAAGTCTAATAATTATAACTTAAAAGTACAAAATAAGAACTTTTCAGTTCAATCTCAATTTTAGTGTTTGTAGCTTACTTGATAATAAGGTGTATTCCCGTTCGTCCCACCGACTTCGTCCCCGTCGTGAGACGTACGGGAATTTACAAAAATAATATTAAATAAAAGGTGTCTTTTAACAATAATACAATCGTAGCGTCTTTTCCCGGTAAAAATCACGTGAGTAAATTCCCTGTAAAATTAGTGGTCTAAGTAAATTATGAAGGTTGGCATTTTTTGTTTTTCTAAACTGCCCCCTTAAGGGGAATTGAGGGGTGTCATAATTTGTATGGAAGAATTTTAACGCGCGGCCCGATTAACTTGAAACTCAGTATTTATACTTAATACCAAAAATAAAGAATAACGTGTATCAGGGTTTTTCGAAATCTACCTACCTATATACGGATGGATACTCTACTTATAGCGTACTATGGTTTAGTAGAATCCCATCTACGCTATGGGCTAATATTTTGGGGTAACTCGACGGAAAAAGAATCAGCATTAAAGTCTTAAAAAAGATGTTTACAGGCGATGTTTAACCTTTCGTATGCCGGAACGTAGATCTACACGAGACACAATGGCTTTTTAATTGTGTCTGTAATTACGGCATACAACCGGTTAAACTTGAGAAGACCGATAGCTGCGTGCCTTATTTTAAAAATCATAAGTTAAAAGGTAACATCACCCAACTGTGAAGAATGTGGAGTAGTCGAAGATGTGCAACATGTTTTGATGGAGTGTGTGCGGCATGGGGCTCTGAGATTTAATTTACTTGGTCCTATAAATATGTATGATATTGGCGAATATAATGCTATCCTGGCATACCCTTTATCGGAATAAGCTAGGATACTATACAAACTAGCATTCTTTGTTTTAAAGTAAGTTATTATCTCCTTTATTTCATTATAATAGCCATTGGCGTATCTAGGGATTCTTTCTAGGGAGGGCCTGACCCCTGACCTTTTTTTTTTTATCCTCCGTCCGGCAAGAACGGAGGGTTATGATGTCGGACACCTTTTTTTTTCTCGCTGTGGAAGTCCTCATGGACTTCCTCTATCGTGGGGGTGATAGAGGGGCATCGGCGACTCTTACCTATGGCCGGGGGTGCGGGATTCCCATAAGCATTCACCGCTTCCCCGACAGGCCTCGACCCGCTGTTTCTCAGCGGGTCCCACCTCCCCGTGCGCCCATTCCTATAATGGCCGCACCCACTCTCGAGTGGCGTGCGTGAAACACTGCAGCGCCAACTCGGGCCTGTCTGGACGGACGACAGACGCCCCTAGTCCGCCGACCGCAGGCCACCTCTCATGGAGGTCGTAGATCGTTTTGCGCCCTACTCGGGCGCCCGGTGCATCTCCTGCGGGAGGGGAGAGAGGATGCGGCTTCTCTCTCCCGCTCGGCTGCCTCCTTTGCAGACATGACATCCTCGCAAAAGGAGGCAACACCGTCCCATGCGCTCTCGACCATTGATTGAACGACAGCCGGGAGCGAGAGATCGCTCCCGCCTATTGCCGCGATGAGGTCACGGCGCAGCTCTGCCCAAGCTGGGCACTCTTCCAACGTGTGCTGCACCGTATATCAGGGCAAGCCGCACAGTGGTGACACACCGGCGTCTGCTCCCGACCATGATGGTGGCTTGTTCCGAGGCCCATGGAAACAGAGGACCTCAGATTTTTGCAAAGCCACCTCGAGACCCAGGTGATGATGGGGCTCCCTTTTCCGCACTTAGACTCCCATTTGGTCCGTTGTGCGTGGCAGGCGCCGGATCCTTCCAACAGTTCCAACGACCTGCGCAACCCTGCCGTGGCCTGTATGGCCGAATGCCGATGCGTTAGCTGCCGGGCTGTCTAGTCATAATAATACTCTAGCTTATTTCGTTGCTTATTAATAGATTCTATTATTATTGTGATTTCAAAAGTAACTAAATGGAATGTATTATGTAGTTAATAATAAGTTGGTGTAGGTCTTGGTGGTAGATTATTTATTTGATTGCTTTTGTGTGAAGTTATATTATGTACCTAAGTATCCAGCTTAAAATTTCCAATAGGTCCCCAAACATCCTAGGGTGGGCCTGAGACCATTCTAGGGTGAGCCGTGATTCCACAAGGTTGTATTTCAAAGCAAGCTGCTGATGGATTATCCTGGCTACAAGGTTGTGTCTATGCAAGTATTCTCCGTTAGCTAGACGAGAACACCCGGAGATAATATGCCTGATTGATTCTCCCGGCCGGTGGCATGCCCGACAACCGTGCCGTCTTTCACAATAAATCTCCGGTAATTGTTCGTCATCACAACTTCGTCCATAATTGCACAGACAAAACCTTCGGTTTCTCCAAAGAGGTCACCGAAACGCAACCAGGCTACGGACGCTAGTAAATCTACATCGGGTCCATGTAGGGCCCGGAAAAAGCGTCCGTGAAGCTCCTTACTTTGCCATACTTCCATGCGATCCTTAGTGTCAAGCACTACTGGTTTGCGCCAGTTCTCTTTACCCAAGGAGAGCGGGGTAAGGCCCTTGTCCACCACGACTACATCCCGATGCATTCCCACGTCGGCTTCAAGGAAATATTTCCGAGACTGCATATCTCGCGATTGTGGAGAGTCTTAGCATTTAAAAAGCTACGACCTTTCGCGGGATGTACAGCCTCATTACCGATGACCGTGGGTGATGCATTCGATTTGCAGTCAGCAGCGTGCGGACCTTCCTATCCAGGGCGTCGAGTTCGGTTTGAGTCCATTTGAGTATGCCAAAAGAGTACATCAAAACCGGCATGACCCAACCGTTGAAGGCGCGCACCTTGTTTCCGCCTGAAAGAAGACTATTAAGTACTTTTTTCAGGCCGCCAAAGAAGCGTTCCTTCAACAATTGCTTCATGTCAGTAACATTGATGCCCAACGCTTCCGACATACCCAAATACTTATTAAAGTAAGTTTATTGTTATCTGTTTTTAGGTTTAGTTGATTGTGGTGATGTTACAGGGCGACGTTATCGCTCAGCGATAAAGCCCTTAAAATAAAGAATAAAAAAAAATCACAAGTTATTAACGTTACCGTGCTTGTACATATTAGAAGTAGCTGTGTTTGTTAAGTCGAATCCGCATCATTATAAGCGTCTAGCCGACATATTTCCACGCAACAGACGTGACAATGGTCAACTTAGTCTCCAATCCGCTAAGACGACCCTAATGCGCAAAAGTGTATACTGTATGGCTCCAGTCATTTATAACAAAGTACCTAAAGGTTGGAGAGAACTACCTCTATCTATGTTAAAAAAAAAAACCGACTTTCAAAAAAACACTACAAAGTGAAAAATAACTTTAATTTCGGAAGTCGGTGTCTTTGAATCTGTATTTTAGTTTTTTGCCACCGACTTCCGAAATTAAAGTTATTTTTCACTTTGTAGTGTTTTTTTGGAAGTCGGTTTTTTTTTTCTTAAAAAGTTTTTATTTCACGCTTTTTAGTGGGTCTGCTTTTAATTTATCTAAGTTACAATAGCCTAGTGCTCATCGCCTTTTACAAACAAATTATTGCTTTTCTCGATGCAGGGAAGTTAATTGTTGAGGAGTTCTCCAGGTCCACCATCAGCTCCATATCACCATTCACATTGTGACGAGCATAAATTGCTTAGCAACCATATTAAAGTAATCGAATCGCAACCCGTGAAATACTTAGATATTATTGAGTAGTTCCTGTGGCCATCTGTGGTCTTCATCATCAGTTCCACTTCACCAAATGGTGCTTTCCGAGAGCAAGTGCACGAGTTACTATAAAAAATACCCAAATCGCTATAGGTGTGCCTATAATATTTGAAGAGTTCCTTCGATTTCTCCAGGATCCCATCATCAAATCCTGACCTGATGTTTTTAGACTAGATGCTGATAATCCTGGCTGCAGCATCAGGCCAGACTTATGTCAACATTGCATTGAACTTAAAATTTAGTCCTGTTTAAAATGAGCCCAAACACGACTACGGTGCTGTAATTTCAAGGTTTGTACTTTTTCTGATGCTCCTGGCTTCAGCATCAGGTCTCTATGTACTTCGGTGTTCCTCATTAACAGTACGTTTATCCACACATCGATCCCTTTTCAATGAGCCTAAACACGATATATCTGCTGTTAGTTGTCGAGGAATTAGGTACTCTGCAGACTATCCTGACTGCAGCATCAGGTCATGACTTGATGATCATGAGACCAAATGTGGCAAATGCCCTATCAAACATCAAAACAATTTACTAAAACAGTCCTTGCCTGTTTGAGTAACTTCTTACTGTTAAGGAGTTGTACCTTCCATCATCAGCCCAGCTACCTGAGATGGTGACAACCATACGCAAATATACAAGATACTTCATAAAATATGCGAAAAACAATATGTGAGCCTATAAAATTTGAGGGTTGCCCTCGATTGCTCTAAGATCCTATCATCAGATCCTAACTTGGTGACAGTGGGACCACCCCAGACCTAGCTACTTTCGAACAAAAAAGAATTTTGAAAATCCGTCGACAATTGGCGGAGTATTCGATGAACAAACATACAAAAAACATACAAACATCCGAACATAGTACCTCCTACTTTTTGTGAAGTCGGTAAAAATAAACTTCGTACTTTTTTTTTTTGTTATCAATAAGTAAATATTTTAGAAAAACTACTACTTTTTACTTTCCTTATATTCGAAATGAAAAGTAGAGTGTTTAACACGGGTGAAAGTCATCAATTCCTACTCGGGCTATAGCCGCCCTCGCTGCGCTCGGGCGTCTAAATGCCTCGTATAGGAATTGATTCCTTTCGACCCTTTCATAACAATCTACTATTCTTTCTTTCTTTCTAATTTTCCCCATAGACCAATTGGTCAAATTTCAATTGGTCCATGGAGCACCGACGGTTTTTATGACTTGGCAGTATAAAGTACCCAAGACGAATGGCACATGGCTATTCTCATCAATTTTGCAACATGTTTGAATAGTCAAAATACTATTATACAGGATGAAATTGAACATATGCGACAAATCGAAATGGGAGACTGTACTCGTCATTATGAACAACTTTTACTATGGGACCAAACCTGAAATCGCGAAAAAAAAATCAGCTGTTCCCTACATTTTGGCGAGTTATGCGAACGTAAATGTAGGGAACAGCTGATTTTTTTTTCGCGATTTCAGGTTTGGTCCCATAGTAAAAGTTGTTCATAATGATGAGTATAATCTCCCATTTCGATTTGTCGCATGTGTTCAATTTCACCCTGTATACTTTATGCCTGTTTCATTTTCTCGCAATTGAAATGAAAAGCAGAGTGTATAACCCGGGCATAAACGAGCCATTTTACCCCTCGACTTAACTATCCACCCTCGCTTGCGGCTCAGGTGGATATAAACGTCTCGGGGTAAAATGGCTTCTTTTATGCACTAGTTGTACAATCTACTATTACAGATGTATTTTGATAGCTATCTGGCATCGGTATTTGGTATCTGTATGTTAACGGGCTCGCCGGGCGGTGTGCAGGACCCGGACGTGTTCCCCGCGGACTGCGTGCGATTCATGGAGAGCATCCCGACGCTGTCGCTGGCCGACTGCCGGCCCGGCGCCATGTTGGAGGTCATGGTGGGCGAGGTGTACTCGCCCTCGCACTTCTGGCTAATCCGCCTCGGGGAGCGCTACAACCTGGCCATGGAGGAGATCATGGACGAGATGACGTGAGTGCACACCATACTCACTTGCGATTGGCGCAATCTAGGAAATGTTTACGTCTTTGCTACTACCTGAACAAAACATGTAAATGTGTATTTGTGGTACACTTGTCTTACTAGCTATACTATAATGAAACTCCAAATTCATTTGAAACCAAGCTTCAGCATTATGTCTTTAAGCTGCGGGAAACAGAGATGGCGCTGGTAAATAACAGTTGTACAAGTGTTCGGTCCAACGCAATCGAACACTTGCCACCCCGACAATTTGCAACAATGTTGTAAGCATTATAACTTCCGTAACTTCTGGGTACTTCTAGCTTCTAGACAACGAACGGTCCGGGAGCATTCGTAACAGTAACATTAACATTTCAACAGCTCTAACATCAGGTCACGAACTTTATAATATGTACAACACAACATTGCCTTTGCTTTCGAGACCACGTATCCCATCCTTGCTCCCCGCACATCAACACTGTTTCCACAAACGTAGTTTGATGTTGGGGTGATAATGATTAGCAACTATTTATAAGCTTTATTTCCCATGAATACGAGGTATGGCAACATAGCCGATGTAAGTAGACTGTTCCTGCCGTGAGCACTGACGGCGCCACGTTGCAGGCTGTACTACAACGGCGAGGGCCGCGACCGCGCGCTGGCCCGCGGCGCCGTGCGCGTGGGCCACTACTGCTCCACTCTCTACGAGAACGACTGGCACCGCTCCGTCATCGTCAAGATCGTCGACAGCGACACCGTCAAGGTATTTCTTGCAATAAAAAACTTACAAAAAAAACAACCGACTTCAAAAAAAACACTACAAAGTGATAAATAACTTTAATTTCGGAAGTCGGTGTCGTTGGTTTCGCATTTCGTTTTTTGACACCGACTTCCAAAATTAAAGTTATTTATAACTTTGTAGTGTTTTTTTTTTAAGTCGTTTGTTTTTTTTTTTTTGTAAAAAAGATTTAATTTTTCACTTTTTAATTGTACCTACCCCACACAAATTCAATTAGCACTAGTGAATTAAAGAATTGAAGACACCGACTAGTTTTTGAGAAAATCGCGGACATACAAATATACATACATACATACATAATGCATACATACATTCATATGGATCGAATACAGAACCTCCTTTCTTGAAGTCGGTTAAAAAACGCAATAATTGCGCTATAGCTAACTTTTATAAAAGTTGAATTTCAAATAGCCGCCCGGCTATTTGAAATTCAACTTTTATAAAACTGTTAGGGTTATTGGAGGAACACCAAAGGAAAGTCCGTTTTAAGGATTTCAATAATAATTATGTTTATTATCCTTTTATTTATATATTGGAAGGTGTGTTTACTAATATTATGTGAGACGTGTGATCCCACACAAGGCTAATAGAGTAGTAGTGTCACTATGCGAAAGTAAGGATTTCGTTCAAGTGGTAAGGGCAGGTTCGGATACTTAAAATAATATTTATGAGTTAGAATGAGAAAGACGATAGTGTTGAAGTAGGATCGATTTATTTTTGAGGGGGCGTGTTGGAACTCACTGCATATGTCTAATTAAATACGTTGCTCGCGCAAAACACTTTAGATGCGCCGAAATATTGATGTATGATCTCAATCATCTCAGCACCGCAATATCGTATACAGTTATAGGACCCACGCGAGACACAAAGACACAGTGGCTTTTTAATCGTTTCTGTAATGCGGCATTCAACCGGTTAAGTTCCCTTCAAAATGATTGAGCTGAATGGTGCTGCAGCTGATCCACACGTCACGTTCGTGAACGGGCGCCGTCAGTAGGAACTGGTCATCTCGGAGCTTCCACTGCTTACTTTAATTTATTCATTGTTTTTACCTCAAACGGTACACCTAGCCAGGTAGGCCTAGCTAGCTAGGTCAGGCTAGATAGCCTTTTAGGATTACTTCGTTGTCCGTCCGTCCGTCGGACAGTCTGTCATGACCCTTTTTCTCAGGAAAGCGTGGAGGTATTAAGTTGAAATTAATTTCAAATACGTAGGTCTACGGTCACCGCAATAAAAAATACGGCCATTTATGCGACATATTTTGATACTCGCGCCTATAAATTAAAACTTAACAGTCTTATTAAAAAAAACGAGTTCTAACGTTAGAACTAGCCTAAAATACAAGATAACAGTAACTTGCTCGAAGATACAGATCTTGAACCTATTCTGATAAACGTAAAGTTGTTAATGCAAAATTGACAAGTTAGACTCGAGTTTAACGCCAGTTTTTACCCGACTACGGCGAAGCAAAAAGGAGGGTTATGATTTTTGACCGGTATGTATGTTCATCCGTTCCCTCATAACTTCTAAACTGCTTGTCATAATAGGACAAATGTGGTATCGTTGGAAGCGTCTTGATCGTCCGCTGGTTATAGGCTATGTGACTTCATAATAAATTGAATATGGCGCCCTCTAGCGGACATAAAGTCATGACCTAAAATTTTTTTTTTTAATCATGCCGCGCTGGGCATCAAATGAAAGGGCTTAATTAGCAAATTTCAAAAATATAAATATTTACTAAAATAAGCCCCAAAATAATTAAATAAAAAATAAGTTTAAAAACTAAAACCCGACTACCCAAAAGGATGAAATAAGTATTTTCCCGTGGTCGCATGCCGCTGTACTAACATACAAAGCTATGGTAGCATGCTACCACGGGTAGGTACTTGTTTCATCCTTTTCGGTAGTCGAGTTTTAGTTTTTAAATTTATTTTTTGTAATAAGAGCTTTAACTTTGGTCAGATTTAAGTTCGAAATTTAAAAATGACGATGGCTTAAACCTGGGTCTAAAGATAAACCTTGTTTTGTAGTAAATAAATGTAATAGTGAATAATTGCATGGTAATAGTATACAGGGTGAATTTTCCAAGTGGGCGTGGATGGCCAAATTCTAAACTATGAGGAATAGCGAAAAATACTCAAAGGAGTCGCGGGCTCGATTTTGATGAAAACTAAAACTGCATCATTGGATTTTTGTAAAATCAATATGTCTAGCCAGGAATCGAACCTGTTGATTTTGAAAAAAAATAAAAAAAATACACTGTATTATTACACCATTCGATAGTGTTAATAAGGATCAAATTCTGGGAAGTAATGGTATACGGCAAACTTAAGGAAAATGTTGAATCTTAATAAACTGCTTCTTACTTTAAAGTATTCATACCTACATCACGTAAGTAGCTTGTTCGAAATTATGCTCAATATTTTTACTAACACACCCGCAGCGCAGTCAGCTTCACAATTACTATGTTCTAAATTCAAATTTCTATTACGATCTTTGGAAAATATTCTAATGGAATCAATAATATTGTAATGCTGAATGCAGTACAAATAATATTGTAATGCTGAATGCAGTACAATCCTTGAGACATCGAATCCAGCTATGTATTGAAAACAATGGTCATCATTATGAACAATTAATCAGTTAAGGTTTAATAGGTAGGTAACATAACCCGGGCCCGGCTAAATAATAACAGCCGCACAGGTCAATCCATCAGGTTAAGCTACGCTTGCCGCGGTTGGTCTGTGGATGGGTGACCATCTTTACATACCGAGACCCCTCCGTGCCTCGGAAAGCACGTTAAGCCGTTGGTCCCGGTTGTCATTCCAGGATCTTTGACAGTCGTTACGGGTAGTCAGAAGCTCGAAATTCTGATAACCAATCTTACCAAGGTGTATCGTATTACCGAGTAACAGGGTTGTGGAGGTCAGATAGGCAGTCGCTCCATGTAAAATACTGGCATTCAGCTGCATCCGGTTAGACTGGAAGCCGACCCCAACATAGTTGGGAAAAGGCTAGGCAGATGATGATGAGGTAGGTAACATAAGAAAAATAAAAAAAATATTTTGTTAAAAATGATGATGTTATCCCTCTCACTGAGAGGAGGTCTGTGTTGCAGCAGTGGGAACATTATAGGCTGATTATGGTTATGGTTCAAAATGAGCTCTTTCCTTTAGTTTGCCGTATGTCATTACTTCCCAGAATTTGATCCTTATTAGGGACACTATCGAATGGTGTAATAATACAGTGCTTTTTTTTTTCAAAATCAACAGGTTCGATTCCTGGCTAAAAATATTGATTTTTCAAAAATCCAATGATGCAGTTTTAGTTTTCATCAAAATCGAGCCCGCGACTCCTTTGAGTACTTTTCGCTATTCCTCATAGTTTAGCATTAGGCCATCCACGCCCACTTGAAAAATTCACCCTGTATAATAGGAATGCATGTAAACTTAATAAAACGGAGAGTGGGAAACAAATGTATAGGGTCTGGGCCTACCCTTCAATTGTAACATTTGATATACCGTTGGATAGGGTTTTTTAAGCGGAACATTAGTTACTAATAACTGTTACATTTCTTAACTGTCGCATTAGGGTAAACCCTGTAATGGTAGTTAAGCTGTTATAAATAAATAAATAATAATAAAACTGGTGAAATGTTAGTACTTTCGGAGATACGACGTCTAAGTCGCCTCAGTCTAACATATTCTTTATGGATATTTACGAAAGTACTGACTTTTAAACTTGTCGGAATACTAAGTTTTATTCTGCATAAGAATACCTACTTATTCATTCATGTGTATCTTATTTCTATTGAGAGGTGGGACCACCACTACTCATTGTCCTTTGCACGCTTGCTTGCAGGCAGAATACAATGTCACTTGGGTTATAAGATATCACCTTTACGAGAACAATGTATTTCTAGCAAATAAACGTTTGAATTGATTTAAAACTTTTTGGCTCGTAGAGCTCGTCGGTGCCGAGAAGCGCTGTATCGGCGTCGGTTACTAGCTTTCGACGGGAATACATCCCTAACGTGGTCGTGCGCGTATAAAGTGTAGAGCGGGCGCTTCAGGTGCGGCACGTGGACTACGGCACGGTGGAGACGGTGCCGGTGGGCGGGCTGCGCGCGCTGCGCCGCCAGTGGGCCGCGCTGCCCGCGCAGGCGGCGCGCGCGCGGCTGGGCGGGTTGCGGCCCTCGGCGGCCGGGCGGCGCTGGCCGCACGCCGCGGCCGCGCACTTCCTGCGCCTGGTGCAGGACAAGCGGCTCATCGCCAACGTGGTCGCCGTGGACACCGAGGTGACTGTCTGCTGCCCGGGTCTATCGCGGCCTGTCCTGTTCACATATTAGCCTCTTTTTGTAACTATATCACCTTATACCAAAAATGCTTATTTGAACACTGTGACGTTAGTTTACATAACATCGTTTGATCTTCCCTTCCTCTCGCAGCACGACGTGCTGGAGACGCTGCTGATCGATACGAGCGGCGCGGAGGACGTGTGCGTGAGCTCGGAGCTGATCCGCGCCGGCCACGCCGACGCGCGCGCGGACTCGGCGCTGCGGGTGAGTGAGTGCAGCCTCAGCGACGTCAGCGCCTCCGCGTCCGAGCTGGTGGGCGCGGGCCCGCGGCGCCTGCGCACGTGGGACGCGGAGGCCGCGCCGCGCCTGCGCAGCGAGCGCCTGCGTCGCCACGCCGCGCTGCACGAGCGCCTGCACCAGCGCCCGCACGAGCGCCCGCACGAGAGCCCGCAGGAGCGCCCGCACGAGCCCGTCGTACACAAGCCGGTCGCACAGACGTCAGCGCCGGAGCATCGCTCTTCTATCACCGACCCCATTCTGCGCCGTCGCCTCGCTTTAAATGAAAAATATCGGGATTAACTTACAAACTGCTCAGCTCGTCGCATTTCTGTCCTGTTTGCCTCACGTCCACGTAAGGCAAAGCCCTAAGTAACGGTGCAGCTTTGCAAATGAAAAATATATGTCATCAACATCATTTCAACCGAAAGACGTCCACTGCTGGACATAAGCCTCCCCCAAGCACCTCCTTTTCGACCGGTTATGTGCTTCTCGCATCCAACGGGTTCCTGCGGCCTTCACAAGGTCGTCGGTCCACCTTGTGGGAGGCCTTCCAACGCTACGTCTTCCGGTACGCGGTCGCCACTCCAGAACCTTTCGGCCTTTTCGGCTTTCGGTAAAATATGTGTTCTAACACATATTTTTATTTTGGCAGCGGTAGTCCATTTATTAAGGACGCTATCACATTTTCCACGAATAACAGTGCTTTTCAGGTACCATCTTAATGAACAGGAGTCACAACTGCGAGGATATATTGGTTTCAAATTAAAGATACTATATTCATCTCCAGAATGGCCCCATAACTATTAAATAGCCCTATACAAAATTTTCACACAAATACGTTTTTACCATCACAATAATCGCAAAAAATCAAATAAAAAGAGGTCTGAATAGGAACCAGTATTATATAGCTATACTCCATTTATTATAACATTAGAAAAAAGAGGCTCGCAGAAGCAGGAGTAAGAAACCTTTTATTTTCAAGTTAAGTTCAAACAATTTTCATAAATTCAATTCAAATATTTTATTTCGGATAAATCCATATAGTGTTAGTATAACTTAGCCTAATGTTAGTATTACTTAAATTTAACACACCAGTTTATTTAGTGAAGTGTGTCTGGACTCCTAACCACCTTCGTAAGAGGGGAGTGTCCCACCGGTCTGAAAACACATTCAGGATGCCATTGGAGATTGGAAATAATGTATGTGCTTTTTTTTTTTGTAAGTAGCAATGTATGGCATACAATAAAGCATATTCTATCTATCTACTCGTCACGATGCTAGGATAGGTACATGAAACAATTTTTAGTAACAATCAGTTTATTAAAAAACAACTTCCGACAAAATAAAAAATCACGTGCTGCCACAACTTATGAAGGGAATAGGTAACATTTTAGATTTGGTAGAGTTATAGTGACATGAAAAACGTTCCCGGTACTGTCCGCCCCCTGCTTCTTTTAGATTTTAAAGATATATTTTATGTAAAAACTAAATAATATTAAATGAAAGCCTTGTAATTTCAGAAGATTAAATAAGTACAATTAAGTGTGACTGCTGTTGTTTAAGTTGATTATATTTAACTCCACATCAATCTTGACTGTATTTATTTATTATTTATATATACTTTATTGTACACCACAAAAATACATAACATGAAATAAACACATTAAACACTACAAAATATACAATGGGCGGCCTTATCGCTTTCTGCGATCTCTTCCAGGCAACCTTGGAATGGACAGTGATTTCCCTGGACATAAAATGGGGCTGTCGTTGGTGCAAATATTATGTATACAGGGTGAAATTGAACACATGCGACAAATCGAAATGGGAGATTATACTCATCATTATGAACAACTTTGACTATGAGACCAAACCCGAAATCGCGAAAAAAAAATCAGCTCTTCCCTACATTTTGGCGAGTTATGCGAAATTAAATGTAGGGAACAGCTGATTTTTTTTTCGCGATTTCCGGTTTGGTCCCATAGTAAAAGTTGTTCATAATGACGAGTACAATCTCCCATTTTGATTTGTCGCATGTGTTCAATTTCACCCGGTATGTTACCGGCCAAACCCGATTTCAGGACAAACTAGTTTAGCCTAGGCTAAACTAGTTCCGTCGACATAGGATGCAAGGGCGAGCGAAGGGCACCCCGAGGTTCGGTTTGGTTAGGTTACTTTAAACCGTTTACACAGAAATAGGGGCCCCGCGAAGCGGGGCTCCGTCGACATAAGATCCAAGGGCGAGCGAAGGGCACCCCCTATCGCGTATAGGAAGAACTAGTTTAGCCTAGGCTTAACTAGTTTGTCCTGAAATCGGGTTTGGCCGGTAACATATACAATACAATAAAATAGATACACAGATAAATACATATCCAAAATTATAGATACTTAAATATATACATACTAAATAATTATAAGCACCGAAAATAAAATAAGACAGTAGATGATAGCAGTTAGGACAAAATCACAACGACAAGTAGTGTTCCTTTACAAGTCTTTTGAACACGTGTAACGACTGCGCGCGTTTTATTTCAACTGGCAACTGTAATAATGTTTGTTGTACTTTTATTACAAAGTGTACCCCTAAAAGAGCCTTTTGTTACTTCTGTCTAATGCTATAATATATAGTAAATGGAGTATAAATCCACAGCATATTTTAACTTAAAAATAATAAGACATTGTTGCTTATACAGGGTGAAATTGAACACATGCGACAAATCGAAAAGGGAGATTGTACTCGTCATTGTGAACAACTTTTACTATGGGACCAAACCTGAAATCGCGAAAAAAAAAATCAGCTGTTCCCTACATTTATGTTCGCATAACTCGCCAAAATGTAGGGAACAGCAGATTTTTTTTCGCGATTTCAGGTTTGGTCCCATAGTAAAAGTTGTTCATAATGACGAGTACAATCTCCCATTTCGATTTGTCGCATGTGTTCAATTTCACCCTGTATAGTCCTCTATACGACAAGTTAAATATTTTGTATATAAATAAATAACTTTTTCACTTATGAGATAAATAAGAAACGCTCTCTTTCTCCATACATTTTCTACCCGCGGACACGGTTCCCTATCCATTTGCATAAAATTTTAAGACCTAATATAACTTGGCATACTTTTGTTTCTCCTAATTATATTTTCGCATAACAGCTTACGCATCATTTTTAAGCATAATGTCTTTAATCATAATAATGTTTAAGCATAACATTATAAAGTATAAAGGGGTTTGAAGGTTTTGGCCCTAAAATCAGCCGCCATTTTGATTTTTTTTCAGAATCGCGGTGCATAACAAAAGTTATATATTTAGATAGAGGACACTTATACAAACAAAAAATGTTACATAACATAATATCCTAAAGCGTCAGGTTTCGGAGTTATTCCCCGAAATATAAGTCGAAATCAACTAAGATTTTTTTGTTTTTTTTCCTTCCAGGTAAGCATATTGAACTATTGAGGTAATAGAAACGTTATGAAACCTTTATGGAGAAGAAACAAATGAAGAATAGACATTTTTTAAATAAATAATTAAACACGGCAATTTATAGTTCGTTTTTTAATCCTAGAGACTAATCTGACATTTAAGTCTTTTGTGTTTTTGTTTTTTTTTATTATAGAAGTTTGACATTACACTTGTCAGATTAGTCTCTGGGATTAAAAAAACGAACTATAAATTGCCGTGTTTAATTATTTATTTCAAAAATGTCTATATTTCATTTGTTTCTTCTCCATAAAGGTTTTATAACGTTTCTATTACCTCAATAGTTCAATATGCTTACCTGTAGGGACAAAAAAACAAAAAAATCCTTGTTGTTTTCGACTTATATTTCGGTGAATAACTCAGAAAACTGACGCTTTAGGATATTATGTTACATAACATTTTTTATTTGTATAAGTGTCCTCTATCTAAATATATAACTTTTGTAGTGCACCGCGATTCTGAAAAAAAATCAAAATGGCGGCCGACCTTAGGGCCACCCTTCATACAAAAATCTTCAAACCCCTTTAGCATTCTCGTTTTATTTCTAACGACGTCAGGTCGACGGAGCCCCGCTGCGCGGGGCCCTATTTCTGTCTGCAGGGTTTAAAGGAACCTAACCAAACCGAACCTCGGGGTGCCCCTAACGTCGTTTAGTATTATGCGAATTAAATTTATGCCCAAACAAATTAGCCTTCAAGATAATTATGCCAACATAAACTGTATGCCAAAAAAAAAATACGGCAAAGTATTATTATGCCAAAACAAACTATGCCAAAATAGTTATGCCAAAGTATATTAGGAAATAGAACATTATGCGAAAAGAAGGGATCCCCGCGGATACTTGCGGTTGGTCATTCCGCGCTCAGACGCGCTCGTGGAAGCATGCCTGTATCGCTTTCTCGCAAAAAATAATTACGTAAAAAAGTGAGTTCCGAGTTGTGTACTGAGGTTGGACAAAGTTGATACTTTTTCTGATCGAAATAAAATTAAGTACGATTATTGAAATTTGTTTTAGAAATAAATACTTAGTTGTAATTTTTTGTAGATGACGGATAAATATTAGATAAATATTTATGTTATTATTTTATAATCAAATTAAAATGATGGAAATATTTTTTCTTTTTTACTTTCGATATTAATAGTCGACTTTGGGGTTTTTGGGGGTGATGATTACGAATATAATATCCATTTTATGTTCAAGATGGCGGATGCATTTTTTAAATAAAAAATCAACATTGGTATCAATTGTGGAGGCGTTTAGGGTGGTGTTTACGAATATACCATCCAATTTTTTATTCAAGGTGGCGTATTTTTTTTGTGACAAATCGGCTTACGGCCAATTTCTTCATAATACCAGTCTATTCAGTTGTCATGCTACGTCACAGTTGTAGAGCTATTACGCACTGTCGACTGGTCGCCGGCGACACGGTCGACGGCGACTGTGACTTACTATAGTTTAAATAGAATAGGTGTTTACGCACTTGGTCGCCGGATAATGCCTATGTTTTGGTCGCCGAAGGACCGAGTCGCCGGCGACTAGTCGACAGTGCGTAATAGCTCGTACTCTTCAATTTAGCAACTTTTTTGATGAATTATAACGTTGCTAAATTGAAGAATACAACTGTGACGTAGCATGACAACTGAATAGACTGGTGTTACGTTTAGTCGTTTAACTAAGTCACGTGGTTTTTTTTTGCCACTATTTAACTACCTAAACCTATGGAGTATAGTACTGTATAGAATGAAGTATTTTCTAAGCGAACAGACAGCTGTGCTGCTGGGGAGTTTGTTGCGCCACTTCTTCTTCCCAGCGAAAGCACTAGGAAGTGGTAAAGGGCGGGCGTTTTGGGGGACTGTCTTTTGTAATTTTGACGTTCTAAAAGTGCTGATTCTCAGCCTAATTTGAATAAATGACTTGATTTACTTTTGTTTGAATGTTTAAGTAAATAAAATACTTACTGTTTTCATAAGGGAATGATTATTTTAAAATATTACAACGAAACTACGATAAACTCCCAGGCTAGTATTTGATTATGTAATGCTCCAACAATTCGCACCTTCAGAATAGTAGTGACTTAACTCAAAAATCTAAGAAATCGAGTCACAATCATAGAGGGTCACTAAAAGGTACGCACTTTTAGGTGAATATTAAAGAAGCGACGTTTTTATGGTAGAATAATTATTCTAATAATAACAAAAATAATATTTCAAAGTACTTAGATACATCATTTCAAACTAACAGCAGACTGGGGTATAAACGTAGATGTTCCTTGTAATACTAAAATGTTAAAAGGTCGCCTTTGGGTACCTAGTAATGTACGTATTGACTGATGAACTTCAACAATACTAAAAATATGATTATCACGCAGATAGTAAGTACTAATAACATTTACCAAATTCGATTGCGAACTTACAACTAACTACTCAATAAATACCAGTAAAATAAAATAAAAAAAATAATATCTTCAAGTACCAAGATTAGTTAAGACGTAACGTATAAAAATCGAGCGAACAATGGTTTCAATGTGTGCGTGCGCGTAATGTTGCTGTGTTGCGATTCAGATACCTAAAGTTGAGCGAGTTAAAAATGTGATAGCGTCCTTAATATTGATAAAAATAATTTATTTGTTCAAAATGTAGCATAGCATAGACTATTCAATACACAACTTACTGACAATTAATGTACATTGTTAGGCTTTCCAAAAGATATTTTTTAACCGACTTCAAAAAAGGAGGAGGTTTTCTATTCGGATGTTTATTTGGCGAGTTATACGAACATAAATGTTGGGGACAGCTGATTTTTTTTTGCGATTTCTGGTTTGGTACCATAGTAAAAGTTGTTCATGATGATGAGTACAATGACCTCTTAAGAGGTTGTTGGTGTTTTTCCAATAACCCTGTATAGACGTATTTGCAAAATATATATTTTTTTATGGATAAGGTATGTCTCAGGGGTGGTCCCATATATTAATGTTTTTATAACAAGTGTTTTTAAAAACGTAACATTCAATCAAATCGCGTCTAATTGACAAACCATATTCGTTGCTCAAAAAGCCGCTAAGCTGAAGTGGGACTGGGCTGGCCACGTCTGCCGTATGCCCAATGAGCTGTGAGCCAAAATAACCACCACGTAGAGCCATGACACAGCTAGAAGGCATCGCGGCAGACACCGTAGGAGATGGCGGGATGAGCTGGACAAAACAAATCACCAGTGGTCCACTTTAGCTCTGGATCGAAACAGCTGGAAGTCATGGGGGGAGACCTTGGCCCAGCAGTGGTGGCACAAGGCTGCTAATGATGATCATCATCATATTATTATTATTAACAAGTAATTTACATCAGTAGTAGATATATTGCTTTGTGTAAAAAGCGCTGCGCTCGAACCTCGGGGAAGGGTTCGGTAGAATCGGTACAACACGAGCTAGGGATGCGTCCTCGAGATTCGCGCACAGTCACATTCGCTCACCGCCCCCTCGCTCTTGCAGACGGCGGAGTGCTACCTGTACCCGAGGTTCGAGGCGCTCGAGGGCGGCGACACGCCCAACATGGCCGAGATACACGCCTACCTGCGCGACGGCATCGCGCTCGACTACGTGGACGCGTACCGGCGACACGTGCCCGTGTGCCTGCCTGCGCCCGCGCAGCCGGGAGCCGAGCCCGGCCCCGAGCTCTGCCTGGCCTCGCCGTCCGCGTCGTCCAGCCTCGAAGACACGCTGCACGGGCTCTACGTGGCCTCGCCGCCCAGCCCCGAGCCCGGCGAGGACAGGTTGCACGAGCGGGGCCACTCGCCGCCCGCGCCGGGCCCCTCGCCGCCCGCGCCGGGCCCCTCGCCGCCCGCGCCGGGCCCCTCGCCGCCCGCGCCGCCCAGCCCGGAGCCTAGCGAGCTCGCCACGCGCATCCCGCTGCTGTG
Source organism: Amphipoea oculea (assembly GCA_945859645.1). NCBI lineage: Eukaryota > Metazoa > Arthropoda > Insecta > Lepidoptera > Noctuidae > Amphipoea > Amphipoea oculea. Next base: position 453,189 of record OX243878.1, on the reverse strand, counting down.
GCCCGGCGCGGGTTCTGCGGTCACTTGTCCCACGCGAGAGGACCCGCTGCCCGTTCCGTCTTCCTCTCCCACCCCGCCGCCTGCGCACACACTTCCCGCGCCGATAGCCGAGCAAACTCCGGTGCCACCTCCGCGGGACCTCCGGCCACCCGCCGTGAGGGTCGACCCTTCGGTCAATCTACGATCTTCAATTAACCCTGAAGCCCAGTCCTTTACTCCCCGACAACGCTATCACCCTCAACCGGTCGCGCACCCCCTTGCGGCCACTCCGCCGCCGCGGACGCCCGCGGGCAGGGCGGGCTGCGGGCCATTCCCGTCGCCGGGCCAGCCCGCGGGCCGGGCGGGCTGCGGGCCCTTCCCGCTGCCGGGCCAGCCCACGGGCCTGGCGGGCTACGGGCCGTTCCCGCCGCCGGGCCAGCCCACGGGCTGGGCGGACTGCGGGCCGTTCCCGTCGCCGGGCCAGCCCACAGGCTGGGCGGGCTGCGGGCCGTTCCCGGCGCCGGGGCAGCCCGCAGGCCGGGCGGGCTGCGGGCCGGGCGTGGTGTCGCTGAGCATGGCCGAGTGCGACACGTACCGCCAGCTGTCGCGCGTCAACCCGCATGCGGCACACTGGTACATGGTGGGCACGCTGGCCCGCGCCATGGGGGCCCCGGCCGACATGGGGCCCTGGCCTGCCATGGGGCCCATGCGCCCCCCGCCCGGCTTCGGTGCCTAGTCTCACCCGTACGGTTCTTCCAGCCCAGTGCCTTGCTATCAGCATAAAACAACTTTTACCTCCGAATTAATAGATCTTGACAGCTGCTGTTAAAAGCATTTTTATTCTAGTTTTTTTACGTTACTTATAAGAAAAGTGGATATATGAAAAGTTTGACTTTGGATGTAAGAATACTTTAGTCATTAAAAAGGTAGCATTCATTATTATTATATTAGTAAGTGTTATGTTTTTCTTAAAACTCTCGACTTATATTTTTCATAGGCTGGTGTGTCGATGTGATTTCTTGACACCTAGATTGAATTTTAAATCATTTACTGTCCTAAATTGTTTTGAATCTTTATACTGTTAATTTTAAAGGTGCTCAAAAATCAAATGTTATAAATATTCTGTTTTTCAGTACCTACCAATTATTAAGGACATGTATAGAAGTAAAAGTGACAATCTTCACTTTTGTTCATTTTGTAAAAAACGACGAAAACCTGTATCTCTAAGATACACTTATTTTTTTTTCTGTATGTTTTGCTGTTCAGTAGGGTAGAATTAAAAGAGATATAAGGAAGTTTGAACCAGATTCACAGGGAGGTTTGTGGATAAACACGGTTATAAATTTGAAAATGACTATTTTTGTTTCCATCAAGTGGACATTGCTGTTAGTAATAATCGTGAATTGATTTTGTATCGTTTGATTTGCTCTAAAATGGATATTGATGAGTTTGTTTGAATTAAAGATATTTAATTACTTAGAATAATTAACAATAAAATTATTATTAAGTATCTTTAATAGGAACTGCTTGCTAATAATATATCTAATTATTTGAATTATTTTTATAAATAGTTTATTAAATTTTTTTAACCTTGAACAAAAATCAACCTATTTGGAATTTTTATAAAAAAAAAAGACGGGTTGCACTCCGGGAGTGCCGGCAGAAGTGAAAACTTGAATATTAACGTTGAAATAAATCAATTATTAATTGAATTAATATAACTAAGTTTTTTTCACATCATATCACATCACATCACCACCACCACCACCACCACCACCAGCAGCACCACCAGCACCAGCACCACCACCACCACCAGCACCAGCGCCACCAGCACCACCAGCACCACCACTGCCACCACCACCACCAGCACCAGCTCTACCACCACCACCGCCACCACCACCACCAGCACCAGCTCTACCACCACCACCAGCACCAGCTCTACCACCACCACCAGCACCACCACCACCACCACATCCAGCACCACCACCACCACCATCACCATCCCCATCCACATCATCATCACCATCACCATCCATCCATTCATCCATCCATTATCGTGTCTCACTTGGTTCACTTCGGTTGGCGCCGCCGTAGAAGGAGGGGGGGGGGGGGAATCTTACCCATTACAAAAAGTGTGCAACGCCGCTAAAGAAGTTTTCAGTTCAAAAAACTATCTTTACGTTTTTAAACAGATAATAAGAAACACATGATATTTTTAATGTGAATCACAGTTGCTTCTTCTATTGGCTCAATACAGTATTCTTCTTGCTGAGTTCTTCAATGATATTCAATATTCATAACTTTGTTGAATTATGACCGTTTTTATTTTGAGGTTTTGACCTGTGAAAACAAAAGTGACAGTCTCCAATGGACATAAGGCCCGGCCGCACTAAATTTGCCAAAGATGTAAACAACCGCTCGAAATTTAATAAAATCGATATACAATCGATTACAAGAACATTTATTTTAAGTAATGTTTTTTTTTCGTCTATTTAGCTCGGAGATTTAGACGAAAACAAACATTATTTCAAAATCAAAAGTCATTTACCAAACTAGGCTGAGAATCAGCACTTTTCGAACGTCAAAATTACAAAAGACAGTCCCCCGGCACGCGCGCCCTTCACCACTTCCTAGTGCTTTCGCTGGGAAGAAGAAATGGCGGAACAAACTCCCCAGCAGCACAGCTGTCTGTTCAGTTAGAAAATAATTGATTTTATTAACCGACTTCTAAAAAGGAGGAGGTTCTCAATTCGGATGTTTGTATTTTTTTATGTTTGTTCGCGCATAACTCCGTCGCTTGCCAACCGATTTGAAAAATTCTTTTTTGGTTGGAATGGGTATACTTCCCAAATGGTCCCATGAAAATTTTATTGAAATCAGACAAGCGGTTTTTGAAAAATCAACAAAAATCTAAAAATTTATATACATTGTCTACATTAACGATCTTTTCGTTTACATTTTTGTGAGGTAGGTACAACTAAAAAGTGGAAAATAAAAACTTTTACAAAAAAAAAAACCGACTTTAAAAAAAAAACACTACAAAGTGATAAATAACTTAATTTCGGAAGTCGATGTCAAAAAACGAAAATGCGGAACCAACGACACCAACTTTCGAAATTAAGTTATTTATCACTTTGTAGTGTTTTTTTTGAAGTCGGTTGTTTTTTTTTTGTAAAAACGTTATTACAATACTAAGTATGCAAAGTAATTAACATTACAGGACACAGAAGGTTAGCTAGGTTAGCTAGCCACGCCAATATACCAACAAATACAATAAACACTATACATACTCAAGCAAAAAATTAAAATTAAAAATGTAACTGACTTAAAATAAATGTTCTTGTATTTCGATTTTATTCAATTTCGAGCGGCCATTGTTGTTTACATCTTTGGCAAATTTAGCGCGGCCGGACCTTAGATAATTATCTTTGGGTATGATATTATCTAAGGGCTGATTTCTCAATCGACAGACAATTTTTATTCATAGAATAAAATTGACCTTTCCACAGATTTTGTATGGAAGAACTGGCAAAATTCATAATTAGTCCTCCGATAAAATTGTCTTTGGAAAAATCAGTCCTTAGTAGTTTATAATAAATAACCCTAGATTTCTAAAGGTAGAGACGTATTTGACAATGTTTTGACGGATCACAAGCTTTCAATCCCTACTACTAGATGGCACTATTAGTCACGATATGGAAAAAAGTGAAGATAGTCACCTTTGCTTCTATACACTTCATGTGTGACAACGACGTTTTTGTATGACACATTAGCTATTAGCTGTACCGTATGCTACTCATCCGATAGCTGTCATCAACGATGGTAGTTAATTTCAAAAGCATACTGTACTGTGCTAACACTTGTGTATGAAATCTTAGACCAAAGCATTGGACAGGTGGCACTCCACTCTTATTTTTCATTACCTACTTAGAATTAAGTATAATATATTTGATTGTTTCTGTGATAAAGATATGAACCAAGTCAACACTTTCTTTGAATTAAAAGTATTTTTCGAAATTAACCATGCTTTTTCTTATTGATTCATCAGTTTAACTTACTGCGTAGCAAGAACATGACTTCAAAAAAATCCGACTACTGAAAAGGATGAAACAAGAAAGTACCTACCTGTGGTCGCATGCCGCTGTACTAACATATTATAAGCTATGGTAGCATGCGACCACGGGAAGGTACTTTCTTGTTTCATCCTTTTCAGTAGTCGGGTTTTTAAACTAATTTTTATTTAATTATTTTGGGGCTTATGTCAGTAATGTATATATTTTTGAAATGTGCTTATTAAGCCCTTTCAATTGATACCCAATAAGGAATGATTAAAAAAAAACTTTTTTTTTTAGATCATGACTTTTTGTCCGCTAGAGGGCGCCATATTCAATGTAATGTGATGTCACGTAGCCTATAACCAGCGGACGGTCAAGACGCTTCGGGTCGGGTGAAAAGGAGGTTCTGTATTCGACCCGCGGGGCAATTGCGTAACACATATCAATCGGAATTGGTTTCATTTTGACAGTTCAACAACATTCATGCGTTATTTACGTGTTGAGCAGACAAATTTTTCGAACTTATGAAGCAATGGATTAGTAATTTGCTTCAAAATGATTCAGATTCCGATAGATAGTGTGATACGCAATTAGGGTGCACTATGTATGTTCATGTATGTATGTCCGCGATTTTCTCAAAAACTGGCGAAGCATTTTGATAATTCTTTCATTAATGTGGTCTACATACTTTCAGGAAGGGTTTAGTATATAATACATTAGGTAATTATTCTTATGTACGAAGTTATATCACAGAATACTTAATAGTACTACGGTTATATGCGTAAATGTACTGCATCTCCGGCATTCTATGCAAATTATGATGATTCTTCTAGTCGGCGTCTTTAATTCTTCAATGCACTAGTGTTAATTGTATATGTGTGGGGTACGTACGACTAAAAAGTGAAAAATAAAAACTTTTTTACAAAAAAAAAACAACCTCAAAAAAAAAAAAAAAACACTATACCTAAAGTGATAAATAACGACTGGGAATGTTTAGTTCCACTCATTTTTTTCCCAATCACTCACCCCTCGTTCCGCGTCTAGTTCTTTACCCCACGGCCAACGTAAATTCAACATATTCCAATGTTTAGAGATCGACCCCAAGACATCAAAGGGGACATGCCTTCGCGACATTGAAGAGCGCGCTAGAGGATGCTGCGGCCGGATTAGACGGCATGCGACGGGACACGACGGCAGGTAAGGTAACGGCATGCTTGGGAATGCGAAGTAATGCAGAAGGAAGCCAAGCCATGCGCTGCAGTCCGCTAACATCGCGGGGTGAGGTGAGCGAGTGAGTTGGCGGCATGCCGCGGCAAGCCATGCGCTGCAGTCCGCTAACATCGCGGGGTGAGGTGAGCGAGTGAGTTGGCGGCATGCCGCGGCAAGCCATGCGCTGCAGTCCGCTAACATCGCGGGGTGAGGTGAGCGAGTGAGTTGGCGGCATGCCGCGGCAAGCCATGCGCTGCAGTCCGCTAACATCGCGGGGTGAGGTGAGCGAGTGAGTTGGCGGCATGCCGCGGCAAGCCATGCGCTGCAGTCCACTAACATCGCGGGGTGAGGTGAGCGAGTGAGTTGGCGGCATGCCGCGGCAAGCCATGCGCTGCAGTCCGCTAACATCGCGGGGTGAGGTGAGCGAGTGAGTTGGCGGCATGCCGTGGCAAGCCATGCGCTGCAGTCCGCTAACATCGCGGGGTGAGGTGAGCGAGTGAGTTGGCGGCATGCCGCGGCAAGCCATGCGCTGCAGTCCGCTAACATCGCGGGGTGAGGTGAGCGAGTGAGTTGGCGGCATGCCGCGGCAAGCCATGCGCTGCAGTCCGCTAACATCGCGGGGTGAGGTGAGCGAGTGAGTTGGCGGCATGCCGCGGCAAGCCATGCGCTGCAGTCCGCTAACATCGCGGGGTGAGGTGAGCGAGTGAGTTGGCGGCATGCCGCGGCAAGCCATGCGCTGCAGTCCGCTAACATCGCGGGGTGAGGTGAGCGAGTGAGTTGGCGGCATGCCGCGGCAATCCATGCGCTGCAGTCCGCTAACATCGCGGGGTGAGGTGAGCGAGTGAGTTGGCGGCATGCCGCGGCAAGCCATGCGCTGCAGTCCGCTAACATCGCGGGGTGAGGTGAGCGAGTGAGTTGGCGGCATGCCGCGGCAAGCCATGCGCTGCAGTCCGCTAACATCGCGGGGTGAGGTGAGCGAGTGAGTTGGCGGCATGCCGCGGCAAGCCATGCGCTGCAGTCCGCTAACATCGCGGGGTGAGGTGAGCGAGTGAGTTGGCGGCATGCCGTGGCAAAAGCCCGTGCCCTGCCGTCCACGGCGTGCGCTGGCCCTCGGCATGCCGATGGATGTCTCGGTAAGTCCGTAGCTGCCGGCATGCATAGGCCGCCGACATCAGTATTCGCTGGCGGCGCTGGCCGGTGGCAAAACCCCCTTACCCTGCCGTCCTCAGTGTGCGCAGGCCTTATATCGTATGATAAGAAGCATCGTTCCAATAAAGATCGTACTTTTCGAAAACTACCTTTTAAAGGGGGCAGAGGGGTTGATTTTTATAGGGGCAAAAACCAGTGGGAAAACGCCCAATGATGGCTATACAATTATTATTATGAATAAAGAGAGATACATTTGAAATTACGGTTATTCACGCGTTTGTTTTATCTTTCATCATTTCAGCCGAAAGACGTCTACATACATACATACATAATTAGCCTATAATGTTCCCACTGCTGGGACACAGGCCTCCTCTCGGTGAGAGGGAGTGGGCCGTAATCCACCACGCGGGCCCAGTGCGGGTTGGCAGATGTCACATGTCTTCGAATTTTTGGTTCTAGGACATGCCGGTTTCCTCACGATGTTTTCCTTCACCGTTTTGAGAGCAGTGGTGATGAAATAATTTACACAAAGTAAAGCGCCTGTCTGGATTCCGTCGTTGGAAAGACGTCTACTGCTGGACAAAGGCCTGCCCAAGCACCGCCACTTCGACCGGTTCTGTGCTTCTCGCATCCAGCGGATTCCTGCGGCCTTCACCAGGTCATCGGTCCACCTTGTGGGAGGCTTTCCAACGCTACCTCTCCCGATAGGTACGCATGAGCCACTTCAGAATCTTTCGGTCCCATCGGCCATCCATTGTACGAGCAATTTACCCTGCCCACTGCCATTTCAGTTTGACAATTCTTCGGGCTATGAAGGTTACCTTGCTCTTCCTACGGATTTCTTCATTTATGATTCGATCTCCAAACATATCCCTTTTGTTGACTTTCACCACAATGGGCCCATTGTGAGGGACTGCGAACGAGATAAACATAATAATTGTCCACAACTTCGAGTGTAGGGTCTTCGATCTTCATGAGTTTGATCGTTGGTCCATGTTCATTTTTAGACCCACTCTTTCGGAAGCTTTACTGAGGTCATCGAGCATTATACTGAGAGTGAAGTCTTCCATAGTCTCAGCCATGACTCAGGCGCGGTCGCAGCCCAAGATTTTGGGGGGGGTCATCATGGTTGCCGAGGAATATTTTAAGGGAGGTTCATCTCCTCGTTGGTCTAGTGGTCGCAAGCGTTACTGCTGAGCATGAGGTCCTAGCTGGGTTCGATTCCTAGGTCGGGTAAAGTATTAATGGGTTTTTCCATCAGAAATTTCTCAGAAGCAGCCTGGAGTCTGGATTTGTGCCCGGTTGGCGGCAGTACGCTCGCCCTCTATGACATTTCACTTAATAACTGGCGAAATGTGGGTGTATGTACTCTATGAAGGTACTCCCCTGCCCAACCCTTTGGGGATTAAAGGCGTGATGATATGTTAAGGTTCATGTACATCTCCAGCTCCACATTACGTATGGTATTCAGGGACGCTGATTTTACATTGGGGGGGGGGGGGGGGACTGTGTTACTTAAATGCTGCCAAATTCGTTGTATGTATTAGAAATTTAGAACAGTAGATTGTGCAGGGTGGGGAGAGCGAGCGAAGCGAGCACGAAAATTTTTACAACTCGCCTCTATTTGATTAGGTTTTGTTTTATATTTTCAAGTAGAAATAGGGGTTACATTGTCGACTTGTGCAGGCAAGCTCAAGCAGCTAGCAGAAACTAAAATGCAAGAGCGAGCGAAGCGAGCTCGAAAATTTTGCACACTCTTGGTTCGATTTTCTTTCGAATTTCGATCATTCCGAAAGGACTAGGAATTACTTGCTTTGTCGACTTTTGATGAAAGCTCAAGAACCAATTTAAATTGCAAGAATAAGCGTAGCGAGCCTGAAAATTTTAGCACCCCACCTTGAACAGTTTCTGTTTTCTTTTACCCATCATACAAAAAGAGAACTTACTTTATCTAATTATGACGAAAAGCTTAAACTCGTTTTACAGCAGTTTAGGTTTTGGAATCTGGCCTTACCTAAGCCTTTCAACCTTACGTACGAGCGGGGTGCCCAATATCCCGAGTTTACTTCGCTCGCTTTTAAAGAAAAATATTTTTTTGGCGCGTTAGAAAACCCACTGTCATTTCATAGTTTTAAGTTTTTACTTCTGTCGGCAGTCCCGATGTCTGCCGATGTTCTTAATGTTTTTGAATATGCCAATCGGGGTTTTCGTGGCTCAAGTACAGTTTTAAGGTTTTAAGTTAGTACTCGTATGGCAAGTAAATCATTCAGACTCTTGACAGCTTGAATGATTTTGGGGGGGGTCATGACCCCCACGACCCCCCCCCTCGGACCGCGCATGCCATGACTACTATATCGTCGGCAAACCGGAGGTGAGTGATGTGCTCGCCTTTGATATTGATGCCAACCCCTTTCCAATTTAGAACGTTAAAGATATCTTCCAGTGCAGCGGTGAACAGTTTCATAGATATAACGCCTCCCTGTCTCACCCCTTGCTGCAGAAGGCATGCGCGGTCCGAGGGGGGGGTCGTGGGGGCATGACCCCCCCCAAAATCATTCAAGCTGTCGAGAGTCTTAATGATTTAATTGCCTCTAACTTAAAATTGTACTTGAGCCACGGAAACCCCGATTGGCAATATTCAAAAACATTAAGAACATCGGCAGACATGGGGACTACCGACTGAAGTAAAAACTTAATGAAATGACAGTGGATTTTTTAACGCGCCTAAAAATATTTTCCTTTAAAATGCCTGTTATAAAAATATAGAATCCAGGCATTGATATATATGTTACACTAGATCAGTAATTACCGCGCCAAGGCGTTGCCACTTGTCATAAGGCCACAGCCGTATGCGTAGCTAATGTCACTTCAGTAGGCTTAGCCAAGTTGACAATCTACAATCGTTAACGCTAGTAGAAAACTAATTAAATGTATAGGAATGACATCATCTCAACGTTAAGTCACGTGGTCAGTACAAACGAATAGAAAATTCGTAGCCAAGTTTACTCGTTCAAAATGTTAGAATAGAATGTAATCGTTTCTACAACGTAGATCGCTACATCCCATACAAATGGTAGCCAAGTTACACTTTTGACAAGCGCTAACGAAACGCTGTCGAAGTTTTTGAACGATAGCTAAGCGATCGCCGAGACCCAAGAAAAAACGATAAAAAATGGCGTCTATTATGATACAGCTGTGTTAAGACCGAGAAGTGTTTTGTTTATTTACCTTATTTTTGGACTATATTTATCATTTAGCATTTAAAAAAATATTTCAGAGAAACAAAGGGTCTATTGATTAAGTAGTAAGGGTCAATTGTTTTGTTTGTTTCTTTCGTAAGTATTAGTTCATGTTGCGGATCACGTCATTGTTTATGTTTCAAACTTTCAAGTGCCCGTGGTGGCCCGAGTATGATAGATTTTTAAATAACAAAGGAAGATATTTACGAAACAACTAATAATTTACGTACCTTTCCATGAATTCCAATAAAGCTGCGAACTGTTCTGGGCTTGCTCGAGATCTAATTCCATCCTATACTTAAAAGTTATCACTTCATTTTTTTAAGGTATCCTTCATTACATTTCGAGATGCAGTAATATTTAAAATTACATTCCACACTGTGTTATAATAATAAATCAAATATAAGAAGAGCTTTAAGTTATTTCGCTTACTTTCAAATTTCAAAACACTTAAAAAAACAATTATTTGCCCGCGCACTAAGTACACAGGTGTGACTTGACTTTGACGTCTATCGGAACGCTCACCATAGACTAAAGTATAGGTTTTTTCTAAAGACGTTGTAGAATGAGCGTTCGACTCGGTCGTGTCAACTTGGCTAGCAACTTATCGTTTTCTATAATCGCTTACGCCGAAGCGTTAACGATTGTAGAAAGAGATTCGATATGAAACGTTTGTAACTTGGCTAGGCCTACAGTGCTCTGTGTGGCGCCAACCGAAGTGAACCAAGTGACACACGACAAAAATATCGCCAAAATGGGTAAATTCGTAGTGAAAGAGTGCGATTCAAGATCACAAAAACATAATAAATTAACCAGAATTACTTTCCACACGTAATTTTATTGTTTCTGTGTTTATATCAACGTAAAATAAATAAAATGCAGAATTTTGTAAATTAGGTTCAGTGTTACCACTAAAAACTTAGTTTTAGTTTCCCACATTTACGGGAGTTTTTAATTTATTGGAATAAGTGATTTTAAATTTTTTTTAAATATTAACAACGTTGCAGGGTGCCTAAAGATGCAGCACGCCGTGATAAATGGGTGGAAATAATCAGATTGCTGAGAAAAGAGACTAACTGAATAAATAAAAAATATTTAAAAAGAAAATGTCTTAAGGCGATTATAGCCTCGAATGTCCTTGAGCGTTTGGGCGGAGCATAGGCGAACCCAGTGCCTCACCCCGCGCGCCCGCTTACCTCCCCAATGTCAAAGAGTGTCGTACTCGTACGTAGCGCATGCAGATGCGGCGTGGGACGCATTTTGTCTTAGGCAGTTTTATGACGCTACCTACTGAGTGTAGATGGATCGAGAATACGTACAATATTTATGTTGTGAGTATGAATGCTATTGTACTTACAGTAAAAATACTGCTTTCTTAGAGACAAATAAAAAATAATAGTAATATCAATAAAAAACGTTTATTCAGTATACAGTTCGTTTTTTCACGTATACAGATTATAAAAAAATACAATTACAAAAAAAAAAACTTTCTTATGACTAATACCGCTTTTAACAGTGGTAGTTTTTAGGGTTCCGTACCCAAAGGGTAAAAACGGGACCTTATTACAAAGACTCCTCTGTCCGTCTGTCTGTCTGTCACCGGGCTGTATCTCACGAACCGTGATTGCCAGAAGAATACCATTATTATAGTTTCAAACTCAAATGGGTCCCGCCTGCTTCCAGCTTTTATTTAATTTAAAATGGGCTTGTTTTTAGCTTTTCAGTTAGTTTTAGTATAAGGTTGCAGTCGGGTTTTTTAATTTTTTTATTTCCTTCTTTTTAGTTTACAAATGTGAAAGATTTCGCAGACGATTTAGTTCTTGGTAGGTGTTTTACGATTTGTCACTTTGAATTAGTTTTTACCATATTATAAGTTGTATATATTTTTGTAATCACCTTTTAAAACCTTTTCTTTTGATACCCCATTTCATCTGAATTTGATCCTTATTAGGGACACTATCGAATGGTGTATTATACAGTGTGCTTTTTTTTTTTCAAAATCAACAGAAATATTGATTTTTCAAAAATCCAATGATGCAGTTTTAGTTTTCATCAAAATCGAGCCCGCGACTCCTTTGAGTATTTTTCGCTATTCCTCATAGTTTAGAATTCGGCCATCCACGCCCACTTGAAAAATTCACCCTGTATATTATATACTCTCGAAAAACATAACCCTTCTTCTGGCTATCACGGTTCGTGAGATACAGCCTGGTGCCAGACAGACAGACGGAGAGAGGAGTCTTAGTAATAAGGTCCCGTTTTTACCCTTTGGGCAGGCGTCCGTCACTCGCTCAAGGCCGCGCGTTATATGCCTACCGCTTCGCGTATCGCCGTCGATACAACCGACAGTCGGTTGCCGCACGCCTGAGTGCTCGCTCGCCAAATTTACCGCGCTGACTATCAAATCAAAATGCCAAAAGCACGTAATTATTGTGCAGTGGATGGGTGTCACAGTCAAAAAACAAATGAAAATTTGTCATTTTTTTCATTGCCGAAAGACGAACAAAGGTAAGTTAAAAGTAGTAATTTAAATCTTTTGTATCGAATTATTTTTTCTCGTTCCTTTACAAATTATCAAATTACATAGGAAGGTAGGTACCTACCTACTATGTTAATCGTCGTAAATTAGGGAGTTCAATTAGTGTTGTTTTAAAAAAAATATGACAGAACATAGGTCCTATCTACCTAGCGTCGTCGTAAAAAAATATAGCAATCATAGCCGTCGTTGATTGGTTTGATCCTAAATAACATTAGAAACAACAATGGTCAACACAACAAAAAAAGTATGGGTTTTAGAAATAAATAATTTCTCGAATTCAAACTAATATGATATCAAGTAGGTAGGTAATATAATAAAGTTTTCTGAATTCTTAGTAGGTAGGTAAGTAGTAAGCGCGCCCGCGCCGTACAACCCTAGCATATTCGCTTGATGACGCGCTCGCACGTGGGTCGCGTGGCGGGCAAAACAATCTCGACTCTCTGTGTGCGCACTTATGTTACATTTCTTCTCGCTGCAAACAGCTGGTATTATTATTAAGATTTTGTAGGCTATTATAGCGTAGGTATTTTCGCTTTTGTACTAGAGTGATGTATCTGTTACGAAGTAACTATTTAGTAATCTGTGCTTTGGGTAGGTACGGAACCCTAAAAACTACCACTGTTAAGAGCGGTATTAGTCATAAGTTAGTTTTAATTTTTTTTTTTTTGTAATTGTATTTTTTTATAAACTGTATAAGTACGTGAATTGACGATCTGTATACTGAATACACGTGTTTTATTGATATTAGTATTCAATAGACAAGAATATAGCGTCCACTCGCAAACAAACTATCACTACTACTATACTATCAACTTCCAAGCGTAAACGAACAGTCCGAGTGTACTATCTGCGCTATTTAGTCTTTGCTACAAAAATGCAGATCGGAGCGAGCCGACATGCGACACAACCTCCCCGTGCGAACGATACAGCAACACTGACCGGGCGGCTGCTGCCCGCGCCCGTATAGGTAAAACCATGGTGTTATTGATTTTTTCCCACTTAAATAAATAATAATTATTAAAAAAACGAACTTAATTTTTATAAACCATTAAATTTGCTATATTTTGGTGAAAGAATCATCAAAATCGCTTCAGGCGTTTGAAAGTAGAAAGAAAATTCTTGCGTAAAATAAGAGGATGGATATGATTTTTTATTGTTAAAACTAACAGTAATATTAAAAAAATCAAACTTAAATTATATTTGTAAACATATGTCACATATCATATATTTTTTTTAATATATTTGGGCTATCCATTTGGGAGAAGTAGGCCTTCAAAGAGAGGTCTATTTTGAAGTTTGGCGTAACCATTCGCCTTAATTATTGTCATTAGTTATAAACTTCTAATACACATCGAATAAGAGATACATAATTCAAATATTTTATAAATAATTTGGCCCAGCGTTTTTTTTTTAACGTCATTTATGGTTTAAAAAGTTGGGTAAAATTTTGCATGGGTAGGCAACCCCATCCCGCCATTGCATGTTTATATTGCGGTCTTTGTCTAATCTAAGTGACGGTATTATTCTTGCGTCTTGTGTAAGTGAGACAGATATATGTTTACTTTTAAATGTTTAGTGGTTTCAAAGCTACGTCGTCACGTTTGAATAGTGGTTACACTTTTTTGACACATTTTATTGAGGTTTGCTTCTCTAGTTATTTAACTCAATGAATCCAGGATTCAAGTAGGTACAGTCGCCAGCAAAATTGCATGGGTACCTTAGTGTCTATTTTCCCGTGAACGTTTGAATTCAAGTTTTCGAAAATAAACTAGATGGCGTTGGTTTCTTCACAACTATGACTAATCTACGAAACGTAAGTAAGGAGTTAGGAAGAAACGAAGGAATTACAAGGCTAATACATTTATCTAATTATTACATAACAGTTACGATAGGAATATATTTATTAAGCTAACGAGTGGGTATTTTAATAATTAATTTAATATTCGAATTGGTAGGTAGTTACTTAGCAACAGGAAAAAAGAGCAGATTCATCGCAGGTAAACAGGCTCGCCTTGTGGGCTCGCAAAAAATGGCACTATAAAAAATTATAGAGGTTTATTTCTTACAGTTTATTATTCAAATTTAATAGTCAGTTTATTAAATATTATAGGTATAACATTATAATATTATGAAGTTATTTAGGCGATAGCTTAAGTATTCGTTTCCAAAATCGGAAAGAGGATTGAAGCTTATGTAACCTCAATAAAAACAAACAGGAGACCAGGTTATTTTATTACAAAGGTCAAACGGATTAAATGGATACTAAATAAGTAGGCTAAAAACTACAAAATTGCACAAAAACATATCAAATGGTTAGTAGGCAACATAAAAAACTAAAAACTATGTTGTTTAAACTTAAAGTGTTCATAACTTTTAAAATTATTAAAAATACGTAAGTTATAGTTTATACACACATAACCAGGTCTCCAGTCAATATAAATAACATTATCTAAGTATAATTATTTAGCTCGTAGCTACGTAACCACTTGTGTATCGCGCATTATTTCGACGCCACAAACATAAATGTCCGTGTTCACTGGACTTAAAAGTTTTTTCATCTGTAAAGATGACATTACTCCAATCGAAGTTTATGTGATCCAAAGCGAACTGTAATCTTGCCCTTTTATGGTTTTCCGTGAGCAAGGGTTTCACAGCATGCCTCCGCGGCACAAGTTTTGACGCGGCTCCGTGTCATAACTTGTGTCAAATAAACCAGCATAGTGGTTCGGCGGCAGAAATCCATTTTCTGCATACTACCTTATCATGGTTTGATGCAATGTGTTTTATAAGTCGTGGTCTACCAGTTCTTTGATGGTGTTTCAAAGAACCCTCCTCTTCAAATCGTCGTACTCAAAGAACAACTGTTTTTCTCTGCAACAATAAAACAGAAATATATACCTAATACCCAATAATGATTATTATGTAGTATAGTAACAAAAAAATAATGCAGTTTTTAATATAAAAGTGTAAAAATAAAACTACTTACGTTTACACCGGTCTCTGGCTATTTCTGACAAGTTTTTGGCTTGATTATTCAAAGCAATTTCTTCTAATATAAGCTCTTGTAATAATAAGCTCTTGTAACGAAATCAATATTATAACTCGTGCTCGTTTTGGTAAAATAAGTAATCCGCCTGATCATAAATAAAAACTGAACAAAAGGCACTCGAACGAGGTAATCGAAATGAACTTAGCGAACGATCAATTCAGCTGTCATAAATCTTCGATCTAAGTGTTGTGTAAAGACGTAGGTAAACCAATGTTCATTTAATTTAGTCGCATTAAAGGTGTTGTCAAGCAAGCACGCGTTTCATTCTCACAAATTCTAAACAAACAATTTGCAACCTTAATACAAACATAACATGGTCGAAATCGAGCCGGATTATAGTGCACCGTAGTGATTGTGTTCGAGCGTCGAGAACAAAAGACTGCCGCGCCGCATTCCTTAGATAAGAAGCGATCGTCATTAGCGGAGTTTGAGGATTTTTTGTGCAAGTTATTTACAATATTATTATAAACGAATCTACGCATCGTAACATCACGTTGTTTTGAAGAAACATTAAGTTACGCATTTGTGTTTATACACGATGTCTCAGTCAGAACAATTACTGGGAGTCTTAGAAGAAGTTGCGAAGATACTACAAAAAACACAAATTAATTTGAAGAAATGTCCTAAACAGAGATTGACGCGAGGATATATTGAAACAAGATTGAAATGTTTAGAAGAATATTGGAAGAATTTTACCACTACCCACCAAGAATTAATAAAATGTACGACACGCGAAAATCGAAATACTATGAGCTATTTTGTGAACGAAGATTACTATTTATGCGAAGATCTTTACTTATCTATGCAAGCGGACCTGAAAGACTTGTGTTTACAATTTTCGGCCAGCAGTCCGTCTCGTAGTTCAGGTGCATATGACTCGTCAGGGACATTCACATCACAACTTAGATTGCCGAACATAGAACTGCCAAAATTTACGGGACGGTACGAAGAATGGTTCACTTTTCACGATTTATTTACGTCATTAGTTCACAACAATACTTCAATAAGTGACGTACAAAAACTACACTATTTAAAATCTAGCATTGGTGGCGAAGCAGAGGTGCTACTGAAACACATTCAGATAACGGAAAGCAATTACTCGCAAGCCTGGACCGCACTGAAACAAAGGTATGGAAACAAACGACTTATAGTGAACGCGGTTATTAAACGGTTGTTTAATCAAAGAAAAATAAATACGCAGAGTGCCAGTCAATTAAAATCATTGTTAGACACAACTAACGAGTGCATTAATAACCTCAATAATATGACAGTGTCCACGGAGTCTTGGGATCCTATGATAATATTTCTTGTTGTACAGAAATTGGACCAAGAAACTCACAAAGACTGGGAGGAGTATTCATATCAAGAAAATTTAGATGAGTTACCTTCATGGGAGAGCCTGAAGAAGTTCCTCGAGTCGAAGTTCCGCACTCTTGAGCTTGTGTCACCAGCTGCACCTGCACGGGAAAAATCTAAAGAAAAATCAGTTGCGGCCACTGCTACTACGTCAACTGAGAAAACGTGTGTTAAGTGCGAAGAACAACATACACTGTGTCATTGTAAGCAGTTTACGGACATGAATGTCAAAGACAGGAATGAGTATGTGAAGCAAAATAAATTGTGTTATAATTGTTTGTTACCTGGGCACGCAGTGTTCAGGTGCCGAGTCCCCATTAACTGCCGCATCTGTCGTAAGCGACATCATTCTCTTCTTCACGAGAAAAAAGAAGACGTTTCAAAGACACAGAATGAGACAGCTACTACAGCTACTACAACGTCAAGTGTGTCTGTGAATCATACCATAGAAGAAAACACAACAATAACAATGGCGGCACAATACAAATCTAGAAAGGTGACGGCGCTGTTAGCAACTGCAATGGTGAAATGTAAGAATGAAGAAGGACACACCATTGTACTAAGAGCGCTTATCGACCAAGGATCGCAGGCATGCTTCATTACTGAGAAGGCGGCTCAGCTTTTGAAACTCAAAAGGCAGTCAGCGAGAGGCAGCGTAATTGGAGTGGGATCTACTAAAACAGATGTCAAGCAAGTGGTTCAGCTACAGGTTATATCAAGAGTAGAAGACAACTTTTGTCTTAACATACAAGCCTATGTGATAAATAAACAGTTGACCACTAAGTTACCAAAACTCGCTGTATACAATGATGTTAAGCACCTACAATGTCTAAACCTGGCAGATCCGACTTACCATTTACCAGGGTCGATTGATCTTCTGCTAGGAGTGAGGGAATATGCAGACATTTTACAACCGGAGCTAATCAAAGGTCCACCGGGTACACCATGCGCACAACGAACCAGCCTGGGTTGGATTTTATTCGGAGAGATACAAAACAAAGACGAAGACAACTCTTTTCTTGTTATGCACCATCAAGTAGATATGGATGATATGTTAAAAACACTCTGGGAAATAGATACTGAAACGAAAAGAAAATACACACAAGAAGAGCAGCTATGTGAAGATATTTACAACAGAACATACACAAGGAATGAAGAAGGTAGATACGTCGTTACCTTACCTTTCAAAACACAAAACCCTAAATCACCAGACGGTAATACACGAGAAATAGCAATGCGTCGATTGTTACAATTAGAAAGAAAATTTACAAAACAACCAGACTTAAAGGAGGCATATGAGAAAGTTATAGAAGATTACGAACTGCTCAATCACCTGGAAGAAGTACCTGCAGAAGAATTAAACACAAAGAAAGCTGTGTACTTACCTCACCACGCAGTTGTCCGAAGTGATAAAGAGACAACCAAAACAAGAGTTGTCTACGATGCTTCCTGCAAAGGTTCCAACAACATCTCACTAAATGACGAATTACTAGTTGGACCTATAATTCAAGACGATCTTCGCAGCATTATAATGAGATGGAGGATGCACGCCGTTTGCTTCGTAGCCGACATTGAAAAAATGTATAGAATGATAGAGCTGTCAAAATCCCAAACGGATTTCCAACGTATACTGTGGAGAAAGGACCCGTCTCAACCTGTAAAAGATTACCGTTTACTTACCGTAACGTTTGGCACAGCTCCAGCACCCTACTTAGCATGCAGAACCTTACTCCAGCTGGCAAATGATGAGGGTCAAAATTATCCTATCGCTGCGCAAATGATATCAGATTTTTACGTCGACGATCTCTTGTCTGGAACGGACACGCTAGAAACGGCTATTGAAGCCAGTCACCAACTAAAAGAGTTAATGAAAAGGGGTGGTTTCGTATTAAAGAAATGGTCGTCAAATAATGTAGACTTCATGAAATCCATACCACCAGACGAAAGATCTCAAAATGCACTCCTCGATTTGAATAGCGCTGGAAAGGTGAAGGCGCTGGGAATCCTTTGGAACCTGAAAACAAACAAATTTAAATACAAATTTACCTTGAAGCCGGTAGAAGGTGATACAACCAAACGAAGCATTTTTTCAGATGTGCAAAAATTATATGATCCTATGGGATGGTTGTCCCCAAGCATAATTACAGCTAAGTTACTAATGCAAAAACTCTGGCTGGAACGAATCAGCTGGGACGACAAAATTAGTCAGGACTTAGAAAATGAATGGTTACACATAAGATCCGATTTTGAGCATATTAATGACATTTTTGTTGATAGATGGATACACACAACAGCCAAAAACAAAGAATGCGTTCAGTTGCATGGATTCAGCGATGCATCATCACGTGCTTACGCAGCGGTTGTGTACGTGAGAGTAACTTGCCCAAACGGTGAAATTCATACCAATCTGATGGCAGCTAGAACACGAGTCGCTCCATTAAAAACTATTTCTATTCCCCGACTCGAATTGTGTGGAGCACTATTGTTGTCACAATTATTAAATCATGTAGGCAGAGCAATGAAAATACCTAAATCACAAATCTTCGCTTGGACAGACTCGTCAATTGTCTTGGCGTGGTTGTTTGGCGAACCATCCAGGTGGAAGACCTTTGTGGCGAACCGGGTGGTGGAGATATTGAACAACATAAACTGCAATCAATGGTATCACGTGTTATCCAATGAAAATCCCGCCGATGTTGCTTCTCGAGGGTTACCAGTAGAAGAGTTAAAAGAATGTAATTTATGGTGGAAGGGGCCAAGTTGGCTGAGCACGGAAGAAATCAAATTCAGTCGGCTGGACAACACACACACTGATGAAGAAAAGAAAGCAATAAAAGAGTTACAAACAAACTTAAAACTTAAAAACGTGGACAACGATTACACAAAAATGACAGAACAGTTTAAAAATTTCAATAATTTAAAGGAATTGCTTACAGTCATCTGTTACTGTCGAAGATTCTTACATTATAAAAGCAACATGGTTATTTCTGAATCCGAGAAACATATCACGACAAAAGAACTAGAAGAGTCACTACATAGATGTATAAAAATGGCACAAGAAAACGATTTTGAAGAGGAAATTCAACCACTAAAAAACGGTAATGAGGTAAAGAGAACGAGCCCTTTGAAATCGTTGAACCCCTATTTAGATACCAACGAAGTCATCAGAGTAGGAGGAAGGTTGAGAAATGCAGATATCGCATTTGAAAGTAAACACCCAATCATACTTGGAAACAGAAACGAGTTGACTCGATTGATTGTGAAAAATGCACACGCAGAGACACTTCATGGAGGGGTGCAATTGATGTTGGCCTACATTAGATCCAGATACTGGATACTACGAGCCAAAGATGTCGTGAAGGCATGTATCCGACAATGTCTGGTGTGTGCTAAACATAGTGCCACAGCAAAAAGACAACTAATGGGAGATTTACCGAAAGAGCGCGTTACTCCAGCTAGGCCATTCCTTCATAGTGGAGTCGATTTTGCAGGGCCATTTCAAGTGTTGATATCAAAAGGGAGAGGAGCTAGAACCAACAAAGCATATATCGCCATTTTTATTTGTATGGCAGTCAAAGCAATACACCTTGAATTGGTTGGCAATCTAACGGCAGAAGCGTTTATTGGAGCATTTAAAAGATTTTCATCTAGACGAGGCAAATGTGCCCACTTATGGAGCGATCAAGGCAGGAACTTTGTCGGCAGTAGTAAGGATCTCATCGCTGCATTACAAGAAGCGCAATGTGAGCTTCCAAGAGACGTAGCAGACTCACTAGCAAAGGATGGAACCCAATGGCATTTCATACCTGCGTACAGTCCGAACTTCGGCGGCCTCTGGGAGGCAGGAGTTAAATCCATTAAGCACCACTTGAAGAGAGTACTTACGACTAACCTAACCTTCGAAGAAATGTCAACCTTATTATGCCAGATTGAAGCCTGTTTAAATTCCCGCCCTCTCACACCTGCAGATGAGTCAGATATCGATGCAATGGAAATACTAACCCCAGGTCACTTTCTTATTGGAGAATCTCCAATTGTAGTGCCACATCCAAACCTAGAAAATATAAAATTCACTTACCTTTCACGTTGGCAGCACACGCAGAAACTTTTGGGAGATTTCTGGAAAAAATGGCAAATGGAGTATTTAACACGTCTGCAGCAAAGACCTAAATGGTTAAAACGAGAGACAGAATTAGAAAAGGGACAAATAGTACTTATAAAAACAGACAACTTACCACCTGGAAAATGGCATTTAGGAAGAATAATTGAAAAACACCCTGGACCAGATGGTCTGACAAGAGTCTATAGTGTAAAAAGTGGTGATAGTGTCATCAAAAGATGCATTACTAAATTGTGTCACTTACCTGTGGACTTTAATGATGATTCTTAACATTTCTAATAATTTACTTACCTTACTTTGCACTGTTATTGTATTACATTCGTACCTGTTTAATAAACTTGATTTAAACTTGTATACTTACCCATACAGTTCGATTTACCTTTATATAATTGAATTAGCTATCACGGTACCAGCCTTTATTAATACTTAATACAATTTTGCATGTTAATTTCTTTTGTTAAAAGGACACGATAGTCCTTTGGGGGCCGGTATGTTGTGTAAAGACGTAGGTAAACCAATGTTCATTTAATTTAGTCGCATTAAAGGTGTTGTCAAGCAAGCACGCGTTTCATTCTCACAAATTCTAAACAAACAATTTGCAACCTTAATACAAACATAACACTAAGTATTATTCATACCACCTACCAATTATTTATAAATCCATATTTAACCTACCCTCTCAAGTTTGAAAACTAAAACTTAGAAAATCAGATACCTACCTACCTACTTATAAATTGATATTCAATTTTAACATAGTAGGTTAATAATTAGGATCAATTTTCTTTAAAAGAAACTATTAATTATAAATTGTTTGAATGTTTGAAGAGACAAAAAGAAACTGCAAAAATATTTTATCATATAAAGCAAAGCAATCTAATAACAGCATAATTCAATTTTGTTAGTCGTTAACTGGTTTTACGCTAGATGGCGTCATTTCTCGCTTCGTACGATTTTGTTTCTGTACTACCCATGCACTTTTGCAGCCTACCGTACATAAGTACGAGGGTTATTCAATAAATACTTAGCCTACAAGTAAACGAAAATTTTGGAAAAGTAGCAATTTATTTTTCAACATAGTCTCCTTTTAGTTCGATACACTTAGCCCAGCGATGCTCCAACTTTCCCGTCCGAAAAATAGCTTTTGTCAAACTCTGCAAAATAGGCCTCCGTGGCGGCGATGACCTCCTCATTTACATAACCAGCCTATAATGGTCCCACTGCTGGGACACAGGCCTCCTCTCGGTGAGAGGGAGCGGGCCGTAATCTACCACGCGGGCCCAGTGCGGGTTGGTAGATGTCACATGTCTTCGAATTATTGGTTCTAGGACATGCCGGTTTCCTCACGATGTTTTCCTTCACCGTTTTGAGAGCAGTGGTGATGAAATAATTTACACAAAGTAAAGCGCCTGTCTGGGTTCGAACCTACGACCTACAACTCGTAAGTCGCGACCGTTACCACTGGGCCACCACTGCTCACCTCCTCATTTGATCCATATCTATTCCCGGCGAGAGATTTTTTCAGATTAGGAAACAGAAAGAAGTCACAACCACAAGGGGCCAAATCTGGAGAATACGGTGGATGGGGCAGCAATTCGTAGCGTAACTCGACCAATTTGGCCATGGCAACGGCAGACGTGTGAACCGGTGCGTTGTCGTGGTGAAACAGCACTTTTTTTTTCGCCAGATGGGGTCGTTTTTTCTTTAATTCGGCGTCGAATCGGCCCAATAAATCGGCATAGTAAAGCCCTGTAATTGTTTTACCCTTCTCGAGGTAATCGATGTAGATCACACCTTGTGAAACCCAGAAAACGGTGGCCATAACTTTTCCGGCCGATTTTACAGTTTTCGCCTTCTTTGGAGCACGTTCCCCGGTCTGGATCCATTGTTTTGATTGCTCCTTGGTCTCTGGTGTGTACCAGAGGATCCAGGTTTCATCGACGGTCACAAAACGACGCAAAAACTCCGCTGGATTCCGCTTAAACAGCGCCAAACACGTCTCCGATGTGGTCTCACGGTTGCACTTGTTTTCCGGTGTGAGTAAACGCGGCACCCATCGCGCCGACAGCTTTCTCATGCCGAGTTCCTCGTGAAGAATATGATGCACTGTTCCTTCTGAAATGCCTACAGTCTCGGTTTGGCAGATTGCCGATTGAAGGTTCGGGAGCTAGCTGAGCTCCCGAACCTTCAATCGGCAATCTGCCAATACGAGATCATGGATTTTTTTAATGTTTTCCTCCGTAGCAGCTGTTTTCGATGCACCTGGACGTGGTTCATCAAAAACCAAAGAGATTTAAGATAGGTACATATAAAATTTTAATGTCTTTGTCAAAAACCGACGTACGGCCACGTGCAAACTCGTTGAACCAATTCTTGACCACAGAGTACTTTTTGATAGACTGTTCTTGACGGTGGCCATCGATGGAGAAGAGGTACCGTACACAGCATCCAAGCGCTCTTCGATTGATTTCGATGCGCGTTTTCCCTTCCAAAAATAGGAATCGAATCACCGAACGATATTGCTCTTTTTCCATTTTTAGGGTTCCGTAGTCAACTAGGAACCCTTAGGTATAGTTTCGCCATGTCTGTCTGTCCGTCCGTCCGTCTGTCCGTCCTCGCTTAATCTCTGTGACCGTTAGCACTAGAAAGCTGAAATTTGGTACCAATATGTATATCAAAGACATTAAAATTTTATATGTACAATAGACGGGACATTGCGAACAAAATCGTGATCCGATACCTTGTACCTAGTGGTCTCAAACTCTCAAGTCTCTCAGTCTAGTGACGTACGCCTGCGCATAGAGTATAGTAACTGCGCGTCAAGTCGCATCGACGCAATCGTGTCCACCAAAAAAATTTTATTTAAAAAGAAATATGCCGAGTTGCGCATTGCGTTATTGCAAGTCTCGGTTTGGTAGAACGACTGGATCTAGCTTCAGTTTATTTTCGTATGCATTATTTATATTTACTGAGTAATTTGAATCAAATAATTTTCATAATAGATCTAGAAAATTTCCTAATTTTGTAATAAACGCCATCTATTGCTGAGTAGCCTTACTATTGCTGCAGTAAAATGACAGCATAAGTGTTACCACTTTTTAACGAAATTTTTAACCAAATAATCGATTAATTTTAGTAACATTCAGTTCAAAATCGATCATGATTGTTAAATTGATTTTATAAAAGAGGATAATTTTACATATCTCGGGACCGTGGGGTCCCGGTCCTTTGGAAGGCGTACGAGGGGCCGAAGCCAACCCGCAGAGGCCCTTTAGGAAATTTTAATAAAATGTGGCACCAACCGACGATTATCCCCGTATGCACTCTGCAAGTGCACCCAAGGACAACCCCCGGTTGGTGTAGGACTATTGCAGGATATGGAAAAATAAAAAGTTGGACTATGGGTTTGGGTGGCTAAAGTGGACTGGTTACCAAGAACTATGACCCCTGCCTGATCAATTATTTATATATACACGGATAAAATAGCAGGGGGTGACTTGCACACTCAATAATGGGCCCCCGGGAACGGTCGCTAGCACATAGTGACGTAGCGACAAGAGGGCAACACTTCCTGAAGTGCTTATGAGGACTGGAGAGGTATTCCACGGCTATAGGACAATCCCGGAAGTACGGTCAAGATCCCTACCAGCATCTTATGAGAGGATAATTATTATTAGAAGATGATATTTATAATGAAATACAGGATAATATAAGTTTACAACAAAAACATTGAGCAATGACTAATTACTGTTTTGTCATCACATCAGTGATCGGATTAGATTTATAAAAAGCGTTCATTCTAATCACAAACATATCTTCTTAATATTCTTATTTTTGAGGTTTTTGGTGTTTTGTAAATAATCCTATAAAGTTAGTAATCCTTTAATTTATTTAAAAAATTGATTTCTTAGATCGGAGTTTTAGAGCAAACTTTAGATAATCCCACTATACTCCATCGCAACCTGCTCAATTCTTCCTCGAGTTCGGAGATCTTCTCGTCGGTCAGGAGTGTACGCGTGTTTTATGTTGCCAGAGCCCTGATTCACAAACATACGACAGGCTATCGTATCGAAAACCTGACATTTCGATAACCTGATTTGACTTCCCCTCAACAGCAAATAGCTGTTGGAAGAATAGCGGGCGTCTATTTGATTTAAACTGACAAAATTTTCGGGTTTTGGACTTGTGCACAGCGTTGAGAAGACTCCTACGATAACAATGATTAATGTTCGATACGATACGGAAGCATATCGTGTGTTTGTGAATAAGGGGGCAGGTCCAGTTTTCGGTGATTGTGGTAGCCGGATCTCTTCCGGGGATTCTTAGCACCCCTTGCCTCACCGTGGCCTTGGCCGCTACCGTAGCCAAGGGTAGGCGGGCCGCCGCGCCGGGCACTAGGGGCCAAGTATTGTATGTGCTTGTCATTCTTTGGGGGGGATTTTACATAGTCGCAACGCTTGGCATGTGGGTTGGCGATCGCAGTATGATAGTAAATGCATAGAGAACGCTGCTGCCCATTCTCCGGTACGTCCCTTAGTCGCCTTTTACGACACCCATGGGAAGTAGGGTGGTGCTATTTTTTAAGTTCGGCACCACGGAAAAAATTATATTTTATAAAAATCATTATTGAGATAAAATAAACATGAAATAATTTGAATTTAGCACTTATAACTTTTATTGAAAACGGTTTTAATAAACGTTTGTATATTATTTGTAAATATAGATAAACATTGGCGGCCTTAACCGAGGACATTATAATCTATAGAATTAAATAATGTATCTTGTCTCAGCTATTTTCTTTGCAGGGCATTCTTGGAGCCTGTTTTATGGTTGCTTGGTTTTTTAAATCTTAAGCATGTTGCACACTGTGACGTTTCAGCATGTCTAGTGCACTCATTCGCCTGATGACCTCGTTCCATACTGAAATGTTATTTTGAGGAAAGAACCATGCCATACAGTACAGACCATAAAAGCGATTATTTAGTAATTTGTATGTAAAAAGAATTTTGTAAATAAATAATTTGTAAACATTGAAATTATTGTTTTCCTATTTTTTGGCACTTCTTTCAATCCATTCAAATGCGAAAAATATAGTCATAGTAACTTTTTTCAATATTATCGATACCTTTAAATCTATGTGGTAAAATCCCTACCACAGGTTTTATAGTTTGTACTCAGCATCACCCCGCATTGCCAGACCTACAGATTTATCCATAGATCTACAGATTTAGGACCTCGCCTCGGATATACGTATATCGATATAAGATTTACAAATATTTGCAAACAAAAGAGTAATAAAAATAATTTTGCTAAAAACGAAACGCAACCGACAACTATGCCCATTGTGACATAATAGGTCTACTTACACAAAAAGCAAATATAAAACACAAAAAACATAATAATTCGGCGGCAAAGCAGGCACATTTAAATTTATTTTATTTTAACATGCACATTATCTACTTACATAAAAACACACACTGAAACTGATACCCTATCATAGATGGTGACACGGACAATGCATAGTAGCGAATAAAATATTTTTTGTTTTCTGAGACAAGTTTTCGATATTTTTTTATTTACCTTAATCCATGGATTGAAAATCGGATCTGGCAACACTGGGCACACTGGCCACCTACCGAGCGATAGCTGAATATATTTTGACAAATTTAATTCATGTTTGCTAATTATGCCGCTCAAATTCTGCTATATTATGCTAGATGGCGTCAGTGAGACATGGGATCACAGTTTTTGTATGACATTTCTTTGCATAGCCTCTCTGTTGTACCTATCTTAAATCTCTTTGATGTATATCAATCACGCCGACAAAGTGGTAAAATAAAAATTGGAAAAAAATGTTTTATTAGGGTAGCCCCCCTATATGTAAAGTGGGAAGTGATTTTTTTTTTAACTTCAACCCTAACGTGTTATATATTGTTGGAAAGGTATTTTAAAATGAATAGGGGTTTACTAAAATCATTTTTTGATAATGTCAATAATTTCGGAAATAATCGCTCCAAAAGTAAAAAACAATGTGTCCCCCCCCCCCCACTAACTTTTGAACCTTATGTTTAGAAAATATGAAAAAAATCTGAAAAGTAGAACTTTATAAGGACTTTCTAGGAAAATTATTTTGAACTTGATAGAAACAACAATTTTTGTACAAAAAAGACAAAAAGTTGTACAAAATCATTTCTGGACTAAGTTCGTAGTATAATCGTATATGCAAGCATTTTTTTTTAACTTCGTTTACATATTTTATTATCCTGAACGTATCTTTTTTCAAACAAAAAAAGAATTATTAAAATCGGTTCTCGCAATCCAAAATTACCACCGAAAACTTCTGGCACGTCTATGTATTAATTAGTAACCCGATTCCCCGAGAGATGGCGCTGTAGGTACTTATTACATTGGGTCGGGTATTATCATAGATATAGAATTCCAATCTATGAATTTCGGAATTCTATATTATCTATGGGTATTATCGAATTGTACGTGGGAACACTTATTGTGACGGACGGGAAACTACGGAACCCTACACTGAGCGTGGCCCGACACGCTCTTGGCCGGTTTTGTAAAACCGATCGATACGTTCGCTTCCATAAGTTGTCAAATTAAAACAAATGAAGGGATTGGAATGAAAATTTTAACCGACTTCAAAAAAAGGAGGAGGTTCTCAATTCGTCGGAATCTTTTTTTTTTTTTTTCTTTTATGTATGTTCCCCGATTTCTCGAAGACGCCTGGACCGATTTGGAAAATTTTTCTTTTGTTTGAAAGGGTATACTTCCCAAGTGGTTGCATGATCATCAGGTCAGGATCTGATGATGGGATCCCAGGGAAATCGAGGGCAACCTTCAAAGGGTTTAGCCGTCCTTCCATAAGCAAACTGCCCCCGATAGGAACCTATATCGTAACCTATGTTATATTGTAGAGGGTACTAATAGTAGTTCATCGCGTAGATATTAGCTCTATATCTTAGGTAATTGAGGAGCTATTTGAAAAAAAGTGTCCGGAGACGACTTTTTTTCAAAGTGATATATCTCTGTTGATTTCAAAGCTAGAAAAATAAAACCAATTCCAGTGTTTATGGTACACTTTACAGTTTATTTTATATAAATTTTCATGAGCCAAGCTTAAATAAAAATTTAAAAAAAAAATGCAAATAATTTTTTTTTATTGATTTCTATAAGATCGAATTGAATTACCACTTTGAAAAAAAAAATATAATAATTGTCTATACCTTGCCTAACAGCATGCCAAGTTTCATTAAAATCCATAAGGTGCAACATGTTGAAAAAAATAAATAAAAGTAAGTGGACACCTTATGACCACTTTGTTGACGCTTTTAACTTTTAATTTTTCAATAATCTAGTATTTAATTAAATCGTATTGCGCATTTAAGCGTATTGGGCATGAAAGGTTTAAAAGAAAATAGAAGGATTTTTTCACAGTAACAGTTAAATCCATTTTAATAAAAAATAGCTTTTATTAGTCATCGTCATTATTTTCATTAATTACAACGTGATCTTTATTTATAGAAAAAACACTGGATAATATTTCTGCTGGGCGAACTATATGCGATTTATATCTTGCATTTGATAAATAATATATAATTACTGCCACGTGAGAGCAACACCCAACTGTTCGATTTCTATTTGCACAGTTACAGCAATAACGCCGAATATCTTCGCGGCTTTTTCCATTGGGGTTGTAGTCAATGTAACATCTGTAGGTTTTGCTATTAATGTGTCGCGATTGTACTTGCACTTTTAAGAGCTCTTACACACGAGCGGCATGTCCCAACGGCAGAGGTAACTGCAGCCGTCGACGCGCGTGGCGGCAACCGTCGACCTATAGCGACACTTGATCTTCGAAGTTGAAATGTCGACGGCTGCCGTCGACACGTCGACGGTTGCCGCCGACGCGCGTCGACGGCTGCAGTTACCTCTGCCATTGGGAACATGCCGCTCGTGTGTAAGAGCTCTTACTTAAAGCCACAATTATTACATTTTCCAGACATAGCCAATATATTTTTAGGTCACTGGTTTATTCACTGAATTAGGAATTTGTAAAACTGCGCAAATAATAACAGCGAAAGCGTACCACGACTATGCACTGTGATCATGTGCACGCGCGAGTACTTTGATAATCTGGTCACTATAAAAGTAGATCGACAAAATATTGTGATAGGCTAATAACTGTTAAAACGCTACTTTGTTAAAGATTATTAGAGGTACCTTTTCCCGCTTGCCAAGGCTTGGCAAGCGTCAACAAAGTGGTCATTAGGTGGTCCACTTACTTTTATTTATTTTTTTCATCATGTTGCACCTTATGGATTTTAATGAAACTTAGCATGCTGTTAGGCAAGGTATAGACAATTATTATATATTTTTTTCAAAGTGGTAATTCAATTCGATCTGATAGAAATCAATAAAAAAAAAATTATTTGCATTTTTTTTAATATTTTTATTTAAGCTTGGCTCATGAAAATTTATATAAAATAAACTGTAAAGTGTACCATAAACACTGGAATTGGTTTTATTTTTCTAGCTTTGAAATCAACAGAGATATATCACTTTGAAAAAAAGTCGCCTCCGGACACTTTTTTTCAAATAGCTCCTCAATTACCTAAGATATAGAGCTAATATCTACGCGATGAACTACTATTAGTACCCTCTACAATATAACATAGGTTACGATATAGGTTCCTATCGGGGGCAGTTTGCTTATGGAAGGACGGCTAAACCCTTTTATAGGCACATAGTACCATTTTCATATATTTTCTAAAGCTGTGTATTTGCATCTGATAATCATCATCTCAGGTGGATGAGCTGATGATGGAAGGTACAACTCCTCAACGGCTTGGAGTTAAAAGAAAATTCTTACAAAATTATTTATAGTAACACTCGTGCATTTGCTCTCGGAAAGCACAATTTGGTGAAGTGGAACTGATGATGAAGACCACAGATGGCCACCGGAACTACTCAATAATATCTCCGTACTATTTCACGGGTTGCGATTCGATACTTTAACATGGTTGCTAAGCAATTTATGCTCGTCACAATGTGAATGGTGATATGGAGCTGATGGTGGATCAGGAGAACTCTTCAACAATTAACTTCCCTGCATCGGTAAAAGCAATATTTTGTAAAAGGCGATGAGAAAGTTGACACTAGGCTGTTGTAACTGAGATAAATTATAAGCAGACCCACTAAAAAGCGTGAAATAAAAACTTTTTAACAAAAAAAAAAAACGACTTCCAAAAAAACACTACAAAGTGAAAAATAACTTTAATTTCGGAAGTCGGTGGCAAAAAACTAAAATACAGATCCAAAGACACCGACTTCCGAAATTAAAGTTATTTTTCACTTTGTAGTGTTTTTTTGGAAGTCGGTTTTTTTTTTGTTAAAAAGTTTTTATTTCACGCTTTTTATTGGGTCTGCTTATAATTTATCTCAGTTACAATAGCCTAGTGTCAACTTTCTCATCGCCTTTTACAAAATATTGCTTTTACCGATGCAGGGAAGTTAATTGTTGAAGAGTTCTCCTGGTCCACCATCAGCTCCATATCACCATTCACATTGTGACGAGCATAAATTGCTTAGCAACCATGTTAAAGTATCGAATCGCAACCCGTGAAATAGTACGGAGATATTATTGAGTAGTTCCGGTGGCCATCTGTGGTCTTCATCATCAGTTCCACTTCACTAAATGGTGCTTTCCGAGAGCAAATGCACGAGTGTTACTATAATAATTTTGAAAGAATTTTCTTTTAACTCCAAGCCGTTGAGGAGTTGTACCTTCCATCATCAGCTTATCCACCTGAGATGATGATTATCAGATGCAAATACTTAAACAGCTTTAGAAAATATATGAAAATGGTACTATGTGCCTATACAATTTGAAGGTTGCCCTCGATTTCCCTGGGATCCCATCATCAGATCCTGACCTGATGATCATGCAACCACTTGGGAAGTATACCCTTTCAAACAAAAGAAAAATTTTCCAAATCGGTCCAGGCGTCTTCGAGAAATCGGGGAACATACATAAAAAAAAAAAAAAAAAAGATTCCGACGAATTGAGAACCTCCTCCTTTTTTTGAAGTCGGTTAACAAATGAAGGGATTGGAATGAAAACATGGTACAAAGGGGTTAGAAGATTTTTGTATGGAGGGTGGCCCTAAGGTCGGCCGCCATTTTGATTTTTTTTCAAAATCACGGTGCACAACAAAAGTTATATATTTAGATAGAGGACGCTTATACAAACAAAAAATGTTATGTAACATAATATCCTAAAGCGTCAGGTTTCGGAGTTATTCACCGAAATATAAGTCGAAAACAACAAGGATTTTTTTGTTTTTTTTCCCTCCAGGTAAGCATATTGAACTATTGGGGTACCTAATAGAAACGTTATGAAACCTTTATGGAGAAGAAACAAATGAAGAATAGACATTTTTTAAATAAATAATTAAAAACGGCTATTTATAGTTCGTTTTTTAATCCCAGAGACTAATCTGACATTTAAGTCTTTTGTGTTTTCGTTTTTTTTAGTACTTATAGAACTTTGACATTACACTGGACAGATTAGTCTCTGGGATTAAAAAACGAACTATAAATTCAAATTCAAAATTATTTATTCGGGACAACTAGATCCACCGGTTAGTATACAAAAACTTAGAAACTATTGTTAGTACTTAAAATACAATAACAAAGAACAACACACATCCATCAATAAACATCACAACACAATTCACAAAAAGCCCCTGTGCTGAGACACCCCGCCCCAACAAGATAGCCAACAGCTATAGTTTTCAGGATGCTGTTGTGACTCCCCCGCACCTTCCTCATAAGAGACACGACTTTTTTCCGAATGACGGCATGAAAACCATCAGTCGGAGAATGCGCGAACATCATTCTCGGAGGCACTGCAGAAACGAGGAAGTCCCTCCCAACACCATCCTGAAAATATTATTGTATTGGACGCGCAATGTGTCCAGGGATTTTTTGGTATAACTAACCTATAGACTACCCGTGTACAGACCCTGACAATACGCTTTAAATAGTGTGATCTTGACTTGGTCCGTACAGCGGGCGAATCTACGGGCCAGCATGTTGCCACGGACTGACAGAGCCCTGCGCTCCCTCTCTATGGCAACATCATCCTTAAGGCCGTCGGTAAGTTAATGTCCAAGGTACTTAAACTGCGACACACTATCCTGTATCCAAGTTTACACCATTCAAAGTAATGGATGGAACAGATTCAGGACACCTGACTTTTCTTTACATTGTAAATAAATTGCCGTGTTTAATTTTTTATTAAAAAAAATGTATATTCTTCATTTGTTTCTTCTCCATAAAGGTTTCATAACGTTTCTATTACCTCAATAGTTCAATATGCTTACCTGGAGGGAAAAAATACAAAAAAGTCCTTGTTGTTTTCGACTTATATTTCGGTGAATAACTCCGAAACCTGACGCTTTAGGATATTATGTTACATAACATTTTTTGTTTGTATAAGTGTCCTCTATCTAAATATATAACTTTTGTTGTGCACCGCGATTCTGAAAAAAAATCAAAATGGCGGCTGATTTTAGGGCCAAAACCTTCAAACCCCTTTGAAAAAGAATTAAAAAAGAATGTGCTACACTGTGATAAAACTCTTTTGAAACTACAGCGCCCTCTGGCGATGAGGCTAGGTACTTATTGAATGCACCTCGTAGTACTATGTATTCTGTGATTCAAGAGCGAGCGAAGCATACTCGGGATATTGGGCACCCCAGTCGTACATAATGATGAAAGGCTTAGATAAGGCCAAATTCCAAAACCTAAAGTGCTGTAAAACGAGTCATCATAATTCTATAAAAGTAAGTTCTCTTTTTGTGTGATGGGTAAAAGAAAACAGAGACTATTCAAGGTGGGGTGGTAAAATTTTCAGGCTCGCTAACGGTCAGTCTTGCAATTTACATTGGTTCTTGAGCTTTTCTTCAAAAGTCGACAAAGCAAGTAATTCCTAGTCCTTTTGGAATGATCGAAAGAAAATCGAACCTATCCAAGAGTGTGCAAAATTTTAGAGCTCGCTTCGCTCGCTCTTGCATTTAAGATTCTGGTAGCTGCTTGAGCTTGCCTGCATAAGTCGACAATGTAACTCCTATTTCTACTTGAAAATATAAAACAAAACCTAATCAAACAGAGGCGGGTTGTTAAAATTTTCGAGCTCGCTTCGCTCGCTCTCCCCACCCTACATAATCTACCGTTCTAATACATACGACTAATTTGACAGCATTTAAGTAACACCTTGATGTAAAAGCTGCGTCTCTGAATAGCATAAGTAATGTGGAGCTGGAGGTGTACATGAACCTTAATATATCAACACGCCTTTAATCCCCAAAGGATTGGGCAGTGGTGTACCTTCATATAGTACTTACACTCACATTTCGCCTGATGTCATAGAGGGCGAGCCTGTACCGCCAACCGGGCACAAATCCAGACTCCAGGGTGCTTCTGAGATATTTCAAATGGAAAAACCCTTTAACACTTTACCCGACCTAGGAATCCAACCCAGCTAGGACCTCATGCTCAACAGTAACGCTTGCGATCACTAGACCAACGAGGAGATGTATCTCCCTTAAAATATTCCTCGGCACCCATGATGACCCCCCCCCCCCCCAATCTTGGGCTGTGACCGCGCCTGGCAGAAGGATATAGGTTTCGAGGTCTGGTCCTGAGTCGGACTGACATAGTACCGTGTTCATACAAACAATTCAGCACCTCGATCTGCCACCGTTGGAGAGGTCTTGAAGATCTTAGGCACGACCGTAGGGACAGTTTTCACGAATAGTCAAGAGTTTAGTTTTCAGTCAAGAGTGTTCCATTTAGATTGAATATGCTTTTTATCATGCGGTGATCATTTCTGGTTTACACCGCGTTGATCACAGAGGCATCAATTAATATTTGCTTCTTCGTCGTCGTGAAGTAAATCTCATTTTTAGTTAGTTGCACCTTCAGAGTTCTGCCAGAGCCCTGATTCACAACCATACGACAAGCTATCGTATCGAAAACCTGACATTTCGATAACCTGATTTGACTTGCCCTCAACAGCAAATAGATGTTGGAAGAATAGCGGGCGTCTATTTGATTTAAACTGACTTGGACTTATGAACAGCGTTTAGAAGACTCCTACGATAACAATGATTAATGTTCGATACGATACGGAAGCGTATCTAGTGTTTGTGAATAGCTATGTAGGTCCACTTTCTGAAGAAGGAGTTCATCATAAAGAGGCCTTCCTTCTCCATAAAACTGGCCAGTTGGTAACCCCGGTAGCTCCAACGTCCAACTCCAAATTGGCCCACTCGCACCTCATTATCGTCTCGTTTGCCCAGTTTCGCGTTGAAGTCCGCCATGACAACGGTAAAGTGTTTTTAAGAGACATGCGTAGCTCTGGAAATATCCTCGTAAATGGTCTTCACTTCATCGTCGGGTGTGAAGAGGTCGGGGCGAACACTTGTATGACCTTCAACGAATATCTTACTGATATTCTTGGTATAAGGTACGCCAATGCTCAATTCTTCCTTACGTTCGGTGATCTTCTCATCGGTCCAGAGTCTACCCGTGTTATATGTTGCCAGGTTCAGTTTTCGGTGATTGTGGTTGCCGGATCTCTTCCGGGGATTCTTAGCATCCTCTTGCCTTACCCGCTACCTTAGCCAAGGGAGTCTATCAAAAAGTACTCTGTGGCCAAGGGTAGGCAGGCCGCCGGGTACTATTGGCCGTTTTTTCTAGTGCTTGTCATTTTAGAGGGAGGAAAGTTTTGCACTAATCGCCAGTGCGATGTCAAAGCATAGAGAACGCTGCTGCCCATTTTTTAGAAAGTCCCTTAGTCGCCTTTTACGACAATAACAGAAAAAATAGGATGGGGCTTTTCTTTACGCCCGACACCACACGGATGGCGTTTGTTTATATATATCTTTAATTAAAATTCATGATTTTAATATCAAAATTGTGCATAACTTTTATTTGAGCGATTCCGAACGAAATATAGTAGACAAAGCTTGATTTGACGGATCACGGAAAGAAAAAAAATATGATAACAAACATGGCGGACCACAGAGCGTCATTGAATTTTGTTTATTAGGTCAACGTTTTTGTACTAACCTGTATCACGCCTTCGGATTATGTGGTCACATACAAGGGGACGGAGCCTCAATGTCAACGTGCGGAAAAGGTTTGTGACAAGGCGTTGTGCGTGTAGAAGTTAGACGAGTCGAGCGGATAATGTGAACGTGGTTAGTGGTTACAGGAAGTGCCGGGGCGAAGGCGCTCGGCGGTAGGCGACTCGGCGGGTGATATGCAAGCGGCGCCGGCGCGCTACGTGTCAGTGAGCGAACTGTACTCGACGGACGAAGTGGAGCTGCTGCTGGACGAGATTAGGGAGCTGGAGCCGACGAGCTGCCGCGGCGAAGACGTGCAGGTACTAGCACTGCGACAGGTGACCCTCACCCCTCACCTGTCTGATGATACGGTTCGACACTGTATTACCCCTCTTGCATTGCACAGAACTTAAGATTCGTACTTATGTTTGCCCTGGAGTAAGAGCATATTATTTATACATCTTTTGTTGTTAAACCTCTCTTAGTAAGTTTGTATATTAGTTGTAGTACGGTAGTTTATCAGTATATTTTTGCTATAGATGTTCTGTCATGCACAAAACTTGACCTAATTCTTGTATAAAATATAACAGAACAGGTAAACAGTAGATGTATTGCCTGAGCCCGCACAACAATTGAACAATTTCTTGAGAAACCTTTGATGAATACCTGAATCAAAAGAAAGAAGTTACCTTTATTTTCTTGCAAAAATATCAGTTTAGGTGATTATTTCATGCATAATTTCATCATATTATTACTAAATCAAAAGACAGTTTCCACTACATTTGCTGTCATCTAAAATGTGAAGTCTTAGGTAGAAAGACAAAAAATATTATAGTGGGACTTTTAATTAGCTGCAGTAAAATTATATTTCTTTCTGTCATTTCATTAAAAAATTATACCACACTATCTTTACTCTTCAATTTTACGATTGCATGCGGTTTTAGGCAAGGATATTTGAAATTTACCCATTTTGATTTAACTAAACAATCAAATTATTAGTAGTGTGGGACCTCCCCAGCTAGATGGAAGGCTGGGACGGACTGGATGCGGAAAGTGGAGGATAGAGTGTTGTGGCGCATCCTGGGAGAGGCCTATATACAGCAGTGGACTGCATTAAGCTGAGTTGATTGATTTAATCAAAATATTCTTTGTATTGATTGGATAAAAATATATTTTGTATTGTATTCACAGTCGTGATTATTTATGATTCTAAACATGATATTTACCACTTTTCTTGATCATAAAAAATTATGAAGACAGGCTGATTTGGAATGTTTTTCTAGTCATACTAAAATCTTTTACTCCCAAAAATCATTTGGAAATATAGATAGAGAAGTTTTGAGAAGTGGTTTCCTGGAGTTCTACCTAAACTCAAGCCGAATGCAATAGTAGATAAGGACAATGCGCCTTACCAGTTCAGAAAGATTGAAACAAGAAAATATATTGGTGTTTCATTTTTACTCTAAAAATGAAGAAGGTTTCAGACGTGATGGGGGTCAAGAGCAGGGTGGGGCCATTTAGCAATAAAAAACTGCTGTGATTGGAATGTCTCCGACACCCACCATACTTGCCTGGCCTTGCTTCAACAGACTACCACTTTTTCTGGAATTTGAACAATTTCTTGCAAGGGAAAAGAATCAATGAACTGCTTATAAAATGTCGAAAGTGCATAGATAACAATAGTACATTGTCGTATATCATTTCTTTCCAGAAATTGGTCTTTATTAGCGACACCATCGGAGGGTATACGACAAAGTAAAGTAAATGGCGCATTTTTAACAAAAAAAAAAAAAAAAATATGTTAAGATAGTAACAGTTTTTAAGCATCTAGAATGATTTGTTTGTTTGCACTGTAGTAGTAGTTATTTGGCCATTAACTTATGTTTTTAATATTATAAATTATATTTTGAATTCATTGTTAAACCATAATTAATCAATTTGTTTATCTGATTTTAGTTAATCTTAAAAATGTTCCTTTACTTTGCCCATGTATAATTTCTTAACAGAATTTGATCCTTATTAACGAAACCGTCAGAGGGTGCAATAAAAGAGGCAGTGTTTTATTTTCAAAATCTACGAGTTCGATTCCTAGACAGAGCTATTGATTTTTCAAAAATTTTATGATTCTTTTTTAGTATTCGTCAAAATCGACCCCTTAACTCCTTTAAGAATTTTTCGGTATTACCTATAGTTTCGGATTTGGTCATCCATGCTGACTTGAAACATTCATTCTGTATACAGATGAATGATACCCATCTTTTAGAAATTGGTTAGAAATAAATTTCAATCTCATGATCTTTCATTTAATCTAGTTAACTAGCAGCTGGCGGCCTAAGAGAAGTGTTGGGACTTATTTAACAAAACTCTCTGTTAACTTATTTAATCAAAACTATGGCCACTTTTGGGTAATTTTCTGAATTGATTAAATTCCTTCATATTTGCCAAAAGGCTCCATCAATCCGTCGGATATTTATATATTCACTATCAGGATATGTAACACTATTGAACACAATAACTTTCATTGGCCCTGAATATCCTTTTAGAAATGGCCCAAATCTCAGTTTTCAAAGTCGACAGATTTGGGAAAGCCCACAATTTTTTCGTCAGATTTGCCTATTTAAGTCATTATGGGTTAGGCCACACCCGATCATGCCAAAATCAAGGCCTCTGAAGATCTCTTTATTTTTGGCCCTTTTTTGAAATCTGAAAGTGGATTCCTGACCGCGGGGCTCCAGCTATCAGAAACTTTTTAAATATATTTTCGGTGTTCTCTCCTCATGCCAGACCTACTCAGCTATCAACTTCTCGCCCTGAATGTGCTTGCTCAAAAACCCTCTGGGCTCCCCTACCATTATATGTAAGGACCTTATTAAATATACTATCCCTCAATACTGGCAAGGTTCCTCTTCCTTAGAATTTAGAATGAGGCTTGATAAAAATGATGATTTAAAAACTGCTTTAAAAAAAATGTATTGGACTTTTTTTATTTAAATCAGACTGGGTCTTAACAATAATTTAAAAGCTTTTAATTTGGTATACAGTTTAGATCTCTATAATTATGATTTGCTTTGGTGTAGCATTTTCTTAAAACAAAATTAGTACTTATTTTTTTTTTTCCGAAATCAAACTCATTTACCATTAACTTACTCATTTACTCATGATCGATGCTCACCTCTATTTATTTTAGTTTAGATGTTTGCCCAGAATTTCCATGTCAAAAATCCAGCCTATGTATTAACATATCATAACTTAAATGTGGACAAAATATTACCTAACTCTTGTGTCTCGTGCTTCGAGTTAGTGATCAATCGCAATACTAAACATGTACTACGGGTGTGGGATCAGGACTTCGAGATAGCGGGCAGCGGGTGCGGTGCGGGCGCGGGCGGGCGCTCGCCGGCCGGCACGGAGCTGACGGAGCGCAGCTGGGACTCGCACGCGCAGTACCGGCGCGCGCCGCCGCCGCGCCCGCGCCCGCTCGCGCCGCTGTACTGCCGCCTGCGCCACCTGCTCACGCCGCGCGGCGCCGCTACGCTGCTGCTCGTGGTAACTGACGACTGACCCTCCCGTTGCTAAGTAGCCTGGCTATGGCCGTTGATTTCGGTTCGACTTTAGCTGCGTACAGACCGACCGCGCTGCGACGCGTGCTGAACGCTCGAACGCCTAAAGTATGTGTCTCATGAGGCAGCCCGGTCTGTGTGGACCCGGCCAATGACATTCATATAACAAGTTTCTTCGGTTTTGCTCTAAAATCATTGTTACAATGATCTGGGTGAAATTGCATTATGTAAAGAGGGTTCCCTTGACACAAATGTCTGCGGGGTAATTGCGTAACACACAGTAGCAATGGCTTCCATTTTGACAGTTCAACAATATTCATTGCGTTGTTTACGTTGTTGAGCAGACAAATCTTTCGAACATATTATGAAGCAAAGGATTAGCAATAGCCTTCAAAATGATTCAGATTGAGATTGATAGTGTGTTACGCAATTAGGGTGCTGGTCCTTATTTGTCGCTGGGGGCTATTGTCCGACCCTCCTTTATACAATAAAATTATGCACTCGTAATCCAGACTCAAAATGTTTTGCTTGAACTATTATATCAGTCGCTTTCGGAAAAATGCGCGGCGGTCGGAAAACGACATTATTTCGAAAAGTCTTATGTTTAACTTATCACCAGATAAAGTAAAATATAACATCAAAAAAACACTTTTTACTGCCAAAAATAGTTAATGATCACCAAAATTAAAACTCCATTCTATTGTAAAATACCAAGGTAAAGGTATTTGTATTCTTATTTGCTCGCTCTTGCATCCTATGTCGATGTCGATTTCTGTGTAAAGGGTAAGTAACCTAACCATTTTTTTAATTTTTTATTCTTTTTTTTAACGTGGAGAAATGCTCATGCATTCTGCACTACCACGGGGAGATAGTGCAGTTATGTGGGACTCTATCCCACTAAAACTCCACGGTGTCCTCCTCTGCCTCTTACGGCGGGAACACGGGCACGCGTTAGCACTCATCCGTGAACCCGCCGCGGCTGTCCGTCACCGGACCCTCCTCTGGGGAGTATTCTCCATCACCGGCGCGCCAGAACACATAGCATGCCGTGACCACCCCAGGGACCAAACCAGCACATGGGCGCCAGACGACCCCGTGTCTGGGCACCCTTGGTCCCCCTGCGACGGGTCAGGTCATTGGCCCCGCCCGCCGCCTGCCAATTTTCGGCCGCAGAAGATATGGAGAGCGCCAACGTCATACCAACACTCCTCCTTCTCTGCGGCCTCACCGCGTCCGCCATAAGACGGTGCCGGCCCCGTCAAGGCCGCTGAAGGTAGGGAGAGCGGCGCACCGCAATACCGGCACTCCTCTCCCGCCGCGGCCTCCAACCCTCAGCCGCGATGCCTCCCATACGACATCGCGGCCCGCCTCAGCTGCAATGTCGCCCAAGCGGCACCGCAACTTACTTGTTGGCCGCTACGTTGTCGGCTTACTGGCAAAAGCCCTGACGAGCGGCCCCTCCTCGGGTTCCTCTTCGCTTCACCGTGGGTGTCCAAGCCACGGCTACTGAGCCCCCCCGCCTCGACAATGCGGGAACCCACCGGGGGGGGAAAGTAACCAAACCAAACCTAACCTCGGGGTAACCAGCTAGAACTATTGTAATTTTAGACTTCATTTTTTGGTGTTCAATATTATATATTTTTTGGTGATCATTATATTTAGATAACCCATTTCGAAAAATTGCCCAAGGGAACGTTGTAAAAAGTATCCCGATGTCCTAATCTAGGCCATGCTCATCCGAATTGCATCTAAACCTGTTCAGCCTTTGAGGCGTTTATTGATCATCAAACATACCGAGTGAATCAATCTTACCTAAACGCATAAAAACACAAGTTTTAGAAGCAGTAAAAGTAGATCGACTACAGTAAGCAATATCAGAAAAATATATGATATTCTTCTGGATATATGCTAGTATAGGTAGATAGTGTGTTGAAAACATAATACAACTAATTTGATACGATAGAAAAAAAAATAATGAAGATACCTCTAAAAACTTTCTTTTTACAATAAAAACCATTATCTAAATTCTGTTTTTTTTTTTCTGATTAGGTATTCTGCAAGCAACATACTAAAGCACTACCTAGTGTTTTAATTTTTTAGTCCAAACAATAGATTTTTTGTAAATAGATAATTGCTTCATATTTTGCAATAAATTACCAGCGTTGTGTCATCGCGCTTCTCTTTCTTTTTTTCTATGCAGTCCGACAGTGACCGCGCTTTAGATCATGTAGTCCCCTTACAGCTGTCTGTAAAAGCGGCTCGCGCGGCATTGTATACGATACGCCGCTGTAGAGTTCCATTACAACTCGTCGTGTGTGCAGCTGTGCTCGGTGGGCGCGTGCGCGTGCGTGTGGGCGGGCGTGGGGCTGCGCGTGGGCCGCGTGCCGCTGGCGTCGCGCGTGCGTCTGCTGCTGCTGGCGGCGCTGTCGTCGCTGCTGCTGCACTCGGCGCTGCTGGTGCTGCACGTCACGCGCCTGGCCGCGCTGCTGCCGCTGGACTGGAACAAACTGGTAACATACGCTCGCACGCCGCGGCGCGGGTGCGAGCCGACCTGGCTAACGCTCTGGCGTGTTCCGCAGGGCGCGTGGACGAGTGCGTGGAGCGCCGCGTCGCTGTCTGCGGGCGGCGCGCTCACGCTGCACGCCGTGCTGGCCGCGCCCGAGTACCGCTGGGCGCCCGCGCACCTGGCGCACCTCCTGTGTTCTGCCGCCGTGAGTGTCCGTCGCCGGCTCGCCGGGCCGCAGGCGAGCGCGCACTAACCTCGCGCACGTTGCAGGGGCTGGGGCTGGGCGGCGCGTGCGCGGCACTGGGCATGGCGCTGGGCGGCGCGCGCGGCTGGCTGCGACGTCGCGCGGCCGCGCGGCGAGCGCACGCGCGGGCGTCGTGGAGCGCGCGCTCGTCGTCGGGCTCGCCGCGCGCCGCGTACCGCGCGGTGCCGGCGGCGCCTGCGCCGGCGCCGGTGGCGTCGACGTCGCGCGACGACCCGTTATAGTGAAGGCCGCCCGCCAGCGACTTCTAGGCGGCCGGGCCGGACGGAGGCCCGTTTTATAGTTTTGTACGCCGGCCGCGCCCCGCGCCGGCACGATCTCTTTATGATTTCCGCAAGTCTGATTTTTATTCTAGTCCGTTATAGGTTAGCGATGGATCATTTGTGAGTTTGACGAGCGACGACGGTTCCTCGGTTAGTTTTTGCACAAATATTTCTAGTGATCTAGTCGAGTTTTATACCGATGTCTGGTTGTTCGGGAGCAGTCGTTTCCATTACCTGGCGTTCGTTTCGTACGTGTCCGTGTGTTGTCCTGGTTTTCTCTTCGTCCACTACGCATTGTTTACTATAGTTATATACGTCATTTATGCGATATTGAAATGGATCATGTAATTAATTAACTATACACGAAATGTATGCGAAGGGTAATGTTTTAATTGTAAGCGAATTATTTATTATTATGTTAATAGCCATATAATTGTTGTATAGACGGCGCGTACGCCGTGTACGCGCAATTTATTTTCTCGTAAGCTTGTAATGGATCAAATCGTTTGCATGATAAGTATATGATATGATATAATTATTGTTCATACAATAGTAAGCGTACATTATAGTTAGTGTTAAGGGAAAGTTCAACATGTAACACAAGTTGTTAATA
This sequence comes from Amphipoea oculea, assembly GCA_945859645.1. Lineage (NCBI taxonomy): Eukaryota > Metazoa > Arthropoda > Insecta > Lepidoptera > Noctuidae > Amphipoea > Amphipoea oculea. Next base: position 411,146 of record OX243878.1, on the reverse strand, counting down.
GGAAATAATTTTATACTGTCCGAAGTGTGGTCTCCCACGAGCTTACCGAGTGCTTGTCCTCGCGGCCCCTCTCCGCACCTCTGTTACAAATTTTCGATTAATATTCCTTTGTATGTCTTATACATATCACATGTAAGTATTGTTTGGTCTCGTCGCGTGTGACTAGTGCCTCCCGCCTCGCGCGCGGCGCTCGGTGTATGCGACATGCAACTCACTATGACAAACTCATGGCCCGTTGCCATAGAAGCATGTGACTAGTGCCTCCCGCCTCGCGCGCGGCGCTCGGTGTATGCGACATGCAACTCACTATGACAAACTCATGGCCCGTTGCCATAGAAGCATGTGACTAGTGCCTCCCGCCTCGCGCGCGGCGCTCGGTGTATGCGACATGCAACTCACTATGACAAACTCATGGCCCGTTGCCATAGAAGCATGTGACTAGTGCCTCCCGCCTCGCGCGCGGCGCTCGGTGTATGCGACATGCAACTCACTATGACAAACTCATGGCCCGTTGCCATAGGAGCATGTGACTAGTGCCTCCCGCCTCGCGCGCGGCGCTCGGTGTATGCGACATGCAACTCACTATGACAAACTCATGGCCCGTTGCCATAGAAGCATGTGACTAGTGCCTCCCGCCTCGCGCGCGGCGCTCGGTGTATGCGACATGCAACTCACTATGACAAACTCATGGCCCGTTGCCATAGAAGCATGTGACTAGTGCCTCCCGCCTCGCGCGCGGCGCTCGGTGTATGCGACATGCAACTCACTATGACAAACTCATGGCCCGTTGCCATAGGAGCATGTGACTAGTGCCTCCCGCCTCGCGCGCGGCGCTCGGTGTATGCGACATGCAACTCACTATGACAAACTCATGGCCCGTTGCCATAGAAGCATGTGACTAGTGCCTCCCGCCTCGCGCGCGGCGCTCGGTGTATGCGACATGCAACTCACTATGACAAACTCATGGCCCGTTGCCATAGAAGCATGTGACTAGTGCCTCCCGCCTCGCGCGCGGCGCTCGGTGTATGCGACATGCAACTCACTATGACAAACTCATGGCCCGTTGCCATAGAAGCATGTGACTAGTGCCTCCCGCCTCGCGCGCGGCGCTCGGTGTATGCGACATGCAACTCACTATGACAAACTCATGGCCCGTTGCCATAGAAGCATGTGACTAGTGCCTCCCGCCTCGCGCGCGGCGCTCGGTGTATGCGACATGCAACTCACTATGACAAACTCATGGCCCGTTGCCATAGAAGCATGTGACTAGTGCCTCCCGCCTCGCGCGCGGCGCTCGGTGTATGCGACATGCAACTCACTATGACACACTCGTGGCCGTTGCCACAGGAGCATGTGATGTAACACGGACGTTTATTGTGTACCTACTCTACGATCTCGATCAAATAATGTACGAGTCATTTTTACTTTAAAAATTTTAATGGTAATAATTATATGGTTTTATACAAATATATGCTTTTGTTTCACTTTTACTCATTTAAATGCTACATAGGTAATTAGGTACCCACACTATAATATTATACAGGATGTCCCCGGAAGTATGGATCAAATCGAATAGGGGCGTGGGCAAGGTCTTTTCCAAAGGTTTTAGCAAAAAAAAACTAAATAAAAGAGAAAAGAAATCGAATCGTTTTAAAAAAAATCAGGGCTATCAATTTATTTTTTTTAGATAGCCCTGATAGTATTTTTTTATGATTATTTTCTTTGAGCACTATGTGAAGTGATAACTTTGAACCGTAAAAAAATTCAGTGACATTCTCAGGGTTAAAAAGTTTGGAAATGATCTTGCCCACGCCCCTATTCGATTTGATCCATACTTCTAGGGACACCCTGTATAATTATGTACTTATATACCGACGCCTTAGAGTGAAAACCTCTTAAGTGTAAAAGAAGTAATTTTTCAGGAGGAAGATACAACTGCGTGCTGTACAATTTTTGTACGGCGTCTTTTATGTTTTTTTGTTAATTTATAGGTAAATTTAACCCGCTTTCATATCCAGAACAGTCATATTCTCCAAGATTGACCGAAATGCATAAAATGCTACTTATAAGGTATTCATACAAAAACTATGCAAATGCATTCCCGAGGTTTTCACTCTAAGGCGACGATACATATATTTATAACCTGCTTAGTTGCACAACTGTTCGACCTGATGAGATGATGTCCAGCCAGGGTCTGCTTAGGGCTTCGGATGCACCCTCCGAAGGTTTTTGAATAAAACACAGCAACCCTGTTCCAACGGTATATTTGGCAAGACTAAATTTTTCTAAGTCCAAAGAGACCTTATACAGTGTCGACGGAAAATCTTAACACCGCGAGTTAAATAATCGTACAACGCCATCTATCGAGGCATCGAGAACTAATTTCAAAAACAGTGTGCCAAGTTGACACAGTGCGTACAAAGTTATACAACAACTAAGTTTACGTTATAAATTGTTCACCTAAAAATAAAATTCCCATGAATCGCATTTATATAGGGCAACTCGCATCCCATTTGGATCACATACTAAGTAAGTTCAAGTGAAATTGGCCCTTTGTAACACCATAGTTTTTTATGACCGAAATTAAATGAAGTTATTTATTCTGTGATTAGAATAAAATAGGAAATAAAATAAGCTAGATGGAATCGACATTTTCTGTCAGACTACCCCTGAAAAGAAATGGCGAAAGAAACTCAGCGCTCCGCTCCGGTGTCTTTTAAAAGTCCAGACATAAATATTAGGTCCTTACATATGAAATTGGCGTTTTTCGTACTGGCCACTTTAATCACGAATTTCTCCTCTTTGGTAAGGAATTCCAAATTCAAATTTGTACAGCTATTTACTCATGTATTTGTGCTTCGATGACCGTCATTCATTTGTTTTTTTTCTTCTGTTTTTTCTGTTTGCGTCACTCATTTTACAAAATGGAAAATTTAAAATATCGCATTATTTACGAGTACGAGTTCCGCCGTGGCACTAGTGCTGCGGAAACGACTCGAAGGGTGAATGATGTGTATGGCGGTCATGTTGCAAAAGAAAACACAGTTCGTTTTTGGTTCCAACGTTTTCGTTCTGGAAATTTCGACCTGCAGAACAAGCCCCGTGGACGGCCTGAGACCCAAGTTGATAATGGAGAATTGAAGGCTATTGTGGAAGCGGACCCATCGCAAACCACGTCCGAGTTAGCTGCAGGCTTCGATGTTAGTGATAAAACTGTTTTAATTCACTTGAAGCAAATTGGGAAGATTAAAAAGCTTGAAAGCACGACAACGCCAGACCACACACTGCGCAACAGACGGCTACCAAATTAGAAGAGCTTGAATTGGAATGTCTTAGACATCCTCCGTACTCCCCGGACCTTGCTCCAACAGATTACCATTTTTTTCGCAATTTGGATAACTTTTTGCAAGGGAAAAAATTCAACTCCGATGGGGCAGTCCAAATCGCCTTCAAAGATTTTATTGATTCCCGTCCGACTGGTTTTTTTAGTAAAGGGATCAATGAACTACCTATAAGATGGCAAAAGTGCATTGAAAACAATGGTTCATACTTTGATTAATTAAATATATTATATTAAAAAATATTCGACTTTTTGTTCCTTCCATACAAAACGCCAATTTCATATGTAAGGACCTAATATTAGGCCAGTTACCGTAGACACAAATGATAAATGATTTATTTTCTGTAAGTAGGTTTGTACAGACGCCAGCACATCAACCTACTACAATCTGTCAGATTTCTTTAATAGATTTTCAACTTTATTACTAAAGAATAAGGTTCATAGTTTGTGTGGGGGCGAGTTCTTGTGCTCCCACCTATTTTGTAGCGCTGGGTTGGAGGAGACCGCTTGTTCCAATAAAACTCCTGGTTGTTCGAAGACTATTTATTTTCTTGTTCTTCCTGTGAGATCTTGATCCGAACTGAATATGGATCAGCGAAAATGCTCTATTTATATCTAATTTTACATGGGCGCAAGTAGTGGCGGGGCTAATTAGTTCTACAATTTAGCTTTCCAATCACTGTGATTCTTGTTCGTGCCCAACTCTCGGTCCACCAATCACAGCAGTTTGTGATCGCGTAGGCTCGGGACAGGTTTCGACAGGTTTGGACTTGTCGAGAGTGGAACACGATCGTGTCTTAGTACATACAAATTACAACTTACATACTAGGATAAACTTATACACTATTATTTCTTATGTTCTAACTATTATTCTTATGTTCTAACTACACTATACCGTTATGTAGGTTAGCGTCCTGCACATAGTTGATTGGGAAAATTTGACAGTTTCGGGTAGGTTGACGTGCTGGCGTCTGTACAAACACTTACACGTCAATCATATTTTTTTAAGCTAGATGAGGACGGCGTTTCCTGACTACTCTGAGAAGAAAGGCCGAAACAAACTCGGAGGTCACAGTCTCTTTTAAAGTCCAGACAAAATCTTGGTCAGATCATGTGAAGACCATGTGTCTGAAATGGTATTTTGAGGAAAGATTGAAAGAACCACACAGATTGAGCGGACCTGTCCAGTCAGTGCACGCATTTGTCAAAAATCGTGCAACTCAACTCAGAACTTGAGGAGCTCAACGATTCGACGAACAACACCACAGAAAGGACATTTGGGTAGGCCGCGTAAATTACTCAAATTGCCAGATCATGAATAAAACTACCTAAGAAGGAAAACAGAAAAAAAAATACCTACAGAAAAAAGAAATGACCCACATAGTCCTCACATTAAAAAAAAAACTAAGTATTCATGTCGTCCATACTTACTATTATATTATCACACTAATATTATAAAGGCGAAATTTTGTGAGTGTGTGTGTGTGTGTTTACATGTTTGTTACACTTGTTTACGCTCAAACGGCTGGACCAATTTTTATAAAATTTTGTATGGAGGTAGCTGACACCCTGGATTAACATATAGGCTACTTTTTATCCCGATATTCCCACGGGATCGATATTTACGCGGGTGAAACCGCGGGGCACAGCGCGAAAGTTACTCTGTCTGTCTGTATGTTACTTTTTCACGCCTAAACCGCTGAACCGATTTCGATGAAATTTGGTATAGAGATAGTTTGAGTCCTGGAAAAGGACATAGGATAGTTTTTATCCCGATATTCCCACGGTATCGAAACTTATGCGGGTGGAACCGCGGGGCGCTGCTAGTTGTAATATAAAATTCATAAATGTTAATTTGTAGGTGTATAAAAATCCGGACATAATCTTCGAGGGACATGTAGATTGGTGTCTGAAATGGTCTTTTGAGGAAAGAACCACACAGATTGAGTGGACCTGTCCAGTCAGTGCACGCATTTGTCGGTAGGTAACCAAGCAGTTCAACTCAGAACTTAAGGAGCTCAACGATTGTTTCCATTTTAATCATGGCCTACCCAAATGTCCCGTCTTTGGTATTTTATTTTATTTATTAAAATAAAATACCAAAGACAGGATATTTGGGTAGGCCGCATAAAGTACTTAAACTGCCAAACCATGATTAAAACGGAAACAATGACCCACATACTCCTCACATTCACAATAATTAAAATACTTAATATAATACATTATACAGTAAATGTATGTACATGTCATTGCTTCAGTAAATAGATTTTTAGAAAAATAAAGTGTAAAATAGCAAAATAAAAACAACACTCACTGTCTAAGCCTATTGGAGCAGCTCAATCCCAAGCCTTTTTGTTAGACCAAGAGCTACTGGACCGTCCGAGTAACGGTATGTCTGTAAGGCTAGAAATTCTTATGGTGATGAGTCATAGCATGGCTAAGTACAATAACCATCACCTGGCACGCCTCAGCCCTGCACGTCATCAACCCCTATATTTTTGAAAGTGTAGGAAACATTTGAAAAAAAAAAACTTGTTCCTGTAAGCTTGAAATTTTTATATCATTTTGTTTATTCGTTATAGAGCTTGAAAAAAAATTGACAGGCGTTTTCGATAAGCACAAGTACCTGACAGGTAAACCTAAAGGTGTAGGTATTATGTATAAATTAAAATAAACTTTATTCTTTAAAGTTGAAGTTGTATAGACGTGTTTCTTTAAACGATTTAAAGTAAGTTGGTACAATGACAGGCGGTTCTGGCTAGCATGAGTCCTTGACAGGCAAGGGGAAAGATCCTATGGGAGTGCGAGTAAGAGGCGTGACGTGAAAACTCATATCGTTGATGTAAATTACATTAAGTAAAAATAGAAATTATGGGTAAAATGTATTTTATTAGTTGTAACATAATGTACATAAGACTTTTAAATTAATCTTCATCGTCATCTGATATGTCATCATAACTTTCTTCGTCATCATATGATTCTTCATAGGTAGCTGTTTTCATCATCTAAAACGAAATAAAGTTTTAATACATAATAACATTAAATCTCGGATCTTGCGCTCAATATATATAGAATTCCATATATTTTTAGAAAATTAAGAATTTGTGTATTACCTTTAATGAACCTAATAAAGAGTATATAAGTTAATAAAAAAATACCCGTTGATGATGCTGGTACATTAGATGAAGTCGATGGTTCGTTCTGGCGATATTTTTTCATCACAGCAAGAAAGTTTTTGTAACACTTCACATAATTGGAGATTAAACGAACTTACCTGAAGTGAAGTTCTATCCAAATTATACGAGTTGCTTCGTCCGAAGAGATTAGGTAACATTGTAGTAATACGTCTAAGATATCGCCTTTCACCCACTAAGTTTTTTTTTTTTTTTTTTGTATGTAGGTACTTCGTCTTCCTTCTCGTTACGCCTGTAGTGTCATTCATTTAGTTGAAAGCCTTTTAATATTTCACTAAAGGTATTGGGAGTTATAGGGTTGGGAGGGAACTAATCTCTTCGGACGAAGCAACTCGTATAATTTGGATAGAACTTCACTTCAGGTAAGTTCGTTTAATCTCCAATTATACTTCATTGCTTCGTCCTTCGAGATTAGGTAACATTGTAGATTTTGAAAGATGGTGAAATATTAAAACACTGATATTCAAGTAATTAAACGTATAATGATCAAACAATATTTATTATAATTGTTTTCTAAAACTAAAATGTAGTTTCTCATTAATTAGAGGTAACTTATAAGTAGGAATTAAAAATAACATTCTAACATAATGCATCAATCAGAGGTTAGGATTGATATGGCAAATTGATCAGATTGTTCACATTGAATATCTCTATGATAATATCTAGCAAAGACGTTGGAGGTGCCACTCCACCCAGCGGTCTTTCGTATCGTGTCAATATTGACACCAGCTCTATGAGCGGCTAAGGTGGCTGCGTGTCTGGTGGAGTGAGCAGAAAATATTGAGGTGTCAATTCCGCTAATTGATAACATATCCTTTATCCACCGGCTGATAGTATTTGTGGCTACACGATCAACAGTATGGTTTCACCAAAGGACGTTGTACGACCGACGCCGGTGTCACCTTATTAAAACATATCTTTAACGCATGAGAAGAGGCACAAGATGCAATAGGCATTTTTTGCGACTTATCCAAAGCATTTGATTGCGTGAATTACGATACACTGCTCTTGAAACTTGAGCATTACGGACTCGGTAAACTTGCTCTTAGCTTAATGAAATCATATTTAAATGACAGATTTCAGCAAGTTCAAATTAACGGTGTGAATTCATCGGGTTTGAAAGTCAAAATGGGTGTACCGCAGGGCTCAATATTGGGGCCATTCCTATTTTTAGTATACATAAATGATTTACCTCATTTACTGATAAACCGATCACAAATGGTGTTATTTGCTGATGACACATCTCTGATTTTTAAAGTAAGCAGACGTGCACAGGAGCTTGACGACGTAAATAACGCTATGCTTTTGGTCCATAATTGGTTTACTGTAAATAATTTGGTATTAAATGAAAAAAAAAACTAAATGCATTAGATTCGCTTTACCAAATGTTAGAAGTAGTAAATGTTACGTTGTATTGAATAAGGAAATACTTGAATTCGTCGAAAATACGGTTTTCCTGGGGATTACGCTTGACTCAAAGCTGCAGTGGGGTCCGCACTTAACATCTCTTGCAGGGCGGCTAAGTTCAGCCGCTTACGCTGTTTGGAAAATCCGCCAATTAACAGACGTGGATACCGCGAGACTGGTCTATTTTAGTTACTTTCATAGCATCCTGTCTTACGGTATTTTGTTGTGGGGACGGGCTGCAGATATTGATTCTATCTTCATCCTGCAGAAGAGGGCTGTCAGAGCCATATACAAGCTCAGCAGGCGTGATTCTCTAAGGGAACTGTTTAAAAAAATTAACATCATGACGGTTCCTTGTCAATATATATATGAAAACATTATGTACGTTCGAAAAAATCTACATCTTTTTAGTAAGATAAGTGACAGGCATAATTTTAACACAAGAAATAGGAACAAATTAGATCAACCGCGTTTCAGATTGTCTAAAGTAAAAACTTCTTTTATGGGTTACTGTGTAAAATGTTATAATAAAATACCACTCGATATTCTTCAACTAAATGAGAAGAAATTTAAAACATGCATTAAACGCACACTATGTAGACATGATTATATCGCAGATAAAAATGCTTGGCTAAATGCTGGTCCTGCTCCACAGGCACTTGAGTTCACTAGTTAAAATTTCAATATTTGGAAGAGGTGCTTCCCTTTATTTTTTCTTTTTTAGTGTTTCTGACATTACGATCTTAATATTTATTTTTATTTTATTCAATCATGTTTTAATTGTTAATGCTGCAATACTAAACACCTTTTCCTGTTTGGTATTAAAAATTTTATTCATCTCTTAAATAAATTGCAATCTATAGTTTTGTATCATTTAGAAGCATTTTTTCAATTTTGTAAATGTAAGAACCATGGATCCGTTTATTATGATTTTTTGATGTTGACTTGAAAGAGCATGGCAGTTGAGAATGTGTCATGCTCACTTAAATGTCTCACTGATGGTGGCGCGTGTGTTGGATCATTCGGTTCCCTACAAAATGGTTGAGCTGGATGGTGCTGATCCATGCGTCATGTTCGTGAACGGACGCCGTCGGTTGAGACTGGTCATCTCTTAACTGCCAAGGCTTATTTTTAATCTTATTTCTTGTATTGTTTCTTCATTTGTGTGTTTTTTTACATTGTTCTCACATATAGAAGCAACAAGAATAATGTACCCAGGATTTTGTAATATCTTGATTTAAAAAGAGTGTCCATGGAGTTTCTTAATTGCCCGTTCTTCTCCATAGAGATCTACGCTTTGGAATGGGCACCTAGCTTCAACTTTCTGACCAACTGACCGACTACTTAATTTTGACAATTCAAAAGTGCCTGTAATGGTTTAATTGAAATAAATGCTTTGAGTTTGAGTTTGTGGATACCGGTTTATGTGGTTTTTTAATACTTAGGAATTGGCTATTGGCATTGTTTCTCAAAGACTTTGTCCTATCTATATAAGCTACCAACGCTTCAGCCGGACATATTTCCGGACGGTCTTTATAAAATGGAATATTAAGACAAGGTTGAGCTGAACCTGGACGAGATGTTTTTATTTAATGAAGTTCAGTAAAGTTATTCCACTTTTCAAATCTGGGGACAGCAAAAGCACAAATAATTATAGACCCGTATCGGTTTTGCCGGTTTTCAGTAAAGTGTTTGAAAAAGTCATGTTAAATCAAATGCTCAATCATTTTAATCGTAATAACATCCTACACGATCAACAGTATGGTTTCACCAAAGGACGTTGTACAACCGACGCCGGTGTCACCTTATTAAAACATATCTTTAACGCATGGGAAGAGGCACAGGATGTAATAGGCATTTTTTGCGACTTATCCAAAGCATTTGATTGCGTGAATTACGATACACTGCTCTTGAAACTTGAGCATTACGGACTCGGGAAACTTGCTCTTAGCTTAATAAAATCATATTTAAATGACAGATTTCAGCAAGTTCAAATTAACGGTGTGAATTCATCGGGTTTGAAAGTCAAAATGGGTGTACCGCAGGGCTCAATATTGGGGCCGTTCCTATTTTTAGTATACATAAATGATTTACCTCATTTACTGATAAACCGATTACAAATGGTGTTATTTGCTGATGACACATCTCTGATTTTTAAAGTAAGCAGACGTGCACAGGAGCTTGACGACGTAAATAACGCTATGCTTTTGGTCCATAATTGGTTTACCTACTGTAAATAATTTGGTATTAAATGAAAAAAAAACTAAATGCATTAGATTCGCTTTACCAAATGTTAGAAGTAGTGAGTGTCACGTTGTATTGAATAAGGAAATACATACTTGAATTCGTCGAAAATACGGTTTTCCTGGGGATTACGCTTGACTCAAAGCTGCAGTGGGGTCCGCACTTAACATCTCTTGCAGGGCGGCTAAGTTCAGCCGCTTATGCTGTTTGGAAAATCCGCCATTTAACAGACGTGGATACCGCGAGACTGGTCTATTTTAGTTACTTTCATAGCATCATGTCTTACGGTATTTTGTTGTGGGGACGGGCTGCAGATATTGATTCTATCTTCATCCTGCAAAAGAGGGCTGTCAGAGCCATATACAAGCTGAGCAGACGCGACTCTCTAAGGGAACTGTTTAAAAAAATTAACATCATGACGGTTCCTTGTCAATATATATATGAAAACATTATGTACGTTTGAAAAATCTACATCTTTTTAGTAAGATAAGTGACAGGCATAATTTTAACACAAGAAATAGGAACAAATTAGATCAACCGCGTTTCAGATTGTCTAAAGTAAAAACTTCTTTTATGGGTTACTGTGTAAAATGTTATAATAAAATACCACTCGATATTCTTCAACTAAATGAGAAGAAATTTAAAACATGCATTAAACGCACACTATGTAGACATGATTATATCGCAGATAAAAATGCTTGGCTAAATGCTGGTCCTGCTCCACAGGCACTTGAGTTCACTAGTTAAAATTTCAATATTTGGAAGAGGTGCTTCCCTTTATTTTTTCTTTTTTAGTGTTTCTGACATTACGATCTTAATATTTATTTTTATTTTATTCAATCATGTTTAATGCTGCAATACTAAACACCTTTTCCTGTTTGGTATTAAAATTTTTATTCATCTATTAAATAAATTGCAATTTATAGTTTTGTATAATTTAGAAGCATTTTTTCAATTTTTGTATATGTACCTAAGAACCATGGATCCGTTTATTATGATTTTTTGATGTAGACTTGAAAGAGCTTGGCAGTTGAGAATGTGTCATGCTCACTTAAATGTCTAACTGCACGTGTGTTGGATCTTTCGGTTCCCTACAAAATGGTTGAGCTGGATGGTGCTGATCCATGCGTCATGTTCGTGAACGGGCGCCGTCGGTTGAGACTGGTCATCTCTTATTATTTTTAATCTTATTTCTTTTATTGTTTCTTCATTTATGTGTTTTTTTTTTTACATTGTTCTCACATATAGAAGCAACAAGAATAATGTACCAAGGATTTTGTAATATCTTGATTTAAAAAGAGTGTCCATGGAGTTTCTTGCCCGTTCTTCTCCATAGAGATCTACGCTTTGGAATGGGCAACTAGCTTCAACTTTCTGACTAACTGACCGACTACTTAATTTTGACAATTCAAAAGTGCCTGTAATGGTTTAATTGAAATAAATGCTTTGAGTTTGAGTTATTAAATCGTTTATCTTGATTAATATAAGCTGACTATGGACAGTTATATTTTCTAATGTTATTTTGCCAATCGTCTGCACTCTGTGTGCAGTTATTAGCATGAGCAAAGTTACAGTCTTCTTGGTCAATTGTTCTAAACTTAAATTACGGTTTGGGTACCATTTTGATAATGAATCTAAAACTATTGAGGGGTCCCAAGTGATATTATATTTGGGGGCTGGAGGACGAAGTCTGTAAAAACCTTTGAATAGCCTAGTAACACGGTCGTCAGACCCTACTCTCGATCCTAAGATCAAAGACAGAGCGGAGCGATGACTGTTTAAAGATCCGTATTGTAAACCAGAATTAAATAATTCAGTGAGAAAGTAAATTACCATCGGAATTGACGCTTCATGTATTTCAATATTCTGAGTTTTACAAAAGCTTACCCAACGTCGAATTGCAACGTCATATTGTTTTATTGAATTTTCAGACAAGGAAGCTATCATAATATCTAAAGCTGACGGTGGTACTCTTCTGTTCCGTAGTGCCGTCCTGATAACTTCCCTGCAATCAACGTAAGCTTCGGGAGACTGTTGGAAATAGATAATAACACATTAGCAGAAGGTGTAAACTGAATCAATTCGGAACAGAGAAGTTTTTGAAACAGTGGAAACCAGGGTTGCGTGGGCCAATATGGGACCACAACAATACCCTCGGCCTGATCGGTTATTATTTTTCTTAAGACTTTTAGTATAACCGCAAAAGGAGGGAATGCGTAGAAAGATAGATTTTTCCAGCTTAAAGTAAAAGCGTTCACAGCGAATGCTCCAGGGTCTCTATTCCATGATATGTACTTAACACATTTATTATTTAACCTTGATGCGAAAAGATCAATTTTAGGTTGCCCAAAGGCTTGTACAATCTTTTCAAAGGCATGATCTTTGATCTCCCATTCGGTATCGGGGTGAGATTTTCTAGACTCCGCATCTGCTATTTCGTTATCTTTTGAACTTATGTACGAAGCGAACACAAATATACCGCGAGCTTCACACCACTGCCACAAGGATTTTGTGATTTCAGTTAGATGTGGAAATCTTACTCCACCCATACGGTTGATGTACGAAATAGCAGTTGTGTTGTCAATACGTAGTAAAACTTGACGATTTTTTAATCCCTTTGCGAATATTTGTAAACCCAAGAATGCTGCTAGGAGTTCTAGATAATTTATATGTTCGACACATTCCGAATTACTCCACTGGCCACTGGCGGTCTCCTCACCGCATGCTGCCCCCCACCCTTTTTTGCTAGCATCTGAAAATATTTCTAGCGAGTCATCAATTGATTTTAACCACCAGGAGAAATCGTCCTGCAGGTAATGTGGTAAAGACATGTGGCTATCGTAACTGTTCGTTTGACACAGTGCAAGGTATTTGCATCTTTCCATTTGCTTAGCATAAAGCCAACCGTACTGAATCGCGGGGCAAGATGAAGTGAGGAGGCCTACCAAGCGCGCAAAATGTCTTATTTTACAACGAGGTTTGAATTGGAGCGATCAAATTTCGTTTTTCTTTAGGTAGACTTACATGAAATTTTTTCGTATCTATAACGAAACCAAGGTATTTGCAAACGTTACTTGGAATCATACAGCTCTTTTTAACCGACTTCAAAAAAAGGAGGAGGTTCTCAATTCGTCGGAATCTTTTTTTTTTTTTTTTTTTTATGTATGTTCCCCGATTTCTCGAAGACGCCTGGACCGATTTGAAAAATTCTTTATTTGTTGGAAAGGGTATACTTCCCAAATGGTTACATGAAAATTTTATCGAAATCGGACAAGCGGTTTTTGAAAAATCAACAAAAATCTAAAAATTTACCTACATTTTCTACATTAACGATCTTTTCGTTTACTTTTTTGTGGGGTAGGTACCTACAACTAAAAAGTGAAAAATAAAAACTTTTTTACAAAAAAAAAACAACCGACTTAAAAAAAAAAACACTACAAAGTGATAAATAACTTTAATTTCGGAAGTCGGTGTCAAAAAAACGAAAATGCGGAACCAACGACACCGACTTCCGAAATTGAAGTTATTTATCACTTTGTAGTGTTTTTTTTTTTAAGTCGGTTGTTTTTTTTTTTCTATATTAATAATAAATCCTAAGGACTCTAAAATACTTCTTGTTTGTAATATATTATCTAGGCAATCTTGATAATTATTAGAAATAATACAAATGTCATCTAAATAAATAGGTGACAATTACAGTTCGCGTCAAATAACTTGGCCGCTCTGAAGCTAGGCTTTCCGAACGCCGCGCATGCGCTCTGCTGTTTTATTCCTATGATTAAACTACTGCGCAGTGATTTGTTGCCTAATTCAGAGCGGCCAAGTTATTTGACGCGAACTGTAATAGCCTAATGATCTCAGTAAATAAATTACCGGTTTTAATAATTTTGTAAAAATAAATGGGGCTGTGTTTAGACCAAACGGTAAAACATTGAATTGGTAAATGTTACCCTCGTACTTGAATCGTAAGTACTTTCTGCAGCTCGGATGTATAGATACGAGAAAATACGCATCCTTCAAATCAAGGGTGGCCATGTAACTGTTTTTTGAAACTAGTTTTAAAGTTGTTCTCAGATCTTCAATTTTAAAATGTTCTGTTATGATGTGCTTGTTTAGAGACTTTAAATTTAATATAAATCTGTTTTTACCATTAGGTTTTTTAATCAGGAAATAACTAGAAAGAAACTGTCCTTCACATGGTTCGCAATGTGAAATAGCTCCACTGTTTATAAGATCAGTGATGGCCGCCCTATATTGAAAGGATTCTGATGAAGACAACGTAGGTAAACTAGGTTCGAATGTCTGATGCACCGGTTTCGTAAAAGGTATCTCGTAACCTCTTATCCACGATAATATAACCGGATCATTGGTTATCAATTGCCATTGATCATAAAAATATGATAATCGTCCTGCGGAACGTACCAGCGCGGCCGCTGTCGCGGTTGCTGCTGCGGCCGCGGGCGCGCGCCGGCTCGTTCCTCCTCGCTGCTCCCGCTTGCCGCGTCGGCGGGAACGGAGGCCTCTGGTTTAAAGCCTGAGAAGAGGCCTGCCGTGGCCTCTGCGCTGGTGCAGGTCTTCTGACTGGCGTGTTTATTTTAATTTCAGCGCCTGATTTGGATATGGCTTTTGCAGCTCTGAGAGTGTCGGTCAGCTGTTCACCAAATAAGAAATGATCGATTTCTGTGTTAAACAAATGATCTTTAATATCTTTTTTTATTGTAGAACATATGAAACTACGCCTTGTCATGGACTCGTTGTGTTGTGAGTCACACATGAGTCGCCCTGCTTCGATCAGCAATTTTATTACTGTCTGGTCTTTGTGATCCGAAGAAAACAATGTATTGAGAGCTTCACCAATACATGATATACTTGCAGCGACTTGCACCTGTTTATTCTCCAGTGCTTTGCCTTTTTTGATGAGTACATCCGATAAAGCGGCCTTTATTTCTGGATTTAATATCGGCGCGTCAATCTTTGTGCAGTTTTTTGGAACAAGATGCTTTTCTAGCAGCTCCTTTCTAGCATCCTTTGACAAGCCTGTCGTTGCGATGTGTTCCCAGCGAACAGATAATTCACCTCTTATATCAGGTCCATATTTTTTTTCCTTTGAGGGTGTTTCGCCCAAGAGATTCAGAATCTCTTTATCCAGTTCAGGGGGATCGAGCGCTGCTTCAACGGCCAGTTCCGATTGCATTGTCTGTACCACGTCTGTAGCAGGGACATGTGTAATTGAGGTGGAGGTACCCGGTTGTGGCTCCTCTGCACTAAAAATTGGAACTGACTCGACTTCGGGCTGAATGTCCATTTCATCTGGAATATAATAAGACCAGATGTAGGTATTGGAGAGAAAATAGCGCGGCGATAGTCCTTAAAAACTATCCACAACACTGTTTAATATATTGAATCTATACCTACGTACCTACATAAATTTAAGTAGGTCATTAACTAATGTGAAGGTAACATTCCTTTCAAATGTACACAATCACTAAAATGTAGGTAGGTATATAATTTACCCAATGAATTGGGAATCCAAAACTATGTGTAGGTAACATCCCCATAAGATGTACAGACGCCAGCACATCAACCTACACCTAACTGTCACATTTTCCCAATCAACTTTGAACCTTATGTTTCAGTGATAAAGTTGAAAATCTATTAAAGAAATTTGACAGATTGTAGTAGGTTGATGTGCTGGCGTCTGTACACAACACTATTTGGAACATGAACATGACGTCATGTCAAATTATGATACGGATATAGTCCTTAAAAACTATTCACAATATCTTCTTTTGTTATAGCATTAATAACATTCGTCATTTTTATTCGTACAAAAGTAGTCTGAAAGTTAGTATTTTAGGCAGTATAGATTTAATATTTTAAGTAAGGGCAATTTTTATTTTTTTGTCGGAGCTTTTATTACTATCCGTTTTCTATCATGTTTCTTATGATTGCGCAGTTTGCAACCTTTATTTTTGTTATTTAGGTACCAATTAATTATAGAAATAATCAAATTTCTGTTTTATTATTTTCTTTACATTTATTTTTATTGAATTACTAAGATAAACGCATGGAAATAGCAGTACTAAAAATAATTATTTTGGATCGGCGGTGTAAGAAAAGGTGCTTTCAAATAGCATCGGTAAAGGATTACTTAGTTCAAGCGTGTTCCGGCGAACCAAGACATCGGCAAATCTTGGTATCGGCCAACCATTCATTCTATGAAGCGTTATTCGGCGAAACGTGCTGTCGCTAAATAATGGTATCGACTAATAGTTTTTTCGTATACCGTTCGTCGGTGAACCATGCTTTCTATAGACAGTTATATCGTTCAAGGGTATTTCGATATACCGTACGGGACTCAAACACTTCAGCTTACCGTCATGATCCGATAGCTCAGGCAATAGAACAATATTCGTCGATGAGCTACTGCTTTCGGAACAAATTCGAACTCGCGACCGTTTGGCGCGTTTATTGATTTTCTTTTCCAGTTTTCGAATCTTTCTTTTCAAATAATCACTGTCGTCGTTTTTGTGACTACGTTTCGGCATCTTCTTTTAATTTTTAACGAAAAGTAGAAAGGAAGTGGTGATCGGCGACGCACTAAAACGCGAATGAATGACACTACAGGCGTAACGAGAAGGAAGACGAAGTACCTACATACAAAAAAAAAAAAAAACTCAAACTTAGTGGGTGAAAGGCGATATCTTAGACTACTGTTACCTAATCTCGAAGGACGAAGCAATGAAGTATAATAGCCTGTAATTATCATCAACTTCCTCTGGCAAAGAAATGTCATGAAATTTTAAATTATGTTGTTTTCTAATTTTTTATATTGATTTGCTTTTATCCAAAGTATTTGTTCTAAATTTTACAGTTTTTTCATAAATATCTTGGTTGCAAATCACACAAACCACGTGCTCCGATTCCATCTTACTCACTATTTACTTAAATATGAATATAAAGTGCCAATACACAAAGATAACTGCACAATCACTATTAATGTATAGTTAAGATTAATATAAAAAAAAATCTGTTGTTCCCTACATTTTGATGAGTTACGCGAACATAAATGTAGGGAACAGCTGATTTTTTTTTCGCAATTTCAGGTTTGGTCCCATAGTAAAAGTTGTTCATAATAATGAGTACCTACAATCTCCCATTTCGATTTGTCGTATGTGTTCAATTTCATCCTGTATAATTGAAATTTTAAACTTTAAAATAATTCACAACATAAAACAGCGAAATTCTTCGTTAGATAGTTGAACATGACTTCACGTAGATAAATCGTTGTTAGAACTGACGAAATTTTTCGTATCAAATCTTCCCACAAAAGCAGGTACAAGACCCTCCAATGTTACCGTTATATAAACTGTATCATTCGCACTACTGCGTTCACGTTGCGCCTCTTACTCGCACTCCCATAGCATCTTTCCCCTCGCCGCGCCTGTCAAGGACTTATGCTAGCCAGAACCGCCTGTCATTGTACCAACTTACTTTAAATCGTTTAAAGAAACACGTCTATAAATTTCAACTTTACAGAATAAAGTTTATTTTAATTTGTAGGTACATAATACCTACACCTTTAGGTTCACCTGTCAGGTACCTACTTGTGCTTATCGAAAACGCCTGTCAATTTTTTTTCAAGCTCTACAGGGTGTTACGGAAAGGGTATATCAATACAAACGGGTTGAAGAGTGTATCTGGTCTAGAATCTCTTTACAAAATTTCAGCTCAAAAGCATTAACTTTGAAAATGCTTAATATTTTTTTATTTCGACATCACGGCGCTGCACTGGCGCGCGGCGGCGTGATGTGCGTGTACTAGGCGCACAGACACACTACAGATAATGGATAATGACCCTCGTAGTGCGGTGACACGTTTGTTATGATTTCAATTTAATAAACTATCGAAATAAAAAAATATTAGGCATTTTCAAAGTTACTGCTTTTGAGCTGAAATTTTGTACAGAGATTCTAGACCAGATACACTCTTCAACCCGTTTGTATTGATATACCCTTTTCGTAACACCCTGTATAACGAATAAACAAAATCATATAAAAATTTCAAGCTTACAGGAACAAGTTTTTTTTTTAAATGTTTCCTACACTTTCAAAAATATAGGGGTTGATGACGTGCAGAGCTGAGGCGTGGCAGGTGATGGTTATTGTACTTAGCATGCTATGACTCATCACCATAAGAATTTCTAGCCTTACCGACATACCGTTACTCGGACGGTCCAGTAGCTCTCCTACTATGTCCTCAGTATAGTCTTTTACAGTATAATAAGCTTTCTGGCATAGTTTTCGCTTTATAAAAGATTTGAATTTATTAAGGCTTAGTTCTTGAATGTGGCTAGGAAGTTTATTATAAAAAAGTATTCATTGACATCTAAACGAGCCACCTATTTTCTTGAGCCTTGTTGTAGGAACAACAAAGGACGATGAGTCAGAACGTTCCCCCTACCTTACATTGACCAACAGACATAAAATGTATCTCATTCGAACCGTCTTAGCAAGCTGATCAATTTTTACTATGACGGCATCCCTCAAAAGTGCGGGATATTCCGAGAAAATCATGTTTTAGTGTTAATTTCGTCACAACGTCCCCCCAACCCTTACATTGACCAACAGACTTAAAATGTGTCTCATTCGAACCGCCTTAGCAAGCTGATCAATTTTTACTATGACGACATCCCTCAAAAGTGCGGGATATTCCGAGAAAATCATGTTTTAGTGTTAATTTCGTCACAACGTCCCCCCAACCCTTACATTGACCAACAGACTTAAAATGTATCTCATTCGAACCGCCTTAGCAAGCTGATCAATTTTTACTATGACGACATCTCTCAAAAGTGCGGGATATTCCGAGAAAATCATGTTTTAGTGTTAATTTCGTCACAACGTCCCCCCAACCCTTACATTGACCAACAGACTTAAAATCTATCTCATTCGAACCGCCTTAGCAAGCTGATCAATTTTTACTATGACGACATCTCTCAAAAGTGCGGAATATTCCGAGAAAATCATGTTTTAGTGTTAATTTCGTCACAACGTCCCCCCAACCCTTACATTGACCAACAGACTTAAAATGTATCTCATTCGAACCGCCTTAGCAAGCTGATCAATTTTTACTATGACGACATCCCTCAAAAGTGCGGGATATTCCGAGAAAATCATATATTATTTTAGTGTTAATTTCGTCAGAACGTCCCCCCAACCCTTACATCGACCAACAAACCTCAAATGTATCTCATTCAAACTGCCTTAGCAAGGTGATCAATTTTTACTATGACGACATCTCTCAAAAGTGCGGGATATTCCGAGAAAAATTATGTTTTAATGTTTATTGCCAGAACGTTCCCCCAAGCCTTACATCGACCAACAAACATAAAATGTATCTCATTTAAACCGTCTTAGCAAGGTGATCAATTTTTACTACGACGACATCTCTCAAAAGTGCAGGATATTCCGAGAAAAATCATGTTTTAATGTTAATATTTTTGGCACAAAATAAGAGTTTGTAAGTAAACCATATTCTTTGATTTTCAAACCTCTCAAGATCAATTAGGAGATGCCATTTAAAAAACAGAAAACGTCATTCGTTACTCGTCCAATTTTTTCTATTCCTATAGGCAGGCAGTTGTCCCACCGGCGGCGATGAACGATTGGCGAGTAGAACTAGCAACTGAAAACGAGTTGACGAGCAGCGAGCAGCGTGTGTGTAGTTCCGATAGTTTTGTCGCTGGGCTATCAGCGAGTTTTCGAGTGCGACGGCCGATTACTCGCACCACTCGCTCGGGGCGGTTAGTCTCACAGGGGTTTCTCTCGGCGTGAGCTTTGACCACCAAGCGACCATCGCTGAGCGAGTATCGCTAGGCGAGTATTATCTTTGATAGCTCTTGTCGCTCAGCGACAAACCAGTGAAGCGAGTCCTCGCCGGCAGTGTGAACAGTCAGCGATCAACTATTAATATATGCATCTCTTTTGTTTACACGGAATGTATATCTATTGTACGTTTCTTGAGCGAGAAAACAGCCGACAGTTAGTCGCTTCCTCGCCGGCGGTGGGACAACTGCCATTATGCTCGTCCACGACGGAGACGCGGGTGTCATCGTCTTGGGCGAGCTTGAATCCCTCACTGCACTCAGGATTCAAGTCTTAACTCCGTCGCTTCGCTCAGGACTCAGGAGTCAACTCAAACCTAGAATCCTTCGTTGCGTTCAGGATTCAAAAAAGCGCCTGCGACAACAAGACACTACTTTATCCCAAAAGAAATAAAACGATTTTTTATTTTATTTCTAAACCCCATGGATTTTGGAGTTAAAACTGGTTGCTAGTATTTTTATAGATCTTTATGAACCTGATAACACATACAAAAGATCTGTTGCAGGGCGGGGGACGAGCCTAGCGAATTAGAAAAATGAATAAAACGAATTTTTTAATTTTCATTTTATTTCTAAGCCCCATGGATTATGAAGTTAAAAGTGGTTGCTAGTCTTTTTATAGATCTTTATGAACCTAATAGCACATACAAAAGATCTGTTGCAGGGCGGGAGACCGGCCTAGCGAATTAGAAAAATTAATAAAAGGTTTTTTTAATTTTCATTTTATTTCTAAGCCCCATGGATTTTGAATTTAAAACTGGTTGCTAGTCTTTTTATAGATCTTTATGAACCTGATAGCACATACAAAAGATCTGTTGCAGGGCGGGGGACGGGCCTAGCGAATTAGGAAAAATTAATAAAACGATTTTTTAATTATTATTTTATTTTTAAACCCCATGGATTTTGAAATTAAAACTGGTTGCTAGTCTTTTTATAGACCTTTGTGAACCTACTAATACATAAAAAAGTTCTGTTGAAGGGGGGGGGACGGGTCTCATACAAATATGGTCATCGTTCTTTGTGTTTGTTCCTAGTATTTAGGTATGTTATGGATATCACTGTATTTTTAAACAGATTAATATTTTTATGTGCATACAAAAGATTATCATAGATGTAGGTACTGAGCAGGCACAGTCATTAGGTACCTATATTAATCTCTTTAAATTTGTCTCTGAGGGAGCGTCTGGGACTTAATTTATAAATAAATAGAAGGAATTGCCATTTTTTTGTAAAATAAAAATTGTCTGAATATCGGCGGCATTTCCCCGCAACAGAATACCGTACGACATCACACTATGAAATTAACTAAAGTAAACTAAACGGGCTGTCTCTAAATCAGTTAAATCACGAATTTTCGTAACGGCGTATGCTACAGAGCTAAGCTTTTTTGACAATTTATCTATATGGGGTCCAATTGAAGCTTGGCATCCAAAGTTATACCTAAGAATATTGTGGTATCTTCGGGTTTCAACTTTCATCCTTTAATGAGAACACCACTAGTTTCTACTTGTCTAACGTGGGGTATCGTAAACTGAATACATTTAATTTTTTTTTGTTAAGAAGTAGTTAGTTTATTGACATTAATCTATCGAGCTCCGCTAATGAGACACAATTGATTTTCTATTGTTTCTTCGCCAATAGGCGACGCGAGGTACTTGACCGGTAAACCAGTTAACTATACTATTGCGAGGGTGCTATTTACATTGTCAGTGACCAGCTGCTGTCGTTTGAGTTTAAATAAAAGTGAAGTGTCATCTGCAAACAACACTAACTATATCATGTACCTATCCCTTATGAGGTAAGGCAAGTCATTTATATAAATAATAAATAAAAATGGGCCAAGAATTGAGCTCTGGGGGACCCCCTTTCTTACTACAGATCCGGGTGACCTTTTCCCGTTAACATCAACTCTCTGAATCCTATGATCCTATCACTTAAGTAAGAAGATCCAGAGCGGCGTTCCGGATCCCGTAGTGGGACAGTTTTCTGATTATAATGTTTCAGGAAGAACATAATCGAATGCCTAAGACCAATCGCAAAAGACGCCCAAAGCATCGCATTTGCCCTCCCATGTAGGTACCTATTATAAACATGTCCTAAAAGTTCAACTCCGGCATCAAACTCGCTTTCTAATTTTTTGGATTCGCTAGTCTGTCCCGAACCGAAGAGGCTGCAGTCCAGCGTTCTTACAGAACCTACCACCAGGAGCAGAAGTGGCTGGGGTGGATACAGCCCATAAAATGGGGGTGGACAAAAAATAATTTTGAACATTTTGTAGAAAATGGCTAATGTTTGAACCTGAGCGGAGTCTGAAAATTTCGAGCACCATCACGCAGTTAGCACAGGTCTTTCTAAGCTGCATACTTATAATCTTACCTAATAAAAATGTTTATTTGCAACTTCAAAATAATATAAAGAAACAGGTTTACAATAAAATAGGCCGAAAGGTAGTTACATTATTTTACATATTAAGAGTTGCAACCAATACCTACCTATCTACCTTTTTTTATCGTGTGGAAATCCTCATGGATGACCACCACCCTGGGGTGGGTGGAGAGGTCTGTCAGACTCTTACTGACTAAAATCACACGGTGTCCCGCTGCTACCTTTTGCCGGGGTGCTGGAGTGCTTGCGCATTTCGTCACGCTCCCCCAGCCAGGTGTTGGCCCGCATGAATCCATGCGGACCCCGTCACCCTCAGCGAAGCCAAGATAATTATATTATTTTATAGTCAGTTACGTCTATTAATGCAGGTGATATTTGGGATACTTTTTTATCAATGAAGTGGACAGATTATCTTCTATTCATGACATAATTATTGGTCTTATCGATAAAGCTACTATCACAGGTAATTCATTCTCCAACTTATTGTGCTTCTTCAAACTCGTCACTCCTATCGGCTAATGTAATTTGTACTGATAGAGATAATAAGCATTATTACCGATAATCAAATTAATTAATTAGTTAGTGGCTGGTGGTTGATTTCAAAGGGGATGGAGGCCACGCGCCCGCGGGAGCAGGCGCGCTCGGCCGCGGACGCTGCCGAACCGGCAGACCAGATCTTTCGTAAATATTACACCGACAAAGATTACATTTCGTCGCTAGAGGGAGTCTTGAAAGTGCTGTCCGCTGTGAGTATTATAAGGAGTTTCTAACATTGGCTAATTTAAACAAATTGCCTATTGTATTTCCTTCAACTTTTGATGAGATATAGGTACGTAACTTGTGATTGATACCGACTCATTGATGAACGCTATTCATTAGAGTGCTGTTCATATTGTCATTATTTAACGCAAAACATCGCTGGACAGACTACTACTGAACACTACCTACAATACCTAATACTTAGGGTCAGCCTACACCGAAAAGTGAGGCGATGGCGACTCCACGAACATACTGCTTGAAGAAGCTAGCTGTTCTCACGAGAACACGGTGAAGACGCATCGCGAAGTGTGTGTAGGTTTTTGTGTAGTAGGTAAATAAGTTTAGGTATAAGTATTGTGTTGCCATCTTTAGGGTGCATCCAGACAGTGCGAGGCATGCGCCGCAATTTTTTTTTTTTTATACATACTGTTGCCTTATCAGGGCTTATCAATTGTTTTCCTCTGGAACAGCACTTTTCTTCAGGATGAAAGGTACCCTATGTCCGTTTCTGTACACCTGAAAACGTATTACCGCAAAACGGGGCTACTTTGACTTCCAGGGTTACTTTGACAGGCGTTGGAACTACTTTAACAGAGCGCCAAAATCGGTTTTCACGTGTGCTCAGCAAGTGTGCGTGACCTCGAGTAATATTGCGCGAGGCGCGGGGTGTGGGGAACGCGTCATAGCGTTGTGATCGGCCTTGTCAAAGTAACCCTGGAAGTCAAAGTAGCCCCGTTTTACTGTACCTATGCAAAATTTCAAGATGATCGGTTCAGTGGTTTAGGCTTGAAAAGGTAACAAATAAACTTCTTTCGCATTTATAATATTAGTTAGGATTATTTATTATTATTACTTCCTTTATTTCATTATGTACATATAAATTATATTTTTAAATATTAGTATAAAAAATATATGAAAACATTTAAAAATATAAAAAATAGTAGCCCACCGGTATCGGGAACAGGGTCCAAGCTACCGGCGGTCAGGGCTCCAGAGAGAGGAACCTCCTGACAATGCGAGCCGTGTCCAGAAGTACCGCTTTCTGAATCAAGCCCTTGATCCAGCTGCCCAACGTGAGCCTCCTCAGGTGTTGGTCGAGGCTCTTGGCAATCAACCCATTGGCTGTGACGACTATCGGCACAATGATTGCTGAGTCAACATCCCTCATGTCGACAACCTCGCGAGCCAAGTCAAGATACTTGATTTGTTTATCTTTCTCAGCTTTCACGAGGTTCTCATCATGCGGGACGGTTATGTCAACAATCATTGCGCGCCGCTCTAATCGATCCATCACCACTATATCAGGCTTATTGGCAACAATAGTCCTGTCAGTGATGATGGATCGATCCCAGTACAATGTGATATTTCCATTTTCGAGAACTGGGTCGGGCACATACCTGTAGTACGGCACCTCCGATTCCACAAGGCTGTATTTCAGAGCAAGTTGCTGATGGATTATCCTGGCTACAAGGTTGTGTCTATGCAAGTACTCTCCGTTAGCTAGACGAGAACACCCGGAGATAATATGCCTGATTGATTCTCCCGGCCGGTGGCATGCCCGACAAATGTCAACCGTGCCGTCTTTCACAATAAATCTCCGGTAATTGTTCGTCATCACAACTTCGTCCATAATTGCACAGACAAAACCTTCGGTTTCTCCAAAGAGATCACCGCAACGTAGCCAGGCTACGGACGCTAGTAGGTCTACATCGGGTCCATGAAGGGCCCGGAAAAAGCGTCCGTGAAGCTCCTTACTCTGCCATACCTCCATGCGATCATTAGTGTCAAGCACTACTGGTTTGCGCCAGTTCTCTTTAGCCAAGAAGAGCGGGGTGAGGCCCTTGTCCACTATGACTACATCTCGATTCATCCCCACGTCGGTTTCTTGGAAGTATTCCCTGAGATTGCATATCTCGCGATTGTGGAGGGTCTTAGCGTTTAAAAACCCTCGACCTCCACACTTTCGCGGGATATACAACCTCATTACCGATGACCGTGGGTGATGCATTCGATTTGCAGTCAACAGTGTACGGACCCTCCTATCCAGGGCGTCGAGTTCGGTTTGAGTCCATTTGAGTATGCCAAAAGAGTACATCAAAACCGGCATGACCCAACCGTTGAAGGCGCGCACCTTGTTTCCGCCTGATAGAAGACTATTAAGCACTTTTTTCAGGCGGCCAAAGAAGCGCTCCTTCAACGATTGCTTCATGTCAGTAACATTGATGCCTAACGCTTCCGACATACCCAAATAAAGAAAGAAAAGAAAGAAAAATGTTTATTTGGACACAGTTCGTGAAACACAAAATATAAAATTAATAAAAAAAATAATGTTTCTGACAACAATAGTGTGTGCCTCACGGCTGCGCCAAAAAGGTAAAATACTAAAAAAAAAAACTAATAAAAAAAAAAAAATACTAAAATACTTATAGGTTTCGGATGCGGAGAGGGCTCTAAGGTTTGTGGAATCCGAGAGTTGAGTTCCCACGGATTCCACAATCTCCCCTCGTTTTACATGCATGACTGCACATTTGTCCACACCAAATTCCATCCTAATGGCGTTACTGAAAGTTTGAGTTACTTTCAGTAGCTCCATCAGTTGCAAATTGTTGGGGGCAAAGAGTTTTAGGTCATCCATGTAAAGGAGGTGCGATATAACCTGACCACCTCTCCTCAGCCGATAGCCTAGACCTGAATCCTCCAGCAGTTTGCTTAGAGGACTCAAGGCTAAGCAGAACCAAAGTGGGCTCAAACTATCACCCTGAAATATGCCTCGCTCAATCCTTATCGGTTCGCTATTCCTCTGAATATTTCGACATCCTGCATAGCGAAGGACCGTCCTCCATTGCCCCACACACGACATCAGGAAGGTGCGCAGAGTTGTATCTACTTTATACAACTCCAACACCCTCATGAGCCATGTATGTGGCACCGAGTCATAGGCCTTCTTATAATCTATCCAACATGTCGACAGATCCTTTCGGAAGCGACGAACCTGTTGGCTAATGGCCATATCAATGAGGAGTAGCTCCTTAGTACCGCGGGACCCATTCCTACATCCATTCTGAGAGGTAGACATGATGGAGTTGGTGTCTATATGTTTGTTAATTTTAGCTCTCAAAATGGATGTAAGAACTTTATAGACCGTCGGTAAACACGTGATCGGCCTATAATTTTTGGGTTCCGCGGTGCTACCTGATTTATGGAGCAGGTGGGTAATTCCTGTCGTTAGGAACTGGGGTACCGAACCAGATTCCAAAGCAATTTGGAACTGAGATGCCAAGCGGGCGTGCGACCTTGTAAACCATTTTATCCAAAAGTTCTGCAGCCCGTCCGGCCCTGGAGACTTCCAGTTGGGCAATGGACGGACTGCACGAGTTACATCTTGAGGGCAGATGGTTATAGCCCCCATTTCTGGTATTGGATCGCAGGCTCGCTCGACCTCTCGAGCCCAATCACCTTCAGTGTGACTGACAGGCACCGACCAGATACTGCGCCAGAAGGAACACATGGCATCATCATCCGGCAGGTGCGTGTCAGCCACACCTTGGTCCGGTCGTTCCCAACCCCTATAAACCCACCTTTCATCACTCTGGAAGGTGCGATTCTGAGTGTATCGCTCTACTCGCCGCTTATACCGACGGATACGGTTCGCCCATGCATATACTTTCTGCTTCAGGAAGTCGATGCGCTCTGTGACACAGGACATATAGTCTTGAGGACTGATATCAGTCCCCGAGAATGCCCGCCTCACAAAGCGCATCACTCTAGGGCGAGTATTGCCCTCCCTGAAGCAGATTAGTTTGCCGATGAGCGTTCTGGCCCCACCAATACGACGTTCAATTCTGCACTGCCAAGCTGGTACGGCAGGTTTCGGACGTGTAGCTCTAAAGTCATTGGTAAATTTAACGTGAGCTACACGAGATGCCGCTACAGCCGCGCAGTACAGAATCGAATGAGTATCGGTGAGGTCTTCGCAGGTATCAAAATATTTTGACAACTGCGAATCCAGGACCGCCACCAGCGCCCTATTTTTGTTATGCTTTGTTATTATTATTACTTATTATTAGTTAGGAAGTTAGGATTAAGTTTTTATGGCAAGAATTTATCATTTTATTTTCCCGGATAATTTTCAAATTCGGAAAAAGCTGATCGTTCTTTTTTAAGGGGTTTTTGTATAACTATTGAAATAAGGACAGGACAACGTCTGCGGGTACCTACTCGGGTTAGCTAGTTCATAATAAATTATACGTAAGTAGATCATTTTTACTTTTGTTAAGTAAGTAACTAAATAATTTAATGTATTTGTTATACTTCTTACTTTGAACGTTCCGCTGATCGTATCGATCTTATCAGATGAAACGTATTTTAGGTAGGTATTTGCGTAGGAACCTACCTACCTATTTCGTGTCGTAACTACTCTGTTCCTAGACATACCTAAGTACTTATCCCCTTATATATTAGCGCAGGTATACCTACTGTGAACTTCATGACGCAGGTATAGTATGATCTAGCTCTACTACAACTGTAGGTACCTACAGTTGCCACTTGCGTGTCTGTGTTCTCTGCACGGCTTGCACAGCCTGCACGGGGAACCTAAGCCAAGACAGTGTTTCCAAAACTCCACAAGAAACTACTCTTATTCGTCTAAAAAATGTAATTTAAAAAAATTAAATCGACTTCAAAAAGAAATAACTCAAAATTATGAAATAACTTTAATTTCGGAAGTCGGTGTCTTGGGATATTTTAGTTTTAGTTTTTTGCCACCGACTTCCGAAATTAAAGTTATTTCATAACTTTGAGTTAATTTCTTTTTGAAGTCGTTTTTTTATATTACTTTTTATTTCGTAATTTGTAGTTTTAAGTATAAACTGGAATATTTTTTTGTAATAAGTAGGTAATAGTTTTGTTGTAAGTATTGCAATAGAATTTGACTAAGGTTTTGAGATGTTTTCCCTTTGACTGTATGAAACTTGCAATGTGACCTAAGTTGAAGTAAATGTACTTATTCCAATAAAAAAAATGGTCACGATGCGATTAATAGTTGCGGAGAAATGCGTGGACAAACTACCTACATACCGTACATACATCTATGAAATTTTGTATATTTGTTTGGAAGCCCTAATACTTAGATTGTCATATGTGAATATAATGCAGTTCCAATAATATTAATACATACGCGTCGAATTGACAACCTCCTTTTTTTAAGTCGGTAAAAAGAACACCTGGGTCATCACTCATCATGGTCTGTTCTGTGGTCTTGCTACGCGAATCCAGTTGCTGCCTAAACTGAACAAGTAAATATGCTTTGCTACTTTACACAAGTAAGTAATATACACATTATTATCTACTTTTAATGAGTAATACTCAGATACAATCTACAGATCAATAATAATTGATAGCGACGTAGGTAGGTACTATTTGCCTAATCAGTAAAGTGCCTCATATATCTACAGAGATAACATCACGCTTGTAGGTAGAAGGGACAGACATAAGTGTGAGGCGGATACAGACATTGCGAATTTGCGAGGCATGCGCAGCGCACGGCGCTCATCACATGCTTCGCAATGTGTGGACGTTCATATTCGTGGTGAGGCCGTGGGCCGTACGTACCTAGCACATGTCTCAACACGAATATGACCGTCGAGCGAAGAGACTTGGGGCACCCCGACTCGGCCAGATTAGATTCGAAGGTTCCTTCGTGTTAGGTTCCTTTAAACCCTGTAGACAGAAATCTAAGGACCCCGCGAAGCGGGGCTCCGTCGACTACGTCTTATTATTATTGCTTGTAAACCAACTTAGAC
Source organism: Amphipoea oculea (assembly GCA_945859645.1). NCBI lineage: Eukaryota > Metazoa > Arthropoda > Insecta > Lepidoptera > Noctuidae > Amphipoea > Amphipoea oculea. The sequence goes on along the minus strand of OX243878.1, from coordinate 382,133 downwards.
CCGTCACGTGGATTGTCCGAAAGGGTTACCGCTACCCCGGAACATAAAGGGCTAAGGAAGGAACACGGATGGGTTTTATTTAGTAAGAGTCTGACATTCCCTTCCGCTCCACCCAGAGCGGGAGGAGTCATTTGATGATTTCCCATCCATAAAAAAAAGCCCTGCGGCCTGCCACGTGATATTCCCCACTCTAAATACTCGCACTATGCACCAATCTCGCCATTATTGAATGAAATGGGGTATAATTATTTAGTAATGACTAATGATTCACAGGTGCTACTAAATATAGGTACCCGAGTAGCGGTGTCTTGGCAAGGCACAGACACCAGCACATCAACCTACCCGAAACTGTCAAATTTTCCCAATCAACTTTGAACCTTATGTTTTAGTGATAAAGTTGAAAATCAATTAAAGAAATTTGACAGATTGTAGTAGGTTGATGTGCTGGCGTCTGTACACAGAGCGCGACGTGCAACGCGTCACTATATGATTCATGTCCGGAACTCCGGAGTTCTCCGGACTCGCCGGCCGGCCGCGTCTCTCTCCCCTTGTACCCGCTCACCATACCGCTAAAGTTTACGAGTTATTAGCGTTGTTTCAACCGTACCCTGCTTCAACCGTACCCAGTCTCCCTTATGTATGTAATATTGGAACTGCATTATATTCACATATGACAATCTATTAGGGCTTCCAAACAAATATAAGTACAAAATTTTATAGACGTATGTTTGTATTATAGAGGTATGAGGAACAGGGTGTAAAGTTCACTCATACTCTATAGAAAAGGGAGGATCCTCCGACCAGACGGGTGTTGTGTCTGGCGGCAACTGCCCGATGATTCATGTCGGGCTGTTGTATCTATGCTAGTTGCGCGGTAAACTCTGCTTGCGCGATGCAGGATTTGCATGACGTCAGTATGACGCGTTGTTCGCATGTGGCGTTGTAGATACCGCTACAGTATGTTTGTCCACGCATTTCTCCGCAACTATTAATCGGATCGTGACTTCGATCAATAAACAAAATCTAAAAACTTAAGTGTTCTAAATCTAAATAAAATAGGACAAAAAACTCTTTAGGTGAATAAGAAAAAGATCTATTTATGTAGCTCAGTTATATAAATAAACATTTCATTGCATAGATATTTATTTTGTGTCACAAACTCATTACCGTGGTCACATGCCCTTTGCAATATTATCGGGCGGCATGCAACCCCGGCGGCGGCGCGCAGGTGACGTGCGAAGCGTGTCGACAGATATTGTGCGTGGTGTCGGCGCTGCTGTTCCTGGGCTGGGCGTCGTGCCCGGGCGCGCCCGCGCTGGCGCCGGGCGCGGCGGCCGCAGCGCTGGCGTGCGGCGCCTTCTCCGCGCTGCTGTTCGGCGGCGCCGTGCTCGACCTGCCGCTTAAGGCGCCGCAGCCCTACCTACTCACTGTGAGGCTTCGGTCTCGAAGTCAGCGATTGCGGGGCGGGGGCGGCGGGGAGCGGCACGGCGCGGCAACGCAAACCCGTAGCGGACAGATCGCGCGGCGCTAAAGCGGCGTAGTGTTATTTATGTTTTGAAAATTAGTGTTTGTTCGCGAACGAAATGTCTAAACAGCGACGACAACATTTTCGGATACAACATTTTGAACCATCGCGAGTCGGTCGTTAAAAAGCAAAAATAAAATGCAGAACACTACAAGCGGGCAACGCTAGACTGGTGCGCATCGCTCGTACGCCGCCGCTGCCTTCGAGGCCAGTTCCATATACAGGGTCACTTGTAATTCGACGTTTATCCGTCAGGAGCTGATACCCCGGCCAAAATACAAAAAATTTAACCCCCCGTAATTATGTATAGCCGAAATTCAATAGTTTTCGAAATAAGTGGGTTTTTCGACATAATTCACAACATTTCAATTTTTTTGCCTTACGTTTTTTTATGCTCAATAAATAGTACTTAGATAACTAGGAGACCCATATTTTTTCTTTTCACAAAATTTGTATTCTAAGTTAGTCAAAAATAATTTTGAAATCTCGAAAAATTCAAAAACGCCTGTAAGGTTGAATCTACACATTACCTTTGCTTGGGTCATGAAAAAAAAATGAGATGGAGATTGACGTGATGACATCTTATGATGACGTTGACGTTTGTTAATTTAGGTATTTGTTTCCTTGGTTTGTATCTGTGATGTGATATTGGTTTTTATTGTATTTTAATGTTTCGCATTTCACATGCTGTTGTAAATAATAAATGTACTAGATGATGCAGTGGTAGTTGCTTGTGGACTTATAAATTTACAGTCACCTGTTACAAGGAAGTGTTAGGCATTGGAAGGCCTCCCTCAGTGTACAATTTTTAATTTATATTTCAGAAAACTATGTTATGTTTGTATAACTTTTGATAACTTTAACTGTGTGTTGCTATAGATACTTAATAAAAGAGATACTTTATGATTAAAATTTTGATTTTTATTTATCATAATGTAACAATATCAAGCATTTTATTAAAAATAAATTTCTCCCAAAACAATTCACCTTCTTTCACTAACTTTTCTGCAAACAATCTATCATAGTAGAACCACTGTTCATGATAGGCTTTATTTCTTTCAAAGTCTGGATCAGCTATACACAATAAAGCTTTTTTCATATTTTCATCGCTAACATTTGCAGCTGTATTTGGGCATTACATTTAGCTGATATTACACTATCTTTAACATAGTTTTCCTTAGTTTTATTACTGCTGTTTTGTTTCTTCTGCCTCGTTAATGCTAGCGACAACTGAGTACATTTTAGTACGAACTCTGTGCTCAGGAGTTACTCTGCCCTTGATAAAACACACAGCATTTTCTCGTTTCACTTCCACGTAGCCTACAGAAGTTTCAACATAAGCATCCCTTGATGACAACAAAACCTTAGCTCCCCGGATTTCGGCAACGTTAAACGAGTCGTTTTCACGCATGTATTGCAACAACATCATATAATCAACCTTGGGAAGGTTGCGGCTGTCTGCCATGGCATAACCGTCCGAAACTGGCAAACATGGCAAATCAATTTATATAATAATGCGTTCTTATTAGTATAAATAACAATGCGTTTTCAAACAAAGCAACCTCGGCAAACAACACCACAACACTGATATTTGACAATGACAGATGACAATATTTGACATTGACAACTTTTTTTAATTCATAATAATTAGGAGCAAAGGCATACACTGTGACGATGCCTTACTCTGGATCGTTAGAGGATTTTTTTGAATATTTCGTTAAATAAGTAATAAAAAAAATCTAAAAATTATGCAATGGAATACTTAAACATAAAGCTCTAAATGGTTGTCGGTACCTTAGTATTTATTTAAAACTGAAATGTTGTGAATTCCAAATAATAGTACAGACGCCAGCACATCAACCTACTACAATCTGTCAAATTTCTTTAATAGATTTTCAACTTTATCACAAAAGAATAAGGTTCAAAGTTGATTGGGAAAATGTGACAGTTTGGTGTAGGTTGATGTGCTGGCGTCTGTACATTATGATGCACACGCGTTTCATACGACGTTTTTCAACACACTTGCGAGGAAAAAACAGACTTGTATTGTTAAATATTAACTTGTATGGATAATGGCGGGCTGGGTTTGTTTTTCCGGTTTCCGGTTTACCCATACAGTAAGTAATGGTCATTCCTACACCTGCGCGCGCATTGCTAGCGCGGCGCGCGTTTATTTACTTAAAAGCACAGACAAAACCGATAAACAGCCTACAGAAAAAATATAATAAACACAAAATAATGTTTATTGTAGACTGATCGTAGTGTTGTCTTATGTCAAATTGTGGTTTAGTTAGTATGGAATTAGAAAGTACTATTGGCATAAAGAAATATACATTAATTCAGTGAGAATCCGCAATAATAGAATGCCAGTGGTCTTTTCCGTTTGCTTCCGGGAGAGACGACTGACAAGTATAACGTGTGTAGCGGTATCTACAACGCCTCATGCGAACAACGCGTCATACTGACGTCACGCAAATCCTGCATCACGCAAGCAGAGTTTACCACGTAACTAGCATATATACGACAGCCCGACATGACTCATTGGGCAGTTGCCCGCCAGACACAACATCCGTCTGGTCGGAGGATCCTCCCTTTTCTATGGAGGTTGAGTGAACTTTACATCCTGTTCCTCATACCTCTATACGTGCATCCAGACAGAGCGAGGCATGCGCCGCAAGTGTCTTTTTTTTTGTATGTTAGATGCCTCAGCCTGAGGCAACCGTACATATAAAAAAAATCATTTGCGGCGCATACCTCGCTCTGTCTGAATGCTCCCTAAGGTGAAAGCGCGGTGGTAGACCGCGAAATTAAATTTTCTTACGTATTTTGCAATTTGCAGGTCAGTATCAGGTTGTATCTTGATCAAAATGTGATTCGTGACTATATTAGATATGTATTTACAGAATTATAGTCATTACAATCAGTTAGATTTGTTCCCTAAGAACTTTTCCATAAGAGATTTGTTCTTATGGAACAAATCTAACTTAGAAAGATGTATTATTGATTCTAATGATTATAATTCTGTAAATATGTACCTGTTATAGTCGCGAATCATATTTTGATCAAGATACAACCTGACACTGACCTGAAAATTGTAAAAAAACTTTAGAAAAATTGAATTTCGCGGGCTACAACTGCGGTTAAATAAATTTTAGTTCATTTTGAGACCAAGGACAATTCAGACTTTTGAAGATAACTTTCTTATGTTATCCAGTGAGCGAGTGGAAGTAAAGCAGCATTAGTCAAATCAGATATATTTTATTTATTACATTATAATTGGAACACACTGAAACACGCCATTTCTTCGCGGCGGTTGTACGGACAAGGGGCGAGTTAGTGTTGCCACTTAATTTAACAGATTAAAATAAATATCCAATACATACTTTAAAAAAAAAGTTAAATATGGCTCGCGGATTCCTTTTGGCATGAAGTTTCGATGAAGAAATTAAAAAAAAAACGCATTTCTCCGACCTCCGACAAGTAAATAGTTAACTGTGGCATTATAGCACTAGTTCCGTAACGTAAAGAAAAAGCACTCGTTTGTAATACACTGCATTATGGACCTAAAAGCGGTTCAATAAGAGCCATTTTACGAGCAAGTGTGTTGAAAAAGAAATACATATTGAATGGGTACCTACCATTTAAAATTATATTGTAGCTGGCACTTCAGAACATAATTAAAAGTACTTTATTCATAAATATAATTAACATGATGAACAATTTAAGAATAATATCTTACCAATATTTTCATTTTACGCTTCAAAAATGTCAAATATCGCAATAGTATTGAATTTCGGCCATATATATGGAGGGTTCAATTTGTTCCATTTTGGCCCCCCCTATCAGCTCCTGACGGATATACGTCGAATTACAAGTAACCCTGTATAAATCTATGCATTGAAACGCGTCGCTGCCCGCGCTACCACCGCCACCGCCCCGCGCCCGCTGACTTCGTGTCCGTCCGTAGCCTTAGTACATATCTAGGTGTGCGCTGTTTCGGCTACGAGACATCAGCTAATGTACCTATGTTGTGCGCAGGACATCATAGTGTCGACGGTGATGGGCTTGTTGCTGCTGGTGACGGCGGTGCTCAGCATGACGGTCTGCGAGTTCTACAGCCTCGTAAGCTACTTGCACGGGGTGAGTGCCACAGATCATCTATATAATTATGTGTGTAGAGATGGGTCTTTGCCTGGGCACGGGACGTCCATTACGCCCAATAAACGTCCCAAAACAGGGTAGTTATTTTAATTGTAAAATATCACAAATTATTACATCATAAATATTATGTTCAAATTACTTTTTTTTTTGTAAAGTAAACCTATAATTCGAACTATACAGGGTGTTACTGAAAAGGTATATCAATACAAACGGGTTGAAGAGTGTATCTGGTCTAGAATCTCTGTACAAAATTTCAGCTCAAAAGCAGTAACTTTGAAAATGCTTAATATTTTTTTATTTCGATAGGTAGTTTATTAAATTGAAATCATAACAAACGTGTCACCGCACTACGAGGGTCATTATCCATTATCTGTAGTGTGTCTGTGCGCCTAGTACACGCACATCACGCCGCCGCGCGCCAGTGCAGCGCCGTGATATCGAAATAAAAAAACATTAAGCATTTTCAAAGTTAATGCTTTTGAGCTGAAATTTTGTACAGAGATTCTAGACCAGGTACACTCTTCAACCCGTTTGTATTGATATACCCTTTCCGTAACACCCTGTATATGTTTAATTGTATATACAGGGTGAATTTTCCAAGTGGGCGTGGATGGCCAAATTCTAAACTATGAGGAATAGCGAAAAGTACTCAAAGGAGTCGCGGGCTCGATTTTGATGAAAACTAAAACTGCATCATTAAATTGGATTTTTGAAAAATCAATATTATTCTAGCCAGGAATCGAACCTGTTGATTTTGAAAAAAAGAAACACTGTATTATTACACCATTCGATAGTGTCCCTAATAAGGATCAAATTCTGTTAAGTAATGGCATACGGCAAACTTAAGGAAAATGTTTAATTTTAATAAACTTCTTCTTATTTTAATGTATTCATACCTACATTACGTACCTTGTTCGAAATGATGCTCAATATTTTAATTAACACACCCGCAGCGCAGTCACCGTCACAACATTATGTTCTAAATTCAAATTTCTATTACGATCTTTGGAAAATATTCTAATGGAATCAATAATATTGTAATGCTGAATGCAGTAGGTAGGTACAATCCTTGAGACGTGGAATCCAGCTATGTATTGAAAACAATGGTCATCATTTTGAACAATTAATCAGTTAAGGTTTAGTAGGTAGGTAACATAACCCAGGCCCGGCTAAATAATAACAGCCGCACAGGTCAATCCATCAGGTAAAGCTACGTCTGTGGATGGGTGACCATCTTTACATACCGAAACCCCTCCATGCCTTGAAAAGCACGTTAAGCCGTTGGTCCCGGCTGTCATTTCTGGATATTTGACAGTCGTTACGGGTAGTCAGAAGCTCGAAGGTCTGACAACCAGTCTTACCAAGGGGAAGGGGTATCGTATTACCCAGTAACTGGGTTGTGGAGGTCAGATAGGCAGTTGCTCCATGTAAAATACTGGTATTCAGCTGCATCCGGTTAGACTGGAAGCCGACCCCAACATAGTTGGGAAAGCTGAAAAGGCAAGGCAGATGATGATGAGGTAGGTAACACAAGAAAAATAAAAAAAGTATTTTGTTAAAAATTAGCTCTTTCCTTTAGTTTGCCGTATCTCATTACTTCCCAGAATTCGATCCTTATTGGCGACACTATCGAATGGTGTAATAATACAGTGTGTTTTTTTTTTCAAAATCAACAGGTTCGATACCTGGCTAGAAATATAGATTTTTCAAAAATCCAATGATGCAGTTTTAGTTGTCATCAAAATCGAGCCCGCGACTCCTTTGAGTACTTTTCACTAGTCCTCATAGTTTCGGATTTGGCCATCCACGCCCACTTGAAAAATTCAAATATTATATAAAGACTTAGCCCAACATAGACAGGCCTTTTATTTTAATTGTAATACACAGCTCAGCATTAAAATCTGTGAATGAACAATAAATCACCTCTATTTTCCCACCCATAGGGTAGGATTTTTTTTTCCAAATTTACATGGCACCAACTTCGAGGTATGCCCTATCCAATAAAAAAAGAATTACCTACTTATCAAAATCGGACTACTCTGTAAAAAGTTAAGCGTGGTCATACATTAGGTACAATCAGTGAGTGAACAATCATCCCCTGTTTTCCTACCCTTAGGGTTGGATTTTTTTCAAATTTACATGAGACCAACTTCGAAGTATGCTCTATCTAACAAAAAAAGAATTATCAAAATCGGACTACTCTGTAAAAAGTTAAGCGTGGTTATACATTACAATCAGTGAGTGAACAATCAATCATCCCCTGTTTTCCTACCCTTAGGGTTGTAATTTTTTTTTCCAAATTTATATGGGACCAACTTCAGCGTATACCCTTTCTAATAAAAAAAGAATTATTAAAATCGGACTGCTCTGTAAAAAGTTATGCGTGATCGATCATACATAAAAGAATATACGCGTCGAATTGAGAACCCCATTTCTATGTGTGGTATGTGTCCCAAAGACGATGATATGTCAGTTGGGTGCATACATGGAGCACAAGAGGTGCATATCATCGTCTAGCGATTTCAGTGTGTTCTTGTGATCGCGAATTTCAAACCTAAGGTAGGACGCCCTCAGGCTAGGTGGAGACCATAGATTTATAATAACGTCGTGGAGACAATATTCAAAAGGAGCTTGGAGCTGGATGAGAGCAGCCGAGAAGCGAGATGAATGGCGTGATATCAAAAGGTCCTATAATGGCTGTATTCCGCAGCGGACTGCTATAGGCTGATGATAAGCAACAATTTCCTACTGTGTAAAAGAATAAGCCATCATTACCTACTCATAAAATGTTGTCTTAATTACTCATCAAAATCAAAAGTCATTTATTCAAACTAGGCTGAGAATCAGCACTTTTCGAACGTCAAAATTACAAAAGACAGTCTCCCGAAACGCCCGCCCTTCGCCACTTCCTAGTGGTTTCGCTGGGGAGAAGTGGTGGATCAAACTCCCCAGCAGCACAGCTGTCTGTTCAGTTAGAAAATAATTCATTTTATACAATACTAAGTAGACTAAAACTCTCAAATAAAAAAAATATAATAATAAAAAAAAACAATTATATGAAATCATATTTAAAACCTGTCAGTAAGCTAATTCTGAAAACATAAAAATTGTCTTGAGTTAATCATCACCAACTATTTTTATCGTTTAAGTAGTTGTTGATGGTATAGTAAGCTTTTGAACAAAGGTTGGATTTTACTTGAGCTTTAAACTGTTAAAAGGCAATCTAGCAAAGAAGGTAGCTTGTTGTAAAAGGTTATACCAAGCCCAACAAATGAGTTATGAACCTTATGAAGCCGGTGAAAGGGAGCACGTAGTTTGTCCTTATTTGTAGTGTTAACATTGTGAGTATCACTGTTTTTAGTGTACAAGTGTATATTTTGCCTAACATATAAGATGTTGGCAAGCATCAAAGAATATGTATGAATTCCAGCCACTAGCTGTGCTGAACGCAGGCTTGGTGCTAGCGAGTGCGGTGATCACATACGTGGCGGTGATGCGGCTGTGGGACGCGGCCTGTCCGCCCGGGAGGCCGCGCGCGCCGCCTGCCGAGCACGACGTGTGACTGGTTGCTCTGCTGCTGCATCATGTCCTGCCAGGCAAGTCTACTGACATGATAACACAATCTTCATGAAGAGCCACACAGTGCGTGGACCACCAAGCCTCACTTATTTATGGAGATTTCACTTAAGTTAAATCCTTACAAATAAAGAAAATGGAAGTGTCTGTTTGTAATGTCAAAAAAACAGCTTTTTACTAAATGCATGTGAAAGTATATACAGTAGGTACTTGATAACAAAAAAACAATTTAAATTTTTTTTGTCTGTATTTGTTCCGGCTAATATCCGAAATTGCTGAACCGATTTTGATGAGACTTTCACTGGCAGATAGCTGATGTTATAAGGAGTACCTTAGGTTACTTTTATTTTAGAAAACAAGTAAGGGTTCCACGTAATCCCTGAAACCCATGAGATCCAAATTGTTTCCTGACATGCATGCTAACAAGGTCGCGGGCAGAGCTAGTAACTTAAAAAATGAAATGACTGCAGTTATAACAATTATTGCACTTGATATAATAAAAACAACAAATATTTTGTACATCCAACACCATTTGTAAACATTTTATGCCTAACCTAAGTAATGAGCTTCACATTACAAGTGCCCCTCGCAATATTAACTGCTCTGTGCACTCGTGAAGTAGTTCCGTACTGACTCCACTAGACTGTCAGCTTTGGGTCTGGCCGCTACTCCAGCTACCTCAAGCCCAAGATTCTCAATCTTGTACGCTGTTGAGTTACCAATAGCAAAGTGTGGCAGCTCTGAGAGACTGTTGCTGAAAGTCTGTAGCTGCCGGTGTATGTACTCACATCCGGAGGGACTGAAGAATACCATGCAGCATGGACTGTCTGCAACATTGAGTTCCATCAGATCTGTCTTCAAGTTTTCATTTTCTTTAGTCTCATACACAGTCAGAGCATCCAGCGTGACATGCGAGGCTCGTAGAACAGTTGGAAGACTCTCTGATCTCAAGCTGCCACATGGAAATAAAAACTTTGACTCTGAAGGGTTTTCTTGAACTATAATTTTTGCAAGATTTTCAGCATTTCCTGATGACATGCCTAGAGCTTCTAAGCCCAGCAGTAGTTTGATTTTGTGACAACTTGCATCCCCCACTGTGTAAACTTTCTTTGCGTTCCATATCATGAATCGTGTGGGGTCCCAGCACTTGGAAACAGCTTCTATAGCTCTGGGGCTGGTGAGTATGATGCCGGTGTAATCTTGTAGAAGTTTCACAGAGAGCTGTTGTTTGCTGGTGAACTCGAACTGCAGCGGCTCCACGAACACCGTTCTGAAGTTGTTGTCGAGAAAAGCTTTCACGTAATCTTCCGACTCGCTCTTGAATAAAACCACTTTCTTCATGATAGTGAGATTTAAACTAGATATCCATCAACTCCTTTGTTTGTCGTTCACCTCCACATAGCTGCTGGCCCTGAAATGGACGTAACACATAAAGGAACCACTTTGAATACTAAATACAAAACTTCATGCAGAACAAGTGTGAAAGTAGGCGAGTTAGATTATGAGAGGATCGGAACAATACCAAGGTCTATATGCATTATAAGATAAATATAACATGCCTTTGTATTAATACTCCCTCGTCGATAAAATGGACAACAATTAGCTGTTCACAGAAGTAGTTTTAGAACTTGATTTGATTCCGTTTTTTATACGAAAACAGGAAAACTGTCATCGCACAACGAAACAAATAACATCGATTACATCGAAGGTGTTTGCGTTCCATGCCAAAATACGAAATCTTCAGCCAATAAGCATTAATCATGAAGTGTCAAGAGGATATTTTTAATTGTTATTTCGAGTTTTTTATTTGCAGGTTCAGGCAGATTAGGGCAAATAATATTCATGTTATTATCTATCTTTGCAGTGGTAAGTATGCATTCAGGAATTAGTAAGCATATTTAACAAAATAAGTATTTTTCTAGTTTTATTTTCTGTACCGTAAATGCTAAATAAATTAAACTCGAAACATGCTGTCAAAATTGTGACAAGTGACATTAGTCAACAACTGATAATACTTTTGACAATGACAAGAGAGTTACGTTCTGTAAGTGCTTCAGTGTAACAACCGATTTGGATGGGACTGGTATGAGACACAGAAAAGAAAAATAATGATGTTTGTAGTCACCAGTAGACATGCATGGGCTTCTGAGAAAAATAGCAGCGCCCCGTGGTTTCACCCGCATAAGTGGCGATCCTGTGGGAATATCGGGATAAAAAGTATCCTATGTCCTTTCCCGGGACTCAAACTATCTCTACATCAAATTTTATCAAAATTGGTCCACCTGTTTGAGCGTGAAGAAGTAACAAACATATAAACACACACACACACTCACAAACTTTCGCCTTTATAATATTAGTGTGATTCCTTTTAGTGTGATTAATGTTATTCCATGTATATAATTGTGTTATTCCATGGCACCTAGAGCGTATCAGCGAGCTGTTTGATTAAACAAATTAATATTTTTTCAGACGTCGTATATAAACATTACGTTTAGTATCTTTTTTGAAAGCTTACAAGAACTGGATGTCATGTATGATCCTGAAGAAAAATTTGGATGTGTCATAGACTCAATAATAAGAATAGAACTGTAAATAAATGATTAAAATTAGCACATACAAAATACAAATGAACGGGCAATTTTATATGTTCATAATACTGTACAGTAATCTTTAGTTATTTTGGTGGACGGATGTGGGTAACGAATGGCGCTAAATGGTTGTTCGAGCGGGCTGCTGGTGACGGCGGTGGTGGCGCTGTTGCTGCTGCCTGCACAATACTACGTGCCGGACTTGTACTCGGGCGTAGAGGATCCGCTGCTGGAGCAGCCGAAGGCGCTGGGTGGGCTACCCAGCGCTTTCGGATGGTTTGATTTCGTTCAGTTGCCACCGCTTGACCTGTTTGTGACTGTAACGTTACTGATACTAGGAATGTCAACATATCTTTGCGAGTGGATACAGAGAAAGCTGATGGAAAGAAGAATAGTAAAGGTGCGCATCATTCTGATTTGATTGTACCTAAAGCATATTTTTATAAAATGGTGGGTATAAAACGTAAAATCTTAGATATCATTTCCGATTTGATTTGGTGTTTAGGGCTTCATGCAAAAATACAGGTTTATTTCTGTCCCATGCAGCTACGCCCTGTAGGTGGGAGTAGGGTCGGAAACTCGAGAAAAAAGAGTATCCCCAGTACCAAAACCTACATGCTGACTTCTGAGCGATCGTTATGGCTACCTAAAGTAGGAAATTAAATATCTTATCTAAAAACCCGAACGGTATGTTGCGCAACTTGCGCAGGCCAATTAATATGTACTCTGCAATATTACACTAGTGAACCATTACGTCAGCGGGTACGTGCCACAGGGGGTAGCTGCTAGGTGTGGTGCAACACGAGATGACGCGCTTGTTGTGTGCAGCTGAACCAGTACCTGGGCGCGAGCGTGGAGCGCCTGCGCGCGTGGGACGCGCAGCAGGAGCAACTGGAAGTGACGCTGAAGATGGTGCAGAACGCCACGTCGGAGTACAACCTGCTGCTTTTCCTGCTCCTGCGTCAGCACCGCTGTCACGCCGGACACAACGGACCGCCCTCCAACTGCTTCTTCGACAAAGGACTCGAAGAAGATCTCACTTTTTTAAGAAATCCCACGCTCAACGCGTAACGCGTGCGTCCTCGAGTTTATTTAATAATTATAGTGTTGAGTTGTTTACGATGTGGTGTTATTTAGTGCCCTGGCGATACATTTTTCGCCGCGAGCGAACCTGCCAAATGTTTCGTGTAGATAATTCTCTGTATTTCCGGACCACAGCCCGCGAGGGCGCGAGTATTCTACCAGAAAACTAGTAAACGGAACTTGCCTATAACAAGTTAAAGCTATGGCGCATATCTTCCGGGAAGTTTGAATTAATGCGTTAGGCGGCCCGTACACAGTCAATCTCGATCGTGATCGTTGAGCTTTGATCACAGGATCTCGTCACAACATTACACAGTCAATCTTGATTTCTTCAGTCCGTGTATCGTAACTGCCGCGTTAACATCTGTCGTCGTGGATTTAAATAAAGTTAAAGCAGTAGTGTCCCTTGTTTTGGCCTTAACGGTCAAGAAAGGGATTCGAAAAAGGCGCTGGGTTAAACAGTGATTACTTTAAAGAGAATTTTATTTATTTATTTATTTATTTCCCAACTTACATCTATCTTTACAGGGAAACCTATTGCGATAGTGTACATTTATCTAAACTGTTATCCTAACTTATTACTAACTTCTTAAAATAATTAAATTTTGTAACTTATTACAAACAATGCATTCTTAGTGAACTCACTCAGAGAACAACAGAATAGGTCCGTGTCACTAGCTATGAGGTTGAGAGTGCGGAGTGCACGCGTCAGTGGCGCCTCACTTAAAAGATTGGTCCGAGCGCGCGGCTCCGCCAACAGCCGTGGCTGTCGTCGTCGCCACACGTACCTGTCCGGTACACACAGACCTATGTGCCCCAATATTTCCGCATTATGTACCCTCCCTCTAAGTACTTTGAATATGTACGAGGTGAGTGCGAGATCCCTCCTGACCCTCAGTTCGTTATATCCAACCATACCCAAAATAAATAAAGTCGGGTACGTAAGCGGATAAAATGGGTATACACCATACAAGCGCAAGTACAAGTATCTCACAAACTTGTTTTGTACTCTCTCCAGCATGAGCCTATATTTAGATTCATGTGGAGCCCAAATGACTGCGTTACATTCTAATTGGCTTCTAACTAAAGCATTATATAAGGCGATAACTGCTTTAATGTTATTAAAACCACGCACCATACGTAGCATAAAACCCAAATTACGGTAAGCTTTTCTGCAGCAGCTTGTGACGTGATCACGAAACGTTAGCCCAGTGTTAAATTTAACCCCTAAGTCCCTAACTTCTGTAGCCCTAGCCATTGGCAACCCGTCTATATTGTAAGTATATAGAATAGGAGTGCGCGCGCGAGAGAAAGTGATTGTTACGCACTTTGAGATGTTGAACTGCAAGTTGTTATCCTTGCTCCAGGTCACCACTCTGTCTATATCTTTTTGAAGCCTGTCACAGTCCTCTAATTTACTTATCTCCAGCGACAGCTTGAGGTCATCAGCAAACAGTAAACATTTGGCGTCTTTAACAACTTCTGGCAAATCATTAATCATAAGAATGAATTGCAAAGGCCCAAGATTACTGCCCTGACTCACCCCCGACCTGGTAAAATATGGCTCTGACTTGTGTCCCGCATATTCTACGTACTGTTGCCTACCGCTTAAGTAACTTGCAAAAAACTTTAGTAGATGTGGAGTGAAACCGACGGCCGCTAACTTTTTTAGCAAAACATCATTATTTACTAGATCGAATGCTTTTTTAAAATCGAAGTAAGCGGCATCAGTTTGGCCCCCACTGTCCACTGTTGGCACAAGATTAGCCATGTGGTTCAGGAGATTGCTAGTAGTGCTTCTTGCCGGCCGAAACCCGTGCTGGACGTCTGAAAGCTGGCTACTGACCTGTTGAAATATGCTCTTCTGAATAGCCGCTTCGAAAACCTTCGCCGGAGTCGACAGCACTGCGACAGGCCTGTAACCATCCACCGTCATGCCTGACCCTCCCTTTGGCACCGGTACGACGCGGGTAATCTTCCACTTCTCCGGAAACACAGCTCCATCCAGACATTTATTATAAATGTATTGCAGCGGTTTGGCTAGCGCCGACCGACAATCCTTAAAGATGTAAGGCGGAATGCCGTCCGGTCCAGACGACTTTTTCGGTTTAAGCTGTTGAAGCGCGCAACATACGTCCGACAGTTGTAAGTGATCAAGATGTACCCGCGCCGCTCCGTTCTCTCCGCCCGCTTCGGTCATAGCCGCACTGACATCCAACTTAGGCTGCTCTGTACTATACACCGAATAGAAGTACTCAGCAAACTCCTGAACACACTGTTCGTCCGTCAACACCTCGCCATTCTTTAAAATCTTTCGCGGACTTCTATTACCTCTTCTAGATTTTGCATAATTCCAAAACGACTTCGGGTCTTCCAGCATTTGGTTTTCAACACGGTGCTCATGTTGTTCCCTAGCGCCTAAAATCAAATTTTTAACCATGGTCCTACACTGAGCAAACGCTTCGTAATCAGCCATCAACCTAGTTGTTTTGTACTGTTTATGTAGAACAGCCTTTAATTTTATGTTGCGAATTATTTCAACAGTGTACCACTCAGGGTAAATATACCTTGAGCTTACACGACTTCGCTTTTTCTTTGGAACGCAGTCATCAAAAATCGAATTAATAGTATTGTAAAAATAATTTAAACTCATTTGCAAATCTAACTCATACATTGGAGCCCAATCTACGGCCGCAATTGATGAATACAATAAGAAAAAATCGGCTTTATTGAAATTCCAGCCTATAGGTTCATGTGTACCTGCTCTCGGTGCTGATGAACCCGCGCGAAGGCGCTGGCGCACTCGCAGACTCACCGACACATCGAGCGGCGGGTGATACGCGTCCACCGGCACAAGCGGCGCCTCCGCCGCACGCACGCTCACACTCCCTTCCTCCGCGAATGTACCCAACACTAGATCTAATTGTCGACCATTGCAATTGTTTACTTTGTTACTCTGAGTGAATCCACAATAAGTTTGAAAACATTGAAAATAATTGATTATGTTTACAGGACAAGAATGCAAGTTGAAGTCACCTATTACTATCGTGTCATTATAACATTTACACAACTCTTCAATAATCCTAAATAATACCATGTATTCACTTTCGTTACTGTTAGGTGGGATATAAACAACACATAACAAAAACAGTAATCTATTACGTTGGTACACTGTTGCACAGACTAGTTCAAACACCTGATTATCGATGTTGACGTCACCAGGTAAGGACACTCGTCGCAGCTCAAAACGCGGTGTGGCCACGAGACACGCACCTCCGTGTTTACGCCCATCTGCTCGATCACATCGTATAATGGAGTATCCAGGTGGAATTAATTCTGCGTCATGAATTGATTCATTGCATCCCGTTTCTGTTATAGCAAATAAGTTTGCGCTTGAAGACAAAACTCCTATATAAAATTCCTCTAATTTAGTGCGGAGACCCCTTACATTTTGGTAAACTATCTCCACCGATTTACTCCGGGGGTTTTGGTTTATTGGTTTGTCTCCGAAACCACACCCATTCGCAAAACTCAATATTTACTGCCCAACTTTCTGGTTGACACAATAGTTCATATTTGCTCTCCGGGACTCCTATAATGAAGGAAGCATAGTCTCTTTCGTATAATTGTACAGAGGCCAGCACATCAAGCTACCCCAATCTGTCAAATTTTCCCAATTGAATATGCCCCTTATTGCTTTGTAGTAAAGTTGAAAATCTATCAAAGAAATTTGACAGATTGGGGTAGCTTGATGTGCTGGCGTCTGTACACTCATTTAAATCTATTAAATGAAATCCAACTAACTGCTGAAGTTGACGATTATAAAAACTACTTCAGGATGGGGGAAAAATGTTTCGATGAGTTACTACAAATGATAACTCCATATACAGAATGTCCCTGGAAGTATGGATCATTTTTTAGATAGCCCTGATAGTATTTTTTTATGATTATTTTCTTTGAGCACTATGCGAAGTGATTGAAAATAAAATAAAAATTGGTCATAACTTTTGAACCGTAAAAAAATTCACCGACATTCTCACGGTTAAAAAGTTGGGAAATGACCTTGCCCACGCCCCTATTCGATTTGATCCATACTTCCAGGGACACCCTGTATAACCTACAAGATACTTGTATGAGGAAAAGTATAACACCTGAAGAAAAACTTGCAGTAACATTACGTTAGGTATCTTGCTACTGGAAGAAATATTGAAGATTTCCTTTATTTCATTATTTACATATAATTTATATTTTTAAATATTAGGATATAACAAATATATAAAAACATGATTTTTTGAAGATTTTATTATTATTTTATTATTACTATTAGACGAGGGGCGCGTGTCATCATCGTCCATTTTCAAAGAGCGCACAGCGTGTACTGACGCGATCTTGCGCTTACACGTTCAATCTTGATCATGATTAGCGGATCGCAATCTGGATTTCAAAATATCTAGATATTTTGTGATCAGATGCATCAATCCGTCAATCTAATTCGTACATTACCAATCTGGATCGCGATCATTGATTTTGATCGCGGATCGCGATCGAGATTGACTGTGTACGGGTCGCCTTACATGTGCGTAGCGATCGGCTAGTGAAGGTGAAGTCACCCGAGCATAACTAATTCCTTTTGTCTCTTTGCCAAACATGACCAAATCAACTGACAACAATAGAAAGTAGGGAATAGTCTGAACCGGCTCCGAATATAAAGTGGCTCATTACGCGGTCATGTGTGCAAAGATATGTCGAGCAGCCGCATGTAGGTACCTATCGCACGTATGACATATTATATATCCCATGTAGCAAACAAATGTCTTAAAAAGGTATTGTAGATGGGGACACCCAAATACTCCGAAATATTTTACTCCGAATTTCGATGTTCCGATTTTCAAAAGTCCGAATTTCATAATACCTAAGAATCATAATGTCTATTATTAAATATCACGAAATTTATTTTACCGAAAGTCATAAATGCGACTTGTTTGTTTTCCGATTTTCATATATTCGAAGAATCAAATGCTCGATGGGTTCTCGGTCCGAAAAACGACATTCCGATTTTCAATAGGTACTCCGAATTATTTCCGTTACCGTTAGCACCCGAACTCAACGAACGTAATAGACGACGTAGGACGCAAGAGCGAGCGAAGGGCACCCCGAGGTTCGGTTTGGTTAGGTTACTTTAAACCCTTTACACAGAAATAGGGGCCCCGCGAAGCCGTGCTCTGTCGACATAGGATGCAAGAACGAGCAAAGGGCACCCCGAGGTTCGGTCTGGTTAGGTTACTTTAAACCCTTTACACAGAAATAGGGGCTCTATTGTTGGTTTTGTGCCATCTACAACATTATTTTTAGTATATGCGAAACCCGAAACACGTGTCTAGTATTTTTATGTAAAGAATTTATGTACAAAATTTCAAAACTGTATCATGAATAATCACCAAGTTATAAGCTTGTTATGTTACCTGTTTGTCCGTCCAAAAACATGGTCACCGATGAACGGCACGCGGTGCGGCGGGGTGGGCCGCGTGCCGTTCGGTACGGCGCGGCGATTGTATTGTAATTAACTGGTGATAACATTTTCCATCACACTTGCAGGCTTTGGACTGTCGTAATGGTCAAGTGTAGGTAGTTATTATAATGTACTTTATTCGTAAATAAATGCAGCCGTAAGCTACGAATAAGTATAATTACTTATTCGTAAGCCGTAAGTGATACAATGTAGTCAATGCGATTTGTTGCACCTTATGTCAACAAGTTCAAAGTGGATGAAAAGTGTTAAACATCGCATTACTTGACCACAGCAGGCTGTAGGTACAAATAATAACTTTCTACAATTAACCATCTTGGCGAGTTTAAAAATGTTAATCATCACGGCAAAGCATTGTGTTCCACGATACTCTGATTGCTCCTCGTACCGCCGCACTGCCAGGGATACGTTATCACTGTTATCGTTGTTTCTGTGTACTGGACGTTTGTGTATGAGAAAGTCCACGTCCAGTCCAGTTACACGACACTTTTTACATACGATAGGTAAGTACACGATCAACCGAAACACAACTGTGGCCCGCGGCGGCCGCGCGCTCGCGATTATGCAGTTGGACCCACGCGACACGTGCGCGCCAACCAGTGGTACCCGGGTGACTGAGGTTGCTGCACCCCCGCCCCGGTCGCCTCGCTCGCTGTGCGCCGGCGCCGCGCCATTGTGCGCGTATGGTAGATAACTACCTACTTAGTCGCTCCTCGGGGTATCCAACTTTTAACCTTTTTTAAATATTTTTGGGCCAAAATATAACATGGGGTAAAAATTATTGGAATCGATTCAGTTACTTATTCTGAACAAACTATATTCAGGTTTCGCATATACTAAAAATAATGTTGTATATTCTTACAATTGGAAATATGTGTTTATATGTCTTGCTATTCAGTTTTACAAACCGTTATTATTTCGGAATTCTAATTAGGTAATCGGTATTTTAATAATCGGAATTCGTATTAATTTATGATGTTTCGAATTATCATTAAGTTGGACTTTTTGTTATTCGATCTATTGAAACTCGGTATTTTGAGAATAGTAATTATAAACGTTACCTAGTGATATTGAAATTTCGGAATTATTAAAATAGGATGAATGATAAATCGGAGTTGTTAAAAAGAAAATGTATGTTGGTATGATCTTTATAATTAATTTGGATAAATATGGCCAATTTTTAAGTTTATAGAAAAAAGGAATCAGATTTTTCAAATAAACTGTATCCCCGCTTTTCACCCCCACAGGGGTAGAATTTTGAAAAATTTCGAGCTAATCAAGCCACGCAGTAACATCCTCCCCTTTAAAATTAACTACCTCTTTTCACACAGTTAGGGGTAGATTTTCGAAAATTCTGATACACGTTATTAATTTAATTTCCAAAAACTCTTTCTTATTCGATACCTACTCTTCACAAAGAACACACCCTCCAAAATTCATGTCCCTAGGACCAGCGGTTTAGACTGTGCGTTGATATTTCAGTCAGGTCGTTCATCTCCCTTTGGGGGTGAAATTATCAAAAACGCTGAGACACATAAAAATTAATTTTCAATCGTAGGCCTAAATACAAAATTTGAAGATCCTAACTTTTAAACTGACGGACTTTCATACACAACTTCATCCCCCTTTTTAACCCTTTGGGGGCGGAATTATCAAAAACGCTGAGACATCTATAAATTAATTTTTAGTCGTCAGCCTAAACACAAAATTTGAAGATCCTAACTTTAAAACTGACGGACTTTCATACAAACTTTCATCCCCTATTTAACTCCCTTAAAGGTTGAATTTCAAAAAGTCCTTCCTTATTCCTTGTCTACATTATAAAGGGAACCATTGTGTAAGATTTCAGCTTTCTAGGTCCGAGGGTTTGGGCTGGGCGTTGATGAGTCAGTCAGTCAGGCCTTTTGTTTTTATTTATATAGATAGATAGATATACGAGTATATTTTTCTGGGATAAAAAGTACCCAGTGTGGTGTCCAGGATATTAAAGAATAATTATACCAAGTTTCACCGTAATCGAACCGGTAGTTTTTGCGTGATGCCTGAACAAACAGACAGACAGACAAAAACTTTTTTAATCACATTTTTGGGTTCGGTGTCGGTCTAGTAACACCATTTATTTTTTTGATATTTTCAATTACAGAATTTTCACTTTTCAGATTTATTATAAGTATAGATTACATTTTTTGTTTGTATTAGTGTCCTCTATCTAAATATATAACTTTCGTTCTGCACCGCGATTCTGAAAAAAAATCAAAATGGCGGCTGACGTTAGGGCCACCCTCCATACAAAAATCTTCAAACCCCTTTTTAACCGACGAAAAAAAACGGAGGAGGTTCTCAATTCGACGCGTATATATATATTTTTTTTTTATGTATGATCACGCATAACTTTTTACAGAGCAGTCCGATTTTGATAATTCTTTTTTTATTAGAAAGGGTATACCCTGAATTTGGTCCCATATAAATTTTGAAAAAAAAACTCCAACCCTAAGGGTTAGAAAACAGGGGATGATTGATTGTTCACTCACTGATTGTAATGTATGACCACGCTTAACTTTTTACAGAGTAGTCCGATTTTGATAATTCTTCTTTTTTTGGATAGGACGTACTTCGAAGTTGGTCCCATGTAAATTTGGAAAAAAAAATCCTACCCTAAGGGTGGGAAAATAGGGGTGATTTATTGTTCATTCACAGATTTTAATGCTGAGCTGTGTATTACAATTAAAATAAAAGGCCTATCTATGTTGGTATATAAAGCCTGTTTTATTAAGTACTAGCGGCCCGCCCCAGCTTCGCACGGGTGCATTTTTTTTTTTCGAATTTCCAAAATTTTCTTTCATACAAACCTTGTCCCGGCAATACCGATCACAACAAAAAAAGAATTAGCGAAATCGGTCCAGCCGTTTTCATGTTATGTCGTGACATCGGAAAACGGGTTTCATTTTTATATATATAGATTACATTATATTATTTAGTATTATATTACACAAAAAATAATAGTTAAAGTAGGATTATATAACAGTTAATGTCTAAAGTAAGGTAGGTATTTTAAAAGTAATCAAACATTAAGCATGTAGTAATTAGTAAATTATAGCCTCAAAAAATTATAAAATAAAAACTTTTTAACAAAAAATTAAACCTCCGAAAAAACTGAAAAGCAAAAAATAATAAACTTTTTTTATTTAAGTAACCTTAATAAATAAGTTCTTAAACTAATGCAAGTATACCTAAGTAATTTTGAGTCGGCGCCAAACAATCAATGAACAAAGATTACTAAATTACCTTAAATTTAAAGAAATAAGCAACGTGAAATCTATAGCGATAAACATTAACATTTCAAACAAAAAATGCGCTCTCCGCACGACCACTCGCAACGATATTAATTTGCTTGTTTGGCGCCGACTCTAAATTACTTAGGTATACTTGCATTAGTTTAAGAACTTATTTATTAAGGTTAAATAAAAAAAGTTTATTATTTTTTGCTTTTCAGTTTTTTCGGAGGTTTAATTTTTTGTTAAAAAGTTTTTTTACAAATCTCAATTACCCACTGAGTGAAAACAAAATAATTAATTTTTCAGAAAAAAATCTCGAAGCTTAACCAACTAAATAATGTTTTAAAGTAATTAAAATGTAATATTTGGTTTTGGAAACATCGTGGGATTGTAACTCATTCCGCGGAACACAAAGGAGCGCTATTTAATTTCGTTTAATTGCTTATTTAAATGGCTGCCACCGTAGTTCTGTTACTATCATCCGCGAAATTGGATATATTTGTAGACAAAGTGCGACCCGAGCCAACCCGAGCCGACCCGGGCCGGGCCGGGGAAGCCTCGTGTTTCTGTCTTCTCACCTTACTCATTAGCCAGAAGAAGACAAATTAATTATCGAACACCAGTTATAATTCTTCTTTATTCGCTTTAGTGCTCTATATGTACCCACTTACTTTCCTGTAGGTATTCATCTTCATACCACGGTCGCCTTTAGAACAAAAAGGAAATTGTAACTGTAAGTACCTACGTGAAAGATAATAAGTAAGTAGGTACTTATAGTGGTTTTGTCGCTCCTGTAATCATTCAGTGAGGGCAGCCTTAATTTGATGCTTGATTACAATGCTCGCACCCAGATCACGAGCGACCAAGCATTGAGTATTTACTGGGTACATAACCCTCACACCAGTTATGTCTGTCGCATCCATCGTTTACTCTGGATGCCGATGTAGATTAGATACTCTCATTGATTTGGGGATGTCGCTTTAATTGATTCGGAATTATCGGAATGTTCTGAAATATTCATAGTTGTATCCGAAATTCGGATACAACTAACTATGAATATTTCAGAACATTCCGATAATGAAGTGATGACGTAGGAACTTTCTACTCCAACAGCACAAGTCGAAAACTCTGGGTAAAGCTGTTGCTATTTTTAACACGCTTTTATTAGCTTCACTTGTAACGAACTAACAATGTAACAAAATCTTGTAACGGGAGCGGTTTACGAGGGGGAAATAAATAAGAACACGTAAATTGTCAACATAACATACCTACATCTTGAGGATATCAGCCGATTTTAAAAATATCAAAACACTCAAAATTCTTTACTGTGCTTTTGTACGCAGTCATCTCGAATACTGCTCACCAGTATGGAATTCTATTTATGATACTTACGTCAATCGCATCGAAAGTATTCAAAAGAAGTTTTTGAGGTACATACATTCAATTTAAATCCAAAACCTATTTGCCTAATTATTACAGCCGTTGTAGGAAGTTTCACATTCTTCCACTAATTGAGCGGAGAAAAATTGTCAAGATAAGATAAGATAAGATATTTTATTTGCTCAAACATGTGTACACATACAAAAATATATGCATGCAGGATAACATAAAAAAAGAAAGGACAGGAAAGGGGGAGGAGGGTCGACATGGTATTCCTGTTCAATTTGGCAAATGGTTCAACCATACTGTTCTGAACTGATGAGCAAAATTGGGCTGCGTGTTCCATCCTTCACCTTAAGGAATCATCAACCTCTGTATGTTCCCTCTGTGCGGTGCATAATTATATCGACAAAACTCTTATATGATAAGAGCTAGCAGGGCATACAACTCGATGTGTCAGTGTTCATGATCTTGATTTATTCTCCACCGTGTTCCTAAATAAAAAAAAAAATACAGTGTAAAACTTTTTTGAAGATCACTAAAACCTGTTCAGTCTTTTTTCTCTCAGAGTGCTTACGCTATCGCTAACCTGCCTACTGTTTCTTGTGCTACCCTAATATTGTCAGTGAAAACTTTCAATTGGCCTTCTTTCACTAACTGTCAACTATCTGTATCCTAGCTGTAAGTTTTCTTAAGAAATAAAATAAAAAATATGATAGATAAAATAAGCATAGAGCATAGGTAGGTTTATGGTCACAAAAGTTTGTTTAGATTCCCTTGGGAGTAGCGCAGTACTCTCCCGGCTCAGCTTGGTGTGGCGACGGCGACGACCGCAGCGGTGTGCCACGCTGCAGGTGCCAGGCGTGACGCCTCACGTGACATCGATGATTACTGTCTTGTCATTTAAACGTGACGTTGAGACATATTGTAGCACGCTTGGGTTGTGGTGGCCCCAATCGTGGGCCCCAACCTTGCAGAGCTTATCAAAGATAACCTGGTGAGGGGTGCGATGGCTGTGTTAGATGTCATGGGTGTTGTGTTACCTACATGAGATGGGAGGCTGCGCGCGAGGTGAGGAACAAGACTTCTCCCGGGAGACAGGATCCGTGGGGTCGCTTCTGCCCAATAGCTAGCCACATGGTGCTCTGCGGGTTTCTGTATCTCTCTTGCTCTGGCTCCTCACCCTAAGACCTGTTCCGGCAAAGTAAACTCTTCCGGCACAGGCCTAGACTTCGGGGCGCGCAAGCCCCACCACGACGTAGTTACGGCGGTGAGGTTATTATAGTTAACAACAACAACATATTATTAACAACATTATTCCAGTAACAACACCGTCTAAGGACGAATTTCAAACAACATGCTCAATGTTTGCTTTCCAATTTCTTGTTCTCAAGAAACTACATGAAAAGTTTAGCATTAAAACTCTTTGGATTCAAGATAATAATATACTCGTAGTATCCCTTCATGCAAACGTGTAGGTATCACTGCTTCCTGTTACAAAGGCGAGCCGTGACCTTGAGCAGTCTCCAGTTCTGTGCCGTGAGTCGACGCAGATGAAGTAGACGAACCGGCGCGCGGCGCGGGAGTGATGCCCTCGCTTCACTAACATAGTATAGAGTCGTCCCGCGCCGCGCCGCGCGCGTGTCGCTCGCGTGTACTGCGCCTAACGTATTACCTCGAGACGAGCGCGAAATGGCCCCCGAGACCTGCCATCTCTTTGAATTGTAAAAATGTCCGGCTTTACTTGAATCTGACGCTTATCTCTCAGAGATAGCGGCGAGAATAGCGCGCACTGATGGAGCGCTTTGAAGTTTAAGTATCATTTTTGCGAGACTTATTTCCTGCATTATTGATATCGGGACATTTGCGAGGTTGTATTTTTTACGAAGTCGTCGTACAGCTGGTGATCGGGATCAACGGGATTTGGCACTTCCCGCCACCCCGCCGCACAGTGGGCTGGGACTTCAAGGTTGGGTCTTAAGAACTAAAATGTATTTTTTTAGTATCTAGACATAAATTTAAAAAGTTTTTACTCTTTGACTTTTTTTAATTGGACTCGTACTTTCGGAGATATAGCCATATCAAATTTTGTATGAAGAGTCATGAAATTTTAGTTTGGCAATTTAATCCAATTAATTTGAAATTGAAAATAATGTACACTAAACGGCCTGAAGTACTTCAATACTTACTTAGTACTTTAAATAAAAAAAAATTGTTCGACATTTTCCACCACCATAGGTAATATAGGTATGACGTAATTTGTTTTCACACTTATTTCCGGGAATCAAGAGATAGGAATGCGCGACCGCAACATCAAGTTATGACACGTGTCGTTACCTGATTGGTGCAACGATAATAGGGCACAAAATGTACTATTGCATTCAAACGTACTTCTGTGTTCTATTACCCACCATAATAGACGCACTATTCTCACATATTTATTACAAGTGAGTGTGAGTTATTTTGTGTTTGTGAAAATGTTTGAAGATTTGGTGACCAACTTTGACCTTTTTATTATTTTAAAAAACAGTGGCAGTATTAAAAATAATGAAAGTTTGTGTAGTGAGATAAGGTCTAAATTTTCAGTCGAATTAAGTGATCAACATGAAAAGACCTTAAAGTTATTTTGTGCAAAATTTTGTTATAAAGAAGATGAAGATGGGAAAACGCTCATCGTAAAGAAACTATATTCAGAACTAAAAATGCGAATGGTTACAAGAAACCATAATGTGGCCAGACTTTATTAAGTGTTTAATAACCAGTAATGAAGATCAACCAGCACCGAGTACATTAACTCAGTATGTATCACCAGCAAAAGTTTCTGTCGGTGTCTCCACCGAACAAAGCCCTAGAAAACCGTTTTGTGAATTAGCGCTTAAACAGAAAAAAAGACGAGCAGAAAACTTTCATTTATCTTCGGACGAAATAAAATATGCATATTTTGAGCAGTTGAAAGCGGATGGGAATGATGAGATTGCTAAAATACTAGAACATTTACTTGAATCCCCAAGATGTAAAAAAAGTTAAGAAGTGCATATCTGTTAAAGAAACAAAATCTGTATTTTCTCCGGATGAGGCTTTAGGATTATTTTTATCACTTAAGCTGACCAAGTGGCAATACAATACTTTAAGAAAAAGTGTTAACGAGAATGACGGTAATATATTTCCATCTTATTATCAAGTGCAACATGCGAAACAGGAATGCTATCCACTAAAAGATGCTATTACAGTGACGGACACCTCAGCCAAAATAAAGTTACAAGCTCTATTGGATATAACGACAAGAAGAATAATGACATCACTCGTCATAGATAGTGGTTGTAAAGAATGATAGATGTTGTCAAACAAGGGCACGGCTCCACGAATGACGGAAATACTGCTAGAAGATTTTTTGCAAACCCAAAAGTGACTGCTGAGATAACTGGTGTTAGTGAAGACTTAATTAGGCGGTTTGCAACCATTTTAGAGGCAATTTCATCAGGTTACCACATTTCATCGGGTTACCACAGTCAAATTTCACGAATATGCTCAAGTGACCATGCGACTGTATTTGGAATTATATGGCTGGTATTATATGCCTTTAAGTGTTCATAAAGTTCTTATGCATGGTGCAGCTATTATTGAAAGTTTTGGTCTAATACCAATTGGACAGCTATCTGAAGAAGCTGCTGAAGCTAGAAATAAAGACTTTCGTAGGTACCGCCAACACCATTCCAGAAAATGCAGTAGAAAAACTACAAATGAAGACATTTTAAATAATTTGTTGACCAGCTCTGATCCACTCATCCCAGCGAAACGCCACAAACTTCGCAGAAAACATAAAACTTTGTCAGAAGAAGCACAAAGTTTATTAATAATTGAACAAACGGAAACATTTCATGATGACGAATACGAAAATTTTGCATTCGTTAATATGGATACTCTTGATAGTGATTAAATTAAAAAAGTGCAGTGACCAGTACCTGATTGTGATTTTTACTTATTTTATTAGTCCTTAGTGGATTAGGCCTAACGGAGAAACCACTACATAAAAAAAAAGCGCCTGGTTCTTAACCTCTATGGTGGTGTGGAATAGAGAACAAAATTTGAAATTGCGACCAAATCGCAGAAAATCGCAACCCGAGAATAGGTGCTAAAATAGGACAAAAATACGTACTATACATACGTTAAGTCAATTCTTTGAGAAAATTTGAGAATTTCTAGATTTTCAAGTTTTTTTGTTTTGCTTCATACAAAAATTACTTTGGTTATTAATAACTCCGAAAATACTCAAGTTATCTAAACGACCCTCATTTAAATAATTACTTATAATCAATAGATAAATCCAACGCACTATTTAAAATTTCAGAAAAAGAAACTTTTTTTTTTTAAACGCTAAGTCCTCTACCGGCCCGTTTCAGCCTACTGTGCGCCGTTCCCCCGCCGCGCCGCCTCTCGCCGTCCGTTGCCACCGCAACCGCTTACTGTAGTATTGTGCGGGGCACATGTCGCGCTCGTGACGACTTGCGACACATCGACTCGCGTCGCTGACTGACCGACGAACACATTCCGTTTCGTCGGGTGACGTAACAGTCTCACTGTCACTCTGTCACGCCGGCGCCGCGCCGTCACGCCATCACGCGCGACCACCACTCAACGTGTTTTCCCGTCTCCCGTCGTTTTATCGGCAGATTTATTGTGTGACAAAGTTTCACGCCCAAAGTTCGCTCGTCTCGTTCGCTAGCGATGGAAGAAGCGAACATTACCATACCAAGTGATCGACGTGCAAAACAAAAAAGTTTGCGTTGAGTTTTGGCCGCCACGAGCGGAGTCTATGAAACGACTCGCCGCCCGGTTGTTTGTGACGTCACTTTACTGCCGAGTGCCAACTAACTTATCATTAGTTAGTTCTAACTTTAAAATACTGGATACGTTAATAGCGTAGGTAGTTTATTGTATATCTTTGGTTAAGGGCAGTATTCCGTGTCTTCAGTTGACATTTCCCCGCTAATTACTCAGGGCTATACTTGCGTCGAAACGTGGAAACAGTCTTGCTCATAGAAGAAATAAGCTGTTTTATGCATTTAGTTACTGCAACGATAAGCTTGTTAATAGTCACACTGCGGTTCTGCCCACTATTTCCATGTGAAGTTTAGATTTCCGACTGTAAGTATATAAATAGGTAATACTAGTATTGAAGTTTTCAGTATATTGGCTATCCAGGATCATAAGTTACTGACGGCGGTAGAGCACTCTGGCGGGTGCGCCAAAGTTCACCTAAATTTTCAACTCCTATAATTGGAAATCCGAAAATGTTCTTCCTAACATTTTTCATCCTAACAATCACAATTCCTAACTACTCTGTCTCTAATGTTCATAATTCCGAATCATTCAACTTCATAATATCAGTAGCAATAAACATCTATTATACTTTTATTTGTTTTCCTATATTTTCTCAACATAACCATCTTTTACACTATTATTCAAAGTCATATCTTTTTTGTTTAGATCGTCAACATAGGATGCAAAAGCGAGCGAAGGGCACCCCGAGGTTCGGTTTGGTTAGGTTACTTTAAACCCTTTACACAGAAATAGGGGCCCCGCGAAGCGGGGCTCCGTCGACATAGGATGAAAAAAAAAAGTGTTTATCCTATTAGACTAAATAGGTTTTATGTCTATTGAGTGGTATTTCAAACGATTTTGTATTAATTGTCTGTTATTCTTATAGAAATTAGTGATCATTATATCAAATAAAATTAAAGGTTCAGTTGTTACATATGTATATCTTGTAAATATTAGAGGTTTTGTAATTATATCATATATTACTTACCCGTATAAACTCCCAGGCCATGAAAATATTATGGTAGCTATGTTTAGGGATAAAAGCGTTATGATAAAAAACAGTAGGAGTTTAAAATATTTACATTAATGATATTATTAATTACAATTTTCGGAAACATGAGTGTTATGAACATCGCCGGTAGCACTACAAATAGTATGAATGAAAACTTTAGGATGAAAAATTTTAGGATGAAAAATTTTAGGAAGAGTGATCATTCGGATTACAAATCGTTAGGAAGAACAATTTCGGGTAAAGAACTTTAGTTGAGCCAATATGGACCCCACTCTGGCGCCTCCTTCTGGTAAAACGTACAGATAGTGAAGAGGAGTATCGTGTACAATAATAAAAAAAAAATCACAGTACTTTATTGTTATTTATATAATTTTATAAACAGCTGCTTCATCAAAGATCGCAATATGATACTTTCTTATTTAACGTCAGGCACAACTTACATGATACCGGACGGTTGCAATTACCTCTCTAACCCAGCTAAATATAGACCTATTACATGCTTACAAACCTTGAATAAGATCATCACATCCTGCATATCTGAAATGGTATAGGTACGAACACATTGAGGCCAATAACATCTTAGCCGAACAGCAAAAAGATGCCGAAAATATAGTCAAGGCTGCAAAGAGCAATTAATCATAGATTCCGTTATCATAAAAAGAGTTCAGAAATCTAAAACTGATTTATTCACCATGTATATTGATTACAATAAAGCGTATGATTCTGTCCCCCATTCATGGCTATTGCAAGTGTCAGAAATTTACAAAATAAACCCAACAATAGTTACATTTTTAAAGACTATGATGACAACTTGGTGTACAGTATTAAGACTACCCCAACAGAAACAACAGATACTAGACCAAATAAAATACAGAGAGGAATGTTCCAGGGAGATGCACTAAGCCCACTGTGGTTCTGCCTTGCTCTAAACTCCCTATCTAAAATATTAAATGCTACCTCATTAGGAATCCTTTAAATTCTTCAGCTACCAACCGACAAACTGACCCACATAAAGACGTTTTAAATCATTTACTGTACATGAATGCTATTAAGCTATATGCAGAAACCGAGAGTCAACTTTACGAGTTGGCTAACCTAACAGAAACATTCACAAACGACATTAAAATGGAGTTCGGCATCAACGACCATACAGCCTGGGCTGTATGGTCGTTGTTCGGCATAGATAAATGTAAAATAAATTCAGTTAGAGCAGGACAGAACTACCAACACCAATACACCTTAGGTACAGGAGAACAAATAGAGCCATTGGATAAACTAGACACTTATAAATACTTAGGGTACAATCCCGTCAGATACACTACAAAGATACTAAACAAAAACTTAAACAACAATTCCAACACCGACTTAATACAATACTAAAACCAAAGCTCTATTCACGAAACACCATAAAAGCAATCAACACCTTTGCTATACCTGTTCTCACCTATTCACTCGGGATAATAAATTGGACCAAAACTGAGTTAAAAAACTTACAACGAAAAATAAACAATGACTAATTTCGCAAACATCACCCAAGGTCTAGTATACAAAGGTTAACGTTACCGAGAAAAGAAGGAGGCAGAGGACTTATAGATATCCTAAATTTACACAACAGACAGAACAAAACTGAATCTTCCCCACTCCACACAAATAGCATACAACGACCAACACTTTACACCTCTTAATTTAAAAGACACTACAGAACAAAAAAAACAAGAAAGTGACTTATGACAGAACCAAACTTCAAGAATGGACCCATAAGTAGGTATCTACACGGGAGAAATCGCCAAGATTTATGCCAATTAAATGTCGACAAAGATGCGTCGAACGCGTGGTTGAATCGGGGCGAACTATTCCCGGAGACTGAAAGGTTCATGCTTGCAATTCAGGACCAAGTAATTGAGACCAAGAACTATAGAAAACACATTATAAAGAATTTAACAACCGATATTTGTAGAAAATGCAATAGTTCTTTAGAAACAATCCAATAATCAATAGCCCAGACAGACTACAAACATCGACACGACCAAGTAGCCAACGTCATACACTAAAAACTAGCCCATAAATACAAAGTTATAGACACTATAGTACCTTATTACAAATACAACCCTGAAATGGTATTAGAGAACCCCACAACAAAACTGTAGTTCGACCGAGCCATACTCACAGACCGCACTATTCACTTTAATAGACCCGACATGACATTAATTGATAAAATAAATAAAACTGGGTTCCTTATAGACATTGCAGTGCCAAATACGCATAACGTACAGACTACAATAGCTGAAAAATTATCCAAATACACAGAACTGAAAGTTGAAATAACCCGAATTTGGCATCTTCAAAAACTCACAATAGTCCCCATAGTGCTGTCTACAACAGGAGTAATTCCAAAACAGCTTCATCAGTCCCTTAGTTCCCTCAACCTGCCACCTAACACCTGCCAGCTGATGCAGAAGGCAGTGATTCTTAACACATGCAGACTAGTTAGAAAATTTCTTCAGTGTGAGTCGGACAACTTACACCAATACTCCCACTCAAATATTGTTTCATCTACCACACAGTCTACTTATAATATTACTCCCACACTTAACCCCACTGTTGGACCCTTGGCTTAAGCCCGTGTCATCAGTTCTATCCAGCTAGGCCGAGAAAAAAAAATATGAACAAAATAATAATAATAATCTACACACCTAAGACACCTAAGGAGGCTCTCGTTGGGCAGCTGGATCAAGGGCTTGATTCAGAAAGCTGTACTTCTGGACACGGCCCGCATTGTTATTAGGTTCCACTCTCTGGAGCCCTGACCGCCGGTAGCTTGGACCCTGTTCCCGATACCGGTGGGCTACTATTTTTTATATTTTTAAATGTTTTTATATATTTTTTTGTTACTGGGTAATACGATACCCCTTGATAAGACTGGTTGTTGTCAGACTTTAGAGCTTCTGACTACCCGTAACGACTGTCAAAGATCCAGGAATGACAGCCGGGACCATCGGCTTAACGTGCTTTCCGAGGCACGGTGGGGTTTCGGTATGTAAAGATGATCACCCATCCACAGACCAACCGCGCCAAGCGTGATGAATGACCTGATGGATTGACCTGTGCGGCTGTTATTAATAGGCCGGGCCCGGGTTATGTTACCTACCTATTAAACCTTAACTGATTAATTGTTCAAAATTATGACCATTGTTTTCAATACATAGCTGGATTCCACGTCTCAAGGATTGTACTGCATTCAGCATTACAATATTATTGATTCCATTAGAATATTTTCCAAAGATCGTAATAGAAATTTGAATTTAGAACATAATGTTGTGAAGGTGACTGCGCTGCGGGTGTTAATAAAAATATTGAGCATCACTTCGAAGTACGAATACTTTAAAATAAGAAGCAGATTATTAAAATTCAACATTTTCCTTAAGTTTGCCGTATGTCATTACTTCCCAGAATTTGGTCCTTATTAGGGACACTATCGAAAGGTGTAATAATACAGTGTGTGTGTTTTTTTTTTCAAAATCAACAGGTTCGATTCCTGGCTAGAAATATTGATTTGTCAAAAATCCAAAGATGCAGTTTTAGTTTTCATCAAAATCGAGCCTGCGACTCCTTTGAGTACTTTTCACTATTCCTCATAGCTTAGAATTTGGCCATCCACGCCCACTTGGAAAATTCACCCTGTATAATGAAATAAAGGAGATAATAATCTACTAATTTACTCAGACTTAAAATCTCACCTTGGTTTACACCCGTGAGATTTTAATAAATACCAGGTTCTTATAACCTGAGAAAATAAATTTTACAAAGAAATATAATAATAATATGTACTTAGTTGAATAAAGGAAATAATAATATTCTTTATTTTCGGACAACAATGATCCAGCGAGTTAGTATACAATATTATAACTTATTACTAGGGTAAGTAGTTAAAATACAGAAGAGAAGGCAGAATAAATAAATAGTATTGTGAAAAGGACATCCCCAAATTAATGTTGAGTGATTATCCTTCTAATAAAACTTTTAATGATCTGAGAGTCGATACTCTCCGCCATAGTTTTTAGAATGCTGTTGCCACTCGCCCGCAATCTTGACAACAGCGAAAGACGGTGTGGAAGCCGTCAGTTCGGTTTTGCACAAACATATTAGAAGCGCTGCACCATCGTGGCAGTCCCAACAGCATCCTAAAAATATTATTATAAAGTACGCGTAGGTCATCCAGCGTTCTTTTGGTATAGTTGACCCAAAGATTCCCCGCGTAAAAGCACTGGCAATATGCCTTAAAAAGTGTTACTCTCACTTGATTGCTACACCGAGCGCATCTTCGGGCCAACATGTTACCTCGGACCGCCATCGCCAGTGCCCTACGCTCCCTTTCAATATCAACATTGTCCTTAAGGTCGTCAGCGAGAAAATGCCCTAGATATTTGAATTTTGTCCCTCTTTTGACGTTCAAGCCGCTTGGGGTAATGTCAGGTATAGTATCATTCTGTGCATTCACCGCCGCCGGCCTTAAAGACAATGTACTCGCACTTTTTAACATTATAAACAAGTCCGTGTGATGCACCATACGCCTGACAGACCCTCAACATTTCATTCAAGGCACCTGCCGTCGTGGCACCGACGCTAACGCCATGTCATCAGCGTAGCTGATACTATTTACTTTTACACCATGGATGCTACATCCGACCCGCATATTGCTGAGGCCTACGAGTAGGCCATTTATATATGTACTAAATAGCCTAGGGGATCTGAGACCACCCTGTCTTATACCGCATTCTAGCCTATATGTCTCAGAGAGTGCATTGGACTATTTCGCAACAGTAAGTGAGCTAATAATATATTGTATTGTGATAAACAACGAATAAACAGTTGGAAGTAGTGAACAAGTGAATGGTGTCCATTGTGCGACGAAAGTCTATTCAATAAATCGTGCGAGTTTTGTGCGGACGAGCGAGGCAGCGAGGCTCGCAAGAAGGGGGCCCCGGGGGCCCTCAAGGGACTCCCGGGGACCGAGAAAGGGTGCGGGAAAGAGGTGCTCTTTTAAGAAATGAGATTAATTGAAGTCAATGGAATGGAAATTAAAAAGACAACCAATATTTCCTCGAAGCGATTAACCAAAGTGGATGCGGGGATTTATTTGTGAAACGGTGCTCTTGAGTAAAGATCAAGCGAGTCCGGCGCGCGCTACTATAACTGAACGTAATAAGAATGCCACTCTGCAATGCTAATGCCTGAACTTAATCCATTCGCTGCACGCGACAACTCTATTATGCATTTTCTGATAATTAGTTCTGACATTTTGTCTGATTTTTCGTCGCCATTGTTGGGAAGGTTTTTAATTAAGACTAGTTGTACTTCGATGTTGCAGAGCGGCCTTTCAACGAACTTTTCAAAATAATTTCCTCAAAAGTAGCCGTCATGCTGACTTTATGCAAAGCAATCGACATTGTCTGCGACGAACTGAGTCTGTGGCAGAATCCGCCCGGCTCCCGGTGGCTCTCGGTGGCCGCGGGGACATTTTATATTTGTCAGGAATGTTTTTTTTGGAAGCGGTCCCGGAAATTCTAAGAAAAGCCCGGAGGTCCGGGTCCGGAGGCCGCGGATTTTACTCGAGCCAATTTGTAAAATCCGGGATGAGTGGCGGCCGCACCTCCGCTCCCTGACCCTCGCGCGCCTTACGTAGTGGCTCCCGTGTGTCAGCCGAGTTGAGACAGCATTTAGTCGATGGATTGGGTTAAGCGCCTCCATGAGTAACCTCTAGAACACGTACGCGCATGTGTGCGTGAGTGCGCTTATCTCGTAATCTGCTTAGCAGTAAGTACAGATACGTGCGCGATCTGCCGCCGCATCAGTCAAGTGTGTGTGGTAGGTAGATTTACTAAAGGATACTGTAACAATTGTACCATGACTGTATCAATCAAATTATTATGATCTAACACGCGTCATGTTGATGTAGCTCTCAGACGTAATGTTACAAAACTAAATAATAAATCAAAGACAATGAATTTAATTTTAAACCGGGGAAATGAAAAACGTGCCGCACACGGAAAGTTACTAAAAATGTGTGTGTTAATAACGCACGTTCCGGTCTGTGCGCCGGAGCCCGGAGTGCCCCGGACGGAGCCCTGCAGGTTCATGGGTGGCAAGCAACCGGGGCAAGGATTACCAACCAAGTTTGCCCACTCGAGAATATTTTAAAGGCATTTCCTTGAAGTGGTCGGATCTCAGCGCTGGGTGCGGGGGGACCGCACCCAGCGCCCCTGCCCCCACCCCCGCTGTCGCCACGCGCTTCATGACGGGGCCACACCAATGGGAAACGGAAATGCCCATCATCGCCGTAAACACCGCGGTAATTATTCCGTCGGCGCGGCGGGGCAATTGCGTAACATATTATCAATCGGAATCGGTTTCATTTTGACAGTTCAACAACGTTCATTGCGTTATTTACGTGTTGAGCAGACAAATTCGAACTTGTGAACCATTGGGTAGCAATTGGCTTCAGAATGATTAAGATTCCGATTGATAGTATGTTACGCAATTAGGGTGCGGATCTTTAATTCGGATTCGGATCGGATGTTGTGCGAAACCGCTGTAAGTGTGGCCGCTTCAACGTTGGCAATAATAATTGACAACATTTCAAACCTGACACGACCTTAAAACAAAAATACTATTTCTTTATTTTCGTATCCTGAGTTCAAATATATTTTTATTTTATTTTTTTATTTCTAAATTTCTGAGAAAAAAAATAAAAATCAAAAAACATGTGATGACGTCACATAAACGGCGGAATGAGGTAGTTACCTTTGCTCATTCCAATGTCTTTGATTGAAAACATTATATCAAACAAGACATGTCAATGTCACCTAAGAAGTGTAACTAGAAAACAACTAAAAAACTGAATTGAATTCAACAATATTTTTTCCTATCAACTCGTCACGCTGCTTACTGTTAATATTATCAATTTTTGATTGATATTTCGCCAATAAAATGGATCCCAATGAAAAATATACGCCAATGACGGAACCAAAACAACGACTGAGACAAGTGACATCTAACAGTTTTTTTGACGGGTCACAATAAAGCAAAGGTAATATCGCCATTCTACCGTCATCTGGCACTTACGTCTTTTTAGAATACACCGAATTTCAAAGTTAAAATTATGAATGAAAAGTACATAATTTCGAAAAACGAAAAAATATGGGTGCCCTAGATTTGAATTTACTTTTATATAACGTAATAATACATGCAGGTTAAAAATATGAAATGTTGTCAATTCTCGTAGTAAATCTCTTTGATATCAAAAATACCGCCACCCGAGTTATCGCCTAACGTCAATTGGCAATGTGAATGCCGTTGTAAAATTCTCACGATAAGTTGTGGCTACAGCTACATGTACGGTTAACCCCCAACATCGCGATATGCAATAGTGTTTCCCGTTGGTGTGGCCCCGGCATCATAACCTCTTCTACGACGGCGGAACTTTCCGATTTCCCCGGATGTTCGATTGAGATAATTTTTCGAGTATTAAATTTTTTTTTTTGCTGAATGGACACGCTCTTGACCTCGATCACGCCTGATGGAAAGCGATGGATGAGGTCTATGACGGAACGAGCGTGCCCAGAAGATGCCTAAAGCACTGGAACTCCCACGCATCGACGAAACACAGCAGGCTGCTTGACGCCGCACTCCGGTGGAAGGGTGGTCGCAAACCAGGCGGGCGTTAGCCCTACCACCGCAAAGGAAGAATTGGCCAGCCAAATAAGGTGTTGGGTGTGACTGTCCAGGATGCGCCGAGCGCAGTTGAGTAACTGGCGGAACAAACTGCACTACGCGAGGAGACGTCTTTATGCATCCCAAAGTTACTTGAACTAGAATTTTTGCATGAAAATCTTACAATATTCAACCGCTAAAATGTTTATTTTGCTTTATCGTGTTAGATCAAAGGGAGCCGGGCTGTAACAAATGCAAAGCCCCGACACGCCGCGTGCCGGCCGCAGGCAGCACCGTCGGCTGTTATTGGTGAGGTTTATACAAACATATATCAATATTAAAGTTTTTTTTTAAAGCATGAAGGTACGGCCGCGGTCAAAAGTTGAGTAGCAATTTCATAAAGCAATAGATTGACACTTTGGTTTTACTTACGACCTTCGTTTAATTAGTCATTTCTATACTATAGACACACACACTCACATTCATTCGCAACAGATTGTATTTCATAAATTCAACCGCTACGGTATATGGCATGATAGCTTAGCGGTTATCATATTTGGGTAAGCGCGTACGGCGCAGCGAGCCGTGGGTTCGAATCTCACGCGCGGTGATAGTTTTTCTTAATATTTTAACACCTTAGCTGCGGCAAAAAAATCATAAACTCATATGGTGCGATGGCGGTCGAAATGCACATCCGTCGACCTCTTTGGCAGTGCGTATCAGTCCTTTTTGACCTGACACCACTAGGATTGATTAAAGCGCTATAACTTTGCGAATACATGGTGTACACTGTTTTTTTATACTGTTAAAATGATCCTGAACCCAGTTTCTTTACATCCGTTTCGCCCCTGGATCTGCCAAATAAGAAATGAAAAATCAACCAAGGAAAGTGTCAGGTCGATAACGACCGATACCGCACTAGAAAGTACTTTTTTATAGTGATAGGACAGACAAAAATATAGGGTTATCGAAAATAAAACCGAATTATAAGAAATAAAAAAGTGTGTATTTAGTAAATCACATAAGCCAGACAGGAACAGTAAACTAATTTTGTACGTGTCTTTCTTTATAACACTGCACGCAAAGGGATTAATTACATTTGTTGCAAAATGTTTCAATTTTTTTAACTTTCTTTTTCGCTTCTTTGCACTCTAATGTCTGTCGGAGCTTTTCATAGCACCGTGCACAATTTCTTCTCTTAGAAAGAATTCTTCTCATCTGTCGATAAAATAACGACACGCATACGTACTGTCTTGTAGAGAGCACAACACTGATTGGCGGCCCGACAGTTGCGCGCGCGCTCCGTGCGGCAACAGGTCGGCAACGGTCATATACCACAATAGGCCCGCCGCCGCAGGGAGCGGGTGTTTTTCACCGTCAGTGCGATGGTGGTCGAAAAGGGCCCGCCACGATGTTTTAATGCCAAATACCTACATTTGTAACCACGAGCCGAAATCTATATTTGTTCGTCTTGTGCGCTTAATTCGTAAAACTATGAATATACCCACAGATATCTAAATAAATAAATTATAATGTAGACACAGTTAAGTTACGAGTCATTCACCGCGATTAAATAGAACGTTGGTGGTTGGTTGTTTATTATGGTATAGCGACGTGTGTTCTATCTATTAGCCGTGTTATAGTTCCTTTTAATAAAAAGCAGAATATTGAAACGAAAGCGAATATGATTGCGCTGCGTAAAAGTGGACAAATATCCAAATATCTTATGAAACCGAACGGAATGTGAGTATTATGAATATGATTAAATATTTATTTTATTAAAATAGATCTGCTGATTCTTGTAGTTATCTTTTTGAAACGTATTATAAGGGTTAAATAGAAGAAAAAAAAATACAATTTCGAGGTCCTAGATTTTAAATGACGAATATAACATCATATTTAACTTACCTATATGTAACATTTCTAATTTCATTATAATTTTGTTTCTAAATCGTAGGTAATACTTATTCATATTTTGCTAGTAGCCTAACAGTACTCCTTTTTTGTTTTAGAGAAATTACCTACTGTGAGTCGGAGGGTCACTAAATAAGGAAGAGAGTAGCCTCGCCAGTCGAAACGTTTACATTTTGCGATACAGCGATGGAAAGCAAGGAATTAGAGGTCTGATGAGCAGTTGAAGTTGCATTGCAAGGAAATCTGGGAAATTTTTATAGCAACAGAGATACCTATGTAGCAATATCGTAGGGCCCATGCACCAGAGTTTACAAGATTGCATTGCTAATAATGGAGGTTGTACTAAGTATTAAATTATAAATTGATTATACCTAGTAATAATACAATTATACTGTAGCATATTCGTAATAAAGATTATTTCGAGGTTTAGTTTCAATCTTCTTTTCGTAATGAAAATGAATACTTAAGCTATAACCACAATAAGTCCTAAACTAGAAGTTTATTTATACTTTATAACGAATAAACATTTTGTAATCACTTATAACACATTTTTATTCTTAACGCCATATTTCACTAACTATACAGGGTGTCCCTGGAAGTATGGATCAAATCGAATAGGGGCGTGGGCAAGGTCATTTCCAAACTTTTTTACCCTGAGAATGTCAGTGAATTTTTTTACGGTTCAAAAGTTATGACCGATTTTAAATTTTTTTTCAATCACTTCGCTTCATCACAAGAAAAAACACTTAATATCGTGCCCTGCGTGTCCTGTCAGCTGCACGTTACAGGAACTGATGGACGCTAGTGATGGCGCCAAACAAGTAGCCGAACTCTGGGCCGAGTACATTTAGATTGCTATCGACAGTCGACACACTAAGAAGAAAGAAAATAATCATAAAAAAATACTATCAGGGCTATCTAAAAAAAAAAAAATTGATGTCCCTGATAGTTTTCACGAATTCAATTTTTCTTCTCTTTTTTTTTTAGTTTTCTTTTTTAGTATTTTTTTTTGCTAAAACGTTTGGAAATGACCTTGCTCACGTCCCTATTCGATTTGATTCATACTTCCAGGGACACCCTGTATAATAATACAAACAATTATTACATTATTATTCTCGTTTATTAATTTATCGAATAATAAAAGAACAGATGAAAATAATTGTTGAAAAGAAAAATAAAAGTCTCATTTCGAGATTAGAACCCAGACTCGTATTTCTTTATCCTATACGTTACGCTGCTAGCTGTTTGAACTTATTATAACATTGTCACTTTTAGCAATTGTATGAACCGACCAAGGTCATACGTAATTACGTACGCTGCGTGTGTGAAAAAGCGATATGTTTTTGTTTCGCTCGACACCCGTGTATAAATTTTGAGGTGTGCGTTCTGTAGGTACGGTTACGGTGCTACTCCACTTTTGACCGATACTGTACATACATAGCACAGCAGTTACAATATTACCTGTAATGAGGTGACAGTGAGACCTTCGTGGTTGCTCTCCCGCGCATCGAAAGAGAATTTGTAAACGGTATGTCTTGTGCGAACATATTAATAACGTTTAATAATTCTGTTTGGGTTAAAAAAAGTGGTCGTTGAGAGCGCTCTAGCGCGGTTATCCCTTTGATCCTGAAGCCCCCTCTCTCCCTCACCGCGGTGGTGGTGGGCGCGGCCATCTCCGGAGCGGATTTTGCGATGTCGGCGGATCAGTGAGCGCCGACGCGCGGCGGCCGTTCGGCAAGGATGAAATATACATTAATTAACAATGTCTATTAAATCCTGTTTGCACTTATAATAATAACAACGTGTTGCTCCCGCACTGTGTACCTGGCACAGCGTCGCGCCTCGCTTGTGTTCCCGTTGGAGTCGTATGTGACAGGGGGCGACTGCCGTCAACCGAGCGCTAGCCACGCCAGCCGGCCACGGGCTGCTACTGAGTAATTCCTGATGTTAAAACCTATCCAACACTGTTACTGTTTCGGTGTTTTCACCGAACACCTTCTTAGTTCGCAATATCGGCGCAACGCGTTGACCTAATTTTATGACTTATTATTTTATATAAGATATTATATTCAGAGCACTTTTGTCTACCGCGTTAGCCGGGTGTATTCAAACATTCCATCAACATTGCATTAACATTTTAGCACTAAGAACAGTTTGAGAGTGAGTCAATAAATAGTGTTCAACATAAACATTTGTTTCTCCTCAAAAACACCGACACCTCGCTACGTACCCCGACACTTACTATACGTACTTGAAGTACCTAGACATACTCGTACATGTGAATGTGACGTGTCCGTGACTACCACCGCCCCACCAATGCCAATCGCTTCCATATTTGGTAAATAGTTTGTACTCAATTGGTACTAATTAGTACTCGAACAACAAAATTGGCACCTTAGTAGTATTCGAGAAAATCGAATTTGAAGCTGGTCCAGCGGTAGTCACGCTCCCTTCAGCAGGACCACCATGAGCGCCGAAATAGGGGGCATGCTACAGCTATTCTGTAACTAACATAACTATATTTAACGTTAACTTGTATTTAACGTAAGTCCTTATATTAAAAAAATATATATTATTATACATCCATATTCTAAGAACCTATTCAAATAATTAGTACCTACCCTTATATGTGATTAATTTCGTAAAAAAACAACTGAAACATTTGTATTTACCGAGAAATCAACGATGATAACTTTCGCGCTCTCGTTCAGCAGGACCACGACTTTGAATGTTGATTCCAAGTTTGAGGAGCTTGTCGCTTTTCTCAAACCTACATAGAAAATGAGTACCCTGCAAGATAAAATTAGTACCCAAAATTCATACTTCAGTAGTTTACGAGATATACCATGCCAATACTGGGGTCACGGTGTTAAATTTTCATTTCAAGATTTCCATATTAAAAAGTGTGATTTCTTCTCAAATTTATACAAAAATTATTACTTCTAAAGAAGTTATAGCGACTAAAAATTCAGATTCCTAAGTGTTGTATTTTAAGAGAAATTAGCTTTCATTACTTTTCCATACTAAATATCCGCGTATAACCCGACCAAATTAAGTTATCAATAGTATTGAGCTGTTTAGGAGATGTACACTCTCGGCTTTTATCTTACGTTATTAGCAACATTCAAAGTAAATAAAAATAGAAAAGACAAAGTTTCATAGTACATTACTGCAGCGGCCAGCAAAAGAGGTATTGATGGACGAACGTGTAAATACGTAAGTCCATCAATGCCTAGTGGTGCCCAAGGCTTGTATAGTACTTTTTCAAATAATGCGCGGAAATTAAAACTAAGTAGTACCTAGGTAGAACCTTTTTGTCAATTACAACTACTTTTCAAAATTAGTGACAAACAACGAACAACAATAATTTTTCCCGCGTTAAGTTGTTCATTTAAGATATTACAATGTGCCAGTGGCTGTCGGCACACAGGGTCTCTTGCCTCACAACTACAACCCCACGCAACCACTGAAGCAACAAACAGAGCAAAGAAAACATTTTCCAAATAAATGAGACTGGCTTCTCTCCGCGACGTGTTATCAACAAGTGTGCTGTAAGAGTCACTCGAGCTCGGAGCACACCGGAGTATGTGCAGACACCGCAGGAATTGTCCCGCGGTGTCTGCACACGATCAAAGACCACATCAGTTATAGCATATACATTGTATACATTGTCGTTGACCGTATGTAATATTAGTAGTAGTCAGTGAAGTAACGCGAAGTCACGAGCACACACATAGCTTGTGTTTCACGTGTCGCTCTCCGTCAGAAGTTTTCCAATATATCGCACACACATGTGTAAGCATGGTGTAGCTCCCTCTAGCCGCAAGCCATCACAAAGAGCGGCTCGTAAACAAATCCGTTAATATTCAGTGAAGCGAGTGTACGGAAAATGTTGATTGGGCGTACATTAGTGATGCCCAAGCGCGCGCCGCGCGCCGCCTTCGCACGGCTTCACTCAACATTTGGTAATAACTATTTGTGTTTAAAAACTAGGTTTACGTGATTTATTTTAAAGGAAACGCTTTTGTTAAGAGAGATCAGTAATTAACTGCCACTAACTGGTTTCAAATTCTTTGTAAAACAATCCAAATGTGAACTACTTGCAACGCATGCGAAAAATACGAAGTAAAAAGTATTCGCTCTGCTACAGCACAAAGTCACACTCTCAAGGCTCTATTTCCAAACGGTCGGATATAACGAGTACGTGTAGAACGTATTGTGCGGCTGCGAATAAATTACGGTTCCGACATTACGGTGCTACGACTAGTTACGACGGCACTGTACCGCACCACGTACTCACTAGTTACGACGGCA
Organism: Amphipoea oculea; assembly: GCA_945859645.1. NCBI lineage: Eukaryota > Metazoa > Arthropoda > Insecta > Lepidoptera > Noctuidae > Amphipoea > Amphipoea oculea. The sequence continues at coordinate 339,247 of OX243878.1, read as the reverse complement.
CTGTACCGCACCACGTACTCACTAGTTACGACGGCACTGTACCAAATCAAATCAAATCAAATTCATTTATTTGTCCGAACATGGTACATTACATGGTCTTAAATTATTAAATGGTCTCATCACATTCTGCCACGTGGGGCGCGCAAATATCAGGTAGGTACACAAATAAATTTTCAATACAAGAACAAAGATTAGGTTAATATTGATACTATTGAATAAATAATTAAGAATTAGTATTGCAATAAGAGGCATGTCAGTTAAAAATATTAGGTATCTAGGTTATGTCAGATTATTATTCAATGTCAAACTATCAACTATCAAATAGAGATTTCAAAGTATAAAAGATTACAATTAAATTAGGATGGCAAAGTCTTATCGTTCAAAAAGTCGTTTAAGGTATAATAACACTTTTTACATAGCAATTCTTTAAGTTCCTTTTTAAACGCATTTACATTTAGCTGTTTGATTTGCTTTGGGACTTTGTTAAAAACTTGCGGGGCTATACAGAATATGCTTTTCCACATTAATGCTGTTTTAGCTCTACGTCCGCGTAACATATCATTCCGCCTGTTACGTTTTACTGTATCTGATAAGTTTGGAAACAGGTGTGAATTCAGCTTAACAAATAAGGCAGTTTCATATATATACAAAGACGGTAGTGTTAAAATTTTGTATTTTTTAAATAATGGTTCACACCTGTCCGTTATTTGAAGTTTGAACATAGCTCTGATGGATCGCTTTTGCGCTTTAAAGGCGATTTCTCTATTTGTAGAATTACCCCAGAATATAATACCATACCTTAGTACAGATGCTACAAGACCATGATAAGCTGTAAGTAGTGCGTCTGTGTTAACTATTGGGGCAAGTTTATACAGGGCATAGGATGAACTACTAATTTTCTTACATAGCGCCTCAATGTGATCCTTCCAATTGAGCTGCCTGTCAATTATCAAACCTAGAAATTTTGCACTATCTACATCGTGAATTTTGTTACTCTGGTATTGGACCTCCATCTTCGAACTAGGTTTTTTATGGCCAAAGTGCATTATTTGTGTTTTGCCAAGATTAATTCTCAGATTATTATTATCAAGCCAAGAGATTATTGAAGTTAACGCGTTATTAACGTCAGCTTCATATGATTCAGGTTTGTCACATGCTATTATTATCGTACTATCGTCAGCAAAGAGTGTTATTGGGAAGTCTATAGCTTTGGGAAGATCGTTAATATAAATTAGGAACAGTAGAGGACCCAATACACTGCCCTGTGGTACACCAAAGTATACTGTGCGTTCCTTCGACAGGTATGTTACTTCTTCTTTAGTCTTGAAGTTTAAGTTTGTTACGGCGGTAAATTGTTTTCTTTTTGAAAGGTAAGTGCTTAATAAGTCCAGAACGTTACCTCTTATACCGTAAGAGTCAAGTTTGTTTCTTAAGATAGTATGGTCAACGCAGTCAAAAGCTTGCGTCATATCACAATACACAGCACAGACAGGTGTTTTATTATCAATATTAGTCATAATTTTATTTAAAAAGTCATAAATAGCCATGTTTATCGTCATGTTCTTTCGGAAACCTTTTTGTTCGTTGCAGAGAATCTTTTGTTTTTCTAAGTATGTGTAAAGCTCATTATAAATATATTTCTCGTATATTTTGGAAAAAATTGGCAAAAGCGCAATAGGTCTATAATTTTGCAATTGTTGCTTATTACCTTTTTTAAATATGGGTTTCACTATGGAGACCTTGAGACGATCCGGAAAAACACCATGGCTGATACATAGATTAAGAATATGACTCAAATGTTTAGAGATTAAGTCGGCAACATGTTTTATAATTTTAGTAGAGATTTCGTCATACCCCACGCTATTAGTGTTTTTAATGCATTTTATAATGTTAAATATTTGTATCGGTTGACATGGAGGCATGAACATTGATTTTTGTTTATTTGTGATATACGCACTCGATCTTTTGCCTGCTCCGGGTATAGGCACAATTTTTTCTATGAAATATTTATTGAACTGTTCAGCAATTAATTGAGGTTTGTTAATCGTTTTATTGTCAATTTGTATAGTATCCAATGAGTCATTAGGTAGATTTAAATTAGAGTTCTTTATTATTTTCCATGTCATTTTGCTTTTATTGTCAGAAGTTTTAATATTATGGTTATTTTGTGATCGTTTAGTCAGATTAATAATTTTTTTAAATATCTTTGTGTAATTTGCATATTTTGTTTTATTTATTTGAGTAGGTTTAAGTCTAGATGTCCATAATAATTGTCTTTTTTTTAAGCTACATAGTTTAAGTCCTCGCGATATCCATTTTGGTTTTTGGCTTGTTGGTATTTTAATACGTCTACGGGGGAAGCACAGGTCATAAAATAATTTAAATTGATCAATAAACAAGTTGAATGCATCATTTGGATCATCATTGTCATAAATTTCAGAGAATGTTAGTTTTTCCAGGCAGGTTCTAAATTTAATAATATTTTCTGGGCTAAAATCACGTTGTGATTTATACCAATATTTCAGAACACAGTTCAAACGTACAGGACATTTGAGCAGTTGCGCAGTGTGATCCGATAGGGCAAATTCTATCACTTCCGATTTGCATTTTTTTTTTACCGCACCAGGTACTCACTAGTTATGACGGCACTGTACTAACCACGTACTTACTAGTTATGACGGCACTGTGCTAACCACGTACTTACTAGTTATGACGGCACTGTACTAACCACGTACTTACTAGTTATGACGGCACTGTACTAACCACGTACTTACTAGTTATGACGGCACTGTACTAACCACGTACTTACTAGTTATGACGGCACTGTACCGCACCACGTACTCACTAGTTATGACGGCACTGTACTAACCACGTACTTACTAGTTATGACGGCACTGTACTAACCACGTACTTACTAGTTACGACGGCACTGTACCGCACCACGTACTCACTAGTTATGACGGCACTGTACTAACCACGTACTTACTAGTTATGACGGCACTGTACTAACCACGTACTTACTAGTTATGACGGCACTGTACCGCACCACGTACTCACTAGTTATGACGGCACTGTACTAACCACGTACTTACTAGTTATGACGGCACTGTACTAACCACGTACTTACTAGTTATGACGGCACTGTACTAACCACGTACTTACTAGTTATGACGGCACTGTACTAACCACGTACTTACTAGTTATGACGGCACTGTACTAACCACGTACTTACTAGTTATGACGGCACTGTACCGCACCACGTACTCACTAGTTATGACGGCACTGTACTAACCACGTACTTACTAGTTATGACGGCACTGTACTAACCACGTACTTACTAGTTACGACGGCACTGTACCGCACCACGTACTCACTGTTACGACGGCACTATACCGCGCCACGTACTCACTAGTTATTACGGCACTGTACTGCACCACGTACTCACTAGTTACGACGGCACTGTACTAACCACGTACTTACTAGTTATGACGGCACTGTACTAACCACGTACTTACTAGTTATGACGGCACTTTACTAACCACGTACTTACTAGTTATGACGGCACTGTACTAACCACGTACTTACTAGTTATGACGGCACTGTACTAACCACGTACTTACTAGTTATGACGGCACTGTACTAACCACGTACTTACTAGTTATGGCGGCACTGTACCGCACCACGTACTCACTAGTTATGACGGCACTGTACTAACCACGTACTCACTAGTTATTACGGCACTGTACCGCACCACGTACTCACTGTTACGACGGCACTATACCGCGCCACGTACTCACTAGTTATTACGGCACTGTACCGCACTAGGTACTCACTAGTTACGACGGCACTATACCGCGCCACGTACTCAATAGTTATGACGGCACTGTACCGCACCACGTACTCACTAGTTATGACGGCACTGTACTAACCACGTACTTACTAGTTATGACGGCACTGTACTAACCACGTACTTACTAGTTATGACGGCACTGTACTAACCACGTACTTACTAGTTATGACGGCACTGTACTAACCACGTACTTACTAGTTATGACGGCACTGTACTAACCACGTACTTACTAGTTATGACGGCACTGTACTAACCACGTACTTACTAGTTATGACGGCACTGTACCGCACCACGTACTCACTAGTTATGACGGCACTGTACTAACCACGTACTCACTAGTTATTACGGCACTGTACCGCACCACGTACTCACTGTTACGACGGCACTATACCGCGCCACGTACTCACTAGTTATTACGGCACTGTACTGCACCACGTACTCACTAGTTACGACGGCACTATACCGCGCCACGTACTCAATAGTTATGACGGCACTCTACCGCACCACGTACTCACTAGTTATGACGGCACTGTACCGCACTAGGTACTCACTAGTTACGACGGCACTGTACCGCACCAAGTACTCACTAGTTACGACGGCACTGTACCGCACCAGGTACTCACTAGTTACGACGGCACTGTACCGCACCAGGTACTCACTAGTTACGACGGCACTGTACCGCACTAGGTACTCACTAGTTACGACGGCACTGTACCGCACCAAGTACTCACTAGTTACGACGGCACTGTACCGCACCAGGTACTCACTAGTTACGACGGCACTGTACCGCACCAGGTACTCACTAGTTACGACGGCACTGTACCGCACCAGGTACTCACTAGTTACGACGGCACTGTACCGCACCAGGTACTCACTAGTTACGACGGCACTGTACCGCACCAGGTACTCACTAGTTACGACGGCACTGTACCGCACCACGTACTCACTGTTACGACGGCACTATACCGCGCCACGTACTCACTAGTTATTACGGCACTGTACTGCACCACGTACTCACTAGTTACGACGGCACTGTACCGCACCAGGTACTCACTAGTTATGATGGCACTGTACCGCACCACGTACTCACTAGTTATGACGGCACTGTACCGCACTAGGTACTCACTAGTTACGACGGCACTGTACCGCACCAGGTACTCACTAGTTACGACGGCACTGTACCGCACCACGTACTTACGATGGACAATTTCTTGCCACGAAGTGGCCGGCCGCAGACATATTATTACTAACAGCTACGGCGGCGCGCTGGCTCCGGCGCGGGCGTAGCGATAGTACATCATTATTTTATAAAATTAATCTGTCAAGCTCCGCTAATGAGACACAATTGATTTTCTATTGTTTCGTCGCCGATCGGCGACGCGCGCCGCTTGACCGGTTAAGGCGCTCCACACACTGCAACGCGCTCCGTCGTCGCGGTGAGCAGATAACGCGCCCCCGCGCGTGATTTTTTACATACAAATTCAACTCCCGCGCGTGAGCGCAGGAGCGCCTAAATGTGTAGTACCAAGCTACGTCGTAGCGCTTGGTGGCTACGACGTAGCTTATGTTTCGTAGCAAGTGCTACAAATATCGAAGTGTCGCAGCACATTTATCCGTGCAGAGAAAGCATTTGATACATTCAATTTAAAATTTAATGGCGCACGTTATGATTAACGTCTGCCATTAAACGTTTGATTGTATTTCCAAACAAAAGCTGCTGTTGATTTTATTTTAAGTGACATCGTCATACGGGTACAATAGTGCCATCGTGTAACAACAACATCTTATTCTAGCTGCGACCCACGTCTTCTCACGTAAGACATGTCGTGCGCCGACGGTTCGGCCTCACTAACAGAATAAGCACACGCATCTCGTTAACAAAGGAGATGTCACACATGTGGGGCCCACACGACCCTCGTCAGCGGCTGGCGCGGCCGCACCCCGGGCCCCTGGCCCCTAATAACCGATAGTTTGCCACTAATTAACCACTGCAAGATACCGGTGACGTCACCGCGTTAGGTACACCACTAGACCTACCATTAGTGCGGAAGGGTGCGTCTAGATTATGTTACATAACAAAACACATAAACTTATGTTATGTAATACGTCCAAATTGAAACATGTGTTATAACTATGTGTGCGTAAAATACACAACCCAGGCGTTCTACACACAGTTGGGTTGTGAGTACCTGACGGGCACGTGGGGCGACGGAGGCGGCCGCCGCTGCTGTGGGTGCCGCACGCTCGCCGGTAAAAAAATACGTAAAGCTGCGCTTTCGGCGAGTCACGTGTCGATCGTATAGCATGTTTACTAGTATAATGTTTAAAAAGCAAGAAATAAAAGTTAAAAACTAAAATAATAATACGAGTATATATATATTGGCCCTTAAAGTTTATATAAGTTGCAGGAAATATTTTGATCCAAGCGTCCTCACGTCGGGGGACGGCTATTGGAAACGCCAAACAGATGAGGCTCAAATCCAGCAATTATAATGAATGTATGATATTGTAGAAAACATAGCTGCTGTTAACTTCCAATTTTCATTAGCCGTCCCTCGACGTGAGGACGCTTGGATCAAAATATTTCCTGCAACTTATATTAAACTTCAGTATATATTATTATTTTAGTTTTTAGAGGATTTTGTTCGAGGCGGGGGTTTTTTAAATTTTAAATTTATGTAAAATAATTACTCTTGGTTAAAGTGCTACCTCAAAAATCTAAAATCATCGGAAACCTACTAAACGAGCGAAAGTGATGCAATTACTATTGAAACGCAAAAGAAGAGTGATGGCGACGTATGTGCCAAAACGAATTTACTCCTTTTTTAACAAAATAAATTAATTAAATGAGACTACTTTTTTAAAACTGCTTTTTGATATGATAATTCTCTATAATTTTAAGTCTAATTGTAAGCTGTTATAAAGAACTACACTATTGTATTAGGTAAGCCTGTGATGATAGTGTATGTGTTTTAAAATATATAAATAAAATGTTTTATAACATGTTCTGTTATATAGTATGGACACACCTTTATAGCGGTCCAGTAGGGATGTGCCACCATCGATATCTGGATAAAATATCGACATCATGATATTGATGTAGAAGTAAATTATTTGGCTTTTCGAATACTACTTACTTACACGTACTTCATAGGTGTTATTTCATATTCATGTTTGTCTAAGAGCAATAACAAGTCAGTAAAGAGACTCCTCGTAAACAAGGAGAGACGGAGTGTTCTGGACGAAAGAAAACTCGCCGTCACGTGGTTGCCTCATAAAGTTGCGCTGTTCTTAGAGAGAACGCGCCGTCGGCGCGGCGGGCGCACGGCGCGGCGGGCGCACGGCGCGGCGGGCGCACGGCGTGGCGGGTGGCGGCTCTCCATCTGACGGTCCTGCATATTACCATATAATGTACGACAGTCCGTAAACTGACTCCGACAGGTGTAATTAGGACGCACACTACAGTGCCGCATCATAGATGAGTTCAGAAGGTTCATTCGATTATTGTGCAGTGACACAGTGCCGTTTGCACGGAAACATTGTTGATGACATTTCCATGGATATTTTCATGAACGGCATTCAAGAAGCTACGGATCTAACCACATGCAATGCTGCATCGTGATTTCTATTATTTAGAAGCACGTTTATCCAGCAGTTACCAATGTAAGATCAACAGTAAATTTTTCAGGATTTCTGATGAGTAGTTCTTCTGTTACTTAATTCGAGGCAGTGGTCTCCAGGGCTCGCTTGGGTACGTACAGTGTGTCATTGTGTCGAGGGGCAGTCACATGTGGCCACTGATGAAGTCACCCCCCACACCGCGCCCTGCCCCGCCCCGCCCCGCACCCCGTGCCACGCGTCCGGTCACAGCTTACCGGACATGTGATCCGTCTAAGTAGTCCGCACCGGATCTGAATGATTAATCATCGCCTGCACACTTGCACAGTGCACTGCAGCTCCACAAGCGCACCCGGGCGGTAGTGATGCGTCGGGGTCGGGAAGGCACCGCGCCGCGCGGAGCTACATACGATAGCGTCGGCAGCCGATGCTTGGATCTTACTGCCGATCTTAGGTATACTTACATCACCTTTGATCGTTCAACCAGTTACGAGCCATCAGAATATAGTATTAGTCTCAGCACTGTCAGATCTTAAATAAGTCATAATGGTGACGCCTTGTGTAGCGACGTTGTCAGTTACTTGTGTATCTCTAGATAATTATGTGTTCGGGTGTGTGGTGTCCTATTATTTGTAGGGAGTTCGTATCATTTCTGTTTTTTTGCGCGTTTACGAAACGAAATAGTGTGCGAGGAACTTTAAACGAAACTGATTCAAGCCGAGGTGTTGTGACTATAGCAAGCGGGGGCTCGGGGCTCGTGGGTACAGCCGAGCGGGGACTCGGAGCTCGGAGCTCGGGGCTCGGAGCTCGAGGCTCGGAGCTCACGGCTCGGTGCGATGTGGGGCGTGTTTTCATCTCGGCCGAATAGGGTAATGTGCTTAGAGCTAATGGCGCGTCCAGATGCGCGCTAATTGAACAGAAGCGTCCGTGAGCCCGTCACCGCCCGCTAATGTCCACACTTCACACACGGCTGCTCCAATATGTCCACTAACTTTCTAGTTTATTTGTGTACTTATTGTTAACATTTCCATATAAGTTGTTTCAGTTTCAAAATTCACAAATTCATAATAATTATGCTAGAAGGAATAGGTCTTTTTACCCGACTGCGCGACAGCAAAGGGTTATGTTTTTCTTGCGTATTTTTTCAATACATATTTGAATGTGGGATTCTTCATGGCCTCGAAACATCCTATCGGCTGATGGAACAAATGAGGTGTGTTGTTATCAATTCGTCTAGGTCGCGCAGTACTTATAATAATAATAATATTCCACAATATTCCACAACTATCACACAACGCCATCTAGTCCCAAGCTAAGCAGAGCTTGTGTTATGGGTACTAGACAACTGATAAACATACTTATATATTTCTAAATACATACATATTATAGATAAATTACACCCAGACACAGAACAAATTATCGTGCTCATCACACAAACATTTGTCCTGGGTGGGAATCGAACCCACGACCTCCGGCATAGCAGTCAGGGTCACTAACCACTAGACCATCAGGCCTGTCAAAATATATTATAGCTTGGTAAGGGTTCGGGTTTTGTTTTTATAAAAAATAATGGTGCATTTTAGACGACAACAAGTACCTAAATACTAATCGACATTTTAAAAGCTCTTAAAAAACGGTGGCATGACCATGCCATCAAGATAAAGGAAGTGAGGAGACGATTCCAAAACACACTAAAAGGATGAAAATAAAAAAGCCGACTGCAACAAAACAGTTTAAAACAAGCTCATTGTCAAGTTTGGCGCAGTCGGTGCGCGGGGGCATCAAGTCTGGCGCAGTCGGTGCGCGGGGGCATCAAGTCTGGCGCAGTCGGTGCGCGGGGGCATCAAGTCTGGCGCAGTCGGTGCGCGGGGGCATCAAGTCTGGCACAGTCGGTGCGCGGGGGCATCAAGTCTGGCGCAGTCGGTGCGCGGGGGCATCAAGTCTGGCGCAGTCGGTGCGCGGGGGCATCAAGTCTGGCACAGTCGGTGCGCGGGGGCATCAAGTCTGGCGCAGTCGGTGCGCGGGGGCATCAAGTCTGGCGCAGTCGGTGCGCGGGGGCATCAAGTCTGGCACAGTCGGTGCGCGGGGGCATCAAGTCTGGCACAGTCGGTGCGCGGGGGCATCAAGTCTGGCGCAGTCGGTGCGCGGGGGCATCAAGTCTGGCGCAGTCGGTGCGCGGGGGCATCAAGTCTGGCGCAGTCGGTGCGCGGGGGCATCAAGTCTGGCACAGTCGGTGCGCGGGGGCATCAAGTCTGGCGCAGTCGGTGCGCGGGGGTATCAAGTCTGGCGCAGTCGGTGCGCGGGGGCATCAAGTCTGGCGCAGTCGGTGCGCGGGGGCATCAAGTCTGAGATTGAACTATACAGCTGTCACCAAGTGCACCACACTGCTTGAAAAGTGAGCTTAATTTTAAATTAAATTTTGAAGTCGGGTTTCTTTGTGCAGGTGGGGCTTGTGGCTAAGTAATAACAGCCACTCGGGTCCTTCGATCAGGCTAAGCTACGCGTACGTGGATGGGCGACCGTCTTCACATACCAAGACCCCTTCGTGCCTCGGAAAGCACGATAAACCGTTGGTCCCGGCTGTCATTCGTGGATCTTTGACAGTCTTTACGGGTCGTCTGAAGCCCGAAAGTCTGACACCCAGTCTTACCAAGGGGTATCGTGTTATTAGTAAGTGGGTTGTGGAGGTCAGATAGACAGTCGCTCCATGTAATATACTGGTATTCAGCTGCATCCGGTTACACTGGAAGCCGAGCCCAACATAGTTGGGAAAAGGTGACGCAGATTCAGATGACACGAGTCGGGTTTCTTTGTTTTTTTTTTTTAAATTTACACTCCGTATTTATTTATTATTTTCTCATTTCGGCGGGCACAGCGGGGGGAGCAGCACATGGCCCGCGCTCAGCGGGGGGAGCAACATGACCACCGCACTGGATCATCACTTTTAACTATCCCAGCACATAAATTGGAGACATTCAAAGTACACAGACGTGCTCAACAGTGCATTTAAAAATTAAATAAATTAACGTTTGCATAAATTGTGACCTAGTTTTAGTGTATTAGCGTGAGAAACATTATAAGTGACAAGTTTAAATAATGAACTGACTGGATTATTTTTAAATATTCTGTTATATGGAAGGCAGCCCCTTTAATCGGAGCGCGATGATACGACGCAGCCCTCCACCGACACCGACCCCGGTACCGACGACCCCGGTACCGACACCGGCACCGACACCGGCACCGACACCGCCCCGACAACCAAAACAGGACCAAGATGATATAATTGAAGTAGTGACCACTCCGGAGATCCAGAACTGGATGACATCAATTGAGCAGTGCCTAAATGAGGTCTGTGCTACTGCTTCTGATGGTAAGCTCAACAGTGAGCAGAAACTAAAAATAAGTAATCTTTGCCGAAAAGTTGGACATGGAGTTTCACAAATGGCTGTTCAATACCAGTCTTTAAAGCAAAAGGCTATTCAAACCCATTCATCTCTTAAAACAATGACCGAAGCTCGAGACCTATCAGACTGTCTAACGCAGATGAACCGGACGATTCAGGAGTCCTGTACGAAGCAGGGTGCAGGCACATCTTTTGCAGATATGGTGAAGAAGGGGTCCAACAGCTTTGTTCGTCCTAATACTTTTAGCTCCGTGGCGATTTATCCCTGTGATATTTCAAAGACCAGTGACGAAACCAAGACCATGGTCCAAAAAATCATATCCCCTGGAGAAATGAAGCTGAAAGTACGAGGCGTACGTAAAATAGGAAAAGGAGGTTTAATAATCAGCACTGAGACCAAAGATGACCTAGATAAGCTCAAACAAACAGTCCAACTCGCTTCGTCAGGGCTTCGAAAAGCACTTTCTCTCTCCTTAAACATTGTCATTGTATTTTCTTTGCTCCTGTTTCATGTTTGTTATTATGTATGTATATGTATATATTTATATAGATTAATAGTACTTTATGTATATTTATTGTATTGTGTAAATGGTACACCACAGACTACCTACAGTATTTGTCTGTCCTTCCCGTTTTTAATCCATCCAAAGGTTGTCTTTAAAAGATCGCTCTTAGCGATAAGACCGCCCATTGTGTCACCCATTGTAAAGTTTTCTATATTTATGTCTGTAATTTATTTGGTGTACATAATAAAGAGTATTCTATTCTATTCTATTCTTACCGTCGACGAACCTCAAAAACGCAAACCTCGCATTATAGTTATAGGAGTTCCCACATCCATGTCTGAAAATGAGGTTTATAAATGTATCTATGAATAGAACTTGACCGACAAACTGCCGACCATGTCCCAAGACACATTTTTGACCTCAATAAAACTGAGCCACAAATCGGGCAGGAAGGATGCTGAGAACTGCAACTATATTATAGAAGTTTCAGCCATCATTCGCAAGGCCCTCGTCACACAGGACAGATTATTTATAAATTGGACGTCCTGTCCGGCACGAGACTTCACACTGGTAACTAGATGTTACAAGTGCCAGCAGTATGGTCATGCAGCCAAAACATGCAAAATTGCTGCCCCCACTTGCGGCCACTGCGGTGAAGAAGGGCACACGATCCAAGACTGCGCAAAGAAAGCCAATCCCCCAAAATGTGCTACATGTTCGCGCTTTAAAAAACAAGCCAACACAAGACGGGAGATACAGATTGCCCTGCTAAAAAAGCGGCCAAATACAGGTACATGAATTCGATAGATTATGAAGGCGCCTAAGAGCGCCTCATACTTGTTTATATTTTAGACTTAATTTATTGTTTTATTCTAATATGGATGATAATTTAATTACCGATATAGATAACACATTTTTAACTATATCAAAGACATGTAACGTAGAGGACTGCAAACAATATCTTTCCGACTATCAAAATTCGCTAACCGTACTAACCCAAAACATTCGTAGTATTTATAAGAACATAGATAGCTTTAATATTTTTCATCATAGACTTAAATTTGACTGTGATATAATGGTACTTACCGAGTGCTGGCTTTCTAATCGCCACGATAACCTCCCAGTAATACCGGGGTACAACTTATTACATACCACAATAAACCACAATCAAAATGATGGTGTGGTAGTATAGACTACCACACCATCATTTTGATTGTAGCATAGGCTAAGGAATCATTAAAGGTCACAGCCGAGGAACATACTCTACAAGACTGTATGAGTAATTGTTTAGTCATCAAAATTGCTAAAACCACAGCGATAATCGCTATGTATAGGTCCCCTTCCTCTAGAAACTTAGATCCTTTTAACAACTCCTTAAACCAGATTTTTCAAGCACTAAGCCCATTTCAGAATGCTATACTGACAGGTGATTTAAATATAAATATTGGCTCCGAAAACTGCGATGCAGGGACCCAAGAGTACCTGAACATCTGCTTATACCATGGTTTTTTCCCCGCTCACACATTGCCTACTCATCAGAGCGGTTCCTGCCTCGATCATATGATGATCAAAACCAGCCTTTCATATATTACGCTTGTTACTAACTCAACAATTACTGACCATCACGCAGTCTTACTCAACGTAAATTTAACGCTGCCTAAGCTAAATCGTCCTCACACTATTAGCAAATTAAACACAAACAAACTCGAATATGATTTGTGCAACACTGACCTGAGCCTAGTTTACAATACTGCTGACGCTAATCTGGTTTTATCGTACTTAATAAAACATGTTCAACAAGCAATATTACGTAACACGACAGTTTCTACAGTAAATAAGAAATTATATAATATTAAACAATGGATTACTCCGGGACTAATTCGGTGTATAAGACACAGAGATAAACTACATCAGAAAACTAAAAGATACCCTGATAATCTAATAATTCAAACCACATATAAAAGATACATGAATTTCTGCACCAATCTCCTAAAGAATTTAAAAAATAATTACGATAAAACTGAATTAAATAAAGCAGGTAAAAATACCAAGCAACTTTGGAAACATATTAAAAACGTTACAAATATGTCTAAACAGCGTGAATCAAATTCGAGTTTATTGCTGGCTAATCCTTCACCACTCTTATCAGCTAACAATGTAAATAACTTTTTTGTAAATGTTGGGAAAACTCTTGCCGATCAGATTCCGAAATATTGCGTCCAACCATCTTTCCAAGTATCAAGCAATAGCTCTAACCCGAAATCTTTTGTTATGTTGGATACCGATGAAGATGAAATAACCCGAATCATTTCTGGGCTAAAAGACGACTGTGCAGTTGGATGGGATAATATAAGCAATAAGATACATATTTTGGTACCTCCCTTAACGCATATATTTCGAATCTGTCTTTCCGAAGGAATTTTCCCTAGTTGTCTAAAAAAGGCAGTTGTAATCCCTATCTTTAAATCTGGAATTGTTCTGTATTCTGAGATCTGGAAGTAAAGACGTAGTTAATAATTATAGGCCAATATCCTTACTCCCCTCAATTTCAAAAATTCTAGAGAAAATTATGAATAGTAGACTAGTTAATTACCTAGAAAAAAACAACATCTTATCCCCTGCGCAATTTGGTTTTAGAGCCAAACTGTCGACAGCAGATGCAGTGCATAACCTGACTGATTATATTTCAGAAGAACTCGGCAAAGGAAACCAGACCTTGGGAGTCTTTCTCGATTTAGCCAAGGCCTTCGACACGGTGTCTGTTTCGGTTCTTTTGAACAAATTAGAGATCTTAGGAATAAGGAGAACGCCGCTGAAACTTTTTACTGACTATTTAGACCACCGGTACCAATGTGTTAGAATAGATAATATTACGAGCGATGAGCAGAAAAATACTGGTTTTGGTGTTCCTCAGGGGAGTATTCTGGGCCCCACCCTCTTCCTTATTTATATTAACGACTTGTGTAATCTAAATATTAAAGATGGTGTGACTATCTGTCACTTAAACCTATAACAAAATATTATAATATTTTGTTTTAAAACCGGCACATGGCTCTTGGAACACATTAAAATTTTATGGGCTAACAGCTTAACAAGTTACCCTGATCAATAACAAAATATCCTATTTCTTTAAAATTGTAAAACAATAGTGAACCTTTTGGAGACTCATTCCATTTATATTTTATGAGCAATTACGTCACTTAAGATGCAGTATTTTGTACGAATTCTAAGGACGACCCAAACCCATCACCAACATCTGGTTATCGTAAATATGGCCCTGAGCCGATGTTCCAAGAAACGAGGGAAGGGGGCTCTGGGAATGGTGAGATGGGATGTGAGAAATCATAACGAGGACGGAGACGGAGAGGCAGTCGGGGTTGACCCGCTTTAGAGTACGGACTTGCGAGTCCAGGCTAGTTAAATTAGGAGATTGAGTGAACACTAAGAGACCACGAGAGTGAGTGGTTGACGTAGGCAATAGCAATGAAACTGTGTGCCTGATTGAGAGAACGTGAGGGCGAGAGTATTATTTAATACGTTAAATAATAAGTGTTGCTTTAGACTAGGTTATATTAGTCTACTATAATGTGAGTAGCGTGTAAGGCGTGAATCTCAGTGTGTGTGTGAGAACGACTGGATTGGGTGAGTGTTGAATATTTATCCCTCCTTGTTCCTAAATGACTAAATTGAGATATCCTACACATGCGTTTGGTTCTAGGGACTCGGAGAAAGCCCTCTATGGTGTGTTACACCTGACACCAAACTGTACACAAATACTCTACCAACAGACTATAGATAACCACAGCCAAGACATGACACTTGGGCAAGCACACCGTTTATGGAGGGCTGAACCGAACTCGCACTTGGTTAGGGCCAATATGAATTATAGTGCTACCTTGTAGTCTGCTGTTCTTATATGAACACAAACCAACCAAACGTTAGTGATGGCTATCTTCCCCTATGGACTGACTAACTGCAGGATACTTTGCATTGCACTTGATCTGCGCACACTTCCCGGGAGCGGGGGTAGGCTTCACCAAGTTCCCTAAACTGGTTGATAGTTCGTTCTAAGGAACGCTAGTAATCATGTCTCGCTAAACCACATCCGGCTTTCGGGCCTCTCACAAATTATATTAGCGAGACATGCAATTTGGATGCCTAGATAGAAACGCCCCGTTGCTGACAAGGACGGTCCCACGGCTGCCGATTACATTGAAAGCATCCTCTCCATGGGGAAGATTAAGGAAGTGAGAAGTGACGATTCAAGATAACCACTTCGGCGTATAGCAGGAGCAATCGTAAAGAATTCTGCAACCGACTGACGATGCGGTACGCTTGTGCTAGTTTTGTATTGTCTCAGTAAAGGGAGAGTAGGCCGCTGTAAAGGGGTTCATTACAACAGTCCGCGTCCAGTAATACTGGGACGTGTCTCGCTCAATGGCAGTTGAACTTCGCAGTACTCTGTCTTAGGATTGAGTAAGACATGCTTGTAAGAGTTTAGGGACGTGTAATGTTAGAATCGTAGCAGTGTCCTTAGTGGTCCTATGCGTTCAGGTCTAGCAATACACGTACGACGCTGTCAGCTGCTGTAAGCAGCCCCACGTCGCTTGGGGTGGGTTTGTAGTTTATTGTAAGAAAATGAATTAACGTAACTTTAAATAATGTATTTCCCAACACAAGCGTTACGTGTCATTTACCCTTTTGTAATCCTCTCATATCTTATAACTTTCGTAACCAAAAGAAAAGTAGAGTTCCTTTCCTTAATCACCTTATCAATGAATTCCCAACCTTATTTTGTATTGAAGTTGATCTGTTGTATCCCCCCCTTGTTCTCAGCTTTCCAACTCGGAACAAGGCAAAACATTTCTTGGGAATTCATTACAATCGGTGGGAGAGTGTCCAGTCTGGAGACGAGCTCTACAGAGTCGTACGGTGGCGGGGTGCGACTCTTCCCCAATAGGGGGAACCGACCTAAACACTAATAATTAACATAATTAGGAAAAACGAAAATTTTATCAGCCTAGGGTCATTTAGGAACAGTCACAATGACAAAATAATATCATATGCCGACGACACGGCGTTAATATTTAGCGCTAAAACCAGTAGCGAACTGTTCGAAATCGCTCAACTAGGTTTTAATACTGTGACTAATTGGCTTCATAGCAATTTACTAACATTAAATGCCGAAAAAACCAAATATATTCACTTCTCCATGCGCAAGCCTCAGCTTAACATTACTAACCCCTATCTATACGCCCATCAATGTGGAAACCGTACAATCACCATGCGTAATTGTCCTTTTATCCGCAAAACAAGCAACATAAAATACCTGGGGGTAATATTGGACGACACACTCTCTTTTAAAAAACATATTGAAAGCCTAGTTAAAAGAGTGCGCAAACTAATATTTGTTTTTAAAAAATTGCGAACATTAGCAGATTCAAAATTAATCACACAAGTTTATTTGGCCCTATGTCAATCTATAATTCATTACTGTATCACTTTTTGGGGTGGCGCACCAAAAACTAACTTGCTTCCTCTTGAAAGAGCTCAGAGAGCAGTTTTAAAGGTAGCAAACTTCCATCCCTTCTTTTTTCCCACAGATCTGCTGTATAAATCCTGCAATGTACTAACTGTTCGCCAGCTTTTCATTATGCATTTAGTATTAAAACAGCACACCATGCTTGCCTACAATGCCGACAACACTAACAAGAGACGGAATGATTTAGTATGCATATCTAACGCAACCTCAAAACATGTCTTTGTAGAAAGATTTTTAACTTTCTTAGGCCCATTCATACTTACACACATCACATACACACACACTCATCACATACATACTTACACTCATCACATACACACTCACACTCATCACATACATACTTACACTCATCACATACACACTCACACTCATTTCATGCATACTTACACTCATCACATACACACTCATACTCATCACATTCATACTTACACTCATCACACACACTTGCATTTGGTTACCTTTTAGTTCTAAGTTTAAATTTATTATTTCTACTGAAACCATTGCATTTGTTAAAATTTCTATACTTAAGTCATATTTTCTGTCGAAAGAGACTGGATCCTGCGACATAGGGTATCCTAGTGCGGGATCCAGTGTCATACCCAAATAATGTAACACTAATTTATGATTCAATAAAACTTATTATTATTATTCCTGTACAATAGATTAAATAGAAAACTAAGTATCTATAAACTAAATTACTATAGCTGTAAAAAAATTATACTTAATTATTTATTAACCATCGACTATGCACAGACAGAAGACCTACTTATTGTCTGCAAATAGAAATGCTAACATGCTATTTTATTTACTTTTAGTTAAGTACCTAAGTTTTAATTTAGTTTTTACGTTATACCTACTCATTGTTAATTTATTACATTAAGAATTTATGCGCTTTCTAGCCTGAAGCACAGGTCCAATCTAGTTCAGGCATATTAGCAACTGTGCGCTATTTTAATTGTTAAGCTTTTCAGTGCAAATGTATCCTCTTTTTATAAATAAACGATATTATTATTATTATTATTAATAATTAAAAGAGGTGCCTCTGGAGATCGTTCGTAACAAAGGTTTTCATGACGTGAATTCCGTGTAATCGGAACATAGACCGTATAATGACACCTACACAGAGAAAAAAAGACACTCACGGTACGGCTGGTCCATAAGTTCAAGGTTGCTCAGCGAGCTATGGAACGGGCTATGCTTGGAGTCTCTCTGAGGGATCGAATCCGCATCGAGGTGATCCGGCAGAGAACCAAAGTGGTCGACATATCTCACAGAATAAGCAAGCTGAACTGGCAATGGGCCGGCCATATTAGCCGTAGAACCGATGACCGTTGGGGTAGACGTGTTCTTGAGTGGAGACCGCGAATCGGTAAAGGTAAGTGGGACGCCCTCAGGCTAGATGGAGCGACGATCTTCGCAGGATGGCTGGTAGCAGCTAGATGGAGCGACGACCTTCGCAGGATGGCTGGTAGCAGCTAGATGGAGCGACGATCTTCGCAGGGTGGCTGGTAGCAGCTAGATGGAGCGACGATCTTCGCAGGGTGGCTGGTAGCAGCTAGATGGAGCGACGATCTTCGCAGGGTGGCTGGTAGCAGCTGGATGGAGCGACGATCTTCGCAGGATAGCTGGTAGCAGCTAGATGGAGCGACGATCTTCGCAGGATGGCTGGTAGCAGCTAGATGGAGCGACGATCTTCGCAGGGTGGCTGGTAGCAGCTAGATGGAGCGACGATCTTCGCAGGGTGGCTGGTAGCAGCTGGATGGAGCGACGATCTTCGCAGGGTGGCTGGTAGCAGCTGGATGGAGCGACGATCTTCGCAGGGTGGCTGGTAGCAGCTGGATGGAGCGACGACCTTCGCAGGATGGCTGGTAGCAGCTAGATGGAGCGACGATCTTCGCAGGATGGCTGGTAGCAGCTGGAGGAGAGTTGCCGAAAATCGAATTGTATGGCGTGCAATAGGAGAGGCCTGTGTGTGCTGTAGGCTGATGGTGTACTTGGTAGCCAATCAATCAACTTTTGAGTCTAAGTAACATTACGTACTGCCATTACTTATTCCGTTATCGCCTATGAAAACAGACAACACCTGAAAACAAGGCGCATTGTTAACAAAACAACGCAAGAGCGACGTTGTGTGAGTAGGAGTACCTACAGACTGTGTATCAGAGATACATTAGTCGCGCACCTTCACACGTAGCTCCGACACGTTCTGTGACGTCGTCAGACGTTCACAAAGACACGACGTAGCGCGAGACGTGACGGACGAACAAAAGACTTCAATCTTTCACTCTTAACCTCCGTATCGGAGGCCTTTGCTTGCTCAGAGTGGCCTATTATACCGGGAATATTATAACATTGAAGAGAGCAAGGCTTGCTCCATTGGAGGCAATTTATAAAATGTATTGTGGAGTGCTGACAGCAGGCAGGGCCGCCGGCCGGCGGGAGCGCGGCGTGCTCAATATATTCGCTTATATTGCCTCCGCCGTGAATGTTCCGCACAGCCTCCTCATATAATGTATCGCAGCGACCCCACACAGGAGGTTCTAGTTGTACGTAGACACAGCCTAGCTGGACTGGACAACAGCGGCGCGGCGCGGGTGAGACTCACTACTCTTTGTTATCACATCCCTGGCGAGATATATGTTCAACGTGCTTTTTTTATATCCCATAACTCTAGGGGGTGATTGTACTCATCATTATGAATAACTTTTACTATGGGACCAAACCTGAAATCGCGAAAAAGAAAATCAGTTGTCCCCTACATTTTGACGAGTTATGTGAACATGAATGTAGGGAACAGCAGATTTTTTTTCGCGGTTTCAGGTTTGGTTCTATAATAAAAGTTTTTCATAATGATGAGTACAATCACCCCCTAGAGTTATGGGATATAAAAAACACGTTGTATAGTAGAACTAATCACTGATAGAACCTAGGTACTGTTACTGGAAATTGACAAAATTTTAATTATTACAAAACAACTGATAGTTAACAATATTCAATTTATTGTTAAACGCTTGTTCGCAAAACAGAAGTACTCAGCTGTTTTAGTAAGGACAATTGTTTAATATTAATGAACCAACAATTAATGAAACTCCAGTGCTTGGTGTCGGCTGCGGGCGGTGCGGGGCCCGCAGCTCGTCCCTGGAGAGAGCCGCACTGACGTTGTGCCGAGTCAGCTACAGCGCGCCACTTCGCATCATCAACCCTATTATTAAAATCGAGTTTTGTATAATCTTATATCTTGCGATGCCAAAGTAGGTGCTTTTACAAGTACAACGTTTTAAAGAATTCTCGTTGGGTTATCGTCACTTAGAAGCTGATCCAAGATAAGAACGCTTGGAAACATGCTGGTCCTGCTCCATAGGACAATCTAGAGTCTAGACAAAATCAAACTGGTTGCTAATTTAATTGTATTTTTTTTAATTCTTTTTTACATTCATTACAAAAAAAAATACAAGTAATAAGTCTGGGTGTGAACCCAGACTTATTACTTGTATTTTTTTTTTTATTAAAATCGTTTTGCTTGTACCATGTTTGTAAATATGTGAGCACCATGTATCTATCAGATAATTAATTTATATGTCATGGTTTCATTTTTATTTCTTTTACCTATTGTGGTATAGTAATTTTATTTTAGATGCATCGTCCTCACATGTTATTCTATATGTACCCATGCAAAATATTGTACCTAAAACATTTTAAAAGAGTAACGGTGGAGTTTCTTGCCCGTTCTTCTCCATACGAAAACTACCTTTTGGAATGGGCGACTAGAATTAATTCTATTTTAAGATAGTTTTTGACGTTCAAAAGTGCCTTTTATGTGCCTATTTGAAATAAATGCTTTGACTTTGACTTTGATCAGTAATGTGATCTGAGTAGGTACACTTGAAGTAACATTGATATAATAGGCTTCAATGTTATTCTAGTCTACTATCATTTTGTAATAGCATGTATGTACCTACGTGTAATGCGTTTGAAGGCCCTTCAAATGCGTGATCACGTTTGTTGAAGCAGCAGTAAGTAATTTGTATGAGCATACTCACAAACGTCCGTTATGTAATGCTACACAACTAGTGCTGCGCGGCCGACAGGTGGCGCTATTTGTTCGCGACACACTCAGTGTACTCATCCTAAACTAACGACGCGTGCTTCAGTTTGATGATCCCCTATCATCATCCTCGCGTCGTTTACCCGCCGTCGTGCCGCTGTCCGGAGCGGCGGAACCTTTCCTAATGTCACTCGTCTGCCGGCTGACGTCTTTGTAATGCCGTTTGCAAAGCGGAGAAATGTTCGAATAAATCGCGGACATTTCGGAAGTAGTACGTGAAGCCCGGCCAGGTTATCGCTTTGTGCGCGGACATTCGCTCGTGTAGTACAGTGTACACACCGCCGCTGCTCGCTGTGCGCCGCTCACTAGATATCTCGATTGTGCCCACACCGGCTCCTGTCCAGTACAGTAACATTACGTAATAGAGTGGCCCCGTATAAGCACGCCGAGCCAAATACTTGAACAACGCTCTATCTACTCGATCTGGGCTCTTGTATACGTAATGAGGATCACTACTCATGGAGTGCTTTCTGAATTCTGCGAATTTCTGGAGATCTATACGCATGTCTACTTGAAGGATAAAAGAACAGAAGAATATTGAACGCGATAACAAAGCAGCTTATTCTCATTCAAAATAACTACAGGTATTTTATGGAACCTACTTAAATATGATCCAATTTAATGCAAAACAGAATTAACAAAACGATAGAACCCACTTAAAAAAAAAACGGTAAAGCGATGCGGCGCAAAAACCAACAGTTTAACCGGTCAAGCGGCGCGCGTCGCCGATCGGCGACGAAACAATAGAAAATCAATTTTGTCTCATTAGCGGAGCTTGACAAGGAAAACGCATTGATATTAAGTTCGTGTAAAGTTCGCAAACTGTGTCGGACGTCGGCAAACGGACCGGACCGGTGCCAGACCAGCACCGGACCGACACCGGACCGACACCGGACCGACACCGGACCGACACCGGACCGGCACCGGACCGGGCGGGTACTTGTTAGAAGATACAGTGTAGTCGGCGATCTGCTATAAAGGGGCAAACTTGTTATTGGGGCGATGGGCTGGATGGGCTGGACACAACAGAACAGGCGGTGACGGTCGAAGCGGTATGTGCCTGTGTTCGTGTGTCCTTCCTGAGGAAGCGTGTTAACCGCGGCTGGTTTTAAACAGCTGATAATGAAAAGAGTCGTTTCTTACTATACATAGGTACACATAAATAATATTATTATGAACGAAACAACTACATTATAATTGGGTTTGAAATGTCAAGTCATTTGAACTGAGTTTAGTTAGTTGGGAAGCAGGTACAAATGTGTGTATTAGGCGTGGTGTGACGTATGTAAGAGATAATTATGTCAACATTAACACGGGTGACGTCACTCCTATCCCCGTCCTCGGAAACATTAACACGGGTGACGTCACTCCTATCCCCGTCCTCGGAAACCATGTAAACTATCTCTCTCTCTGTCTCTCTCTGTCTTAAGTTTCTTTATTTATGTCTGTAATTTATATGGTGTACATAATAAAGAGTATTCTATCCTATTCTTATTACTTACACAAATGAAAAGTCGCAAGTACGTGACTATTTCTCCCATTTGACTCCTACCGCAAGCTCCGTAAAAGAACTTCGTTCCAAAACTTCGTTCCAATAACACCGCGGTTCAGAATATGACGACATTTGCTCAACGCCATCTGTCGAACAAGATGGTCAACTCGATACTCGCTCTGCATTAATTAACTATCTTAAATCAATTGCATTCTTCAATTTTCACATTCTTCAATCATTGCATTCTTTATCACTCAGAACACCACATCAATATTTATTATCTTACATTATCCTCACTTTTCAACCGACGAAAAAACGGAGGAGGTTATCAATTCGACGCGTATATATATATTTTTTTTTATGTATGATCACCAGTGATCGGAATAGGTAGAGCTATTTAGGTTCATTGACCGCAAACATTGATGTTAATATGGATATTCCACGGGATTCCGACTCGGCGCCTAACAATCAATGAACAAAGATCACTAAATTACCTTAAATTTAAAGAAATAACCAAATCAAATTAATAATGCAACGTGAAATCTCCAGCGATTCCAAACAAAAAATGCGTTCTCCGCACGACCACTCGCAACGATATTAAGTTGCTTGTTTGGCGCAGACTCAAAATTACTTAGGTATAATTGCATTAGTTTAAGAACTTATTTATTAAGGTAAAATAAAAAAGGTTTTTATTTTTTGCTTTTCAGTTTTTTCGGAGGTTTACTTTTTTTGTTAAAAAGTTTTTATTTTATAATTTTTTGAGGCTATAATTTACTATTTACTACATGCTTAATTTTTGATTACTTTTGAAATAGCTACCTACCTTACTTTAGATATTAACTGTAAAAATGGGGCCGAAAGGTTCTGGAGTGGCGACCGCGTACCGGAAGGCGTAGCGTTGGAAGGCCTCCCACAAGGTGGACCGACGACCTTGTGAAGGCCGCAGGAACTCGTTGGATGCGAGAAGCACAAAACCGGTCGAAGTGGAGGTGCTTGGGGGAGGCCTATGTCCAGCAGTGGACGTCTTTCGGCTGAAATGATGAAATAAAAAAGGTTTTTATTTTTTGCTTTTCAGTTTTTTCGGAGGTTTAATTTTTTTGTTAAAAAGTTTTTTTACGATGACTTTTTGAGGTTTGGTTATTCGAGATCGCGTGGCTACGGCGCGCGGCGTTAAGTTCTTCGTAGTAGCGTGCATTCGTTGTTAAGTGTTTCGTATTAGTAAACTTACGGGGACGTGTTATTCGATGTTACACTTTTCTAAGTGACGTAACACACTCGGTGTGTAGGTGAACTCAAACAACAGTGCATGTAGAAGACTAAAGAAGTGTTACCCACACACACAACACTAAACTAATTCAAAAGGTTTTACCCTTTTTTAGTCTCCGTACGTCGTAACACACTCAAAAACATCATTCACGTGCGAAGACTAAAAAAAGGGTAAAACCTTTTGAATTAGTTTAGTGTTGTGTGTAACTCCGTGAGACGTGTATCTTTTGATTGCGTTGGCTTAGAACTTTGATTTTTTCACAGCTCCAAGGGACAGTAGACCTGAGTATTTTATATAAATTCCAAATTGATACCCCTACGCGTTCCTGAGAAAAAGGGTCTTGACAAACAGACAGACGGACGGACAACAAAGCTGTCCTATAAGGGTTCCGTTTTTCCTTTCGAGGTACGGAACCCTAAAAAGCGTAACAAAACCTTTTGAATTAGTTTAGTGTTGTGTGGGTGAACCCTAATTGCAGTGCAAGTGCTAAACTTCATGAAGAACATGTGAATTATTGGACGGTTTCTTAACTTTGTGCAGTTTAAGTTATATTTAAATTACTTATTAGCTAATAGGCTGGATCGTAATGTGAATAAAGTATCACCAATTGTGATCCTTTACAAAGAAAAACAAAAGGATACCAGCCACTACAGGGCTCCTCCTTCAGGGACCACTGTACTCTCTCTTCTCTATATTCATAGCTACTATAAATGTGCTAGCCCAGCTGATCATTATAAATAGGCAACAAATAGACCGGCAGCCTAATTGCGAAACTTATTTTGATTCTGAATGCAACTCCGAACTGAAGCCAACTCCAGTTGTAATCGGCTTCAATATTCGGAATTGTGAGACTTCATCTGATTCAAACTAAGCAGAATTGGTTAGTGACGTACTCTTTTTTGGGCAGAATTTGTTTCGTGAACGCGTTTCGTTTCATCATAGATGAACTATTCGCTTCTGAATATTTTTGCTATAATTAAATTTTGTTTTGATTAAAACTGATGGTCTACTACTGCTTATAAATAAAAATGTACAATGATAGCCGAAATGTGAAAAACCAATTTATAATACACTTTCTACCAAAAACTACCATAATTGAAATACGCAAGGAAACGTTTTATTTTTCACGTTTTTGTTATCTGTGACCAACGATAAAATCGTAAAAACGCAGTGTTGTCAACTTAGTGGGATTTCCACTAAACCTGGGGGTTTGGACACAGGGGTGGGGTGCTGGCGGACAATATTTTGCTTTTAGTGACTGGTGGGAGTGGTGGGTTAGATTGCTAGACTAATTCAATTTGTAGAAAACAATACAATAAACTACTTAAGCGCAGAAAATGTTATAATAACACGATAATGGCATGTTTTATTTCATCATTATCATTTCAGCTGAAAGACGTCCACTGCTGGACATAGGCCTTTTTTATTTAAACCCTGTGAAAGTGAGAAATAAATCATAAAACTACTGACGTTTTACCTAGGATTTATTTCTTTCAAATGCGGAAACCACTATGGATTTGAACGCTGATTTGCATGGAGATCGAAAAACAAAGTAATTTCGAAAAAAATCACACGGCAACATACTTCCGGGATAAAAAAACCAACATCTAACAAACATAACATCTTCACTAACATCTTGAGTAAACTATTTTATGATATTATTGTAGTAGGATGATGCTAAAAAAATACCGTGAATAACTTATGTGTTCATTCTCAAATCTTAAAATGGACGATCGAACATCGGTAATAAGAATAAAAATAATTAAAAAAAATTGCGACTTCTAGTGCATTTCTAGTGGACTCGGAAGAAAAGTTGGCAACACTGACAATGAGTACCTATATCAAAAAGTACTCTGTGACAATGAGTAAAAGTTATTATGAAAATAGGAAACTTTTAAACCATAATATTCTTTGTTTGGTTTTATTTTGAATGTTGTTTAAATTAATAGTTGTTTTTTAACATACAAAATTATATTTAGGTACTATTCTCATACAGAAACATGGGCCTATGTTAAATAGTTTCGGAAAATTTTTCTCGCGGTTTATTGTAGAAGGAATACGTTTGTCAAGTTCTCTGAAAGAGGACAATCGGAGGTTTTCGATGGCTGCACCAAAACTTAGGCTGTTTTGCTCGATAGCGAAAAGTACCTAAGTCAATATAATCCTACAAGTAAGTAACCCAATATATTTACGAAAAAGTTGTTCGTATCTCATTAGATTATTGTGGCTCGTGTACTTACTTAAGACGACCCACTGACCGATCTTTGAGAATTAAAAATAAAGCTTAAACCATAAGATTTCAATATGTTTTTAATTTTCAGTTATGACTTCCAACTAATGGGACTGACTGAGGGTGAGGATGATTTTGTAAATAAAAGAGCACTTCAACTGGGACAAAGTGTCCTTACTTTCTCACTCTATGCGAGCAATCACTGGCTGCACTAAGAATTAGGCTGTTTTGCTCAATAGCGAAAAGCCAATATCTTCATCACAAGTAAGTAGGAAAATGTTGTCAAAGTCAAAAGGCACTTTTGAATGTCAAACGTTGTTTGTATCATACACATACTGACAATCATTCCTTTTTTGTATAATTATTATATATAAGCAACTTATTTAGCTTAGCTTGGTTAACTATTTGTTGTGGTTAAAATAATTATCATAGTATGTCTGTTAACCTCCATTCTAACAACTGAAATTATTAATCAATATGTTTGTACATAAGTAGTTATTGAAACAAATTATAATAACCATTAATCAAATAACAACTAAGTACAAAACATTAATCATAATATTTTTGCAGATGGTGCTAAGAGCTGAAAATACAAGAATGAAACACTGCCCTACTAACATCAATCTAGTTGACATATAATGGATTTTCTTACAAAGAATGGAAAACCTATCTGCCATATTAATAATTAAAGGTAAGCTTTTTGACACAGTTAAGAATCAAGCAGCAACTCACATAGGTAATAATTATTGATGATAAATATATCATAATTACTATGTTATATTTTATGTATACCTAACTAATGTTTACCATTCAAAAGTGTTATGTTAAATAAAAATGTTTGGAGACTGAAATACTGGCCCTAAACAAAGAAGAAATTAAACACTGCACAGCATGACAAGGCCTATGGCTTTTGTTCAGCCATGGGCTGATGATGATGTTGAAATAAAACGCGCGCAGTCGTTACACTTATTCAAAAGACTTGTAAAGGAACACTGCTTGTCGTTGTGATTTTGTCCTAACTGCAATCATCTACTGTCTTCTTTTATTTTCGGTGCTTATAATTAATTAGTATGTATTTATTTAAGTATCTATAATTTTGGATATGTATTTATCTGTGTATCTATTTTAGTGTATTGTATATATAATATTTGCACCAATGACAGCCCCATTTTATGTCCAGGGAAATCACTGTCCATTCCAAGGTTGCCTGGAAGAGATCGCAGAAAGCGATAAGGCCGCCCATTGTATATTATGTAGTGTTTGATGTGTTTGTTTCATGTTATGTATTTTTGTGGTGTACAATAAAGTACCTATATATAAATAAATAAATAAAATATGCCTAGTTTTCTACATAACATAGTTTAAGTACCTACCTACTTTATTTGAGTAGAGAATAATATGATTCATTTTAACACTGCAGGAGAATTCTCGGGGTGTTTCACCTACGAAGACATGAAGGCAGCATGATTGACGCCCATTACTGGTCGCCACTGCTACTGCTGCTCAGCAACTACTTCAGTTTTTAAGCTTCTCAAGTACAAACTCAAGATTGTTAATAAAAGCTAATCATTGTATTTTAGAAAACTTGAATCTTCAGTCTTGCATGACAAAGATATAAACATATTATCTATCTAGTGTTTTAATTGTGAACTGTAAAGGTACAAATAAAAATAACTTGTTATGAAAAATGTAAGAATAGAACACTTAACCTTTTTTTTTAATAAAGACAGGTGATTATTACAGTGATACTAATTAGAAAATAGTGGTGTTTAGCTAAATTAACTGTCATTCATTGGGTATAGGTAAATAGAAAGACATAAAATATAGTAAACAAAAAAAAACTGGTTTTATTTAAATATTATTATAACCTTAACTGACAATAGTATTTATTCACATTTAACATGAAATATTTGGACATGCGGTAAGAATAAATTGGAACAAATATGTTGTATGGGATTGGTGGAATTTGGCATCTGAAGTCTTCTCGTAAAAGTCATCATGGATAATTTATATACTGCTTTCTAGTGCTTGCTGTCAGAGAAATTTTTTTCTTGAATAATGTGGTTGAGCCTGACAACTGAAAGATAAAAAAAAGAATTTATGTAAATCCTCACTATAATATTACAACCATCCACAAAGTAAAAGGCCTCTCCCCTTAAACACTTCAATGCAAAAATTCCTTAATCTGTAAAGAGCATGAGAGCTCTTTGAAAACTTGCTCTTTAAGTGACTTCCAATTTACTTTGCTATCAATACCTATACAGATAGATTGTTGCTGTGCATAGCACACAACATATAAGATACAATATTTAGGTGGTTATATCTATGATGGGCACATTCAATGTTCAACACATACCTAACAAGAACATAATACTGACATTACCTTGAACAGACAATGATGTGGATATGAGTAGGTCTATGTATATGATGGTGTGTGTGTTCGTCGTAGTCCTTAGGTACATAACCCATTGATTTACGTATATTGCTTCAAAGTGTGCTTTTTGTTCTTCCTCTTTACTTATTGCCTTTCCAATGAAGTAAAAGCCAGACTGTGTTGCTAAGCTTCTGGCATAAGTTAACGTTTGTTATGATACGGACGAGGTACGAATTTGTCTTTCGTTAAAATGCCACCAATATACATCGTTTCTGAAATATCATAATATGTATCTTTAATTTAGATTGTAAGCACTTGTAACAGAATAAAACTTTTACAAAATTTGTAAATATTTAATATTTTAATAAATTCACATCACCGCCTCGATTTTTAAAATACCACTGATATTGATGCATTGAGGTTTTACACATTCACAATTTATCAGGAAGACTACCACTTACATTTTTTCGAAATAATTATGGAGATCACGCGTTTATATCCTAAAATATGTAGAACGGAAAATGATTCCGACGAGAAGGTCGCCTTCGGTTTCAAACCAACTGCAGTTGGTTTCGATTTGACGTTTTAAGCCAATAGTCCCTTGTCATTTTAGTTTCACAATTCGAAAAATTGACGTTTGCCCACTTTTTCTTGACATTTTGTTCATTCTTTAACGTTCATAATTGGTTTCATAATAAACTAGAGTTTCGCAATTCGAAAATCGTAAAATGAAGCCAATTGTGATAGAAATGAAGCCAACGGATCAGAATCATTTGACGATTTGGCGTTCCGCAATTAGGCTGCGGGAACCTCGCACAGTAGAGCAACGCGTCTGCCGTGCTGCCTACTCTCGGCTCGAGCGAGAATAATAATAAAAACAAATAGTACAACTTTTTATCGACGGAGATTCGGGTCCGAACGATTCATGTCGAAGCGAGTTCAAACTTTTATATTGACTAAACAATTTCGTGTTTGTCCGCGCGAATTGCCCATAAAAGGTAACGGCTCATGTAAATGAGCGACTATAAAGTATGTCGGAGACGAGTGTAACACCGAACTCGTCGCGCGTCGCTCTCATTGCAGCATGCGTCGCCGCACTCAGCGCATTACAGTACGCGACACCGGCGCGCGGCGTCTCCGGCGCTGCAGCATGCGTCGCCGCACTCAGCGCATTACAGTACGCGACACCGGCGCGCGGCGGCTCCGGCGCTGCAGCATGCGTCGCCACACTCAGCGCATTACAGTACGCGACACCGGCGCGCGGCGTCTCCGGCGCTGCAGCATGCGTCGCCGCACTCAGCGCATTACAGTACGCGACACCGGCGCGCGGTGGCTCCGGCGCTGCAGCATGCGTCGCCACACTCAGCGCATTTCAGTACGCGACACCGGCGCGCGGCGGCTCCGGCGCTGCAGCATGTGTCGCCGCACTCAGCGCATTGCCTATTCATTAATTGTTCTGTAAGCCGTCACCCCCCCTGCCTCCTCTGCCACCGTGAAGGCACACTGTTAATTTTCCTATGAGCCCTGCACATTACACATACATTATACTCAACAGGTAAGTTCTTTTTTTTTTGTATTACGATAGACGCTCCGGTGCGCCCTCACAATACAATTGACTTAATATTCTCTTTGTGTTTAGAAAGTTGAATGTTGGACTCTGACGATTTCACTTTTATTCAGCTCTGATGTACTCAGTTATTCGAGCACCTCGGGACTCAGGAGCGCAACTTTATGAAACAACACTCAAGTCAAATTGTTGTTCGATACCAAACTTTATTGCCCTTTAAGCATTCCTTTTTGGAGCTTTACGATTTAGTTATCATTGTATAAAATACAAAAGTAATAATATCAAAAGCAAATACGACTGTATTTGTTACGATTGTTAAAATATATATAGGGTGAATTTTTCAAGTGGGCGTGGATGGCCAAATCCGAAACTATGAGGACTAGCGAAAAGTACTCAAAGGAGTCGCGGGCTCGATTTTGATGAAAACTAAAACTGCATCATTGGATTTTTGAAAAATCAATATTTGACTGTGTGTTTTTTTTTTCAAAATCAACAGGTTCGATTCCTCGCTAGAATATAGATTTTTCAAAAATCCAATGATGCAGTTTTAGTTTTCATCAAAATCGAGCCCGCGACTCCTTTCAGTACTTTTCGCTATTCCTCATAATTTAGAATTTGGCCATCCACGCCCACTTGGAAAATTCATCCTGTATAATTATGTGTTATTCTTTGAGCAGAATAGAATCCTAATAGCAGTATAAAAATTGAGCTCCAAATATTGTAGGTAACATATTATAATCAGATCGCAGAGTGCTCCTTGTATCGCGTAGTTTTAGTATGTTATATACGAATGTGTGCAGTAAGTTATTATCTAAATTTATTTACATGATCGGTGTATCGGGCAAAGGGCAGGAGGTGTTATGGCGAGGTGCGCTACATAAACAAGGCGATAGCATCGCTCAACCGCTCGACCGGGCCGCTCGCGCCCGCCCCTACCCCGCACTCGCCACGCTCTCATCCCGCTCTTGCCACGCACTCGCCCTGCTAACGCCACGCACTCGCTTCGCTCTCGCCCACACTTGCGCCCTATACCTGTACTCATATTTAATTTATTCGCGTAGGAAACGGCTCATGAACGGTGATTTTGAATGGCAGAGGTTGTGATTTAGTTGGCGCATCCCGGAAAACGGCAGTATTTACTACATAATTAATAAGTTCGTCGGTCGGGCCCTCGGCCGTCGCGGACCCGCGGGGCCCGGAGGCCGTGGGGCCCGGAGGCCGTGGGGCCGCGTGCCGCTGAGCTCGTTACTTACCGCCGAACAAACCCGTGGCTTAACAGGGTCCGGTAACGGCGGTAACCGACGCATTAAAATTAATCCTTTTTTCAAGAACACAGGATTATCCCCTGCGGGCGAATTTGTTTGCGTTTTATATATTGTTTACAGACAGGTTGTGCCCGCATGTTGCTACAAAAAATAAGGATAATGTTCAAATTTGAGGCAGATTATCGTGAACCGCATAACAAGACACGGAACAAATACCTGCACGAATAAATTATGACGCTCGAGATTAAAAGCCTCGTCAAGCAACCAAAAGTCTGACTGAAAAAAAAGGGTATCATTTAAGCTATCACCAATTTAATTAGTTTTGTGTTTCTTAAATAATAGGGTTTGTCCTCCAAATAGTAGATATGTCACCAAAATGTAGTCACCAAACAATGCAAGTGACCTAACCAAACCGAACCTCGGGGTGCCCTTCGCTCGTTCTTGCATCGTATGTCGAAGGAGCCCCGCTTCGCGGGGCCCCTATTTCTGTGTAAAGGGTTTAAAGTAACCTAACCAAACCGAACCTCGGGGTGCCCTTCGCTCGTTCTTGCATCCTATGTCGACGGAGCCCCGCTATCTGAGAACGAAAATATTTCGTGGCGATAGATCTATTTATTAGGTGATACAAATATTTCGTGGCGATAGATCTATTTATTAGGTGATACAACTTGATGACAAATATAAATTTTGGTGATAGAAAATATAGTTCCCGAAAAAAAACTATAGAGAAAGAAAAGGTGAAATTATCTGGTGGTCATAGGTCTCTCCATTGTAGTCTCCATGGAACAGTTCCTATCGCATTAGGTATACACCTGTAATGATAGTGATAAGGGAGATTTTAATAAATAAATAAATAAATAAATAAATCATGGAACGGTTCTACGATCATGTTACACTTTTTTTTTGTTAGGTTGTTATAGGTATGTCTCCTAGGCACACGTCGCCTTCCACTCCTTTCATCTTTACAATTTATTAATTGTAAGACTGAATGTTGAAATCTTCAAAACGTGTGACTTGTTGTTTTAGCACGTCAGCGAGCAGGAGCTGCGGCCAGTGACAGTGCATATGAGACGTCTACGCAGCCAGAGGTAAGGCGAATATAACTTCAATATGCCACACAAATTATTAACGAACTACCTATTATGTTAATTGTTTACGTTTAAGATGAACGGCGATAAGTTCACTTGTAAACATAAAGATAACGCGCTAGGACTGTCATAACGTGCCTTACGAGCACTTATGTGAAGCCCTGTCTATCAACCGAGGTTCTGTTGTGCTTCACCGACCAGCTGCGGGTGACAGTTATGTGAGCAGCGTGGGCACGCCGCCGCCGCTCGCGTTCGCTTCTGATGTCGACATTATGAGCTTCAACAGCCAGATACACGATTACTTTTCTATTATTACCGAACATAAGTTGACAGCCTGACAGACGAGGGGTGTGATTAGTGCACGCTTGTGTCGAAGAGGTAACGTTAATACAGTTTCGTTTCATTTCATTTATTACATTTTATTGTAGCTTATATTATTTGAAAGAAAGATATATTTTTTTTTTACCTAGGTTAAGGCACACAATATTTGCACTAATAGAAAAACATGAAATAAGTAGTATTGTGTGCCTCACAGCTGCATCGCGCGGAGGTGAACACCACAACAGCTACTGATAAACAGAAATGTAATTATTGTACTTATGTGAGTGAAATAAAGTATCCGTAATTATATCGTTGACGTATTTTTACCAGTGATCTAACATTTTAATTATGTTAAATGGCGGAACACAATAACAGTTGTTCGTTGTCGAAACTGGAAAATGTGACAAAAAAGGTTTAAATACTTTATTCTCAAAAAGACAAAAGAGCCACTTACATGAGAATATGTGTAAGTATAGTAGTAGTATAGTATATAGGTATACCTATATATAATATACTGACGTTAAAAGAATTACTTTAGTATTGGCATGTTTGGTTAGCTCACAAAGGCTGCTTCAGGCTGCGTGAACATAACGCCATTCACGCCACGCGAACGCGCCGCAGTCGAAGCGTGACCGCTACGTGTTGTTGTATGACACACAGTCAAATATTCATTTACATATGATTTATCTTTGTTTGTAGGATAAAAATGTGTAATGTTTGTGCATGTGACGTCATTTGACGCATTGACACTGCAGTCACGTACAGTGTTGTACGTAACAGTGTGATGGGGTTTGATATTTGATAAGGTAAGTGGTTATTGCTCGTAGAACATATGGCCGATGGGGCCGAAAGGTTCTGGAGTGGCGACCGCGTACCTCCGGAAGACGTAGCGTTGAAAGGCCTCCCACAAGGTGGACCGACGACCTTGTGAAGGCCGCAGGAACTCGGATGCGAGAAGCACAAACCCGGTCGAAGTGGAGGTGCTTGGGGAGGCCTATGTCCAGCAGTGGACGTCTTTCGGCTGAAATGATGATGATGAAGTGGTCATCATAATGAACTAAGTATGGTGGCCGCATCGAATTATACACGAAGCAGAACCTAATGCTGTTATATATATATATATAACAGCGTATAATATACAACATTATTTTTAGTATATGCGAAACCTGAATATAGTTTGTTCAGAATAAGTAACTGAATCGATTCCAATAATTTTTACCCCATGTTATATTTTGGCCCAAAAATATTTAAAAAAGGTTAATAGTTGGACACCCCGAGTATATTATACTGTGCCCCGAGGAGCAACTAAGTAGGTAGTTATCTACCATACGCGCACAATGGCGCGGCGCCGGCGCACAGCGAGCGGGGCGACCGGGGCGGGGGTGCAGCAACCTCAGTCACCCGGGTACCACTGGTTGGCGCGCACGTGTCGCGTGGGTCCAACTGCATAATCGCGAGCGCGCGGCCGCCGCGGGCCACAGTTGTGTTTCGGTTGATCGTGTACTTACCTATCGTATGTAAAAAGTGTCGTGTAACTGGACTGGACGTGGACTTTCTCATACACAAACGTCCAGTACACAGAAACAACGATAACAGTGATAACGTATCCCTGGCAATGCGGCGGTACGAGGAGCAATCAGAGTATCGTGGAACACAATGCTTTGCCGTGATGATTAACATTTTTAAACACGCCAAGATGGTTAATTGTAGAAAGTTATTATTTGTACCTACAGCCTGCTGTGGTTAAGTAATGCGATGTTTAACACTTTTCATCCACTTTGAACTTGTTGACATAAGGTGCAACAAATCGCATTGACTACATTGTATCACTTACGGCTTACGAATAAGTAATTACTTATTCGTAGCTTACGGCTGCATTTATTTACGAATAAAGTACATTATAATAACTACCTATACTTGACCATTACGACAGTCCAAAGCCTGCAAGTGTGATGGAAATGTTATCACCCGTTAATTACAATACAATCGCCGCGCGGTACGTTTAGGCACGCGGTGCCCATGATTTCATACGGACAAACAGGTAACATAACAAGCTTATAACTTGGTGATTATTCATGATACAGTTTTGAAATTTTGTACATAGATTCTTTACATAAAAATACTAGACACGTGTTTCGGGTTTCGCATATACTAAAAATAATGTTGTATATAAAATGCGCAAGCGTACGAGATGGTGATCCTTTGTGTGGACAGTTGTTTAAGTGTGATCGTGGGTTGTCTCGTGTCCCGGGACTTTGATCGTGGGTTGTCTCGTGTCCCGGGACTTTGATCGTGGGTTGTCTCGTGTCCCGGGACTTTGATCGTGGGTTGTCTCGTGTCCCGAGGCTTTGATCGTGGGTTGTCTCGTGTCCCGAGGCTTTGATCGTGGGTTGTCTCGTGTCCCGGGACTTTGATCGTGGGTGGTCTCGTGTCCCGGGACTTTGATCGTGGGTGGTCTCGTGTCCCGGGACTTTGATCGTGGGTTGTCTCGTGTCCCGGGACTTTGATCGTGGGTTGTTTCGTATCCCGGGACTTTGATCGTGGGTGGTCTCGTGTCCCGGGACTTTGATCGTGGGTTGTCTCGTGTCCCGGGACTTTGATCGTGGGTTGTTCGTGTCCCGGGACTTTGATCGTGGGTTGTTTCGTGTCCCGGGACTTTGATCGTGGGTGGTCTCGTGTCCCGGGACTTTGATCGTGGGTTGTTTCGTGTCCCGGGACTTTGATCGTGGGTTGTTTCGTGTCCCGGGACTTTGATCGTGGGTCGTGTCGTGTCCCGGGACTTTGATCGTGGGTTGTCTCGTGTCCCGAGGCTTTGACACTGTCGAGACTTCCTAAACCCTAAATAATATAACGAGTAGTAAGCTTAAATATTTGGTAACTCATGCATGGCAATATCACAAACAAAGAGTTGCGGTGGACTAATGTATTCCGTGGTGCCGAGCGGGTGCGGAGGTGCGGGGAGCGCGGGGAGCGGTGTGAAACGGTCAATTTATTTGTAATTGGTGGCGACTAGTGGCGGCTGCAACACAGACTCATTTGCAAATCAGATTTTAATGATGGACCAAATCTCACACATGACATGCCTTTATGTTGGACTAGCTTCTGCCCGCGACTTCGTCCGCGTGAAATTCGTACTTTCCTCTAAAAATTTCCAAAATGTATGTAGGTATAATCTTTATCATTTATTTAGATAAATAAGCACTTACCTCCGCAGCTTCGGCTCGCATGGGTGCCTAGTTTTTGTTACGTAAGGGCGAAGGGGCTGCACTTCCCGCAGCGCCGGAGACGTTGCAGAAGCAACTTTGTTTTGACAACAAGTGTTTTGAGGTTAGGTTGTCGACGTCGTATTGACAGATTGGGTTTCAGCGCCAGGCTGCAGAAAATGGAACTAAATTTAAAGTCTGGGCTAGGCAGGTAGTTAAACGTCATTGATCCAAGTAATTTGCCTAGCTGTTTGATTGAATGGCTGAATATCATTCGGGCAGCTAGTTGAACGGCACCGTTTAGTTAAAAGGCTAGGCAGTTAACTGAACGGCTAATTTAACCAGTTGGCTGCGACATATACATGTAACGGGGTCACTAAAACCAACCCGCTGCTTTATGTATACATGTAACGCGGTCACCAACTCGCTGCTTTATGTATACATGTAACGCGGTCACCAACTCGCTGCTTTATGTATACATGTAACGCGGTCACCAACTCGCTGCTTTATGTATACATGTAACGCGGTCACCAACTCGCTGCTTTATGTATACATGTAACGCGGTCACCAACTCGCTGCTTTATGTATACATGTAACGCGGTCACCAACTCGCTGCTTTATGTATACATGTAACGCGGTCACCAACTCGCTGCTTTATGTATACATGTAACGCGGTCACCAACTCGCTGCTTTATGTATACATGTAACGCGGTCACCAACTCGCTGCTTTATGTATACATGTAACGCGGTCACCAACTCGCTGCTTTATGTATACATGTAACGCGGTCACCAACTCGCTGCTTTATGTATACATGTAACGCGGTCACCAACTCGCTGCTTTATGTATACATGTAACGCGGTCACCAACTCGCTGCTTTATATATACATGTAACGCGGTCACCAACCTGCTGCTTTATGTATACATGTAACGCGGTCACCAACCTGCTGCTTTATGTATACATGTAACGCGGTCACCAACCTGCTGCTTTATGTATACATGTAACGCGGTCACCAACTCGCTGCTTCATGTATACATGTAACGCGGTCACCAACTCGCTGCTTTATGTATACATGTAACGCGGTCACCAACTCGCTGCTTTATGTATACATGTAACGCGGTCACCAACTCGCTGCTTTATGTATACATGTAACGCGGTCACCAACTCGCTGCTTTATATATACATGTAACGCGGTCACCAACCTGCTGCTTTATGTATACATGTAACGCGGTCACCAACCTGCTGCTTTATATATACATGTACCGCGGTCACCAACCTGCTGCTTTATGTATACATGTAACGCGGTCACCAACTCGCTGCTTTATGTATACATGTAACGCGGTCACCAACTCGCTGCTTTATGTATACATGTAACGCGGTCACCAACTCGCTGCTTTATGTATACATGTAACGCGATCACCAACCTGCTGCTTTATGTATACATGTAACGCGGTCACCAACCTGCTGCTTTATGTATACATGTAACGCGGTCACCAACTCGCTGCTTTATGTATACAGGGTGTTACGGAAAGGGTATATCAATACAAACGGGTTGAAGAGTGTATCTGGTCTAGAATCTCTGTACAAAATTTCAGCTCAAAAGCATTACTTTGAAAATGCTTAATATTTTTTTATTTCGACATCACGGCGCTGCACTGGCGCGCGGCGGCGTGATGTGCGTGTACTAGGCACACAGACACGCTACAGATAATGGATAATGACCCTCGTAGTGCGGTGACACGTTTGTTATGATTTCAATTTAATAAACTATCGAAATAAAAAAATATTAAGCATTTTCAAAGTTACTGCTTTTGAGCTGAAATTTTGTACAGAGATTCTAGACCAGATACACTCTTCAACTCGTTTGTATTGATATACCCTTTCTGTAACACCCTGTAATGTAACGCGGTCACCAACTCGCTACTTTATGTATACATGTAACGCGGTCACCAACTCGCTGCTTTATGTATACATGTAACGCGGTCACCAACTCGCTGCTTTATGTATACATGTAACGCGGTCACCAACTCGCTACTTTATGTATATGTTACCGGCCAAACCCGATTTCAGGACAAACTAGTTTAGCCTAGGCTAAACTAGTTCCGTCGACATAGGATGCAAGGGCGAGCGAAGGGCACCCCGAGGTTCGGTTTGGTTAGGTTACTTTAAACCCTTTACACAGAAATAGGGGCCCCGCGAAGCGGGGCTCCGTCGACATAAGATCCAAGGGCGAGCGAAGGGCATCCCCTATCGCGTATAGGAAGAACTAGTTTAGCCTAGGCTAAACTAGTTTGTCCTGAAATCGGGTTTGGCCGGTAACATATACATGTAACGCGGTCACCAACTCGCTGCTTTATGTATACATGTAACGCGGTCACCAACTCGCTGGTTTATGTATACATGTAACGCGGTCACCAACTCGCTGCTTTATGTATACATGTAACGCGGTCACCAACTCGCTGCTTTATGTATACATGTAACGTGGTCACCAACTCACTGCTTTATGTATACATGTAACGCGGTCACCAACTCGCTGCTTTATGTATACATGTAACGCGGTCACCAACTCGCTGCTTTATGTATACATGTAACGCGGTCACCAACTCGCTGCTTTATGTATATGTCAGATCAGGAGTATGTTATTAGCATCTAGTTATCATCAGGCATATTTGATTAATTACTGTGGGCATACTGTGGGTAGTGTTGGTTATTGCGCAATAGAAAAACCGTTTGCAGATCAAATCAAAATTATAATATCACGAACAAATTAATCACACTAGCAAATCATACACTGTAGGTACACGACACAACTAGATACACAGTAAAATAAGTATGTACAGTAACAAAGTAATTGCGAACAAATCGTAGGACCGATTACTGTTCGTATAGTGACAGAGCCACCCAAGTAAACCGACAGGTTTGTCGGGAGCTAGTGCTCTGTCAGGAGTCAAGTCCGAACACCGACTGACTCTCACCGACTGTCACTGAGTGTCCGTCACTGACTGTCCAGCACAAACGAGTGCGCTCAGTTATAAAGGTTTGTCCCCACTACGCACTCGCCCCACAACAACTCTGTCCAAATGGCGTACGGAAATACGTCATCGTGTTTACTTGATACAAAACATTAAAATGTGCTAAATCTAATAAGATTCACATTATAAAGTAATCGAATAATTCAACAAGAATAATTGTCTTAAATAAACAATAGTGATTTCACAAAGTAAATCATTTTAAAATCAAAGTAACATGTCATCAATTGTTTTGAACAAAACCATCGGTTACAACTATCAAAATAAGTTGCTAAAATCAATTAGCGCGTACACTGAGTACTTAATAAATTATGTTCCGAATTAATAGACAATAATTGACAGAAAAATCACTCAAATTAATAATAAGAAAACAAATCATAACAAATTCTGTTGACTACCCACAAATGTAGTCGACAACCGTCTCCTACACGGCCAGAACTGACGTTCTACACGTCCTCGTGTAATCTTGGGATAAAAAAATCTTTAGGTGAATATCGATCGGCCTTTCTGACCAACAAAAGCGCAAAAGCACAAATCACAAAAGGTATGTTCAAAAGAAAAATCCTGAATTAGTCAAATAAAATTATTATCAAAAGCAGTTGCATCGCAACCATTCAAAAATGACCATACTATTGCAGACAATACATAGCTCAATAAAGTAGAGACATAGTCTTCCAGCCGAAATCACACCATGGGATTCGACAAGTAATTTGGAGTCAACCAAATCCAGGCGTCAACATAGACAACCAAAAAGTAGAGAAAGTCTCCCAGCCGAAATCACACCATGGGATTCGACAAGTAATTTGGAGTCAACCAAATCCAGGCGTCAACATAGACAACCAAAAGTAGAGACAGTCTCCCAGCCGAAATCACAACATGGGATTCGACAAGTAATTTGGAGTCAACCAAATCCAGGCGTCAACATAGACAACCAAAAGTAGAGACAGTCTCCCAGCCGAAATCACACCATGGGATTCGACAAGTAATTTGGAGTCAACCAAATCCAGGCGTCAACATAGACAACCAAAAGTAGAGACAGTCTCCCAGCCGAAATCACACCATGGGATTCAACAAGTAATTTGGAATCAACCAAATCCAGGCGTCAACATAGACAACCAAAAGTAGAGACATAGTCTCCCAGCCGAAATCACACCATGGGATTTGACAAGTAATTTGGAGTTGAATAGACAACCCGCATAAACCCGCCTAGGTGTCAAGTCCAACATCCAAATCCAGGCGTCAACATAGACAACCAACAGACAACCAACATAGGTGTCAACCAACACAGGCGTCAACATAGACAACCAAACAAGAGTCAACATAGACAACTTGTCAATTCAGCTATAGTATGTCAGCAGCAGATGAATCATCATCAGTGTCATCATTGACATCATTATTAACAGTAACTAGACATTCAGGCATTTTTGTACGTGGTCATGTGCGTACTTGATTTAACCAGAGCCATATAAACAAAATTTTGATAATCATAGCAAAAATCATCTACCAGAGCCATGTAAACCAACTTTGACTATCTAATCAAAGCGAAAGTCATCAACCAGAGCCATGTACCATCGTTATCCACATTGACAACCATCTTTTTCACGAAGAGCCTTAAACACCTGGGAACCCACACACGAGTAAACCACTCTAACGCCACGGCTCTCTAGCCGATCAGCAATCACATTGCTGTCACACATCCAGCGCATGGATCCGTATGTACGCCGTATGTATGGCCGTAGTAAAGTTGTGTGTAGTCACAAGGTGATCCTTGTGACTACACACAACTTTACTACGGCCGATAGAGAACCCCTACTCGCGTGGTTCCCACTACTTAGGCTTGCTCATCACCACAGTGATCACCATCTACTTCGACTGGGACATGACCTACTGGCATCATTCAACTTATCGTTAAACCAGATTAGGCTATAACTAACAATGTAATCATTTTTGCTGTTGTTTACCAGGAAAGCACTCAGTACCAGAGTCAAAACAAAATGAAAACGGCTCACCAGATTCGGTAGACAATAGATCTGCAGCTGGCCCAATTATTATTATTATTATTATTTATTTATTTCAGAGACATCTCCATATAATTTAAATACACAATATAACAAAATACACACAAAATAACAAAATCATAAACTGTTAGTGTGTTAGTAACAGAAAATTGTACCTAAAATTATGTTAGTATGGTTAGTACCTATATACCTAACTGATGCCTATGGCTGTCCTTATCCACTGTTTTTGGAAAGGACAGTCAAAACGGGTAGCAATAGCAATTAGGATGCCGTTGCTGCTGCTTCGTAGACGGTGCAGCAAGGAGTTTGCTTTCTTGCGCATGATGGCTTGGAAGCTATCCGTACGCGCTTCAGCAAACATACCAGACGCGCTGCAGCGCCACGGCAACCCCAACAGCATCCTAAAAGCATTATTATATTGGGTGCGCAGGGCTCTGTAGTTTCGCTTTGTATATTTCACCCACAGGCCACTCGAGTAAAACGACTGGCAGAACGCCTTAAAAAGTGTTATTTTCACCTCGTTGGTGCAGCGTGCGAACCTGCGAGCGAGCATATTGCCTCTCACCGCCAAAGCCCTGCGCTCCCTTTCTATGTCCTCGTCATCCTTAAGGTCATCTGTTACAACGTGACCCAGATACTTAAACCTGTCCACTACTTTTAGGGCTGCACCGTTAAGGACGACAGGAGGAACATACGCGGGATAATATGTACCTGCTCGAAATACCAGGAGTTCACTTTTTTTACAGTTATATTTCAGCCCGTGCGACTTCGCATATGCCTCACACTGAGATACCAGATTCCTCAATCCGCTGATTGTGGGGCTCAGCAGCACCATGTCGTCTGCATAGCTGATATTGTTAAAACACTTGTCGTCAATGAAACAGCCGACATGAGTGCTACTGAGCCGCTCAATCAGCTGATTTACATACAAATTAAACAATAATGGCGAGCTCAACCCCCCCTGTCTCACACCACATTCCAATTTATAGTCGTCCGACAAAGTACCGGCCCATCTCACCTGATTTTTCTGATTTGAGTACCAGTACTTGAGAAGAGAGGTGCATTCCCCCGGCACACCCGCGCTTTCTAGCTTCTCCCATAGCACATCATATGCTACGAGATCAAAAGCTTTAGATAGGTCGAGAAAACACGCGTATACCGGCGTCCTTCTCTCTGTGTAGTACTTGACAGTATGTTTCAGGCAAAGTATGGCGCTCTCCGTCGACAGATTTGCTCTAAAACCAAATTGTGCGTCCTGCAGGTCTACATGCCTCATGAGATTACCATTCAGCAGACTGTCAAGCACCTTGGCTGTTATAGTCGCAAGTGAGATGGGTCGATAGTTAGCTTTATCTGAAGCGTCACCCGTCTTGTTTTTTACGATGGGTACCACAATTGTACGCATCAATGGCTCAGGTAAATAAGAGTGACACATACACAAATTAAACAGTAAACTAAGCACTCTCGGTAAGTGAACCCCAGCATACTTAAAGTGTTCTATACTGAGACCGTCGTGACCAGGCGATTTCCCTCTTTGCATGTGTTTAATAGTGTTCGAAACGCTTTTAGCTGACAAATACACACTTCGCTCAGCCACCACTGTCTCGGCAACAACACGCGACGATGGTTTCAACGTCGACTGCACAGTAAAATATTCCCTAAACAGGTTTGCAATCATTTTGTGATCATGAACGCCTTCAACGTTCACGGGAAGGCTAGGCCTCACATTTAGTTTGTTGGTATTTTTCCAGAACGATTTAAAATTTTTGGTTGAGTGATTGGATGCCAGTAAGTGCATTTTTATTTGTTCTTGTCTGTCTTGACACCATTTTAATTTAGCCTTGATTTTTTTGCGCGATTGTAACATTTCATTATAGACAATCCCATTTTTTGGTTTTCCCGCCAAAGTCCACATCATAAATCTAAGCCTAGCCTCCCCATGTGCGCCCGCAACGTGCTTGTTCCAGCCTGTTACATATCCTTTCTTTCTGGGACATTATTTGTAATTATAAGACTCTTTAGCCGCGTTAGTTAAGATACTTATAACATCATTATACATTTTATCAAGAATCACAAAATGATCACTATTATGACACACAGAATCACAACATTGTCCCAACTCTAAAGGAAAATCAATTTCTCGAAGTTTGGAATGACACAATGAGTGATAATTTTCAATTTGTTCCATTAGTCTATCACCCCACATGATACATTTACTTGAAACATCCGGTAACGTAATAGGCTCAAATGCATTAAGTTTATTTAGGTTGCATTCAATTACCAGAGGAAAGTGGTCGGACCAATACACGTCATGCTGTACCCATACTTTTTTAATCGTCGCCAGTGCGGACTGAGTGACTAAGCAGTGATCCAACCACCTCTCACAACCATGAGCGTCACTACGAAAAGTATGTGTATTCGAATCAATGCCTAACATTTGTACATCTGCACAACACCAAGAGTAATCCAATGGCACATACATCCACTCGCTGCCACCGCTTCCCTGGCAGAAGTCGCTAAACTCCCTGCTCGAACAGCACCGTCCTTGATCAGCGATTATTCGTACAGGAGATCCAATGAGCGCAGCGCTGTCCGACACTGCCATCCTGCTTGCACACGTCCTTGTGTGTTTACCTGTAACATAAAAAAAGCAACAGCAGTACATGTTCCACTCGGCCAATTCTGACCACATTTATCGAAACGCATAATAAAAACAATAGAGGAAAAGCCTTAGTAATAATTGATCAGAAACTGTATCAACTTACGAGTAGATCACATACAACGGCCATGGCCC
Source organism: Amphipoea oculea (assembly GCA_945859645.1). NCBI lineage: Eukaryota > Metazoa > Arthropoda > Insecta > Lepidoptera > Noctuidae > Amphipoea > Amphipoea oculea. Next base: position 295,576 of record OX243878.1, on the reverse strand, counting down.
GGCTACCGCAGCAGCTAGTGACACTCATGCCACCCATATCGTCATCACCTTAAGTGATACGACCAACACACATCATTTCACATAGAGTCTACGACTCCCAGGTCATTACAAGACCAACACAACAATAGTCTCATTTGAGACCCTAGTCCCCGCTGCACCACGAGCTGCCTATCGCTTCCTGAACAACTCACTAGTTAGTTGCAGTTACGACTACAGACAAGTGCGTACAATGCAACCTAGCCTTGGTATGTGCTCTAACTACTCGGTGGAGGAACTCTCGTCACCGTCTTAGGAACACTACTTAGAGGCATCTTTCGTATGCGACCGTGAGCGTACTTATGGCGTACGATGAGAATTAAAAGCTATTAAGATCCGCTACTTTAAACGGACCTCTGAACTTCTGATCTAGCTTAGTCTGATAATCTGATTTCGCTATTAGTTTTCTAATAACACGAAATTGCCAAACCAAAACTTTGTAATAGTTGCGTATGTCGCATCAAATGGAACCTTGTTATTGTTAACTGAAAACTAATTTATCGCAAGAACTTTATGTAACAAAAACTCTAACGTAGTCTTATTAATTGAAAAGCCCAGGTTCAGTATTTCACGTACTATCATAATATTACTTTGCAAGTAAATGTCGGGTAGAAATGTAATAAAATCTCAGTTTTTGCACTACATAAGAATTATTCTGTGCTGAATACACGTGTTTGACCAATACCACAGAATACTTCAGTCAACGCAACAACGTTATTAACACGTTTGCTACTTAACATCTCAGCTAGCGATTAGCGATTGTGAATGACATTATTCGAATGATACGATTGTATAAGTCATTGAAATTATTCGAACAACCTTACAATTCATTCGAATTTGAAAAGGAATGAGAAATAAGAATGTATTGCGTTGTGTCATTCCTTCCGATTCAAATTTCATTATTATTACTAGTTCATACATTCGAATATCCGTAACTTCATCTAAACTCAATTTTGTATGACAAACTGAACGAATGAACTAGAGGTTCGCAAATCAGTTACTTGTTGCTACGAATATCAATTGAAAATAGACTTTATTGTACGTGTAAACAGCCCAATTTTGTATGGCAAGGGTAAAGTAAATGAATGAACTAGCGGCTTTATTCGAATTTGAATTTTGAGAACTAGCGATCGATTGTTGGAATCAGTAACAATCGCCCATCTCTAAGTCCTCTCCTTTACTAACAAGCATTCAGTACCAGAATGGTAAACAAAACAATACAGCTCACCTTTATTTTCTAAGGTGTCAGAGGGTAGGTGTAAGACGCAAACATCCACTTGCCAATGCTACTTCCAGCACATGCTCCACCTCCACCATCTGCTTGGCTGCTACTGCTCACGGAGGGCAGCGATATTTTATTTTATTTTATTTTACAGTTTTTTGGAAAACTTACAGCTAAACACTTTTGCACTATTAAGAGTAACAGAAATAAGGCCAATTACAAGTTTTCACAGATAGAAGAGTGTATATAAACAACAAAATATTTGAGAAGGTAGACAGTTTTAGAGTAAAAAATAAGGAAAAAAAAATGTGATTAATAGACGAGAAATTAGTTTACATGATCAAAAAAGAAATCACAAAGAGTCCTTTTTAATTTTGACATGCTGGTATTGAAAATATCGATATTGACACCCCGGCAGACGGCATTGTACGTATGACTCGCTCTAATTAAGTACGAATTTCGTCTGTACTTCGTTCCTACCATAGGAGTATGCAACAGATGAGGATTGCGCAGAAAAGCAGAAGGAGCCCGCAGTCCGATTTTGTTCAGCAATTCGGGAAGTTCAGTTGAACCGTTAGCGATTCTAAATAAAAACGCCAAATCCGCAATTTTTCTACGTTCAGAAAGAGGAAGTAAATGGAATCTTTTACAGCGTAGGAGATAAGTGGGAGAATAAGTTTTAGACCGGAATTGAATATACCTCAAAAATTTTCTTTGTATGCCTTCCAATCGATTTATGTATATATTGTAATTGGGATTCCAAACTTGAGAGGCATACTCGAGATGACTGCGAACAAAAGTACAGTAAAGAATTTTAATGGTTTTGATGTTCCTGAACTCAGACGAGACCCTCAAAATGAACCCTAGAGATTTTGATGCTTTGTTAATGACGTTATCTATGTGTTGATCAAATAATAATTTCGAATCAAATACAACTCCCAGGTCTTTGACTGTGTTAACCCTAGCTAGGGAGCTGTCTAAAAGTTTATAGTCAAATGTGATAGGTACGGGCTTCCTAGTGAAGGAGCACACGTAACACTTGGAGACATTTAAATGGAGCTTGTTAGTTCTGCAATAGTACTGGAACCTATCCAAGTCCTCTTGCAATGACAGAGCATCTGATAAGGAGGATATCTTCGACATAATTTTCATGTCATCTGCATATAGCAGTATTTTAGAATGAAGGAAGCAGGAGTCAATATCGTTGACGAATAAATTAAATAATAGCGGCCCTAATAAAGATCCTTGCGGAACGCCAGATGGGATGCGCATTGATCTTGATGAGTACCCATTCAGCACAACAGTCTGACACCTGTCCTCCACATACGACTTAAACCAGCGAAATAGATTACCCCTGATGCCCATCGATAGAAGTTTGCGCATGAGAACGACGTGATCAATTCTGTCAAAACATTTGGCATAGTCTGTATAAATGACGTCGATTTGGGACCGATTAGACATAGCCTCTGACAGGAAGTCGCTACAGAGAACGAGGTTTGTAGTTGTTGATCGACCACCCAAGAATCCATGCTGGTGTTCGCTGAAACTGAGCCTGAGAGCAGAGTAAACTTGTCTGTAAACAATTTTTTCTAATAATTTAGCAAACACGCATAACTTGGATATCGGTCTATAGTTTTCCACGTAGTTTCTCGGTCCCTTTTTATGAATAGGAGTTATATAAGCCGACTTCCATATAGCAGGCATAACCCCGGTATTCAGAGATCGTCTGAATAATAATGTAAGAGGAACCGAAAGGCTTGTAGCACAGTTTACTATGAAAACCGGTGGGAGCTTGTCTGGACCAGCTGATTTATTTAAGTCCAAATGCTTTAGCAGTTCCATAACCTCGTCCTCACAAACCTCGATAGCAGCAATATCGTATGGACTGCAATCAATCCGCTCACTGGTACAATGATATTGTGCATTATTATCAGAGATGGTGGGTTCACGAAAGTTGGACAGAAAATATTCGCCGAAGAAATTGCAAATTTCTTCACCATTGCTAGAAGACAGGTTTCCAAACCGCAGCACAGAAGGGTAGGAGTTGTTTTGCTTTTTTGATTTTATGTCCTATGATAATATGTCCTGGAATCCCTCACTAGCAGCACACGAAGGGCTTCGCTGACGGGTTGCGTGGCTGCTTGGGTCGATTCAGTCACTCCACGTCACTGGTAGCTTCATGCCACGTCCTTGATATGCTATTTACGATAGCCACGTTGATGCTGCTTCTTTGCTCACCTTACTGATGGCCACTACTCGTTGACCACCTGGCAGTGAATTTTCAGCAAAACACAAATCAGTTGTTGTGCACTGATAAGTTATGTTTGCACACGCCTCCTACCGCGTATTCTAATTACGGGAACGGGATTCGACGGACTCAAACGCTGGTTAGAAACAAACTTTTTTTTTTCAAACATGGCGGTAGACGATACACGCACGTTATTTGGCAAAGGTATTCTGCATACAGCCTATGCCCAAAACAACATGCACTATAATCGCGCATCCGTATCTGCTTTGTCTGGGTCGAACTTGCACAGATCCGCACGATTATTTAATAAGCGTTCACATGTTTACACTTTGTTTTTCAAACGTCAACGGTCACTTTCACTTTTAGCGTTCTCATTTTGCGCATGAACCAACACGAATTATATCCCGCTTCTGATGTCGGATCAGGAGTAGGTTATTAGCATCTAGTTATCATCAGGCATATTTGATTAATTACTGTGGGCATACTGTGGGTAGTGTTGGTTATTGCGCAATAGAAAAACCGTTTGCAGATCAAATCAAAATTATAATATCACGAACAAATTAATCACACTAGCAAATCCCACACTGTAGGTACACGACACAACTAGATACACAGTAAAATAATTATGTACAGTAACAAAGTAATTGCGAACAAATCGTAGGACCGATTACTGTTCGTATAGTGACAGAGCCACCCAAGTAAACCGACAGGTTTGTCGGGAGCTAGTGCTCTGTCAGGAGTCAAGTCCGAACACCGACTGACTCTCACCGACTGTCACTGAGTGTCCGTCACTGACTGTCCAGCACAAACGAGTGCGCTCAGTTATAAAGGTTTGTCCCCACTACGCACTCGCCCCACAACAACTCTGTCCAAATGGCGTACGGAAATACGTCATCGTGTTTACTTGATACAAAACATTAAAATGTGCTAAATCTAATAAGACTCACATTATAAAGTAATCGAATAATTCAACAAGAATTATCATCATCATCATCTGCCTAGCCTTTTCCCAACTATGTTGGGGTCGGCTTCCAGTCTAACCGGATGCAGCTGAATACCAGTATTTTACATGGAGCGACTGCCTATCTAATATAATTCAACAAGAATAATTGTCTTAAATAAACAATAGTGATTTCACAAAGTAAATCATTTTAAAATCAAAGTAACATGTCATCAATTGTTTTGAACAAAACCATCGGTTACAATTATCAAAATAAGTTGCTAAAATCAATTAGCGCGTACACTGAGTACTCAATAAATTATGTTCCGAATTAATAGACAATAATTGATAGTAAAATCACTTAAATTAATAATAAGAAAACAAATCATAACAAATTCTGTTGACTACCCACAAATGTAGTCGACAACCGTCTCCTACATACATGTAATGCGGTCACCAACTCGCTGCTTTATGTCCACGTAGAAGCCTATTGTGCAATGAATTTTTCGATAGAATCATTTACTGTCCCTAGAATATAATGCAACAATTGCTAACAAAATAAATCCGTAATGTCTGAAAGTGGCTGTCGTGGCTGACCCAGAAAGCGTATCTTGAAATAGGCATTGACTTCCGAGCAGCGGCTGACCTTTAGCGTGTATTTCGATAGTGCTCGTGAGACACTTCATCAAACAATACGTCAGCGGTGACCTAGTCTCACCAGCTTTTTATTAGGTCCTTACATATGAAATTGGCGTTTTTCGTATTGGCCACTTTAATCACGAATTTCTCCTCTTTGGTAAGGAATTCCAAATTCAAATTTGTACAGCTATTTACTCATGTATTTGTGCTTCGATGACCGTCATTCATTTGTTTTTTTTCTTCTGTTTTTTTCTGTTTGCGTCACTCATTTTACAAAATGGAAAATTTAAAATATCGCATTATTTACGAGTACGAGTTCCGCCGTGGCACTAGTGCTGCGGAAACGACTCGAAGGGTGAATGATGTGTATGGCGGTCATGTTGCAAAAGAAAACACAGTTCGTTTTTGGTTCCAACGTTTTCGTTCTGGAAATTTCGACCTGCAGAACAAGCCCCGTGGACGGCCTGAGACCCAAGTTGATAATGGAGAATTGAAGGCTATTGTGGAAGCGGACCCATCGCAAACCACGTCCGAGTTAGCTGCAGGCTTCGATGTTAGTGATAAAACTGTTTTAATTCACTTGAAGCAAATTGGGAAGATTAAAAAGCTTGAAAGCACGACAACGCCAGACCACACACTGCGCAACAGACGGCTACCAAATTAGAAGAGCTTGAATTGGAATGTCTTAGACATCCTCCGTACTCCCCGGACCTTGCTCCAACAGATTACCATTTTTTTCGCAATTTGGATAACTTTTTGCAAGGGAAAAAATTCAACTCCGATGGGGCAGTCCAAATCGCCTTCAAAGATTTTATTGATTCCCGTCCGACTGGTTTTTTTAGTAAAGGGATCAATGAACTACCTATAAGATGGCAAAAGTGCATTGAAAACAATGGTTCATACTTTGATTAATTAAATATATTATATTAAAAAATATTCGACTTTTTGTTCCTTCCATACAAAACGCCAATTTCATATGTAAGGACCTAATATTTTTATTGTTAACCTTAATACAACATTTTCATTTTTGAAAATTATAGTACCAAAAGCAAGGGGCGCTGAGATCAATGCCGCTGAATGTTACTGCGCACTAACACAACGCACGCTACGAGCTTGTGCATGGTCACCTGCAGACCACGCGGCTGGTCAGCGAGGCAGTGGTTTAGTTGAAGTCGAAGAGCATCTGAACCCGATACAAGCTTAACTACACAATAACATAATTAAAATAAGAAACCATTGCAACGACATAATTATCGTGATTCATATTACTATAAAACAAGCCCATATCTCAACAAAGCTTATATAACTCTAAAAACATGCATCTTAGTCTAAATGTACGATTTGGCCGTTTTGCGGCCGTTCCATAGAATAGACGCTCCTATGGGCTTATGATAAAAAAACAGCGCAGCAGCGAGTTACTGACCGCGTTATATGTATACATAAAGCAGCAGGTTGGTGATCGTCTTACATGTATACATAAAGCAGCAGGTTGGTGACCGCGTTACATGTATATATAAAGCAGCGAGTTGGTGACCGCGTTACATGTATACATAAAGCAGCGAGTTGGTGACCGCGTTACATGTATGCATAAAGCAGCGAGTTGGTGACCGCGTTACATGTATGCATAAAGCAGCGAGTTGGTGACCGCGTTACATGTATGCATAAAGCAGCGAGTTGGTGACCGCGTTACATGTATGCATAAAGCAGCGAGTTGGTGACCGCGTTACATGTATACATAAAGCAGCGAGTTGGTGACCGCGTTACATGTATACATAAAGCAGCGAGTTGGTGACCGCGTTACATGTATACATAAAGCAGCGAGTTGGTGACCGCGTTACATGTATACATAAAGCAGCGAGTTGGTGACCGCGTTACATGTATACATAAAGCAGCGAGTTGGTGACCGCGTTACATGTATACATAAAGCAGCGAGTTGGTGACCGCGTTACATGTATACATAAAGCAGCGAGTTGGTGACCGCGTTACATGTATACATAAAGCAGCGAGTTGGTGACCGCGTTACATGTATACATAAAGCAGCGAGTTGGTGACCGCGTTACATGTATACATAAAGCAGTGAGTTGGTGACCGCGTTACATGTATACATAAAGCAGCGAGTTGGTGACCGCGTTACATGTATACATAAAGCAGCGAGTTGGTGACCGCGTTACATGTATACATAAAGCAGCGAGTTGGTGACCGCGTTACATGTATACATAAAGCAGCAGGTTGGTGACCGCGTTACGTGTATACATAAAGCAGCAGGTTGGTGACCGCGTTACATGTATACATAAAGCAGCGAGTTAGTGACCGCGTTATATGTATACATAAAGCAGCGAGTTGGTGACCGCGTTACATGTATACATAAAGCAGCGAGTTGGTGACCGCGTTACATGTATACATAAAGCAGCGAGTTGGTGACCGCGTTACATGTATACATAAAGCAGCGAGTTGGTGACCGCGTTACATGTATACATAAAGCAGCGAGTTGGTGACCGCGTTACATGTATACATAAAGCAGCGAGTTGGTGACCGCGTTACATGTATACATAAAGCAGCGAGTTGGTGACCGCGTTACATGTATACATAAAGCAGCGAGTTGGTGACCGCGTTACATGTATACATAAAGCAGCGAGTTGGTGACCGCGTTACATGTATGCATAAATCAGCGAGTTGGTGACCGCGTTACATGTATACATAAAGCAGCAGGTTGGTGACCGCGTTACATGTATACATAAAGCAGCAGGTTGGTGATCGCGTTACATGTATACATAAAGCAGCGAGTTGGTGACCGCGTTACATGTATACATAAAGCAGCGAGTTGGTGACCGCGTTACATGTATACATAAAGCAGCGAGTTGGTGACCGCGTTACATGTATACATAGCAGCGAGTTGGTGACCGCGTTACATGTACTCGTATACATAAACGTTGTCCGTACCGTGAACGCTTTACAACGAGCTTATCCCATCTTTAACATTTTTATTAGAGTGGAAGGGGAATCATTAAAAAGTGGCGTATTAACGTTTGAGCTGGCCCTGTGGGCGAGCTTGACGTGAGCCAGGATTGCAGTGCCCATTATAAATAGCGGTGAGTGGCGCCGCAGCCCCGCTTGACCCCGCGAGCCCGGGCCTTTCGCTAAGCGCCTAACGTTGTTTGCACATCGTTCAGGACGGGCTCGAGGGCTCGCGGGCTCGCGAGGCACGCGACACACAGCCGCGACTCAAGCCAAACGTGGCGCCGCCGCGTCGGCCACGCGAGTCGCGACTGTACGTGGTGCACAGGCTGTTGTTAATTAGTTATTAACCCGACGATGATGTGTGTTTGCGCTGTTATTATCGGACCATATTTCTTTTCTGGAATTTGGTATTTTGCGTGGTTTAATGTAAATATCAGTAAATAATATATACCCGCGCCACGCGGGGCGATGCCGACGACTCTGTCACGGTCAATAATTAAAAGCCGCATGCGTTATGTTGATTGATGAATTGCTTGTTGATACAATGCCTGGCAGTTTGTAAAACGCACGTTTTTGCCTGAATCGTCACAAAACGCAAGTAACAGAATGCTCATATCAACAAGGCACGCTCAGTAAGTCATGCGCCAACATTGCGTCAAGCAGAGCTCGAGTGGTGTCAGTAGTGAATCATGTGCCAACACTACGTCGAGCAGAGCTTGAGTGGTGTCAGTAGTGAACCGTGCGCCAACATTACATCAAGCAAAGCTCGAGTGGTGTCAGTAGTGAACCGTTCGCCACCATTATGTCAAGCAGAGCTCGAGTGGTGTCAGTAGTGAATCATGCGCCAACATCATGTCAAGCAGAGCTCGAGTGGTGTCAGTAGTGAATCGTGCGCCAACATTACGTCAAGCAGAGCTCGAGTGGTGTCAGTAGTGAACCGTTCGCCACCATTATGTCAAGCAGAGCTCGAGTGGTGTCAGTAGTGAACCGTTCTCCACCATTATGTCAAGCAGAGCTCGAGTGGTGTCAGTAGTGAATCGTGCGCCAACATTACGTCAAGCAGAGCTCGAGTGGTGTCAGTAGTGAATCGTGCGCCAACATTACGTCAAGCAGAGCTCGAGTGGTGTCAGTAGTGAATCATGCGCCAACATAACGTCCAGCAGAGCTCGAGTGGTGTCAGTAGTGAACCCTTCGCCACCATTATGTCAAGCAGAGCTCGAGTGGTGTCAGTAGTGAACCCTTCGCCACCATTATGTCAAGCAGAGCTCGAGTGGTGTCAGTAGTGAACCGTTCGCCACCATTATGTCAAGCAAAGCTCGAGTGGTGTCAGTAGTGAATCGTGCGCCAACATTACGTCAAGCAGAGCTCGAGTGGCGTCAGTAGTGAATCATGCGCCAACATCATGTCAAGCAGAGCTCGAGTGGTGTCAGTAGTGAATCGTGCGCCAACATTACGTCAAGCAGAGCTTGAGTGGTGTCAGTAGTGAACCCTGCGCCAACATCATGTCAAGCAGAGCTCGAGTGGTGTCAGTAGTGAACCGTTTGCCACGATTATGTCAAGCAGAGCTCGAGTGGTGTCAGTAGTGAATCGTGCGCCAACATTACGTCAAGCAGAGCTCGAGTGGTGTCAGTAGTGAATCATGCGCCAACATTACGTCCAGCAGAGCTCGAGTGGTGTCAGTAGTGAACCGTTCGCCACCATTATGTCAAGCAGAGCTCGAGTGGTGTCAGTAGTGAATCGTGCGCCAACATTACGTCAAGCAGAGCTCGAGTGGTGTCAGTAGTGAACCGTTCGCCATTATTATGTCAAGCAGAGCTCGATTGGTGTCAGTAGTGAATCGTGCGCCAACATTACGTCAAGCAGAGCTCGAGTGGTGTCAGTAGTGAATCGTGCGCCAACATTACGTCAAGCAGAGCTCGAGTGGTGTCAGTAGTGAATCATGCGCCAACATTACATCCAGCAGAGCTCGAGTGGTGTCAGTAGTGAATCGTGCGCCAACATTACGTCAAGCAGAGCTCGAGTGGTGTCAGTAGTGAACCGTTCGCCACCATTATGTCAAGCTGAGCTCGAGTGGTGTCAGCAGTGAATCGTGCGCCAACAATACGTCAATCAGAGCTCGAGTGGTGTCAGTAGTGAATCATGCGCCAACATTACGTCAAGCAGAGCTCGAGTGGTGTCAGTAGTGAATCATGCGCCAACATTACGTCAAGCAGAGCTCGAGTGGTGTCAGTAGTGAATCATGCGCCAACATTACGTCAAGCAAAGCTCGAGTGGTGTCAGTAGTGAATCATGCGCCAACATTACGTCAAGCAGAGCTCGAGTGGTGTCAGTAGTGAATCATGTGCCAACATTATGTCGAGCAGTGCTCGAGTGGTGTCAGTAGTGAATCGTGCGCCAACATTACGTCAAGCAGAGCTCGAGTGGTGTCAGTAGTGAATCATGCGCCAACATTACGTCAAGCAAAGCTCGAGTGGTGTCAGTAGTGAATCATGCGCCAACATTACGTCAAGCAGAGCTCGAGTGGTGTCAGTAATGAATCATGTGCCAACATTATGTCGAGCAGTGCTCGAGTGGTGTCAGTAGTGAATCATGCGCCAACATTACGTCAAGCAAAGCTCGAGTGGTGTCAGTAGTGAATCATGCGCCAACATTACGTCAAGCAGAGCTCGAGTGGTGTCAGTAGTGAATCATGTGCCAACATTATGTCGAGCAGTGCTCGAGTGGTGTCAGTAGTGAATCATGCGCCAACATTACGTCAAGCAGAGCTCGAGTGGTGTCAGTAGTGAATCATGCGCCAACATTACGTCAAGCAAAGCTCGAGTGGTGTCAGTAGTGAATCATGCGCCAACATTACGTCAAGCAGAGCTCGAGTGGTGTCAGTAGTGAATCATGTGCCAACATTATGTCGAGCAGTGCTCGAGTGGTGTCAGTAGTGAATGTCAGTAGTGAATCGTGCGCCAACATTACGTCAAGCAGAGCTCGAGTGGTGTCAGTAGTGAACCGTTCGCCACCATTATGTCAAGCAGAGCTCGAGTGGTGTCAGTAGTGAACCGTTCGCCACCATTATGTCAAGCAGAGCTCGAGTGGTGTCAGTAGTGAATCGTGCGCCAACATTACGTCAAGCAGAGCTCGAGTGGTGTCAGTAGTGAATCGTGCGCCAACATTACGTCAAGCAGAGCTCGAGTGGTGTCAGTAGTGAATCATGCGCCAACATTACGTCCAGCAGAGCTCGAGTGGTGTCAGTAGTGAACCCTTCGCCACCATTATGTCAAGCAGAGCTCGAGTGGTGTCAGTAGTGAACCGTTCGCCACCATTATGTCAAGCAAAGCTCGAGTGGTGTCAGTAGTGAATCGTGCGCCAACATTACGTCAAGCAGAGCTCGAGTGGCGTCAGTAGTGAATCATGCGCCAACATCATGTCAAGCAGAGCTCGAGTGGTGTCAGTAGTGAATCGTGCGCCAACATTACGTCAAGCAGAGCTTGAGTGGTGTCAGTAGTGAACCGTGCGCCAACATCATGTCAAGCAGAGCTCGAGTGGTGTCAGTAGTGAATCGTGCGCCAACATTACGTCAAGCAGAGCTCGAGTGGTGTCAGTAGTGAATCGTGCGCCAACATTACGTCAAGCAGAGCTCGAGTGGTGTCAGTAGTGAATCATGCGCCACCATTACATCCAGCAGAGCTCGAGTGGTGTCAGTAGTGAATCGTGCGCCAACATTACGTCAAGCAGAGCTCGAGTGGTGTCAGTAGTGAACCGTTCGCCACCATTATGTCAAGCTGAGCTCGAGTGGTGTCAGCAGTGAATCGTGCGCCAACAATACGTCAATCAGAGCTTGAGTGGTGTCAGTAGTGAATCATGCGCCAACATTACGTCAAGCAGAGCTCGAGTGGTGTCAGTAGTGAATCGTGCGCCAACATTACGTCAAGCAGAGCTTGAGTGGTGTCAGTAGTGAACCGTGCGCCAACATCATGTCAAGCAGAGCTCGAGTGGTGTCAGTAGTGAATCGTGCGCCAACATTACGTCAAGCAGAGCTCGAGTGGTGTCAGTAGTGAATCGTGCGCCAACATTACGTCAAGCAGAGCTCGAGTGGTGTCAGTAGTGAATCATGCGCCACCATTACATCCAGCAGAGCTCGAGTGGTGTCAGTAGTGAATCGTGCGCCAACATTACGTCAAGCAGAGCTCGAGTGGTGTCAGTAGTGAACCGTTCGCCACCATTATGTCAAGCAAAGCTCGAGTGGTGTCAGTAGTGAATCGTGCGCCAACATTACGTCAAGCAGAGCTCGAGTGGCGTCAGTAGTGAATCATGCGCCAACATCATGTCAAGCAGAGCTCGAGTGGTGTCAGTAGTGAATCGTGCGCCAACATTACGTCAAGCAGAGCTTGAGTGGTGTCAGTAGTGAACCGTGCGCCAACATCATGTCAAGCAGAGCTCGAGTGGTGTCAGTAGTGAATCGTGCGCCAACATTACGTCAAGCAGAGCTCGAGTGGTGTCAGTAGTGAATCGTGCGCCAACATTACGTCAAGCAGAGCTCGAGTGGTGTCAGTAGTGAATCATGCGCCACCATTACATCCAGCAGAGCTCGAGTGGTGTCAGTAGTGAATCGTGCGCCAACATTACGTCAAGCAGAGCTCGAGTGGTGTCAGTAGTGAACCGTTCGCCACCATTATGTCAAGCTGAGCTCGAGTGGTGTCAGCAGTGAATCGTGCGCCAACAATACGTCAATCAGAGCTTGAGTGGTGTCAGTAGTGAATCATGCGCCAACATTACGTCAAGCAGAGCTCGAGTGGTGTCAGTAGTGAATCATGCGCCAACATTACGTCAAGCAAAGCTCGAGTGGTGTCAGTAGTGAATCATGCGCCAACATTACGTCAAGCAGAGCTCGAGTGGTGTCAGTAGTGAATCATGCGCCAACATTACGTCAATCAGAGCTCGAGTGGTGTCAGTAGTGAATCATGCGCCAACATTACGTCAAGCAAAGCTCGAGTGGTGTCAGTAGTGAATCATGCGCCAACATTACGTCAAGCAGAGCTCGAGTGGTGTCAGTAGTGAATCATGCGCCACCATTACATCCAGCAGAGCTCGAGTGGTGTCAGTAGTGAATCGTGCGCCAACATTACGTCAAGCAGAGCTCGAGTGGTGTCAGTAGTGAACCGTTCGCCACCATTATGTCAAGCTGAGCTCGAGTGGTGTCAGCAGTGAATCGTGCGCCAACAATACGTCAATCAGAGCTTGAGTGGTGTCAGTAGTGAATCATGCGCCAACATTACGTCAAGCAGAGCTCGAGTGGTGTCAGTAGTGAATCATGCGCCAACATTACGTCAAGCAAAGCTCGAGTGGTGTCAGTAGTGAATCATGCGCCAACATTACGTCAAGCAGAGCTCGAGTGGTGTCAGTAGTGAATCATGCGCCAACATTACGTCAATCAGAGCTCGAGTGGTGTCAGTAGTGAATCATGCGCCAACATTACGTCAAGCAAAGCTCGAGTGGTGTCAGTAGTGAATCATGCGCCAACATTACGTCAAGCAGAGCTCGAGTGGTGTCAGTAGTGAATCATGCGCCACCATTACATCCAGCAGAGCTCGAGTGGTGTCAGTAGTGAATCGTGCGCCAACATTACGTCAAGCAGAGCTCGAGTGGTGTCAGTAGTGAACCGTTCGCCACCATTATGTCAAGCTGAGCTCGAGTGGTGTCAGCAGTGAATCGTGCGCCAACAATACGTCAATCAGAGCTTGAGTGGTGTCAGTAGTGAATCATGCGCCAACATTACGTCAAGCAGAGCTCGAGTGGTGTCAGTAGTGAATCATGCGCCAACATTACGTCAAGCAAAGCTCGAGTGGTGTCAGTAGTGAATCATGCGCCAACATTACGTCAAGCAGAGCTCGAGTGGTGTCAGTAGTGAATCATGCGCCAACATTACGTCAATCAGAGCTCGAGTGGTGTCAGTAGTGAATCATGCGCCAACATTACGTCAAGCAAAGCTCGAGTGGTGTCAGTAGTGAATCATGCGCCAACATTACGTCAAGCAGAGCTCGAGTGGTGTCAGTAGTGAATCATGCGCCAACATTACGTCAAGCAGAGCTCGAGTGGTGTCAGTAGTGAATCATGCGCCACCATTATGTCAAGCAGAGCTCGAGTGGTGTCAGTAGTGAATCGTCCGCCAACATTACGTCAAGCAGTGACAATGGTGTCACTAGCTCAGTAGTTACAACTCACAGGTTAACTTCAAGCGTATGACAGTCTTCTCATGCATGTGTTTGGGGGTTACCAACGAGCTCGTGGTTTCTGCAAGTTGTGTTGCTGGTTGCACCTGTAGTATGTGGCAATAAATATGATAGAGATCGTTTGTCCTGGCCACTGGATACTTTATATTTTTAAAAGCTGAGTTTTTAATTGAAGCGTAACTAGATTAGCAATGGATAAATAATAAATGAACGGCTTGATTGGATATTCAGCGTTGAAACGTAATTGGAAGACTTTTGAACTGAGTTGCAAATTAAATTAGTGCAAGCTTTATTATGCCTTATAATTTAACGCGTCAGAAGAATTAAATAAATTACTTAGGTATGCATTTTGATATAACTCAAATGAACATTATGTTTATAATATGTTTCAGGCACAATATCTGTTTTTGTTACTCGATGTTGCCAGACATAGTATCATCCGAAAGCCACACGCACTAGTAACATATACAAACTGTACACTTCCTCCAATAGAATAAGCTGACTTGATATGCTTAGGTACCTACATTCTACAACTGTAGGATTAGGTATTCAGCACAATACAGACGTGTGTATCATGTAGCCACGTAGGTACTTGCCGGCCGTTATATTAACATGTAGAATAATGATCGCGCACGCTTGCGAAGCGCGGTAAAGCCGCGCGGCCGCCCCGCGTTGCACCGCGCAGGCCCGCGCGCGCGAGTCTATAGCGCGCGCCTCCTTACGCGCGGATTTCTTCATTATGTACTCACTTACATGGATTTTAGTGTTTTACACGGAGCGTGTAATTTATTATTGCGTTAAACTTGAGCTAATCCAATCAGCGCCGGGGCACATTTCACATGAGGGAACGTCTCTAACTTTACATAGGTAATTAACGTTTAGTTCTATATTAGTTAGTGTAACTTTTTGTTAAATAAGAGCAGCGATATTACTGACAGTATCCGGCAGTCGGTGCCATGCTATGGCTTGAAGTTGAGAGAGTAGTGACTATGTTCAGTAAACGACCAGTATACTGCAATACCTCCCACGAGCAGAATAATACTGACCATATCTTTTCCATTCGAATTCCAACACTATTCCGGTGTAGCAGTACGATGTCGTGCGGGTGCGCCAAAGTTCACCTAAATTTTCAGCTCCGATAATTGGAAATCCGAAAATGTTCTTCCTAACATTTTTCATCCTAACATTTTTCATCCTAACAATCACAATTCCTAACTACTCTGTCTCTAATGTTCATAATTCCGAATGATTCAACTTCATAATGTCAGTAGCAATAAACATCTATATAAATAAAAACAAAAGGCCTGACTGACTGACTGACTGACTGACTCATCAACGCCCAGCCCAAACCCTTAGACCTAGAAAGCTGAAATTTTACACGGTGGTTCCCTTTATAATGTAGACAAGGAATAAGGAAGGGTTTTTCGAAATTCAACCCCTAAGGGAGTCAAATAGGGGATGAAAGTTTGTATGAAAGTCCCTCAGTTTTAAAGTTAGGATCTTCAAATTTTGTGTTTAGGCTGACAATTGAAAATTAATTTACACGTGTCTCAGCGTTTTTGATAATTCCACCCCCAAAGGGCTAAAAAGGGGGATGAAGTTGTGTATGAAAGTCAGTCAGATTAAAAGTTACGATCTTCAAATTTTGTGTTTAGGCTGACGATTGAAAATTAATTTATACGTGTCTCAGCGTTTTTGATAATTTCACCCCCAAAGGGGGATGAACGACCTGACTGAGATATCAACAGACAGCCTAAACCGCTGGACCTAGAAACATGAATTTTGGAGGGTGTGTTCTTTGTGAAGAGTAGGTATCCAGTAAGAAGGGGTTTTTGGAAATTCAACCTTGAAGGGGGTGAAAAGGGGGGATTTTGTTTGTATGAAAAATCTTATTCCTTGAGTTAATAACCTTGAAACTTTGCAAGAATACCTATCTAAGTAATAAACGAAGTTTGTCATTTTTCGTTTTTCTAAACTACCCCCTAAAGAGGTATTGGGGAGTGTCAAAATTTGTATGGAAGAATTTTAACGCGCTATCCGAGTAAATCAAAACTCAGTATTTATACTAGGGACTAAAAATAAAGAATAACGTGTGTCAGGGTTTTTCGAAAATCTACCCTTAACTGTGTGAAAAGGGGTAGTTAATTTTACAGGGGGGGATTTTACTGCGTGACTTGATTAGCTCGAAAATTGGCATAAATAATCTTTGAGTCAAGTTATGAACACATCTTAAACGATTTTTCACAATTCGACCCATGTAGGGGTGAAAAGCGGGAATACTGTTTATATGAAAAATCTTATTCACTTGGTTAATAAACATGAAACTTGGCACGAATATTAATCTAAGTAAATTATGAAGTTTGGCATTTTTTGTTTTTATAAACTACCGCCTAAAGGGGGGTTGGGGGCATCAAAATTTGTATGGAAAAATTTTAACGCGTGGGCCGATTACCTCGAAACTCAGTATTTATACTTAAGACCAAAAACAAAGAATAACGTGTAGCAGGGTTTCCCAAAAATCTACCCCTAACGGAGTGGAAAGGGGTAGTTAATTATACAGGGAAGGATTTTAATGCGTGGCTTGATTAACTCAACAATTCGTATAAATAAACTTTGAGTCAAGTAATGAACACATCTCAAACAATTTTTCGTAATTCCATCCCTATGGGGGTGAAAAGCGGGAATACAGTGTATATGAAAAATCTTATTCATTTGGTTAATAAACATCAAACTTGGCACGAATACTTATAAGTAAGTATAAATAAATTATGAAGCTTGGAAATTTTTGTTTTTCTAAACTACCTCCTAAAGGGGGATTGGGGGCGTCAAAATTTGTATGGAAGAATTTTAACGCGTGGTTCGATTTACTCGAAACTCGGTATTTATACTTAAGACCATAAATAAAGAATAACGTGTATCAGGGTTTTTCGAAAATCTACCCTTAACGGGGTGAAAAGGGGTAGTTAATTTTACATGGGAGGATTTTACTGCATGGTTTCATTAATTCGAAATTTGGTACAAATAATCTTTGAGTCAAGTAATGAACACATCCCAAACGATTTTACGAAATTCCACCCCTGTGGGGGTAAAAAGTGGTGATACAGTTTATATGAAAAATCTTATTTATTTGTTTAATAAACATGATACTTGGCAATATTTAGGTCAGTAAATAAGAAAGATTGTCACTTTTAGTTTGAAAAAAACCCCTTACAGATGATTTAGGGTGTGACAAAGTTGATAGGTTAGAAAAATGTGTAACCCGCTGTCGGATTAACTCGAAACTCGGTACTACTAAAACAAAAAATAAAACAAGTATGAGTTTTAGGGTTTTTCAAAAATCGACTCCTACCAAGGTGGGAAATGGCAAGTAATAAAGTTTAAGGGAAGGATATTACTGCTTGCATCCATTAACTCGAAAATGGGTATGGTCTTTGAGTCAAGTTATGAACAAATCACGAACGATTTTTCAAAATTTCACCCCTGTGGGGGTGAAAAGCGAGGATACAGTTTATTTAAAAAATCTGATTGCTTTAATCTATAAACTAAAAAATTGGCCCGAATACTTATTTATCTAAATAAATGATAAAGATACATTACATACATTTTCGAAATTTTTAGAGGAAAGTACGAATTTTACGCGGACGAAGTCGCGGGCAGAAGCTAGTCTATTATACTTTTATTTGTTTTCCTATATTTTCTCAACATAACCATCTTTTACACTATTATTCAAAGTCATATCTTTTTTGTTTAGATCGTCAACATAGGATGCAAAAGCGAGCAAAGGGCACCCCGAGGTTCGGTTTAGTTAGGTTACTTTAAACCCTTTACACAGAAATAGGGGCCCCGCGAAGCGGGGCTCCGTCGACATAGGATGCAAGGGCGAGCAAAGGGCACCCCGAGGTTCGGTTTGGTTAGGTTACTTTAAACCCTTTACACAGAAATAGGAGCCCCGCAAAGCGGGGCTCCGTCGACATAGGATGATATAGGATGAAAAAGAAAGTTTTTATCATATTAGACTAAATAGGTTTTATGTCTATTGAGTGGTATATCAAACGATTTTATATTAATTGTCTGTTATTCTTATAGAAATTAGTTACATTAAAATTATATCAATCGTTTATTATATTAACTGATCATTATATCAAATAAAATTATAGGTTCAGTTGTTATATCTTGTAAATATTAGAGGCATTGTAATTATATCATCTATTACTTACCCGTATAAACTCCCAGGCAATGAAAATATTATGGCTAACCAACAGAAAACAGGAGCAGTTAAGTTCAAGTTTAAGAGCTCAATCTCTGAACTGCGCGGAGCAGTAGAAGGCGCTCTTACCTTCTTTAGCATCCCTTACTTACTCATGTGATGAGCAGATAAAGTTAATAAGTTATACAAACTGCGCTCATGTGTCAAGATCCACATCCTTAGAACTTACCGCCGAGGGAGCGAGGCGAGCGCGCGGTGCGCCACGTGTTCAATTGAAATTGTGACAATATGGACGTGAAGCGAACGCCCCCACGGCCACGCGCCACGCACACTACGCAGAGCTAGCGCACGTTATTATACCTTTCCCAATCTTAGAGAACGGTAAATATGAATAATTTGAGTATTCCCCGCGGAGCAGGCTCGTAGCTTAAAGTTACGATACGGTTATGAGGTATCGGCCGTGAGCGCAGCCGTGTACACTGAACGAGCGGAATATTTTAGTTTTAAGCGCGGGAAAATGTGAGGGTATTCGGTGTGGCAATCTGGTGCGCGTCGGCTCGCGGCATCTTGTTGAGGAAGCTCGGTTTAATGCTCCTGACGCGCGTAAATTTGACAAATGAAGAACTAAAAATGCGGGCAACGTGGCGGCCGCCCAGCCTGCGGTGAGCGATGGGTGGTGCGCGGCGAGCTGAGTGGGCGGCGCGCGGCCGACAGCTGCAGCGCTGCAGGGGCGCGCGATATTGTCGCTGCGCTGTATAACTCGCTCCGATCATAACTCGTTCTTTCTAACTTGCTGTGAGCAGCTTCCACAGCAGCCGGTGTACATTATTTGAGTCTGAAACTTATTGTCCGAACTCTCCTGCGAAATGAAATCTTAAAAATAACGTTAGTTATCTCATTTTATATTATTTTTATTTATTTATTTATTTATATTGGTTCACCAACAACTGTTTACACTGGTATTATGCTTAGGGTAACAAATAAGGTAAAACAATTTAACAAATTAGTGTAACAATCACTTATAGGTGAACTCCGCATGCATACAAAAATTTGGTTGTACAAGGAAAACAACAAGAGAAAACAACAAGAGAAAACAACAAGAATTTAACTTAGAACTAAAACTTAAACTATGTGACATCAGTACATTATGAAAACAGTACCCTCCTTCTGGGGAAGACGGTTAAAAATAAAATGTCTTTCATGATAACTGGTGTAACTATATCTTACATAATTATACATTCACAACTTTCTGTCTAATAATCGAAGAATCGTAATGTTCTTGTAGTTACTGTAGGTACAAATACTTATTTGAATAATTTGCTATTTTCAATAAGTTGGCGTAAGTAAATTATGATAATGCCAGAGTGACAAGCCGCTCCCGAGCACGCGGTGACAGCTCAGTTAGTAGCAATGCCGCCATCTTGTAAACTATTGACCCGTTGCTTACATCACTGCCCCGTGATGACTCGCTGTCAGTCAAAGCGGATCTGTCGAGTGTAGTGTCGTGCGTGCTGATGTGGTGACGATGTGCTCGGCTATGCGTGAATACAAGCTCTGAGAATAAGACAGTCAAAGAAAATAAAAAAATCGAGTTCCATATACTTATTCTAATATGTTCAGAAAGCAGACTGTACTGATATAATATACTAGCTGCCCGGCGCGACTTCGTTCGCGTGGTGTCCTACCTTACTCCTACCCTAATCCTACCCCTACCCTTCTCCTACCTTACTTGTACACTATACCTTCCCGACTCCTACCCTACTCCTACCGTACCCCTACACTACTCTTACCCTACCCCTACTCCTACCCTACCCCAATCCTACTCCTACCTTACTCCTACCGTATCCCTTCCCTACTCCTACCCTACCCCGACCTTACTCCTACCCTACCCCTACCCTACACGAACAATAGTAGCAGTTAAAATAAAATAAAAAATAGTTTACGTCCTATTCTTGGACCTATTGAATATACACACAAAATTTCATAAGAATCGGTCAAGCCGTTTCAGAGTTTTGTTACAAACACTGTGGACACGAGAATTTTATCGCTGCGCTACGTCGTATTCTGTGGCTGTATTACTTTACTTGTATTGACTCTACTGTATTATTTGACGTTCAAAAGTGCCTTTTATGTGCCTATTTGAAATAAATGCTTTGACTTTGACTTTGCTGCGTGGAGCAACGCGAACCGGGCGGCGCGGCGGCGGCGCGGCGCGTCTGTATTTTCGTTTTTTTTTGTTCTACTGACATTTTTAATTTCGTAATATCATTTGAATGGAATGTCCGATTTCAATAATTCAAAAAGTAATCAACAGGTATTGAAACAGTCTTGAATACAAAATAATTTATTTGGATATGAATTAATACAAAGGTATAGATAACATGGTCTGATTTTGATCGGCATTTCTATCAACTTTTAAAATATAAAAAAGTAGTTATAGTGACATAACTACAATAGTTGGACAAATGGTATTGCAAAGTTTTTTGTAGATATTGATATGTTCTATAATATTGTAGAACATTTTTTTGTTCTATCATCAATATTTTCCGCAGCGCATGCGATGAAAGACATTTTATGGCTATTTTTTTTACACCTTGGGTTGGTTTTAGTAGGAATTTCTAAGGATCCCTAATTTTTTTTAGTAATAAATATAGCCTATGTTACTCAGTGATAATGTAGCTTTCTAACGGTAAAAGAATTGTTGAAATCGGTCCAGTAGTTTTTACGTTTATTTGTAACATACAAAAATACAAATCTTTCCTCTTTATAATATTATATATAAATATATTATATATATATTATTAGTGTAGATAGGTGATTAGTCAGAGCTCCGCCCCCAAAATGTAATAATTTGCAATACGCTCATAATATATTCAATCAGGTTACAACAGCTGAAATATCAGCGAAGTTTTCGTCGCAGCAAATTGTTTCATTACTAATGCAAATAGACACAGTGTAATAAAGTTTCTTTTACTTACAAAACGCACGACCGTCTGGCATACGAATGAGTCGCACCACAGAGTAGTTAGGTACCGCAAAGAATGCACACACCGATGCAGTGCTCAGTGGGAGGAGAGGTCAATGAGTGAGTGAGTGTCCCATCGCTCAATGTATCATTAGCGTTTACGAGATGAACTGACACAGAAGACCTACAGCTAATGATGCACATTCGTGATGTTCGGTGATTGTCTACCTTGTCAGACGCAAATGACGGACATACTCCATAATATATCTTCTAATAGAGAAATCTACGTTGAAGGTGAGTAGATCACTTGCGTTTGGCGATACTTTAGGGCAGTGCGTTAGTGTCGTCCACGTCAGTTGTTACTGTGGCGAGTGAAGCCTCTGTGCCCCGCTCGCCTCCCGGCCCCGGGCAGCCGCGGTCATTTGTAACTTATAAGTGTTATAGCACCCGAGCTTGCACTCATATAACTTGTGATATTGTTTCTCTAGGCCACATGGCTTCCCGCTTCGTCTATTTTCTTCTGATTAACTTTATTGCGGCTTCTAGATAGAGTTTCTGGAATGTTTAGCGAATGCTCGTAGTTTCGTGTTGGTTCACTGCAGATCATGACTAACAGGACTCACAACTTGGAATATGTGCCGAGTTTCGCCGAGCTAGTTATTACACGCGCGCCTTACGCTCTGTTTCACGTTGTTGTACAGCCCCAGTGACTGAAGCACTCTCATGAAATGGGTTCAATCCTTCGTAATCTCTTCCCTAT
The DNA here is from genome assembly GCA_945859645.1 of Amphipoea oculea. Lineage (NCBI taxonomy): Eukaryota > Metazoa > Arthropoda > Insecta > Lepidoptera > Noctuidae > Amphipoea > Amphipoea oculea. Next base: position 273,380 of record OX243878.1, on the reverse strand, counting down.
TTACTTATGGTTAGGTACCTAATCTATTTCGTTTGTAAAGCGAACTCCAAGAGGATTATTGAGTACTCAGAACCGAATCATCCTGAATAGATTTTGAAAGGTATAAAGCTGAATTGATTCTTAAATCAGAGAGCTATCCTATTTCTCGTGAACTGACCTAGATACACTAGATAGAGGCGCGCACGGTTATAGGCTAGAATGTTATTACAGCAGATTGTGGCATACATGTAGCTGAGAGGTCTCCGCGGATCAGGACATTGACGCGCGTGTGGGCGCGAGCTTAGCATGACTTCATTACATCGAACGTTTTGTTGTTTTGCAGCGATCTGTAACAGGAAGAATACGCGGAGTGTGTGGTGTACGGCCGTCGTGCGTCGAGTGTGTGATGTACATCGCCGGCTCGATTCACGTCGCTCCTCGCCGCGCTGTGTCTGCGCCGCAGTGGGTGCCAGCGAGAACGTTAGCACCTCTCCGCGAGCTGGCAGCGCATCTCAGTGCAGGAAGGAAATCCTCTTGTTCTTACAACGCGTTTATTGAATTCCATGCGGCACGCATACTAATGGGCTCTGCCTTGGTTTTGGTTTGTTAGCGATCATTTTTAGCTCGCTGTGAATTCAGCAGTTAATTGCGTATTGTTCTTTGAGGCATGACAAGCATATTTTTGATATTTTAATTTTATTGATATTTTCTTTATGTCTTATACATACTTATAAATTTATATTTTTATATATTAGAATATAAACACATGTAATAATATGAAAAATACATAGTAGCCTACCGGGGTGGTGACGGCTCTAGAGAGGGGAACTTTTTAAAAATGCGAGCCATGTTAAGAAGTACCATTGCCTGAATCAAGCCTTTAATCCAGCTGTTCAACGAGAGCCTCCTCAGGTGTGGGTCGAGGCTCTTGGCTATTGGCTGTTATGACGATCGGCGCAATGATCGCTGAGTTTCACACATCTCGTATGTCACCAACCTCGCGAGCCAACTCAAGATACTTGATTTGTTTATCTTTCCCGGCTTTCACGAGGTTCCCGTCATGCGGGACCGTTATGTTCACTACCACTATATCAGGCATTTATATTGACAACAATAGTCCTATCAGTGATGATAGAACCCAGTTGAATGTGATATTTCCATTTTCGAGAACTGGGACACATACCTGTAGTGCGGCACCTCCGATGTCACAACTGGGACACATACCTGTAGTGCGGCACCTCCGATGTCACAACTGGGACACATACCTGTAGTGCGGCACCTCCGATGTCACAACTGGGACACATACCTGTAGTGCGGCACCTCCGATGTCACAACTGGGACACATACCTGTAGTGCGGCACCTCCGATGTCACAACTGGGACACATACCTGTAGTGCGGCACCTCCGATGTCACAACTGGGACACATACCTGTAGTGCGGCACCTCCGATGTCACAACTGGGACACATACCTGTAGTGCGGCACCTCCGATGTCACAACTGGGACACATACCTGTAGTGCGGCACCTCCGATGTCACAACTGGGACACATACCTGTAGTGCGGCACCTCCGATGTCACAAGGCTGTGTTGTTGACAGATAATCCTGGCTACAGGTTATGTCTATACAAGTACTCTTCGTTAACTAGACGAGAGAACCCGGAGATAATGTGTCTGCTTGATTCCCCCGGGGCATGCCCGACAGATGTCAACCGTGCCGTGTTTCACAATAAACCTCCTACCGGTAATTATTGTTCGTCCTCATAACTTCATCCATAATTGCACAGACATTATTGATAATTATGATATGTAATTGGTTACTTACATTATTATGCAGAGTGGCGATTAGGTTATCACATTAAACAGTACAGCGGTTATTAAAAGTTGTTATTAGTCTGTTAAAAAAATAAAATCATAAATTTTACAAAAAATATATTTCTTTTTTATCGAATTTACAAAAAAAAAATTATACAATCCTTGTCGTGACAGTACCGAACACAACAAAAAAAAAAGAATTATCCAATTTGGTGCAGTCGTTCGGAAGTTCTACGCGTACATACATTTAGGCGATTCATTTTTATGGTTTTCATATTACTTAGGTAAGTACCGCGGCTAGAATGTTAATTGTTATGAATAATTTTAATTGTGTATACTTAAAATACGTGATGTAGAATACGTTATTTTAATTAATGTAATAACCTAATCGCCACACTGTATAATTTCTGCAGAACATAAAGCATTGTCAATCGGGTCTTTTGAGCGCAAGCGAAGTGACACGGGTTCCCCGTCTCATAGCCGAAGCTACTGACAAGTACTGAATCGGGGTTCTGTCGGGGGCTGGGCGGCAGAGCGGTCCAAGGTGTGAGTGGTTATACAGCATACAGCTTGATATTTTCGATCTCATCTTTTTACAAAAAATAAAAATGAACATACGGCACCTGCTTTATGTATAGTTCGATTACTTCGATTAGCCTGCAAAGTTTCATGACCTAATTTGAAAATTTTCATTGAATATTTTCCATTTATTTTACGGTTTAGAGGTAACTTTGAGATTTCTTAGTATCGAGAAAATTGTATCCAATCGTCAGACGCTCACTTTACTGTATTAATAATACAAAGTGAATATTGCAGTACTGTTGTAACTACAGCCATTAAGTAATGCTAAGACAATTTTTACAATTTCAGGTAGTACAGGCCCTTAATGTGGCTTTGAGTACCTATATTCTTCCAAATGATATAAGTTTTGTTCTCTTTCAGTTCAGCTCGAGTGGTTACGGCGCGCTGTCAGCCGGCTCCCTCGTGACGGTGGAAGGCGGTATAGTTCTAGTTTGTCGTAATTGTTCACAAATTCAATGTCTGGAGTATGTAAACTATTTGCGGCGAGCAGTGTGCGGGAATTAATCACGCCGCAATGAGGGCACACTTCAAAGGATGGCGAAGCTCTTTGTGCCGGAGTGTGCCGTGGTGCCGCCTGTGGCACGTGTGCCGTCGTACCGCCTGTGGCGCGGTGTGTCGTCCGTGCCGGCTGTGTGTGCCTTCTGCCATCCACTGGACGAAGCGAATTTGGGAAGTGATTCGTCATTTTAGACGATTTTAGTTTAGTGATGAAGAGTTCATTTCATGAATTATAGTTACCTAATAACTAATGAGAGTATTATTGATTGAAAAACAATTGGGTAGATACAGGTACTTAGATAATTGTATTATTTGTACGGAACGTTGTCACGCCGTGTTGCACAGTACGTGTAGCGCAGTTGTCACGCCGCGCCGTGTTGCACAGTACGTGTAGCGCAGTTGTCACGCCGTGTTGCACAGTACGTGTAGCGCAGTTGTCACGCCGTGTTGCACAGTACGTGTAGCGCAGTTGTCACGCCGTGTTGCACAGTACGTGTAGCGCAGTTGGCAGCAACCCGGTGCGCGGTGCGCGGTATAGATAAATTCTTTATTGTCAATTGTATAGACAAATTCTTTAGCCTCTTCGATAACAAGCATCTTATCTCTTTTACTAGCTTCTGCCCGCGACTTTGTCCGCGTGTAATTTCACCCTCCCCCCATTCACACTCTTAGGGGTGGAATTTCGAAAAACCCTTTCTTCACAAAGAACACACCCTCCAAATTTCATGTCTCTAGTACCAGCGGTTTAGGCTGTGCGTTGATATATCAGTCAGTCAGTCAGGACTTTGAATTTTATATGTATAGATTGTCGATTGTGTAGACAAATTCTTTAGCCACTTCGATAAGAAGCATCTTCTCTCTTTCAGTCAAATTTTTACTATTTTTTCCAGATTCCATTAAGTGGTTTAACAAAAAATTGATACACCACTAATGAATGGAAAGGGGTACATATTTGAATGTCGAACATTAAAATACCTACGTGTAAAATATCAACGTTCAAAACATCGAAAATTTAAATATCGGTTATATCATAATATCGAAAATTGTTATACCTAAGCATAAAATGTCTAACATTGAAATGCCGAGTTATAAAAATATCTAATGATTAAAAACATCGATAATCATTATACCTAAGTTCAAAATGTCAACATTCAATACACTTTAGTTCATTATATTTACGTTAAAAATACCTATTAGTTAAAACATCGAACTTGCAGGCAGGCATGGTTGCAGGATGCAAGAGAGAGCGAAGGGCACCCCGGTGTTAGGTTAGGTTAGGTTACTTTAAACCCTTTACACAGAAATAGGGGCCCCGCGTAGCGGGGCTCCGTCGACATAAGATGCATGAGCGGGCGCGGCCTACAAATGTGTTTTTTTTAAGTTATTTACTATGTGAAAATAATATTACTTAAGCATGCAGAGTGCAAGCGAGCATGCATCATGCAGCAGGCATGGTTTCTGTCACGGCTCCGGCGCTGCGGGGTTCCGGAGGTCCCACGCGAGCTTATCGGTGTCGATGGTTTTAACGCTCACCACCGCAGCTTCGGCTTGCTGGCCGGCTCAGCCAGCCAGCCTCAGCCGCGGCGGCAGGTGTTAAAGCCACCTCCGCCTCAGCTCGCGGGCCGCTTCGCCCCTCTGCACCTACGCGGGCTTAAATTACACTCTAGGGGTAGGGCAGACAAGACCACGTGGAGTCGGTTTTGCAGCGATTTGTTTCTGTCACTAATTTTTGTAGCACAACATATAAATAAATATCGATATTTAGGACATTCGATACTCTGTACTTCGATATTTACATAATTAGATAATCTGTACTTCGATATTTAAGCCTTTCGATGTCATGTTTGTCGATAATTAGATTTTAGATATATTGGACGTAGGTTATCTAACCATTCGACAATATAAACTTACGTTATTTTAATTTTCGGTTTTATGGTCGTTCGATATTTAAATTTTCGATGTTTTGAACATTGACATTTTAACCGTAGATATTTAAATTTTCGAAATTGACAACATTTCATATTTTTAACCTGCATGTATTATTACGTTATATAAAAGTAAATTCAAATCTAGGGCACCCATATTTTTTCGTTTTTCGAAATTATGTTCTTTTCATTCATAATTTTAACTTTGAAATTCGGTGTATTCTAAAAAGACGTAAGTGCCAGACGACGGTAGAATGGCGATATTACCTTTGCTTTATTGTGACCCGTCAAAAAAACTGTTAGACGTCACTTGTCTCAGTCGTTGTTTTGGTTCCTTCATTGGCGTATATTTTTCATTGGGATCCATTTTATTGGCGAAATATCAATCAAAAATTGATAATATTAACAGTAAGCAGCGTGTCGAGTTGATAGGAAAAAATATTGTTGAATTCAATTCAGTTTTTTAGTTGTTTTCTAGTTACACTTCTTAGGTGACATTGACATGTCTTGTTTGATGTAATGTTTTCAATCAAAGACATTGGAATGCGCAAAGGTAACTACCTCATTCCGCCGTTTATGTGACGTCATCACATGTTTTTTGATTTTTATTTTTTTTCTCAGAAATTTAGAAATAAAAAAATAAAATAAAAATATATTTGAACTCAGGATACGAAAATAAAGAAATAGTATTTTTGTTTTAAGGTCGTGTCAGGTTTGAAATGTTGTCAATTCAAATATGTACCCATGGAAAGACCAATAGACTTTTAACTTAAAACGAAACGGCAAAGCAGAAACAATACAACATGAAAAAAAAGTTTCTTTAAAAAATAAATGACAATGTTGTAGTTCATACATCTGCCCATAAACATAACGACTTATTACGCGGTCTTGTATACAGACCCATCTAGCGGCAACTAAGGAACTAATTATCGGTTTTATAGTTTTTATTGAATGATTTGTTGCGTATTTAGAAACGCCGTGACAGCTATTGGGAATTTATTTCAGAACTTCAGAAACCGCCATAAGACGCGCAGAGAGGTGTTGGCCCTGCGCGCGCCCTCGGCCGCTGCCGCCGCCGCCGCCGCCGCCGCTGCCGCGCCGCCAGCCTAGACCCGCGCACAATAAACTTCACTCCGCTATTATTGAAACTTTACCTCCTTTCCGATCGTTCGTTCATAAACTGCAATTGGAACTAAGCATCCAAAAGATCCGCCTAATGAAGCAAGTTGTGTGAATTTAAATAAATAAATTTATGCACTGTGAGGGGGTCCATATTGGCTCAACTAAAGTTCTTTACCCGAAATTGTTCTTCCTAACGATTTGTAATCCGAATGATCACTCTTCCTAAAATTTTTCATCCTAAAGTTTTCATTCATACTATTTGTAGTGCTACCGGCGATATTCATAACACTCATGTTTCCGAAAACTGTAATTAATAATATCATTAATGTAAATATTTTAAACTCCTACTGTTTTTAGGGTTCCGTAGCCAAATGGCAAAAAACGGAACCCTTATGGATTCGTCATGTCTGTCTGTCTGTCTGTCTGTCCGTCCGTCCGTATGTCACAGCCACTTTTTTCCGAAACTATAAGAACTATACTGTTGAAACTTGGTAAGTAGATGTATTCTGTGAACCGCAGTAAGATTTTTACACAAAAATAGAAAAAAAAACAATAAATTTTGGGGTTCCCCATACTTACAACTGAAACTACAAAAATTTTTTTTCATCAAACCTGTACGTGTGGGGTATCTATGGATAGGTCTTCAAAAATGATATTGAGGTTTCTAATATAATTTTTTTCTGAACTGAATAGTTTGCGCGAGAGACACTTCCAAAGTTGTAAAATGTGTGTCCCCCCCCCCTCTAACTTCTAAAATAAGAGAATGATAAAATTAAAAAAATATATATAATGTACATTACCATGTAAACATCCACCGAAAATTGGTTTGAACGAGATCTAGAAAGTAGTTTTTTTTTAATACGTCATAAATCGAAAACCGCAATTTACCTTTCACAAAGTTACAACGAACTACAAGAACTTTTATATTATGTTACTTGCTGCTACGGAACCCTTCATGGGCGAGTCCGACTCGCACTTGGCCGGTTTTTATCATAACGCTTTTATCCCTAAACATAACTACCATAATATTTTCATTGCCTGGGAGTTTATACGGGTAAGTAATATATGATATAATTACAAAACCTCTAATATTTACAAGATATAACAACTGAACCTATAATTTTATTTGATATAATGGTCAGTTAATATAATAAACGATTGATATAATTTTAATGTAACTAATTTCTATAAGAATAACAGACAATTAATATAAAATTGTTTGATATACCACTCAATAGACATAATACCTATTTAGTCTAATATGATAAAAACTTTCTTTTTCATCTTATGTCGACGGAGCCCCGCTTCGCGGGGCCACTATTTCTGTGTAAAGGGTTTAAAGTAACCTAACCAAACCGAACCTCGGGGTGCCCTTTGCTCGCTTTTGGAACCTATGTTGACGATCTAAACAAAAAATAATAATAATAGTGTAAAAGATGGTTATGTTGAGAAAATATAGGAAAACAAATAAAAGTATAATAGATGTTTATTGCTACTGACATTATGAAGTTGAATGATTCGGAATTATGAACTTTAGAGACACAGTAGTTAGGAATTGTGATTGTTAGGATGAAAAATGTTAGGAAGAACATTTTCGGATTTCCAATTATCGGAGTTGAAAATTTAGGTGAACTTTGGCGCACCCACTGTGAGGGGCTGAGAGTGATGATGAGGTCGGAGAACTAGTCATAAAGATCAACGTTTGTGATGACGCAGTAACAATTCAAATAAATAATATATAATGGCTACCCTCCATAAAATCCCATTTAAGTAAAACTTTTAGATTTCAAAATAATGTGTAGGTATATTTTTTCCCGTGATCAACTATTTACATACCTACAAATTTGTACGGAACCCTCGGTGCGCGAGTCCGACTCGCACTTGACCGGTTTCCTTTAATGAAAGTCGTGCACTAAAATTCTTTGCATGAGTAAACTCATCAAATCCACTCCACTCCACTGCAATCCACTGTTCGTTGTAGTTACTCTTAAAACCATGTATGTAGCTAAGTCGTAGCCAACCGTAGTAGTTTTGTAGCCGTAAGGTATCAAACCGGAAAGGGATCGGCGCCGTACTCGTATCAACTCGAGCCATTTATTCTTTGTATTAACTGACGACATGGTGTTGTTGGGCCCCTCCATAAGCGCCGTACGAAAACTCCTCTCTAGATGTGTAGAATACGCCGGGGCCCATGGGCTCGGGTATAATGTAAAGAAGAGCGAGCTCTTGGTGTTTCAATCACGTGGTCATAAGGTCACGCACATACCACCCGTTGTTATAGACGGTGTTTCTTTACCCAGAGTTGCGCGTTTCAAGTACCTGGGCCATTGGGCTTCGGATGACCTCTCAGACCACGAGGATATTGAGAGAGAGCGCCGGGCGTTGGCTGTCCGATGCAATATGTTGGCTTGTAGACTTGCACGCTGCTGTAAACGAGGTAGATGAAACAGGATATAACCACTTCGATATTCCTTTGAGAAATGTATCGCGATGATTTTAAATTATCCTCACGTATGAAGGTTATACATATATAGAATTGTATAGGTACGGCCACGGTCATAAGTGGAGTGGTAATTTCACAAAGCAATAGATTGACACTTTGGTTTTACTTACGACCTTCTTTTAATTAGCTATTTCTCTACTGTAGACACACACACTCACATTCATTTGCAACTGATTGTATTTCATTAATTCAACCACTACGGTATGTGGCATGATAGCTTAGCGGTTATCACATTTGGGTAAGCGCGTCCTGCGTAGCGAGCCGTGGGTTTCGAATCTCACGCGCGGTGATAGTTTTTTTAAATGTTTTTTAATAATTACTTCGAATAATGACGCTTATGACTATAATAATATATTTCCTTGCCATGTTCGTCTTGTGCGCTTAATTCGTAAAACTTTATGATTATACCCACAGTTAAATAAATTACTTATGAGGTAGATACAGTTAAGTTACGAGTCATTCACCGCGATTAAATAGAACGTTGTTTGTTGGTTGTTAATTATTGTGGGTTAGCGACGTGTGTTCTATTAGCCGTGTTGTAGTTCCTTTTAAAATGCAGAATATTGAAATGAAAGCGAATGTGATTGCGCTGCGTAAAAGTGGATTTAATATAACACAAATATCTTATGAAACTGAACTGAATGTGAGTATTATGAATATGATTTATTTATTTTTTCAAACAATTACTTTATTAAAATAGAACTGCTGATCTTTGTAGTTATTTTTTAAACGTATTATAAGGTCTAAATAGAAGAAAAAAATATAATTTCGAAGTCCTAGATTTTAAATGATGAATATAACATTATATTATCGTTATATGTAACATTTCTATTTTCATTATAATTTTGTTTCTCAATAGTATTCGTATTTTGCTAGTAGACTAACAGTACTCTTTTTTTGTTTTAGAGAAATTACCTACTGTGACTCGGAGGGTCACTAAATAAGGAAGAGGGTAGCCTTGCTGCGTGGAATGCCCCAGCTGGTCAGTGAATATGAAACAATTGGTTATATACCAACAAGATATTTTGCCGAATTATTCAACACGTCTTTACGAACCGTTCGCCGTGCAAACGAAAACCAGCTCAAAAACCTATGCAATATTGTAGGGCCTATGCGCCAGCGTTTACAAGATTGCATTGATAATAATGGGTATTATACTAAGGATTAAATTATAAATTGATTATACCTAGTAATAATAAAATTATACTGTAGCATATTCGTAATAAGGATTATTTTGAGGTTTAGTTTCAATCTTCTTTTCGTAATGAAAATGAATACTTAAGCTATAACCACAATAAGTCCTAAACTAGAAGTTTATTTATACTTTATAACATTATAACGAATAAACATTTTGTAATCACTTATAAAACATTTTTATTCTTTACCCCATATTTCACTAACTATATAATAATAAAAACAACTATTACATTATTATTCTCGTTTATTAATTTATCGAATAATAAAAGAACAGATGAAGATAATTAATGAAAAGAAAGAAAATCTTATTTCGAGATTGGAACTTGGGCCTATATGTTTGCTAATCCGATGCGTTACACTATCAGCTATCGGGCCTTATAACAATGTTGTCAATTTTAGCAATGGTTTGAGCCGACAAAGGTAATTACATACGCTGCGTGTGTGAAAAAGCGATATGTTTTTGTTTCGCTGACTTCGCTCGACACCAGTGTATAAATTCCGAGGTGTGCGTTCTGTGTTAATACATCACTTATACACACATACGTATATACGGCCTGTACCGCGCGTGTTCACAGCAAAACAATCCTTACGGTGGTAATGCAGTACTGACCGTTACCGTACAGTCAGCAACAAAAGTCGATTAACACTGTAATTTTTACGTTGCTAAATTGACAACCATTTTTTTCAATAAACTGCTTTTTAGCTTTTCTTCTGCTGCAATTTCGAACAAATATTTTTCGCAATAACTAAGATTAAAAAAACTAGTGTTAATCGACTTTTGTTGTTGACTGTACCTAGTAGGTACTCTACACAACAATAGTTACTGAATATTTTTGGCCAAAGAATCAGCACATCCATTCAACGTGTGATTCTTTTCCCTCTTTTTTATTTATACATGTGCATATTATTAATATTATTTTAAATCTGTTAGCTTATACTATGTAAATATTCGAGTACCGACAGGGAGATTGTTTATGAAATTGACTATCAACTTATATTGTCCGTATATACAACGTGTAACGTTAAATGCGCAAAACCTGAAAATAGTCTGATCAGAATAACGAGCAGAATCAATTGAACCACTTTTTAATATAGGTCACATTTAAAAAAAATCTTCATTAAAAACGTTGCCGTGTCTATTTATTAATAAGTCAAGCCATCACATGCGCAAACCCGCCAAAATAGGTAAACAAACACAAGTTGTTGTCGACCAATTAAAATTTTCCCATACGCGGGATAATAATAGCTCTTATGTCAATGCAAATTGCAAATACGAATCTTCCGTACAGTAAGTACCATGAATAAGACAATTTGAAATAAACAATAATGCTATCTATCTTATTTTAACATAAACTTAACCTAAGGGTTAGAAAGAGAAATGACGATCTGCACGGGGGCGGGGCGTGCGAAATACGTGACAGCGGCCGTGTTTACTTCAGTCTGAGCGGCGCCGGCACATGCGTCACAGGTGTAATTGTTCTATCCCGTTACCCCGGCGAGGCGGCGCGTGCGCGCGAATTTCGCAACGTTTTTGTACACAAACATTCAATATTGTGAAATGGTGAGAATGTTGGCGCATTTTAATGACAACGTTAATTTGGCCAAAGCCTGGAAAAGTGTGATGGAAACATTTAAGTCACTGTTCAAAGATAAGCTAAGTTTTTTAGGAGCGTAGATGGTAAATAATGCGCGGCGCAGCGGCCCGGTGACGACTCCTCCCTCAATAGAGCGTCGTCGCAGACGCAGTAAACGATTAGAATTGCCAGTAAAACTAAAACAGCACATAAAACCTTTACAATTTTTTTAATGATTTTTTTTCTTTCTGAAATAGATAATTGAATTAAAAATCAGTTGGGGTGTCTGAGGTTTTGCGCATTTAACGTTACACGTTGTATAAATCACAACAACTGTCATTCCTTGACGGTTTTGTGAAATGTCTATAACGTGGCACATTGACTTAGGGTGTCAGATTAAGGTCATAGCACACATATCAACTCGGAAAGGGATCATCACCGTACCAACTCGAACCATTCAGTATTATTTGTGTGAAACTCCCTACTGCCACGCACACTAATCGGAATCCTAACGCAATTGCTTCGCCTCGGAACAAGCTCACAAACCGCGGTTCGGTGCGTTACGGCTCGTCGTCCCCGCGCTTACGTCTCTCCGTACCCGAGCTTACATCTTTTCGTCCACCCTTGCCCCTCTCGCCCCTCCGGCCTGCTGCACCGTCAACCAGCGGTCGGCGAGCTGTAAGCGCGGCGTAGCCTAGCCGTAGCCGAGTCGACGTTCCTTTCTGATTTGATACGTGTGCTATGACCTGAAACAGTTTCGTAGCAGCCGCAGACTCGTAGCCGTAACAGATCGTAGTAGCTGTAGCAGTTTCGTAGTCACAGCAGACCCGTAGCCGTATCAGTATCGTAGTCGCAGAAGACCCGAAGCCGTAGCAGTTTCGTAGCAGCAGCAGACTCGTAGCCGTAACTGTAACAGTCGTAGCCATATCAGTTCGTGGCCGTAAATTATAAATTATTTTCTATTTCTATAAGTACGTTGCATACAAAATTTCATTTCGATACGGCATTTAGAAGTAGGTAGGATAAAATAAACTTCTAAGATTGTATTACAATGTTTGTTATATATTGCAGTGAAGTTAATAGTAGTGTGTTAAAATAATGTAATGCGTACAATACGTAAATAGTAATTTTATTTTTGCATTTGATGATATTTGCATTTTGCGCGACGTCAGTATGACGCGTAGTTCGCATGTGGCATTGTAGATACAGCAGTTCGTAGCCGTAGCAGTTTGTAGTAGTCGTAGCAGTTTGTAGTAGCCGTAGCAGTTCGTAGTAGCCGTAGCAGTTCGTAGTAGCCGTAGCAGTTCGTAGTAGCCGCAGCAGTTCGTAGCCGTAGCAGTTTGTAGTAGCCGTAGCAGTTTATAGTAGCCGTAGCAGTTCGTAGTAGCCGTAGCAGTTCGTAGTAGCCGTAGCTGTTCGTAGCCGTAGCAGTTTGTAGTAGCCGTAGCAGTTTATAGTAGCCGTAGCAGTTCGTAGTAGCCGTAGCAGTTCGTAGTAGCCGTAGCAGTTCGTAGTAGCCGTAGCAGTTTCGTAGCAGTATCAGTTTCGTTGCCGCAGCAGACTCGTAGCCGCAGCAGACTCAGAAAGGTAAGGTAGGTAACTGTTCCACTGATTAGTTGTAGGAATTTTAATATTGTTTCATATTCGTGTCAGCGGGAAACAATGAGCGCTCCTCATGGGCATCCTGGCATTTTGACATTTTCGACAGCAACTATAAAAAAATGTACTCATGTTTCAGTCTGTGTCGACTAACGTGCAAACATTGTTTTGTATTCGCGGCAAATTAAACTGTTTAAATAAAATGGCGCAAACCCCGAGCGCACACTTGCGTGTGCCGGCGCTCTGTGACGTCACCTGACGAGACCCGCGCGCCGCTGTGCTGTGCGGAGCGATGTGCGTGCATCAGTCACACCTAGTTATTTCACTAATTGCAAATACCTCCCTCTCCTAACCTCGAGAACGAAATGTGGAGGTCAGAAGCACATCACCTCAGAGTATAATCTACACGAAGAGCCTGTAAACTCGCGCTGCACAGGGGGAACTGTTTGTTTCCGGCCGAGCTTAAGGTGCGATGCTCATTGTTGGAATAGCCAATTTAACCGACGACGGTTGTACACTTGCCTCGCCGTCGCATGAGCGTTGTAGCGAACAAATGGCAATTTGTGTAATGGTGTAATGCAAGTGCGAGCTCACGGCGAGCAGCCCCCCTCCCCAACACCTCCCCCCTCCCGCCAGCCGCCATGCCACACGACTAACGACTTGCACAAGTTGGCTGAAAGTTCGAACAAGGAAACATTTTCAAGTTACAGAAAGAGTAAAGTTAAAACGGCTGAAACTAATAAAAAAATAAACATTCACAATGAAACGCTGTTATAAGTTAAGAATGTACACTACCTACTCCCAGCTTACGAGTACTTGAGTCAATTCTTTATATTAAGATCGTCAAACCCCCTGAGGTCTGATATTACAACGTCCTTCAAACCTACCTTCGAAAAAGTTTTTTAATACTCGTTACCAAGATGCGAATGCGAAAACTTGCGACTTTTGTTCCGTGATTGTTAACAAAATTAGACAAATGAGTAAAAATTCATGGTACGAGTATACTGAATAATATGTTCACGTTTGCATTTCTAATGTTAGACGGATAACGTATTGGACTAAATTAAGTATTAACATAATATATGTATATATTTATAAGAGGAGGGGTGTCTTCACGAATAAAAGAATCTTCATTATTCATTGTGGTTTATTTATAAATCACTTTTTATATAATTTAACTCAATAATTATAACACTTATCAAACAAAATCAATTTCAAAATAATATCATAATATTATGCACTCTAAAAGACGTCCGATCAGCGTGGATGCCAACGAACGAATGACCACTCCGTGCTGCGCGCGCCTTTTATAATCACTTTGCTACTGGTGGGGCGTCGATAGCGGGGCGCGCCGCGTGAGTCGCTCGTGACGTTCCGTTGCACGTGCGCTCTACGCGTACCGTTTTTTACGTGCGTAATATTTGCGCCGATACGGCCATTCTGATGATAGGTGCGTCCCTGCGCCGACATTAGCAATCTGCAAAAATAACTTCATTAGTTTTTAAATACAAATCGTTGATTGCCAATCAACCTCATAGCCTCAGCGCTAATTTTGGATTGATTCGCGAATCATTTTCAACGTCAACCTCATAGCCTCAACGCTAATTTTGGTCATAGATCACAGAACCTCAAAGCCTCAACGCTCATTTTGGTCCAGCCTCAACTCAACGTTTATTTTACCTTCACGTGATTTTAATAAAATTCTGTACTTACAACTTTAACTTGGTTTAAGTGCTATTGTTCTCATCAGATGTCTCGTTTTCATTCATGTCTCTATTCATTGCCGATACGGCCACGTTACTTTGAACTCCAAAGTGTGGAGCTCTTCTTAAATGTTCGTGGCAAACCTTCCTGCATCGACCACGACCATTAATTCGACGAATTTCATATCTGTCGTGTGGTAAGACCTTTCTCACTTCGAAGGGTCCGTCATACTTTTGGCTTAGTTTAGTGCCTAGTCTTGGAGGCTCTCTTAAGAGAACATATTCACTCTTCTCAAATCTCTTAACTTTAGCTTTACTTTTATCGTAGCGCATTTTGTATTTTTCAGCCTGTTCGGTCATCCTTTTTGACACAACTTCTTTCATCATTTCTGGATCTATTCTTTCGTTACGCTCGTCAATGAGGTTTAGGAGTTCTGGAGGGACACTTCCTTTTTTACCAGTTAACAATTCAATCGGTGTTAGTCCTGTGGTTTTTGAGAAAGTGGAGTTGATAGCTAGCTGTAAAGCTCCCAGTGATTTCTCCCAATGACATTTTTGTGTGTTTTTTATTATAGTCAAGCCATTCTTTATAATTCTCATAATCCTTTCCACTTGTCCATTTCCTCTACTTGTATATCCGGCGCATTGATGCAATTGTATCCCATATTGATCACAGTAGTTTTTGTAGTGTGAGATAAATGCGCCATCGCCATCAACAATAATGCGTTTTGGAGCACCAAATAAATAAACTATTTCTTTGAGATGTTTTAAGGCGCTGGCTTGAGTTTTGTTTTTGGCATGTTGTAAGATGACAAACTTCGTGTAAGCATCAATTGCTACAAAAACATATTCCTTCTGAGAAGCAGTACCACTGAGTTTGCCAGAAATATCGATGTGGATGGTATGAAAAGGTTCAGGTATCTTTTCGATTGGGTTCAATTGACTTTGTGCAGCTCCTGACGGCCCTTTCATAGTCTTGCATATCACACAGTGTTCTACAAAGTATCTGACTGTTGATGACATTTTGGGAAACCAAAAGAGTTTTGCCAACGTCTTTTCCCATCCCATGTGTTTGAGAGCTTCGTGATAGGTGTTAATAAGACTCCATCGATAAGACTGTGGGACAACTTTGGTCAGTTTAATTTTTCCGTCAAAATTAGTTTTGAAGTGTAAAACGTTGTCTTTGAGTTCGTAGTGTGGATAAAGGTCATGATTTGTATGAACTTCTTTGATGATTTTACTCAGTTCAGAATCGCGCCGTTGTTCTACAATCAGCCAGTCATCCTTGGTTGTCAAATTCATAACAACTCGAAGTGGGTTTCTGCTAAAGAAATCGGCATGTTTCAATTTTTCGCCTTTTCGATATTCTACTTCAAATTCAAAATTTTGTAGGAAGGCCCACCATCTGTGGATCCTAGGCAACAGTTCTTGTTTGTAGCGTGATGCTTTTACTGCATTGCAGTCTGTTATGACTGTGAATTTTCGTCCATACAGAAAATGACGAAAATGCTTAATCGCTCGGACTATTGCCAATGTCTCTAGCTCGTAGCTGTGATATTTAGATTCAGCTGGCGTTGTCCTCATGCTAAAATAAGCAATCACATGGCGAATCCCATCTTTTGATTGGATCAGCACTGCTCCAAATCCCATTGCACTAGCATCTGTATGAAGCTCTATCGGGTAGTTTTCTTTAAATATTGTAAGTAGCGGTGCTGAAGTCAGATAATTAATTATCTTAGATCGTACGGCTTCATGATCCTCAGTCCAATTCCATTTTACACCGGATTTGGTTAAGTTGTATAATGGTATCATTATAGTTGAGAAGTTGGATATAAATCGGCGAAAATACCCAGCCAAGCCATTGAATTGTCTTAGTTGCTTCACATTTTCGGGAGGAGGGGTTCTTGCCAATGCGTCAACTTTAGACGAACTAGGCCTCACCTTCCCATCGCTAATTACAAACCCAAGATATTCAATAGAAACCTTTAAAAATGAACACTTTTTAATATTTATGGAGAAGCCACATTTGGTAAGAGCTTCTAGAACTTTTTCCAGTTTTTGGAAACCTTCAGCAACTGTTTTACTTGGTATAAGCACATCATCCATGTACACGAGTGCGATTTTACCTCGTAGATCACCCAAGGCTTTATTTATAGCCCTTTGATAGACCGACGGTGCATTTGTTAATCCGAACGGCATTGTCAAATATTCATATTGGCCGTCGGGGGTGATAAACGCAGTCTTTTCAATTGATGCAGGAGAAATAGGAATTTGGTGAAATCCCGCTGCCATATCAAGGCAAGTGAAATATTTTGCATCAGCGAGTTGGTCGAGTTGTTCCGAGATTAATGGCAGTGGGTAATGGTCGCGTACAGTATTTGCGTTTAATTCCCTGTAGTCCACGCATAACCGGTCTTCGCCATTTTTCTTTTTCACCATTATAATTGGGCTTGCAAAAGGTGAATTGCTTTCCCTTATTATATTTCTTTCTTGAAGCTCTTTAATAATTGCCTGAACTTTCTCGCGTTCGACTGGTGCCAGTCTGTATGGTCGTCGATTTACAATTTTGTCGGGGTTCTTTAGTCGTATAGTCAATTCACCTGTCGTTATTCTCGATCCCGTCACTCTTTCTGTAAAGTGTTCGTTGTATTTGTTCAGTATATTCATCAAGTTGTCTATTTCCTTCTTGTTTGTCATATCCGTATTAATAGTGCTTGAAGATAGATTCCATATTTTTGGCGTGTTTCTGCGTTGCTCTTCTCTAGTCATTGATATTCCACTGTTTGTCAATGTAACTTTTATGCCTGGAATACTCAACATATCTCTTCCGATTAGAATATCTGCTGGGAGTTCGTGGTCCAGCACTATGTGAAGATCGAGCTCAAGATGAATGCTGTTAATTCTGCACACAGATGTTACTTTGCTAAAGGATATGACAGATACCGGCCCGATACCCTTTAGATAAGTTGTCTTGTTTGTTTTTGGTCCAGGAAGAGCGAGGGCTATCGATTCCCTCACTAGTGAACAATCAGCTCCGCTGTCAAATATGGCTTGAAAATGCTTATTGTCAATTGTAATGGAGATAACATTTTCGGCACTCTTTTCTTTGACTTGGCACAGATTAACATTTTTTTCAGCATTAAGTCGTTTGTAACAAGTTTCATAAGTGTGCCCGGGAATACAGCAGTAGGAGCATTCCTTTCTCTTTTTATCTTTAGCCTTGGCTGGTTCCGTTTCTCCGGAAGTGGATGTACTTGGTTGTTGTGGTTGTTCAGTGCGAGCACGTGCAATTGAGTTTTGGCTACACCACCGAGCTCGATGTCCTTGTTTACCGCATGCGAAACATGTCACACCCTGATCTGATTTATTGCCGTCGATCTTTAGCTTCTTATTGGGTATACGCTCTTGTGTTGATGGAAGCTTACGTTTGCGCATTGTTTTTGCAATCGCTATTAGCTCTGGGACTGTTTTGCACTTGCTGTTTAAAAGCTCTGTACGGAGTTCGTCTTCTTGTATACTACCGATGACAAATTCAACAGCATCTTCTTCTGTTGGATCTGGTTTGACAATTTTCTTAAACATTTTCCAGACATTTGATATGTATTCTGGTACGTTCTCTACGTCATTAACGGAGTATCTTCGAAATTTCAGTACATCGGAAAAATACCGAGATTCCGGCTCAAATGTTTGTAACATATCTTCTTTCATTTCTGCCCAAGTAGTTGTTCTCAGTAGACAATCATCGGCCCAAGTTTGCGCCCTTCCTTTTAAAACACTTGCAGCTTTAAGACGTACTTCGTGATCCTTTAATTTGTATTCTTCTTGAGTTCTTGTTATGAGATTTACCCATTCCCTCACGTCCGTGCCTTTGTCAGGGTCATAACTTGGAAAATAGACATCAGAAATGCGAACTGAACGGTTCTCTTCAGCATGAAACATTTTCATCATTGAAGCAAGAGCAGCATGATTTTCTTGAGATATTTGCATCATCATTTCACACATTGTATCCTTGAATGTATTAGCCAGGAGTGCCATCGTTGCCGTGTTTGCAAGAGCAGGTTGTTGGCGTCGATTCGTCCCCTCTTCTGATATAAGAGGAGGGGTGTCTTCACGAATAAAAGAATCTTCATTATTCATTGTGGTTTATTTATAAATCACTTTTTATATAATTTAACTCAATAATTATAACACTTATCAAACAAAATCAATTTCAAAATAATATCATAATATTATGCACTCTAAAAGACGTCCGATCAGCGTGGATGCCAACGAACGAATGACCACTCCGTGCTGCGCGCGCCTTTTATAATCACTTTGCTACTGGTGGGGCGTCGATAGCGGGGCGCGCCGCGTGAGTCGCTCGTGACGTTCCGTTGCACGTGCGCTCTACGCGTACCGTTTTTTACGTGCGTAATATTTGCGCCGATATATTTAAGTAAAACAGACTTCAAATAATAATATGCAAGTAGCTCTTTATAAAAAAAATAGAGGAAGAATTACAGGGCATCAACAAACTCGTCCGTATCGCTTTCGCTATTATCAGGAAAGTCCTTATTCTCGTCACATTCTATTACACAGCAGCACGAGTCGGAGGGAGCCGTGGTGGATGGTCTCGTTGAGCACGTCGACAGTACTAGCATACCGTCGGCTCAGCGAGGCGGTACTGTTCTGTTCTTCAGCCAATCACGTCTCCGCGCCATGTCCGCCTGGTTACTGCTGCACGTACGTTGTTAGCGCGTGTATGCTGAGCGCTATCGCAGTGCCAATAAAGGACTTCACTATCTTAACTTGTTCAGTTTAATCTTCCAAATCACCTTGTGCACGTCACAATAATGGAAACTCCCAGTGTGACGTTATTCCTTCCAGCATGAGTTATCGTGAAGCCGGTCATCTGCGAGGAGCGCGGCGGCGACGCGTCGGCGTGCGGGCAGCTTTCAACGAAACCAACTGCGGCGTCTGCTAACACTGCGGTTTACGAGCGACGGTTACTATTTTTAACCGACTTCAAAAAAGGAGGTTCTGTATTCGACCCGTATGTATGTATGTACGCGATTTTCTCATAAACTAATGAACCGATTTTGATCATTCTTTCACTAAAGTGATCTACATACTTTCAGGAAGGTTTTAGTATATAATACATTAGGTAGTTATTCTTATGTACGAAGTTATATGCATAAATGTACTGCATCTCCGGCATTTCTGTGCGAATTTTGATGATTCTTCTAGTTGGTGTCTTCAATTCTTTAGTGCAGTAGTGTTAATTGAATTTGTGTGGGGTAGGTTCACCTAAAAAGTGAAAAATAAAAACTTTTTAACCGACTTCAAAAAAGGAGGTTCTATATTCGACCCATATGTATGTATGTATGTTTCTATGTCCGCGATTTTCTCAAAAACTAATGAACCAATTTTGATAATTCCTTGACTAATGTGATCTACATACTTTCAGAAAGGTTTTAGTATATAATACATTAGGTAATTATTCTTATGTATGAAGTTATATGCATAAATGTACTGCATCTCCGGCATTTCTATGTGAAGTTTGATGATTCTTCGAGTCGTGTCTTCAATTCTTCAATGCACTACTGTTAATTGAATTTGTGTGGGGTAGGTACAACTAAAAAGTGAAAAATAAAAACTTTTTTACAAAAAAAAAACAACCGTCTTCAAAAAAAAAACACTACAAACTGAAAAATAACTTTAATTTCGGAAGTCGGTGTCAAAAAACGAAAATGCGGAACCAACGACACCGACTTCCGAAATTAAAGTTATTTTTCACTTTGTAGTGATTTTTTTTTGAAGTCGGTTGTTTTTTTATATACTGATAATGGTGTTCGTATTTTTGATAGTACTATAATAATTATAAGCTATGCTTGGGTCGCTTGCGCCACAAACAATAATAGTTTTTTTTTGTTAGTCTGTTTTGTGTCCCACTGCTGGGCAAAGGCCTCCCCTTTTTTCTTCCAAACCTCCCTGTCTTGTGCGATCTCTGGCCATGTCAGCCCTGCAAATGATATTAGATCGTCACGCCACCTTTGTCTTGGTCTACCTCGACGGCGATGTCCTGCCTCAGGCGTCCAGTGAGTGACGATCTTTGCCCTTCTCTCCGGGTGCATTCGTGAGACGTGTCCGGCCCACTACCACTTCAGCCTGGCTGTTTTTTCTCCAACATCCGCTACTTGAGTTATGGAGCGCAGCGTGGTGTTTCTAAATAATAGATCATCTATTATTTAGAAACACCACGCATCTATTATAGATGCGAGAATAAAACTATTCTGGTCGTTCTACGTGCACAGCATATCACAGAGGCATATATCAAATCAAACGTTTATTTGCTAGAAATACATTGTTTTGGTAAAGGCAAGATCTTATAACCTAAGAACCTAAAATAAAGTCCTCTCGAGCATTGTTCGGTCTTCATAAATGTCAACAAGTAAATCTCCAAGTGTCACTAATACCACTAATTAAACGGTGGTACTGTAGAGAACGACATTTCCAGCTAGTACTACCGGTGGTACAGTTCGGTGGTACTAGACTAGTGGGAACAAAGGAATATTTTAACATTGACGCTAGCTGACAAGGGGTGTGTGTGCCATCAGACGCGCGCGCGGCTGCAGTGAGCACACGCGCGTCGGGCGTTGACGAGCAAACGGGTGACAAGAGACGCGCACAACGCACATGTAAACGATGTAGAACCGCGACCGCAACAAACAGCTGCAATAGAGTTGCCAGTCTTCACACGGCTGTGCGGGTTTCTAGCCAAGTGACAACTCGACGGTTCCAGAGTGCCTCGACCGACGGCCGTTGAACCGTTTTCACTGAATAGATTGGAGGGATACGAGAAAAATCTCGAATTAGATGTAGCAACATCATTTTGGTTTGGTACAATACCTACCTGCTCTTCATTCCAGGTACTGTTTATTGGGTCCATTCGCTGTTGTTTACCACTAACTCCCAGTTCCAATGCTCAGAAACCGGTTGAAATTCTTAACCGGTTATGGTCATTGACCCCAAACCGAAATCGATTTAGGTTAAAGGTTGCACTTTACCGGTTTTTACCGGTTTATGCGGCAAACCGGTTTTTCATGAATTTTGGTTTTGATAGTGAAAATTAACCGGTTAAAACCAAGTTTGAACCCCCCCCCCGGCCCCCGCCACTCTCGCGGGTACGGTCTGGACGTTGCGATGTCAACTCATTGTCACTAGAACTTGTTGCAAGCGTTAACAAAGTAGACGAAAAAAAATTACGAATTACGGAATTAACCGGTTAATTTGGGTGTCAAAACCGTTTGAGCTTTGTAACCGGTAACCTTTATCTTTTGGGTTACATAAGAACAGTTCACTTGTTTAACCGGTTAATGAAGGAACGATATATTTACCGGTATTTAATCGAAATTAACCGCTCTTTTTAAACCGGTTCAGAGCCCTCCCTGCCCAGTTCTCTAAAGCATCCAGATTGCCAATAGATTGACCGCCAGCAAACAATAAATGTTAATCAATTCAATAGGCAAATTCAAATTCATTTATTAAACTGTGGTCTGTAGTATCGAAATAACAGGCTCACTGGGTACTCAGTAGTTATTTACGAGCGCGCGCGAGTGCACGCGGCATACTCAGCAAGTGTCGACGTCGCCATGACGTGGCGCGCGTCACGTCTATCGGACGAGCCGAGCGACAGCGTTCGCGCCAATGCAAATACGCTGGACCGCGCGATACATATGCAAGCAGTACAGACAGCGACGCGGAGCAGCAGTGAGCTGCCTACAACGCCAACGGGACCGCGGTGCTATGCAAATACAATTACTTTAACACACATTGTTTTACATGAAAAATGGGTTGGACATTTTGTTACCCAATTAGAACACGGGTCAGATTTATAGGTTTGTTTTGTTGGTGGACTTTAGCGTGTTATCTATGTGGGTAACAGTACTTAACACAATTCGGATATTAAACAAAGAGGTACACATTACGGTGAACATGAATGAAGCGCAAACTAAGTATGACTAAAGTGATAAACCCGAAGTTAAGCGAACGATGCTTTTGGGACCTGGGAACACAACATGAACACGTCCCTTAACCGGCCGGCCACGACGCAAATCGAAGGTGATTCAGCATTATTCGATTAAACTTTATACCGTAAGTTGACCGTTCTAGGTTTCGAAACATAACTCAACGTTACTGAGTAGGTGATAAGGAATCAATTACCCTGTCTGCGTCCTTTTTAATGCTCGCGCAGTGATCCCATATAGTTTTTGAGTCAGCTTGGCGGCGGCGGCGGCGGCGGCGGCGGCGGTGGCGGCGGCGGCTCGGGTATACTTTGTCTAAACGTCGCTGTTATTGGCTCGCGTGCCTCCGCGTGCAAGTACTTGTTTCTTTGTACTTGTGAGCACCGAGCAATGAGCAGTGTGAGAGAATGCCAGTCCGCCAACAGACGTTCCACGTAAAAAATGTAATAGTGAATTCCTGAGCGTCTCGCCCCCCGGCCTCGCCCGCCACCCGAGCACCGCCAGCACTACAGTCGCACCGCCGCCGCGCCGCACCGCCGCACCGCCGCGTCTGCTATTGTATCGGCGTGTTTACCTCAACGTGAACCAGCGTCACCCATGCGGCCATACCTTATGTTTACAATGTAACTTGTATCGGTAGCAAAACTGTTTTAAATATTATTCCGTGATTATTTCTAAGTTTGTTATACCTAGACTCTAGGTCTATACACTAGTCAAACGACATCTAGACTACTATTTAATCCGAGTGTGGGGACAGGCCACTATTACACATCTTCATGACCTACAAGTATCGCAAAACAAAGCAAACAAAGTTCTTTTTAATTACAATTACCTAACACCTACGAAAGACATTTATGCTAAAACTAAACAAATTAACCTTAAAAAATTATATATTTACCACACATGCATACTAATAAAGAAAATTTAAAAAATCAAAATACACTCACAAATCACCTTCAAACACAAAACTCAACACTACTACACCAGGAATACGGATAGTATCATGATAGTATAGAACTGCGTTCAGTTAGGACTTTGTACTGAAGAAGAACCTTATTCAGTTCGAGGGAGCGCAGCTTTATAATAATTTACCGAAAGAAATAAGAGATTCTTCATCAGTGAACATTTTTAAGAATAAGTTAAAGTTGTATTTGGCTAACCAACAAAAACAAATCATAACTATTTATGTACTCGATAGTTTGAACGATTGTTATTTTCATTTTTTCATTTCATTTATTCAATAACAATTTACATTATGTCTGAATGTTACATAAAAAAAAAAAAAAAATTGTCAAATATAAGTACAAAAAACAAAGGAATATACTATCTCAAAAATTCAAATCCTAAACCAATTAAAATGTTAAAACATGCCAAAACTTCATCAAACGTCGGAAATTAAAATCATATTACATAAAATCCATTAAGAAAAACATGTCATATAAGCCAATAAATAATCAACAGTGTTCAATAATAATTCATTAAAATTCATCATACAATTCAAATTCACTTTCAAAAACAAATTTAAGTACATAAAATTCATTGAACTATTTATTTATGTCATACCAAAAATTCATCAAAACGTCAAAAAGTATGTCATTATCTTCAACAAAAAAAAATTATAATAATAAGAAAAAGTTAAAACAATTTAGGACAACAAATCACCATTACACTAATGTTGAGTCATGAATTCCTCCACGGAATAGAAACACTTTTCCAGTAAGAAGTTTTTTAGGGTTTTTTTAAATAAGGTGGTTTTATATAGCAGTTCTTTTATGTCCCTAGGCAAGCAATTAAATAATTTTACCGCTTGATACTGTACACAATGTGTTACAACATTTAATTTGGTGTTCACTTTATGCTTCAAATATAGGTTCCTTGTGCTTTCCCTTTTAAGTCTTTCGTCCTGCGTTTCATAATCAATTATGTGTTTCGCTAGGCTAGTCAATACTGTAAGAATGTAAAGGCTAGGTACTGTAAGTATTGATAGGCTTTGGAAATGTTTCCGACAGGACTCAATTTGGGGGATACGAACTATTGTTCTGATTGCCCTCTTTTGTAGCACAAATGCTCTATCAAAATTATACTTGTAGCTATTTCCCTATTGTTGAATACTGTATCTCAATCTTGACTCTACCAGTGCATAGTAAACTGATTTTAAAATATCTGTGCTAAGTTCTTCTCGTAGGCTCCTGAGGGCATAGCATGCTGATGATATTGACCCGTCTATGGCTTTTAGTTCATTTTTCCAATTTAAAAATGAATCAATATGAACTCCTAAAAATTTTACTGAGTCTACAATATCTATTTTGTCTTCATTTAACTTAACGTCTAAAGTATCACTTTCACGTGATGTAGACTTAAACAGTACTATGTTCGTTTTTTTAGTATTAATTATTAACTTATTTGCTGTAAACCATTTTTGAAAGGACTCAAGAGCCGTGTTTATAGTGTTGCTCAAAGCCTCTGCAGTACTTTCACTAACAACAGCATTGGTGTCGTCTGCAAATGCTATTAGTTTTAAATCTGAATTAAGTTTTATTGCTAGGTTAAGTAAATCATTTGTAAATATTAAAAATAGAATTGGGCCCAGTATAGAACCCTGTGGGACACCTGTCAAAACCCTTCGTAACTTTGAATGAAACGCTTCTTGAAAATTATTCTGATTTATGTCTTTTATCTCTACAAACATTTTTCTATTAGATAAATACGACCGAAAAAGCGCTAGAACCTGTCCTCTTACACCGTAATGTTCCATTTTGGCAAGCAATAATGTATGATTTACAGTGTCAAAAGCAGAACTCAAGTCTAAGAAAATTCCAGCTACCTTAAATTTTTTATTTAGTTTATCACACACGTCATGAACTAAAGTGCTAATCGCTTCTGTAGTTCCAACACCTTTTTGGTACCCAAATTGTCTTCTATTTATAACTTTATTTCTATTGAGATGACTAACTAGACGAATTTTAATTAGTTTTTCAAAGATTTTCGAGAGTGTTGGTAAAAATGAGATTGGGCGATAATTTTTAGTATCCGTCAGTGAACCTTTTTTATGTTTATTACTTCAGATATTTTGTTTAGTTTCTCATATTTAAGTGAACTACCTATGTATGTTCTTTTTAACCGACGAAAAAACGGAGGAGGTTATCAATTCGACGCGTATATATATATACATTTTTTTTATGTATGATCACGCATAACTTTTTACAGAGCTGTTCGATTTTGATAATTCTTTTTCTATTGGAAAGGATATACCCCGAAGTTGGTCCCATATAAATTTGGAAAAAAAATTCAACCCTAAGGGTAGGAAAAAAGGGGATGATTGATTGTTCACTCACTGATTGTAATGTATGACCACGCATAACTTTTTACAGAGTAGTCCGATTTTGATAATTCTTTTTTTATTGGATAGGACATACCTCGAAATTGGACCCATGTAAATTTGGAAAAAAAAATTCTACCCTAAGGGTGGAAAAATAGGGGTGATTTATTGTTCATTCACAGATTTTAATGCTGAGCTGTGTATTAAAATTAAAATAAAAGGCCTATCTATGTTGGTATATAACGCCTGTTTTTTTTAAGTATTTTATTATACAAAAAATAATATTAGGTCCTTACATATGAAATTGGCGTTTTGTATGGAAGGAACAAAAAGTCGAATATTTTTTAATATAATATATTTAATTAATCAAAGTATGAACCATTGTTTTCAATGCACTTTTGCCATCTTATAGGTAGTTCATTGATCCCTTTACTAAAAAAACCAGTCGGACGGGAATCAATAAAATCTTTGAAGGCGATTTGGACTGCCCCATCGGAGTTGAATTTTTTCCCTTGCAAAAAGTTATCCAAATTGCGAAAAAAATGGTAATCTGTTGGAGCAAGGTCCGGGGAGTACGGAGGATGTCTAAGACATTCCAATTCAAGCTCTTCTAATTTGGTAGCCGTCTGTTGCGCAGTGTGTGGTCTGGCGTTGTCGTGCTTTCAAGCTTTTTAATCTTCCCAATTTGCTTCAAGTGAATTAAAACAGTTTTATCACTAACATCGAAGCCTGCAGCTAACTCGGACGTGGTTTGCGATGGGTCCGCTTCCACAATAGCCTTCAATTCTCCATTATCAACTTGGGTCTCAGGCCGTCCACGGGGCTTGTTCTGCAGGTCGAAATTTCCAGAACGAAAACGTTGGAACCAAAAACGAACTGTGTTTTCTTTTGCAACATGACCGCCATACACATCATTCACCCTTCGAGTCGTTTCCGCAGCACTAGTGCCACGGCGGAACTCGTACTCGTAAATAATGCGATATTTTAAATTTTCCATTTTGTTAAATGAGTGACGCAAACAGAAAAAACAGAAGAAAAAAAACAAATGAATGACGGTCATCAAAGCACAAATACATGAGTAAATAGCTGTACAAATTTGAATTTGGAATTCCTTACCAAAGAGGAGAAATTCGTGATTAAAGTGGCCAGTACGAAAAACGCCAATTTCATATGTAAGGACCTAATAATTAAAGTAGGATTATATAACAGTTAATATCTAAAGTAAGGTAGGTAGCTATTTTAAAAGTAATCAAAAATTAAGCATGTAGTAATTAGTAAATTATAGCCTCAAAAAATTATAAAATAAAAACATTTTAACAAAAAAATTAAATCTCCGAAAAAACTGAAAAGCAAAAAATAAAAACCTTTTTTATTTTACCTTAATAAATAAGTTCTTAAACTAATGCAAGTATACCTTAGAAATTTTGAGTCGGCGCCAAACAATCAATGAACAAAGATCACTAAATTACCTTAAATTTAAAGAAATAACCAAATTAAATTAATAATACAACGTGAAATCTCCAGCGATAAATATAACATTCCAAACAAAAAATGCGCTCTCCGCACGACCACTCGCAACGATATTAAGTTGCTTGTTTGGCGCCGACTCAAAATTACTTAGGTATACTTGCATTAGTATAAGAACTTATTTATTAAGGTAAAATAAAAAGGTTTTTATTTTTTGCTTTTCAGTTTTTTCGGAGGTTTAATTTTTTTGTTAAAAAGTTTTTTGAGTAATAAATTTCTTTAAACCAAATGTGATTTTAGTTTATGCAATAAATTGTTATTTATTATGTAATACACATAAATATATGTATATAACAATAAGAATTATTTAGCAGAACAGTATTCTAGGACCAGTACCCGCCCACTGTGATTGATTAGCTGCGACTGTCCGGATTCGGAGCAGCAACAGCCATCCAGTCGAGCGACCGCTCCCCAGACACTGTTTCACACTGGGATAACAATGGACAAGCGATACGAACACGGATAACCGTACAGCGAGCCTTCCAGCTACCGGCCGTGTCGACACGCGATCCAAGTTATAGCCGCTCGCTGGGCGGACACAGAAACGCTCAGGCATACTACACCACGACCTTGAGCCATTGGAACTTGAGCAGAGGCGCTGCGCTGTGGTGAGCCGAGCAGTGCCGACGGCTTGGTGCTCAGTCCGGTAGTGCGGCGCCGTGTTCACAGCAGCCACGACCCCCGATGGGGCGGCCGCAGGTACGCTAAAAAAACACAAACGCGCAAATACTGCAAACATGTTCGCGGCATGTTTCACAACTGAATGTGACGTAAGCACCACCAGGCACCGCTGTACTATCAAGAACTGCGTTATCGCTGCTATACGCAAGTAAAGAGTTATCAGTTCAGATGTAACTGTTATTACACACGCCTCACGACACGCGCGACTCTAAGCCACTACCGCGCCAATACCGCGCCACTGCCACGCCACAACCACTCCACTGCCCCGCGATAAGTATTTATTTAAACTGTGATGTTGAGTAAACAAGCCATTGCAATGAAAACTTTAGACGCGTTGAGCGATGTTTGGTAGGAGAGAATATGATAGGTGCGCGTCACCGAAGCGCGACGCGCGACGCGCGACGTGCTGCTGTAGCTGTGAGTATGACGTGTTGCGCTTGCCAGCAGATCATATTTATATATATTTTTATTAGCCGTTAACGTTCCACTGCTGGGCAAAGGCCTTCCCCAAATCCTTCCAGGAACTCTTTTCCCGCGAAAATATTATAATATCAAAATATTATCAGAACCAAATAACAAATATTTAAATATCTGCTGACTATGCCTTTTAATCACCGGAGTTACCGACATAGCTTGCAGAGTAAGCAAACTGAAGTGGCAGTGGGCTGGCCATGTCTGTCGAAGGACTGATGACCGGTGGAGCAGACGAGTCCTGGAGTGGAGACCGCGTACCGGCAAGCGTAGTGTGGGACGCCCCCCAGCTAGATCTATGGATGGACGACCTAAAGAAGGTGGCTGGGGTAGACTGGATGCGGAAGGCGGAGGGCAAGGTGCTGTGACGCAGTGTGGGAGAGGCCTATGTCCAGCAGTGGACTGCGATAGGCTGAGTTGATTGATGCCTTTTAATTCAGTTTCAAACCCAATAAATTAACATTACAAACATGAAATATTGAAAAGGTAAGTCTAATAGCAATGATGTAGGCAGGCAATAACGTAAAAATATCCGCTGATGCATCCGGACCGTGCGTCCGAGCGCAAATGTCATTGCAGAGAGTCATCGAATGGCGATCATACCTCCACACAGTAAGAGGCCTTGGTTATCTGGTTCGACGAACACGAGCTGATCACAGACTACACACAGTCTGCCAGCTCTTCAGAACCCACTGAACTTACAGTGGTTCATTTGTCTGAACACACGAAGCGTGCCAGCAGACATAACAAATGTATAGGAAGTGTTGTATGTACTTGTTGCTACTTACGAGTCCAGGACGCGTCGCGACACGAGTGATCTCAATATGACATTGTTGAGACCGCGCCCGAGACACGTGTATGTTATGACGAGAGTAGTATTGGATGTTGTAGTATTTCTCTAATATTGCAGTTAAGCAAGCAGCTACACTTGTATTTTTTCCTTCGTTGGGAAACCACTCAGTATGCCTAGAGGCATATTGAGTGGCGAGCTTTTGCCCGCGGGTTCGCCCGCATGAATGTGATAATATCCGACGGTGTTAATCCTGGTTATAATAAAAGATCTGTGTGCGTATTTTAAGATTCATCGCCCTGGACCTGTCAGGTTTGCCGCCCTATAAATTAACGAAAAAAAAACAAAAACTTTTAATGAGATATAAAATAAAATCCAGCAGTGTGTCGATGTGGGCTGAGAATGATTATAATAAATGAAAAAAAAACGAGTGTGCTTATGACCACACGACTGAAGTGAAACTTCAAACGTATTTGGCTATGAGAGGAAGAGAGAAAGAAAATGTGCGCGCGCACTGATTTCTCTTGCTTATATCCCCCACTCTACTCCCGTTCGCCTCGCCCGTAGCCCGTAGACATGGTTCGTACTGGCAAAATCGAGTACCAGGGCTTCCAAGTACGTCCACCTTAAGAAACCA
Source organism: Amphipoea oculea (assembly GCA_945859645.1). NCBI lineage: Eukaryota > Metazoa > Arthropoda > Insecta > Lepidoptera > Noctuidae > Amphipoea > Amphipoea oculea. The sequence goes on along the minus strand of OX243878.1, from coordinate 243,458 downwards.
GGGCCTAAAACCAGGGCTCGAGATACTTTCAAGTATTTTCTATCTGCATCGAAAATTGATCCATAACTTCATACAAATAAGGAGCACAATCGCGTTTACAAATAAATACTTTTACAAACCATTAAAGTAAAAATACTTGCATACGAAATTGTTCCGTAGACTCTTACGGAGTTGTATGGAGTGTCCGAGGTGTGGTAAGAGTCTTACCACACCTCGGACACTCCATACAACCCTCGCAAAATAATTACCTGGTACTACTACATAAACAAATGACGTTTGTATACGTGCAAATGTGTGCGTGAAATCTAGTAGCGTAAAAAAAATGGCGCGGTAAGCAATTTGTGTCGGGGAACCGAACGACGACGGCGGCGGCGCTGCCCGAACGTGTGCATTATTATGAAGTGACCATGTAGTTCAATTGTTTATTTATATAGTCGGGTTCGTAATGAAATAAAAACACTAAAATAGTTTAGTTTAAATGACTTATCTGTAAATAATCGGCTATTAAATCGCATGTTATTAAAAATGCAAAATCTTACAAACAGTTTATGTAAATACGAATTCGGAAAAGCATCACAATATCCAACCATCGTGATTAAAACTCAAATAAAACTTTTAAATCGCATAATTGTGTGTTCGTGTCAGCAATACAGCGCTGCGGTTCGCGAGCGCCCTTGCTAAAACGTCGGCGACGAATACCTCGAAGTGCGGGGTGAGGTGCGGTACCTGATATGAGGGCGAGGAAGGGAGTGTCCTTTCTGTACGTAGTACTATTAAGTATTCTGTGCTCTTACTGATAAGGAGCATGATCGCATTTGTGAAAATAAACGCGGTTGTTGAACTATTTGAGTACCTACGTACTCGAGCGTCGAGGCACGACGGAGCGAGATACTTTCAAGTACCTATTTTCTATCTGCATAGAAAATTGATCCATAACTTCATACAGATAAGAAGTACAATCGCGTATTCAAAAGCCCCGTTGGAAGTAAAACTGCTTGCATAGGAAATCATGATCAATGACTTCCTATAAATAAGGAGCAAAATCGCGTTTACAAATAAATACTTGCAAACCATTAAAGTAATATTATAAATACTTGCATGTGAAATTGTTCCGTAGACTCTTACTGATAAGGAGCATGATCGCATAATTTGCGAAAACTAACGCGGTTGAGTACCTACGTATTTAAGCGAGTAGCCGTATAAGGTACTTTATAGTCTTGCAAGTATTTTGACCGAACCGGAGTCGGTACCTGGTGTGCGTACTTGGAAGCAAAAACCTGGTCGAGTAAATACGTACCTTCCCTACTCGCCCGATCACACTTTTCGTAACGCTTACGTCACGCGTTCGCCAGCTTACTCTCCAAGTCAAGTGTGCGTAAAGAAGTTTCACGTAAATAATTTTGACACAACAAAAATCGAATTTGACAAGGTACTTATTTGCCCTAACCCCGTGTATTGTTTTGTAGAGCCGCAGGCGCGGACGGGGCGGCCTTGGCGTGTTTTTTAAGGAATTTTTCACTTTTTGTATGGAAAATATGAAAAATGATTACCTACATGTTGAGTTTTAGGAGTTCATGGGTTTTATAAAGGGGGTCAAAATTTTCATTATTTTTGCGATAGGACGCACCATTTTCGAGTTATAAGCAAAAGAAAAAAAAACTTCGTACGTATTTGGCTATGAGAGGAAGAGAGAAAGAAAAGGTGCGCGCGCACTGCTTTGTCTTGCTTATATCCCCCACTCACCTGCCGTTCACCTCGCCCGATCACACTTTTCGTAACGCGTTCGCCAGTTTACTCCCCAAGTCAAGCGCGCATAAAGAAGTTTACCTTCAAAAATACTTGCATACGAAATTGTTCCGTAGACTCTTACTGATAAGGAGCATGATCGCATTTGCGAAAACTAACGCGGTTGAGTACCTACGTATTTGAGCGAGTAGCCGTATAAGATACTTAATAGTCTTGCAAGTATTTTGAGTCGGTACCTGGTGTGCGTACTTGGAAGCAAATAATGTAAAAACCCGGTCGCATGTTTATGCGACCGGGACTGGGTTTTTACACCAGGTATTTCCAGCTATTTTTTACGTACCTTCCCTACTCGCCCGATCACACGTTTTCGTAACGCATTCGCCAGTTTACTCCCCAAGTCAAGCGCGCCTAAAGAAGTTTCACTTCAAAAACTAAAAAGTCTATACAAAGAAATAATAGTACGTTACTGCAGCGGCCATCAAAAGAGGCATTGATGGACGAACGTGTAAATACGTAAGTCCATCAATGCCTAGTGGTGCCCAAGGCTTGTATAATACTTTTCTCAAATAATGCGCGGAAATTAAAACTAAGTAGTACCTAGGTAGAACTTTTTTGTCAATTACAATTACTTTTCAAAATCAATGACGAACAACATTATTTTTTCCCGCGTTAGGTTGGCCGCACGCGATACGTCCGGTTTCCTGATTCGGAATTCAGATTCGGAGACCCTGAATGCACGCATTTCATAAAAAACTCTTCTCTTTAGCGCACATGTTCTTATATTTTCCGTCAGGGTTTCCGAACGGAAAATATAAGAACGTGTGCGTTAAAGAGAAGATTTTGTTAGGAGGCGTTTGGACCCCCTAGATTGGGCAGGAGCCGCTTCAAGGCAGCCCCGGCCCGCTCCAGTCTGGGAGCCAAACGTCGGAAATGCTCCACGAAGTTCCACCGGCTGTCGAGAACAAGTCCCAGATACTTCATCGTCGACTCGACGCCGATGTGAATCCCTCCTACCGCTATTTGGGAACCCGACGGTGGCGCGCTCCGAGGGTCATGAACACACACGGCCTGCACTACGGAACCACCTTTAACTACTAAGAATCAATTCTATTTTCTTGTTAATGTTGACCTTCGAAAGTACTTTTTAATGAGCCCCTGGAAATAAATGATTTGACCTTGTTGAGTTCAGCGAGTTGGGATTACTAGTTGATGGATGTGTGAGCTAGTCGTTGGCACGCGGCTGCACCTGCAGCACTACTTCATGAATATCGTTAGAGTATGGCGTGCTGCAGCTTGCCTCGTGTCTAACTGTTTATATTACAACTTCACATTTGCTATTTGATAGAATATTCGAAGTAATTAGTACATCTGTGTACTCCGCGAGATTCGCTGTTTGCTTATTAATGCTTAATATGAACGATGTCAATAATGTACTCTATACAGAGTACAGCATTATATTATAACTAGCTTTGGCTCGTGGCTTCACCTGAAACTGTTCCACGGGTGCGTACACTACTAACGAGACAAAACTTTCCTATATCCACACACAGGAAACCACCCAGGAATGGATTTCAATTTTTAGCACACAGGTCGACCTGTGTGCTAAAAATTGAATTCCATTTGGCCATTAATGATTAAGGCATGAAAACAGACAGACAGATTTTTGCATTCATAATATTAAGTATAGTACGAGTATGTACGTATACGCTGAAGAACAATTATACGCCTGACCGTGCTGCGCGGTCTGCTACTACGACCTATGAAACTGTAGCGGTAGCCAAGTGGCGTGTTCTCGACTTGCTACGCCAGCTACGAAACCGTAGCATACTCGTAGCAGACGTAGTGGTGCTACGAGTATAGTCACCGAGCAAGCTTGCTCATTATCCAAATTATGTTTGTATATGTGGAAGCTTGTAATTAGCAATTTTTTTTACCTACGAACGATTTCTAATTCTGTTATTAGTCTGTTAGCTTTCTGTAAAATAAAATAAATAAATAATAAATACTAAAAATAATAATTTTCATAATCTTTTAACTAACTATTTACACTAGGTACTAAATTAAAAGACTAACTAACCATATAAGTAAACACAAACACAAAAGGATATTTAGGCGTTGAAGTACTCCTCGGCATCGCTGTCATCCGGAAAATGCCCAGAAGACTGGCAGCATTGTTACGTTGAATGGTAATGCTAATTTTTTGGCCAAAGAGCGATCCAGCCCTTTGTTCACGTGAAGTGTCGATCAGTCAGCGAGAAACTTGCTTAAAAAGGAGACACGCACCGGGGCCCATAGCCCGAGCGTTTCATAAGGTTACAGTATTTGTGCCGCTGGAGGGTCTCAGCAGCCGCAGCAGTGGCGCCAGCACAGCCCACCGCTGTGGTGGGTCTCAGCAAACGAGTGGCGCCAGCACAGCCCGCCGCTGGAGGGTCTCAGCAGCCGAGTGGCGCCAACACAGCTCAACGCTGGAGGGTCTCAGCAGCCGAGTGGCGCCAGCACAGCCCACCGCTGGTGGGTCTCAGCAAACGAGTGGCGCCAGCACAGCCCACCGCTGTGGTGGGTCTCAGCAAACGAGTGGCGCCAGCACAGCTCACCGCTGGGGGGTCTCAGCAAACGAGTGGCGCCAGCACAGCCCACCGCTGGTGGGTCTCAGCAAACGAGTGGCGCCAGCACAGCCCACCGCTGGGGGGTCTCAGCAAACGAGTGGCGCCAGCACAGCCCATCGCTGGTGGGTCTCAGCAAACGAGTGGCGCCAGCACAGCCCACCGCTGGGGGGTCTCAGCAAACGAGTGGCGCCAGCACAGCCCATCGCTGGGGGGTCTCAGCAAACGAGTGGCGCCAGCACAGCCCACCGCTGGGGGGTCTCAGCAAACGAGTGGCGCCAGCACAGCCCACCGCTGGAGGGTCTCAGCAGCCGAGTGGCGTCAGCACAGCCCACCGCTGGTGGGTCTCAGCAAACGAGTGGCGCCAGCACAGCCCACCGCTGTGGTGGGTCTCAGCAAACGAGTGGCGCCAGCACAGCTCACCGCTGGGGGGTCTCAGCAAACGAGTGGCGCCAGCACAGCCCACCGCTGGGGGGTCTCAGCAAACGAGTGGCGCCAGCACAGCCCACCGCTGGGGGGTCTCAGCAGCTGAGTGGCGCCAGCACAGCTCACCGCTGGAGGGTCTCAGCAGCCGAGTGGCGCCAACACAGCCCACCGCTGGAGGGTCTCAGCAGCCGAGTGGCGCCAGCACAGCCCACCGCTGGTGGGTCTCAGCAAACGAGTGGCGCCAGCACAGCCCACCGCTGTGGTGGGTCTCAGCAAACGAGTGGCGCCAGCACAGCTCACCGCTGGGGGGTCTCAGCAAACGAGTGGCGTCAGCACAGCCCACCGCCGTGGTGGGTCTCAGCAAACGAGTGGCGCCAGCACAGCCCGCCGCTGGAGGGTCTCAGCATCCGAGTGGCGCCAGCACAGCCCACCGCTGGGGGGTCTCAGCAAACGAGTGGCGCCAGCACAGCCCACCGCTATGGTGGGTCTCAGCAAACGAGTGGCGCCAGCACAGCCCACCGCTGGGGGGTCTCAGCAAACGAGTGGCGCCAGCACAGCCCACCGCTGTGGTGGGTCTCAGCAAACGAGTGGCGCCAGCACAACCCGCCGCTGGAGGGTCTCAGCAGCCGAGTGGCGCCAGCACAGCGCACCGCTAGGAACATGAGATGGCGCAAGGGTGTCGATACACGTTGCATCCCTCATCAGAGGCCTACCCACCTTCCAAGGCAACAACGTCATGCCTTCTGGCCTCTTCCCATCATCACGTACCAAGCCGTTTGGTTCTAATACCGCTGGTACGCCGGCAGAGACAAGTAAAAAAAAAATAATTAAAATACATCATAATGAACGAACTAACGACAAGAGGGTGTCTGATGTGCAGTAAGAGCGCTACTCACCAAAATGGCCGAACAAAGAGAGGCAGCTTCTGTTGGTACACTCAGCTCAATCAAGCCGTGAATCATGATAACTGTCGGCCTAAATCCGATTCAAGCGAAGTGTTTACCTTGTTTTGATTGCAGCGCTTTTACCCCTCCCGCTCAATGGATGTGTGTTGCATGAAACAGGTGAAATAATCGCTGAAGCCTGTATTCATTAACGTGCGCAATCACATGCGAGTGCGCTGTGCTGTGTGTACACGCTGGACAGGAGCGCGCAGCCGTCCCGCGCGCGCTCAGCGCCTCAGCAGTGTGCCGCGATAGATACCATGCGGCAAGAGGCCTCGCGTCCTGAAATGCAATTGCCGTATGTACGGCGCTGCAGTTATGTTGTTATTTAATGTCCTAGCTGTCAAAGATGTACAGAAAGGCATTTGTGTAAATGCATGCGTCCTGGTGATATCGGAGAGGGCTCCGCGGCGCTGTGCGGCACACGCGGGCTCGAGGCGCCGCATTGAGCGCCTCTCCACGTCTGCCGAGCACCCTCCGGCACTCGCTGCTTACCTTCATTATTTGATTATCGCCGTCTTCTGTACCCGTTCGAGTGCGGCTCAGTCGCCGCTTCGAGTACTTTCCACTTTTTGTAGCATACGCCATCGTTTATGAGGTATGAGCGGTGACTCATTAAGATCAATCTGATGGCGCGTGGGGCTCGCGGGGAGCGGGGCGAGGGGAGCGGGGTGCGGGGAGCGAGGCGGGGGGAGCGGGGCGGGGGTCGTACCCGAACTGCGGTTATCTAATTTATTGTCACAGCCGACTACGAACATACGGTTGTTGGAAAGGTGATGCTTTTTCACTGAAATTCTTATGCTTAAAAAAAACTTTTTAACAAAAAGAAAACCGACATCCAAAAAAAACACTACAAAGTAAAAAATAACTTTAATTTCCGAAGTCGGTGTATTTGGATCTGTATTTTAGTTTTTTGCCACCTACTTCGTTTTTTTTGGAAGTCGGTTTTATTTTGTTAAAACGATTTTATTTCTCGCATTTTAGTGGGTTTGCTTATAATTTATCTAAGTTACAATAACATAGTGTCAACTTGCTCATCGCCTTTTACAAAATATTGCTTTCCCGATGCAGGGACGTTATTACGAACATAAATTGCTTATCAACCATATTATCCAACAAATACTTATTATTGAGTAGTTCCGGTGGCCATCTGTGGTCTTCATCATCAGTTCCACTTCACCAAATGGTGCTTTCCGAGAACAAATGCACGAGTTACTACAAAAAAAATACCCAAATCGCTATAGGTGAACCTATAATATTTGAAGAATTAACTGAGATAATAATGACATTTAGGCTCATTGCAAATGACATAAATTGTAGTAAGTATGAGATTATAATATGAAAATGATAATTTATTTATTTTATTTAGTTTATAAGAATGACATAGTGTATAATAATAATTAATAATTTTTAAATTATTCTATATCAACAAATTACCTATATGAATAATGATAGCATGTTAAATAAATTAAAACCTATCGCCTATACATTGCTGTGCCCTAGCAGGGTTCATTGTTTGGAACTATCATAATGTAACAACCTGTAAACAACATGAAATGCAATAAATAAATGAATGAATGAAAGAATTCCTTCGATTTCTCCAGGATCCCATCATCAGATCCTGACATGATGACAATGGGACCAATCTGAAAGTAGATCATTAAAAATAAAAAAAATAATTCAGCAAATCGGCATAACGGAGTTTACTTCAGTAACAATCATAAAAAAACCGGCCAAGTGCGAGTCGGACTCGCGCACCGAGGGTTCCGTACAAACCTGTTTAAAATATTTTTATTATATGATGCAACTAAAAATTTACGGTTTTTGCAATTTTTCGTTTATCTGAGCTATAAGACGTTGCTTTGTACCAAATTTCAAGATTCTGAGTTCACGGGAAGTACCCTGTAGGTTTTGATTCCCTTGCGAGTGTCGAAAATTTGCGAAAATTTGTGACATAAACGGCTGTATCTTTTGATTGCGTTGGCATTGAAGTTTGATTTTTCACAGCTCCAAGGGACAGTAGACCTGAGTATTTGATATAAATTCCAGCTTGATACCTCCACGCGTTCCTGAGAAAAAGGGTCTAGACAGTCAGACAGACGGATGGACGGACGGACTACAAAGTGATCCTATAATGGTTCCGTTTTATCCTTTCGAGGTACGGAACCCGAAAAATATTCAACCGAATTGATAACCTCCTCCTTTTTCTGAAGTCGGTTATAAATGTAATGATGTCCTCGTTACATTTTAACCAACGTGACTTATTATAAAAACAAATTTTTAGTTCACCATTGTGAATAATTTGAATCACAGCTAGCGAGCGCTACCTACCCACATAACAACATACGACGCGACGCGCAACGAAACTCTTGATACTGATACCTCATTCAATAATCTGCAGAAGAAATAAGAACAACAAATAACAACTAGAAAAATATTTTTATAGAGTTGTACATACCCACACAACAGTTACCCACACAACAGCAAACGGCAAAAGATTTGGGTACTCGGAAAAAGCTTCCTCAATGAAGCTCATTCAGCACTTTTTGTTTGACTGTACTGTGTGCCGCCGCGCCGCACTTACTACTTCATCAGCAAAATGTTCCACAAGTACAATCGCGAACAAATTGCCAAGACACGTGTAATAACCAGTAAGTTGTCGCTTGTATAATATCGTTTAATATGTTCCACAAACGATGGGACACTTAATATCGTGCCCTGCGTGTCCTGTCAGCTGCACGTTGCAGGAACTGATGGACGCTAGTGATGGCGCCAAACAAGTGGCCGAATTCTGGGCCGAGTACATTTAGATTGCCATCGACACGCTAAGAAGAAGAATATCGTCGCGCTCGCGGGCCCCGGCGCGCGGCGCGGCGAGGTGGTACAGTCGTGAGCAGTCGCTCCGTCCGCTACATTATGTTAATAGTTGTGCAGTGGGTGGCGCGACGAACTATTAGTAACATTTACAATAACGTAATGCAACTGTTGCCGCGTCACGTCTCGTGTCGTGTCACTGTGCAAGCGCGTCGCGGTGCCGTGCACGCGATCACTAGTGCACACGCGTTAATGACGTGTCCGCTCGAAGAATCATCGTAATAATCATCGTAAATAACTTGTATATTATTTTGCAAATATGGAAAAAAAGAAAACGTTGAAAATATCATAGCGATAGTTGTTCTCCGTTGTTTATAATTATAAGGAAACGCCTCTGTAGCAGCTGCTGCAGTAGTTCTAGAGCAACGCTCATCGTCATTGCTGCCCTTATCCCAATTTATTCGTGGACAGCGCAGCGCGACTTCTTATGCCATACATCTCTTTTTACCTGACATAAGAATTCATTTATTTATTCATGTTTGCCTGTTTTTACCGAAATTTTGATATTTGTGAGGATAGATTAATGAAATCCACGGATAGCAAGTAACGGTGTATTCAAGACTAACAAAAAAACAATGTAGGTACATCAATAAAAAATATGTCTCACTCGCAATGATTATTAGTGTTACAAATGAGACTAGCAGCGCCATCTAGTAGTGAGGCGCGCAAACATTCCGCCCACCAAGAACCTTCTGTTCTTCCTAACACCGCCCACCATGCCAAAATCGTCTTCTTTTATGCGGTGTCTATGCGGGGCAGTAAAATAATCTTTGATAAAGGTCTTTTGAATGTAGAGCCTTTACCCTTTAGTTCGGCTACTCTAGCTTCTCCGTCTGGCCCCAGATGGATATGTGTTATACGAGCTAGTAACCACTTAGCTGGTTGGAAATTGTCATCTTTTACCACTACCACATCACCAATCTGAGGAGGTTTGGTTTTGGTTTGCCATTTGTAACGTTGTTGCATGGTATGTAAAAATTCTTTAGACCACCGGTTCCAAAAATTTGACATCATTCTCTGTATCAATTTCCATCGATTCAGCGGGCTTATCCATCCGTTTTCATCACGTGTATCCGGGATCGTCATCAAGGATTCTCCAACCAAGGAGTGTGCTGGTGTGAGTGGAGCCAAATCGTCGGGATGGTCATTCAACTGTCCTATGGGTCTTGAGTTGAGACAAGCTTCGATTTGACTCAGTAAATTTGACATTTCTTCAAATGTTAAGGTTGAAGCACCAATTGTCTTTGTCAAGTGCGTTTTAACTGACTTAATACTGGCTTCCCATAGACCACCAAAGTTGGGAGCTCTTGGAGGTATAAAGTGCCATGTGGTTCCGTCGTTAGACAGGAGCTCAGCCACTTCCATAAGTACTCCGTTCATACTCTCTTTTAACATGAGGGTTAATTCCTTTGCTGCTCCTACGAAATTGAGTCCGTTATCGCTCCATAAATCTGAGCAGTGTCCACGGCGTGATACAAATCTGCGAAATGCTGCCATAAAGCCTGGTGTTGTCAGGTCGCTTACCACTTCTAAGTGTATTGCACGAGTCACCACACATACAAAGAGGCAAATGTATCCCTTGGAAGATTTCTGCCCTCGTCCCTTACTGGTACGTATTTGTATCGGTCCGGCAAAATCGACGCCAGTGACTTTGAAGGGTCTCCCGGGATTTACCCGTTCCCTGGGGAGTTCTCCCATTTGTGGTTGGATCGTAAGAGCTCTGTGCTTGGTGCAAACGATACATTCGCGAAAGCACCTTTTCACTAAGGGTTTCAAGCTAATTATCCAGTACCGGGAACGAAGAAAATTCATCGTAAGTGCTATGCCGCCGTGCAGTAACTTCAAATGAGCATCCTTAACTAGCAGAACAGAAAGATGTGAATCACCCGGGATGATGACCGAATGTTTATACTCATGTGGTATTGTGGCCGCCTGTAAGCGACCTCCCACCCTCAGTAATCCAAATTTGTCAAGATAAGGATTTAAGGAGATAAGTTTACTTCTTTTCTTAATTCTTCCCTTTTCTTTTAAATCTTGTATTTCTTCTTCAAATTTTTGTTTTTGGGTATATTTTAAGCATACGTCTAAAGTTTCTGTTATTTCTTTGCAGGTCAAATATGTCAGCGGTTCTTCTTTAACCTCCTTTTTTAATTTTAGACGGAGAAATCTTTTACAATAGGTAAGTACTCTTAACATTTTATTGAAGTTTGAAAATCGTTCCATAAAATTATCTTTTTCTTCGGAACAGGTAAGGGTTACCTTTGCTTGGATTTTCTCTTCTAGGTGAGTGTTTAATGCTTCCCTTTTGTTTCTATTTATTTCCAGATCCATAAGCCAGTGTGGTCCTTCCCACCACAATTGCTGATGTTGTGATTCTGATGGGCTAACACCACGCGATGCAAGATCAGCAGGATTTTCTTCGGACGCAACATGACTCCAGCTGTCATTATCAATACGGTTTTGTATTTCTGTTACTCGGTTAGCCACAAAAGTTTGCCATCTTATTGGCGGGGCTTGAATCCATGCTAATACTACCATTGAGTCAGTGTACGCGTAAATTTTATCTCGAGGAATTTTTAAGACATATATGCCGCTTCAGACAATAGTTTAGCTAGTAAAACTGCTGCACATAATTCCAGACGAGGCACAGAAATTTGTTTTAAGGGTGCTACCTTTGTTTTACTTTCTAGAATAGATAGGTACACTTTGTTATTTTGGACCACCCTGTGACGTTGCAAAACTAATACTAGCGACACCTGTCGTGGAATAGCGATTGACATGGTGGTTTACGTTACGCAAAGACGGGTTTTTGTGTTTAGTAAATTAATTACAGTTTAACAGTTAATTAAAACAAATAAACAAACATACATAATTCACCATATTTTTAATTAAAAACATAGTCGATTGTATTAAGGATAAAAATCGATAATAATCTTATATAGTCTGTGGAAGATTATTCGAGAAACTGTCAGATTGGTTTGGAAAAAAACGGTGTTCCGTGTCCGGTCTTTTACGACCAAGAACACGAGCCTGGGGGCTGTTTGAGAGGGACTTTATATCCTGAGAGGAACGGGATGTGCCCAAATAACCCGATGGGGTTTTAATATAATCCAGTAAGAGCAGAATCCTGTGAGTATTAAACCATTTGCTTTATTCTTGCTGGACAGCCTATAGCCCAGGTCTCTTGCATGTGTGTTCTGACACGAGGACGTTGTTACAGGTCTGGCTTGTTATGCTAGCCTTCTTTTGATTGGTGCTATGCGCAGCTAAATTGATGCCTGGATGTTGCGCCGTTGTGTGATGATTTGGAATTCATCAGAGCGCAGGCGGCTTTGAGATTATCCCTTGCGGTGTGGTCATCCGACGTTCAGGAAGGCCTTACTTAGCCGATTCCCGGTTATGAGGAAGTACGCCACTCCAGGTAACGAAAGCGTCACCATCTCGTCCGTAGGCCGCGTTCGCGTGTGCTCACAGGAACCTCCTGTGAGCGAAGCCAAGGACCGACGATCCGTCAACTGACTGAGGTCAGAACTAACTGATTGGTATGAACTGAATGTGGTCAACTGAGAGACTTTAACTGATTGGAACTGACTGAGATCAAAACTGAGAGGTTATTGTGTAAGAGTATAATTTAACCTATGAGAGAGTTAGGCCTTTTGTAAAAAGGCTAGGTGTTAAGACCAGTTGTTGTAAGATATTGTGTCTCGGGTTTGCTTAGCATATTAGTTATTTTTCCCCATAGGAGCGTCAGACCCAAATGGTCGACCCAATTGACGATATGTTTAGTTACAGTTGGCGCCCAACGGTATATAATTATTTAATTGTATAAGGTGAACAGATTGATAACGGTATCTCTCTCTCTCTCTCTCTCTCAGTCCTTTCAGTTGGCGGATTCTCGTTTTAGTTTAAGGCTAGTTTATAAGTTTTAAATATAAAGTGGTCAACGCACCACATTCTAACCATTTCTTTGTTGGACCGGTAAGGTGCAGAGTGTTGATAAAGGTCATTACCTTATTTGTATGTATGCCCAACTCACAAGTTGAACAAGTTGCATTCTGTTAATTATTTTGGGACTATCTTTGTACCAAATGTTTGTTTAGTGGTTGATGACTTAATATTACCTATATATTTGGAAGTTTTGGAACATACTAGTTTGCATTTGTGGTAAAATTTATTTATTGCAACACACAGGTACAAGTAATAATTATTATAACTTTGTTTATGTTCATGTGTTTGTTTCAGTTCATATATTCAGATAAACTGTATTGCATTTATATAGTGAAACATTGTATTATAACTCAATAAACCCAATATAAATTTCTGTAACAGTAATAAAATAATTTGGGGGTAAACTCAAAAATTGTAAAGTTTCTATGACGCAGTTCTCAGTGGTGTTCTAGCGGTCTCTTCTTTGTTATAGAGGATTTCAATGGTAAGATAATAACACTACAGGCGAGTTTTACTATTATTAATTGGATTGTGCGATACAGGGAGCTGAAATTTGTCGAAATTATAGAACAATAACAGTCAACTTTCATTGAAACGAAACACTTGGAATTTTTATGACAACTGGTCGGTCACTTAGACGTTTAACGTTAAAACACTCATCATTAAACCCACATTTATAATACAACACCGGCATTCCATAAAACAGCATTGTTTATTATCGACGTTCGTTTTCATACATTCGAACTTAACCTATAAAACACATTGACATAATTGACATATGACGTTTGACGTTTCGAAATATTACGGTGCGTCCGGAAACGAGATGAGTTGTACACGTTTCCCGTTTAGTTACTTGTTATTTGTTTTGCGTTTAATTGTGCATTTATTATATTGAAACAATAACGTTACAAACTAAAGATAATAATTATAATAATAATGGATTTAGAGACAGTATACTGACATTCCCATCTTGAGGACGAATTGACGTATGAGGTTGCGGTTCATGCATTACTTGTGTGCGACTCGTACTTTTACTTGTAGTTTTTTTGCGGTTATAAAAAAAAAATGTTACTGATACCATTACACAACTAGTGATTTTGGTAGCCGGAACTTTGAGAATTATGTATGTTCTTCTTGCTCACGGGATTCCTGAAACCGTAATTGCCATTAATGAGGTTCAATTCACGGGATCAGAGTTTCATAGGCTACTATAGAAGTTTAACGTACCTCAAGTTCACTATGGGCGCACCACACACTAACATGGTGGAAAGGGACATTTAAACGGCAAAGTCAGTTGTATCGTCTTATAAAAGGAAAAATAGATTAGTTATTTAGAATTTTTTTTTTGCTAATAATTTTTTTTTATAATTGATTCCAGAACATAAAATTGTACTAAATATTGTAAAAAACTAGTTTCAACAGTCAGTCACCAACCACCAGAACCGGTCGAAATGGATAAATAGTTTTTTTTTTTTTTAAAGTGTTTCTGATTATAACAAACTTAACACATCAGAGTCAACACTATTCAAGCCAGACAGGGGTATATTCAGCCATATATTGATATAAATATATTTTTTTTTTTTTTTATAATTAAATGGCTTAGTTTGCTTTTTGCCATGTCAATTTATATGATGTAGCAGTTTACAATATATTAGCCGTAGTCTGTGTTTTCACGTGTTGTATTGAGGTCTATTCGAACAACGACGACGAGGCGTAACGTAACTATAATGCTGCACATGGTATTTACATTGTTTTGTTTATTATATTAAATTATGAACGCGAGTTTAGGGTTTTGTTTAAAATTTATACGGGAACTATGCCGTTTTGCATGCATACGTTTTACATGCCATGCGTTTAGTAACAAACTTATTTTATGGCTCGGTCCATAACTTTTGTAATCAAGTTTGGTTGGTTTTCTTATGGAGCGGGTAGTAACTCCTAAAATAGGCCTTGACTGAAGCGGATAGTGACTTCTAAAATAAGCCTTCACGATATTTATAATCAATCTGCTTGGTTGGTTTCTCATATGGAGCGGGTAGTAACTCCTAAAATAGGCCTTGACTGAAGCGGATAGTGACTTCTAAAATAAGCCTTCACGATATTTATAATCAATCTGCTTGGTTGGTTTCTCATATGGAGCGGGTAGTAACTCCTAAAATAGGCCTTGACTGAAGCGGATAGTGACTTCTAAAATAAGCCTACACGTTGTTTATAGCCAAGTTTGCTTGGTTGTATTTTTTTATGAAGCGGATTGTGACTTCTAAAATAGGCCTTCACTAATTGTTTTGTTTTGCCGAGATTTCGGTGAGACTTTAGATAGCACTAGTGCTTATCTAGTTACGAGCGGCCGGTGACTCTTAAAATAAGCCAAACCACCATTATGTTTTCAGAAGTTTTATTTCTGGGAACGCTGTATACGTCTTGCCTGGTGAGTTATGCACAATGGTTGCCAAATATATGTATCAGCTCGCTGAACATATTCACCAGGAGGATCGTTTAGATTTGTATTAAACAATGCAGAGTTCCACTGGTATACAGACGGAATTCGGGAGTATGCAAGAGGTGGCTTCCTGCGATATGAATGCAGGTTGCTACAGGATTGAAAGAGAGGAAAATTTAGGGATGTATGAAAGAATGGGGGGGGTTATGCCCGGAATGTAGGAAGATTTGTAAGCAGAATAAGTTTCCTGGCAGTTTGGATTTTATAAGGTTGGTCATTTACTTACAGTAGGAGAAATTAAGGAAATTATTTATATTCCATCTTAAAAATTATTATATCTGTCGTTTCAGAATCATCAGATTATAAAGATTTGTACTCTTCCACTTAGCTTTCTATGAGAATTAGTTTACCCACTCCAGTGTTGTAACACCGAGGGCGGTGTTGGTTTTTGCGTACACAAAAACCTTATTGTGGGAAGAGGGGTTGTGACGTTGCAAAACTAATACTAGCGACACCTGTGGTGGAATAGCGATTGACATGGTGGTTTACGTTACGCAAAGACGGGTTTTTGTGTTTAGTAAATTAATTACAGTTTAACAGTTAATTAAAACAAATAAACAAACATACATAATTCACCATATTTTTAATTAAAAACATAGTCGATTGTATTAAGGATAAAAATCGATAATAATCTTATATAGTCTGTGGAAGATTATTCGAGAAACTGTCAGATTGGTTTGGAAAAAAACGGTGTTCCGTGTCCGGTCTTTTACGACCAAGAACACGAGCCTGGGGGCTGTTTGAGAGGGACTTTATATCCTGAGAGGAACGGGATGTGCCCAAATAACCCGATGGGGTTTTAATATAATCCAGTAAGAGCAGAATCCTGTGAGTATTAAACCATTTGCTTTATTCTTGCTGGACAGCCTATAGCCCAGGTCTCTTGCATGTGTGTTCTGACACGAGGACGTTGTTACAGGTCTGGCTTGTTATGCTAGCCTTCTTTTGATTGGTGCTATGCGCAGCTAAATTGATGCCTGGATGTTGCGCCGTTGTGTGATGATTTGGAATTCATCAGAGCGCAGGCGGCTTTGAGATTATCCCTTGCGGTGTGGTCATCCGACGTTCAGGAAGGCCTTACTTAGCCGATTCCCGGTTATGAGGAAGTACGCCACTCCAGGTAACGAAAGCGTCACCATCTCGTCCGTAGGCCGCGTTCGCGTGTGCTCACAGGAACCTCCTGTGAGCGAAGCCAAGGACCGACGATCCGTCAACTGACTGAGGTCAGAACTAACTGATTGGTATGAACTGAATGTGGTCAACTGAGAGACTTTAACTGATTGGAACTGACTGAGATCAAAACTGAGAGGTTATTGTGTAAGAGTATAATTTAACCTATGAGAGAGTTAGGCCTTTTGTAAAAAGGCTAGGTGTTAAGACCAGTTGTTGTAAGATATTGTGTCTCGGGTTTGCTTAGCATATTAGTTATTTTCCCCATATGAGCACAGTCCAAATAGGTCGACACATGTACGTGAGCTAGTAAGGTTATTGATTTATTCCCTCGCGGACTCGCATAGCGACTCTGAGAAACTGCTATTGTCTCATGCAGGTTTTCACCCATACCACTAGGTACGGAGACTGGTTGTGTGGGTGAATGCCATAGTAGCAGGGAAAGAGGCATTATTTTAGTGGCTCGCCACTTTGTTTGTATGTGTGCCTTCATTTTGTATTAATTCCAATAAACTTGTATTGTGTAAGAAGGTACTTGTTTAATTGAATCTTTCCCTAGCAGTATATACCCTATAAATTTACTTTAGCACGGTGGTGAGTAGTATAGTTCAAATAGAAACCATCATCAGCTTGTTTCCAATTAATTTCTGTAAACTACGCACGGGCCAGTGTTACAACCCTCATATAAAGGACTGCTGCATAAGCAGTTGTCGAGGCGTCTGCAAATCCATGAATTTCGGCTTGATCATTGTCAGGGTGAGTATATATCCATCGACATATTTCTATGTTGTGCAGGTTTGGAAGTTGTTGACGAAAAGATAGCCATTCTTCTTGAAGGGTAGATGGCAGAACATCATCCCAGTCAACTGAGCACAGCCACAACTTTTGTATAAATACCTTAGCCGTGATAATCGCCGGTGCTAACCATCCAAAGGGATCAAATAAGCGTGCTACTTCTGCTAATACGCTTCGTTTCGTCATTGGGGCTATAACGTCAGTTTGGTTTATGTGGAACTTGAATTTATCATTTACTCTATCCCAGGACAATCCTAAGGTTTTTATAATTTGGTCAAACTTGATTTCAAATGGTTGGAATTCACGTTTGTGTTGAGCAATATTCTCCAAGAACCTGTCAGAATTACTAGACCATTTTTGTAATTCAAATCCTGCGCTACTCAGAAGCTGTGTAATTTGTGTATAAATTTCTGTGGCCTGTAGTTCGTTTGAAGCGCCTGTCAGCAGATCATCCATGTAAAACGACGTTTCAACTATTTCAGCTGCTAAAGGGTACTTGTGGCCTTCATCTTTTGCAACTTGAATCAGAGTGCGAACTGCTAAAAAAGGAGCAGATGCTGTGCCGAATGTAACCGTTAATAACTTGTATGATTTAAATTCTTCATTAGAGTTACTTCTCCAAACTATTCTTTGGTAATCAGTGTGTTCGTCGGATACTTGTACTTGTCGATACATCTTGACGATATCACTTATAATCGCTATTTTGTGTTGTCTCCATTGTTTCTACAGGTGACATCAGATCTTCTTTGAAAGGTAAGTTGACCTTGTATCGGCCACACTCTGTTCTTTTAGTAGTTTCACGGTAGATATTTTCACATCGTTGTTCTTCTCGTGACAATTTTCTTTCGAAGGTAAGTGTTTCGTTTTCTATTTCCCAGAATTTTCTTATCATATCATTAACATTTATATTTAAATGCATACTAATCATATGGTTTTCTGTTTCAGATTTTGATCGTCTGCTAGCGCTTCCCGATAGTATCCAGCCCAGTTGAGTCTGCTGCGCTATAATTCCAGATGGACTCTTCAGCAAACCGTTGTCTATTATCTGAGTAAATACTTCAGCGCCCAGTAAAATATTTATTTTATTACCTTTGTTGAATTCAGGGTCGGCTAACTCTATGCGCGTCATATCGGGCCAAGTGGGTGTGTTCAATGGTTGTGTTGGTAAATAGTTAGTAATCTTTTTCAAAACGTACGCCTTTACAAGGATAGTGAAGTTTGAGTTGCATCTAGACTTTAGGTGAACTTCAACCATAGACTTGATATGAAGTGTGTTACCTTCACTTAATCCTGTGACCTTGCCGTTAACTTTTTCACGTTTCAGACCCATAGTCTGAACGAGATCTTCCGTTACGAACGAGGCTTGTGAACCCTGGTCAATGAGAGCACGGTAAATTTGTGGTTTCTTGTTCCTTGATACGATATCTACCAGTGCTGTGGCTAAGAGTACTTGACCAGGTTGATATATAAAATGTGATGAAATATTGTCCGATTGGTCTTGATGAGATTCTTCCTTCACCGATTCTTCCTTCACCGATTCTTCCTTCACCGATTCTTCTTTCACCGATTCTTTTTTATCCGGATGTAGCAGTGAGTGATGTTTTCTTTTACAAATGCGACAAACCGTGTCTCTCAGGCACCTCGCTGCAGTGTGATTTGGGTTCAAACAATTAAAACACATGTTATTATTCTGAATAAACTCGTGTTTGTTTGAATATGGCTGTTTTGCGAATTGTTTGCATTGGTATATATAGTGGTCTTCTTTACAATATGCACATTCGACAGGTGTGCCAGATGGCGCTGGTGATGAAGCGTGAAAGGATTTTAATTTAGTTGACCTGCTTACATTTTCAGTCATTTCAAGTGATCTAAATCTTGTTTCCATAAACAGCTTCAATTTGTTGAATGTTGGAAAATCGTTGCTACAATCAATTGATATATGTTGTTCCCATAATTTTTGGCTCTCAGGGTCTAATTTAGTCACAGTCATGTAAATGACGATTATATCCCAGGAACCAGTTGGGAGGCCAAGATTATATAATGAACTCAAACATTCCACAGTTGTATCTAACAATTGCTTTATACTCAGTGCTGATTCTGTAGTTATGGCTTTTACACCAAACAATCTCTTGAACAAACAGTTCGATATATATCTTTTGTTATTGTAGCGGTTGTTTAAAGTTTCCCACGCTAATCTATAATTTTGACTTGTCACTGAAATGCTTCTTAATAATATTTCCGCTTCGCCAGCTAAACTTGATTTGAGATAATGTAGTTTTTGAACATCGTCCAATGTCGTATTGTTATGTATGATTGATGTATACAAATCCAAAAATGACGGCCAGTCGATGTATTTTCCAGAAAAGGTCGGTATTTTTATTTTCGGTAACTTAATTTCGGCAATAGGATTTTGTTTTTGCGTAGTGTGTGGTTGTTCTTTAGGGGCCAACAGTTGAAGTTTGATTTTTAATTCGCTTTTATACGTAATATATATTTCTTCACACTGATCATACATGTCATCAGAGAAGTAAGCTAAAGCTGTTCGCTGTTCTTTAGTTATATGAGCTACAAGATGATCGTGTGACGTTTTGAAGGTTTGCCAATCCTTCTCCAAATTCTCCAGACGAGTACCTATCTAAATAACTTAATACCAGTCTTTCCTTCGGAGCTTTTTTATAATTAATTTGAGCTTTTTGAATTTGCTCATAACGTTCCTCTTGCAAACGTAATAGCTGATTAATTTTTTCCATGCTTAAAGTTTGAGTCTTTGTATACGTAGATACACAACTTGTATCACAAAGTAGGATAAATGAGTCCACAAAATCGTTCGTTCTTAGGTACTTACGGTACTGTTCCAATCACTATTTATAAAATATAGCTAGCTCATATCAGTTCAAACTTTCAACACAATTTATTACGAAAAGTCACGAAATTTCAATTTGTAAACAGTTCATTACAATTTACAACTAATCAACCACTTATGCACACTAAATTAATTGATTACTATTATAGGTTCTATTATTTTATTAGCACTGTGTCGCATTGTGTTCCACTGTGTCAACTCGTAACCGCAGTGTGTCACTTGAGTTTTACACTGTTCAGTTTTTTATACTACACAATGTTTATTTCTTACGAACTACACACTACGCGTCGCGGTTCCGTTATTCGGCTTCGAAGGACCATATGTTTGCCTGTTTTTACCGAAATTTTGATATTTGTGAGGATAGATTAATGAAATCCACGGATAGCAAGTAACGGTGTATTCAAGACTAACAAAAAAACAATGTAGGTACATCAATAAAAAATATGTCTCACTCGTAATGATTATTAGTGTTACAAATGAGACTAGCAGCGCCATCTAGTAGTGAGGCGCGCAAACAATTCAAGAGAAATACTTAATCCGTTTTATTTTTCTCTGTCTTTGTTCGATTTCTTCTGTCTTGTCGCCGCAAGCGCCGCGCTCCGGCGCCCTAATGTTTGTGCTCCATAGCTGTTCTGTATCGCCCTAACTCAATCAACTCAGCCTATCGCAGTCCACTGCTGGACATAGGCCTCTCCCAGAGTGCGCCACAGCACCCGCAACGACAGCGCCCTAACTACTTACTTATATGTTAAATGCACGATTGTTTTATTTTGGAATGACACTTAATCATTATGAATAGTGTCAAAGACAGCACTTCATGATCGTGTCATTAATTAAACCGTCGTAGAGCTGTAGATTTATCACTTTCGCCTAGCTAACTAATTACATTATTATAAAAATAAAACGCAGTTCGGTGTGACTGCCTACATTATTAGAATGACTTACTGCAACATGTTCAGTTTAGTGCCAGGGCTGGTCGCTCGGGTGGCCCGTGAGTCAGAGGCGGTACCTTCGTTACGTCGCGCTTGTTGCTGCCCTGTATCTCGTTATCATTCATACGGCTATTAACCTGCTCATATCTCACACAATTTATGTTCAGGATACGAGTCAAGTACGACATTAAAACAAACTCGTTCGGAATGTTAAGTAGAGATGAGCGCTAGCGACTAGTGCCTCGCACTAGCGCGCGCCGCGCGCTGCACACGCTGCACCGGCGCGGTGGTGCGGCACAACAGTCTTAATGTGGCAACACCGACGCCAGTAACTGAACGGCGTTCAGTTACTGGCGTCCAATTAGCGAGTGAAACTCGATCACTGTGTGACATCAGTTCAATCCCTTCGTAGTTTCTAATAGTGAGTGAATAGGTCCGGAGCACGCGCGCGGGGCGCCGGCGCCGGCCAGATGAGCTGCAATCATAAATCGCGAGGCAACCACCCTCGCTCGTCGACTGGCTTCGTATTCCGTGTCGGAGCCTGTCGAGTGCCGAGAGCTTGCGAGCGCAGCTCTGTGAGAGAGATATTCAGTTGATGTCGGTCACGTTCCGCCCGTCGCTCGTTCAATATTCACGCTGCATTTTTTAGCTTCGCTTCGGTGGCGGGAACATTTGCGCACAGCGGCAGTGACGCTATTTACTGAGTACCTGACGTTCTCTGCACGTCATTGTCTAGTGACACGACACAGCTCACACTGGAAACTGCGGACGTTTCAGTCATCTACTCATTATCAATGTCATTCTGCTGTTCGCGTTCGTCATCAAACATTTTTGATCGCATGCGCTCGGTCACTAATAATTGTATGATTAAAGAAGAAAGAAAGAAAAAGTATTCATTGTGACTCGTACACAAACTAAACTAAACACAGTAAAAAATAAGAACCAAGTTATATAAAAAAAAAAGTACCAAAAAGACAAATGAGACAGAAACTCCTATACGAGACCAAAAGGCTCCTGTCTCAGCATGATGCTGATTACGATAACTTACGTCTCTGGGGGTGAGATAAATCAGTTTTATAAAAATAGAATGCTTGTCGCAAGCATTTAGCAGTGGGATGCTGGACGAGCTCATCTCTCAGTGTAGTCACGTGTAGAGGCGGGATGCTGGACGAGCTCATCTCTCAGTGTGGTCACTTGTAGAGGCGGGATGCTGGACGAGCTCATCTCTCAGTGTAGTCACTTGTAGAGGCGGGATGCTGGACGAGCTCATCTCTCAGTGTGGTCACTTGTAGAGGCGGGATGCTGGACGAGCTCATCTCTCAGTGTAGTCACTTGTAGAGGCGGGATGCTGGACGAGCTCATCTCTCAGTGTGGTCACGTGCAGAGGTGGGATGCTGGACGAGCTCATCTCTCAGTGTGGTCACGTGTAGAGGCGGGATGCTGGACGAGCTCATCTCTCAGTGTGGTCACGTGCAGAGGTGGGATGCTGGACGAGCTCATCTCTCAGTGTGGTCACGTGTAGAGGCGGGATGCTGAACGAGCTCATCTCTCAGTGTGGTCACGTGCAGAGGTGGGATGCTGGACGAGCTCATCTCTCAGTGTGGTCACGTGTAGAGGCGGGATGCTGGACGAGCTCATCTCTCAGTGTGGTCACGTGCAGAGGTGGGATGCTGGACGAGCTCATCTCTCAGTGCGGTCACGTGTAGAGGTGGGATGCTGGACGAGCTCATCTCACAGTGTGGTCACGTGTAGCGGCGGGACGCTGGACGAGCTCATCTTACATTGCTCACACAACGCGGGACGCGCGACGAGCTCATCTCACAGTGCTCACACAACGCCATGGCGGTCTTGATAACACAGGAGCCCTCCCGCTCGACAGACAGCGTCCCCGACACTGTGATAGCACAGGAGCCCTCCCACTCGACAGACAGCGTCCCCGACAATGTGATAGCACAGGAGCCCTCCCGCTGACAGACAGCGTCCCCGACAATGTGATAGCACAGGAGCCCTCCCGCTGACAGACAGCGTCCCCGACAATGTGATAGCACAGGAGCCCTCCCGCTGACAGACAGCGTCCCCGACACTGTGATAGCACAGGAGCCCTCCCGCTGACAGACAGCGTCCCCGACAATGTGATAGCACAGGAGCCCTCCCGCTGACAGACAGCGTCCCCGACACTGTGATAGCACAGGAGCCCTCCCGCTGACAGACAGCGTCCCCGACACTGTGATAGCACAGGAGCCCTCCCGCTGACAGACAGCGTCCCCGACACTGTGATAGCACAGGAGCCCTCCCGCTGACAGACAGCGTCCCCGACACTGTGATAGCACAGGAGCCCTCCTGCTGACAGACAGCGTCCCCGACACTGTGATAGCACAGGAGCCCTCCTGCTGACAGACAGCGTCCCCGACACTGTGATAGCACAGGAGCCTTCCCGCTGACAGACAGCGTCCCCGACACTGTGATAGCACAGGAGCCCTCCCGCTGACAGACAGCGTCCCCGACACTGTGATAGCACAGGAGCCCTCCCGCTGACAGACAGCGTCCCCGACACTGTGATAGCCTGCTCAGTGCTCAACACTGCTTGCTTTACTTGTCTTTCGTCAGAGACATAGTATTTACTTCAGAGATGATGATATAACATTTCCTAGTAACAGGGCGATGACCGATGACCTGATGAAGGTCGCGAGAGTCCACTATGTGCGAGAAGCACAGGAGCAGTCGGCGGAGATGATGACGATCACGGAGTGTTGGTAGTAACACTATTGGCGGTGGAACCACCCGGCTCTAGGTAATTATTACGTAAGTAAACATACAGTATGTTAATAAACGTTCCCTTAAACTGGCAGGTTAAAAATAATGCAGCCGAAATACATACAAAAAAAAAAAATTCCAGCTGGTTGGATTTATTTAATCGCATGGAAAAACTACTTTTGTGGATTCATAACAAATATTCGCCAAAACAATATTAATAATTAATTTGGAATCCACACTTTGTGTCATTACAGACTGGACGCTCACCGAGACCCATGGGCCGTCTACTTACCTCGCTCAACATGCCCCTGTCCGCCTGCTTACCTCACTCACCATGACTCCTGTCCACCTGCTTACCTCACTCACAATGACTCGCTGTCCGCTTGCTTACCTCGCTCACCATCACTCCTGTCCACCTGCTTACCTCACTCACCATGACTTCTGTCCACCTGCTTACCTCACTCACAATGACTCGCTGTCCGCTTGCTTACCTCGCTCACCATCACTCCTGTCCACCTGCTTACCTCACTCACCATGACTTCTGTCCGCCTGCTTACCTCACTCACAATGACTTGCTGTCCGCTTGCTTACCTCGCTCACTATCACTCCTGTCCACCTGCTTACCTCACTCACCATGACTTCTGTCCGCCTGCTTACCTCACTCACAATGACTCGTTGTCCGCTTGCTTACCTCGCTCACCATCACTCCTGTCCACCTGCTTACCTCACTCACCATGACTCCTGTCCACCTGCTTACCTCACTCACCATGACTCCTGTCCACCTGCTTACCTCACTCACCATAACTCCTGTCCGCTTGCTTACCTCGCTCACCATCACTCCTGTCCACCTGCTTACCTCACTCACCATGACTCCTGTCCGCCTGCTTACCTCACTCACCATGACTCCTTGACTCCTGTCCGCCTGCTTACCTCACTCACCATGACTCCTTGACTCCTGTCCGCCTGCTTACCTCACTCACCATGACTCCTGTCCACCTGCTTACCTCACTCACCATGACTCCTGTCCACCTGCTTACCTCACTCACCATGACTCCTGTCCGCTTGCTTACCTCGCTCACCATCACTCCTGTCCACCTGCTTACCTCACTCACCATGACTTCTGTCCGCCTGCTTACCTCGCTCATAATGACTCGCTGTCCGCTTGCTTACCTCGCTCACCATCACTCCTGTCCACCTGCTTACCTCACTCACCATGACTTCTGTCCGCCTGCTTACCTTACTCACAATGACTCGCTGTCCGCTTGCTTACCTCGCTCACCATCACTCCTGTCCACCTGCTTACCTCACTCACAATGACTCGCTGTCCGCTTGCTTACCTCACTCACCATCACTCCTGTCCACCTGCTTACCTCATTCACCATGACTTCTGTCCGCCTACTTACCTCACTCACCATGACTCCTGTCCGCCTGCTTACCTCACTCACCATGACTACTGTCCGCCTGCTTACCTCACTCACCATGACTCCTGTCCACCTGCTTACCTCACTCACCATGACTCCTGCCCGCCTGCTTACCTCACTCACCATGACTCCTGTCCGCCTGCTTACCTCACTCACCATGACTCCTGTCCGCCTGCTTACCTCACTCACCATGACTCCTGTCCGCCTGCTTACCTCACTCACCATGACTCCTGTCCACCTGCTTACCTCACTCACCATGACTCCTGCCCGCCTGCTTACCTCATTCACCATGACTTCTGTCCGCCTACTTACCTCACTCACCATGACTCCTGTCCGCCTGCTTACCTCACTCACCATGACTCCTGTCCGCCTGCTTACCTCACTCACCATGACTCCTGTCCACCTGCTTACCTCACTCACCATGACTCCTGCCCGCCTGCTTACCTCACTCACCATGACTCCTGTCCGCCTGCTTACCTCACTCACCATGACTCCTGTCCGCCTGCTTACCTCACTCACCATGACTCCTGTCCGCCTGCTTACCTCACTTACCATGACTCCTTGACTCCTGTCCGCCTGCTTACCTCACTCACCATGACTCCTGTCCGCCTGCTTACCTCACTCACCATGACTCCTTGACTCCTGTCCACCTGCTTTCCTCATTCACCATGACTTCTGTCCGCCTGCTTACCTCGCTCACCATCACTCCTGTCCGCCTGCTTACCTCACTCACCATGACTCCTTGACTCCTGTCCACCTGCTTTCCTCATTCACCATGACTTCTGTCCGCCTGCTTACCTCGCTCACCATCACTCCTGTCCACCTGCTTACCTCACTCACCATGACTTCTGTCCGCCTGCTTACCTTACTCACAATGACTCGCTGTCCGCTTGCTTACCTCGCTCACCATCACTCCTGTCCACCTGCTTACCTCACTCACAATGACTCGCTGTCCGCTTGCTTACCTCACTCACCATCACTCCTGTCCACCTGCTTACCTCATTCACCATGACTTCTGTCCGCCTACTTACCTCACTCACCATGACTCCTGTCCGCCTGCTTACCTCACTCACCATGACTACTGTCCGCCTGCTTACCTCACTCACCATGACTCCTGTCCACCTGCTTACCTCACTCACCATGACTCCTGCCCGCCTGCTTACCTCACTCACCATGACTCCTGTCCGCCTGCTTACCTCACTCACCATGACTCCTGTCCGCCTGCTTACCTCACTCACCATGACTCCTGTCCGCCTGCTTACCTCACTCACCATGACTCCTGTCCACCTGCTTACCTCACTCACCATGACTCCTGCCCGCCTGCTTACCTCATTCACCATGACTTCTGTCCGCCTACTTACCTCACTCACCATGACTCCTGCCCGCCTGCTTACCTCATTCACCATGACTTCTGTCCGCCTACTTACCTCACTCACCATGACTCCTGTCCGCCTGCTTACCTCACTCACCATGACTCCTGTCCGCCTGCTTACCTCACTCACCATGACTCCTGTCCACCTGCTTACCTCACTCACCATGACTCCTGCCCGCCTGCTTACCTCACTCACCATGACTCCTGTCCGCCTGCTTACCTCACTCACCATGACTCCTGTCCGCCTGCTTACCTCACTCACCATGACTCCTGTCCGCCTGCTTACCTCACTTACCATGACTCCTTGACTCCTGTCCGCCTGCTTACCTCGCTCACCATCACTCCTGTCCACCTGCTTACCTCACTCACCATGACTTCTGTCCGCCTGCTTACCTCGCTCATAATGACTCGCTGTCCGCTTGCTTACCTCGCTCACCATCACTCCTGTCCACCTGCTTACCTCACTCACCATGACTTCTGTCCGCCTGCTTACCTTACTCACAATGACTCGCTGTCCGCTTGCTTACCTCGCTCACCATCACTCCTGTCCACCTGCTTACCTCATTCACCATGACTTCTGTCCGCCTACTTACCTCACTCACCATGACTCCTGTCCGCCTGCTTACCTCACTCACCATGACTCCTGTCCGCCTGCTTACCTCACTCACCATGACTCCTGTCCACCTGCTTACCTCACTCACCATGACTCCTGTCCGCCTGCTTACCTCACTCACCATGACTCCTGTCCGCCTGCTTACCTCACTCACCATGACTCCTTGACTCCTGTCCGCCTGCTTACCTCACTCACCATGACTCCTGTCCGCCTGCTTACCTCACTCACCATGACTCCTTGACTCCTGTCCGCCTGCTTACCGCACTCACCATGACTCCTGTCCGCCTGCTTACCTCACTCACCATGACTCCTTGACTCCTGTCCACCTGCTTTCCTCATTCACCATGACTTCTGTCCGCCTGCTTACCTCGCTCACCATCACTCCTGTCCACCTGCTTACCTCATTCACCATGACTTCTGTCCGCCTGCTTACCTCACTCACAATGACTCGCTGTCCGCTTGCTTACCTCGCTCACCATCACTCCTGTCCACCTGCTTACCTCATTCACCATGACTTCTGTCCGCCTACTTACCTCACTCACCATGACTCCTGTCCGCCTGCTTACCTCACTCACCATGACTCCTGTCCGCCTGCTTACCTCACTCACCATGACTCCTGTCCGCCTGCTTACCTCACTCACCATGACTCCTTGACTCCTGTCCGCCTGTTTACCTCACTCACCATAACTCCTGTCCGCCTGCTTACCTCACTCACCATGACTCCTGTCCGCTTGCTTACCTCACTCACCATGACTCCTGTCCACCTGCTTACCTCACTCACCATGACTCCTGTCCACCTGCTTACCTCACTCACCATGACTCCTGTCCACCTGCTTACCTCACTCACCATGACTCCTGTCCGCCTGCTTACCTCACTCACCATGACTCCTGTCCACCTGCTTACCTCACTCACCATAACTCCTGCCCGCCTGCTTACCTCACTCACCATGACTCCTGTCCGCCTGCTTACCTCACTCACCATAACTCCTGTCCGCCTGCTTACCTCACTCACCATGACTCCTGTCCGCCTGCTTACCTCACTCACCATGACTCCTTGACTCCTGTCCGCCTGCTTACCTCACTCACCATGACTCCTGTCCGCTTGCTTACCTCACTCACCATGACTCCTGTCCACCTGCTTACCTCACTCACCATGACTCCTGTCCACCTGCTTACTTCACTCACCATGACTCCTGTCCGCCTGCTTACCTCACTCACCATGACTCCTGTCCGCCTGCTTACCTCACTCACCATGACTCCTGTCCGCCTGCTTACCTCACTCACCATGACTCCTGTCCGCCTGCTTACCTCACTCACCATGACTCCTGTCCACCTGCTTACCTCACTCACCATGACTCCTGTCCGCCTGCTTACTTCACTCACCATGACTCCTGTCCGCCTGCTTACCTCACTCACCATAACTCCTGTCCGCCTGCTTACCTCACTCACCATGACTCCTGTCCGCCTGCTTACCTCACTCACCATGACTCCTTGACTCCTGTCCGCCTGCTTACCTCACTCACCATGACTCCTGTCCGCTTGCTTACCTCACTCACCATGACTCCTGTCCACCTGCTTACCTCACTCACCATGACTCCTGTCCACCTGCTTACCTCACTCACCATGACTCCTGTCCACCTGCTTACCTCACTCACCATGACTCCTGTCCGCCTGCTTACCTCACTCACCATGACTCCTGTCCACCTGCTTACCTCACTCACCATAACTCCTGCCCGCCTGCTTACCTCACTCACCATGACTCCTGTCCGCCTGCTTACCTCACTCACCATAACTCCTGTCCGCCTGCTTACCTCACTCACCATGACTCCTGTCCGCCTGCTTACCTCACTCACCATGACTCCTTGACTCCTGTCCGCCTGCTTACCTCACTCACCATGACTCCTGTCCGCTTGCTTACCTCACTCACCATGACTCCTGTCCACCTGCTTACCTCACTCACCATGACTCCTGTCCACCTGCTTACTTCACTCACCATGACTCCTGTCCGCCTGCTTACCTCACTCACCATGACTCCTGTCCGCCTGCTTACCTCACTCACCATGACTCCTGTCCGCCTGCTTACCTCACTCACCATGACTCCTGTCCACCTGCTTACCTCACTCACCATGACTCCTGTCCGCCTGCTTACTTCACTCACCATGACTCCTGTCCGCCTGCTTACCTCACTCACCATGACTCCTGTCCGCCTGCTTACCTCACTCACCATGACTCCTGTCCGCCTGCTTACCTCACTCACCATGACTCCTGTCCGCCTGCTTACCTCACTCACCATGACTCCTGTCCACCTGCTTACCTCACTCACCATGACTCCTGCCCGCCTGCTTACCTCATTCACCATGACTTCTGTCCGCCTACTTACCTCACTCACCATGACTCCTGTCCGCCTGCTTACCTCACTCACCATGACTCCTGTCCGCCTGCTTACCTCACTCACCATGACTCCTGTCCACCTGCTTACCTCACTCACCATGACTCCTGCCCGCCTGCTTACCTCACTCACCATGACTCCTGTCCGCCTGCTTACCTCACTCACCATGACTCCTGTCCGCCTGCTTACCTCACTCACCATGACTCCTGTCCGCCTGCTTACCTCACTTACCATGACTCCTTGACTCCTGTCCGCCTGCTTACCTCACTCACCATGACTCCTGTCCGCCTGCTTACCTCACTCACCATGACTCCTTGACTCCTGTCCACCTGCTTTCCTCATTCACCATGACTTCTGTCCGCCTGCTTACCTCGCTCACCATCACTCCTGTCCACCTGCTTACCTCATTCACCATGACTTCTGTCCGCCTGCTTACCTCACTCACAATGACTCGCTGTCCGCTTGCTTACCTCGCTCACCATCACTCCTGTCCACCTGCTTACCTCATTCACCATGACTTCTGTCCGCCTACTTACCTCACTCACCATGACTCCTGTCCGCCTGCTTACCTCACTCACCATGACTCCTGTCCGCCTGCTTACCTCACTCACCATGACTCCTGTCCACCTGCTTACCTCACTCACCATGACTCCTGTCCGCCTGCTTACCTCACTCACCATGACTCCTGTCCGCCTGCTTACCTCACTCACCATGACTCCTTGACTCCTGTCCGCCTGCTTACCTCACTCACCATGACTCCTGTCCGCCTGCTTACCTCACTCACCATGACTCCTTGACTCCTGTCCGCCTGCTTACCGCACTCACCATGACTCCTGTCCGCCTGCTTACCTCACTCACCATGACTCCTTGACTCCTGTCCACCTGCTTTCCTCATTCACCATGACTTCTGTCCGCCTGCTTACCTCGCTCACCATCACTCCTGTCCACCTGCTTACCTCATTCACCATGACTTCTGTCCGCCTGCTTACCTCACTCACAATGACTCGCTGTCCGCTTGCTTACCTCGCTCACCATCACTCCTGTCCACCTGCTTACCTCATTCACCATGACTTCTGTCCGCCTACTTACCTCACTCACCATGACTCCTGTCCGCCTGCTTACCTCACTCACCATGACTCCTGTCCGCCTGCTTACCTCACTCACCATGACTCCTGTCCGCCTGCTTACCTCACTCACCATGACTCCTTGACTCCTGTCCGCCTGTTTACCTCACTCACCATAACTCCTGTCCGCCTGCTTACCTCACTCACCATGACTCCTGTCCGCTTGCTTACCTCACTCACCATGACTCCTGTCCACCTGCTTACCTCACTCACCATGACTCCTGTCCACCTGCTTACCTCACTCACCATGACTCCTGTCCACCTGCTTACCTCACTCACCATGACTCCTGTCCGCCTGCTTACCTCACTCACCATGACTCCTGTCCACCTGCTTACCTCACTCACCATAACTCCTGCCCGCCTGCTTACCTCACTCACCATGACTCCTGTCCGCCTGCTTACCTCACTCACCATAACTCCTGTCCGCCTGCTTACCTCACTCACCATGACTCCTGTCCGCCTGCTTACCTCACTCACCATGACTCCTTGACTCCTGTCCGCCTGCTTACCTCACTCACCATGACTCCTGTCCGCTTGCTTACCTCACTCACCATGACTCCTGTCCACCTGCTTACCTCACTCACCATGACTCCTGTCCACCTGCTTACTTCACTCACCATGACTCCTGTCCGCCTGCTTACCTCACTCACCATGACTCCTGTCCGCCTGCTTACCTCACTCACCATGACTCCTGTCCGCCTGCTTACCTCACTCACCATGACTCCTGTCCGCCTGCTTACCTCACTCACCATGACTCCTGTCCACCTGCTTACCTCACTCACCATGACTCCTGTCCGCCTGCTTACTTCACTCACCATGACTCCTGTCCGCCTGCTTACCTCACTCACCATAACTCCTGTCCGCCTGCTTACCTCACTCACCATGACTCCTGTCCGCCTGCTTACCTCACTCACCATGACTCCTTGACTCCTGTCCGCCTGCTTACCTCACTCACCATGACTCCTGTCCGCTTGCTTACCTCACTCACCATGACTCCTGTCCACCTGCTTACCTCACTCACCATGACTCCTGTCCACCTGCTTACCTCACTCACCATGACTCCTGTCCACCTGCTTACCTCACTCACCATGACTCCTGTCCGCCTGCTTACCTCACTCACCATGACTCCTGTCCACCTGCTTACCTCACTCACCATAACTCCTGCCCGCCTGCTTACCTCACTCACCATGACTCCTGTCCGCCTGCTTACCTCACTCACCATAACTCCTGTCCGCCTGCTTACCTCACTCACCATGACTCCTGTCCGCCTGCTTACCTCACTCACCATGACTCCTTGACTCCTGTCCGCCTGCTTACCTCACTCACCATGACTCCTGTCCGCTTGCTTACCTCACTCACCATGACTCCTGTCCACCTGCTTACCTCACTCACCATGACTCCTGTCCACCTGCTTACTTCACTCACCATGACTCCTGTCCGCCTGCTTACCTCACTCACCATGACTCCTGTCCGCCTGCTTACCTCACTCACCATGACTCCTGTCCGCCTGCTTACCTCACTCACCATGACTCCTGTCCGCCTGCTTACCTCACTCACCATGACTCCTGTCCACCTGCTTACCTCACTCACCATGACTCCTGTCCGCCTGCTTACTTCACTCACCATGACTCCTGTCCGCCTGCTTACCTCACTCACCATGACTCCTGTCCGCCTGCTTACCTCACTCACCATGACTCCTGTCCGCCTGCTTACCTCACTCACCATGACTCCTTGACTCCTGTCCGCCTGTTTACCTCACTCACCATAACTCCTGTCCGCCTGCTTACCTCACTCACCATGACTCCTGTCCGCTTGCTTACCTCACTCACCATGACTCCTGTCCACCTGCTTACCTCACTCACCATGACTCCTGTCCACCTGCTTACCTCACTCACCATGACTCCTGTCCACCTGCTTACCTCACTCACCATGACTCCTGTCCGCCTGCTTACCTCACTCACCATGACTCCTGTCCACCTGCTTACCTCACTCACCATAACTCCTGCCCGCCTGCTTACCTCACTCACCATGACTCCTGTCCGCCTGCTTACCTCACTCACCATAACTCCTGTCCGCCTGCTTACCTCACTCACCATGACTCCTGTCCGCCTGCTTACCTCACTCACCATGACTCCTTGACTCCTGTCCGCCTGCTTACCTCACTCACCATGACTCCTGTCCGCTTGCTTACCTCACTCACCATGACTCCTGTCCACCTGCTTACCTCACTCACCATGACTCCTGTCCACCTGCTTACTTCACTCACCATGACTCCTGTCCGCCTGCTTACCTCACTCACCATGACTCCTGTCCGCCTGCTTACCTCACTCACCATGACTCCTGTCCGCCTGCTTACCTCACTCACCATGACTCCTGTCCGCCTGCTTACCTCACTCACCATGACTCCTGTCCACCTGCTTACCTCACTCACCATGACTCCTGTCCACCTGCTTACCTCACTCACCATGACCCCTGTCCGCCTTCTTTTTTTTTATTCTGTGGAAATCCTCATGGATGTCCACCACCCTGGGGTGGGTGGAGGGGTCTGTCAGACTCTTACTGACTAAAACCACACGATGTCCTGCTGCTACCTTTACCGGGGGTGCTGGAGTGCTTGCGCATTTCGTCACGCTCTCCCGGCCAGGTGTTGGCCCGCATGAATCCATGCGGACCCCGTCACCCTCAGCGGCCTCAAACGGCCATGTCCGCCTGCTTACCTTGTTCAACACGCCCCTGTCCCCCTGCTTACCTCGCTCACTACGACCCCAAGCCCCTGGCGCCTACTAGGACCGCACAATGGGAGTTACCTATTCTGTGCGCGGATCCACAGACATAAACAAAGAGAAACACATCATTACCCAAATATAACAGCCTGAATATCAGTGGGTAAGTGGTGCACAATACAACAAAGGGCGCCGCCGCCCGCCGCGCTTAAACACAGATTGGCGCTAATCAGCTTACGCACGCCCCCTCCCGCATCCCCCCCCACCACGCGCTCCTCGCGTGAGATCCGGTCACGTCGCGAGCCGACACCGTGCGATATACTTCTTACCGCACACACACACACCAAGCTATTGATATAGCATTCTCTCTCACAGACATTAAGAGAAATATTGCAGAATATTGTAAAACCTATACAAGTTGCAATTTAAATAACAAACAAAAAGTTGTTCAAAATTATGTCCTCATTATGAACAACTTTGACTATGGAACCAACCCTGAATACGCAAAATATTTTTTTTTTAACCGACCAAAAAACGGACGAGGCTCTCAAGTGGACGCGTATATTTTTTTTTTCTTTTTATGTATGATCACGCATAACTTTTTACAGAGTAGTCCGATTTTAATATTTCTTTTTTAATTGGAAAGGGTATACCCCGAAGTTGGTCCAAAATAAATTTTAATAGAAAAATTCCAACCTTAAGGGTAGGAAAACAGGGGTTGATTGATTGTTAACTCACTGATTGTAATGTATGACCACGCATAATTTTTTACAGAGTAGTCCGATTTTGATCATTCTTTTTATATTGGATAGGGTATACCTCGACGTTGGTCCCATATAAATAAAAAAAATTCTACCCTAAGGGTGGGAAAATAGCGGTGATTTATAGTTCACTCACAGATTTTAATGGTGAGTTGTGTATTACAATACTAATTAGTAAATAATAATAATTATTATTATTATAAGCCTGTATTGTCCCACTGCAGGGCAAAGGCCTCCCTTCCCTAGTAAATAATAGCCACAAAAAATTAAAATAAAAACTTTTTAACAAAAACACTAAACCGCCGAAAAAACTGAAAAGCAAAAAATAATAAACCTTTTTTTTTTATTTAACCTTAATTACTAAGTTCTTAAACTAATGAAAGTATACCTAAGTAATTTTGAGTCGGCGCCAAACAAGCAAATTAATTAATTACGTAAAGTGTGATGCGCGGCTTCTTTAAATTTAAGGTAATTTGGTGATCTTTGTTCATTGATTGTATGTCTGTCCGTCTCTCTGCCTGTCTGTCTATCACCAGGCAGTATCTCATGAACCGTGATAGCTAAACAGTTGAAATTAATTTTCACAGATTACGTATTTCTGTTGCCGCTGTAACAAAAAATACTAAAAACAGTATAAAATAAATATTTAAGGGGGCTCCAATACAAAAAACGTAATTTTTTTTTTTGCTGTTTTTTGCTCAATATTAATAATGGCAACAGGTAGACGCTTGAAATATTCACAGAACATTATATTTAGTTGTATAATCACTTAAAAAATAAATAATTAAATTAAAATAAATATTTAAGGGGGCTCCCATACAAAAAACGTGTTTTTTTATATATGTAGTGTTAAATATTGTACGGTGGCACGGAACCCTTCGTGTGCGAGTCCGACTCGCACTTGGCCGGTTTTTTAACCTTAGTTATTGAGCAAAATATTTGTTCAAAATTGAATATAAACTCTTTGCTACGAGTATTACGCGAAAAGCTAAAAAGCAGTTTATTGAAAAAAATTGTTGTTAATTTAATAACATGTAAAAATGACTGTGTTAATCGACTTTTGTTGCTGACCGTACCTACCCCACACTAATTCATATAAGTAACACTACTCGCTATGTGAATATGACAGGAAGTTCAAACATCATCAATATAAACTAAGAGAAAAAAAAATCGTATTATTGAAACTGATTCAAAAACTGCCCAAGAAAAGTTCATAAAACTTATATGGGACCACCCCTGAAGCATACCTTGTATTAAAAAATGAGAGAATTTTTAGATAAGAGGTACCCCTTTAACAACTTTGACAGAAATGAGGGTGTACGGTACACCGTACACCCTCATTTCTGTCAAAGTAATCACGGTACACCGTGGTATACTGAACACATCTGCGTACTCCTTTAGAGGGTACGGGCGTGATGTTATGTTGTGTGATTGGGTAAACAATGCATATCTATGCGATAACAACAATCGCGATTGATTTGCTGGCATTTATTGAAGAGTTCCGTTGTCTGTCTCCGAAACTCATCATCTGAGGGCAATACTCGTAATTTTGAGAACGTTCACAGTCTGATCTCAATCTCAATCTGTCAAAAAAACCTCGAGTTTCCCAACATTTTGACAAGTTTTTGACATTTGTTTGTCGCTGAAATGGGACTGCGACTAGATTTTGAACGTTTTAACTTACGAGAATTGGCATTCAGATCTTTACTTTAAATGGGGCAATTTCGGAATAAACTTCTTTCGAACAAAACAATAATTTTGCAAATCCGTCTATATAAAAAAAAATTGTTTGGTAAATTAGGTATATAAAGGAGTTATGCCAGAACATACATAAAAAAATATATACAATATATAAACATCCGAATTGAGAACCTCCTTTAGAAGTCGGTTAAAAAATCAGCTGCTCCATACATTTGCATTATGTTCGCACAGCTTGGCAAAATACAAGAAACAGCAGATTTTTAGTTCGCGATCTAAGGGTTGCCCCATAGTGAAAGTTTTTTATAATGCCCCCCGGGCAGGAGGAGCACGCCGCGTGTACGAGGTTCTTTACTCATGTGGCAAACAGAATGGTACTGTATTGTATGGTTAGCGCCTGTCAAAGTAGGTACCAGCAATCAGAGATCAGAGCGCTCGTCTGCGGGCCCGCGACGGGCCCCGGGCGGGTCCCGAGCGGCAGGGGAGGGGGCCGCATGACAAACGTAGCGCCATCATTAGCTTATTAACAACATCTGAATACTAACAAGCTGATACATTTAAACCGGTGAACAAATATATTCTGTAGTAGGTCGGTGCGCGGCGGTGCGATACGATACGATGCTGCTGTTCATTTGTGACAAAAAGAAGCAATTTTACTGAATATTTTAACAAAATCCTGAGAATAACGGAGGAAGAAAGTAAACAAATACCTGTCGCTCCTTTGTTATACACAAACCAACACACATTATATTCGTTGTAACTGAACGCTCGAAGGTAGAACCGGCTTTGTCTCAGACTTAATATAAATGAATAGGTGTCGGTAATTTCCTGCTCACATTGTTCGAATACGCGACGGCGTTGTACGAAGAACAGCAGGAAATTAGTTTTAAATATTAAATTTTATTAAGAACTACATCGTGAGCGGCTAATAGCAGCCTGCCAACTTGCCTTGCGTTGGAATGAAATACGTGTGCGACAGATCCTGCACTCGCGTAGCGCTCGGTATCCGCCGAAGCTACGCCGTAGCGCGGTGCTACGGCGTAGAGCTATGCTACGGCTGAACGTAGACGCGCTACGAGCTCGGCGCGAGCCACGAAGCACTGAAGTGACGTTTAGTACCAGACACTCAAATACAGGCAGGTCTTGCAGACGATGCCTAGCGTTGTTTATGTACGAATATGAAGATATAATATGAATTTATAAATAAAGTGAAATATCTAAAACTTGTGTTATCGATTCAAAAGTTTGTTGGTGCTCCTCTGCTAGTTCAACAAGATAACAAAAGGCATAAGTACATCGTAACAACTTTATTTGTTTATTCATTAAACAATTATAACTAAGTTGCTTGTTCGTTCAACCCCTAGCCAAGCCAGTGCTTGTTTCTTAAAAGCAGGTAATACATATTTGCCAAGCTGCCGCTGAGCTTAATTGTTGGCATACGACGAAGTTACCTAGTATACAAAAACCTAAGTCGACCATCTGGACGACTTACGTTTGATTTCATTCATTTTTTTCCTTCATCTGAAGAGGAGCAGGTTCACTCACCTCGCGCGCCGCACTCCGCGCACACCGGCGGCGAGCCACCGCGGCGCGGTATACCCACGTTATTCAATTTCACGCAAACCAGCTTACGTTCCGACGGCTCTTTGACAGCGCTTCGTCGTGAGAAACGTTACATTACCGCTCGTCACGTCACTAGCCGCATACGCAACTGTTGAGTGGAGACTGCTACGTACAGGCTGCCGCAGACGGGCGGGCCGCGCCGCATTGCAAAAATCTTACTTCCTCACTTTCGTACATTTTCTATGAACCATCGCACACTACAGGCGAGCCGCACTTTTTTGGGTTGCGCTGCGGCGGCGGCGGCGGCGGCGATGGCGGCGGCGGCGGCGGCGGCGGAGGCGGCCGTCCCGGCTGTAGAGCATGCTAGGCTTCAAGGCATGGTAGCACCTAACTGAGATGATCTATCGCCCTCCCAAACATTCTCGGGATATTAGAGTAGTGCACCCGCCACCTGTACTGTGAAGGAACATCATACATGTGTATTAGTCAGGGCGAGCTGAAGCTGCGCGTGACAGCAGGCACCACGGCGTGACGAATCTGCGCTGATTTGATTTGACGTCTAACAGAGTGACGCAGCTGTCGCGTTAGCGTCGCAAGGCGACGAAACTATTTGACCAGATTTTTTGTACAACAACAAACATAATAATATTTTTAAGATAGCTTCACGCAGCAATGTTTATCTAAGAGTGCTATTAAGATCGTGAACATGACATGTTACTGTCCCCGCGCCCCCCGCGCCCCTCGCGCCGCGCTTGCCTGCCGGCCCCGCACAGGTGTCGGTTGCGCGGAGGCTTCATCCGTCACAACGAGATCATGGTCACTTCACACCTACACATTCTAACTGCACGTGTTAGCAAAATGGGGTAAAATCTATATATAGGTCTATATGTATATTACCTAAATTTAAAGCATTACATATCAGAATGATGGTTACTAGTTATTTAATATTATATGTGTAAAAGTAACTGAATATGGTATGTAGGGAAAGGATTTTATGAAATAAAGCACAGAAAGACAAGCTAGACATTTATTAGAATTTAGGCTTGTCAGTAATTAATCAGAAAGCTAGTTGTCCGTCATCATGGAGAAGAAGGACAAGAATCTCCATGGAAACAGTATTAAAGTATTCTATCAACAAATATCTTATTTATTGCCATAAATTATCGTTATCTTAAAAACAATTAATTCTATCTCTTGGATAATGGTCCAAGAGAACTCAGAATAACAGCTACATAATAACAATAGCAATCTATCTATATCTATCTATATTCTATCTACGAGATATCTATACTACTTATTATAAGTTTGTAATTTGTAAGTTTGTATGTATGGGGTAATCTCTGGAACTACCAGTCGGATTTGAAAAATTCTTTTTACATTTGATAGCCCAATTCTTGAGGAATGTTATAGACTATTTAACATCACGCTATGTCTCTTAGGAGCCGAGCGAAAAGAATAAATAATCAGAAAGAACGCTAAGCGAAAGCGAAGTGATAGCGCGGGTAGGTGATGCGATGCGACGGGGATGGTCGGGGGAACAAGAAAGGTCACGCGAACGAAGTCGCGGGCAGAGGCTAGTTCCTTTATATTTTAACTAGTCTACTTTTACAGACATACTGAAATAATGAAGGAATTTTTGAACAATGTAAGTTAGGTATTAAATAATTGTTAGAAGTTTTAGGTTATGCAAAACATTACTATTTTATCAAGTTTTAACAGTAAAATTATAACAATAACAAGACCTATAATTAGGATAATCTATTACGCGCGTTGTTTACATAAAGCAACAGCAGAAGGCCAATTCTACTAACTAAAAAACGTTCACATTCAAGTCGCAGTGCCTCAAAAGTTCCAAAATGTCACAAAAGGTATTCTACTAAACCAAAAAAAGTAGTCAAATGTGACGTTTACTGCAATGAGATTGCGACTAGACCGAAACAAAAAAATGTACCAAATGAGTATTCTGCTAAAGTTTCGCCATGACATCTAAAAACATATAGAGTATTCCACTAAATATAAAAACGTTAAAACTGACGCCAGCATGAGATTATTTGTAGACCGAACTGTGACTAATAATTTTAGCTTCTGTATAGTTTTATGTGGTTTTATGCGTATAAAATTAAATAGCATGCATACTATTTCAAACTTTATCTTGCACTGTGTTTCAGATTTGTAACTTTTTTAATAATTAAGATATAAGTAATGGTCGTAATTGCCCCGCGGCGGGGTAAACTCGCCGTTTATCGGATCCTCGAATAAAATAGCTTTTTTAATATCGTGTTCCTATTTGGTGCGACGCATATTCTGTCAGAGCGGGCCTCTATTAGCTCGTCAAGTCAATAACTACCTAATAACCTCGGGACAATTATTATTTATTATTGTTCTGAGCTAATAAAAAAAAAAAAAATATGTGTAAATATTGTACACGTGGCACGTGTATCCACGCGCCCGGGCCTGTCACATGTCGCTCCCCGCATCCCTCTCCGCGACCGTCAGTCCGGCTGAAATCACGATCGCAAACGGCTCGAGTTTTGCACTGTCTCAGTGTTTCACTCGAATTTTCTGTGTTTTATAATGTGTGAACGATTAATAGTGTATCAATATGCCGCTGCCGCAAAACTTTATTTCATTTGATTCACCGTACAAAGTAGGTACAACTGGCGCGGGCGCTTCAACGCGACCGATACGACGCGAACTCAAAGTACCTATTTACAAAGAAACGGATTCTTAGTGGACACTCCGAACTTTAGTGCACATCGTAACGTAAATAAATAGTGTTTCCTCGTGTTTAGTTGACTATTGTGAAACAATATTGCCTCGCCGCCGCGCCGTAAAAGTAGCAGGCAACGATGACAACACCATGAGAGGCCGGAGAGGCGCGCCGGCGTCTCCGACGTCCGCGCCCCTATCGGAAGGGACGCTGCGTCGTTTCTGCAAGCGGTCGCCGGTCGCCAAGGTTCAAGTGGAATCGAACCGTCAATTGGTTCAGAGCCTGTTGGCTACGTCGGCCAACAACGTCGACGTCTCATCGACGCATATGGAAACGTTGACCCGTGGATCCTTTTACAACCTAGATCTATGTTCGTTGAGAAGGCGCTAAACATAAAGGAGTCACTGTCCGAAGTGTAGAAAAGAAAACTAGAAAGACGCGCACGGCCGCGCTGCTAGCGCTGCCCCGGCCTGTGTCGCCCGCGCCGCCCGCGCGCTCTTTCG
Organism: Amphipoea oculea; assembly: GCA_945859645.1. NCBI lineage: Eukaryota > Metazoa > Arthropoda > Insecta > Lepidoptera > Noctuidae > Amphipoea > Amphipoea oculea. The sequence continues at coordinate 203,026 of OX243878.1, read as the reverse complement.
CATCTCGCTCGGCCTCCGCGACGAGTGCGCCGGCAGACATACCTACTGCGTCGTCGAGCGCTATGAGTAGTGCTTAGCCCCTGCGGACTGTGTAAACAATAGCAAAAACTGGTCTGGAAAATGGAAATGGCTATTTTGTGCAAAGTTTATTAACGTGAAGTCGGACATACTCGCAACTCTTGCAAAAATATTAAAGATATAACCGATAAAAGTTCAGTGAAGTGATATGGTATCGGAGCTAACGTGTCATATGATCTAATTGCCCTAAATGTCCGTATATAGTGTAAATAGTACTAAGGAATCATTTTCTGTTCTCGATATTAACATGTTAGACCATGATAAGATTTTTGATAACACTGATAGCAGTAATGTTGTTTCACACAATTATTGTTTTGGTCAGTGGGTCGTCTTAGGGGCGGAGTGTAACTAACTGTAACTGTAACTTTATGTCAGTAGGAGCTACTTATGCAAACAGCAACCAATCCACACACATGCCAAAATCAAGATGAGATATAGAAAGCTTTAAAAAATGTAACTTCTATCGACCCTGTAAAGATCAAAATGATCTGACAATTTTAACAGAACAAAACACTTCTATGACAAGGATATCAACCCATGTAACACTGCTGTTCAATAAACTAACAAGATCCACGTCCCAGGTAACCCGACAATCTAAAAAATGTTTCATTCCACATGGTTGTTTTTAAAATATTTTTAATCAATTATGTAGAACCAAGTGGGTTGGTTCTTGTTTGCATAATATGAATAATGGCATAATCCTATATTTTTACAAAGAATTACTTGGTTCCGTGTTGATATAACTCTATTTTCAATATCTAAGAAGTCTTTGAATCAGTGTTGTTTAATAAACTTCTTAATAAAATTACTTCGATCTACTTAGGCAAATTGGAATAAACCCACACAATGATAGTTTTGAGAAAAAGCAGATTTTGACAAAATTTTGTGTAGGTACCTACAATAATAGTTAAATTGTATTGTAATTATTTGTTATTTTGAATAAAGTTTATTTACAGTAATGTACAATATAATGTGTTCTATGTAACATACAAGTATAATATTGAAGAACATCGTTAACATTTAAATTGTAATAAAAAAAGAAATGCATTAAAAAAATAAGTTCAATGATGACAAGAAATCTTAATTTTTTCATCTTATGTACATGTATTGGTTTCGTTTATTACAAGTTTTCATAACAAGGATAAATAAGAATTTAAGATTTACTTATTTTTATTATTCAGTAAAATGTTTAAAAGAAATATGAGGTTTTTTATTTTTTCTTTAAAACTGTGACATGGTAATAAATTAAGAAGGAACCAACCCACACACTGATAAAGGTTTTCTAAAATTGTTTAGGGCTTCTCAATCATTATTATTTATTTATTTAATACTTCAAGCACAATGTACATAATAACACATTTATTTCAGATTAAAAATCCATATGTTGTTAGTAAAAGTCTTAACCTAATGTTAGTAAAAAAAAACACAAAACCACAAAATTGAAAATTACGGCGGACTTATCATTTGTATGTTGTGCTGACACCGATGCGCAGCAAATGAATCAAATATACATGTTTGAGTTAGCAATATTAGTACTTGCATAGTATCAATTGACTCATTCGCTGCGGGTTATCCATTCATTTTATCAGTTTTTGGACATTTGTGCTTTCTTTTTACCTTACTTTTTATGCACAAGTCGAAGATTTATCAGTTTATCATTTAAATGTACCTTATCCATACAACATTATTTATTTATTACATAAATATTTATGTACTTAGTTGTATGAGTGTTAGTGAATGTGATGCATTGCCAAGTCGAGTAAGTAACTTGTCTGTCGAACATATGTCACGGTAATAGTACCTATCTATATAATATTACAGTGCTTATGTACCGATGGTGATGGTCGTCCGATACTCGATATTTAGACAGGCCTCTGTCACTCGCCTATACCTACCGCGATAAGCAAAATGAAGGACTGGATGGATGAAATACATGCATCCCATAAAAATATTCTAGCAGCCAGTGTGCGTGTATGACTGTATGAACGTGGCCGAAGCAAAAAGTGTGTGCAAAGATCTGTCTTTAGTTTCTGCTTACCCCATGGGAAAATGGCGTGAGTTTATGTATGTTTTCTTTGATTACCAACTATGTTGAGGTTGGCGTCCAGTTGGATTCAGCTAAGTGCCAGCAGTTGGATTCAGATGATACTTATCCACGGACCGACTGCGCGTGACATGCGTAACTTTGATCGATGGACCCATGTGGCTGTTACTTAGCCTCGAACCCCTTATAGGTATTGTTCAATAAATAAGATTGAGTATAATTAATATTGTTTATTAAGTAAGTAACTTAAAAAGGTAATAAACACAATGGCCCGTGGCGCATCGCTTGCGTGGAGCACGGCGCGGCAGCGTCAACAAAGCCCTAAAAGAAAACACAATTTAATTTTTCATTTTGCACATATTATTATTAAATAAGATTTTGTTTTACTCTCAGCGTTTTATTTACAAAACAACAAATGTCTCCAAAGCCTTTTGGACAGGGCATTGCCCTCCCTGCCTCTCACCTTGCCCAACGCCAATGACTGGTGCTCCTCCAGAAAATCTAGGAGGAGCTCCAATTGGCGAGGCGTTATTTGGCGGGCCATAATAGAAAAGGTTCTAGTTTTAGTCTTTCTCATTCCTTAACGTTCGATATAAACTCACTCAAATGTATAATATAATGACGTGTCTTTTTGACATCTTTAATCATTTGCGTCGCGCTTGCGCGTAGCGTTTACAAATACGTTCCATGTTAACTTTCTAGCCGATTATTTATTTTAATGATTTTGTATTTTCAAAGATATATAATAACAAACAAGAAATGAAAATACTATGAGTATACACTTAATCAAGCAAACTAATAAATACATAAAAAAAAATCAGATAATAAGGCTGCTAAAAATTAAAGTATCACAATAACGTCTGCGTACATTGAACCAACATGAAAATATGTTTAATTTTGTAAACGAGAACAAAGTTGACTGCTATGAGACTAGACTGCGATGATATTGCGACCGGAATGTGAACAAACCGAATTTTAAGGTTAGCAGAATGCCATGTTTTGGTATATTCACAGTGTCATCGCATTCCAGTCTCGTGTTTTTCACATTGCACATTAATTAGTAGAATTGGCCTTCAGATCACTAAACATCTTATCGAGCGTGTTGTGCTGCAGGAACAAAATAATACTATCTAATTAAAAGCAGCACGAACACTACTACACTCTAAACAACAGATAGAGCGGTGCGGAAGTGTGAAGTAATTCCATGATAATATAAATTATGAATCAGTCGACGCGCCCGGGGAGAGCGGGGGCGCGGGGACCTCCGACTCGTGCGCTGGAACACTCATCAGTCGACGCGCCCGGGGAGAGCGGGGGCGCGGGGACCTCCAACTCGTACGCTGGAACACTCATCAGTCGACGCGCCCGGGGAGAGCGGGGGCGCGGGGACCTCCAACTCGTACGCTGGAACACTCATCAGTCGACGCGCCCGGGGAGAGCGGGGGCGCGGGGACCTCCGACTCGTGCGCTGGAACACTCATCAGTCGACGCGCCCGGGGAGAGCGGGGGCGCGGGGACCTCCAACTCGTACGCTGGAACACTCATCAGTCGACGCGCCCGGGGAGAGCGGGGGCGCGGGGACCTCCAACTCGTACGCTGGAACACTCATCAGTCGACGCGCCCGGGGAGAGCGGGGGCGCGGGGACCTCCAACTCGTACGCTGGAACACTCATCAGACGACGCGCCCGGGGAGAGCGGGGGCGCGGGGACCTCCGACTCGTACGCTGGAACACTCATCAGTCGACGCGCCCGGGGAGAGCGGGGGTGCGGGGACCTGCAGCTCGTACGCTGGAACACTCATCAGTCGACGCGCCCGGGGAGAGCGGGGGCGCGGGGACCTCCGACTCGTACGCTGGAACTCTCATCAGTCGACGCGCCCGGGGAGAGCGGGGGCGCGGGGACCTCCAACTCGTACGCTGGAACACTCATCAGTCGACGCGCCCGGGGAGAGCGGGGGCGCGGGGACCTCCAACTCGTACGCTGGAACACTCATCAGACGACGCGCCCGGGGAGAGTGGGGGCGCGGGGACCTCCGACTCGTACGCTGGAACACTCATCAGTCGACGCGCCCGGGGAGAGCGGGGGCGCGGGGACCTGCAACTCGTACGCTGGAACACTCATCAGTCGACGCGCCCGGGGAGAGCGGGGGTGCGGGGACCTGCAGCTCGTACGCTGGAACACTCATTAGTCGACGCGCCCGGGGAGAGCGGGGGCGCGGGGACCTCCAACTCGTACGCTGGAACACTCATCAGTCGACGCGCCCGGGGAGAGCGGGGGCGCGGGGACCTCCGACTCGTACGCTGGAACACTCATCAGTCGACGCGCCCGGGGAGAGCGGGGGCGCGGGGACCTCCGACTCGTACGCTGGAACACTCATCAGTCGACGCGCCCGGGGAGAGCGGGGGCGCGGGGACCTCCGACTCGTACGCTGGAACTCTCATCAGTTGACGCGCCCGGGGAGAGCGGGGGCGCGGGGACCTCCGACTCGTACGCTGGACCACTCATCTCTGCCTGCAACAGTTCATCTGTTTGAGATCGTGTTCATGGGTGAACTAGTTCTGCGAGCTGCAAATACATCACGAGGGCACTTGAAGCAGCACAAGACAAGCTTCTCTGAGCAAGTTCGCGCGATTCTCACGCGATGAGCGTACACACGCGAATGTTTTGTGTGACGCGACAAGCGACCGACGCGCGATTCTCACGCGATGAGCGTACACACGCGAATGTTTTGTGTGACGCGACAAGCGACCGACGCGCGATTCTCACGCGATGAGCGTACACACGCGAATGTTTTGTGTGACGCGACAAGCGACCGACGCGCGATTCTCACGCGATGAGCGTACACACGCGAATGTTTTGTGTGACGCGACAAGCGACCGACGCGCGATTCTCACGCGATGAGCGTACACACGCGAATGTTTTGTGTGACGCGACAAGCGACCGACGCGCGATTCTCACGCGATGAGCGTACACACGCGAATGTTTTATGTGACGCGAAAAGCGACCGACGCGCGATGGAATTACTTGTGAAATTATAAAATACATCACGTCGCGGTCGCGATGCGGCTCGGCACGGCGTGGCACGGGACGGGCCGGTCGGCACGGCGCGGCACGGCATGGCTCGGCGCAGCGGTGTTCACACGCAGCGCTTATTTCCCCCGGGCTGGACGCGGGACTCGACACGCCCACTTATAATTTTGTATTAAACCTGTTACAGCGTTAATTCGTAAAGAGAAAAATCAGTGTTCAGGAACCGAAAACACGAATACTAATGAATTATAAAACGTTGTCTATAGGTTCAGCGAAATTTTATGCATTAATCGTGTTTCCTTGTCCACACTGACACCAGTCAGTAATGTTTCATTTCAATGTCCACACTGACACCAGTCAGTAATGTTTCATTAATCGTGTTTCCTTGTCCACACTGACACCAGTCAGTAATGTTTCATTAATCGTGTTTCCTTGTCCACACTGACACCAGTCAGTAATGTTTCATTAATCGTGTTTCCTTGTCCACACTGACACCAGTCAGTAATGTTTCATTAATCGTGTTTCCTTGTCCACACTGACACCAGTCAGTAATGTTTCATTAATCGTGTTTCCTTGTCCACACTGACACCAGTCAGTAATGTTTCATTAATCGTGTTTCCTTGTCCACACTGACACCAGTCAGTAATGTTTCATTAATCGTGTTTCCTTGTCCACACTGACACCAGTCAGTAATGTTTCATTAATCGTGTTTCCTTGTCCACGCTGACACCAGTCAGTAATGTTTCATTAATCGTGTTTCCTTGTCCACACTGACACCAGTCAGTAATGTTTCATTAATCGTGTTTCCTTGTCCACGCTGACACCAGTCAGTAATGTTTCATTTCAATGCTATTTCTAAAGGACTGACCTTTCTCAATTATTGTTACAACTGGCTCCTGGGATGTGACTTTATAGTTTGGGAGATATATAATATGGACTACCATTTAAAGATTCTATGTATGCACTTAATTATGTACAATAATAATTGTGCACGTAATATGGAAGACATTGGACATAAGTACTTGCAGTACATAAAAGCTTGCGGCTCTTTACAAGTCATTCCTCCTGGAGTAATGTGTTCAGGTCGAACTCCATGGCTCTATATTATGAATCGAACAAAGTACGTACTTAAGCTCTACGACCCCAGGAAAGAAAATACGAATTACTCAGCGCAAACGTATCTGAAGCAGTGAATCGTAACGCAATCGATATAAAAATAGAGCTTTTATGGTCCTCGGGAATTTATAGGCATGAGTTAGCGACGAGTATGGAGCGCGGTGCGTCGCGGAGCGGTGAGTGCGGTGCTGCGCGGTAAGCCGTGGACAGCGACGCGGCGCCGCACATCACAGCGGCGCAGTAGCCCTGCACATAACTGCATCGAACAACTCGTAAAGTGTACGCTTGTGCCCGCACCGTGCTGTCCGTCGCTCCCTGTTATAGTAATATTCGCAACACGTCGACACTAGCCCGGCACTGCTATCATTGTAGATGATATACTCTCATACCTCGCGGCGAATCCTAAACGGGTAATCTAAAAATGCAGCATCTGTGAAACACAAGAATGTGGTATATTGGCATTCAATATCTCGACTCCTCTCACAAGTGGGGCGCAGAAGCCGCAGCTAACAGTACGTCATGTGGACGTCCCGGCGCGCGGCGTGCTACCGGCTCGCTCTCGGCACGCTCCGGGCGCGCGGCGTGCTACCGGCTCGCTCTCGGCACGCTCCGGGCGCGCGGCGTGCTACCGGCTCGCTCTCGGCACGCTCCGGGCGCGCGGCGTGCTACCGGCTCGCTCTCGGCACGCTCCGGGCGCGCGGCGTGCTACCGGCTCGCTCTCGGCACGTTCCGGGCGCGCGGCCTGCTACCGGCTCGCTCTCGGCACGCTCCGGGCGCGCGGCGTGCTACCGGCTCGCTCTCGGCACGCTCCGGGCGCGCGGCGTGCTACCGGCTCGCTCTCGGCACGCTCCGGGCGCGCGGCGTGCTACCGGCTCGCTCTCGGCACGCTCCGGGCGCGCGGCGGGTCTGCGCGTCGTTGCTCACTTCATTTTTATTTCACTTAGAACGGATCTCGTCCCGCTGCGGTTTAATACGTTTCAATAATGGAACTCTCAATTTAGATTATCTCGGTAACAGGAGGTCGGCATGGCGCCGAGTTCGTGCCTTCTCGGGTAGCACTCGATATGCAGCGATATAGGATGCGCTTTCGTATGCGGCGAGCCCGTCAGCCGCGTGTAGGTACAGTCTGTTATAGCAATTAGCTGACCCCTTAAAAATTAAACGAATTTGAACCTTCTGCTTGTTAGAAGTAAGCTTATCGAACTAGAACAGTTCAACGTCTACGATTAATAAAACAGTTATTCGAATTTGATATTTAACACGCAGTGTTAAGGTAGGTATGATCTTGAATATTGTTCTAACTTGTCATATATTATTGCTAATTTCAACGACAATCGCCATGTTCGTGTGGTCTAGTGGTAGCTGCAGTGAGCTGACAAGAGCGTGGTTGTGAGTTCGAAACCAACATATTTTCTGCTGCGCATTTTGTTTTATAGTATTTTTTTTAAGTTATAAATAATAAATTATAACTTTAGCAACAAAAAAAAAAGCAGAACGAAAATAAAAAAAAACGATAATGATGGTAAAAACGATTTTATTTTATAAAAAAATTATTATAAGAATAACGTAAATGATATAACAGTTACTAATAACGTTGTCACATACTTCACAGAGTTTAATGTAGTGAATCAACATGTTATAATATTTAGAAATATATAGGTATGTATTTCTATTTCATAACAATAACATCACCACATTAAATATCGTTGAACTAAATAAAATAGCATTATACGTTGATGTTTTACCTACTAGGTATACTATATATCAATTTGTTTTGTAAGTATGTAGTTATGTTTAGTTATAAATAAGGTTTTGACAAAGACTTCTCGTCGGTAAATATGACAACATAATCTTCCCAATTAAAATTGAGATATTCTTGGGCAAAGCGGACCCTTGCTTGGCGATGTGCAGCAGTCAGTTAAATTTTACGTGCTGGCTTGTATTGTTTCAGTCCAGCAACATGCAAATGTTTTCTGACCGTCTGAACAGAAACATTATACTGCATTGAGTAGGCAAAAATGGGTGTTCAGTATGCCTTCTAACAATTGCTTGATGATGTTCTGACACAGGAGTAACATTGCAGGTTTTGGTTCAGGACGATCCTTTTGAATATTCCCTGTCTCTTCAAAACGTCTTAGCCACAGTCTGACTGTATTTCTCTGAAACAACACAATAAGCATAATTTTAATAACCCGGTAATCATAATTTTTCGAATAAGTTTGCAAAAATACCTTTAGATAAACCACATTAGACCTATAAATGATCTCATAATGAAACAGTTAATTTTCTATTATTCTATACTCACGTTTTTAAGCCAACTAACGAATTAAGGAAGTATATAAAAAATAATACACTTACCGCTATATTAAGTTTCCTAGCAATCGCTTTAATACCAACATTCTCCTTATGCAAATACAATATTTTGTATTTTAAATAATCACTCAACTGAGACATGACGATTAAACTATCAAAACCGATAATAATAATTAATAAAAAGGCGTGGATTTTCGCAACTTAGTAAGGCAATATAAAAATGTTCGTGCGTATTCACTGCTATTTGTGCATAGAATGTCTTGTTCAATTTATTCTTCTACCCCATATTCCTAAAATCATTTCAATAGCAGTTTTTGTTGAATACGCATATTGAAGTCGAACTACCCACTTATTGAAAAAGGTGAAACGTTTATCGTTTATCAACTTAATTGATATGCTTGTTCTTTACAATAATGCAAGAAATACTTAACGAACAATTTATATATTGAAAACAAAATTAAACATGAGACTAGATTTGAACTCGCATCTTGCACGTCTCAGCCTTACGCATGAACCACGACACCAGATTAACTTGAGTAAGATAGATGAAATAAGGTATTAGTAGCAATGACACAAATTATCACAACATTAACCTAACCTTTAAGTCTTGCTGATTAAAAATGAAAATTGCGTAACAAATACCCATACATAGTAAATGATCTAACACCAACATCTTAAAGCTCAAATTTGCGTATCAAAATTATTTATTGTTTCTGTTCATCGAGTAGTGTTAGTCCGATTAACTCATACATATTGAATAACCTTTAATGTTATGAGAGGAGGGTGCAAAATCGAGTAATTTTTAGGGGGGTCCGCTAATTGCTATAACCGCGTGTACACGTAAGTAGGTACAGCTGAAAAATAGTTACAGAAACCTTGTTCCAAACTTCTACGTAAATACAAACAGACCCTCTTACTGTCGTATTACGTGTTAGCAACGTTGAGATCTCAACAAAGTCTTGCATCTGACGGACATTAACCGGCCGCGTATACTTAAAGAAACTACACAACTCGGACACCTCACGCACGAGCTCGGACCTTCCCTCGAGCTACACTCACACGCACGAGCTCGGACCTTCCCTCGAGCTACACTCACACGCACGAGCTCGGACCTTCCCTTGAGCTACACTCACACGCACGAGCTCGGACCTTCCCTTGAGCTACACTCACACGCACGAGCTCGGACCTTCCCTCGAGCTACACTCACACGCACGAGCTCGGACCTTCCCTTGAGCTACACTCACACGCACGAGCTCAAACCTTCCCTCGAGCTACACTCACACGCACGAGCTCGGACCTTCCCTTGAGCTACACTCACACGCACGAGCTCAAACCTTCCCTCGAGCTACACTCACACGCACCAGCTCGCACCTTCCTCGAGCTACACTCACACGCACCAGCTCGCACCTTCGCTCGAGCTACACTCACACGCACGAGCTCGCACCTTCCCTCGAGCTACACTCACACGCACCAGCTCGCACCTTCCTCGAGCTACACTCACACGCACCAGCTCGCACCTTCCCTCGAGCTACACTCACACGCACCAGCTCGCACCTTCCCTCGAGCTACACTCACACGCACGAGCTCGCACCTTCCCTCGAGCTACACTCACACGCACCAGCTCGCACCTTCCTCGAGCTACACTCACACGCACGAGCTCGCACCTTCCCTCGAGCTACACTCACACGCACCAGCTCGCACCTTCCCTCGAGCTACACTCACACGCACCAGCTCGCACCTTCCTCGAGCTACACTCACACGCACGAGCTCGCACCTTCCCTCGAGCTACACTCACACGCACGAGCTCGCACCTTCCCTCGAGCTACACTCACACGCACCAGCTCGCACCTTCCTCGAGCTACACTCACACGCACGAGCTCGCACCTTCCCTCGAGCTACACTCACACGCACGAGCTCGCACCTTCCCTCGAGCTACACTCACACGCACCAGCTCGCACCTTCCCTCGAGCTACACTCACACGCACCAGCTCGCACCTTCCCTCGAGCTACACTCACACGCACGAGCTCGCACCTTCCCTCGAGCTACACTCACACGCACCAGCTCGCACCTTCCCTCGAGCTACACTCACTCTTAATCGCGGTTTCGGTTTTGAGACAGAGAACCAACAGCAGCACAATCGTACGTGGGTCGGAATCTGTCGCGGACAGTAAGCACTTGGGTAAAATATACTGAACCCTTTATTTATTTAGATCCACACGATACAAACGACCTTCCTGGACCTCCTAAAAGTCTGAAAACTTTAACAAAGGACGGGAATAAAAAGTCCTCACACATCTGTTGTACGGAACCTTTATGCATAATGTTGAACTACTGCTTTTAGTTGTTATAACTCCTGATTGAAGATTGCCTTGAACTTTGAAACTTCACCGAGACAGTTGTGCCACGTTTGTTTAACAGAATGCCTAACTAAGCTTTGTAGCGAAGTCTGTAGCCGGTTACATAAGCAAAGCTCGAGTACAGTCGCACACAGTCCGAGCTAGCACTGCCGCCAGTCAGTGGCGCGAGTCCTCTGACTGACGACAGCACTTGTGTGCGTGACTGTATGCGCACGTCGACGCAACAGTCGCGTGCCGCGCGCACATTTCTATGTAAATGCATACCCAGCCGAATGTAGGCTGAGACGTGATTGTGAACGAGCGCCGGCTGACACAACGCGGATGTGCTGCCTGCAGCCTGTAGCGATACTCTTACAATACATACAGAACGTACACTTTTGATATTCATGGTACCCGATAGCGGTGCGTTGTATCACGTCACTCGAACAATCAAGCGTACGCAAATATCGATGTCTGAAAATAACTAACTTATGAACAGAGATCTTTTCTTACTCATTTTAACCTTAGATGTTAATCGTAACCTAATACAACGATGAAACCAAACCTTATTCTTTCCTACATTTGAACTTTCAAACGAATTTTTTATGAAATAGTTTGTCCTCGGAGCTTGATGAAGAACTTCATCATTATTTTGAGATCACGTTGATGTCCCGGGAACGCTGAATACGTTCAAACATATTCCGGACTTACACGTTCACATGTTCCTCCATCAATGGCTAGTTGTGGCCAAGGCGGTAGTAGGTACTTTTCTCAAGTATTGCAATAATTTGGCGCTTTATTGATATACGTAAAAAATGTGGGTTACGAGTTGTCAACGTATGACCATCGATATGTCATTCGATTCAGTATGAATAGGGCTATTTTTAGGTAAATAAAAAATAGGGTCACTTTCACTTACTTAAACTATTTTACACAGTAACAGTAAGAATGTGTATTTTTAAGCAAAAGTAACAGCTATGTATACAAATTATTATACCAATCTAAACTCCATTTAACGTCACTCGATGTAACGACAAACTTTGTTTTATTATGTTTCGCTTGTCCCCGTTAACAGGGACACCCTCAATGGGGACAACATGAATAAAATAAAATTATTTTTAATGGGTTCATTGTCTCCATTAACAGGGATACCGTCAGTGGGGACAACAGGAATAAATATTAATTATTTTTATTTAGTTCCGTTGTCCCCATGAAATCGTCAATGGGGACTACGGGAATAAATTTTAATTATTTTTATTTAGTTCCGTTGTCCCAATTAATAGGAAATCGTCAATGGGGACAACGGGAATACATTTTAATTATTTTTATTTAGTTCCGTTGTCCCCATTAACAGGAAATCGTCAATGGGGACAACGGGAATACATTTTAATTATTTTTATTAAGTTTAAGTTATAGGGAACAACGGGAACAGACGGAAATGTGGTCGTTCATGCTATACACACACAATGGGAGGCAAAGAGTCTACAGAAGACAAGGAGAGCGCTATAACCAAGCTTGCATTGAAGAGTGCCATGCGGCGGAGGCCCCGTACACGCGTGGGCTGGGTTTTCTTCCGAAAGCCGCACCGTGCTAGTGGTAATAGAAAATGGCACTTTGACCATAGAAGATACGTGAACGAAATCTTAAATGAGTATGTTGGTCCATTTTTAGTAAACATGGGTGAGAACGCCATCTTTATTCAAGATAATGCTCGTCCCCATACAGCTCGGATAGTATTTGTCTACCTGTAAGATGTCGCTATCACACGCAAGGAGAGCCAGCACGCAGCACAGACTTGAACCCCATCGAGCATGCAATACGCCAACGTCCCCTCCCCGTCCAATCCGTGAACTGAAAGAAGCACTGTTAGAGGAACGGGAGAATATTCCTCAGCATCGGTTTAGAAATCTGATAAAAAGCATGCCAAGCCGTATAACAGTTGCATTAAAACCTCGTGGTGGCTAAACAAAATATTAAAATGTATAAAAAATGCATATTTTTGATACCGTACTAGCACATTTTTCGAAATCTAGTGAAAATGGTTATTTTTACTTAACTTACTTTTTATTCAAAAGAAACTTTATACCTAATCTTGTAGTTTTATGAGCTTGATTTAGGCACAATAAAATTGTTTATAATACTGTCTTTATTTCATAAAGCTAGCTCCAATATTTTGGAAGTTTTTGAGGTTCTTCTTACCGACCCGTTTTCTTTGAGGCCCAGCCGCCCAGTGTAGAAGTCATTTCTGGATGTGTTTGAGTTTTAATAAATAAACTGAAGATTATTAAAGAGAATGAATGTGATTTGTGGTTTTCACGAATTATAATCGGATGCGTTTTGAATATTTTCAGACATCTTTTATGAACCCGTGATCCGTTCGTCGTGACATGGATGCAGTTGATCACTTGCATGCACCCATGACACTTGCGCGCTTCGTTGGTAGACTTTACCTCAATATAGTTTTGTGAGCAGCGCAGACACAGGTCCGCACCGCGTATACATAGATATCTATGTGGAAACTTGTTTGTACGAACTAAAACTTTATTCAGCCTAAATACGATTGTGGAACAGTAAATTAATGTGATTAACGTATAATTTTGTAGCAATCCAATGTAAATTCTGCAATCAATCGACGGCGTCGTTCGACGCAAGAATTAATTAAGTGAGCTCTCGACGCCGCGCGGACCGGCTCGCGACGTCATCCGGCACGGTGCGTACCGGTGCGGACCGGTGCGGACCGGTGCGGTGCGGGTCGGCAGCCGTTAAACCGGGTGGCAAGGTGTGATATCAGTCGAGGCGAGAGAACGCTTACTACAAACAAAAATACGTAACACGGTCGAGGAAGCTTCTGATATGTATATGTATATTATGTTATTTACCTAGCGAGCGACAACTCTAAACTCTGTAATAAAACGTTTCACCGTAGCCGCGGCCGCCACCACCCTCACTCGACAGCGACGACAAAGGGGAAGGTAAACCGCTCGAGCCGACGGTTTCAAGCGCTCTGAACTCTGACGTTCTCTCTCTCTTCTCCATAAATTGTGTTAAACCTTTGACGTGAGTTCCATTTCTGATACGCCTATACGGCAATCCTTGCGAGTTGGCAAAAAATTTAAGTTTATTACGATACAAGAAAATTATTTTGTTTTTTGTTCAAGTATAGGTACTTCAGCATCGGAATGAAGTCAGCACACTAGTCGTGCGGTGCCTGTGGGTGTGTGTGTGTGTGTGTGTGTGCAGGCGGTCTCCTTCCGCTCCATTGGTCGTCCACGGCTGATGAATGGTCCGTGGAGACGGCTGCGCGCCGGACTCTGGTCGCCGGTCGTGACGTCGCCGGACGACGCCGGCCAAGCCGCACTTAATTGAGTTGTTTTCTCTCGATCCGCTGCCTTTTCGGTACTAGATGTATATCTAGCTAGGTGTATGTCGTCGTTTTATTACGATAAACCGCATTATGGTTATTGTTTGTAGGAAACATAATGAGAAGATGATTACCGGATTCAAGTAGCTACATTTTTAAATAATTATGTGTAATTACACGGTTAACTGTCCTAACAACATTATTGGCAGCATGAAAAGTAGCCCATGTCAATCTGCAGGCTCCCAGGCTCCCAGGCTTCCAGGCTTCCAGGCTCCCAGGCTTGCAGGCTCCCAGGCTCCCAGGCTTGCAGGCTCCCAGGCAGGCCTCCTTTCTGTACAGTTTCATAACAATCGATTCAGTGAGTAAGGATGTGAGAAGGTAACAGACAGATATATGTAGGTAGCTACTTCCGCATTTATAATAAGTATTAACAATTTTTTTTAATTTCTATGGTATTAACTAGCTGCGCCCCGCGGTTTCACACGCACAAATCTCGATCCTATGGTAATATCGAGATAATTCAGGTCATGTTCTACCCATGTGAATAAGGGCAACAAAATTCGTTGCCGTTTTAGCGTGATAGCGTAACAAACAAACAGGTGGAATAAATCAAATATTTTCTCTTTATAATATTAGTTTAGATGAGGTAGGTAGGTATACTTAGAGGTGTGGATGAATATAGATAATTACCAATATCATCTTTACAACTGCGTAGGTAACCATGAAACATATCCCGCTTGAAACCCAGGACGTCCTACACAAAATAAAATGTAGGTAATAAAAACTAATCAGATAACAACTCTGCGATGTTATTGTTCGCGTAATTCAAATCGTAAAATTGGTAATTTGGCGGGAGACGTTGTTCGTATTGAAGCGTACCGTCTCATCTCAATAAATAACGAGCTACGGTACCGTCTCCGGCGACTCGGCGAGACTGTAATCAAAGAAAATAGATATGAAAAATTGGCGACGCGGCGCGAGTAGGTACGAACCTACCGGTGCGGCGCGCGGCGCGGCTCGGTGGGCCGTAGGCAGGAGCCGCGCGGTAGATAGTAACGACAGATAATTTATAGCAGCCGGTGAATCGCCTTCATTATCTGGTACCCCCCCCCCTCCCCCCACGCCGACAGCGTCACGTCGTCGCTTACAAAACAATATTTAGACGCATAATATTGGTGCACTTCGTCAGCGCTCCGAAGCACAAACTCCACACGAAGTACATGCTTGCTCACGTCGCGTCGTAGCTGGAAGTAAATAGCGGCGCTTGTGTTTATATGTAGTGTGCATTACTTGCCAGTTGCCGCTCGGCACCGGCACCTCGCCGACATATTGCTCGTGCAGCTTTTTATAGCGTGTCCCCTTCTGAGTCTCCATTTGCTAAACATATTATGCGCAATATATATATAAATATGTTGAGGACTCTATGTGCTGAAGATCTAGGTACTCACTGTTGCCAATGAAATGCATAAAATGAGGAAAACTTAAGACATACTTCATATTATGTGTTTGTAAATGAAATAATTCATTAAGGTGACTACATGACCTAAAAAAGCGCGGTCACTGTCGGACTGCATAGAAAAAAAGAAAGAGAAGCGCGATGACACAACGCTGGTAATTTATTGCAAAATATGAAGCAATTATCTATTTACAAAAAATCTATTGTTTGGACTAAAAAACGTTACTGCTTTAGTATACATATAATATGTTGCTTGTAGAATAATCTGACAAAAATCATAATGATTGTATGTATATTAGTATGGTTTTTATTGTAAAAAGAAAGTTTTTAGAGGTATCTTCGTGATTTTTAGGTTTCCGTACCTCGAAAGGAAAAATTTAAAAAATCAAAAAACCCGACTGCGGTAAAAACTTAAGTTAAAAAAAACTGAAAAGCTAAAAACAAGCCCATTTTAAATTAAATAAAAGTTGGTAGCAGGCGGGACCCATTTGAGTTTGAAAATAGAAAAATGGTATGGGTCCCGCCTGCTTCCAACTTTTATTTAATTTAAAATGGGCTTGTTTTTAGCTTTTCAGTTTTTTTTTAACTTAAGTTTTTACCGCAGTCGGGTTTTTTGATTTTTTAAATTAATTTTTTTTATTTTATTCTTTTTAGTTATGAGTTGTAAATCCCACTTAAGTGTGATAGTTTCCCTTTAAACTTCGTAATATAGGTATAGGTACTACTGCCGCGTTTAGTTGGTAGGGGGGGGACACACTTGATTCTAACGAAAATTTGTACTTTAAAGCTTGATAAGTCACGAACGGTTTACTTAATCAAAAAACGGTCTTCCCAAACCACTGATATTTTTGAAAGATCTATCCAACGATACCCCACTTGACATAGTTTCTTGACTTTCATTTTTTTCATTTTCACAATATGGCGTCTAGTAGTCGCCATATTAAATTTTCATTAACGTCATGTCTTTAGTGACACTCGCCAAACTAAGAGGAATCGATTGACGTGTGAATCATAAAAATCGGTCCAGGCGTTTGGTCTGTATAGTGCTTCAAAGGAACATACAAACATACATACATACATACATACTTACATACATACATACATACATAGGCTGATAAACACATTACCACTCCTTTGCGTCGCGCAGTCGGGTAAAAAACGGAACCCTTAAAGGAACACTTTGTTGTCCGTCCGCCTGTCTGTCTGTCAATACCCTTTTTCTCAGGAACGCGTGGAGGTATCAAGCTGGAATTTATATCAAATACTTGAGTCTACTGTTCCTTGGAGCTGTAAAAAAATCAAACTTCTAAGCCAATGCAATCAAAAGATACAGCCGTTTATACCGCAAATTTTCGACACTCGCAAGGGAATCAAAACCTTCAGGGTACTTTCCGTGAACTCAGAATCTTGAAATTTGGTACGAAGCAACGTCTTATAGCACAGATAAAGGAAAAATTGCCAAAACCGTAAATTTTAAGTTACATCATATAATAAAAATATTTTTAATAATTTTAAACATACTACCCCTTTCCTCATGAACGCGTAGAGGTATTAAATTGAAATTCATATTAAATACTTAGGTCTATAATACCTTTAAGCTGTAACAAAATCAAACTTCTATGTCAACGCAATCAAAAGAAACAGCAATTTAAGCCGCATATTTTCAAATACAACATATAAAGGAAAAATTCCGAAAACCTTATTTTTTTATACGGAACCCTCGGTGCGCGAGTCCGACTTGCACTTGGCCGGTTTTTTTTTCTATCGTATCAAATTATTGTATTATGTTTGTAAATCGGTGTATTCCCGTTCGTCCCACCGACTTCGTCCCCGTCGTGGGACGAACGGGAATGTGTCGGCAGTTTTCAGATAAACTGTTTTGATGCCGATCGATCCTGTTTCTTATAAGCATCAAAAAAGTCTATCGGACCAACTGAGGTGTGAGTACTAGAAAAATCAGAAATCGCAAAAAACTATTCCCATACATTTCGTAGGAAATGAGACTACAACCTACTGGTTCACAGACCAGCCGCTAATTGCCTATTCTAGTTATATTTTTTATTGACATGACATTATTATTATTATTGCTTATTTATTTCTTGACATTATTATTTTATTATTATTTGAAATGAACAGAATTGTATTTAGTTTTATTAATTGCATGTACCTAATCAAAACTTAAATTATGAAATTATTATTAGTATTTTATATTATTGTTACTAAATGCATGCTATCCAGAATGTAAAATCTAAATATTTGTATGGCTGAAAAGCCGAATATAGTGAAACTCATTATAAATGTTAAGAACTTATGTTACCTGTATTCTTGCAAATAAATACAGGGTGAAATTGAACACATGCGACAAATCGAAATGGGAGACTGTACTCATCATTATGAACAACTTTTACTATGGGACCGAACCTGAAATCGCGAAAAAAAATCAGCTGTTCCCTACATTTATGTTCGCATAATTCGTCAAAATGTAGGGAGCAGCTGATTTTTTTTTCGCGATTTCAGGTTTGGTTCCATAGTAAAAGTTGTTCATAATGATGAGTACAATCTCCCATTTCGATTTGTCGCATGTGTTCAATTTCATCCTGTATATCATTCATTCATTCATTCAATGAGTGAAGGCGTGTCAAAGTAGTTAGTAGTAGTTGTCTAGTACCCATAACACAAGCTCTGCATAGCTTGGGACTAGATGGCGTTGTGAGATAGTTGTGGAATATTATTATTATTATAAAGTTCATTAACTCGAAACTAAATATTTATATATTATTTAAGATCAAAATAAAGAATTAAATTTATCAGGGTTTTGCGGAAATCTACCCCTAACAGGGTAAAGAGAGTTAGTAAATTTTACAGGGGAATATTGTACTGCGTGGCTTGATTAACTCGAAGATTGGTATAAATAATGTTTGAGTCTAATTGCGGAAACATCCCAAACGATTTTTCAAAATTCCGCCCGTGGGGGTGGAAAGAGAGGAAACTCTTTGTTTGGAAAATCTTTGATCTATAAACTAAATAAAATATTGGCACGAATATTTATGACTTAAATCTTAACTAAATTAAATCTTAACAAATGATAAAGATCGTAAATATTCGAAAAGGGAACACCCAAATACTCCGAAATATTTTATTTCGAATTTCGATGTTCCGATTTTCAAAAGTCCGAATTTCATAATACCTAAGAATTATAATGTCTATTATTAAAAACCACGAAATTTATTTTACCGAAAGTCGTAAATGCGATTTGATTGTTTTCCGATTTTCATAGGTTCGAAGAATCAAATGCTCGATGGGTTCTCGGTCCGAAAAACGACATTCCGATTTTCAATACTCCGAATAAAACTGAAACTGCAAAAAAACTGAAAAAATTTGAAACTGCTAAAATTAGGATTCTGGTTCAATTAGTATAATATTCAGTTACGCATATAAATTCAAAATCTTTATGTAACGTTTAATGCAATTTACAAAAGTCTACTTTGTTATTATTATTTGTGTATTAATATTATTTTTTGAGCGCCAGATCCCGTCTATTGTTGGTGCATCATTTGGGTTAAGTAAGGTTAGAACTGTGAGCAGCGAAAGAAAATATGTTTATTCAAAAGTAAACAATAATAATTTTAAATGAGAACCATTACACTTGCTATTCAATTTTACAAGGCGTTTTTATTTCGGAATTCTAATTAATCGGTATTTTAATAATCGGAATTCGTATTTTTGATGTTTCGAATTATCATTAAATCGGACATTTTGTTATTCGATCTATTGCAAATCGGTATTTTGAGAATAGTAATTAAACGTTAGGAATATTGAAATTTCGGAATTATTAAAATAGGATGAATGATAAATCGGAGTTGTTATATTAGGAATTTTGAACCATTCGGAATTATGAAAATCGGTATTTTGATATTCGTATTAGTGACTTTCGGAATAAAGTTTTTCGTATTAATGTAGTGTAACCATTCGAAAACTACGTTTCAAGGAAGGTGGAGGGGCTGTTAACATTTTTAGAGGTACCAAATCTACGCGGACGAAGTCGCAGGTACAGTGCTACTTCGTAAGTAACCCGTTCCCTGTCCCATGAATCACATATGATTCATGTTGATTGTCTAACTATTGCGCCTACTTTGTGGATATTGAACCTGTTAATATTATACCTATATGAACTTGGCCAATATTGTATCGTCAGTAAATATCGCCGGGTTCGCCACCCGCCTCGTGGGAGCTCCCGCCGCGCGCCGTCGCGCGTCGCCTGTGCACTCCGGCGAGCTCGAGCGCCCTCGCGCCCTCGCACTATCGCACTCGCGGCACCGCGCGCGCGGGTGCGACGATTATGTCACACTTATACCTGTCAATATTATGATATGTTCCCTTCTCATATTCATCCAGAGTGAAAAGAAAACCCTCAATCGATTCTCTCCCATGCTGTAACCTATCACTTACAGTGTTATTATTATAATAACCTGCGCCCCGCGGTTCCACCCGCTTAAATGTCGATCCCGTGGGAATATCAAAATAAAAAGTAGCCTATACGTAATCCGGGGTGTACAAAATTTTATCAAAATTGGTCTAGCCGTTTGAGCGTGAAGAAGTAACAAACATATAAGCACACACACTCACAAACTTTCGCCTTTATAATTGTTCGTGCACCGCACTGATTGAGATGTCTTGAAGCGACAAGCAAGTGAACCTACACCGCGACCATTCATTCGTCCATACGTTCTTATATACACTCATTCATTCGTAATCATCATTCGTAGCATTCATTAGCTTGCAAAACCATCTTTTGTAACGGAAAAATTTATAATAAACGCATTTAAAGTTGGAGTCAGATTCTATTATTCATCGAACCCTGGGTCGAAACATGGTGACCCCGACGTGATCAAGCCAAAATCAAGAAGATTCTGCGCAGCTATCGGCCATATTTCTTATTGCATCGTCATTACCGAAAGCGGACTTTGTACTCGACGCACTGATTGGAAATACGTTGCCCAGCCGTTGAATCTCATCTTCAATTTGAACATCGTTGAAGAAACAAAAGGAGATTGGTTTCTATAACCTGAGGAGAAACCGCTAGATAATCTCGATATTGTGGACA
Organism: Amphipoea oculea; assembly: GCA_945859645.1. Classification (NCBI taxonomy): domain Eukaryota; kingdom Metazoa; phylum Arthropoda; class Insecta; order Lepidoptera; family Noctuidae; genus Amphipoea; species Amphipoea oculea. Next base: position 182,187 of record OX243878.1, on the reverse strand, counting down.
GTCCATCTAATAGTGCCAAGGAAATACGATTGGAGCTAAAACTCATCGCCAGGAGATCAATCCAGAGACAGCTTGTAGCCCAGCCGGTCAGCTATATTGTGAATTAGGAGCGCCGCAGCCAGGGAAGCCAGTCAGGGAAGTGATCCATCCTTTATTTCCTCTATTATTTTCCCATATTTCCTGTCCTCTCTTTGCTTGAAAAGTGTGCTGACTTTCTTCATTATTCAACTTTTATACGAATGTCAAGCTAAGTAGCTCATTCATCATTAAATTATACCTAAAAATCATTTATAAGTCGCAAGCCGTGCAGCTCATTGATTTCACAGCCACGTGCGCATGCGCAAATTACCAGTTAAAAAGCTTAATCGCACATATTTCTAAAGATCTAAACCGTTATATTTCTTATAAGTAATTAATGCTTATGTAATTACACATTCCAGTGCATTCTGTGTGTGAGTGAAGTGTGTCCTTGAGAAACGGACCAGCTGACGCTCGACGCTCATTGTTTTACTCGGCGCGTTATCTATCGCCAAACGCCAGCCGAACCATCAGCTGATTTGTCCCGTTACCTGTGATTGTGACTTTGAATCATCGACGCATGCGCTGGATGAGATTAAGTTTTAGTATTATTTCATTATCTTTGTGCGTTCAATTATGTATTGCTGAAGTTTAACTATGTCGCACACAAGTGCACGTGATACGCATTCTAAAACACCTGTAGAAGGTGTTAAACTTCAAGTTCCTACTACTAGTTATTCAAAAAATGATTTAAAAGATTTGATTATAAAGCGTAGCTCAGTCAAAGGTCGCGTAACTAAGTTTAATAACTTTTTGAAAGAATTAACTTCATTAGAAAACCCTTCCGAAGCTGAAGTGCAAGCTTTAGAAAATAGGTACGAAAGGTTTCGTGAATTGTTTATTTATTTCGAAGATCTGCAATCAGACATAGAATTATTAAACTCCTCTGAGCTAGAAAATGAACTTGACATTAGAGATGCCATAGAAGGTGATTTTAGTTCGCTGATTGCAAAGGCTAAATTATTTATAGATGCTAATCTGCCGAAACCTAGTAGAAGTCCCGATTCTTCTCATTCTTCTAAATGCTGCAGTAAAAAACCTATGGGTTTCAAATTGCCTTTGATTAAAATAACTAAGTTTGATGGTAATTTCTTTAAATGGATGGAATTCCGTGATACATTTGTTTCCTTAATTCACAGCAATGACACAATTGAACCTATACACAAGTTTCATTACTTGAACTCTTACCTTGAGGGAGAAGCTTCCAATGTAATCAGCAACTTGTCTGTTTGTTCTGCAAATTACGAAGATGCCTGGAATCTCCTCTGCGAGAGGTACAACAATATTAAACAGTTGAAAAGGAATCATTTTAATTCATTCTGTAATTTTCCACCTACCTCTCGAGATTCTGCCAAGTCTCTGCGAGCTCTGATAGACCATGTCTCTAAAGGCTTACGTGCCTTGAAGACTCTGGGCGAGCCTACAGAGTGGTGGGACAGTCTAGTTGTCCATTTGGCCTCAGCGAAGCTTGATAGCAGCACTATGTTCAAGTGGGAGGAATACACAAACACAACAGAAAATTCTCCTACGTTGCAGGATTTTTTTCAATTTCTCAAGAATCGAGCTAATATTTTAGAGGCTGTTCAAAGTAATAAGCCATCGAGGGGTGAAACAAATTCTTCTCCTTCTCATAAAGGTGCCAAGTCTCACACTAAGTCTTTTGCCATTTCAGCTGATGCTGATGCTGATGCGTCCTCTGACGCGTGCATCCTGTGCAAGGGTAGTCATCGTTTGTACGATTGTGCGTCTTTTTTGGCCAAGTCACCAGCAGATCGAGCCTCGGAGGTGATGAGATTGAAGCTGTGCCTAAATTGCTTGCGTAAGGGACACTCATCACGCCAATGCAGGTTAGGTCCATGTTCTACTTGTAATAGAAGACACAACACCTTGTTGCATAGGGAACCGTCTCAGCCAGCGAGTACATCAAATGTTCACACGTCTGAATCCTCAACTGAATCTCCAGTCGAGCCAGTTTCAGGTGTTGCTACCGATGACGTAGTTAGCATGTCGGTCAAAGCCGACCATAGCGTGTTGCTGTCAACAGCTCTGGTTGATGTTTTTAATCCAGTGACGAATCAATACACAACAATTCGAGCTCTGCTAGACAGCGGGAGTCAGTCTTCTTTAATCTCTGATAGTTTGAAACATAAACTTCAGTTGACTCCTCAGCCAATCCAGGTCGATATTGTAGGAATAGGAAACATATCTACTGCTCAATCACTGCAGAGATGTGTAGTGCAAATTAAATCAAAACACAATGATTTTAAAGTAAATGTGTCATGCTTGGTATTGCCTCAGTTAACAGGTAATTTACCTAAGAAAACATTTGATATTTCGCAAATCAACTTACCTCCTAATATTAAATTAGCCGACCCGACATTCAACCAATGTGCTAAGGTTGATATGTTGATAGGTGTCGATTTGTTTTGGTCGGTTATAGATGGTGAACAAATATCTCTTGGTCCCAACCAACCTATAATGCGTAGGTCGAAGTTAGGTTGGATTTTGGCAGGCCCACTGTATGTTCGAGATATTAGTAAGTCGCGAAACAAATCTATTAATTGTAATCATGTTGCCATTGATAGTACAGATAATTGTGTGTCAAATGAATTATTAGACAAAAGGTTAACCAAGTTCTGGGAATTGGAACAAATTCCTCACTCAAACAATTTTGAGACTGAGGAGGAGATAGCATGTGAGTATCATTTTGTTACCAATACCACCCGAAATAATGAAGGCAGGTTTATGGTTAAGTTGCCCCTTCATACGGAACCCAACTGTCTAGGCAATTCATTCATAATGGCTAAAAAGCAATATATCGCGTTAGAAAAACGTTTTAAAAAAAATCCGGAACTGAAGGACATGTATTCTAAATTTATTCAGGAATATTCTGACCTAGGGCATTTATCGGAATCTAGTGTTTTAGTTCCACAACAATCTTACTTTATTCCGCATCATGCAGTGTTAAAACCGACTAGCGAGTCGACTAAATTACGTGTTGTATTCAATGGTAGTGCATCTACAACGTCAGGATATTCCATTAATGATCTGCAGTTAACCGGGCCAAATATACAAGATTCATTGTTAAATATCTTGCTTAGATTTCGCCAATACGCCTATGTTTTATCAGGCGATATAGAAAAAATGTACAGGCAAGTACTAATTCACGAAGATCATCGTGACTTGCAAATAATTTTATGGCGTAATTGTGACACTGAGCCATTGAAATCACTCAGATTGAACACGGTTACTTATGGATACACTAGTTCAAGTTTTTTAAGTACTCGTTGTTTATGGCAATTAGGCGAGGAATGTAGTGACCCTGAAATAAGGGCCATAATACAAAATGATTTTCTTGTGGATGATTTGTTGACAGGTTGCGATAGTGAAACTGAATTGATTAAAATTAGGGACGCAATAGAACATGCATTGTCAGCTGGTTGTTTTGCATTGCGTAAATACAGGTCGAATTCACGCTCCTTAATTTCAGAATCCCAAAATGTACAACGCAATCTGATCATCAGCTCATCATCACACACGTTAGGAGTGGGGTGGGACCCTAATGAGGATTACATTCATTTTCCCACAAATTATGAAAATAGAAGTGACAACCCCACTAAAAGATCCATATTATCTGATTCATGTAAAGTTTTCGATCCTCTCGGTCTATTAAGTTTGTTCACTATCAAACCTAAAATATTAATTCAACAGTTATGGGTGCAAAAAATAAACTGGGACGAACCAGTGCCCAACAATATACTTAAATCATGGCAATCTTTCGTAAATAATATGTCTAATATTCGCAATCTATTCATTCCCCGTCATGTGTTATGTAACAATCCGGTTTTGATAAACTAACAAATAGTCTAGGTGACGTCACAGTGCGATTGTTGTGTGCTAAGGCTCGCGTTGCGTCGGTGAAGCCGACTACGGTGCCCAGGCTTGAGTTGTGTGCGTGCTTGCTAGGAGCTCAGCTCGCCGCGGCCGCATGTCACGCACTGCGATGTGTTATCTCTCGAAAGATATTTTGGACTGACTCATCCATCGCGCTAACATGGTTAGAGGCCAGGTATGATAAATTAAAAACTTTTGTTGCTAACAGAGTGTGCAGTATCTTAGAGCTTACCGAAGGCTCGGAATGGCGTCATGTGCCTATCAAGGGGAGTAGATGCAAATAAAACTAATAACTTAGGTTTATGGTGGAACGGTCCTTCGTATTTACTTATGTCGGATACGTTTTGGCCTGCGAATAATAAAATGATAGACAATATTAGTGACTTACCTGAGATAAAATCAAATGTATGTACAAATAATGATAGTGAAACAAATAAATTAATTATCTTCGATAAATACTCAAAGTTTTCTAGATTACAACGTTCTTTTGCTTATGTACTTCGGTTCATACATAATTGCAAACAAGTTAATAATAAAATTACGGGTGTTTTACAGCCTGATGAACTTAAAGCTTCGTTAGAAGGGCTTGTGCGTCTTGTTCAAGAGGAACTTTATAGTTCAGAATTGAAAATGCTTCGTTCTCATAAGACACTAAGTCCTAAAAATCCGTTGTTAGCTTTAAGTCCTTTCTTAGATAGTAAAAATATTATGAGAGTTGGAGGCCGTCTGAAATATTCTTCTTACTCATTTGAGAAGCGTCATCCAATGTTGTTGCATGCTAAGCATAAACTTGTAAAATTATTGTTTCAGCATGAGCATTTACGTCTTCTCCATGCTGGTCCACAGCTGCTTCTTGCATCCATTCGCGAGTACGTCTGGCCCCTTGCTGGCAGAGATCTCGCGCGGACCACTGCGAGGCAGTGCATTGTTTGTAGGAAGGCTAGCGGGAAAACGTTAACTCCCATGATGAGTTCCTTACCTGAACAGCGTGTGAACCCCGACTTCCCATTTGCTAGCACTGGTGTCGACTTCGCTGGCCCGTTTTTGATAACAGATAGGAAGGGGAGAGGATGTAAAATTACAAAATGTTATCTTTGCATTTTTGTCTGTCTACGACTTAAATGCTTGCATCTCGAAGCTGTGAGTGAGCTTTCGAAAGATGCCTTTGTACTTTCGCTGCGACGTTTTATCGCTCGCAGAGGAAAACCTACAGAAATATTCTGCGACAATGGCCGCAATTTCGTTGCTGCAGACAAGGAACTTAAGGACTTGATCTCAAGGCATGCTGATGATATTGCAGGCTTTGCATCGGGTGAGGGTATCAAGTTTAAATTTCAACCAGCGTATGCGCCCCATTTCGGAGGCTTGTGGGAGGCTGGCGTGAAATCTGCCAAGTTTCACTTGAAAAGGGTTTTAGGTAATGCACATTTGACATTTGAGGAGTTAGCCACTTTGTTCAGCCAAATCGAGGCTATCCTCAACAGCCGCCCTTTATATCCCTTATCCTCCTGTCCTGATGATCCTCAGTCCTTATCTCCGGGTCACTTCCTGATCGGACGACCGCTAACTTCGATGCCGTCCCCTAATCTGGAAAACTTGAATTTCAACAGGCTGGACCGTTTTCAGCGACTGGAACAGCTGCGCCAAGGTTTTTGGAGACGCTGGCAGCTAGAGTATTTAGCTGAGCTGCAACAGAGGCAGAAGTGGAGAGTTCCCACTCGACCGCTACAAGCTGGCGATTTGGTATTGCTGAAGGAAGAAAACGCTCCACCCATGTCTTGGAAATTAGGTCGAATTCAGTCTCTGTTCCCAGGAAAGGACGGAGTCGCTCGAGTTGCTGAAATCAAGACAACTTCCGGCACTTACCGAAGAGGTGTGAAGTACCTATGTCCCCTGCTGGATGCTACAGAGGATGCTTCATTGGAGTCAGGAGCTTCCAAGGCCCCGGAGGATGTTCGTGCACCGCACTGATTGAGATGTCTTGAAGCGACAAGCAAGTGAACCTACACCGCGACCATTCATTCGTCCATACGTTCTTATATACACTCATTCATTCGTAATCATCATTCGTAGCATTCATTAGCTTGCAAAACCATCTTTTGTAACGGAAAAATTTATAATAAACGCATTTAAAGTTGGAGTCAGATTCTATTATTCATCGAACCCTGGGTCGAAACATAATATTATTGTGATATACCCATAACTGCGGCTTCATAGCTACATATCCTATGTGACGAACTTCTTTGTAAAGAACGCACCGTCACTTTGCTGAATACCGTAAAGAACCAGAAATAATACCGTAAAATAAAGTATCATTCGAATGAAAACCAATACGAGAATAGATTCACAATTTACCCTTTAGTGTCGCTATTAACTGTAACAACTAAAGCGATATAAAGCCGCTGAGCACAGTACACACAGAGTAGCGGCCGCCGCGCAATCAACATTAATAAACCGTTTTTAACTGGCCACCACACAGTGCGCAATTGAAATCGAGCGTTAATCGATTCATTAGTTATAACTCGCGTACCACCACGCCGGGCGGTGGACGAGCGCGTTATATCGATACCCGGATTTATCGACACTCGATAGTCAATAGTGAGCATGGCACACTGCATTTTGCAACGAAAACAACGTTGACGATAGTTAATCGCGGAGTTAAATGAGTCACCTGCAGGCACTAAAATGCGCCACTCTAGTGTGCTCACTGATCGACACAGTGATGGACGCAGTGATTGACACAGTGATCGACGCAGTGATGATGCAGTGAGGACGCAGGGATGAGACACTGATCGACACAGTGATGTCACAGTGATGGCACGGTGATGACACAGTGATGGACGCAGTGATGAACGCAGTGATCGACACAGTGATCGACGCAGTGATGATGCAGTGAGGACGCAGGGATGAGACACTGATCGACACAGTGATGTCACAGTGATGGCACGGTGATGACACAGTGATGGACGCAGTGATGAACGCAGTGATCGACACAGTGATCGACGCAGTGATGATGCAGTGAGGACGCAGAGATGAGACACTGATCGACACAGTGATGGACGCAGTGATTGACACAGTGATCGACGCAGTGATGATGCAGTGAGGATGCAGGGATGAGACACTGATCGACACAGTGATGTCACAGTGATGGCACAGTGATGACACAGTGATGGACGCAGTGATTTTTATTTTATTATTATTATTTTTTTTTTTCTTAAGAAAACTTACAGCTAGGATACAGATAGTTGACATTTAGTGAAAGAAGGCCAATTAAAAGTTTTCACTGACAATATTAGGGTAGCACAAGAAACAGTAGACAGGTAAGCGATAGCAAGAATAAGAATAAGTAAGCACTCGGAGAGAATCAAGAAAAGACTGAACAGGTTTTAGTGATCTTCAAAGAAGTTTTTACACATATTTTTTTTTTAATTTAGGAACACTGGTGGAAAATAAATCAAGATCATCAACACTCTGACACATCGAGTTGTATGCCCTGCTCGCTCTTATCATATAAGAGTTTTGTCGATATATGCACCGCACAGAGGGAACATACAGAGGTTGATGATTCCTTAAAGTGAAGGATGGAACACGCAGCCCAATTTTGCTAATCAGTTCAGGACAGTTGGTTGAACCATTTGCCAGATTGAACAGGAATACCATGTCGGCAATTTTTCTCCGCTCAATTAATGGAAGAATGTGAAACTTCCTGCAGCGACTGTAATAATTAGGCAAATAGGTTTTGGATTTAAATTGAATGTACCTCAAGAACTTCTTTTGAATACTTTCGATGCGATTGATGTAAGTATCATAAACAGGATTCCATACTGGTGAGCAGTATTCGAGATGACTGCGTACAAAAGCACAATAAAGAATTTTGAGTGTTTTGATATTTTTAAAATCGGCTGATAGCCTCATGATGAAACCTAGTGCCTTAGAAGCTTTTTTAATAATATTATCGATGTGTGTGTCAAAAAGAAGTTTTGAGTCAAAAGTGACGCCTAAGTCTCTTATCGTATTTACTCTGGCTATTGCAGTGTTGGCTAGTTTATAATCGTAAAGAATAGGTTTTGGTTTACGAGTGAAGGTGCATGTGTAACATTTCGAGACATTTAGATCCAAGCGGTTGGCCGTGCAATACTTTTGAAATCTGTCCAGATCAAGTTGGAGACGTTCAGCATCTTCATAAGTTCGAATTTCACTTAGAATCTTCATGTCGTCGGCAAACAAAAGAACTGTTGAGTTAGAGAAACATGAAGAGACGTCGTTGATGAAGATGTTGAATAACAAGGGACCCAAAAGCGATCCCTGTGGAATTCCTGAGGGGGTAATCATAGTTCTCGAAGTGTATCCATTGAGAACAACAGTTTGACATCTGTTGGCCACATAAGATGAGAACCACCTGAAGAGATTTCCACTGATACCTATAGCCAATAGCTTACGCAGAAGTATAGCATGATCCAAGCGATCAAAACACTTGCTATAATCTGTGTAGATTACATCTACTTGTGCGCGATGAGCCATACATTCAGTCAAGTAGTCACCACAAAGAATGAGATTGGTGGTTGTGGACCGACCTCGCTGGAAACCATGTTGGCGGTCACTGATGCTTAGTTTAAGACAAGCATAAAGCTGCTTGTATATTATTTTTTCCAGGATTTTAGCGAAAATGCACAGTTTGGATATTGGCCTATAGTTTTCCACGAGGTCTCTAGGCCCTTTTTTGTGGATCGGAGTGATTAGCGCCGACTTCCAAATAGTAGGTACCTCACCTAAATTTAGAGACCGCCTGAATAGAAGTGAAAGAGGAGGAGTCAGACTTTTAGCACAGTTGAGTATAAAAACTGGTGGAATATTGTCTGGTCCTGCAGATTTAGATAAGTCAACTCCTTTAAGTAGATTGAATACTTCTAATTCATTAACTTCGACTGAATGTATGTCCGAAACAATATCGCTCAGATGCATGTTTGAACCCTGCGCATGGCCAGTGGAAAGATCGTCGTCACCGTTGTTAGTACTACTAGCAGTACTGAGAAAATTAGAATAAAAATAGTCGCCAGACATGTTGCAGATATCCTCTCCTTTACTTGAAGTGCTATTTCGATATTTTAGTAAGGAAGGATAATAGGATTTATCTATAATATGTATGTATTTAGAAATATATAAGTATGTTTATCAGTAGGCTTAGCCAAGTTGACAATCTACAATCGTTAACGCTAGTAGAAAACTAATTAAATGTATAGGAATGACATCATCTCAACGTTAAGTCACGTGGTCAGTACAAACGAATAGAAAATTCGTAGCCAAGTTTACTCGTTCAAAATGTTAGAATAGAATGTAATCGTTTCTACAACGTAGATCGCTACATCCCATACAAATGGTAGCCAAGTTACACTTTTGACAAGCGCTAACGAAACGCTGTCGAAGTTTTTGAACGATAGCTAAGCGATCGCCGAGACCCAAGAAAAAACGATAAAAAATGGCGTCTATTATGATACAGCTGTGTTAAGACCGAGAAGTGTTTTGTTTATTTACCTTATTTTTGGACTATATTTATCATTTAGCATTTAAAAAAATATTTCAGAGAAACAAAGGGTCTATTGATTAAGTAGTAAGGGTCAATTGTTTTGTTTGTTTCTTTCGTAAGTATTAGTTCATGTTGCGGATCACGTCATTGTTTATGTTTCAAACTTTCAAGTGCCCGTGGTGGCCCGAGTATGATAGATTTTTAAATAACAAAGGAAGATATTTACGAAACAACTAATAATTTACGTACCTTTCCATGAATTCCAATAAAGCTGCGAACTGTTCTGGGCTTGCTCGAGATCTAATTCCATCCTATACTTAAAAGTTATCACTTCATTTTTTTAAGGTATCCTTCATTACATTTCGAGATGCAGTAATATTTAAAATTACATTCCACACTGTGTTATAATAATAAATCAAATATAAGAAGAGCTTTAAGTTATTTCGCTTACTTTCAAATTTCAAAACACTTAAAAAAACAATTATTTGCCCGCGCACTAAGTACACAGGTGTGACTTGACTTTGACGTCTATCGGAACGCTCACCATAGACTAAAGTATAGGTTTTTTCTAAAGACGTTGTAGAATGAGCGTTCGACTCGGTCGTGTCAACTTGGCTAGCAACTTATCGTTTTCTATAATCGCTTACGCCGAAGCGTTAACGATTGTAGAAAGAGATTCGATATGAAACGTTTGTAACTTGGCTAGGCCTACAGTTGTCTAGTACCCATAACACAAGCTCTGCTTAGCTTGGGACTAGATGGCGTTGTGTGATAGTTGTGGAATATTATTATTATTTCCTTTATTTCACTATATACATATAAATTATATTTTTAAATATTAGAATATAAAAAAAATATATAAAAACATTTAAAAATATAAAAAATAGTAGCCCACCGGTATCGGGAACAGGGTCCAAGCTACCGGCGGTCAGGGCTCCAGAGAGAGGAACCTCCTAACAATACGGGCCGTGTCCAGAAGTACAGCTTTCTGAATCAAGCCCTTGATCCAGCTGCCTAACGAGAGCCTCCTTAGGTGTTGGTCGAGGCTCTTGGCTATTAATCCATTGGCTGTAACGACTATCGGCACAATGATCGCTGAGTCAACATCCCACATGTCGACAACCTCGCGAGCCAAGTCAAGATACTTAATTTGTTTATCTTTCTCAGCTTTCACGAGGTTCTCATCATGCGGGACAGTTATGTCAACAATCATTGCGCGCCGCTCTGATCGATCCACCACCACTATATCAGGCTTATTGGCAACAATAGTCCTGTCAGTGATGATGGATCGATCCCAGTACAATGTGATATTACCATTTTCGAGAACTGGGTCGGGCACATACCTATAGTACGGCACCTCCGATTCCACAAGGCTGTATTTCAGAGCAAGTTGCTGATGGATTATCCTGGCTACAAGGTTGTGTCTATGCAAGTATTCTCCGTTAGCTAGACGAGAACACCCGGAGATAATATGTCTGATTGATTCTCCCGGTCGGTGGCATGCCCGACAGATGTCAACCGTGCCGTCTTTCACAATAAATCTCCGGTAATTGTTCGTCATCACAACTTCGTCCATAATTGCACAAATAAAACCTTCGGTTTCTCCAAAGAGATCACCGCAACGTAGCCAGGCTACGGACGCTAGTAGGTCTACATCCGGTCCATGAAGGGCCCGGAAAAAGCGTCCGTGAAGCTCCTTACTCTGCCATACCTCCATGCGATCATTAGTGTCAAGCACTACTGGTTTGCGCCAGTTCTCTTTAGCCAAGGAGAGCGGGGTGAGGCCCTTGTCCACTATGACTACATCTCGATGCATCCCCACGTCGGTTTCTTGGAAGTATTCCCTGAGATTGCATATCTCGCGATTGTGGAGGGTCTTAGCGTTTAAAAACCCTCGACCCCCACACTTTCGCGGGATATACAACCTCATTACCGATGACCGTGGGTGATGCATTCGATTTGCAGTCAGCAGTGTACGGACCCTCCTATCCAGGGCGTCGAGTTCGGTTTGAGTCCATTTGAGTATGCCAAAAGAGTACATCAAAACCGGCATGACCCAACCGTTGAAGGCGCGCACCTTGTTTCCGCCTGATAGAAGACTATTAAGTACTTTTTTCAGGCGGCCAAAGAAGCGCTCCTTCAACGATTGCTTCATATCAGTAACATTGATGCCTAACGCTTCCGACATACCCAAATACTTATACGTTTCGGATGCGGAGAGGGCTCTTAGGTTTGTGGAATCCGAGAGTTGAGTTCCCACGGATTCCACAATCTCCCCTCGCTTTACATGCATGACCGCACATTTGTCCACACCAAATTCCATCCTAATAGCGTTACTGAAAGTTTGAGTCACTTTCAGTAGCTCCATCAGTTGCAAATTGTTGGGGGCAAAGAGTTTTTATTATTATTATTATAAGCATTAATTTGATTCTTCGATTTTACGTACGACCAAAACGCTTTGGGGTTCTTAAAAATGTCTTCTTCAATTTTTTTAATATAGCATTTGAACATTTCACTTTCAACTTCCTTGGCACGCTGTCGGAGCAAAACAAAAGACTCATGATCAGACAGGTTTCCGTATTTTTTAAATTTTGCGTGGTACTTCGCTTTTTCTTTTAGAATTTTTATCAGAGGCTGTTTGAACCAGAGAGGGTATCTGCTGCTTGGAACTACAGTCTTAATTGGTACAAAAGAATCACGTAGTTCATTGACTGTATCATAGAAAAAAGATACGGCATCTTCGAGTGTCCTAGTGCTCACTTCATTGGGCCAGTCGATCTGGCTCAGCCGGTGATTAATGGCCGTATAGTCGGCCGATGCATATAAAAAATTTATACGAGGACGTGCAGGAAGAGTATGAAGTTCCACGAAATCAGCAGACACACAGAGAGCCCTATGATGCGGATCTTCCGGCACCAGAGGGTCGGCGCAACTTGCTACTGAAACCTCGCTATTAGATAAAACTAGATCTAATATTTTATTGTTGACATTTACGTGCGAATTGTATTGCGAGATATTGCAGACTGTAAAGTTATCAAATAAATTAACCTGAACATGACCTTGGATATTACTAGGGCAAACAGACCGACCATCGTCATCTGGTTGCCAGTTTATATTTTGAAGGTTAAAGTTGCCAAGAACCAAAAATTTATCAGCTGGATGCTTCTGAACAATATCTGTTAGGTTATTAGAAAAATTAGTTAACTGACCTGCTTGGGAGTGGCCAAGATTTTGGTTGCAGATGTACACTACACAAATATGCATTTTATACGACACTCGCGGTCTCTTCTTGTGTAAGGTGAGAGTAACCCACAAGTCTTCGGCAGACGAGAACCATTCACTGCGGAGATCGCTGATAAGTTCACGTCGCACAGCAATTAACACACCACCCCCCAAAGTTTGTTTCGTGCTAGAATAATTTCTATCGCGCCTCCACACTATATAACGGTCGTCAAACAATTCACTGTCTTTAATACCCTCAATAAGCCAGGTCTCAGTTAGGCAAATAATATCGTAGAAATTAACACACACGTTACCATAGAATATTAACGTTTTTGTACGCAATCCCCGAACATTTTGGTAAAACACACTAATAGGCGACATCGCAAACAGAAAGATTACTTATTAATAGTGCTTCAATAGAAATTATAATGTGAGGTACATTCAGTTCAAAGTAAAAAGTTAAAATATGATACATTAAAAAAATGAGCGAGATCAAGCTGATTACAACCTTAGGTTCATGCAAATAGGATTTGATAGAGAAATAGCTATGGTCAACACCGAGCTATAAGAGAACAAAAGGGCAGCGGTAAAGGAATGCGAGTAAAAAAATGGCACCAGTGTTTCTCAAACTATTAGCGTAGTGCGTGAGAGTATACAAGTACGATAAATTATAAAATTGACACAACATTTTTAATTCAGAAACTTTTTTAAGTCCTGTTCCGTTTTTATGTGATGGGTTGGAGAAGTGGTATTTTTCTTTAGAAGGATTTTGCAACCAACCACCCAAGTGTATAAAAAACCTCGTTCTTTAGCAAGCTTTTTCGTTTTGTTCAACAGCATTTTGTTCTCAAAAGTTAGATGATCATTGACGTATATGACACTGTCGGACTGCAGGCCCAACTTGCTTGCAGTTATAGATGTTTTAAGTTTTTTAGCAGCGGCCACGAAATCATTTTTGAGGTATCTGTTATGAACTGAGCAAATAATATTTTTATTCTGTTCATTGTTTCGCATCGGTACTCTCGCAATGAAGTTTATCTGCTCTTTAGGGATACTGCATCCAATGATATCTCCTATCTTGTCAATGATTGTGAACAGATTTTCTGAGTTGGTTGATGGAACACCCTTAATTTCTAAGTTGTTCATTCTTGATCTTTGCTCAGTTTCACGATGTAGATCTTCAATTTTGGAGCATCGATCATGTAACGCCACCATCTCCTCCCTAGTTTTCTTGAGGCAGTCCACTTCACTCTCCAACCCCGACACTTTGTTGGTTAATGTCTCCACCGAATGGTCCAGAAACTCGACATCTGTTTTAAGACTGGAATACTCCGACCTGATCGACTTAAGCTCTGCCAGTTCCGATTGGATAGCTTTCACTTTCTCCATCAAAGCAGGTAAGTTGTCCATCTGGGCTGAGAGGGCCTTCAGTTCTGACATAATAGAATCCATGTCAGCGGTTACGGGCGTGTCTGCAGCTGCAGTTGCGGGGCGAGGGCTGGATGCTGCTGAGGATTTGCAATTACTACACTTCCATGTGTTCTTGCGATCCCCCAATTTTCTCCAACCTCCTTCAGTTATGCCAGCGCAGGGAAAGTCGAACTGTCCCAGGCATCCCACGCATTTAGCGCCGTCTCTACTCTCAACTTGGCAACGCTTGCATTTAAACATTTCGCGTAGGTGTTAAAAACTTTGAGAATCGTAGTCAGGTAATTAGTCGTACAACGAGTCGCGAAGCGTATGCGTGAGGCCGATTTGCTGTCTACCGACTGATGGACGCAGTGATCGACACAGTGATCGACGCAGTGATGATGCAGTGAGGACGCAGAGATGAGACACTGATCGACACAGTGATGGACGCAGTGATTGACACAGTGATCGACGCAGTGATGATGCAGTGAGGATGCAGGGATGAGACACTGATCGACACAGTGATGTCACAGTGATGGCACAGTGATGACACAGTGATGGACGCCGTGATGGACGCAGTGATCGACACAGTGATGGACGCAGTGATCGACACAGTGATCGACGCAGTGATGATGCAGTGAGGACGCAGAGATGAGACACTGATCGACACAGTGATGGACGTAGTGATCGACACAGTGATCGACGCAGTAATGATGCAGTGAGGACGCAGGGATGAGACACTGATCGACACAGTGATGGCACAGTGATGGCACAGTGATAACACAGTGATGGACGCAGTGATGGCACAGTGATGACACAGTGATGGACGCAGTGATGGACGCAGTGATCGAAACAGTGATCGACGCAGTGATGATGCAGTGAGGACGCAGTGATGTCACAGTGATTGACACAGTGATGATACAGTGAGGACGCAGTGATGTCACAGTGATGGCAGAGTGATGGCACACTGATGACACAGTGATGACACAGTGAGGACGCAGTGATGTCACAGTGATTGACACAGTGATGATACAGTGAGGACGCAGTGATGTCACAGTGATGGCAGAGTGATGGCACAGTGATGACACAGTGATGACACAGTGAGGACGCAGTGATGTCACAGTGATTGACACAGTGATGACACAGTGATGGACACAGTGAGCGACACATGTGACTTAATATTCGTAAAAGTTAAGAATATTAACAGAAAAAAAAATCCTATTATAAATTAAAAAAAAATGATTCGAATTAAGTAAGTAACAAGTTAAATAAAAGCTTGTAAAAAAGGAAATTTCGTAACACTGTAGTTGAAGGTTTTCTTTGTATTTTGCTGCCGTCGGTATTGACAAATAAAATATTTTATAGTAATAGAAGTTTCCAGTTTGTTAGATATAACTTTGAATTAAATAAATTAGGATAATATTCAAATTGCAAATTGGTCAAATACTAGGAATGGAAGTGTCAAAAATATTAAATTAAGTCAAAGAGATAGTAAGAACAGAATATAATTATTTTCTAATATGTAAGTCAACTTTTCATTTTATTCATAAAATCACTACTTAGTCGAGTAGTAGCATTTACATAAGAGATAATTGAATAATTTAGATTTAAATGTCATAAAGTTAAGAGTTTTAAAACAATCGGTAGTTTAATACATATCTATAAACTTTGGTCGCCATAAAAAGTACATTTAGAAAATATGAAAATATCTTCAATACTAAAAATATTTTTTTCAGAAAAACAAAAGCATAATTAAGCAAGCAAGATTTAGGTTGAAACGGTTCAATTCAATGATTGAAAAACTGATTCTATATTTTTACACTCACTAAATACCTACCAGCACATCTACATTGTGGCTTTCACAAGTGAGTGAGGAGTGCACACTTTTGTCGTTTGTGGAGTACTTAGCTATACTTACCTACGAACGTTTGTGGAGTACTTACCTATACTTACCTACGAACGTTTGTGGAGTACTTAGCTATACTTACCTACGAACGTTTGTGGAGTACTTACCTATACTTACCTACGAACGTTTGTGGAATACTTAGCTATACTTACCTACGAACGTTTGTGGAGTACTTACCTATACTTACCTACGAACGTTTGTGGAATACTTAGCTATACTTACCTACGAACGTTTGTGGAGTACTTAGCTATACTTACCTACGAACGTTTGTGGAGTACTTAGTTATACTTACCTACGAACGTTTGTGGAGTACTTAGCTATACTTACCTACGAACGTTTGTGGAGTACTTAGCTATACTTACCTACGAACGTTTGTGGAGTACTTAGCTATACTTACCTACGAACGTTTGTGGAGTACTTAGCTATACTTACCTACGAACGTTTGTGGAGTACTTAGTTATACTTACCTACGAACGTTTGTGGAGTACTTACCTATACTTACCTACGAACGTTTGTGGAATACTTAGCTATACTTACCTACGAACGTTTGTGGAGTACTTAGCTATACTTACCTACGAACGTTTGTGGAGTACTTAGTTATACTTACCTACGAACGTTTGTGGAGTACTTAGCTATACTTACCTACGAACGTTTGTGGAGTACTTAGCTATACTTACCTACGAACGGTTTTCTTTGTATGATTCAGTTGATTGGCGCTCATTCGCCGGTCGGTAATAGAATAGCGGCCTAATGTCTCGATCGCGGGGCGTCTCCGAGGCGGCTCTTCGTTAATTTCTGTCGTTAAACTGAAATATAGCTCTATTGTAATTTCATATAAATCTGGCCGTCGGCGGCGGTTCTGTAGGTACTTCTGTCTAATTAAGGACGGTATTGTTTGTTTGCTGAAGGCCGCGACTTCTTATTTGTTTGCGACGCGATCCTCGCTGATTTATGTGTTCGCAATCGGCGAAAATACGTCCATATATTAAGTGGTGCGCGGCGGTGCGTGTCCGCAATATCGCAACGAGTCACGCACTCAGTCACGCGCTCGGCCGCCGGCGCTGTGCGCTAGGGTGTGCCACTGGAGCACAGCGGACGTGTCGCTAGCATCGCCAGAGGAACCTCTCGCGCCGCACTATCACATGTCTCTATCTCTACGACACACGGAGTCAGATCGGGAGATACGCTGACACACGAGACTGGGACTCGTGAAAGGTCACACAGCCACATTCGTCTGCACCTCTGTGTGAGTGGGGCGGTAACACTGGACACTTTAACTTAGTATTTAGCATTTTTGGAAAAGACACACGTGCCTTTGTCATGTCTCGCTATTACGTATACCTGTAAGTACAACATCGATACAGTAAATTACTCCATAAAAATGTAGGCAACCGAAAAGAGAAATGAGAATTGCGTAGCTAGTTGCGGGTAACATCGCCGGGCCGGGCCGGGCGGCGCCGCGGCAATCAATCATAGCACCAATATATAAAAGATAAAACTCTAACCCGCCTTCATCTTGACGTATCGTGCGCTGCAGTAAATAAATAGATTATAAACTCTACATTAAGAAATATTCGTGCACATTCAACATTATTAATGTTCTTGACGCTGCGCCTGTTCGGAACCTTTTCTGACTGACCGCTTCTTGACAGTTCAAAAGTGCCTGTAAATGGTTTAATTGAAAGATTGGGTCTTTAACTATGAAATTGGAGATTTGTATGAAAATTTAAAAATATAAAAATTTTGGTATTTTGGTATGTATGTTATAAAAATTTTGGTATTTTTTAGTACTGGCCCAAATTATCTATACAATTTTGCCATTTTGATGGTAATTTGTTTATCCCTTTTTTTTTTTTTGGGTGGGAAATTATCAAATAACTTCTCCCGCTCTGGGCGGAGCGAGAGGGCGTGTCAGACTTTTACTGACTAAAACCCGGGTGTTCCTTCAGTTGCCTGTGCCAGGGGTCACGGTATCTCTTTCGAACAACCCGCGACCCCGGCAGGCTTCGGTCCTGGTAGACCCCGTCAGTTAGTGCTGACATCTCTTTGAGGCGCGCGTGGAACACAACGCGCCGTCGACCCGGGGCTGGTCCTTACCGGACGGCGAGCTGCCCATTGCTCGCCGTCCGCAAGCCCGCGCCTACGGTGGCCGGGAATCCGCTATCGATTCCCGACGAGTTTGTTTATCCCTTTACTGTAGAAGTCTGCCGAAAGCGTTTTGTACTGCCTCTCGGGTGTTGAATTTATTCCCACTTAAAAAATAATGTCTAAATTAAAAAAGTAGAAATCTGTTGGGGCAAGGTCCGGTGAGTAACGGAGCGGTGGGTGACAGAGAGCTTCCAGCTGTAACTCTTGTAGCTTTGGGATGGTCTGTCGTGAAGTGTGAGCTCGCGCGTTGTCGTGGAGAAGCAATGGGGAAGACCGATTGACCAGTTTTGGTTGTTGAATTGCGAACTTCTTAATCATTGTTTGCAATTCTTGGCAATAGATATTAGCCGTCACTGTTGTGCCATTCGGTAAGAAGCTGTGATGTACAAGTCCGGCGCTGGTCCACCAGACAGTCACCGTCATCTTGCTATGAGTAATCTTTTTTTTAGCGCACTGATTAGGTGCTGTACCTGGGTCCACCCGTTGAGACGAACGCTTACGGTTTTCGTACTGGATCCACTTTTCATCGCAGGTAACAATTCGATTAAGAATTCCCGCGTCTCTATGCCGATTTAGTAGTGCTATGCATGCTTCGATGAGTAAGTCTCGCTGTTGGTCGCTTAGTTCGTGTGGCACCCACTTATCTGGCTTTTTTATCTTTCCGATTTGACGCAAGTGCTTCAATGTTGTTTTGACACTAAATCCAAGGCTCGCAGCAAGCTCAGCCGTAGATTGAGTTGGATCCGCTTCCACTATCGCCTTCAATTCGTCGTTGTTAACAATGGTTACCGGCCGACCGCGAGACTCGTTCTTCAACTCAAAAAATTCCAGATTTAAAACGATTGAACTAAGAACGTGTTTATGCAAGCAGTGTTAGGCCCGTACACGTCGTTAATGTTTCGTGTCGTTTGCACAGCGGCATTTCCACGTAGGAACTCATATTTGAAAATTGTACGAATTTTCAGCTTATCCATAGCGCCAAAAACTACCACAATTTAACAAAAACAAAAACTATCTAAAAAAAAGACGGGTTGCACTCCGGGAGTGCCGGTAGAAGTGAAAACTTGAATATTAACGTTGAAATAAATCAATTATTAAGTAATTTAATTAATATAACTCATTTTTTTTCACTATTTCTGCGTCCCTTTTTTCATTAATAGATGCACTTTGTTACCAATACACGAATGTTACGAATACACAGCAGTGTGTCCACGTCCACGTCCACTTCCACTTCGACTTCGACTTCGACTTCCACTTCGACTTTCACTTCGACTTCCACTTCGACTTCCACTTCCACTTCCACTTCGACTTCGACTTCGACTTCCACTTCGACTTCCACTTCGACTTCCACTTCGACTTCCACTTCGACTTCCACTTCGACTTCGACTTCCACTTCGACTTCCACTTCGACTTCGACTTCCACTTCGAAATTCACTTCGACTTCGACTTCCACTTCGACTTCCACTTCCACTTCGACTTCGACTTCCACTTCGACTTCGACTTCCACTTCGAAATTCACTTCGACTTCCACTTCGACTTCCACTTCGACTTCGACTTCCACTTCGACTTCCACTTCGACTTCCACTTCGACTTCCATTTCGACTTCCACTTCGACTTCCACTTCCACTTCGACTTCCACTTCCACTTCGACTTCCACTTCGACTTCCACTTCGACTTCCATTTCGACTTCCACTTCGACTTCCACTTCCACTTCGA
This sequence comes from Amphipoea oculea, assembly GCA_945859645.1. Classification (NCBI taxonomy): domain Eukaryota; kingdom Metazoa; phylum Arthropoda; class Insecta; order Lepidoptera; family Noctuidae; genus Amphipoea; species Amphipoea oculea. The sequence goes on along the minus strand of OX243878.1, from coordinate 162,289 downwards.
CTTCCACTTCCACTTCGACTTCCACTTCCACTTCCACTTCCATCCATCCATCTATCCATCCATCCATCCATCCATTGTCGTGTGTCACTAAACTTGGTTCACTTCGGTTGGCGCCGCCGCCGCCGTAGAAATAGAGGGGGGGGGGGGGGGGGAATCTCTCCTGACGGTCACGTGTCCTGACGCGATGCCCTGACGCGAGTTTAACATTTTTTACCCATTACAAAAAGTGTTCAACGCCGCTAAAGAAGTTTTCACTTCAAAAAATGACTGAATTTGAAATTAAATTAACACGGCTTTCGAAAAAAAATTATTTGAATTTCGAATTGCGCGCCAATCCACAGATAATTAAATCTGAAAATGCTGGTTATAGAATCTCCAATTACATAGGTACCTATTAAATGTTTTGAGTTTGAGTACACGTGGAGGTAGTCACCGGGGAACCTCTGCCCACAACCTGCACACGGGTGTTAGAGACACTTTATCAACTTTAGCATTCATGTTGGTTACCAAATTGTCCATTTGTAAATAGATATAAATATAAACGTGACACATAACGCAACATAATGTCAGTGTTGTGTCCCCGTGGTCCGGAAGGCCGGTGGTCCCGTGGGCCGGTGGTGGTGGGCCGGTGGACCGCTACAACGGACGGAACTCGATCCAATTCAATCACTTATTCAGTGAAAAAATGCCTCGCCATACATTTTTGCGCGTCAAATGAAATAACGGATGGACTTACTATAAACTACAGAACACCCACGGTAAGGAAACGCCGAAATAAACAAGAATCGGGAGGATGATCGATTTAATAACCGGACCGTAAAATAAACATTTATAAACCAGTACACTGAATAGAGCTGTAGAGCATTGTATCCTGTGCAGCGCTGTGTGACCAACATCGTGCTGCGGCGCTCGCGGCGCGCCCACGCTGAGGTAATGCGGAATGTAACAGTCAATAACTAAAGTTTCAACAACTTGGCTGGTGCCGACAACAGCCCAACAACTAATATTTCTGTCCGTAGCGCCGCTTTTACCGGATATCCGGCTTGATGGCAAGTTCCTGGAGCCCGGCCGGGCGTGAAATTACATAATACGGATAGTGGACCGTGGACGTACCTGTGTAACACACAGGTACGCTGTGTGTTACGTGTAGGTACGGTATCGTACATGCCCGGGTTCACGACGTACGCTGGCGCCAAGGGAGGTGAGCAGTACCGCCGCCACACGGCGCGAGATGAGCAGCCGTCAATCATTTTGTGCAGAAGAGATAAAACACTTCTGAGTAATATACAAGACTTATATCGGCCCGCCACGCACTCCTCCAGTCCGTCGAATGCCGAGCACACGCCCGGTTCTAATGTTTCTACTACACATTATTGAAGGTCAAGCGGAACTGGCCGAGTGTCAGCATGTTCTCAAACCTACGTTCATCGTCCGCACAACCACAAAAGCTTTCATCAAGAGTTTTAAACAGAAGCGAGTTGTTCTCAACTCTTTGCAAAAGAGCGCAACTTGTCATCTGTGATGCGAGGGGCACCGAGCGACGGGAGGTGCGGGGTGCGGGGCGTGCAGGGGGCGGCGCGCGTACAACTAGACAGTATATCTGTGCGGGCGTTTAAAAACTTTGTGCTCCATAATAGAAGTGTTTGCAAAATTCGCGGTGTGAACTGCGCCCGGACGGGGCAGGGCTGCCCACTACGCTCACATTATTGTAGGAATTAAATCAAGATACTTAGTTTCATAATTATACGTGGTATGTATGGATGGTTCGACCGGACGTTTACCTACAGACGAAGTCGACGTGAGACACTGTATCTGAAGGCCAATTCTACTAACTAAAAAACGTTCACATTCAAGTCGCAGTGCCTCAAAAGTTCCAAAATGTCACAAAAGGTATTCTACTAAACCAAAAAAAGTAGTCAAATGTGACGTTTACTGCAATGAGATTGCGACTAGACCGAAAACAAAAAATGTACCAATAGAGTATTCTGCTAAAGTTTCGCCATGACATCATTGACATCTAAAAACATATAGAGTATTCCACTAAATATAAAAACGTTAAAACTGACGCCAGCATGAGATTATTTGTAGACCGAACTGTGACTAATAATTTTAGCTTCTGTATAGTTTTATGTGGTTTTATGCGTATAAAATTAAATAGCATGCATACTATTTCAAACTTTATCTTGCACTGTGTTTCAGATTTGTAACTTTTTTAATAATTAAGATATAAGTAATGGTCGTAATTGCCCCGCGGCGGGGTAAACTCGCCGTTTATCGGATCCTCGAATAAAATAGCTTTTTTAATATCGTGTTCCTATTTGGTGCGACGCATATTCTGTCAGAGCGGGCCTCTATTAGCTCGTCAAGTCAATAACTACCTAATAACCTCGGGACAATTATTATTTATTATTGTTCTGAGCTAATAACAAAATAAATATGTGTAAATATTGTACACGTGGCACGTGTATCCACGCGCCCGATTCCCGCGGGGCGCCCCTCGCTGCCCAGGCCTGTCACATGTCGCTCCCCGCATCCCTCTCCGCGCCCGGCCCGTCAGTCCGGCTGAAATCACGATCGCAAACGGCTCGAGTTTTGCACTGTCTCAGTGTTTCACTCGAATTTTCTGTGTTTTATAATGTGTGAACGATTAATAGTGTATCAATATGCCGCAAAACTTTATTTCATTTGATTCACCGTACAAAGTACAACTGGCGCGGGCGCTTCAACGCGACCGATACGACGCGAACTCAAAGTACCTATTTACAAAGAAACGGATTCTTAGTGGACACTCCGAACTTTAGTGCACATCGTAACGTAAATAAATAGTGTTTCCTCGTGTTTAGTTGACTATTGTGAAACAATATTGCCTCGCCGCCGCGCCGTAAAAGTAGCAGGCAACGATGACAACACCATGAGAGGCGCGCCGGCGTCTCCAACGTCCGCGCCTCTGTCGGAAGGGACGCTGCGTCGTTTCTGGAAGCGGTCGCCGGTCGCCAAGGTTCAAGTGGAATCGAACCGTCAATTGGTTCAGAGCCTGTTGGCTACGTCGGCCAACAACGTCGACGTCTCATCGACGCATATGGAAACGTTGACCCGTGGATCCTTTTACAACCTAGATCTATGTTCGTTGAGAAGGCGCTAAACTTAAAAGAGTCACTGTCCGAAGTGTAGAAAAGAAAACTAGAAAGACGCGCACGGCCGCGCCGCTAGCGCTGCCCCGGCCTGTGTCGCCCGCGCCGCCCGCGCGAGCTTTCGCATCACGGCCTCCGCGACGAGTGCGCCGGCAGACATACCTACTGCGTCGTCGAGCGCTATGAGTAGTGCTTAGCCCCTGCGGACTGTGTAAACAATAGCAAAAACTCGTCTGGAAAATGGAAATGGCTATTTTGTGTAAAGTTTATTAACGTGAAGTCGGACATACTCGCAACTCTTGCAAAAATATTAAAGATATAACCGATAAAAGTTCAGTGAAGTGATATGGTATCGGAGCTAACGTGTCATACGATCTAATTGCCCTAAATGTCCGTATATAGTGTAAATAGTACTAAGGAATCATTTTCTGTTCTCAATATTAACATGTTAGACCATGATAAGATTTTTGATAACACTGATAGCCGTAATGTTGTTTCACACAATTATTGTTTTAAGTGTAACTTTATGTCAGTAGGAGCTACTTATGCAAACAGCAACCAATCCACACACATGCCAAAATCAAGATGAGATGTAGAAAGCTTTAAAAAATGTAACTTCTATCGACCCTGTAAAGATCTAAATGATCTGACAATTTTAACAGAACAAAACACTTCTATGACAAGGATATCAACCCATGTAACACTGCTGTTCAATAAACTAACAAGATCCACGTCCCAGGTAACCCGACAATCTAAAAAATGTTTCATTCCACATGGTTGTTTTTAAAATATTTTTAATCAATTATGTAGAACCAGGTGGGTTGGTTCTTGTTTGCATATTATGAATAATGGCATAATCCTATATTTTTACAAAGAATTACTTGGTTCCGTGTTGATATAACTCTATTTTCAATATCTAAGAAGTCTTTGAATCTGTGTTGTTTAATAAACTTCTTAATAAAATTACTTCGACCTACTTAGGCAAATTGGAATAAACCCACACAATGATAGTTTTGAGAAAAAGCAGATTTTGACAAAATTTTGTGTAGGTACCTACAATAATAGTTAAATTGTATTGTAATTATTTGTTATTTTGAATAAAGTTTATTTACAGTAATGTACAATATAATGTGTTCTATGTAACATACAAGTATAATATTGAAGAACATCGTTAACATTTAAATTGTAATAAAAAAAGAAATGCATTAAAAAAATAAGTTCAATGATGACAAGAAATCTTAATTTTTTCATCTTATGTACATGTATTGGTTTCGTTTATTACAAGTTTTCATAACAAGGATAAATAAGAATTTAAGATTTACTTATTTTTATTATTCAGTAAAATGTTTAAAAGAAATATGAGGTTTTTTATTTTTTCTTTAAAACTGTGACATGGTAATAAATTAAGAAGGAACCAACCCACACACTGATAAAGGTTTTCTAAAATTGTTTAGGGCTTCTCAATCATTATTATTTATTTATTTAATACTTCAAGCACTTAAATGTACATAGGCAGACTTATCATTTGTATGTTGTGCTGACACCGATGCGCAGCAAATGAATCAAATATACACGTTTGAGTTAGCAATATTAGTACTTGCATAGTATCAATTGACTCATTCGCTGCGGGTTATCCATTCATTTTATCAGTTTTTGGACATTTGTGCTTTCTTTTTACCTTACTTTTTATGCACAAGTCGAAGATTTATCAGTTTATCATTTAAATGTACCTTACCCATACAACATTATTTATTTATTACATAAATATTTATGTACTTAGTTGTATGAGTGTTAGTGAATGTGATGCATTGCCGAGTCGAGTGGGTAACTTGTCTGTCTAACTTATGTCACGGTAATAGTACCTATCTATATAATATTACAGTGCTTATGTACCGATGGTGATGGTCGTCCGATACTCGATATTTAGACAGGCCTCTGTCACTCGCCTATACCTACCGCGATAAGCAAAATGAAGGACTGGATGGATGAAATACATGCATCCTATAAAAATATTCTAGCAGCCAGTGTGCGTGTATGACTGTATGAACGTGGCCGAAGCAAAAAGTGTGTGCAAAGATCTGTCTTTAGTTTCTGCTTACCCCATGGGAAAATGGCGTGAGTTTATGTATGTTTTCTTTGATTACCAACTATGTTGAGGTTGGCGACCAGTTGGATTCAGCTAAGTGCCAGCAGTTGGATTCAGATGATACTTATCCACGGACCGACTGCGCGTGACATGCGTAACTTTGATCGGTGGACCCATGTGGCTGTTACTTAGCCTCGAACCCCTTATAGGTATTGTTCAATAAATAAGATTGAGTATAATTAATATTGTTTATTAAGTAACTTAAAAAGGTAGGTAATAAACACAATGGCCCGTGGCGCATCGCTTGCGTGGAGCACGGCGCGGCAGCGTCAACAAAGCCCTAAAAGAAAACACAATTTAATTTTTCATTTTGCACATATTATTATTAAATAAGATTTTGTTTTATACTCAGCGTTTTATTTACAAAACAACAAATGTCTCCAAAGCCTTTTGGACAGGGCATTGCCCTCCCTGCCTCTCACCTTGCTTGCCCAACGCCAATGACTGGTGCTCCTCCAGAAAATCTAGGAGGAGCTCCAATTGGCGAGGCGTTATTTGGCGGGCCATAATAGAAAAGGTTCTAGTTTTAGTCTTTCTCATTCCTTAACGTTCGATATAAACTCACTCAAATGTAAAATATAATGACGTCTCTTTTTGACATCTTTAATCATTTGCGTCGCGCTTGCGCGTAGCGTTTACGAATACGTTCCATTTTAACTTTCTAGCCGATTATTTATTTTAATGATTTTGTATTTTCAAAGATATATAATAACAAACAAGAAATGAAAATACTACGAGTATGCACTTAATCAAGCAAACTAATAAATACATTAAAAAAATTAGAAAATAAGTCTGCTAAAAATTAAAGTATCACTAAGTATCACAATAGCGTCTGCGTACATTGAACCAATATGAAAATATGTTTAATTTTGTAAACGAGAACAAAGTTGACCGCTATGAGACTAGACTGCGATGATATTGCGACCGGAATGTGAACAAACCGAATTTTAAGGTTAGCAGAATGCCATTTTTTGGTCTATTCACAGTGTCATCGCATTCCAGTCTCGTGTTTTTCACATTGCACATTAATTAGTAGAATTGGCCTTCTGTCCTCGCATGCACTCAATGGATGACCCAGATATGAACCTCCACGATCTGTGACTGTAGGTTTTTATTTGTAGCTACCTGACTGCTCTCGTCATATTTTGCAACTTTTACAGTTCTTGTCAGACAAATTGAAAGTGTGCCTGAAGTTTTTTAACCGACGAAAAAACGGAGGAGGTTATCAATTCGACGCGTATATTTTTTTTTTTTTTTGAAGTGTAAACTTCTTTAGCGGCGTTGCACACTTTTAGTTTTAGTGGGTAAAAAAATGTTTAACTCGCGTCAGGACACGTGACCGTCAGGAGAGATTTCCCCCCCCCCCCCCCTCTTTCTACGGCGGCGCCAACCGAAGTGAAGTGACACACGGACACAATGGATGGATGGATGGATGGATGGATGGATGGATGGATGGAAGTGGAAGTGGAAGTGGAAGTCGAAGTGGAAGTCGAAGTGGAAGTCGAAGTGGAAGTGGAAGTCGAAGTGGAAGTCGAAGTGGAAGTCGAAGTGGAAGTCGAAGTGGAAGTCGAAGTGGAAGTCGAAGTGGAAGTCGAAGTGGAAGTCGAAGTGGAAGTCGAAGTCGAAGTCGAAGTCGAAGTGGAAGTCGAAGTGGAAGTCGAAGTGGAAGTCGAAGTCGAAGTGGAAGTCGAAGTGGAAGTCGAAGTGGAAGTCGAAGTGGAAGTCGAAGTGGAAGTCGAAGTGGAAGTGGAAGTCGAAGTCGAAGTGGAAGTCGAAGTGGAAGTCGAAGTGGAAGTGGAAGTGGATGGATGGATGGATGGACAGCTGATGGCTCGACCGTCTGTGTAGTAGCCACACTGCTGTGTATTCGTAAAATTCGTTTATTTAATTGTTTAAAATATGGAAATTGAACAAAGTGCATCTATTAATGAAAAAAGTGACGCAGAAATAGTGAAAAAAAATGAGTTATATTCATTAAATTAATAACTGATTTATTTCAACGTTAATATTCAAGTTTTCACTTCTGCCGGCGGCACTCCCGGAGTGCAACCCGTCTTTTTTTTTTTATGTATGATCACGCATAACTTTTTACAGATCAGTCCGATTTTGATAATTCTTTTTTGATTAGAAAGGATATACCCCGAAGGTGGTCCCATATAAATTTGGAAAAAAAAATCCAACCCTAAGGGTAGGAAAACAGGGGATGATTGATATTTCACTCACTGATTGTAATGTATGACCACGCATAACTTTTTACAGAGTAGTCCGATTTTGATAATTCTTTTTTTAATGGATAGAACATACCTCGAAGTTGGCCCCATGTAAATTTGGAAAAAAAAATCCTATCCTAAGGGTGGAAAAATAGGGGTGATTTGTTGTTCATTTACAGATTTTAATGCTGAGCTGTGTATTACAAAACCGACGAAAAAACGGAGGAGGTTATCAATTCGACGCGTATATTTTTTTTTATGTATGATCACGCATAACTTTTTACAGAGCAGTCCGATTTTGATAATTCTTTTTTGATTAGAAAGGATATACCCCGAAGGTGGTCCCATATAAATTTGGAAAAAAAAAATCCAACCCTAAGGGTAGGAAAACAGGGGATGATTGATAGTTCACTCACTGATTGTAATGTATGACCACGCATAACTTTTTACAGAGTAGTCCGATTTTGATAATTCTTTTTTTAATGGATAGAACATACCTCGAAGTTGGCCCCATGTAAATTTGGAAAAAAAATCCTACCCTAAGGGTGGGAAAATAGGGGTGATTTGTTGTTCATTTACAGATTTTAATGCTGAGCTGTGTATTACAATTAAAATTAAAGGCCTATCTATGTTGGTATATAAAGCCTGTTTTTTTAAGTATTTTACTATACAAAAAATAATAGTTAAAGTAGGATTATATAACAGTTAATATCTAAAGTAAGGTAGGTAGCCATTTTAAAAGTAATCAAAAATTAAGCATGCAGTAATAAGTAAATTATAGCCTCAAAAAATTATAAAATAAAAACTTTTTAACAAAAAAATTAAACCTCCGAAAAAACTGAAAAGCAAAAAATAAAAACCTTTTTTATTTTACCTTAATAAATAAGTTCTTAAACTAATGCAAGTATACCTAAAAAATTTTGAGTCGGCGCCAAACAATCAATGAACAAAGATCACAAAATTACCTTAATAGAAATAGCCAAATCAAATTAATAATGCAACGTGAAATCTCCAGCGCTAAATATTAACATTCCAAACAAAAAATGCGCTCTCCGCACGACCACTCGTAACGATATTATGCTTGTTTGGCGCCGACTCAAAATTAGTTAGGTATACTTGCATTAGTTTAAGAACTTATTTATTAAGGTAAAATAAAAAAGGTTTTTATTTTTTGCTTTTCAGTTTTTTCGGAGGTTTAATTTTTTTGTTAAAAAGTTTTTTATAAGTTGTGTGGCAGCGCGCTTTCCAATCGGATCCTACCCGACCACACCGCTTCATATAAAGCGAAAGACTTTACTGTGGAGCCCCAACGGCCCACTCAGTGCTCTCTCACACCCTCGAGGTCAACGAAATACGGTTTCTCTTTTTTAACCCCCGACGCAAAAACGACGGGGTGTTATAAGTTTGACGTGTCTGTGTGTGTGTGTGTGTGTGTCTGTCTGTGGCATCGTAGCTCCCGAACGGATGAACCGATTTTGATTTTGTTTTTTTTGTTTGAAAGGTGAATTAGTCGCGAGTGTTCTTAGCTATGTTTGAAGAAAATCGGTCCAAGATGGCCGCCGCCAGAAAATGGCGGATTACATATTTTTTCACAACTCCCTCAATATGGGTATCAAATGAAAGGGCTTGACAAGTAAAATACCAAACACTATGATAAATTTCAAAACCAAGATGGCCGCCACCACAAAATGGCGAATTATATTTTTTTTTTTCATAATTCCCTCAATATGGGTATCAAATGAAAGAGCTTGACTAGTAGAATACTATACACTATTACAAATTTCAAATCTAAGATGGCCGCCACCAGAATTGGCGAATTCACAAAGGAATAGGTACGTTAGTATGGAATGAACGCCAACGACCACGAGTACCTAACTAGCTTCGCTTCACTGTGGTAAAAAAATACGTACCTACAGCTGCGCAGATTTCGGCTAATCACATGTGGATCGTATAGTATGTTTACTAGTAATATAATATTATAAAGTTTAAAAAGCAAGAAATAAAAATTAAATTAAAAATTTAAAAAACCCCCGACTCAATCAAAAACCTCTAAAAAGTAAAATAATAATATATATTAGACCTTTAAGTTTAATATAAGTTGCAGGAAATATTTTGATCCAAGCGTCCTCATGTCGGGGGACGGCTAATGAAAACGCCAAACAGATGAGGCTTAAACCCAGCAATAATGAATGTAGCTATTGTAGAAACATAACTGCTGTTAACTTCCAATTTTCACTAGCCGTCCCCCGACGCGAGGACGCTTGGATCAAAATATTTCCTGCAACTTATATTAAACTTAAAGGTCTAATATATATTATTATTTTACTTTTTAGAGGTTTTTGATTGAGTCGGGGGTTTTTTAAATTTTTAATTTAATTTCTTTAGCAGTTTAAAACACGTCAGTCAGGTAAAAAGAAACAATAGTTTGAACAAAACGCAAGCCGGACGTAGCGCCCGCCGGTGCCGGTGTGCCGGTGGTGCGGTGGTGCGGTGGTGCGGCGGTGCGGCGGTGCGGCGGTGCGGCGGTACGGTGGTGTGGCGCTCACGTTTTTACATTCTCATAAAATTACTCTTTGTAGCAGTTAATGCAGCCCTAACGGCGGTCGCGAGTTATTGCAAGCGTGCACAGCTGCCCCTCTTTCTGAGGCACCATCTTTCACACCTCGCATGAACCTTCCAGTACTACACACAAGGGCGATGTTCACTTGCAGGTGATCTGGAGCAAAGCGACGATATTAATGAATTTCCTTCGCTCCCCGGCACATCTCGGTAAACTTGGCGGCAAGTTAAATGGATATAGTTTTCATTCGATATGCTTTTCATTACAGTATCGAAGTTGGCGCGAGAAGTGATTGTCTAAATTACTGAAGACAATTGTTTAATGTTCGCGCTGGAGACTTCCACAGACTTCAAGTAAAGGCATTGTCAGCGTTGGGAACGTTGAAGCTAGTGGCACAACAACAACATTTCACTTTCTACAGAGGCCTACGTAAGAGGTACTGTTTAAGGCACTTCACAGGACAGAATCCATGTTGTCGCCCATTGTCTCGCTCTGCGCTGTCTCTTGTGTGCCACGGAAAGTGCCCACGCGCCGCTATGTAGAGCGCATCTCGCTAGCGTCGCGCTTATTACGTCATCAGCTATTGTCACATCCGCGGTGCTTATGCTCCACCACAGATAAAGTACTTTATACTTCAAGTGTGCCTAATGCAACGGCAGCAAGCCGGCAGTCGGTACTCACTGCAAGCTATACACGGCCAAGTTGAAGAGACGTGCTTTAAAGTTTGAGTGCTGCACACCATGCGCTGCTTTCTTGAATTGCAGCGTACATAATATTAATAATGCGTCTTTACATGTCCTCCAGCACTAGACATGCGCTTCCCGCCGCCGCGCACCGCCGTGCGCCCACAGCGAGCGCTCGGCAGGGAATGATGTTTAGTCGTAATTGTAAAATGTTGTCGTGTGTTCGATGTAGCGGAGGTGTTGACATTCGTTAGTTTTTACTATTCCGGCGGCGCCGCCGCGCGACGGTGCGAGGCAGCTGGCAGCTGCGAGTGTGTGACTCGCCAGCCGGCAGCAGGCAGTGCGCGGCGCCGCAGGTGCAGCAATTAGTGACGACCCTCACTTATATTTTTATTTCAGCGTTAGAGTGACGCCAAGAAATAATCCGCTGCCGTTCACTTGTGAGGCGTACTGCACCATGCCCACGCCGCCCCGCACCGCACCGCACCGCCCCCGCACCGCACCGCCCCCGCACCGCTCCGCCCCCGCACCGCACCGCCCCCGCACCGCACCGCCACTTTCACCAGCTTATTATTTTTCCAATTTCACTGGGCTAGTTAGTGTTGGAACTTTGTAACGTGATTAAAAAACTGAGGGCTTGCGCTACTCAAAGTTGAAGGAAAAACCGGCTCGTTTAAGTGCACTTTTTAATGTATCAGCTTTACGTTCGAGCGTAATGAGAATTTGTAATGACTCGCTTTATTCGTAATGTAGTCGGCGGCGGGGGTACCGCCCCAGTGAGCCTGCGACTAAATGTAGTCAGCGGCGGGGGTACCACCCCAGTGAGCCTGCGACTAAATGTAGTCGGCGGCGGGGGTACCGCCCCAGTGAGCCTGCGACTAAATGTAGTCGGCGGCGGAGGTACCGCCCCAGTGAGCCTGCGACTAAATGTAGTCAGCGGCTGGGGTACCGCCCCAGTGAGCCTGCGACTAAATGTAGTCAGCGGCGGGGGTACCGCCCCAGTGAGCCTGCGACTAAATGTAGTCAGCGGCGGGGGTACCGCCCCAGTGAGCCTGCGACTAAATGTAGTCAGCGGCGGGGGTACCGCCCCAGTGAGCCTGCGACTAAATGTAGTCGGCGGCGGGGGTACCGTTCCAGTGAGCCTGCGACTAAATGTAGATATTGTAAGTTTCTTGCCCATTCTTCTCCACACGAAAACTACCTTTTGGAAGGGGCGACTACAATCAATTCTATTTTAAGGTAATTTTTGACGTTCAAAAGTGCCTTTTATGTGCCTATTTGAAATAAATGTTTTGACTTTGACCTTGACTTTATGCATATAAGCGGAAATTGCAGTTATTTTCAAAACAAATAGCGTAGAGTCATCTCAACACCTCTCTCCCTTGAATTTGTATATATACAATATTATAAGTGTATATTACAGTAAATAGCATGTATGTGTATATAACCTATTTAAGTATTTGTATAAGTACCTAGTTTAAAAAGTATTCTTTTTCTCATTGTTCCTCTCAACCAAAGCACCTGCCGTCTCATCTCTTCACCACCCTTGGTTGACTGGTAGAGAATGCCTAAGGCATTAAGTCCGCCCTTATACCTTTTTGTGCGAAAAGTGTAAATAAATAATTAGACACGCACTTTTCTTGAATCGGGATGAAATACAAAGCGCGATTCAGCAGAAAAAAAAACACGAGCCCACTGAGTGTCGGACCAGTGCTAACATGCGTTAGCCCACAATAATCGACGCCCTCGATTTCCTCGTCCAAGAGCTGGAACTCGAAGCGGTTTGCGAGCGTGAAGATTAACTTCATACAATCTTCTCCTGTCGGTTTAGTCACTGATGACTACTTGCTGCTGAGACTGGAGTCTTCCTAACAGCTGACAAGCCGTAATTTAAGGTTAGTTCCTTGCAACATTTTTCAGAACGTGTTCTTGTGTCTGAGTAGTGACCCTGTATCCATCCTGTATTTTTCTCGATGACGTTCAGCAACATCTCCTGTAGCCTTGCAACGCGCCAATAATCGGCAATTAGGCTTGGCCGCGTATGGACAGCTTCAGCAGTTTCAAGTTAAATGCATCAGCATCTCTTCCCGCGAAAATGATTTCACAAGAAAAAAAAATTATTATAGACAGTAATCTCTAATGTTTCAAAACGCCGTACGCTGCGATCAACAAAATTTTTCCCTCCTTATTCCAAAATTCTTTTGTTTTTAGGTTTTGATTTTTTAAATTTCGAACAATATTTTTAATGCAGGTTCAAACAACTATTTTTTTGTGGCCAGTGCTTTTCTAAAAAGTTTTTTTTAATAAGTTGATATATGTAGTTAGCTTGTTCCCTAGACTTTGTTGAGTAGTGTACTAACAGCACCTTGTGGTTACCGATGTCCTGTAGTTCGGCAGAGCTGAAGTACATTTCAATCCAATCAGTTTCAAATCAGACCAGTCAAAAACGCAATCAGCAATCATTTACAAACAAAAACAATCTGGTTCGCTCGCCGACTCGCCACTCGCCGCTCGCCGCTCGCCGCTCGCCGTTCGCTTCTTTCTCTAAATCAATACAGTAGGTATTATTGTTGCTTGATTAAACGCTTTGAGTAAATTGTGAAAAATAAATTGGATTTATTTTCAAGAAATAATGGGATATCGAATAGGTCGTTATCGGCGGCGGCGACAGCTCGTGAATATGAAGTGTGTTCAGTTGTGTGGGGACTGAGGCGAGGCACACGCTGCGCGACACGTGTCGCCGCGACCTGACGACGACACACATAATTGGCTCGCCGCTGATGTCGTGAAGACGTACCTACTTAACACTATGGCAGTACAAGCCAACGACGCAAACGTGACCTCTTTCTTTATAATCATTGCTCTCCGTCCGTATGTTGTAAAAGAAAGAAAGTCCGCTCCATGTGTATAATTGTGTGGTAAGTAATATTACAAAATGACAAAAAGAAAGCTTAGCGTCAGCGAGCCTACCTATTGTTTGGTCCCATTCCAACGTTCCGTAGACTCACCGCGCGAGCCGAGCGCGGCGCGTGCGCGCGCCCTCTCCTCGCAGCAACGCCGCCGCGCCGAGCGCCGCCGCGCCGCGCGCCGTGAGGAGCGTAATGTTGGAATAGCAATTAACTAAATACAATTTAATGTTGCTTGTACAGTACATTGTACGTGTTGTTGCTTTTTATGTCCCAACAAAATGGGAAGCGGGCGGGTTAGGGCTTTTAAACATTCTGTAATTTTCTTTCGTTCAACTTGCAGCTTAATGCATATTAAGCTAATAACGGTAACTTACAGATAACTGTAATTTCATAGGATAACCGTAGGTAACGTAGCCGAGCGTAGCCCGTAGCGCGGCTCGTAGCTGCTCGTAGCGGCTCGTAGCGGGCGCGTAGTGCCGATGCCGGTTTCAATTACTATCTATGAAACCATCAGAAAGAAAGCATTACTTTTTTGTTTTGAACATGTACGGAGCTGCTATTTGCGCTGCTTGGTGCATAGTTTTATTTCAAAAGCAATTACATGTTAATAATTACATGAACGTGTGAATAATGTTGGTTTGCGTTCCGTAGCACACCGTAGCGCTACGTAAACAAGCAGTTCTTCGTGTGCTTATGTTAACTAACTGTTTTCTGCTTTGCTGGGATTCCTTATTGTATGTATGAAGTGAAATATAAAATATTTTTTTAAACTTAATTAGCATTCATCTTTTAAACATTACTAGCTGTTATAAATGACTAGCTGCGCCCCGCGGTTTCACCCGCGCAAATGTCGATCCCGTGGGAATATCGGGATAAAAAATATCCCATGTCCTTTCCGGGGACACAAACTATACTTATACCAAATTTCATCTAAATCGGTTCAGCGGTTTAAGCGTGAAGAGGTAACAAACATATAAACACACACACACACACACACTCACAAACTTTCGCCTTTATAATATTATAGTGTGATAGTGTGATTATAACAGCAATTACTTAAATTATAAATAATAAAACAAAGTTTTATTATTTATTGTGTGGAGTGACAAACAGTAAATAAACAGACCGATCAACTTATAAGTAAGAGCAGATCGTAGAAGCGAACACAATCGCCCATCCACGGTCCGCCGCGGGCCGCGACCGCAGCTCGCCACTACGTGAACCGCACTCGCCCTACAACACAATATGAGCACAACTCGTTATTACAATGCCAGCTGTCTCACACGACAAGCTGTCGCAACTCGCACTCGGCGACATAACAGTTTTATCAATATTATAACATATCGAAGTAGTTGATCGAAGTAAACTAAGTAGCATAAATACGTGTTATTGAAGCTAACTCAAAAATATCATCTATACAACATTATTTTTAGTATATGCGAAACCCGAAACACGTGTCTAGTATTTTTATGTAAAGAATTTATGTACAAAATTTCAAAACTGTATCATGAATAATCACCAAGTTATAAGCTTGTTATGTTACCTGTTTGTCCGTCCAAAAACATGGTCACCGCTTGCCGTTCGGTACGGCGCGGCGATTGTATTGTAATTAACTGGTGATAACATTTTCCATCACACTTGCAGGCTTTGGACTGTCGTAATGGTCAAGTGTAGGTAGTTATTATAATGTACTTTATTCGTAAATAAATGCAGCCGTAAGCTACGAATAAGTAATTACTTATTCGTAAGCCGTAAGTGATACAATGTAGTCAATGCGATTTGTTGCACCTTAATAACTTTCTACAATTAACCATCTTGGTGTGTTTAAAAATGTTACACGACACTTTTTACATACGATAGGTACACGATCAACCGAAACACAACTGGGCCCGCGGCGGCCGCGCGCTCGCGATTATGCAGTTGGACGGGAACGCGAACACGTGCGCGCCAACCTGTGGTACCCGGGCGACTGAAGGGGTTGCTGCACCCCCGCCCCGGTCGCCCCGCTCGCTGTGCGCCCGCGCCGCTATTGTTGTACCTACTTAGTGTCGCTCCTCGAACACAGAGTACACTATAATATACCTCCTCGAATGCGGCGCTCTCGTGGTGTCCAAGCTTTAACCTTTTTTAAATATTTTTGGGCCAAAATATAACATGGGGTAAAAATTATTGGAATCGATTCAGTTACTTATTCTGAACAAACTATATTCAGGTTTCGCATATACTAAAAATAATGTTGTATAAACTAGTGTGACATAGTATTGAATAAAGAGAAACTAGAATTCGTCGATAGAACTGTTTTCCTGATTGACGCTCGACTCAAGGCTGCAATGGGGTCCTCATTTAACATCTCTTGCAGGACGGCTAAGTTAGAAGCACACGCTGTAACAAAACTCCGTCGACTGACTAATGTCTATTCCGCGAGGCTAGTCAGTCTATTTCAGTTACTTTCATAGTATCATGTCTTACAGTAATTTACTATGGGGACGGGCTGCAGATTTTGAGTCTATTTTTATTCTTCAAAAAAGAGCCTTCAGAGCCAGATATAGCCTCCGCAGGCACGATTCTCTAAGGGAACTTAAGCTTAAAGAATTTTCACATAATGACGGTACCTTGTCAATCTAACTATGAAAACATCTTGTACGTAAGGAAAAATTCAAATCTTTTCAGTAAAAGAGGTGAAAGACACAACTATAGGACTAGAAATACGGAGCAATTAGTTCAAGCAGGTTTCAGACTGACTAAAATAGACTCATCCTTCATGGGGTTTAAAATGTTATAGTAAAATACCTCCCCACATACTCCAACTGAATGAAACCTTTAAATAATATATAAACGAAACACGAACGAACTTCACGAACTTCAAGTCGTTCGTGGTGCGTGTTCCGACACACCATCTCGAGAAGTTCCTCAAAGAAGAGTTCTGGCCGAAGGGTGTTGTGTACCGCCGGTTTCGTGGCCGGCTACATGACACCAGTCAGCGAAACACGACGCCGTCACTTCGTGTATAGTTAGTTTCTTAGTGTAATTATAATGATGTATTTATTTATAGTATTTTTAAGTTATATTAATATTGTATTTTATGTGTTTTCTATGGGCCTTGATGCCTGAAATAAATGGATAAATAAATAAAATAAAACGTACACTATGCAGCCAAGCATATTATAAGTTGGGGGACTATATCTCCACAAGGACGCATAAACTAATTAATTAGCATTCGAAAATATTGATGGAGCTGCTGAAGATTGACAAAACTATATTTGCATTGTATATATTAAATCTCTTAGTATTGTATAATTGTATAGCACACGTGTGAGCACTACTTATGAACATAAATTATAAAGCTACCATTTACTGTGTACGTCTTTCATTGACTTGAATGTGTCCTGGCGGCTGAGAGTATGTCGTGCTCACTCGAATGTCTCGCTGGTGGTGGCGAGTGCGGATCATTAAGTTCCCTTCAAAATGGCTGAGCTGAATGATGCTGATCCATACGTCATGTTTGTGAGCGGGCGCCTTCAGTAGGGACTGGTCACCTCATAGCTGCCAAGGTTTATTTTAATCCCCGAATAAAAAAAAAAAAATTGTCTTTTTCTTTTTTATTACGGACGCTTTTAACATGCATATTACTCGTACATCGTTCTCACATGTATAATTTCAACATGGATGATGTAACCAATATTTTGAAACAATTTTATGATTTAAAAGTGTCCGTGGAGTTCCTTGCCCGTTCATCTCCATAGGTACCTACTACGCTTTGGGATGGGCAACTAGCTTCATCTTTCTGACTGACCGTTCTCGACAATTCAAAAGCCTGTAATTGGTTTATTTGAAATAAATGCTTTCAGTTTGAGTTTCAAATACTTCAAGTATACCTAGCACTATATACCATTTATTACTTTTACTATTATCGTATAAAACCTGTAAATAAATCCTTTGAAACACTTACACGTGCTCGCCCTTTGTTCAGTATATAATATGTACGACACGATTGTGTATTGTGGCAATATAATAGAGGATGAAGAAATACATGTTTGTTCAAAGAAAGTGGAACGACGCAAGTTCTCTGATTACTTGAACATGCTCGTTGTCAGTACAGCCCGCAGTACCCTCTGTTACTTATAGCGCAATCGTTACAACTTAGTGTTACAAGTAACTGTGTTAACTGGCGTTGTGACGTCACATTCAAACAACTCGTATAACAGTCACCTGCAGTATGTGTACCGCTATCTCTGAAACATGAGCACTTCAAGATATTTTTGTCTTTTCGTAAGTCACGTAGGATGCGACGTGATATACAACATTGTAGATATCGGTTCATTGGCTGAACTATAGCAATATGAAAAGCGAACATCCGAATACTTTAAATTCATATTTAGTTTGGCGATTCATCATCATCATCATTTCAGCCGAAAGACGTCCACTGCTGGACATAGGCCTCCCCCAAGCACCTCCACGTCGAACGGTTTTGTGCTTCTCGCATCCAACGAGTTCCTGCGGCCTTCACAAGGTCGTCGGTCCACCTTGTGGGAGGCCTCCCAACGCTACGCCTTCCGGTACGCGGTCGCCACTCCAGAACCTTTCGGCCTCATCGGCCATCTGTTCTGCGAGCAATGTGCCCTGCCCACTGCCACTTAAGTTTAAGTCAGGCTTAAGTTAGTTAGTTTAAGTTTGGCGATTACAGTAATTGAACTGCTTAAATGTTCATGAATGAACGCGTTTCAGTTGAGTGAACGAGGTGAGAGCGGTGAACTTATATCTGCATAATGTAGTCGTTAGGCCTCGGTAATGTTACTGTTCAGTTCCTGCACTAATTGATAATCAACCATTACCTGGAGACAATCTGAAGACAAATGTTCACGTTATGGTCGAGTCCCGCAGAAGAATATGAATACCTCTTGTGACGACGCAGCTAGTTACATTTGTTTATTTATTTATTAATCACAAAATCCACAGCTCTTTGAACTTTTCTCTTAAGATATTTATGCTAGTCTTACAGACAAGCTCTTATTTACTAATACATAAAATAAAGTCGGGTTAGTTACACCATTCATAACTCAAGAACGGCTGGACTGATTTTTATGGTCTTTGATTTGATGGATTTGTCTCCGCCGCAAATAACAGAATAACTATTAAAAGATGGAAAAATTTCACAAAAAAAAACCAGTCAAGTGCGAGTCGGACTCGCGCACTGAGGGTTCCGTACAGTCATTAGGACAAATGTTTAGTTATCAGTAATACATAAGCAATAAGATGTTACATATCGCATGGTTGTAAATGAATTTTATTGAATGGGGCAAAGTTCTATAGAGTTTCTGGCATTGTCCTTCGTAGGTATGTAACTACATACAAATTTACGGTTTTCCATTGATATATTAATGCGGTTCGGATTTTTTCCTTCACTTGTGCTACGTGACATTGCTTCTTGCCAAAGTTTTTGATTCTAGGTCAAAGGGAAGTACCCTATAGGTTTTGATTATCATGTGAGTATCAAAATATGCGGCATAAACGGAACTTAGACGCCTGTATCTTTTGATTGCCTTGAATTAGTAGTTTGATTTTTTCACTGCTTCAAGGGATTATAGCCCTGAGTATTTGATATTAATTTCAACTTGATAACTCCACGCGTTACTAAGAAAAAGGGTCTTGACAGACGGACAACGAAGTAATCTTATAAGGGTTCCGTTTTTCCTTTTGAGGTACGGAACCCTAAAAAGAAGACAATCTGATGCGATAGATACGAAGTTGACCGGGTCAGCTAGTATATAAATAGATCTGAGCATTCGCAGTTTACGAGTTACGGTCCACAGCATGTAGCTACTAGACGTCGTCACAAACAGCACCGAGACTACCTACATCGGTCCACAGCATGTAGCTACTAGACGTCGTCACAAACAGCACCGAGACTACCTACATCGGTCCACAGCATGTAGCTACTAGACGTCGTCACAAACAGCACCGAGACTACCTACATCGGTCCACAGCATGTAGCTAGCTACTAGACGTCGTCACAAACAGCACCGAGACTACCTACATCGGTCCACAGCATGTAGCTAGCTACTAGACGTCGTCACAAACAGCACCGAGACTACCTACATCGGTCCACAGCATGTAGCTACTAGACGTCGTCACAAACAGCACCGAGACTACCTACATCGGTCCACAGCATGTAGCTACTAGACGTCGTCACAAACAGCACCGAGACTACCTACATCGGTCCACAGCATGTAGCTACTAGACGTCGTCACAAACAGCACCGAGACTACCTACATCGGTCCACAGCATGTAGCTAGCTACTAGACGTCGTCACAAACAGCACCGAGACTACCTACATCGGTCCACAGCATGTAGCTAGCTACTAGACGTCGTCACAAACAGCACCGAGACTACCTACATCGGTCCACAGCATGTAGCTACTAGACGTCGTCACAAACAGCACCGAGACTACCTACATCGGTCCACAGCATGTAGCTACTAGACGTCGTCACAAACAGCACCGAGACTACCTACATCGGTCCACAGCATGTAGCTACTAGACGTCGTCACAAACAGCACCGAGACTACCTACATCGGTCCACAGCATGTAGCTACTAGACGTCGTCACAAACAGCACCGAGACTACCTACATCGGTCCACAGCATGTAGCTAGCTACTAGACGTCGTCACAAACAGCACCGAGACTACCTACATCGGTCCACAGCATGTAGCTAGCTACTAGACGTCGTCACAAACAGCACCGAGACTACCTACATCGGTCCACAGCATGTAGCTACTAGACGTCGTCACAAACAGCACCGAGACTACCTACATCGGTCCACAGCATGTAGCTACTAGACGTCGTCACAAACAGCACCGAGACTACCTACATCGGTCCACAGCATGTAGCTACTAGACGTCGTCACAAACAGCACCGAGACTACCTACATCGGTCCACAGCATGTAGCTACTAGACGTCGTCACAAACAGCACCGAGACTACCTACATCGGTCCACAGCATGTAGCTACTAGACGTCGTCACAAACAGCACCGAGACTACCTACATCGGTCCACAGCATGTAGCTAGCTACTAGACGTCGTCACAAACAGCACCGAGACTACCTACATCGGTCCACAGCATGTAGCTAGCTACTAGACGTCGTCACAAACAGCACCGAGACTACCTACATCGGTCCACAGCATGTAGCTACTAGACGTCGTCACAAACAGCACCGAGACTACCTACATCGGTCCACAGCATGTAGCTACTAGACGTCGTCACAAACAGCACCGAGACTACCTACATCGGTCCACAGCATGTAGCTACTAGACGTCGTCACAAACAGCACCGAGACTACCTACATCGGTCCACAGCATGTAGCTAGCTACTAGACGTCGTCACAAACAGCACCGAGACTACCTACATCGGTCCACAGCATGTAGCTAGCTACTAGACGTCGTCACAAACAGCACCGAGACTACCTACATCGGTCCACAGCATGTAGCTACTAGACGTCGTCACAAACAGCACCGAGACTACCTACATCGGTCCACAGCATGTAGCTACTAGACGTCGTCACAAACAGCACCGAGACTACCTACATCGGTCCACAGCATGTAGCTACTAGACGTCGTCACAAACAGCACCGAGACTACCTACATCGGTCCACAGCATGTAGCTACTAGACGTCGTCACAAACAGCACCGAGACTACCTACATCGGTCCACAGCATGTAGCTACTAGACGTCGTCACAAACAGCACCGAGACTACCTACATCGGTCCACAGCATGTAGCTACTAGACGTCGTCACAAACAGCACCGAGACTACCTACATCGGTCCACAGCATGTAGCTACTAGACGTCGTCACAAACAGCACCGAGACTACCTACATCGGTCCACAGCATGTAGCTACTAGACGTCGTCACAAACAGCACCGAGACTACCTACATCGGTCCACAGCATGTAGCTACTAGACGTCGTCACAAACAGCACCGAGACTACCTACATCGGTCCACAGCATGTAGCTACTAGACGTCGTCACAAACAGCACCGAGACTACCTACATCGGTCCACAGCATGTAGCTAGCTACTAGACGTCGTCACAAACAGCACCGAGACTACCTACATCGGTCCACAGCATGTAGCTAGCTACTAGACGTCGTCACAAACAGCACCGAGACTACCTACATCGGTCCACAGCATGTAGCTACTAGACGTCGTCACAAACAGCACCGAGACTACCTACATCGGTCCACAGCATGTAGCTACTAGACGTCGTCACAAACAGCACCGAGACTACCTACATCGGTCCACAGCATGTAGCTACTAGACGTCGTCACAAACAGCACCGAGACTACCTACATCGGTCCACAGCATGTAGCTACTAGACGTCGTCACAAACAGCACCGAGACTACCTACATCGGTCCACAGCATGTAGCTACTAGACGTCGTCACAAACAGCACCGAGACTACCTACATCGGTCCACAGCATGTAGCTACTAGACGTCGTCACAAACGGGTTGTACTCTCGCGTGATGCTTTTAGTCTTTCAGACGCTCTCTTCCCAAAGCGCGGGTGTATCTACCGGCAACAGTGCTAATGTTGCATTGTCCTTCTTGAGGACTGAGATGTGTGACTAGCCAACAAAGAATGGAAACGCATCTTGTGTATAGACGTAGAATGTATTTCCGTTCTCTAAAAACAGTTTTAATAACGTTATTCCTTCCCTGTATAAAGCCATCCAGCAAACGTTGACATTTTTATTCTAAGATGGCAACACAATATATTGTTTATGAAAAATGTGATAGAACAATTCATTACTCATGTCTGCGCGCTAACAAGAAGACAACGCTGACAGACGCGACTACATAGTGACGCGTCACGCCGCGGCCGAGGCGGCGAGCGAGGCGAGGCGGCGAGAGAGCGAGGCACGCGGCGAGGCGCAACCCGGCGGAGGCGATGCGGTCGTGTTGACTTCATTTAGACGCCGCGAGTCGCCTCGGCGACGATGCGCGCTACTTACTGCGTCATCCGGCCGCTTAGAGCCGACATTATTTATTTGCAACACAGTTAAACAGCGACAAAAAGCGCGGTTAGTGCTGGAGGACTTGCGTTTCCAGCGCTTGAACTGTAGCGCGACGCAAAACGCAGGTGAAATGTTTTTGCGAGTTAATTTACTAAACTGATAAGAGAAACAAAAACTATGAGGTACCTGAATAGCCCGGGCCGACCGCCCGCTGCGTTAAGACCGCAGATCTGTTCCCCGGATAAGGAGCATATTATTTACGAGTGTTTGTGCCGACTGTTGTTGTTTATCCATACATTAAGCGAGTTCAATGGTACGACACATATTTATCTACCTAGAATTCTAACAAATAAAATAGATTCATAAGGTTTCTTTCACTTTATACTTAGCTGAACGAGCTGCCCCATAACCCGCACTTGAACTTGTTGAACTTCATTACACCCGCTTGTCTCATGAATGTTGAACACACATGCATCGAATGTGCATACATATCTATCATGTAATGTATGCGGGTGCCCACGCACATGGAACGTTGGCTATGCTTGGCACTGATAGCAAGCAGATCACTCACACATTTATGATAGTTTGTCAGCACCTTGTATTGTGCGGAGTGGGCACGGTGCTCCAGCCGGACGCCCGCGTCTGAGCTGATACTCGACGGATTCATAGTGTTCATTGTTCTGCGTCCGTGTACTGTGACGTGCACAACGACATCGACTTCTTAAATTAAAAAGTACTTAATTTTTCAACCAGAATAAATGGATAATATCTTGCAAAAAAAGTGACTATCCGAATGGATGCAGCTGTTGTGCCAAGATGATTTAGCAAAACAACTTTACACCACAAGCTACCGGATTTGTGAAAAATATTTTAATGTACAGGATATACTACCTTCAACAAATTGCAAGGTTTTAAAAAAGAATGCTCTTCCATCATTAAAGGAAAATGCCCATTTCTCTACTGACCGCCGCCGCCGTTGCGCATCAAAACATTTCGTATGATATACCATAAATTGGATATAAAAGAGAGGTGATGTCGTAATTCCATAGGAAATAAAACTTATTCATTTATTTTGTGGGGTTTTTGTTGTTCTTTGATTTTCTGTTCAGCTTTGAGATTAGTTTTGTAACAAACTTTCCACCAAAAACATACAGTATTTTACAATAATATGATTTGAATTCACATAAAACAACAGAAAATAGTTCCCCAATTAAATAATATTTCATAGGTACTTACATGCTAAATGTAGGTTTTTATACGAAATAGACAATAAAAAGGGTAGCATTTAAACGAGTGACTGTAAATTAAAGTTTTAAGTGACAAAAATAATTAATTTACGTTCTACTTAGTATTACTAAGTGACTGCGAGTGACGACAAATCAGCAGAACAGCAACTTACAAACATTCATTTGAGTTACTTAAAATACAAAATGAGAAGCTTCATAATATTTGAGCGACCTAAAATTTGTTCAAATGTCAACGTTACGTCTGCATTTTTTTCAATATTTGGCAAATGATTTATTTATACTGAGCGGCATTTAATTTAACCTCGGGGTGCCCTTCACTCGCTCTTGCATCCTATGTCGACGGAGCCCCGCTTCGCGGGCCCCTATTTCTGTGTAAAGTACTACCCCTATTTCTCTGTATTTCTACTCGCTCACTTAGTAATTTAGTCACACGGCTAGAATTTTAATATCTGAAATGGATTAATCACAACCTACTTTTTGTAAGCTCGTTCTGGATTTTACTATCAGTCAATATTCGTCGTTAGTTTAGTTAATTTTTCGCTTACTCAAATTCATTCCGCTCAAGTTATTAAAACATTAACACATTCGCAGCCGTGTAGGTCACCGGTGACCGCGAACAATAGATTTTCTATTGGGTCTGTTGTCTGCATCATCATCAGTCGCTAAGTTTTTTTTTATTCGATTGTTTTACAATTCCCCAAATAAAAATGCTTGAATATATGAATGCAATAGTTTTATTGGTCCATATTATCATCATGTTCATAAGATATGTTGCCTAAAAACGGAATCGGCGGCTCCACAGACCTAAATCGAGCCCACCTACGATACCACAAAATGGTCATAACGTGAGCACAGCATCCCACTGTTCGATTATCCACCAAACAATTGCAATAATAGCTAGAGTAGGCAATATCAGCTACTGAGTTACTTGTAGCCCGATTAACTATAATGTAGACGTAGTACACCTTACTGCTGACATACACTTCGCACTTATAAAGCTCAGTTACAACCCAAGAGACACAGTCAGTGGGCAAACCTAGTGCGTAATATGTTTTTACACCGTACGCAAAATACGAGCATTGACGTGGAGTTGCGGACACCAGCCCGTATTAAGTACCTATTACAGGACCTACATTTTTATGGCGTAGAGAATAGAAATGCAAAAAATTCATATATCTATGGCGTAGAGCCTAGAGCGGCCGGAGGTCATTATTTCAAGGACACTGCCGAAACGTAATACTGCTTTTAATTATACTAATACTAACTGCATGTACCTATTGTGAGACACGAGCGGCGAGTGCGAGCGACCAGCTACAAGCGACGCAGCACGCACCGTCCGACTACGATTGATTCGCGTGATTTACCGCGCACTATCTGCGGCCACACGTTGCGCCGCACCGCACCGCACCGCACCGCACCGCAATGCCGCCGCCAGCAGATATATAGGCGGGCGGTCAGCGCCGCTTTGTCGCCATTATATATCGGCGATAAATTACGATGGCGGCTTACACATTAAACTCCGCACACACAGCGGACTTCCGTTGCTTCCCGCAGTCGCCGCCGCTGCGCGCCGCGCCGGCGACTTGCTCTGTTTGCGTTCCCTGCCACACCTAGTTGCTTGCTGCGGCGTAACTTTACTCACAAACTGCACGCAGTACACTTACTGCTGAAGTTGTCGCTGTAGTGAGAAACTGAACTGTAAACTTATAGCTACAAGATCAATTCAACATTAACTAAAACAAATAGACACGAATAAAAAAAAAAATACACACAAAAACCACATAGCGAACACAGCAAAGCTAACAATAAACTGCCCATAAACAAGTGAAGAGCGCCTGCTCCCACATTGTCCCACAATGAATCCTACATGAAAATAAGTGAATAGTGTCGATGTGTATTGTGTACACCGCATGATCCCACGGATGAGCTCACTCGGGGACCTATTTAATGTGTTTTGTTTATGGTGAGAAATAGAGCGGTAAGTCGCGCTCGAGCCCGGAAAGCGGCCGTAATTCCGGCCCACCCCCGACCAGTCCGGGCCGCCGCGCGCCCCACAGGCCCGGCAGGGGCCGCCGACACACAAAATTAACCCAACAACTATAATATATGGAATAAAGTATTACTATGCTAAATTTGAGTCATTTTTCTGCGTTGTCTTGTGTATTAGGTATCTGAATGTAATAGAGGCAGGAAACACAACCCATCATACTCTAAAATGGCAACATCCGGCAATGTGACGTCAGAGCCAGGAATAATACGTCACTGATAATAATCGCTAGTCGCTATCATATCGAGATACAGTTCAAGTGACAGCAACTAGTGGCTCTACTGAGTTCGGCTAGACAACACACTAAGATGGCCTGCCTGCTCAGGAGGTCAGTACGTGTGCACACAGAGCACGCTCATCGCTAACTTAGACAACACACTAAGATGGCCTGCCTGCTCAGTAGGTCAGTACGTGTGCACGCAGAGCACGCTCATCACTAACTTAGACAACACACTAAGATGGCCTGCCTGCTCAGTAGGTCAGTACGTGTGCACGCAGAGCACGCTCATCACTTACTTAGACAACACACTAAGATGGCCTGCCTGCTCAGTAGGTCAGTACGTGTGCACGCAGAGCACGCTCATCACTAACTTAGACAACACACTAAGATGGCCTGCCTGCTCAGTAGGTCAGTACGTGTGCACGCAGAGCACGCTCATCACTAACTTAGACAACACACTAAGATGGCCTGCCTGCTCAGTAGGTCAGTACGTGTGCACACAGAGCACGCTCATCACTAACTTAACATTGAGCTCAGTCTCTGCAAAGAGAGGTCAATATTAATGTTTTCTTGTCTGTAGTCGATAGCAGTTATAGATTCAATTAGGATTAGCGTTGTCTATTGTTTCGGGAACAAAGCGGGTCAAGCGCTGCCTGGCGCGCTAGCTCCAGTGCGCGGTCCGTTGACTCACGCCGGGCTTACATTACAGTAAACTATAACTTTATGTGTAATTAACGAGAATAATCAATCGCAACTACCTCGAAGTACGGAAACTATTTTGTAAACATTTTGATTTTGAAGTTATTCCATGAGACGGAAACGAAGCACAAACTCTTGCGAGATAGTAGGCCGCAGGTGAACGCACGCGCACGCAGGGGCCGAGTTAGTTGCGAGCAGACTCCTCCTTGAAACCGACATGGACGACCCTTAGTATCCCGGGCGGAGGGACAACATTAAAAACTTTTTTACAAAAAAAACAACCGACTTCAAAAAAAACACTACAAAGTGAAAAATAACTTTAATTTCGGAAGTCGGTGTCGTTGGTTCAGCATTTTCGTTATTTGACACCGACTTCCGAAATTAAAGTTATTAACCGACTTTATTAACCGACTTTAAAAAAGGAGGTTCTGTATTCGACCCGTATGTATGTATGTATGTATGTATGTATGTATGTATGTATGTATGTATGTATGTATGTATGTATGTATGTATGTTTGTATGTCCGCGATTATCTCAAAAACTACTGAACCGATTTTGATAATTCTTTCATTAGTGTGATCTACATACTTTCACGGAGGTTTTAGTATATAATACATTAGGTAGTTATTCTTATGTACGAAGTTATATGCATAAATGTACTGCATCTCCGACATTTCTATGCGAATTTTGATGATTCTTCGAGTCGTGTCTTCAATTCTTCAATGCACTAGTGTTAATTGGATTTGTGTGGGGTAGGTACAACTAAAAAGTGAAAAATAAAAACTTTTTTACAAAAAAAACTACCGACTTCAAAAAAAAAACACTACAAAGCGAAAAATAACTTTAATTTCGGAAGTCGGTGTCAAAAAACGAAAATGCGGAACCAACGACACCGACTTCCGAAATTAAAGTTATTTTTCGCTTTGTAGTGTTTTTTTTTTGAAGTCGGTTGTTTTTTTTTGTTCACTTTGTAGTGTTTTTTTTTGAAGTCGGTTGTTTTTTTTTTGTAAAAAAGTTTTTATTTTTCACTTTTTCGTTGTACTTACCCCACACAAATTCAATTAACACTAGTGCATTGAAGAATTGAAGACACGACTCGAAGAATTATCAAAATTCGCATAGAAATGCCGGAGATGCAGTACATTTATGCATATAACTTCGTACATAAGCATAATTACCTAATGTATTATATACTAAAACCTTCCTGAAAGTATGTAGATCACACTAATGAAAGAATTATCAAAATCGGTTCAGTAGTTTTTGAGATAATCGCGGACATACAAACATACATACATACATACATACATACATACATACGGGTCGAATACAGAACCTCCTTTTTTAAAGTCGGTTAATAAAGTCGGTTAATTAAAGTCGGTTAAAAAGTCGGTTAATTAAAGTCGGTTAAAAAAGGGAGGATTCAATCCGTTCGCGTCACGCGCACCGTGGGCACAGGAGCAGAAATCGCGACAGCATTGCACTAGCTGCTCACTGACTGCAACTTGCTCCACGACGCGCGAGTGTCCGCTGCACGTGACGACGACGTGACGATACGGAGCCTTCACGACTACGCTCGACCGGCGCGGCGGCGACTAGTGTAGTGACAATTTGAAGTAGTCTCAGTGTTAACGCCGAGTGAATATTTATTTGCGTTGTTTGAACGTATTTTCCGCTGTTCTAGACACTGAAATCAATCCAATCATACTGGTAATTATGGTATCTCTAGTGGTGCGTTTTATTTCTAGGTGCTTGAAATAAAACCTTTGCACACATTACACACAATACGTAGTACTACTAGTACAGTAGTACTATTAGTACAGTCGACAAGTACGTAAAGGTAATTAAAAGCGCGTGTGTTGATCTAGGACTGAAACAAAAACATGGAGTGTAATTTAAACATTGTTTTATATAAACTGCTTGTTTAGAACGAGCTCTAAGTAATGAGTTTGTGTTGCGTACAGTGTAGTGTCAACATACAGCAGGCGCTCGCTCGCGACAGTGTCTCAGGCGCGCAGGAGTCGGGGCGCGCGAGGTGCGAGTGTAACAGAGGGGAACGTTCATGATTTACATAATGCTAATAAATAGTGTCGTTGTTCGGGGAGCTCGTGTTGCCCCCGCATACAGCGGCCCGGGATGACACACTAGCTCCGGGAGCACACGGCACAGATACATCAGAATGCTCAGTCGGAGCTGTGTGACGCGAGCACGTCGCCGCGCGGGGACACAATACAAGCAAGCTGCGATAGGCTAGAATATAAGTGTCGAGGAAGATCTGCCACAACAAGCTAACAAATATAGTCTTCTAAAATAATAACTTACGACAGTTTGCCCGCCTTGAATTGTGTCAGTTATGGCTCTTGCTTACAGAACATGCTAATTTCGGAGTATAGGTATGTAACTAGTACGTACTCGCCATCATAAATTCCACCTGCATGCGGCGCGCGGCGCACTCCCGCACTGAGTTACATCCGCGATGCAAATACGGATGTGCCTGACCCAAAGACGGTTATATTCTCTATGGTCTGACCCGACACCCGACGCCCGGCGCCCGGCGCCGAGTCCGTACAACATTAATAAGAAACAATTAATCGTAGTGGTGCGTCATATTGTTAGTGCATGCCAGTAGCCAGACGGCGCAGCAATTCTCGTCATTTAAAACGTTCAAAATCTAGTCGCAGTCTCATCTCGGCGACAAACAAATGTCAACAACTTGTCAAAATGTAGAGAAATTAGAGGAATTCTTACAGGTTGAGACTGAGATCAGACTGTGAACATTCTTAAAATTACGAGAATTGCCCCTTTGGTGACGCCAGAACGAGGGGTTTCATTAAAACCCGAGCAATCTAAAGTTTGAGAAGTAATCACGAGTTGGCGCACTTCTTTTTGTCGATGATTGCCGCGCGTCCGGGCGGCGCGCGTCTCTGTGCTGCGGCGCGCGTCTCTGTGCTGCGGCGCGCGTCTCTGTGCTGCGGCGTGCGTCTCTGTGCTGCGGCGCGCGTCTCTGTGCTGCGGCGCGCGTCTCTGTGCCGCGGCGCGCGTCTCTGTGCTGCGGCGCATCGCGCGTCGCCTCAGCACGAAGCACGAACATCGTGATGGTGAAAGTGATGATGTCTGAGCGAACAGGGCCCTAATTCACTATGACCACTTCACGAACCTTTACTTCGACACCACGTCAATTCCTTAGTCAATCACGACATCTGCTGTTAACGTATTCTCTATTACACAATGGCGCGGTTTGAACTGTCAAAATACAAGTTGTCCGCACGGTTGACATTTCGATTTCTTGCCGTTAACAAGACACGATATAGACGTGGTTTTTACGAAGTAAGATTTTGCGAGGTAATACAGAATTGTGCCCAGGATAAACGAAGAACATCGTGACTCGTTGTATTATTGTGACTTTTTTACTGTAATTTAAACGATTTGACATTAATTTGTATTTTGTTGTATTATTTTATTCTCCTAATTGTTATTTATAACTATAATATTTTTAAATTAAATAAAAATATGTTTTGCATGCCAATGTGACGGTAGAGCATGGAGGACACTTATAATAAAAGATCTATGTACTAAACAAATACCCAAGTTTGCAAACCAATAAATGATTTAATTAAAGTTAGACATTTGACATGCAAAACATTACAATGTATTTAATGCTAGAATATATTTATGTCTAATGATATGTTTTAAATGCTAGTGACTATTATTCATAAATTTTACAAGACATTCAATATTAATTTTATAATCGTCACATTAATTAAAAAAAAAAACAGATTATTTGAAATTATTTATCTATAAAATAGATTCCAATGGCATCTTGGACCTCCTGCCGCGCCGCGCTGTACATTTGTATAGAAGGTGTGACACCGGCATCAGTCGTACAACGTTCTTTGGTGAAACCATAATACTGATCGTGTAAGATGTTGTTGTTGTACATGTTGTCCCCGGAATTAAAAAGTGGTATACCTTACTGTATTTCATTAAATCAGGGAAGACTCCTTGGTCCACACACAAATTAAATATTTTAACGCTAAGTACGGCGCTACAGTCTCAAGTATGGATGTACAAACTTTGACAGTCATTCCCCATAGGTCTTCGGTCAATTTGATGTTAATTTTCCGAAAAGCTTTTATAAATATGATACGGTTTGCTTAAATCGAAATTCAATGGAGAACAGCCTTCAACGTGATCACAGCTTAAACAAATGATACAATCGGCAGTGAGCTACTGCGACGCAGACGGCGCTACGTCCCACATAGCTACCTAAATGATACAATCGGCAGTGAGCTACTGCGACGCAGACGGCGCTACATCCCACATAGCTACCTAAATGATCCAATCGGCAGTGAGCTACTGCGACGCAGACGGCGCTACGTCCCACATAGCTACCTAAATGATACAATCGGCAGTGAGCTACTGCGACGCAGACGGCGCTACGTCCCACATAGCTACCTAAATGACCCAATCGGCAGTGAGCTACTGCGACGCAGACGGTGCTACGTCCCACATAGCTACCTAAATGATCCAATCGGCAGTGAGCTACTGCGACGCAGACGGCGCTACGTCCCACATAGCTACCTAAATGATCCAATCGGCAGTGAGCTACTGCGACGCAGACGGCGCTACGTCCCACATAGCTACCTTAATGATCCAATCGGCAGTGAGCTACTGCGACGCAGACGGCGCTACGTCCCACATAGCTACCTAAATGATCCAATCGGCAGTGAGCTACTGCGACGCAGACGGCGCTACGTCCCACATAGCTACCTAAATGATCCAATCGGCAGTGAGCTACTGCGACGCAGACGGCGCTACGTCCCACATAGCTACCTAAATGATCCAATCGTCAGTGAGCTACTGCGACGCAGACGGCGCTACGTCCCACATAGCTACCTAAATGATCCAATCGGCAGTGAGCTACTGCGACGCAGACGGCGCTACGTCCCACATAGCTACCTAAATGATACAATCGGCAGTGAGCTACTGGGACGCAGACGGCGCTACATCCCACATAGCTACCTAAATGATCCAATCGGCAGTGAGCTACTGCGACGCAGACGGCGCTACATCCCACATAGCTACCTAAATGATACAATCGGCAGTGAGCTACTGCGACGCAGACGGCGCTACGTCCCACATAGCTACCTAAATGATCCAATCGGCAGTGAGCTACTGCGACGCAGACGGCGCTACGTCCCACATAGCTACCTAAATGATCCAATCGGCAGTGAGCTACTGCGACGCAGACGGCGCTACGTCCCACATAGCTACCTAAATGATCCAATCGGCAGTGAGCTACTGCGACGCAGACGGCGCTACGTCCCACATAGCTACCTAAATGATCCAATCGGCAGTGAGCTACTGCGACGCAGACGGCGCTACGTCCCACATAGCTACCTAAATGATCCAATCGGCAGTGAGCTACTGCGACGCAGACGGCGCTACGTCCCACATAGCTACCTAAATGATCAAATCGGCAGTGAGCTACTGCGACGCAGACGGCGCTACGTCCCACATAGCTACCTAAATGATCCAATCGGCAGTGAGCTACTGCGACGCAGACGGCGCTACGTCCCACATAGCTACCTAAATGATCCAATCGGCAGTGAGCTACTGCGACGCAGACGGCGCTACGTCCCACATAGCTACCTAAATGATCCAATCGGCAGTGAGCTACTGACGCAGACGGCGCTACGTCCCACATAGCTACCTAAATGATCCAATCGGCAGTGAGCTACTGCGACGCAGACGGCGCTACGTCCCACATAGCTACCTAAATGATCCAATCGGCAGTGAGCTACTGCGACGCAGACGGCGCTACGTCCCACATAGCTACCTAAATGATACAATCGGCAGTGAGCTACTGCGACGCAGACGGCGCTACATCCCACATAGCTACCTAAATGATCCAATCGGCAGTGAGCTACTGCGACGCAGACGGCGCTACATCCCACATAGCTACCTAAATGATACAATCGGCAGTGAGCTACTGCGACGCAGACGGCGCTACGTCCCACATAGCTACCTAAATGATCCAATCGGCAGTGAGCTACTGCGACGCAGACGGCGCTACGTCCCACATAGCTACCTAAATGATCCAATCGGCAGTGAGCTACTGCGACGCAGACGGCGCTACGTCCCACATAGCTACCTAAATGATCCAATCGGCAGTGAGCTACTGCGACGCAGACGGCGCTACGTCCCACATAGCTACCTAAATGATCCAATCGGCAGTGAGCTACTGCGACGCAGACGGCGCTACGTCCCACATAGCTACCTAAATGATCCAATCGGCAGTGAGCTACTGCGACGCAGACGGCGCTACGTCCCACATAGCTACCTAAATGATCAAATCGGCAGTGAGCTACTGCGACGCAGACGGCGCTACGTCCCACATAGCTACCTAAATGATCCAATCGGCAGTGAGCTACTGCGACGCAGACGGCGCTACGTCCCACATAGCTACCTAAATGATCCAATCGGCAGTGAGCTACTGCGACGCAGACGGCGCTACGTCCCACATAGCTACCTAAATGATCCAATCGGCAGTGAGCTACTGCGACGCAGACGGCGCTACGTCCCACATAGCTACCTAAATGATCCAATCGGCAGTGAGCTACTGCGACGCAGACGGCGCTACGTCCCACATAGCTACCTAAATGATCAAATCGGCAGTGAGCTACTGCGACGCAGACGGCGCTACGTCCCACATAGCTACCTAAATGATCCAATCGGCAGTGAGCTACTGCGACGCAGACGGCGCTACGTCCCACATAGCTACCTAAATGATCCAATCGGCAGTGAGCTACTGCGACGCAGACGGCGCTACGTCCCACATAGCTACCTAAATGATCCAATCGGCAGTGAGCTACTGACGCAGACGGCGCTACGTCCCACATAGCTACCTAAATGATCCAATCGGCAGTGAGCTACTGCGACGCAGACGGCGCTACGTCCCACATAGCTACCTAAATGATCCAATCGGCAGTGAGCTACTGCGACGCAGACGGCGCTACGTCCCACATAGCTACCTAAATGATCCAATCGGCAGTGAGCTACTGCGACGCAGACGGCGCTACGTCCCACATAGCTACCTAAATGATCCAATCGGCAGTGAGCTACTGCGACGCAGACGGCGCTACGTCCCACATAGCTACCTAAATGATCCAATCGGCAGTGAGCTACTGCGACGCAGACGGCGCTACATCCCACATAGCTACCTAAATGAACTTGTTAAATCGAATCTTCCATAATATACGTATCGTATATCTACTAGCTACACGACCCTCAATTCAGCTCGTTTACGGAAACGCGCCGGAGACATCAAAACGCGCGGGCGGGCGCACAATGCGCGACGGGTGTCGGGTCGCGTGGTCGCATGGCCGCGTGGTCGCGCGTGCACCGCGCCGCCTTGGACCCGCGCCAAGCTCACTGCGCTTTTAACCATACAACTTGAGGGTTGGCATTACAGCAGCAGAGATATCACATTTCATATATGAGACTATTATAAAATGTGTGAAACTGAAGTTGACACATCAATCAACTGAAATCAAATCAAATCACATCAATCTACATTAATACGAAAAACTTTATTCTGAAAGTCACAAATACGAATTTCAAAATACCGATTTTCATAATTCCGAATGGTTCAAAATTCCTTTTATAACAACTCCGATTTATCATTCATCTTATTTTAATAATTCCGAAATTTCAATATCCCTAACGTTTATAATTACCTACTATTCTCAAAATACCGAATTTCAATAGATCGAATAACAAAAAGTCCGACTTAATGATAATTCGAAACATCAAAAATACGAATTCCGATTATTAAAATACCGATCAATTAGAATTCCGAAATAATAACGCTTTGTAAAACTGAATAGCAAGACAAATAAACACATATTTCCAATTGTAAGAATATAGATGGCACAAAACCAACGATAGAGAGATATTTCTGTGTAAAGGGTTTAAACTGACCTAACCAAACCGAACCTCGGGGTGCCCTTCGCTCGCTCTTGCATCCTATGTCGACGGAGCCCCGCTACGCGGGGCCCCTATTTCTGAGTAAAGGGTTTAAAGTAACCTAACCAAACCGAACCTCGGGGTGCCCTTCGCTCGTTCTTGCATCCTATGTTGACAGAGCCCCGCTTCGCGGGGCCCCTATTTCTGTGTAAAGGGTTTAAAGTAACCTAACCAAACCGAACCTCGGGGTGCCCTTCGCTCGCTCTTGCATCCTATGTCGACGCAGCCCCGCTTCGCGGGGCCCCTATTTCTGTGTAAAGGGTTTAAAGTAACCTAACCAAACCGAACCTCGGGGTGCCCTTCGATCGCTCTTGCATCCTACGTCGTCTATTGCGTTCGTTGAGTTCAGGTGCGGTAACGGTAACGGAAATAATTCGGAGTATTGAAAATCGGAATGTCGTTTTTCGGACCGAGAACCCATCGAGCATTTGATTCTTCGAACATATGAAAATCGGAAAACAAACAAGTCGCATTTATGACTTTCGGTAAAATAAATTTCGTGATTTTTAATAATAGACATTATGATTCTTAGGTATTATGAAATTCGGACTTTTGAAAATCGGAACATCGAAATTCGGAATAAAATATTTCGGAGTATTTGGGTGTTCCCCAATCAACTGTTTTCATGAGCACTTCGAAGACATGATTACAAAGGCGCCGATACCTTTACTATCTGCCGATAGCGACTCACCACTGTCTCTAGGTAGGCTTGTAATCTAACTGCATTCTGCCAAAACTTAATCTATTTCAATGAGAGCCGCTGCGGCGCTGATAGATACATTTCAGTTTAAATATATAGAACAAAATTGTCAGCTTATGATCAGTGTGTGTGAGCCCTGGCGTGCTGCGCGTGTTCGGCAGGTACCTCGAGTAATATACGAACGTAATAAAGACGGCTTGGCAAGCGCGCGTGACGGCGCGGAGCGGCGTGGCTGAAGCGGTCAGATAATAATATACTTACGGCGCGCGCCGCGTCGAACACTATTTATATGAAACGCTCAAGATTATTAACTTCTTTGTTTTACATAAAATAAAGATGCCATTACAATAATAGCTTCGTTCTCATGGAATCTTTGCGCAGATGCAAATGAAGGTCCCAGTCATGATGAGTATCCACGTGGGGATATTTAGTTTACGAGTAACTTTGAGTGAACCAAGTGCTACATACCTACATTGTTTATGGTTGTTAGCGACGAAGAGAGCAGTTGTCGAGTAGCTCACACCTGCCGGAAGCTGCCCACACTCCCGCACTCCCGAACTCGCACACTTCTACACTCTCAACAACATCCAATACTATAAATAAGTTCAACGTACATGTTTGTGACACATCAGTTATACGTAGATACTCCTATCTCTAAAAACGCAAAGTCATGTAGTATGCCTACTCACATGGACCTTACAAATGAAACACAATATAAAGTAATGTACCGCGGGCACGGGCCGTGCAAACCGGCTCGTTGTGCCCGGGCACGGGCCGTGCACACTGGCGGGAACGCCGCACGAGCTGTTAATTGCGACACTAATTATAAACTTAACTCCAGAGAATGCAATAGGAAGGAGCAGAAACTCCACTCTATACAAATGTTGAATTAGTTCACGCACGCATAGAGGACATTTTGTTTTTTCTTATTTACTGTTAAATAACCTTATCATATTCTATTTTGCCGAGAAATTATTCGCATCTCCTTTTAATTGTTAAGAAAAACGAGGACAACTCACGCCGCATCTCCTGCTCATAGCCTTCCAGGGATGGCCATTCTTTACAAATTGCGATATGTGGGTAGTTACACAGAAGCGTTGTCTCTTCTATCTGCGACTCGTTCGTTCGACTCCCACAAGGTCGGTGTCGCGGCGCCAGGAGCAGGACGCCACCCTTCCCGTGTTGTTGACAGCTAATCAAGAGTTTAAGGTCGCTGCCAATCAACGTTCCTTCGTCGAGCACCACAGTGTATGCTCTTGACGCGTAAGTTCCTGTTTATTGTGCATTCCAGGTGAGCCGGCGACATAATGAATGTCACCAGCGTGCGTCATCGCGTGTTTGTGTAGCTCTCCCCTCCACAGCTAGTTGTCACACACTTTATTGGCTTGACATAAAAACGTTACCAAGTTAATACACCCGATAAATATTCAGCGCCGCACGAGATCAAAGGACAGTCCGGAGCTCGTCACGTGAGATGTGACAGCCGAGCTATATACTTAGTTTACGATGTGACCCCATCTCACGTAATCACGCGCTGAACGAAGAAAAATAGAGAACATAATAACCTTGAGTGCCTTACTTGTGACGAAGACTTATGACTTACTCGCCCTCGGTATAATTAATAGGTATTGTTCATCGCCGGCCTAAATAAGATGACATCAGAGCAGTCGAGAGCTCGGGGGCGGCTATATTACTTGTGAGAGCGCGGCCTGCGCCGGAATTCGCTCGCAGTTCGTCCTGCGACGTCAAACGACGGCCAGCGCCGACACAATGGAAGCTCATCACATCGATGTTGGCAGATAAACAAAATGACCTTTGACTTTCTTCTGTTTTATTAAAACAAAGCGCAGGAACTGAACAACAAGGGACCCGCCATGCCTGTACTCGTAGCCTCCTGAGCGACATACACACTTTATTACATGTACCGCCGCGTGTCCGTGCTGAGCGCGGCCACGGCGGGTGCACCCGGTCCCCGCCGGGCGCCACAACAAAGTGCCGCAAACGTGTCTTTGCTTTTGTTAAACACTCCTACTCGGTTACATTAATTAACGTCAGTTCGTCCCAGAACACGCCATTATCACCTCTACTCGCCCGTGGTAAGGTCACAAACGGTGTGCACGAGCCAGGCAATGGAACGCCAGTGACGTAACGGTCGGCACAAAGGGTTCCTGCTAAATACCTGCGCGGTCGGCGGACAAATATTTACAGGCGCAAGGTATTCCACCGGATCGCGAAGTTATGCGTGTACTAATTCCGGAGCAATGAGCGCGTATTTATTTAGGTGCCTTTACTATCTAAAATTAGGGATTACATTCACTCTCTCAGGCGGGCAGTCGCAACTGTTCTCGCTCACGTTCCGTTTATATTGTGGGGCGAGCTCCGGGGAGTAGTCTACAAGAAACAACGCGCCATATTTACAACGCAGCTAATAAAAGAACGAATAACTTGTTGTTATATGTATCATGGATACAGAGTCGCGCAGAAGCTAAGCTGAGGCTCAGCGCGGAGTCGCTCAGTAGGAGAAGGCATGTCGTGGCGGCACTCGACACCGCGGCGCTAATGTGTATCTCAGCAAAAGATTATGAGGTCTGTCTGTAACGTGTGGGGGGGAGGCAGGGGAGGGGCGGGCGAGCGGCGGGGGCGGTCTAATGCTCATCAACCGACGACGAACGTATGCTAATGAGAGCTCCGATGAGGATCGGTGACACACACCGCAACACAAACACACACATACACCCCGCAACACACCCCCACACACACAATGTCGCAAAATAAACTCACAACACCATTACGTCTATGACGAGATCAATCAGTGGGAGAGTAAACAATAGGAGATTAGTCGACAAAAGGAACAGAAAGGCGTCGTACTCATAACTAACACTACAAGTGACACACGAGTGCAGCTAATAGCAAACAACACAAGTGATGCAGTGATAAGCAACTAACTGCATGTTGCTTCACAAACAACTTATATTTGTGAGTCTCTAAGTTAGCCGCACTACTGTCGCTTTGCGTCCCAACTGTGGCGTGCGCTAACTCCGCACAACTCACTCACTTGTCGCATGAACTGTTCACCGACGTAAATTACACAATAACACAAACACGGCCTGGCCTGGGGGAAAAAAAACGCAAATGTCTGCGAGTAAATCTATTCATATCAGACAGTTAAACCGAATCATATCAGAGATCTAAACCGAAAGCCATTGTTACGCCCGAGCAGCCGCGCGAGCACAGGTGCGCTGTTACACAATCATATCAGAGAGCTAAATCGATTACGTCCGAGCAGCCGCGCGAGCAAAGGTGCGCTGTTACACAATCATATCAGAGAGCTAAATCGATTACGTCCGAGCAGCCGCGCGAGCAAAGGTGCGCTGTTACACAATCATATCAGAGAGCTAAATCGATTACGTCCGAGCAGCCGCGCGAGCACAGGTGCGCTGTTACACAATCATATCAGAGATCTAAACCGAACGCCATTATTACGTCCGAACAGCCGCGCGAGCACAGGTGCGCTGTTACACAATCATATCAGAGATCTAAACCGAACGCCATTGTTACGTCCGAGCAGCCGCGCGAGCACAGGCGCGCTGTTACACAATCATATGCAGAGATCTAAACCGAACGCCATTGTTACGTCCGAGCAACCGCGCGAGCACAGGCGCGCTGTTACACTATCATATCAGAGAGCTAAATCGAAAGCCATTGTTACGCCCGAGCAGCCGCGCGAGCACAGGTGCGCTGTTACACAATCATATCAGAGATCTAAACCGAACGCCATTATTACGTCCGAGCAGCCGCGCGAGCACAGGCGCGCTGTTACACTATCATATCAGAGAGCTAAATCGATTACGTCCGAGCAGCCGCGCGAGCACAGGTGCGCTGTTACACAATCATATCAGAGAGCTAAACTGAACGCCATTGTTCCGTCTGAGCAGCCGCGCGTGCATAGGCACGCTGTTACACATTCAGCGATGGATTCATTAACAGTTGACTAAAGGTTAGGAAATTGAGGAATCAACCGCACTCACCGAGCTCTTACTGAGAATCAAACAAATTAGCGTTCAACTTCCTTTGCTTGGTAAATCGTACGTATTCCTAAAATTCGGTTCCTACTGCGGAGCCCTCAATAATTAAATTTATTATGCTATATTTATTAACTATCAACATTATTTTATACTTATATATTTATTAAAAAATATTCGACTTTTTGTTCCTTCCATACAAAACGCCAATTTCATATGTAAGGACCTAATAATATAACAAACGACGCTAATCGTCGCAAAACTACACACATCAAAAGTGTCTAGGGATCAAGCATTTTTATGCGGATTTCTTGAGATTGAGATGTGGCTTTGTAATAAATTTATGATTTTATAAATTTACATGGATCCTTTTTGGTGCATTTCATAATTTGAATCAGGAACTGTGAATCAAATTCGAGTAAAAGATGAAAATCAGCTGTCAATATTTTCCCTATAAAAACATACAACGCATTGAAGACATTATTAGTGCTACTGTTTCCCTACTACTGATTAAAACCAACGTTATTATGGAGCGGCGACGTCATTTAAGCAGGGAAGAAATGCTCAGAGCCGTGGGAATGATAGAAGCTGGTTCCTGGCAACGTACTGTGGCTTTAAATCAAAATCAAAATCAAAATCAAAAAGTCATTTATTCAAACTAGGCTGAGAATCAGCACTTTTCGAACGTCAAAATTACAAAAGACAGTCCCCCAAAACGCCCGCCCTTCGCCACTTCCTAGTGCTTTATTTTTAGCTCTGAATACAAGTCAGAGTGTTATCAGTCGACTTTGGACACGTTACCGAAGCACTGGTACCGTGGCTGAGCGCCATGGAGGACGGTATCGCTGCACCACACGGAGACAAGACCGATACATTCAAATCTTAACTCGAAGAGCTCCAACAATAACCGCCATGATGTTAGCCGTGAGGCTTCATCACTCTTCAGGGAACTTAATTAGCGACCAAACAGTCAGAAACCGCTTGCATGAAGTGAACCTTCATTCCCGAAGACCGCTACGGGTACCACCTATAGCAATGCACAATCGTAGGATTCGATATCAATGGGCTCTTGAACACAGAAATTGGGCAGAAGAACAATGGCGTTTCGTGTGCTTTTCTGATGAGTCTCGTTTTGGTATGAGACCGGATACAAGACGTATACGACACTGGAGAACCCCTGGACGCCAACAGCGATTAAAATCCTGCCAGGAAGTCCATCCTTATAGTAGTGGAACCATCATGGTATGGGCGGGTATTTGGATCGGCGGAAGAACTGAGTTGATTTGGATCAGAGGCAACCTCAACGCTCAAATTTATGCTGAGACGATTGTATCAGACGTCATCGTTCCTTTACAAGTGCAAATCGGTCCCTTATTTCAGTTAATGCATGATAATGCACGACCGCACACCGCAAGAGTTGTAAGACAGACTCTCGCCGCAGCTAACATCAATGTCCTGCCCTGGCCTGCTCAGTCGCCAGACTTGAACCCGATTGAGCATGCATGGGATATGCTACAGAGAAGAGCTCTGCCGAATATGGAGGGTATCCAGTCGCAAGAAGACCTTTTTTTGTTGTTGCAACGAACATGGGCGGCCATTCCACAACGTGATTTGGATGAACTCATTTTGAGTATGCCAAACCGATGTTCTTGTGTTGTTAGTGTTCGCGGTAGAAACACGGATTATTAATTGTTTAAGTTACCCAATAAAATTTTAAAGAAAACTGTTATTTCAGTCTTTTTTTCGAACTTTTGTGTTAGTGGTTCAAATGTCAAAAATCCCTTTATTAGGAAAATGGCAAAT
The DNA here is from genome assembly GCA_945859645.1 of Amphipoea oculea. Taxonomy (NCBI): domain Eukaryota; kingdom Metazoa; phylum Arthropoda; class Insecta; order Lepidoptera; family Noctuidae; genus Amphipoea; species Amphipoea oculea. The sequence continues at coordinate 120,882 of OX243878.1, read as the reverse complement.
TTCTTTATTAATGCAAAGGTGACTTGGTTTATCAAAGTCAAAGTCAAAGCATTTATTTCAAATAGGCACATAAAAGGCACTTTTGAACGTCAAAAATTATCTTAAAATAGAATTGATTCTAGTCGCCCATTCCAAAAGGTAGTTTTCGTATGGAGAAGAACGGGCAAGAAACTCCACCGTTACTCTTTTAAAATGTTTAGGTACAATATTTTGCATGGGTACATTAATTATATAATAACATGTGAGGACGATGCACCTACAATAAAATTACTATACCACAATAGGTAAAAGAATTAAAAACGAAACCATGACATATAAATTAATTATCTGATAGATACATGGTGCTCACATATTTACAAACATGGTACAAGCAAAACGATTTTAATTAAAAAACAAAATACAAGTAATAAGTCAGGGTGTGAGTAATAAATGTAAAAAAAAAGAATAAAAAAATTTACAATTAAATTAGCAACCAGTTTGATTTTGTCTAGACTCTAGATTGTCCTATGGAGCAGGACCAGCATGTTTCCAAGCGTTCTTATCTTGGATATAATCTTCTAATTTATAGTATGCTTGTTTACAAAGTGTACGTTTAATGTGAGTTTTAAATTTTCTTTCATTTAATTGCAATATATCACAAGGTATTTTATTGTAACATTTAACACAGTACCCCATAAAAGATGTATGTACTTTGGCTAATCTGAAAAATGGTTGATGTATTTTATCTTTATTTCTTGTATTAAAGTTATGTCTATCGCTTATTTTGTTAAAAAGATGTAGATTTTTTCTTACATACATAATATTTTCATAAATGAATTGGCAAGGTACCGTCATAATATTAATCCTTTTAAATAGTTCCCTGAGAGATTCGCGGCGACGTAGATTATAAATGGCTCTGACAGCTCTCTTTTGCAAAATAAAGATGGATTCAATGTCAGCAGCTCGACCCTATAGTAAAATGCCGTTACTGTGACAAACGAAAACACTTTATGTGATGAATCCTTAAAGAAAATTTTAATTAATATCAATCAGGAGAAAAGTTATTGCAAAAATATATGTTGATCCCTAGACACTTTTGATGTGTGTATATTCTGTTACCGGCGACGATGGCGTAGCTACATTTACTACGGTGTAGCTAGAGCAGCGACTACGGCGTAGCCACATTTACTACGGTGTAGCTAGAGCAGCGACTACGGCGTAGCCACATTTACTACGGTGTAGCTAGAGCAGCGACTACGGCGTAGCCACATTTACTACGGTGTAGCTAGAGCAGCGACTACGGCGTAGCCACATTTACTACGGTGTAGCTAGAGCAGCGACTACGGCGTAGCCACATTTACTACGGTGTAGCTAGAGCAGCGACTACGGCGTAGCCACATTTACTACGGTGTAGCTAGAGCAGCGACTACGGCGTAGCCACATTTACTACGGTGTAGCTAGAGCAGCGACTACGGCGTAGCCACATTTACTACGGTGTAGCTAGAACAGGGACTACGGCGTAGCCACATTTACTACGGTGTAGCTAGAGCAGCGACTACGGCGTAGCCACATTTACTACGGTGTAGCTAGAGCAGCGACTACGGCGTAGCCACATTTACTACGGTGTAGCTAGAGCAGCGACTACGGCGTAGCCACATTTACTACGGTGTAGCTAGAGCAGCGACTACGGCGTAGCCACATTTACTACGGTGTAGCTAGAGCAGCGACTACGGCGTAGCCACATTTACTACGGTGTAGCTAGAGCAGCGACTACGGCGTAGCCACATTTACTACGGTGTAGCCAGAACAGCGACTACGGCGTAGCCATATTTACTACATTTTAGCTAGAACTGCGACTACGGCGTAGCCACATTTACTACGGTGTAGCTAGAGCAGCGACTACGGCGTAGCCACATTTACTACGGTGTAGCTAGAACAGCGACTACGGCGTAGCCACATTTACTACGATGTAGCTAGAACGGCGACTACGGCGTAGCAACCCGTAATCTTTTTTTTTCTTACTAAGTATAATAATACAAATATCAAGCGTGTACATGAAATGATGTAAGCAGGTATTTTGTGCTCGAATTACACGTGAAAGTTATTTGCTTGAACCGAGTAACGTGAGACGGTTAGCGACGGGCAATTTGTCACTTTCGGAGCAATATTCAATCATCAAACTTCGACCTCGTTCCACCCTAATTCACATCGAGGTGACGAAAAGTGAACAACTGTGACTTTTAAAGATTTTTTATACTTTTAATAAGAAGTATTTATATCGATCACACATCTATATCGTAATATCGGTCAAACACTTTATTATACACCACAAAAATACATAACATAAAAAAATAAATCAAACACTACAAAATATACAATGGGCGGCCTTATCGCTTTCTTGCGATCTCTTCCAGGCGACCTTGGAATAGACAGTGATTTTCCTGGACATAAAATGGGGCTGTTGTTGGTGAAAAAATTATGTATACAATACACTAAAATAGATACACAGATATATACATATCCAAAATTATAGATACATAAATACATATATACTAAATACATATGTATATAAGCAACATAAATGAAAGAAGACTAGATGGTTGCAGTTAGGACAACAAGATCGCATCGGCAAGTAGTGCTCTTTGTAGGTGCTCCAAGTATGAAGCCTATGATGCCAGAAAAGGCACCGAATAAGGCTGATGATGAGCGTTTCGTGACGGTGCGAAGGAGGAAGCGCCGGTCGCGACCGAACAAGAACCGCTGCGGCAAAGCTCCTACGGAGCCCGAAGTCACCTTGCGTGCCGCAAAGCCGAACACGCCGGACACACTACACCACTAAGGCGGAGGACATCGTGCAGTACGTGCACCAGAAGACGAGGTACACGCCGAGGATGATGTTACTGGAGTCGCACCGCAACGTCAACTTCAAGGCGTTCGTGGTGCGCGTACCGAATTGTTATCTGCCCGTCGTCATGGAAGAAGACTTCTGGCCACAGGACGTGGTGTCCCGTCGCTTCCGCGGACAAGTACCACAGAGCAGCACAAGAACTAGATAGTGAAGTGATGTACTAATTTAATAATAAAAATATGTATGTTTAGGTTAAGGTATTTAATATGTATCTATGGGCCTGCGTCGCGCGAAATAAATTTTGCTCCTTTCTTCAAGAGTTAATTTAAGGAGGCAGTGGTGGATGCTAGATTGGGAATAAATATATTGTAATAATTTGGTAAGCCTGGTAACGTTCTTAGTTTATTTACATTAGTTGGGCATTGTGCATTTAAAATTACTTTTATCTTGTCCTGATTTTTATGTAAACCCTCTTTGTCTATTGTGTGTCCCAAGTATTTGGTACTTCTTTTGAAGGATTGGCACTTTTCTTTATTAACACGAAGGTTGTCGTCTTTAACCGGTCAAGCGGCGCGGTCCGCCGATCGGCGACGTAACAATAGAAAATCAATTGTGTCTCATTAGCGGAGCTCGACAGATTAAGTTTATGCAAAACAAAGTTAAAGTCAAAGCATTTATTTCTAACAGGCACATAAAAGGCACTTTAGAATTGATTCTAGTCGCCCCTTCCAAAAGGTACTTTTCGTATGGAGAAGAATGGACAAGAAACTCCACCGTTACTCTTTTAAAATGTTTTACAATATTTTGTATGGGTACATTAATTATATAATAATATGTGAGGACGATGCACATAAATAAATAAATAATTATCTGATAGATACATGGTGCTCACATATGTAAATATGTGAGCACCATAATGTAATGTGATGTGTGTAATGTGTGATTTAAATAAAATAAAAAATAACAAGTCAGGGTGTGAGTAATGAATGTAAATCAATGCAAAAAAAGAATAAAATTTTACAATAAAATTATTAACCAGTTTGATTTTGTCTAGACTCTAGATTGTCCTATGGAGCAGGACCAGCATGTTTCCAAGCGTTCTTATCTTGGATATAATCTTCTAATTTATAGTATGCTTGTTTACAAAGTGTACGTTTAATGCGAGTTTTAAATTTTCTTTCATTTAATTGCAATATATCACAAGGTATTTTATTGTAACATTTAACACAGTACCCCATAAAATATGTATGTACTTTGGCTAATCTGAAAAATGGTTGATGTATTTTATCTTTATTTCTAGTATTAAAATTATGTCTATTGCTTATTTTATTAAAAAGATGTAAATTTTTTCTTACATACATAATATAATACTATACTATAAACTTGTTTCAATCTGGATAATATAATAATTGTTCTTCTGTCGAGCCTTGTATTATTATATCATCGAAGAAGCACTTAATACCGTCGAGGCTCAGTAGTAATTGGTTCATGTATTTTTGCCAGAGTCTTGGCGCTACTTTGCTTCCTTGTTGAGCGACGCATCGCTACTGCATAAAGACGAAAGCGCGAGCGGGCCCGGAGCTCGCAAGGCCTCATCTCCCAGAGTCACACTAAATATCGTTAACTACCCCCTCCCCCCACCCTCGCCCAACTGACCATAGCTCGTAAATATGTCATGAATGCCACTATCAAACGCATCGTGATAATAAAGCAACGTCAACTTCTAACGTTGAATAAGCATATAACAAGCAACGACAAGTCAGTTCAGCAATAAAGTAAGCAGACTATGCTCGATTGTAACATTATTTGTACAAGTTAATTAACTAGATGACCGTACGCCTGCAGTGAAATAACACAAGTGAAAACGTTCTTCTTTAAACTTGGAGAAAAAATGCTAAGTTTATACGTCAAATAACAAACGACGTCTCAAAGTTAAGACCACGACGCAAGACGAGCTAGACGCGGGTGCTGACGCGCGTTGCGTGCGCTTAGCGGGCGCGTGTCGTCTGAACGAGCTCTAACATATGCGGCCGAGCCGAGGGATCGCCGGGGAGTTTCCGTTCACCCATAAACAAGCTCAATTCTGCTTTATAACATCCAATTAAAATGCTAATTTATTTATTTAGTCGGAACTGGCGCGCGGCTGCCGAAAGGCCCGCTCCGCGCTCCCACTCACCAACTCGCGCAGATCGTTCGACGCGCTACTTGTGACACTTTTGTCATGTAAACTTCCTGTCATCAGACGTTTTAATTTTGTAAGGGAAAATACGGCATTTGTTATGGACAAGCTCGAGGAAGCGTCTGTGTTACAACGTCAGTTTATTAGGAAAACGAGAAATGAGGAGAGTTTATCAAATTCAGGACATCGTTTTGATAAAATTTTAAAGGCTTTTATTGTTTTATTTTATAGACTCGTTAGCACTAATTTGCACAGATTTTAAAAGGAATCCAATCTATAATCCATTAGCTGAGTAATAAGTTGTCCTGAGATAAAAAAAATCAGGGAGCTTACGTGTTAAAAAAAATAGTTTTAGATAGTTTCTCGGACACAGGCGAAGGTGGCCACGAAGTTCAGCAGCCAGCGACGTGGCATACCGTGGCGCGGGACTCGAAGTACAGGAATACTCTGCAGCTAGGTCGATGAATGTGTTAGTTATTTAATTATTTAATATGTGTAAAAGTAACTATGAATATGGTATGTAAAGAAAGGATTTTATGAAATAAAGCACAGAAAGACAAGCTAGACATTATTTCCATTTAGGCTTGTCAGAAATTAATCAGAAAGCTAGTTGTCCGTTCCAAATCTAGGTCATCATGGAGAAGAAGGACAAGAAACTCCATGGAAACAGTTTTAAAGTATTCTATCAACAAATTTCTTATATTGCCATAAATTGTCGTTATTTTAAAAACAACTAATTCTATCTCTTGGACAATGGTCCAAGAGAACTGTAATAATGTGTCACGTCACTAGTACTAATCAAATGATTGTGGGCCGGAGCTCCGTTCCTGTCGACGTCTCGAACAAGAATGATCCCCGCCACACGGAGCTCCCCCTTTTACAGTCGTGAACAAACAACTTGGACGTTTCTATCTACCGTCATCCAAAATATCAACGACATAAAAGGTGGATATCCGTTCGGAATATTTTTATGTTTTGCTACATTATTCCTTTTACAGACATGTGTTGGGTTATGCAAAACATAACTATTTTATCAAGTTTTAACAGTAAAATGATTACAATAATAATACCTATAAATTAGGACAATCTATTAAATGCAACAACTTGCGACTCGCAAGCCTGTTAGATGATCCGGGAAAAACGCAAAGCGTCCTTTTTGACTGGCTCTACGCCAGGTTTGAAGAATTCGTTATACCAGATAGTGTAGTCCGCTTGTGATGCGAAGCTCAACAACAAGATTTTAACCGTTGCACGCTGGCGGGAGTCAGTGCATGCATGTACAGTATCCGCAATTTGGGAACAGATTACTATTATTAATATTATTTCAAGTGGAACCAGGTCAACAAATGACAAGTCACTAAAGAAAATTTTGATTAATCAAATATGGAAGAATATGGGGGAGGCCTTTGCCCAGCTGTGGAACAATATAGACTAATGAAAAAAAAAACAACTATGACTTGCTTGTCATGTCAAAAATACGAATTCCGTTAAAAAAAAACATTAACAACCAGTAATTATTTGGAAAAAAAAAGGTTTTAACCGCAGAGGTGACGCTGCAGTAGCTACTGTGATCTAACTCACATTTCTCTTAACAGACTCGCGGGTCAACTCTATTGTAATTTCATTTGCAACGTGTTACGCTGTAGTGTAAGCGAAGTCGATGTTATTTGCCGAAGCATTTCTGTAATACGTCAAATACCGTCACCAGTTCGTCTAAAACTAAACTTTCTCGTAAAAAGATTGTTGCAAGCACTCGGCGATATCACATGTCAGATTGTTGATAATAGTCGTCAGGGTTTTGTCTCTCTCACACGCAGGGGCGGGTGGGGGGGGGGGTAAATAGTGACAAGCACGGACAAAGGACATAGTTAGTGCAGGAAACGCGGGAGACAGTGGCGCAATATTACCGTGACGTCACGCCAACCCTCGTCACGTCGGTGTCACGCATCACCCGGTGGGACGACGTCGTCATCGATGAACACCGAGGAGAATTAAACCACTTGAGAGCTGATAGACTGATTTCGTCTAGGCACGCGACTCACCACTGCGGGCCGGCGGACGAAGAAAATGCAGCGGTTGTGATTGGCCGATGCAACAATGTCAGGATGAATATTCCAAACATAGTGTTGTCCAAGACAGTTTTGCAACAATAATATCGATAAAATCGACGTCTATTAATTGTACATTTTTTTAAATTATACCGATATAGTGTTAACTGGTTTTTGGAAATCAATTTTCCCTCTGAACTGCATTAATCTGTCAAGCTCCGCTAATGAGACAGAATGGATTTTCTATTGTTTCGTCGCCGACAGGCGACGCGCGGAGCTTGGCCGATTAATCCACTTTTCTTTCAGTTCCGCATTATTTGGAAATTTAAAATGTAAAGATTAAGTAGTTACATTTTTTACCATTATCATCGTAATTTTTATCGTCAATAATATAGACTTTGTTTTGGTGGTCTTGAAATTGTCACAACACTACAACATTACTACAGATAGAAAGGGACAGGTGTATTGACAATACCCTAGTGAGAGAAAGAGACTTTTCAAAAAGTCATCAACAAGGTATTTTTGTGCCATTTTACGTATACAACCAGTTCAGCTTGAGCCCTGATTATTCATATTTTACTTACTGATGAAAAGTAACACTATCTTTTTTAGAGCTGGATATCTAGACGATTTCCCACACCATTTAATAGAACGGGAACTTATAATTGTTTTTATTTGTGCAGAAAATATTTTAATATCAAAATAACCGCGTGTGCAGAGATCCAATAACTGGTAAAACTAAAATGGCCACTCATAGTTTCATCTAACATCAGTGCAATTTCATTTATGTGTCGTGAGCCTGAGTCGCCCGTGTGAGCTGTCAAGAGGTTGTATATTCATTGATGAACACTCTAATGGATATACAGACACTTCACTTTGTGCAAAAGTCAGAGACGTACAATCACTTGCTCACAGGGCGGCGGGCGCGCGGCGGCGCCGTGCTAAGATACGCGGGGAGTGAGGCCCCGGACAGACTCATACCGATACGATACCCGTAGTACTATTAGCGATAGTTGCACGATGAATATTATTCTCTTTCTGAGTAAACAAGCCCTCTGAATGTCTACCTGTAGTTAGTTCTATGATATAAAGAAAGAAAAAGTATTTATTGCGATTCGTATAGGAAGATCAGTTTTTTTTAATTATTTATTATGGATTAAATAAATAAATAAAAAACTAAACTAAACACAGATGTCTTATGTCTTCGAATTTTTGGTTCTAGGACATGCCGGTTTCCTCACGATGTTTTCTTTCACCGTTTTGAGAGCAGTGGTGATGAAATAATTTACACAAAGTAAAGCGCCTGTTTGGATTCGAACCTACGACCTACAACTCGTAAGTCGCGGCCGATCGCAGCAGAGCTACAGAAATACCTAAATAAATAATAAAATAGGTATAATAATTATGTAAAATATTAGCAAATAAAATATTATTTTTTAATCCGCGCCAGACGTAACCTCATTACTTGTTTATGCCTTGAGTGTCAGAAGCACTCTTGTGCGTCTGTGGCATTCCTGTGACAAGTAAAGAGTCGCAGGCGCCGACCTTCCGGCATGAATAAAATAAATAAACATTAAACATTACGGCTCTCCGGTGGAACAATATTACAGTGAAAAGTGGAATGTGGAAGTCAATCAACGACATGGATGAAATGGAGAAATATTTTTATTTATTTATTTATTTATCACAAACACTGCTACCATTACAGGAAATTCCTAATGCGGTAGCGTGGTCCTTAATTAAACTATATTAAATAATTAACTTAAATAACATAACACATATAACATTGTTTTTGTGAATTCATTCAGAGAGCATGAAAATAAATCGATCCTGTCAGCCGTGTCATTCAGTGCGTGTAAGGCGCGCGTCAGTGGCGCTTTGCTGAGCAAGTTGGTTCGTGCATGTGGCACTGCTAATAACCGTGGCTTCCGGCGCCGCGATACGTAATTGTCAGGCACATTCAGACAAATCTCCTTCAAAATACCGGAATTGTAGGTCTTACCACGCAATAGCTTAAAAACATATGAGGTTATAGCTAAGTCCCTCCTTGTCTCGAGTTTGTTGTACCCGACCATACCGATAACGAATAAGGTTGGGTACATCAACGGATAGAAGGGATAGACACCGTATAGTTTCATGTACAAAAATCTGGTGAATTTGTTTTGTATGCGCTCCAACATGAGACTATATTTAGTCTCATGCGGAGCCCATATGACAGCATTATACTCTAGCTGAGTTCTTATAAGCGCATTATACAATGCTGAAACTGCTTTTATATTTGTATAACCCGATGCCCGTCGAAGAACGAAACCTAGACTTCTGTATGATTTCTTACACACATTTACAATATGGTCACGAAATGTTAACTCAGTGTTCAGGCGCACACCCAGGTCGCGTACCTTTTCTACCCGCTCAACTGATGTGCCCTCAATCTTGTAATCGTGATGATGTGGTTCTCTCATTCTGCTAAAAGTTATGACTGAACATTTTTTTACGTTAAACTGCAGTTTATTTTTCCTACTCCACTCTGTTACATAATCTATATCTTGCTGCAATCGTGCACAGTCACTTTTATCTTTAATGGCCATGAGCAACTTAAGATCATCCGCGAATAATAGACAAGTGGCAACCCTGACAGCCTCAGGCAGGTCATTTATCATCATAAGAAAGCTCAGCGGACCCACATTACTGCCCTGGCTTACTCCTGATCTTGTATAATAAGGCTCCGATTTACAACTAGCATATTCTACGAACTGCCGTCGATCTCTCAAGTAGCTAGCAAAGAACTGAAGCAATGCCGGAGTACATCCGACTGCTGCCAGCTTTTCTAATAATATGTCATTATCAACCAAATCAAAAGCTTTCTTGAAGTCAAAGTAGGCAGCGTCGACTTGCACTCCAGCATCAACATTTGGAACCACGTACGTCATAAAGTTCAGTAAATTGCTGGTTGTGCTACACCCCGATCGAAACCCGTGCTGGCCGTCCGACAGCAAACTGGACACTCGGTCTAACATGCTCCTTTGTATGGTTGACTCAAAAACTTTTGCTGGAGCTGACAGAATTGCCACCGGCCTATATCCAGAAAAATAGAAATAAACTAATGAGAAGAGTGTTACGGAGTTACAAATTTTACGAGAAACAAGTGCAACAACATTTTACGAGTGACAACGAAACAAAATATTGTGTAGGCCAGTACTAACAACTCGTCTGATGCTGCGAGTAAAAGTGCATTTATTCGATTGTGGCTTCTAAAACGTACCTATTCAGTTAGACGACTAATCTGTCACCAACACGTGCTCTATCTGTGCTTGATATTTCTGCTCCCCTACTCTGGAAAGTAATGTTGTAAATTCTGGGTAATATTAATGAGGAGGCGCTCATTAGCGCGCTGTAATGAGGTCAAACGATGCGAACATGTTGGTCGAGCGCGACCGATAGCTTGTTACGTAATCCCGGTAAACTAACATTCATATTCTATGAGCTATTAGTTTAACGCCCGCGCTGCCAAGCTGGTACTGCTCAAAGCACACTAATTGCAACTGAAGTATAAAAGTAAAGTAAACTAATAAAGTAAAGCGAAAGAAAGTCAGAATACTAGTAACCGCTCAATGTTCAGCTGCTGCTGCATACTTCCTTGATTCGTTATTCATGAGGAGCAGATAGCGCGCGGTTCTGCGACAAGTTTGAAGTCCTAATGAGGAGAGCCTCGCGCCGGCCTCGACTGGGAATCGCGCATATTTGCATAAGTAATGTGCCCGAATGAGCACGTCTCTCCCCTCCGCATCAGGTGCTGCGAGACTTACTAATTAGGCCAAACTGCGGAGATCACCACCACCACGCACGCAAGACACGACGATGACTTTGAAAACAAAAAGTAAAGGTTTTTTAACATACTCTCTGTAACTTAAATGTTGCTCCCCACACGTATCTTACAGCTTTACAACACCGAGCTAGGGATTTTGTTTTTTAATTCTACTCAGTGTCCACTAAAGTCTATACTAATCCATATCCATAGTAATATTATATATTCGAAAGTGTGTCTGTCTGTCTGTGTGTCTGTTACCTATTAACGTTTAAACCGCTGAATCGATTTAGTTGAAATTTGGTATAAAGATAGTTTGAGTCCCGGAAAAGGACATAGGATAGTTTTTATCCCGATATTCCCACGGGATGGAAACTTATGCGGGTGAAACCGTGGGGCGCTGCTGGTAAACAATAAATATGAGTCTGAAGGCGAACGTCACCGATCATACAGAATTATATACAGATGTCTGTATATCTCTGTATGGTCGTCGCTGTACACCTACGTGTGCGCGGGCGCGGGTTCCGCTCCGATGACTCCGGCGGGTTCCTCTCGCGATGATTTATTCCGTCACCGCTACTAATAAACTCATAAATTGGCAACTTTCTCCCTTTTGCTTAGAGATCGTTACCTCACTAAATCATTGCTTATTTGCTTTTTCCTGCTTCGTAACTTTTAGTAGAAAGAAATGTTTTCTTCGACATTTTCCCTGAATTTCTAATGAAATTATATAAATCACTGTCTTTTGGTGTGTATGTACAGGTTATCGTAGTACCGTCACATCACTCAACATACATGTCGGTCTGCGTACATAATGTTTGTGACCGGCAACTAATGTATGTACTCGTAATTCGTCATTAGCAAAGACGTCATTATGCGGGCCAGAAGAATCAAGAACTGTTGCCCCGCGCTACCGTGCGCCCCTATTTGTCAAGGATTCGTCATTATAAAACAGAGATCAATAATATAGCATGAACTCCGGCTCGTTTGTTTCCCAATTAAGGACCGATAAACCACCGCAATTAAAAATTGATTAACAACCAATTGCGTCGTATGAGAAATGGTCGGCGCGGTGGCTTGTTGAAATAATTAGCGAGTGATCAGTAGTCCAGAGAGCTACAAGATTTCCTGAAACGAATTAATTAGTTGTCTAATAAAGAAAATTAGCAGATGTTAATTAGATACAGTAGCAGACAAGTTTATTACAGAGCTTAGGGACGAACAGAAACATTCGAGAGCTGCTCTGTATACGAGGACCTCGGCGCCGGGGCTCGTGGAACACGCTGCTCGAGAGCTGCTCTGTATACGAGGACCTCGGCGCCGGGGCTCGTGGAACACGCTGCTCGAGAGCTGCTCTGTATACGAGGACCTCGGCGCCGGGGCTCGTGGAACACGCTGCTCGAGAGCTGCTCTGTATACGAGGACCTCGGCGCCGGGGCTCTTGGAACACGCTGCTCGAGAGCTGCTCTGTATACGAGGACCTCGGCGCCGGGGCTCGTGGAACACGCTGCTCGAGAGCTGCTCTGTATACGAGGACCTCGGCGCCGGGGCTCGTGGAACACGCTGCTCGAGAGCTGCTCTGTATACGAGGACCTCGGCGCCGGGGCTCGTGGAACACGCTGCTCGAGAGCTGCTCTGTATACGAGGACCTCGGCGCCGTCGGGGCTCGTGGAACACGCTGCTCGAGAGCTGCTCTGTATACGAGGACCTCGGCGCCGGGGCTCGTGGAACACGCTGCTCGAGAGCTGCTCTGTATACGAGGACCTCGGCGCCGTCGGGGCTCGTGGAACACGCTGCTCGAGGGAGCCTATTCGACAGAAAACTTGTGCAGCTAATAAAATGAGTCAAAGACTTTAACACTGAGTTAAGAGTTAGAGCCACGGGACCCCTCCCGGCGATGTACTGAGCATGTCGAGTTTAATAACATAAGCCTTAAGGCACTCTTGTGTACTCTCCTGCTAATGACGACGAGCACTTCAAGTGCTCACAGCATCCGTTGCACGCTTCGTGTTGTTCCTCGCGCTGATATCTCTCGTCGGTTTACTGAGAGGACCCATATCACTTACGTCACAAGTAGGTAATCACAATGCCTTGCGCTTTGTAAAAGAAATGAATATGAGCTTGTAAGCTGCGCATAACAACACATTATACAAAGTACGCTCACTCTTCTCATCGAGCCGATTGTCTTCACCATGTGAAAACATTCGCAACAAGCTCGAGTGCCTGCTGACACCACTCACTTGTGCGGCGACGTGTGTTTGACAACACAAATGTGTTTGACTCCTCCACTGTAGTGGTTAACAAATGCTGCATATTTGTTGCACTGTGGTTTGACTTGCTAATTACTAATAACATACTAACATTCGGTAATGCCTAATGATATTTAGAGACATAACCAAATATTACATACACACATATATTTCATATATTCTGCGAGATGCGGTCCTCTTGAATGAATATAAAGGTAGACAAAAACTACGGAACATGCTTCGATTAACCCTCTTTTGACCTTATTGATACTTGCATTCAAATTAAGTTCATCTTCAAGCAATAAATTCGCAGACAAACAATTATCTCCTGTCTGTCGGTACCAGTGGGGGGCCCCGAGTGCACACCTGTCCCCCTAGGCACCGGGGCCCTAGGCCCCCGAGCGACACGCGGCTGTGCCCCCCGGTTCGTTTGTTCTGCTTACAAAGAGTCGTTGAATAGTAAACGAATGTGGAGCGGCGCAGCTTGACTTGTCCTACACTGCGATGGAGCCCAGCCGCTCTCCGCGATCGCGATGTCTCGACACCTACGAACCACTAGCGAACAACAAGACTTGAATTAATCGAATAGCTCTTCTATCCGTTCACTTGTTCTTATACTTTCCGTAAAGATCGCGTTCCGAACTTGCATGGAGACGTCAGCGTTGTCAAGAGGAGTTCAGGCAGACACTGTATGGAAAATGTTTTAAACTGCGATGAACTTAGGACTCAGTTTAATGCAGTTACTTTGTTTCTAGCAGAAACTTACTGGAGCTGACCGGTCCCCGCAGTACCCGGCATAAAGTTAGCTGCGTCCGTCAGCTTCGCTTGTATGCCTTGTACGTACATAACTATATGAGAGGCCACGCCTGCGTCTGCTCGCTTCCAAAATGTTGGTCCTATAGACATGAGCCGGCGAAAAACTCAATATATCTTTATTTATATCAATTATACTAATAATAATTCGTCTCTGCTGTCAAATTTTAGTGTGTGTTTGACCCACTCAAAAACACAAAAAAAGAAAAAAAAAGAAAATCGGTCCTTCAATTTATTTATTTATTTATTAAACATTTTGTAGACTAACAGGCAACCCAAGGCGTCTACAAACAAGTGACTTTGGTAGTAATATACGCTTACAGTTATTTGTTGTTAACATAGGTAATATATTATATATTATTAGATACTAATGTTTAAGTACTAACTTGTAGTAAAATACAGCTTAGGCTAGATTACATGAGGTTAAATTTAAAAATCCTTATAGTCTGCTTTCGCCGACTTAACTTATAATAGTATGACAATGTGCGAGGTGAACATTTGCCGCGGATATAATTTTGTTCAACTTGTCAGTGAATAGGTCCACATCTTGAGTTAATAAGATCGCATTGAGGAGCGCAAGAGTACGTCGTGTGGTTGCATTTCTTGTAGCACGGGTGCGGGAACCAGCCGCAGCCAGCAGGAGCCGCCGACGCAAACCGCGCTCCCCCGCACCCCGCATGGCTCCCATAGGGACGTTTAGGTTCACATGTATCAGTGCTGAGGGATTGTCGATTTTATTGGTGAGTAAATGATAAAAGTGTATAATTGCCTGCAAGCTCCTTCTCAACTCCAGAGTGTCGAGTCCGAGCATACCCGTTACAAAAAGCGAGGGATAAAGAAATGGGTAGTACCCGTATTTCTTCTTGTATCGGCAGAATTTTTTATGTATCTTTTCTATCAAAAGTTTGTACTTGGCCTCGTACGGGTCCCAGATGAGAGCATTATACTCTAGCCGGCTGCGAACATACGCGTTGTATAGCATGATTGCCGGTCTAGAATCCTGAAACTTGTACGTTTGACGCATGATGAAACCGAGGGTTCTGTTAGCAGCTTTCGTCACAGACACGATGTGTTCCCTAAAATTGAGGCAAGGGTCAAATGTCACGCCAAGATCAATCCATTCGGTCCTTGGATGGTTTAGATAGACTAACAATGGGAGCGCTCGCGCTAGTACTAATAAAACAAAAACTATGATAGTAATGTGAGAAATGCTTCTTTACATTGAGAAACTAGTTGCGCAACCTTAGTCATTCGTTGATAGTTTCACGTGTCAATTCGGCTTAAGAGTATGATGTTGTAGCTACGTCGTAGCAGCGACTTACGGCGTCACAGCGACTTACGGCGTAGCGGTGAGTTACGGCGTAGCAGCTATGCAATTCTTTACGAAAACGAAGAAATTAGCTTTAAAAATGGCCATAAAAGTTAAGATCTGGACAAGTCCGACAGACGAGTATGGCGTTAGGTACTATCTAGTCACCCTCGTCTCTGATACTCGCTGAAGAAGTAATCTTCGCGGATATCTCACAACCACAAAAACTGTCACATTCTATATTTATAATATTCAAAGTCCTGACTGACTGATATATCAACGCACAGCCTAAACCGCTGGTCCTAGAGACATGAAACTTGGAGGGTGTGTTCTTTGTGAAGAGTAGGTATCCACTAAGAAAGGGTTTTTCGAAATTCCACCCCTAAGAGGGGAGGGTGAAATTTCACACGGACAAAGTCGCGGACAGAAGCTACTAAGATATAAAATTGTCACGACGCGCAACGTGCGAACATATTCAGCCACATTGTACAGGTGGAGGTAGGTACAGGTGCAGCTCCCGCCGATGGCTCTTCGCTCCGGTATCGGCGCGAATACGGAGATGTTTTATTATTTTTGTGCAAATCATCTTTACCCTATCGTTCGGCGCACAGATCCTCCACGAATACATTACAATACATTTACTCACACGTCTATATCGGATATTGGCAGCTACTGGAATATCACTGGATCTGCTGATTTTTCAGTTCTTCACTCGGAATAATATTGGTCTGTGGGGTTTGAACGGACACATTCTGGGGCGCTGGCTGCGAGCCACTCACTGAACTTCAGTTACCTACTTGGATTAAAGATTCGTATAAGTTGGCTAAGGTTAGCGTAATTTAAAATTATGTACATACTTCAAACTTGGCATACCTACCCGTAAATATCATCTTGGAACAGATGTTGCCGCCAGAGACTAACAGTATCGTGCTGAACACGCTACTTTATTACATATTTTATTGATTTAAGCGCGCATTTGTTCTTGCCAATTATTTCAAATTACCGATTACAATATATAAGGTCCCATTAAAATAGATGGACAAACTTTTAGAAATCATTCAGACCACCAAAATAAGGACGATGCTAAAAAAATATATAAGAAAAACGCATTAGATACTTACAAGAAAAATAATCAGCTAACGAAAATACACTAATGTGCCGACAATTTTTAGGTCAAAATAAAATCACTTTTGGTTAGACGTACTGAGCGCTGTGTTAAAATGTGTCCTTCTATTTGAATGGGACCCTGTATACCTGTAATACTTAGATATCCCATTTCTACAAAATAGATGTAAGAATGTAATCACACGACGTCTCCGCTTGAAAGCGTTTCAATCCGAGGAGACAGAAATATGTAGTGCTCGCTCGAACTGTGGAGACATTATTACAATAATAACTTTCTAATACTTCAAAAAAATATTATCCTAAAAGCGTGGAGCGCACTTATAATTAATACAAAAAGCGCTCTACGCTTTTAGAATTCAATTTAAGTCAATTTAATTATTTTGTTATATTTAGTGCGTTAAAAAAGCGTATTATTTTGATATTTTAATACTACATGTTTTTATTTTTAACTTTTTCGTGTAGTACTTTCTTCATTAAGTCAATAAGTATAAAGTCAATGACGATAAGGGGCTACTAGCAAACTCGAAGAATTCACTATCCGCCTCTTGGCCAATCATCAGACCTTCGACATCAATTGCAATCTATTGGACTTGTCAAAACAAATCGTATGAGCCCGAGCTCGAGGGGTCAATTAGTAGCCACTGAAGAGTTCCACCATCCACCTCCTGGCTCCATCATCAGATCAACTTCAAAATACCAAATTATAGTTTTGTCTTCCGAACTACATACTTACATATACCTACAAAGTTTCATTTCGATACGTCAATTAATTAGAAGCAGGTTAAAATTCCCTCTCACAGAGAGGAGGCCTGTGTCCCAGCAGTGGGAACATTATAGGCTGATGATGATGATGATGATGAGGTTAAAATTGACTTCTAACATTTATTTACATTGTTACTTACAAGTGAAGCTAATAAAAGCGTGTTAAAAAAACCGGTCAAGAGCGAGTCGGACTCGCGCACCGAGGGTTCCGTACCATCATAATGATATGTTTTTAAATTTTCGTCGCGAAGCCTATAATCTTCAGAGAATTTTAACACTGCGCGCTGCTGTGTAGAATATTGCAGTTTTAGGTCAGCGCCATCTCTTGACCGATAGTGGATGTTGATTATTCCTGAAAAAGTGAGTTATTTAAAGACATCGTTTTATTTTCCTGTAATCCTTACATAAACTGCTATCACAGAATTATTTCAGATTTTTCTCTTTGCAAACTTCGCAGATAAGGGGGGAACGGTATTTTTTTTCTACATTTTTCATCAAAAGTCGAAAACTATGCGGCCTAAAAAAAGAAAACATGTTTGAGAATGTGCAAACTGCGTTCTTTCATATGATATCCCACATGTAATAGTAGCCCCACTTCGAATTTTTTAGGCTTTTTAAATTTTTCAGAAGGAACTTGTTGCAAAAAAAACATTTTTGTTTTCTTTCTTATTTGCAAAATAGTAGGGAAAACGTCATCTAAAATTATTCCAAATTTCCAGTTTATTAGCATTAGTAGTTCTTGAGATATCCAGCTGTGACAGACAGACGTTACAGACTGAGTCGCACCATAAGGGTTCCTTTTTACAATTTTGGTACGGAACCCTAAAAATGAAAAGAAATGAAAATCTCATTAATTACTTAGGCAGGTACCTTGTTTCGTGGGATTTCAAAAATAATAAACGCGGCTTACCTACACACAGAAAATAATGCGTTCATATCTACGTGGTTTTATACGAACGAACTTAATTCCGAATTGTAATGATTCCCGACAAAGATATCAAGAAAGAAAATGAAACGATTCACATTCCATTTGACTTAACTGTGTAAATTAAAAACTGCGCTCAACCTGCCGCACTTGTCTCAAAGAGCGATCGCTTGGACGAGCGGAGCAAGCGGAGCGCCCCGTCGTGGCACAGCCACGAGCTGCGAGCGACGAGCGAATATAGCACACGACTATTAAACAATAACAAATGATAATTACGTCAATTATAATAAACAGAGTACTTTTTCCTTCAGTTACGGCACGCAGCCGCAGGCCGCGCACCAATAAATGTTTCCACAAAGAAAATTAATTATTCCTAATGCCATAACGAGACTTTTTGCGAAGAATCGATTTAAGACCCCAAACGAAAAAACTCGAAACTTCGGTTATTAGCGAAATAGAGTTGAAAGTTAAAACCTCTCGCGAAAACCTCGCCTTCATTTATTTTGTGAAATGATAAATGTTTCAATGTTCATCGACTTTTACTTTAGACCCTATTTGTTCTCGAGTGTAAACTGTAACGTTACAAAAATCTTTCAAGTTCTTGATCAACTTCTTATCTCAATTCTTCTTATCGAAAGTAATGACTACACAACTAGGTACCTGAGAGAGACGAATACTCAGCGCACACCAAAGGAATAGATGGTTTCATTGTGATCTGAACACTTGACCTTGCAGTATTCACAGACGTCCGTAGTACGCAGATCAGAGTCTCAGGGCGAGGAGAGCTCCGTCGAGCATTTGTCGCAATCAGTGTTTACTTGACAGTTGTCACGTAAGCCATTGCATCGGGCGCGGCTCTCGCGCGGACACGCGGTGCTCATGAATAGGGTCAACTCAAAACCGGTTAAAATGTAGGAAGTGGGCAAATAGAAAGTAAACTAAGAGAAATAAAAACTCGGATCACTCATCACGGTAACCGAGTGGTAAATAGAAAGGGTAGAGGGTGGGGGTGGGGGGCGAGTTGAGCGGGTTGGCCGTGGGGGGGGGGGGGTGTAGACGACGATATAAGGCAGCCCCGGGCGGCCCGGCGCGGCTCGCCCGGCACCAATGTTTGTTTCTTTTTAATTAAGCGAGTGCGCTACAGCCGCGGTGTGACGCGACCTGCCGCGACGCGGTGTCGCTGCTCACGCGCGGCGTGCGGCGAGCAGACTGATAACAGGCAATAACCAATCTTTTCAGTGAAGTCGGGGGCCCTGTAAAGAACTGTTTCAAGCCCGACTGCAATGAAATCATTGGTTTTCAGTCACTTTTAGGCACAATGGCGGTTTAATTGCACAGTAAATATTATAATCTATTTAGTACTTACCTTGTGCCCATTCAACACTAAAATCATTTATCTTGTTTTTAATTTTTTAGTTATTTCAATTTATTAATTCACTTTTTGACAAGACAGGCGTGGTTTTTAATTTTTTAAATTATTTCTTATTTATTTCATACCTTTCAGAGATAAAACGATATTTGTGCAAACACACACACGTGCCACGAAAGATAACTTTTATTTTTTAGGAAATCGATATCGCGCAAATAATAACACGAAACGATTTTTTAACGGTTTTATTTAGCTTGCCCTGTTTGTTATTTATTTGTTTGGGTCCAATTTAGTACTTACTTAAAATTCTACCCCCTTCCTGTTGGCTGATTGATCTGATATTTGGTACACACCTTCAGTTTTGATGACAATGCAAATTAATTGAATCAGTGTTATTGTAAATCCAAGATGGCCGCCGGTACAAAATAGCGGATTACATATTTTTTTCACAACCTCCTCAATATTAGTATGAAATGAAAGGGCTTGACTAGTAGAGTACTGTACACAATGAAAAGTTTCAAATCTAAGATGGCCGCCAGCACAAAATGCCAGATTTCATATTTGTTTCAATATGGATAATGGGTATTGTTAGCGCGGGGAGCAATGAAAGAGTGGACTATATAAATAGGCAATGATTTAATGCCGTCTTATTTAAGTACAATATAAAACTTTCCCGGACAAAAAGCACAGAGGAGTGTCGTCCGTCGCGGTGGAGTCCGTGGAAGCGAGTGTTCGTCGGGCCGAGCCGTGTCGCCGCCGCGCCGCCGCGCCGCGTCTCAACTCGCCGATGACGCGCTGATCACGCTGCCTACGTATACAGACCGCCTGCTCCGCGCTGTGTTGGGTTCGATTCCCAACAGGTATCAAATGAAAGGGCTTTACAAGTAGAACACAGTGCATGGAAAAAAAAAACTTGAAATTAAAATAAATAATTTACTTAGTAGGTACATTATCTACATCATTATTTTCATTGAAACCGTTTAACTTAACTTTTTTTTACTAATTTTTAATTCGGTTTTTAATTGTGATTAAGATCTCTGAGGCGTTTTAACTGAAAACCAATCTTTACAGCGAAGTCGGGGAACCTGTAAAGAACAGCCACCAACCACCATATCGAAAATTATTCCAAGGGAACATACTCCCGGGACAAAAAGTGTACCTATCTTATGTGTTATTCCAGACTACAATCTACCTCTGTGCCCATCAACATCCGTTCAGCTGTTCTGACGTGATTGAGTAACAAACATCCATCCAAACATCCAAACTTTCGCATTTATAATATTAGTATAGGTATAGATTTTGCCTTCAAGAAGCAGGCGTGGAAACAAATAATAAGTCTTTTTTTTATAACTTGTTTTTCTATGGGATATTACCTAATGTTATATTTATTTAATTTCTTTTATTGTTATTGGTGAACGAATGCACATTGAATACGACTGTTATCTTTCTGTTCTGTTTATCTTTTTTAACTAACACATATCGAAAATGTTCTGTACTAACTTTTTAGACCTTTGTATCCTGCTTATGCGTATGAAGTTTCATCAAAATCGGTTCATTAATTTCGAAAAACAAGGGCTTGAAAGTTTGTACGAAACGCCGTACGTCGTAAACGCTCTTAAATCAGTCTTGTTAGATGTAAAAGTGAAAACGAAGGACAAAACTAAACTAGATAGATTAATTAGAATGAGATAAACATCATAATAAACAAAAACTCTTTAGATTCTAAATAGTGACTTAGAAAACTTTTCTGACTCAAGATTCGATACGTTTTAGTGCGAGCGCGCGCGTATTGCCCTGAAACTACTTACGCCTTAGAGCGTACATAGGGTCTCGTCACGTTTTAGTAAAAGCGCGCGCGTAGCAGTCCTGCCACTACTTGCACCCTAGAGCGTACATAGGGTCTCGTCGCGGACAGGGGTTGTATTGTATGTCGCTAATCGCGTAATGAAATAAAATTCACGCGAACGTGCGATCACAGCTCAATGGTACACCGCTATACATAGGAGAATGTCGCTCTCTACGTCTCCCGCTCAGGAACACACTAAATAACGCTATGTATAGGAGACCTCCCTGTGGGCCAAGTTTGATGCTTAATATAATGATTAAGGTAAGATTGTGTGAGGTTAAATAGAGACATATATTTTATTAGTTCTGTTATCCCTTGTAGGCATGCATCTCAGCTGAGATCTGCATAGAAATGACAAAAATCGTGAGGAATTTTATTCGCAGTGCGTGTTCATTGAAATTCCATACACTGAATATAAACCGCGAGAATTTAAATCTTGTGGTGAGACTTCGCAGAGCGGGCTTGGCCTAAGTGTTCCGTCAGCCTTGCAGGCAGTGAACCAGGACAGCGATGAGTGTAACAATCGTTGTAGTCGGTGTGATCTAGTAAGTTTGTAACGAGTGTGATATCATAGCCGCGACGTTTCTATAACGGCACACTAGCAGCGGGTGTCGTGAGGGTTGTGCACAATGTTTCAATAACGTGAATGCTCGCGCGGCTCGCTGCCAGCTGGCGGACGCGCTGCACGAGGCTGAGAAGCTCCGCGCCGCGGCTCGGTGGCTGTATTAGAGCACAGCTCACGTACCGCCGCCAAAGGATTCCTCTGACGTCTTAAGTATTCAAATTTAAAGGCACACGAGCATTGAGAAATATCGGCCCTCTTCGTGGCGTCGCTTTCCTTTGATTTTTCAAGTAATCACGATCTCGTATATATTTATCACGTTTTGAATACTTGAATATACACATAAGTATGTTGTGTTAATCTGACGGCGAGGACCACCAGGCTAGGCTCAAGTGATTTGAATGTATCCAGTTAGTATTCAGCAAGCGTTGGTAGTAACATAGGTGTCCAGGGATTGTTAGCAGTAAGGTGGTCTCATTGTGTGCGCACATTAGCCCTCGCGTCGCCAAGCAACGGTCGGCGCGAGCTCGCTTACGACTCGCCAATAACCCGAACGTCAACACACACACACACGCGCACACCCCCACACACACGCACACGCCGCCTGTTGACTATAATAGCACAGTATAAAAATCATACAGTAGGACGACGCCTTTGATCTCGTGTAAAATGCCGACATCGTCTAGACAGTAACGCATCGGCCAGGGTTGTCACAAATAAACAATATTTATATAATTATTTATTCATTGCAAATCAAATGACGTCCGCCATCTTGGATTTCAAAAAGGATGGCTTTTTCATAACAAACACCCCAATTATACGCGAAATTGACACCCTTATCAAATTATAAAAAAAAGACGTCCGCCATCTTGGATTTCAAAAAGGATGGCTTTTTCGTAACAAGTACCCCAATCATACTCGAAATTGACACCCATATCAAATTATAAAAAAATTACGTCCGCCATCTTGGATTTCAAAAAGGATGGCTTTTTCGTAACAAGCACCCCAAATATACTCGAAATTGACACCCATATCAAATTATAAAAAAATGACGTCCGCCATCTTGGATTTCAAAAAGGATGGCTTTTTCGTAATAAGCACTCCAATTATACTCAAAATTGAGATTCATATCTTATTATAAAAAATTACGGCCACCATCTCGAAATTCACCCTTAGTAAATAATAAAAAAGTCCACCATCTTGACACGGAACATAAAAACGAACACTTTCACATTTATAATATTAGTAGGATTTCCAAACAGATGCTCTGTGTGATAAACACAGAACATAGGAATCATACGTAGTGATACCCTATTATTTTTTTTTACCGTGCGCCGGTCGGCCATTTTATTAGCGTTATCAACATGGCACGACATTACAAATAAAATTATTTATGCACTCTACAATAACAAAATAGATATTTTATTTACCTTTCTTCTGTACGTGGAAGTTGATGAAACCGCAGATCTTTATTTATATGAGATGAAGACTTACAATCAGTCACAGCACACGTCGTATGCACCATTTTAAATTAACAAATAAAAAACAAGCATGCGTCAGCCCTCAATGATATATCCCGAACTACTAACATCGTTTTGTTCGCAGTTCGGGATCGGCTCACCCGCGTCTCGCCCCTCACACCCCGCACGATTGCCCTGTCTAGACGTCTTCGTTGGACGACTGTATGATTTTTAGACTGTGATAATAGCGATCCCTCTCGGGTGAAGCAGTTGGCCCGCGGTCACTGGTGCACGTGAGTGTTACGCCAGAGCTACGGGTAGGCTACGCCGCCGTCACGCCGCCCGTCGGCATGTGGCTGTAATAGACTACTCATCATCATCATCATCATTATTTCAGCCGAAAGACGTCCACTGCTGGGCATAGACCTCCCCCAAGCACCTCCACTTCGACCGGGTTTGTGCTTCTCGCATCCAACGGGTTCCTGCGGCCTTCACAAGGTCGTCGGTCCACCTTGTGGGAGGCCTTCCAACTTTTGCCACTCCAGAACCTTTCGTTCTGCGAGCAATGTGCTTTGCCCACTGCCACTTAAGTTTGGCAATTCTTCGGGCTATGTCTTTGTGCTTGTCATTCTTAGGGGGGAGAATGGGCAGCAGCGTTCTCTATGCATTTACTATCATACTGCGATCGCCAACCCGCATGCCAAGCGTGGCGATTATGGCAAATCCCCCCTAAGAATAGACTACTAATTCCTTCTAAATGTAATCGATTCCACAAAGCTCGTCACTAATACGATAGTGTGGATGTCGTTAATGCTACGAGCGAGCGCTCCACTCGCATCACTAATGGCGCAGGGAGGCTGCGAGACTGCGTAAGAGTACGGTAATGGCGGCTGTGACGTGATATTGAGCAGGGTTGTGTTCCACTAGCTGATGCTGCCACAGCGCGTGCCTCTCCCACTCGAATGCCATTCATCTGAACACATTATTATACATTTTCAGCATTATAATTGAAGCGGTTTCCGTGAAATGGAATGTACGATATCACATTTACACGTAGAATGGAACCGACATGAATCAAATTTAATATTGTGGAGCGTGCGAAATGCTGTACAGGAGGTAAAATATGCGTCACGCCGCACTCGGCGCCGCGGACTCGCGCTGGAACACAAACGACGTCATAGACCATCATTTTTTACAGGAAATGTACGAAAGTGAATTAGAGCGCCTCACAAGTTGTCCGGAACTAAGTTTGGGATTCAACTTCAATAACCGAATTAATATGCAACACAAGTAGATTGTAATTAGAGAAGCTGAAGTGAAGAAGAAGAAGTGCGGGGCGCGGGCGGCGGAGGGAGGACGCGGGCGATCCCAGTTTAATAGTTGACAATCCGACACTGGCCGCGCGGTGCGCCTGGCCCGGGCGCCCGGGCTCGGCCGTAGCGGAACTCCATGCCGGGCAGGTAACTAAGGCATGTTATCAGATGATTGAAAAATCAGCCCTTAGATATTTAATTTTAAATAACACGATGACGAATTGCATGAACTCGTTGCAGAGAACATAACAGCGCTACAGTCAGTAATGTTCCAGAGGCTCCAGAGCTGCGGCCGCCGCGGCACTCTAGTACCTACTCCACG
This sequence comes from Amphipoea oculea, assembly GCA_945859645.1. Lineage (NCBI taxonomy): Eukaryota > Metazoa > Arthropoda > Insecta > Lepidoptera > Noctuidae > Amphipoea > Amphipoea oculea. The sequence continues at coordinate 95,968 of OX243878.1, read as the reverse complement.
AGTTGTACGAGTACAAATATAACTCACGGAAATTATCTGAACAATTTAACTAAAAGCTGTAAAACGTCGCGCGAATCACTCTCGCACTGCTTTCGAATGCCAACGAAGGAGCACAAGTCTTATAATATTATTTATGGCACAGCAACACGACGCTCTGCAGCAATCACGATCAGTCGGGAGCAGTCGGGAGCAGTCGGGAGCATGAGACGATTACAATAACCGCAGCGGAGAGTGAGCCGCGGCGCCTCTGCTAGCGAGCGGCGGGCGGCGGGCGGCGGGGCACGCGCCACACGCTACTCACCTACAGCAGCTACTCTCTACTGAACACATTATCTCGTCTGCGCCAGTGCGCTGCAGGGCGTATATTAGTTCCGATCCATTGCACTGGTCACGCTGTCACGTCGAGTCGCGTCGCCACACCCGCGCAGCCTGCCGGCAGACGGGAGGGTCGTCGTCACCTCACTGCGACGGGCGACGGCTGCTCGCGTCCCAGAATAGAAAACGGTTGGAACCGTGAACCAAAATGACATTTCACAAGCACCTACTTAACTTACATAATTTTGTCTTCTAACCTTCATATTTGAATGCCATTAAATGGTCTAAGGAATCTGTAAAATCAACAAGCCGCCACTCAATCTGCCCGCCTCCCCCACCCCTCCCCGCTCCCCTGCCACTACGTGCCAACAACTCAGCACTCGGAAAAATACGATAACGATGACTTACTTTTTATATTAAACGAGTTTACAAATGGCTGCGACAAGTTTTAACGAATTGTTAACAAAAACTCGCGCGCGGCATAATGAGTCAACTTGTGAGCCGAATCGCTGCGAAGTCACGTTCCCAAGGCGCCACCATTGTTTCTGCGGAGCTCACCGTGCACAGTCCGCACCTACCGTGCAGGAGTGTGCATGTGTGCGTGCGCGGCGAGGACAGTCGCTCTGTTTACCTGCTGTCAATACAGTTGAACAAGGCGCGTGTTTGTGCAGCGCTGAATAGTATTTAGAGCGCGCTGAGCTCGCAGCACACAATGCGCGCCCTACTTTCCGAGTGACATCATCGCGCGGCGCACACGTGTCGCGCGGGTGAGTTCGCCGCGTCGGCTGGTGATATACATCTGAAGGCCAATTCTCGTAATTTAAAACGTTCAAAATCTAGTCGCAGTCTCATCTCGGCGACAAACAAATGTCAAAAACTTGTCAAAATGTAGGGAAATTAGAGGTCATTTTGACAGATTGAGACTGAGATCAGACTGTGAACGTTCTTAAAATTACTAGAATTGCCCCTCTGATCGCAGTTCGTGCGCCTCCAGCGTGCGGCGTCGCGCGTCGCGGCGTTGTTGTGCAGGACAGCATGGAGTAGTCTCGGGCGCGGTTACGTACTGAACGTACGGTCACGTAGACGCTGTAATTATAAACTTATTGTTTTAGTGATAACTAGCTTCTGCCCGCGACTTTGTCTGCGTGAAACTTCTTGTTCCCCCGAGCCACCCCGGCGCAACGCATCGCCTGCCCGCGCATTCATTTTGCTTTCGCTTAGCGTGCTTTCTGACTTTGTTCCTTTTGACTCGGTCCTAAGCTAGCCAGCTAGCTAGCCTTCCTCAAGAATTGGGCTATCAAATGCAAAAATATATTTTGAAATCCGACTGGCACATGCAAAGTTTAGCGTGTTCAAACAAACAAACTCTTCAGCTGTGGCGTGCTCCCTGTAGGGGAGCTGTACTGTAGGTACACAGTCTACACTTACTGATATCATACGGATAACGGGGCGCTTCTATAGGGATGATGAAATAAAACCGACCGCCGCACCGCGCCGCGCCGCGCCGCCGCCGTGGAACACTGATTTACAAATGCTGTGTAGTGTGCAGAATGCACGGCGCGTAAGTCGGTAGAGTACCTAGTGTACGGGTCCGTACATCAGCTTTATTATCCGTGTATAAATACTCGTACATCTAGAATAGACAGATTAGAGCAAGTACCTTGATCTCAAGCACACGAACGAAGGGTCGCAGGACAGAACGTATATTGACTAACATTCAGTGACATTATTATGAAGTATCTAATCCTGACAGGATGTGCTGTTTCAATCAATAAATCTGCCTGTATGTCGCAGTCGGCTTCCAGTCTAACGGATGCGATGAATACCAGTACTTTTTATTTTAGTATTTAAGTGCAGCAAACACACAAAGTGCTGTTGTTAGAATACGACAGCGAATAGCTGAAGCGCGCGATGGATGCGGCGCCGGCGCCGGCGGTGAGGTCGGCCGCGCCGCGCTCTGCTGAACAGGCTCGTCGGCGGCGCTGTCGGATGTGTCGGCCGGTCGGTCGGTCGGGCGCCACCGCGTCACCATTCGTCAGGATAAGCTGCGCGTGTCGAGCACTTCATCAACGTCATGTCTCGATTGCTCCGCTCTTTTATTAATATCATAATCTATCGTGTTGCTCCAAATTCATTCATAGGTGTTGGTACTTTGTCTGTTAAACGTTGCTCATTCTAATAAGGAACCACTAGATAGTGTAATGTTCTACCAAACCGTGTCATTAATTAACTGAGATATAGACAACAGATAGATAAATAAAACTTTAAAACTACCAAACGGATTGTCATACGGTTTTCATCAGTGGATGGAGTGATTCATGTGAAAGTGTTAGGCATATTTCATTAAAGGTTTTGTGTAAATTGACTGAAAAACGACGATGATTGTTGAAGATGTCGGAGAAAATCATGGCGACTGGGAGCTTTACTGGCGTGGCGTGCGCCGCGCACACCAATAGAGTTATATGAAAACAATGTATTACGTAATGAACCTGGATGAACACATCGGCCACGGACGGCGAACCAACGGCACGCGTGCGTTGCTGCCACGTAGCGAAACAATCTCAGAAATGTAGGTATCCAAGTCATCTAGTTTGCAACAGCAGAAATCGCACTTATTTGTCATTTCATTTAAATAAATAGAAAACTGTTAATATTAACATTCGTCCTACACCGACCGCGGCTCGCCCTTAGGTGCACTTGCATAATGCGAACCGGGATAATCATTGGTTGGTGCCTCATTTCATTAAAAACGTGTAGCGGGCTTCTGCGAGTTGGTTTCGGCCCCTCGTATGCCTTCCAAAGTTCCGGGCGCCAGGGTCCCGAGAAATGTCAAGAGAGATTTCAAATAATAGTAACAATGCGAAAGTATATAGTATGTAGATTGTTTGTTGCCACGTCATGGCCGCCTTAAATATTTATTTGGCAAAAAATGACACGTACCATTAATCCCTGTAGTAGGTACCCGTGAGATACTTTCCGTCATCCACACGGGCGAAGCCGCGCACAAAAGCTAGTAAGTATCTAAACATACAGGGTCAAATTAAATTAGCTAGCGAAACTCCGCAAACGTGAGGCTGGCAGCATTGCCACGTTGTATGGCGATGCTGATTCATTGCCACGTTGTATGGCGATGCTGATTCATTGCCACGTTGTATGGCGATGCTGATTCATTGCCACGTTGTATGGCGATGCTGATTCATTGCCACGTTGTATGGCGATGCTGATTCATTGCCACGTTGTATGGCGATGCTGATTCATTGCCACGTTGTATGGCGATGCTGATTCATTGCCACGTTGTATGGCGATGCTGATTCATTGCCACGTTGTATGGCGATGCTGATTCATTGCCACGTTGTATGGCGATGCTGATTCATTGCCACGTTGTATGGCGATGCTGATTCATTGCCACGTCGTATGGCGATGCTGATTCATTGCCACGTTGTATGGCGATGCTGATTCTTTGGCCGAAAAATAGGCCAGTCCTCTGGTTTGCTTGTTTTTCTGTTTTTTTCTAATTTGTCATTTATTGTTTTTCTAAACTACTCCCTAGTGGGGATTGGGGGTGTCAATGTTTCTACGGAAAACATTCAAGTAAACGAAATTGCGTCGTTTGCTTTTCTGTGACTTTTCACTGGTGGCTTAGTGGAATTGTCATGGGATGCACTGTGGCTATAAGTGCTGTATCTTTACATAATTAACCGACTTCAAAAAGGAGGAGGTTCTCAATTCGACTGTATTTTTTTACCGATTTCAAAAAGAAGGTTATCAATTCGACACGTATGTACAGTAGCGGTCAAAAGTGGAGTAGCACCGTAAGGATTGTTTTGCTGTGAACACGCGGCACAGGCCGTACCTACATATGTGTGTATAAGTAATGTATTAACACAGAACGCACACCTCAGAATTTATACACGGGTGTCGAGCGAAACAAAAACATATCGTTTTTTCACACACGCAGCATACGCAATTACGTATGACCTTGGTCGCATCAAACCACTGCTAAAATTGACAGTATTTGAATAAGGCCCGGTAGCAGATAGCGTAACGCATTAGGCCTGAGTTCCAATCTCGAATGAGACTTATTTTTCTTTTCAACAATTATCTTCATCTGTTCTTTTATTATTCGATAAATTAATAAACGAGAATAATAATGTAATTATTGTTTTTATTAGTGCAATATGGGGTTAAAAATAAAAATGTTTTATAAGTGATTACAAAATGTTTATTCGTTATTGAATATTGTTACCTCAAAACGAGAAAGTACTAATATTGTGAGATGTTTATCAGCAGAAGGTAAATGTAGTGAAACGTAGCTGCCGCCGCGCGCCGCCGCGGGGCCTTGTGTTCGACTTTACAAAGTGAGTGTTGAAGTAAGTTGGTCGGCTGGGAGTTGGGGCCGCGCCAACCTGCGCACTTAAACTACTTTAAACTATGCCAGCGCTTTACGCAACGCAATCAAAGTATTAAATGAGTTGCGCTAACTACCTACCTGCTACGGTTGTTTGTGTGCTACGCCGTAGCTTAGCTACGCCGAAGCTTGGCTACGCGGCTACGGCACAGCTTCGAAGTACGCATATCTTTCGTTGGTATTCCACGTTACAGCAAAACAATGCCATAACATAACATCACGTCTTAGTTCCTGAAGGAGAAAGCAGAGGTGTATCGTGTAGCGTAGCCGCATCTACCGGAGGCGCGCGTGGCCTCCACTGCTCACACGACACGTGTGCAGAGCGGGCGCTCGGCGGCGGTGACTCTGCGCGCAATCATGTCACGCTCGGTGAGCGCGGGCGCTTGTGAACTTGTCAAGACAGCGGCGCACGGCACGTGTTGTTTGTGCTCTCACCGGGCGGCGGTGCGGCGGTGCGGCGGTGCGGCGGTGCGGCGGTGCGGCGGTGCGGCGGTGCGGCGGCGGTAATGAAACATAAACAGCGCAACGTGCCGCCACCGCGCGCTTCGCACACCTCCGCGTCAGCAATACCACACACAAGTTTTAAAATTCCCGCCGTCCCACACAACTATGGAGGAGATAGCTACTACATTTTGTACGGTTAATCCTATACTTGTACTTGTCATCTTGAAACTTTATTTTTCTTTAAACATTATAATAATAAATCGTTTATTTATAAAAAGCGGATACATTTACAATGAATACATTAAAAATTAAAATAGCGCACAGTTACTAATTTGCCTGAACTAGGTTGAACCTGTGCTTCAGGCTAGAAACAGAGTATTTACAAATCCAGTCAGTTCATAGATATCCGTGAGTCAGTTTCATTATTTAAATGTTTCTCTATGTAACACGCTAATACACTAAAACTAGCACACTATTTATGCAAACGTTAATTTAATTTATTTTGAAAATGCATTGATGAGCACGTCTGTATACTTTAAATGCCTAAGAATCAAAAATATGTGTGGAACGTACTGCTATCCAGCCAGGCACCAAATGCGAGGTGCCAGGTGCGATGTACGTGCTGCGAGGATCTCAGGATCTCCAGGTAACGAGGTTAGCGTATTTAGAATTCTGGATAAAACAAACACGACACGCCCCTCGCCCCCGCACCCCGCGAGCTCCCCCGCCGACGCCCGCCATCCGTCACTGATGTACACGGAAGTCCAATTAGTCAGCATGCTTAGTTATTGTCCGAAGCTGGCACAGGGGCGTCGGGGGCTCGGCCCCACGACGACACACTATGTACAGCGTAATGTTCTGACAGCCGGTGCAGCGAGCGGTGCCACGTTGACTCAGGACAGACTGGGAGCTCGCCATGCAACAGCATCGTCACACGTTACTCGCACAACTTGTAGGTAAGTACAGACCTGCTATACGGATCCCTACGCACTACTTCTGCTTCGGCTGCGTGTCCTAGCTGTATCATCTAGTGGAGGCGCCATGCTTCTCGTGCGTGTGTCGTCCGCACTCGGCACGCAGCGACCAATAAGACACGTGACGTCACGCCGCCGACTCGCATCATCTCTCTTCAATGTCGCCACTTTGCCAGTCAATCATGTTCACAGTCCATGAGATTTCCGGCAGTACGATCTCATATGATCCTCATTTTTAAAAGAGCGAGCGCTATCCGCCTTTTCACTATTATATTTAAGTTGAAGCCTATCGTTTACGCAACGCCGACGTACGAGTAGCATCAGCTCGAATGTCCATCGCTCAAACGATTCGGGCAAACGTTCAACATGGCACAGCCTGCTAATAAAAGGTCCATATTCAATCGAATCGCTATTACTGTTATTCTTGTGTCGCGGTGGGATGGGGGCTAGGGGGGCGGGGGTCTGGGTGGAGGGGGCACACAGATGTGTAATGGAGTTTACTAAGCAGCCGTGATTCGCGACAGCTGCGCACTTGAGACAATATCACTCGACACCGGTGCGTCATTAGCACACACATCTAATTAAATTCCGCCGCGATGAAAGTAAATTCTTCAGAGGCACCCCTACACGCGCAGCTCGGCTCACACACTCGTCGGCAGGCTGCAGGACGCTGGAGCTGAGGTGCCAACGAAGTATCGCTTCTTGTTCGGTGAGGCTGTATGCGGAGGTGACATCAATTGCTCCACGCTCACGTGCACAGCGTGTTATGTGCGGTGGAGGGCAGTGACGTCACACAGACCCCACCACCACCCCTGCTAGGGTCCCTCTCAAGCACGAGGTCGCGTGTTCGTAACTAACTAGTGACAGTTTTCTATATTCACGCTGCCAGTTGCGTACTGCGTGCACGTCAGCACAGCCATTGGAGCAGGCAACACCTCTTCGGATAAATAAGCAGAAACAATCAAATACATAACAGAAATGTTAAATATTGTGTACTTGTGTGCCTGTTTGTGCTTTTTTAGGGTTCCGTACCTTAAAGGCAAAACGGAACCCTTATAAGATCACTTCGTTGCCCGTCTGTCTGTCCATCGGTCAAGACCCCTTTTTTCAGGAACGCGTGAAGTTATCAAGTTGAAATTAACATCAAATACTTAGGGCTGCAATCCCTTGAATCAGTCAAAAAATCACAAGTCATTTATTAATTTGTTGAACATACTCGTAGGTACAATAATGATGTTATCATTATACTTAATTTTATTATAATCAATCTTCTAAGTCAACGCAATCAAAATAATAATAGGGAACCGGGGGTTGTCCTTGGGTGCAGTTGCATAGTGCATATAGGGATAGTCGTCCGTTGGTGCCGCATTTCATGAAAATTTCCTAAGGGTCCTGAAATGGTAGATCGTAAAACTGGTTTGGTTGTCTTTGGACTGATTCGCCCTACTCCCTCGTATTAGTACAAAACTGTATCACGAGCGGATAGTACGAATAGATACGGGCGTTTATGTTCCGGAATCAACACCTGTAGGGTACCTACTTCCCGTTGACCTAGAATCATGAAATTTGGCCAGAAGCAATGTCATGTAGCACAAGTAAAGGAAAAAATCCGAAAACCGTAAAACAAAAAAAAAATAGCTTGATAAACTACCTATCTACACACCTACTTTGTACGAAACCCTCTCGGTACGCGAGTCCGACTCGCACTTGACCGTTTTTTTTATTTATCGGCTGTTAAATGTATGGGCGATGGATGAACAACATTGTTCTATAAATGAACAAATTGTCAGATTAATTAATTTAGGCTTCCGTAGCCCACGGCTGCACTCAATAAAATAATTGAACTTAATTGGTTTTGATTTACTTAGGTTTATACTGTAATCGTATTATTTCTAAATCATTTTTTGTGAAAACTATTTGAGATAGATATTAGATTTAGATACGGCACACAGACTTCAGCACACTATCTTCTCGATAAATTACGTAAATAGAATAATTGAATCTGGTTTTAGAACGTATGTAGTTCATGGAAGTGACCGCCGCCGCGCCCGCGCCGCCGCCGTTACCTACGCTACGAGTCATTCGCGAAGTACTATGACGTCACAAAATAATAGTTCAGCATAATTGATTTTAATCTTTTATGTGTATGTATATACAAACTGTGTCTTTAATTTCTGTAATTGGTTGTAAACCGTTTTAATTAAAGAAATAAATAAATAATGTTCCGATGATCATTATGTTGAAATATTTAAAATTTGTAACGTCATTGTGTTCAGCAGCTCGTCGCCACTCGATAGTGACGACGAGTGCTGCCGATGGTGTGGATCGTGGTCGGTGTCATTAGAACCAGCAGATTACTGTCACAGCTACGTCAACAGGCGGACAGCACGCGGCGCACGCCGCAGCGGCGCGCGGCGGGCCTGAATGTTACCGCGTGACGATTACTGCGTGTGCTCGCGCGCCGCAGACTTCCCGCAGACTGCACGTCCCGCACCACATTGGTTTACATGGAAACAAAGAATTGTTCATTGAATTCGGTCTCACATCACACACACAGCCTCACACACGCACACAGCCTCACTCACACACCGCCCTGTGCTGTAGTACAATAATATGCAATAGTACAACTTCATCAGTTTGCAAATAGGTATGTTCCTTTATCAAGTCAGGACCCCTAACACCTTTTGAAGCTAAGGCACTGAGCAGACTATTACATTCATAGAAAACCTTACAAAATGAAAAATAACTTTAATTTGGAAGTCTTTGAAAGATAGAAAGAAAATAAGTTTATTTGAGCCAGGTTAAGTAAGGCACGCAATATTCACACAAAAACAACAAAAAAAAACAACAGATAGTATTGTGTGCCTCACGGCTGCGCCAAATAGTCCAGCATAAATGTCAGACAACAATGTATTTTCGGTTTTTGCGCTACTTTCGAAATTCAAATCAAAATCTAAATATTTGGTTTCACATAAACCTACAATACATGGGTACTTATGGAACGTCAGAAGCTAGTATACAATATGTAATGAAGACAACACAGATTATAGAGTAGCTTTATTCAAGTATAGTTTCACCAGTCGCTGGAACAATTATTCTCCAAGTGCATTTTTAATAAATAGAAATATTAAAACAAAATTAATTACTTCACATTTTTTTTAACCAAAGTTAATTAGTGCAGTATCGATACTATCAATTAAGACAACAGACAGATAGAAATAAGAAAAGTTACAATAAGAAAGAATTTGTAATGGGTCAAAAAATATGGTTCAAGAAAGATGTACAAAAGAATGTGTGGTTAGAGGACAACATTGTTAGTATTCATGGAAACCGGCCGTGTATTGTGAGATACATAAATAATATTAATTATACTAGAAGCTCTTTCTAATATTTTTTTCCAACCCTGCCGGCTGCGACATGTCTTGTTTCTAATAATTAATTAAAAAAAAAAAATGTTTAAATACAGATTATTGTAATATTAATCTTACAAGTTAATTAGGTTACAAGCGAATCGTATCTTGTGGGACGTTGTCGCAATGAGAGCAGCTGTCAATTACTAAAAAACCATTTCATATATTAAATATCAAAATAAAACTAAAAATATAAATGTGATCAGATTTTGTTTTTATATGTTTAAACATTTAATAATGCAGTAAAGTCGATTCTCTCTTTTCTAATTTGAATGTTTGTAAAAGTATAGATTTTTCAGAACATTCATTTTATTTGGTCAAAAACGGCTTATAGTGGTCACAACACTCACAACTGTAACACTACGGCAACGAGCCCAAAGTCATGACATTGTAAGAACGTCCTGGCGGAATATTAATCAACGATTCATTTGTGTTTTATTGAGTGTTGTTTTCCAATACAAAGAGAAACTTGGTGGAATGATACTCATTGTTACTTACAGTGTAAGGATGACATAGGTAGTCATTAAGTAACCTGGATTAACACAGAGGGTACTTTTAATCCCGGTAGTGCGTTCCCGTTGGATATTTTCCGACATCCACGCGGGCGAAGCCGCGGCAAGTGCTATACTACAAAAGTACAGCCATTCCAGTTTACTTGTTCCAATGTACTATGCTGGGAGTGGCACAGCCGCGGCGGACATTACCATCTAACTAACACATGAATTTCATTCATGGATTTAAACGAGTTATTCCGGCCTCATCCGCTAAACCCCCCTCCACCCACCCCCCCCACTCCTCGATCCCCTGCTAGTTCTTCTTCTGTTTTAATATCTGTCTTATCGAGTTATTCCCCACTATAAGCTTTCTCATTCCGGCCTCGTAACTTAGAATTTGTTTCGTTACAAATAAATTATTTGAGACGTTACAGCCGCGACGCCTTCACGACGTGTGAGGCTGCTGCAGTACCGACCATCAAAACCTTCCGCACACGTTTGAACGCAAAAACAATATGCTTATGCTGTGCCTCCGCGGTGGCTACGGGCGCTACGGCGGAGCTGGTGCGTTGCGTGGCTAAGGGTGCTACGACGTAGCAGATGCTGTTCTACAACGGTGGCTACGGGCAACTACGGTGGTTACGGCGCTACAGCGGAGCTGGTGCATTGCGACCGCGGTGGCTAAGGGTGCTACGACGTAGCAGATGCTGTTCTACAACGGTGGCTACAGTCGCTACGGCGGAGCTGGTGCGTTGCGACCGCGGTGGCTAAGGGTGCTACGACGTAGCAGATGCTGTTCTACAACGGTGGCTACGGGCAACTACGGTGGTTACGGGCGCTACAGCGGAGCTGGTGCATTGCGACCGCGGTGGCTAAGGGTGCTACGACGTAGCAGATGCTGTTCTACAACGGTGGCTACGGTCGCTACGGCGGAGCTGGTGCGTTGCGACCGCGGTGCCTACGGGTGCTACGACGTAGCAGATGCTGTTCAACAACGGTGGCTACGGTCGCTACGACGGAGATTGATCAATGAATATGCAGCGACCAAGATCGGGATCAATTCGAAGGGAGTTACATATCAATATTTTGGCCGTTAGGTACAATCTTGCAGCGCGCTACGAGTGCTACGTTGTAGTTGCGGATACGGGCCCAGGCTCCGCCGGGCATTGCCGCGCGGCGCGCTGTGCTCGGCGTGACGTCACGCGCCCCGCCCACCGCCGCGCGCCCCCCTCGTCACCCGCGCCCCGCACCCTGCACGCCGCGCACACCCGCGCCGCACTTCGGCGTTACAGTCGATAAGAGTACCCGCTACTCCAGGAGCTGACTCCAATTTCTTTATTTGCCAAGTACCGCCTCCACAAGTACGTATGTATGTACGAACTATGCAGATGTCAAATGTTCTGAGGCACCCTTTAACTGTTGTTACCAATTATTAAATTAATACATGCAAGAATTTGTTAACGTGTTGCGTCATCAGACAAGACATATGGAATGCAATAAAGAATTGAGTATTGAGTATTGAAATTACGTTTTTTAAAACTTTGAATTCTGCCACTGGACGCCCTGTACATAAATAAAAAACTATTCAGTTACGCGTCACCTTTTAAAAAAAAACCATGTGTGATGTTGCGGCTTCTAGACAACTACTGTAAAGACATCGTTCAAACTGATGAGAGTGTTTCACGCAGGGCTCGGAAAAATCCGATATTTAACGTGTATTAAAGGGATATGCGATTTTCATTCTGTATACATCATAATTATATGTATATCAGCGAACCCTGTTTCATGTCTGTTGATGCGTCCGAACAGGAGAAATTGAGGCACGTACTTAGTTTAACCACATTATCACACTTACAACGACAATGAAATTGGTCTATGGAGACAGCGGCCATTTCCTATCGTGTTTGGCTTAATTTCAATTGGTCTAACGTAATTTCATAATCTACACTAATATTATAAAGAGGAAAGATTTGTATTTTTGTATGTTACGAATAAACGTAAAAACTACTGGACCGATTTCAAAAATTCTTTTACCGTTAAAAAGCTACATTATCACTGAGTAACATAGGCTATATTTATTACTAAAAAAAATTAGGGATCCTTAGAAATTCTTACTAAAACCAACCCAAGGTGTAAAAAATAGCCATAAAATGTCTTTCATCGCATGCGCTGCGGAAAGTATTGATGATAGAACAAAAAAATGTTCTACAATATTATAGAACATATCAATATCTACAAAAAACTTCGCGATACCATATGTCCAACTATTGTAGTTATGTCACTATAACTACTTTTTTATATTTTAAAAGTTGATAGAAATGCCGATCAAAATCAGACCATGTTATCTATACCTTTGTATTAATTCTTATCCAAATAAATTATTTTGTATTCAAGACTGTTTCAATACCTGTTGATTACTTTTTGAATTATTGAAATCGGACATTCCATTCAAAAGATATTACCAAATTAAAAATGTCAGTAGAAAAAAAAATACGAAAAAAACCGACTTCCAAAAAAACACTACAAAGTGAAAAATAACTTTAATTTCGGAAGTCGGTGTCTTTAGATCTGTATTTTAGTTTTTTGCCACCGACTTCCGAAATTAAAGTTATTTTTCACTTTGTAGTGTTTTTTTGGAAGTTGGTTTTTTTTTCTTAAAAAGTTTTTATTTCACGCTTTTTAGTGGGTCTGCTTATAATTTATCTAAGTTACAATAGCCTAGTGACCATCGCCTTTTACAAACAAAATATTGCTTTTCCCGATGCAGGGAAGTTAATTGTTGAGGAGTTACTATAAAAAATACCCAAATCGCTATAGCTGTGCCTATAATATTTGAAGAGTTCCTTCGATTTCTCCAGGATCCCATCATCAAATCCTGACCTGATGTTTTTAGACTAGATGCTGATAATCCTGGCTGCAGCATCAGGCCAGACTTATGTCAACATTGCATTGAACTTAAAATTTAGTCCTGTTTAAAATGAGCCCAAACACGACTACGGTGCTGTAATTTCAAGGTTGGTACTTTTTCTGATGCTCCTGGCTTCAGCATCAGGTCTTTATGTACTTCGGTGTTCCTCATTAACAGTACGTTTATCCACACATCGAGCCCTTTTCAATGAGCCTAAACACGATATATCTGCTGTTAGTTGTCGAGGAGTTAGGTACTCTGCAGACTATCCTGACTGCAGCATCAGATCATGACTTGATGATCATGAGACCAAATGTGGCAAATGCCCTATTAAACATCAAAACAATTTACTAAAACAGTCCTTGCCTGTTCGAGTAACTTCTTACTGTTAAGGAGTTGTACCTTCCATCATCAGCCCAGCTACCTGAGATGGTGACAACCATACGCAAATACACAAGATACTTCATAAAATATGCGAAAAACAATAATAATAATATAATAATAATTTATTAAATAAAAATGTTTACAAAAAGGTGTAAATTTAGCCAAAAGTAGCAAATTGTCCATACAATTATAGTGTCTAAAAATAAACTAAAACTAAAATATGTTTTATTATAGTTGCAAGTAGTGATGGTTCGGAATTATTGTGTTAGGTAGTGACCCGCCCGAACTAGGTTTATTCAAACCTGTGTTTCAGGCCATCACTTTACATTTTAATTAAATTGGAGCGTTAATTTTTAAAAGAAACTGATATAAAAATAATTCATTAACAATTCTGAGAAAAAGCACATTGGTACATTAATACAAAATCTAATACTAAGTCTATGTAAACATACAATAAGTGAGCCTATAAAATTTGAGGGTTGCCCTCGATTTCTCTAAGATCCCATCATCAGATCCTAACTTGGTGACAGTGGGACCACCTCAGAAGTATCTACTTTGGAACAAAAAAAGAATTTTGAAAATCCGTCGACAATTGGCGGAGTATTCGATGAACAAACAAACAAAAAAAAATAAAATAAAAAAAAGCATACAAACAGCCGAACATAGTACCTCCTCCTTTTTGTGAAGTCGGTAAAAATACAGACGCGCCGCGCCGCCGGTTCGCGTTGCTCCACGCAGCCACAGAATACGACGTAGCGCAGCGATAAAATTCTCGTGTCCAGAGTGTTTGTAACAAAACTCTGAAACGGCTTGACCGATTCTTATGAAATTTTGTGTGTATATTCAATAGGTCCAAGAATAGGACGTAAACTATTTTTTATTTTATTTTAACTGCTACTATTGTTCGTGTAGGGTAGGGGTAGGGTAGGAGTAGGGTAGGAGTATGTTCGGGGTAGGGTAGGAGTAGGGAATGGGTACGGTAGGAGTAGGGTAGGAGTAGGGTTAGGGTAGGGTAGGAGTAGGGGTAGGGTAAGAGTAGTGTAGGGGTACGGTAGGAGTAGGGTAGGAGTCGGGAAGGGATAGTGTACAAGTAAGGTAGGAGAAGGGTAGGGGTAGGATTAGGGTAAGAGTAAGGTAGGACACCACGCGAACGAAGTCGCGCCGGGCAGCTAGTATCTTATAAATTGAAAGATAATCTCTTTCTGAATTGAGTGTGCCTGTTAAGAGCGGCAGTATTTGTAGGGCACAGCTCCCGACCTGGAACTGTGAGTTCCTCATACCGCGGGTTCCCGCGCGCGCTCGCGTCCAGTCGCCGCTCGCCCGCCGCCGAGCACACACGTCGTGCGTCAGCGCGCCGCGTCGTACTCCATAGTTCGACACGCATCTCGATCCGCGCGCCGCGCGTGTTCAGCAGTGATAGTGTGTGTGTGAGCACTGCGTATGCATGTGAGAGTGTGACCACAGCACGACAACCCCGGCGCCACGCGCCTCCACGGGGCACCTGCCGGCGTCCGCACCGAGCCGCAGAGCTGCTGCTCGTCCTCGCACATCCAGCGAGGACTGGATGCCGTGATAATCACCCGGGACAATGCATACGTACGTCACGTATATAGTAACAGCACCTATACGGTAGTCATCGTACACTCGCCATCGATAATTCCTAGATGTAATCAGAAACGGCAGATCTCTTGTACAATAATGTTAGCATCGGTTGTTGCCAAAAACACGTAAGACGTGTGAAGCTCAAATTAATTAAAGTTCGATGCTGTCTATAGAAACTAGAATATGTTATGAACAACAACATACACCACGCCACAGATAATATAATACTCTACGTACCACGCCAAAATGGAACGAGTACCTGTAGTACAGCGACATTTCGCCAATTATGTTTAAGTCCCACGTAATAGAGGGTTAGCCCACTGCCATCGCCCGGCACAAATCCAGACTCCGCGCTGCTACTGACAAATTCCAGATAGAAAACCCAATAACACTTTGCCCGAACTTGGAATCGAACGCAGGACCTCATACCACCCACTACACCGACGAGCCTGTCACATTATATTGTGGAGGGCGAGCTGCGCAGTGTGTGCCGTGTGCAGCGTGCTCGCGAGGCGCGAGCCGCGTGTTGACACAACATGTGAGCACAAAACAGAAAGTAATGTCCCTCAGATTACTTTCTGTGACAATGAGCTCCCGGCGCGCGGCGGGACGGTCCCACAAACAGCTCGCGCTTCACACAACAGCGTGCTGTAGCGGCTGTTACGTGCGTAGTGCTCATTGTCTGTGTGCCGTGTGTTTTGTGGCAAATTAAATCTTCTCATTTTATGCGGACTTTCTTATAAAGTGCCTTTATTGGTCGACTTTTGCGCAAAACACAAAAAAGATTATTTAACTTTCTATACCCAGACACATAATTTGCGGCGCTAGTAATATTTTGTTCAGAAGTAGGGTCGCTAACTGCTGACGATGTTCGTTCCGCTTCGAGGCTCGGCGGCAATTCAGCTGAACTTGCAAAAGTTTCAATATTTCTAGGTCGTTTAATAAATCAAATTAGGCACAGTCGAGTTGACGTTCCCTGCGGGTTGCGTTGCGACTGCGTTACGGCAGCGTTGAGGCTGCGGTGCGGCAGCGGTGTTTCCGGTCACGGAGACATTCCTGTAAACGATACAAACTATAATAATATAAAACGTTTATTTTCCCTACACAAGTTATGAACTAAGAAACTACCACCGAGTTGACAGCCGCCGCGCGCCGGGCACCGACTGTGCAAAATGTTTTACTTCATACAAACCAATATTTTGGACAGTGCTTAACGTCGGGCAGGAACCATATAAGTATGTCAGCTCCTCAGAGACGTCATTTCGTATTTTGAAGAACGTTCGCATTCTACTCGCAGTCTCAATCGGTCAACAGTAGCCAGGTTCACCTGGGTCTGGTTCATAATATCGACAGCTATACTAACTTACCTATATTAATGTTCCGTTTCTGAGATTGATTGACTGTGATGAGATTGACCTTCTGGTCTGTATCATGGCGCACGAATGTAAACTGACGGACGGCATTGAAAGTAAGTTGTTTGTTACCTTTTCACGCTTGAACCATGAACCAATCATCCTGAAATTTTGCATATACGTTGTCAGGTGTACAAAAATAGACATAGGGTACCTTTCATCCCGAAAAAAAGGGCCGTTCCCGAGGAAAACAACAATGACGTTAGTATGATAAAAGATGTATTATCTCATACTAACGTATATGCAAAATTACGTTACCCACGCACGTGTACGAAGTCGCGGGCGACAGCTAGTACTGAATAAAATATCTATTATTTATTGACATATCTCGGGACCCTGGAGTCCCGGACCTTTGGAAGGCGTACCAGGGGCTGAAGCCAACTCGCAGAGGCCCCTTACACAATTTGAAATGATGAGGAGACACCTACCGACGATTATCTCTGAACGCACTATGCACGTGCACCCAAGGGCAAGCCCCATTGCAGAACATGAAAACAAAATATTGGACTGTGGGTTTGCGTGGCTAAAGTGTACTGATTATCTAGGACTATAGAAAGACTATGGCCCTTGCCTGACCAATTTTTTATATAAAATATACAGATAAAATGGCAAGGGGTGACTTGCACACTCAAAAATGCCCCCAGAAACCGTCGCTAGCACATAGTGACGAGGCGGCAAGGGAACAACATGTCCTGAGGTGCTAATGAGGAGTGGAGAGGTATCCCACTCCACGGCTATATCAGGACAATCCCGGGACTACGGTCAAGATCTAACTGGAATACTTCCTTCCTCCAAACACGTTTGATCTTGCGAATCTCCACTCAGGCCGGCCAATAAAGGCAAGAATGAGGTGGGAGCTCTGTTCCTCGTCATTGTTCACTCCAGCCGGCCAATAAAGGCAAGCCAGAGGTGAGGAACAAGACTTCTCCCGGGAGATAGGGTCCGTGGGGTCGCTACTGCCCAACAGCTCGCCACAAGCTGCCCTGCGGGTTTCTGTATCTCTCTTGCTCTGGCTCCTCACCCTAAACCTGTTCCAGCAAAGTAAACCCTTCCGGCACAGGCTTTGAGTTCTGAGCGCGCAAGCCCCACCACGACGTGAACGTAGAGAAACGGCGGTGGGGTTATTATTTTTATTGTTGTAAATGAGAGCGCTCGTATGGTTAAATGCCGAGTTTACTTGTAATCCTTGATCTCCGGGACGGACAACAACTTGAAAAACTGATTTAGAACCAACGGTCCCAAAGAAAACCATATTTGAGTGACATCTACTACGAATATGTTGACACATCGGCATAGAAAAAACAAATAAGAAAGCCAACTCGACCCCGAGCGAGCGATAATCTGTTTAGTTATTTGAAAAATTCCGATCGAAACATGATTCATTAATTAAAACGTGGTTTTACTGAATCAAGTATTTATTCAAATAAAATAATATTACTCGTATTATGAAATTGTATTTTTAACCGACTTCTAAAAAGGAGGAGGTTCTCAATTCGGATGTTTGTATTTTTTTTTTATGTTTGTTCGCGCATAACTCCGTCGCTCGCCAACCGATTTGAAAAATTCTTTTTTGTTGGAAAGGGTATACTTCCTAAATAGTCCCATGAAAATTTTATCGAAATCGGACAAGCGGTTTTTGAAAAATCAACAAAAATCTAAAAATGTATCTACATTAACGATCTTTTCGTTTACTTTTTCGTGGGGTAGGTACAACTAAAAAGTGAAAAATAATAACTTTTTTACAAAAAAAAAAAACAACCGACTTCAAAAACAAAACACTACAAAGTGATAAATAACTTTAATTTCGGAAGTCGGTGTCAAAAAACGAAAATGCGGAACCAACGACACCGACTTCCGAAATTAAAGTTATTTATCACTTAGTTGTTTTTTTTTTGAAGTCGGTTGTTTTTACACTTAAAATATTTTTTACTTTTTCATTTACCATGAAAATTATAATCTTTAAATTCGGAAATTGAATACATTTTTACAATAACTTCAAATAATAGGCATTAATTTATTAAAGTGGTTATTAAAATTTTCTAGCGTTAAGAGTCGCATCTCAAACCATGGGTTCGATTCCCACCTTAGGCAATTCGATTTTTTCGAGGTAGGTAGGTACATGTCGGCGCATCATCGCCGTCGTTGTCACACATATTATTGATTTGCTCCAATATATCACTCAAATACACAGCAATAGGAAATGGCAGGAACATATTTAAGAAAGTACAAAGAAAATACCTCACTTCAATTCAGGGTGTTTATTCCACGAACAGCGAACGAAGAATGTCCTTCCATTCGCATCACAACAGTTTTTATACACAAAACCACCGCCAAAACATGGCGTCAAACTATACCGCGAAGCTTTGCCGCCAAATAGAATTGAAGTATACAAATTAAGCGGATATGTCAAACTAATTCTAGATTGTCATTTTAAATAATTCAAGCGGATGTGTCAAGATAAATCCTTAATACCAACACAGAAACAATGTAAAGTTTACAGGAAACTACAATATTTAAAATAAATAAAAAGGAAGTAACAAAATAGAAACTTTATACAAATTCAAACGGAAACCGCAATATTTTAAACACATCAAAATAAAAACTAAACACAGACTTAACCGGAAATACAAAGTATTAATTCAATAAATGACATTGAAGTCAAATCAAGTACAAAATAATCAAAACAAGCTTGAAATTAAAATTAAATAATGGCTTGGCGCCCATATACACGTACAAATTATTACGAGCAGTTGGGCAGCGGCGGAGCGTGCGCGTGCGCGGGCGCGGGCGGTATTACGTACGGCATAGCCACGACTGGCGCACCTTTAGCAGCGATCAATTTTGTCAGTGTGAGCGTGCGACGACGCATACGTACGAAGGCGCGCACGTACAAACCGTGTTCGGTGCATATATCATATGTATGAAGATATCCTACTCATTTGTTTATCGGCGTGTTCAACGTTCGTGTGAGACGTGTGAGGTGTGTGAGGCGTGTGAGGCGTGTGTGCGACAGGTACGGGCGGCGGATCGTAAAAAACTCATCAATCTCGGCGCGTGAGAGGTAATCAATCACCGGCATTAGCTCATGCACACGAGCCCCGCCCCCGCCGCCCCGCCGCCCCGCCGCCCGCCGCCCCGGCCCGCCTGGCCCGCGAGGCGCAGCTAAATATTAATACTAGGTACCTACCCTTTAATGGTCAAGCGATAGTGTAACAATACCGATAGGACCAACCCTCGGCGGGCGCCCGCGCGGCGTCCACTGCGCACATCATGGATGCCTGGATGGTCAGCAGCACGTGAACTACTTAATAATTTGTTCCGTTGCTGTAATTGCTGTATGGCGTTCCAGTGGGAGGATAAACAAAGGACATTCTTTTATAATTTGTACCATTCTCTTAGATTCGTTTTACAGTTTTGATTTACATCTATTTATTCTGTTCGACGTCGCATTTGTACAGATAAATAAGACTAGGTGTCCTAGTCAGGCCAGACGCGTTGATAATTGATGGTGCCAGATGACATAATATAGTACCAGGTGGCTGGTAGCGGCTAGAAGACAGTGCGACTCAGTTCAATGTCAAGGTCAAAACGTTTATTGCGAACAGTGTACAATGTTGGTGTCATGTTAGTACTTATGACTTAGCTGCCTTTTACCGTGTTGTGATTGCAATCATCATTCGCGTGCCCTACACTTCCGCAGGCTGTGAGTGACGCGGCTCCGTGTGTGCAGGTGAGGCGCGCGCGGTGCGGGATGTAGCGCGCGCGCGTGCAGTGACGCGCGTGCAGCGCGGCATGGCGCGGGCGGCGCGCGCGCTCTCCGTGGCGCTGCTGGCCGCGCTCGCCGCCGCCGCCGGCCCCCTGCCCGCCAGCCGTTAGTATGACTGCACAGTCGGTGCTCCGCAGAGCCATACTGCAAATGGGCATTGGGGAAACTGTCCCTGACTGCCACACTGCTCGGGAAGTACAATCCTTGCACAGTTAGTGTACATCTGATTTTGCATCTCAGTGATGTATATTCTCGTTGCTGTAAAGCCGGCAGTACACATGGGGCCAAGGTGTTGGGCCAACGTGTTGGGCAAAAATGATGGATAACCAAGATTGCTGTTCACACATTGGCTTACTGATCATTCTGCATTGGCGCTTCAAAGATGGACGTAGAAGTTCTTGCAGCTGCGGCAATTTATTTATATAGTGCGTTTAATTATTACGTACATGTGCACCAAAGTAGAGTGACTAAAAATAAATGGCGCAAAAGAAGGTGGTGGATGGTGACTATTCATCGGAATTGAACGAGGTAAATGTGTTATTAGTTATTATTGATATACAGGCTGATAATAATTTTGCTATCGGAACATGGGAACGTAAATTTCACTCACGCGCAACGATACTGTCTCCGCTGACGAGTAACAACGAACTGAACAAGACACCAACGTGTGAACGCTGTTTGCGGAGCGCGCCAAGATCCTTTGATGTGTGCACAAAAAACCGACACTATTCGGATGGCCTGCCAATGTTGCCGCCAACTCGACCAATTAAGCCAACATACCGCCAGGTAGCTCTTTACACGTTGGCCCAACACCTTGGCCCCATGTGTACAGCCGGCTTAAGAGGTAGCTCAGCCGTGAAAGGACTGTAATTCGGAGAGCTGTCACTTTCTGATTGACACTGGCGTATTTTTTCACGCAGAGGTTAGTTTACAAATTCAAGTGTGGCCCATCTGAAATATTGTTTTATTTTAATCATTGTTAACTCTAAAATCGATTTCTCTACGTCTTATAATTTCAAAGGATAATGGGCGTTTTGGTACCCGCCCTACCCCTCCCCCAACAGCAATAATTGTAGTGTCATTGAAAAGATCTTCCAATAGGAATAATATTTACTATGATGTCTTTTATGAATTCGTTGCCCGTTCGGTGTTATCCCGGTATGAACATGACTTATAAGTTATGTTCATACCGACTTCAAAAAAAATTAAATTTAAAAAATCAAAAAACCCGACTGCGGTGCGATTTTTTAGAAAAAAAAACGAAAATGTGGAACCAATGACTTCCAAAATTAAAGTTATTTATCACTTCGTAGTGCTTTTTTTAAGTCGGTTGTTTTTTTTTTTTTGTAAAAAAGTTTTTGTATTTTGGGTACCAGGTTCCATACATTTTTGACCATCGTCCTTTGCCCACACTAAACCTTGCCCACCTCAACAGGTCACCTCGGGGTGATCACACTCATGTCCGTGTGCATGTGCAGAGCGAGCGCGGCGCGTGCACCGCGACGCCGCGTCGGTGGAGGCGGCGGGCGCGGTGGCGGGGGACGCAGACGCCGCCATGGAGGCCGCCGAGCTGGAGATGGCGGAGGTGGCGGAGGTGCCGGCGTGGCGCGAGCTGTGGTACGGCTCGCTGGAGGCGCTGCACCGCGAGCCCAGCATCAACAACACGCAGGAGGACGTGCTGGTGCAGCTCGGCGCCGTGGCCTTCCTGCACTGCCCCGTGCGCAACCTCGGCGAGCGCGGCGTCAGTACCACTAGTACCGTGTGCCACTATCGCTCTCTCTCTCTCTCTGCTTGAGTAACACGCGTGTTGTGCGCAGGTGTCGTGGGTGCGGCGCCGCGACTGGCACATCATCAGCTCCGGCATGCTCATGTACACCAACGACGAACGGTTCCAGGTACTACGCAACCTTCGCATTAGATTTAATATAATATTTTAATTGTTTTGACATGAATACGATTTTAAAATTGCTTCCATAGTAAGGGGCAATTCAAAACAACCAATGTAACAAAGTTGGGGGATACAGTTTGGTATTGCAGCTTCATACCCATCATCTCCATCCTAAATTCAATTACACCATTGGATAGCTAAAAGATCAAAGAATTTATCACGATAAGTGAGGACTGTGACGCATCGCGCGTGGTGGAAGGGGAAGCGCCGCCATTTTGAGGTAATTTTGCTGCGTATCGAGAGTTCCACTTAGTATAATTTTCGACTCAGAAAAGCTACAACGTTTGTTTAAATTTCAACCGTCAGATCTTGTTAAAATCTATTGCTTTTATAAAAACATTACGTTAAAATAATGACGATAAATTTAATTTGTTAAAATACATAAAAAATAATACCAAAAATATGTAATGTCGGCCTATACGCGTCAAAAAGCCAAATCGAAATACAGAAATCGTATACTGTTGGAAAGAGCTTTTCAACCGACGAAAAAACGGAGGAGGTTATCAATTCGACGCGTATATATTTTTTTTTTTTTTTTTATGTATTATCACGCATATCTTTTTACAGAGCAGTCCGATTTTGATATTTCTTTTTCTATTGGAAAGGATATACCCCGAAGTTGGTCCCATATAAATTTGGAAAAAAAATCCAACGCTAAGGGTAGGAAAACAGGGGATGATTGATTGTTCACTCACTGATTGTAATGTACGACCACGCTTAACTTTTTACAGAGTAGTCCGATTTTAATAATTCTTTTTTTATTGGATAGGACATACCTCGAAGTTGGTCCCATGTAAATTTGGAAAAAAAATTCCTACCCTAAGGGTGGGAAAATAGGGGTGATTTATTGTTCATTCACAGATTTTAATGCTGAGCTGTGTATTACAATTAAAATAAAAGGCCTATCTATGTTAGTATATAAAGCCTGTTTTTTTAAGTATATTATTATACAAAAAATAATAATTAAAGTAGGATTATGTAACAGTTAATATCTAAAGTAAGGTAGGTAGCTATTTCAAAAGTAATCAAAAATTAAGCATGTAGTAATTAGTAAATTATAGCCTCAAAAAATTATAAAATAAAAACTTTTTAACAAAAAAATTAAACCTCCGAAAAAACTGAAAAGCAAAAAATAAAAACCCTTTTTATTTTACCTTATTAAATAAGTTCTTAAACTAATGCAATTATACCTAAGAAATTTTGAGTCGGCGCCAAACAATCAATGAACAAAGATCACTAAATTACCTTAAATTTAAAGAAATAACCAAATCAAATTAATAATGCAACGTGAAATCTCCAGCGATTCCAAACAAAAAATGCGTTCTGCGCACGACCATTCGCAACGATATTAAGTTGCTTGTTTGGCGCCGACTCAAAATTACTTAGGTATACTTGCATTAGTTTAAGAACTTATTTATTAAGGTAAAATAAAAAGGGTTTTTATTTTTTGCTTTTCAGTTTTTTCGGAGGTTTAATTTTTTTTCAAGAGCAATCGAATGGTACCAATAAAAACACTATAATATGACCGAGTCCAGCAGTGGCGGAAGCGCAAAAGTATGATTGTGCCGAGCGGATCAATGGCGGTGCATCTGCAGCTGGGGCGGTTGAAATAATGCAAGAAGAAGAATGATGAAGTAACTTCTAAATCGCCACTGGATCAATCCCGTTACGTAAACGTATTCACGCACAAGACACGCCCGTGTCCATGACACAGCCATACACCATCTTTTTTTTACTTTTCATTACGCATCGTTCTCACATGCATAATTTTAATATGAATGATGTAACCAATATTTTGTAACCATATTATTTTGGTTTAAAAGAGTTTCCGTAGAGTTTCTTGCCCATTCCTCTCAATAGGTTCTGTGAGAGTCTTGCAGACTCTAATGTGACACCTAGGCCACGGGGGGATTAAATCAAAATCCTTTTATAGTTTACTAGGATATATTTTTATGAGTCTTTTTATCATATTATAATAATTATCGACTTATTTCTAAGACGTCAAACCTGCGACTCTTATATGACATATATTTGAATCTTTGAATGGAACATACTTCAAATATAACCAGCGGTCCAACCCGCAAGGAGGTCAGAATCTCTCAAAGAGGTCTCTACAGTACCTACTACTCTTTGGAATGGGCAACTAGCTTCATCTTTCTGACTGACCGACTCCTCGACAGTTCAAATGTGCTTGTAATTAGTTAATTTGAAATAAATGCTTTGCGTTTTTTTTGTAGTATTTTTAATATATCGTCGTTGTCAAACCAAAATCTGCTATATGCCGTTCTTTGAGATTTCAAGATTTTGACCACAGCTTATAGGTCACTGTAAACTGTGTTTGTAGTTCGGTAAATCTTGAAATCTCAAAAACGGCACATAGCAGATTTTGGTTTGACAGCGACGATATGATGTAACTGAAAATTTACGGTTTTCGCAACTTTTCCTTTGTCTGTGCTATAAGACATTGCTTCGTACCAAATTTCAAGATTCTGACTTCACGGGAAGTACCCTGTAGGTTTTGATTCCCTTGCGAGTGTCGAAAATTTGCGGCATAAACGGCTGTATCTTTTTGTAACGGAACGATCCATTTCCTGACACGGACTTTGTTAAACCTGCCGATGTTTCAGGTGTTGCACAGCGAGGGCTCCGACGACTGGATCCTACAGATCAAATACGTGCAGAAGCGTGACAACGGCACCTACGAGTGCCAGGTACGTACGAGTGCGAGGGAGAGCGCAATAGTAGCGGCAGTGTGTGTGACGTGTGCGCGTGTGCAGGTGTCGACGGGCGGCGGAACGCTGTCGCGGTTGGTGCACCTGCACATTGCCGTGCCCGAGGCCTTCATCCTCGGCGCCGACGAGCACCACGTGGACGCCGGCTCCACCATCAACCTGGTCTGCATCATAGAGAAGGTACGGCTCCCGAGCTTGTGTTCAGTGGTGTGACGGAGCGACAGTCAGTACAATAGTGTGGTGTGTGCGCAGAGTCCGGTGCCGCCGCAGTACGTGTTCTGGTACCACAACGCGCGCATGATCAACTACGACGCGGCGCGCGGCGTCACCGTGCTCACGGAGCCGGGGCCCAAGACGCAGTCGGCGCTGGCCATCCGCGCCGCCGGCCCGCAGCACTCCGGCAACTACACGTGCGCCGCCGCCAACACCGAGCCCGCGCACATCTACGTCTACGTCTCCGAAGGCAGTCAGTGCACTCTCCTCTCTGCTCTCAGCATGCGCGGGTGTGCAGAGCTGGCAACACTCAGCAGTGTGTGTGTGTTGCAGGTGACAAGATGGCGGCCACGCTGAGCCGCAACACGTCGGGCGCGGCGGGGGGCACGGGAGTCGCGGGGGGCGCGGGTCTCGCCTGCCTGCTGCTCGCACTCGCCGTCACAGACTGTCGTCCACTTTAACACTTATCTATTATAAACACCCTGTACATATTATTAAACACCTGTATTTCTACACAGGCGGCCCAGTATTTGGACCCACAATCCGAAGTAATAATGATTACTACTTCAACTGTGTCCTAGTTAAGAACCAATGTGAACTCGTTATAATTAATTGGCGCAAGGTCGCGGGTGGTTCACGCGACGCGTGCGACTCTCCGCACGCAGCGCGGCGCCAGCGGTGTGGTAGTAATGTTATTATGAAGTAGGTTTAACAGTTTTCACTGTCAGCGGCGCGCGGAGCGCATGGTGTCGTTGTTGTGGAAACAAATCGTTGCTCACGACGCTGTCGGTAGTCATCTATTTATAGTGTAAATAATTTTATTATGTATTTTGGCGTCTGTCACTAAAATTCGTTTGCAAGGAGATACCACAAGTAAAACGCCTTGTATTATTAATTGCCATATTTATTTTATTTGCTGTGGTGAAATTGATCCTTGTTCATGTTTACCACCGGTAATACAACCTTGAGAACGACGTTTAGTGGCTCGCAGTAGTGGGCGTCGTGCACTTCAACTGCGCAACTGTGGCGCGACTGTTGCACGACGCGCGACTCTTCTCGTTTATATTTTATTGTTCGTTACGATAGAGAGCGCGGCGCCGCCATCAGATGGCCGCCGCCTCCTGTACATATGGCTGTTAGGACTGACATCATCCTGTAAATATGTGACTCGTCGAATTACTACTTCGATACAAGCGTACTTTGTTAATCAAATTCAAGTTCGTAAATTGCGTCGCGCCGTCTCTACAAATTGTCTTTCGTATGTTCGCGCCAGTAATGTGCACATCGTGCATAGCTTCGTCGATAATGTCTGCAAGTAATGTGGCGTTATCGTCCTAATGAAAAGTGATGGCGTTTTCGCAACACTCGTTTCTCATTCACAGAACGTTTAATCATGAGTTCGTACGAACAAAGATCGCCCCAGCATGCAGTAGTCTCATCGCGTTCTATTGGGACATCGCCTCAATACTTTTACTGACCTGTTACTTTGATATAATATTGTAGCAGTAGAAGGACTGCTTGTGTCGACTATGGTCATTACTTTCTCTGAAACTGTTCAGCAGGTTGCAAGATTTTATACAAGTCTGATTTCTTTCTATCGGTCTTGTAAGTAGGACCAGTAAGCCACGCCCATCATATTTTAATGTAAGTTGTAATGCATCCATCAATTATTATGTATATAGCAAATAATAAATGCTGTTGCATTATTTTAATTATCTCGTATGTAAACAAAGCCTACTAACTCGGAACGAAAGGCAATTGCGAGTCGGCGAAATTTTGTAAAAAAAACATTTCAAATCTCATGACTTCCATTGTAATAATAAAGAAATAAACATTTTAAAGAAGAACTGCGTTTCAATTGAGCCGACCCATTTGATAATCCTAGGTACGAGTTACCAATCTGAGGCAAGTCCTCAGTGAGTCGTCACTTCGGGAGTGTAGTCCGCTGCACTGCTGCCGTGTATGTGTGCAGTTGTGCGCGCCGCACCCGGCCCCTGATTGTTGCATCCGTGTTATTGGATGCGAGGTAAACAGAGTACCGAACGCGACTATGGCCCCCACATTCGGGGGCTGGCGTATATGTTGATTCATACGATCCATGGCTCTGTACGGGGCCCAGGTGTAGACCTCTAAACTGGTCAGGACTATCCCCTGATAGTCCTGACCAGTTTAGAGGTAGGTGCAATACCCCTGTATTGCACGATCTCCTACGAAGCGGGTTGTGCACTGGCCATTTTCCAGCGACGGAAACAAGAGCCGAGGAGACTCCTGTCTTTCAGAATACCAAGACATGTCTGAACAGGACTTGACCATACAACTCTCAGCTTCTACTGAGCACAGTTAAATACTGGTTGCAGTATTTAACAGATCGTAAGTTGAATGTCAGTTGAATAATTGTAATTAAATGTGTGCGCAGCAGGTCACAGTTCGTGTGAAAAATTGAATTTTGTACGTGTCATAGTTTCGGAATGAGCATGGCGCAGAGTAAGCTACCATATAAAAACTTTTTTACATAAAAAACAACCGACTTCAAAAAAACACTACAAAGTGAGAAAAATAACTTTAATTTCGGAAGTCGGTGTCGTTGGTTCCGGGTTTTTCGTTTTTTGACACCGACTTCCGAAATTAAAGTTATTTTTCACTTTGTAGTGTTTTTTTTTGAAGTCGGTTGTTTTTTTTTTTTTTTGTAAAAAAGTTTTTATTTTTCACTTTTTAGTTGTACCTACCCCACACAAATTCAATTAACACAAGTGCATTGAAGAATTGAAGACACGACTCGAAGAATCATCAAAATTCCCATATAAATGACGGAGATGCAGTACATTTATGCATATAACTTCGTACATAAGAATATATACCTAATGTATTATATACTAAAATCTTCCTGAAAGTATGTAGATTACACTAATGAAAGAATTATCAAAATCGGTTCAGTAGTTTTTGAGATAATCGCGGACATACAAACATATATACATAAGCGTCGAATACAGAACCTCCTTTTTTTAAAGTCGGTTAAAAATGAGGTAGTAGGTATTCTATTCGTCCCGAGAAAATTTTAAAACTGTAAATTGCGAAGATTTGTCGATTAATACTGTTCGTGTATTAATTTCAAAGCTCAGGTTAGGTTCGCTCAGGTTAGATTCGCCCAGGTTAGGTTAGGTTAGGTTAGGTTCGCTCAGGTTAGGTTCGCTCAGGTTAGGTTCGCTCAGGTTAGGTTCGCTCAGGTTAGGTTAGGTTAGGTTAGGTTCCCCCCCGGTGGGTTCCCGCATTGTCGAGGCGGGGGGGCTCAGTAGCCGTGGCTTGGACACCCACGGTGAAGCGAAGTGGAACCCGAGGAGGGGCCGCTCGTCAGGGCTTTTGCCGGTAAGCCGACGACGTAGCGGCCAACAAGTAGGTTGCGGTGCCGCTTGAGCGACATCGCAGCTGAGGCGGGCCGCGATGTCGTATCGGAGGCATCGCGGCTGAGGGTTGGAGGCCGCGGTGGGAGAGGAGTGCCGGTATTGCGGTGCGCCGCTCTCCCTACCTTCCGCGGCCTTGACGGGGTCGCCACCGTGTGATGGCGGACGCGGTGGGGCCGCAGAGGAGGAGGAGTGTTGGTATGAAGTTGGCCGCTCTCCCTATCCTCTGCGGCCGAAAATTGGCAGGCGGCGGGGCCAATGACCTGACCCGTCGCAGGGGGACCAAGGGTGCCCAGACACGGGGTCGTCTGGCGCCCATGTGCTGGTTTGGTCCCTGGGGTGGTCACGGCGTGCTATGTGTTCTGGTGCGCCGGTGATGGGGAATACTCCCCAGAGGAGGGTCCGGTGACGGACAGCCGCGGCGGGTTCACGGATGAGTGCTAACGCGTGCCCGTGTTCCCGCCGTAAGCGGCAGAGGAGGACACCGTGGAGTTTTAGTGGGTTGGAGTCCCACATAACTGCACTATCTCCCCGTGGTAGTGCAGAATGCATGAGCATTTCTCCACGTTAAAAAAAAAAAAAAAAAAAAAAAAAAAAAGGTTAGGTTAGGTTAGGTTAGGTTAGGTTAGGTTGGGGGACCACCCCACAGTGCTTGCGTCCACGTCGCGTCCCCCTGGAAACAGCCCAGTTCTGACCACCGTAACGGAGTGGCAGACTGGGTTGGCCAAAGTGCACTGTGCCTTCGCGGATTTTAATTTTATCTCAGTAGTGTGTCTGCGAACCTGCCGGGATCATGCCGACCCCTGAGCGGGACGCCTCCGGGCGATTTTTAAAACAAAAAGGCCCTTCTCAGGGCCAACCCAAAGGCCCTTCTCAGGGCCAACCAAAAGGCCCTTCTCAGGGCCAACCCAAAGGCCCTTCTCAGGGCCAACCAAAAGGCCCTTCTCAGGGCCAACCCAAAGGCCCTTCTCAGGGCCAAGCCGACGCTTCGGCATCAGAAACTAGCCGCGCGCCGTCTGCGGCTAGCTTCTTCTTTGGAGGGGCGGACGAGTCGTCGTCCGACAACGACTCACTTATCAGTGTGTCGGACGCGGACGACTCTCGTTCGCGGAAGAGGGTGCACCGGAGCGGTGGGTCCGAGGGCTCCTCGGCCTCGGGGTCGACGCGGTCGCCGAAGGCTAAAAAGCCGACGGCTGCCGCGGAGACCCATGTCGTTGGGCTCGAGAACGCCCAACGCCAGCTGGATCTGGCTCGGCGGGCTCAGCTCCAGCAAGAGCTGGAGGAGCGGGTCGCTGCCGCGGAGAAGCGGGCGCACGTCGCCCGGGCCAAGTCCGGGTACGGTGCGCCCCGCGTCGTATACGCGGACCACTCCCTGGCCGAGCTGGAGAGGATGGCGGAGGAGGACGAGAGGGAGATCGCGGAGGTCGCCTCGAAGTCCTCCAACATAAAGGGGACCCTTCAGAAGGCCCTGAAATGTAGGGCCGCGAGCATGCGCGGCGTCGTTGCGGAGCTGGTCCAGCGCAGCTCCACAGACGAAACGCGGCAACTGCAGGCGAAGGTGGATCGCCTGCAGTCGGAGGTCAGCCAGCTTCATCAGAAGCTGGCTGAAGCCACGGCCCGGCCACAACAGGCCAAGTCGAGCCCTGCGGCAGAGGGCCCCTCCTCCAACCTTGAGGATATCATCCGCAAGGTCGTAATGCAGGAGAGGGCCTTCACAAGAGCCTGCTTAGCGGGCATCGAGGACCGGCTCCTGCCGGAGAAGCGCCTCCGACCGGCCCTTGCGGCAGACGCGAGGCAGCGTGAGCCGGGCCCGTCCTGCTCCCACGCGGACGACGCCCTTCTCCTCCCCTCAACGACCCCGTCCAATGAGTGGACGGAAGTGGTCCGCAAGGGGAAGGGCAAGGGCAAAAAGTCGGCGACGGCCGTCCCCGCCGTCCCCGCCGCCACCACCGCTCCCAGCAAGTCGCAGACGACCGGCAAGGGAAAGCGGACGGGGAAAGGGAAGAGAAGGGTGCAGCTGGTCTCCCCAAAAACCGCAGCCGTCGTGGTGACGCTCACCGCGGAGGCTGCGGACCGAGGGGAGACGTACGCGTCCGTTTTGGTGCGGGCGCGTGCGAACGCCGATCCCACCCAGCTGGGGATCGGCAGTGTGTCCTGCCGGCGGACCCAGGCCGGGGCTCGAATATTCGAGTTCCCGGGGGCAGAGGGGAGTGCCCATGCGGACCTCTTTGCAGCCAAGCTGCAGGAGGTCATCGCGGATTCGGCCAAGGTGGCACGGCCGGTCAAGTCGGCGGCCATAGAGGTGACGGACCTGGACGACTCCGTCACCAAGGAGGAGGTGGTAGCGGCGGTCGCAGCGATAGGGGGCTGTGGCGTCGCGGCGGTCCAAGGCCGGGACATAAGGCCCGGCCGCGGCGGCATGGGCACCATGCGCCTCGAGTGCCCAATCGCCGCTGCCAAAGCCGTCCTTGCCAAGGGACGGCTCACAGTCGGGTTTAGCTCGGGAGCGGTCCGGGCGCTCGAGGACCAGCCTCTGCGGTGTTTCCGGTGCTTCGGCATCGGACACACCCGGCCCCTGTGTCCGTCCGCAGTGGACAGGTCGAACGCCTGCTACCGCTGCGGCAAGGACGGCCACAAAGCCGCCTCCTGCGAGGCCGCCACGCCGCACTGCGCGGTGTGTGCCGCCAGTGGCTGCCCGGCAGACCACGCAATGAAGGGGAGGAACTGCAGTCCTCCCCCTGTGCGGGGCAAAGCGCAGGCGCCGACCGGGCCTGCCAATGGCACCGCTGCTTCTGCGGTGGCTGCGGAGGAAGGGGGTGCGATGTCCGACTGATGGATAGGGTCGAACATCGC
Organism: Amphipoea oculea; assembly: GCA_945859645.1. Classification (NCBI taxonomy): domain Eukaryota; kingdom Metazoa; phylum Arthropoda; class Insecta; order Lepidoptera; family Noctuidae; genus Amphipoea; species Amphipoea oculea. The sequence continues at coordinate 64,707 of OX243878.1, read as the reverse complement.
ATACTCCAGGCGAACGCCAACCACTGCAGGGCAGCCCAGGATCTGCTGATGCAGACCATGGCTGAGTGGTTGGTGGACTTGGCGGTGGTCGCCGAGCCTTATTCGGTCCCTGGCCGTTGGCTGGGCGACCGGGACGGCCTGGTGGCGTTGGTGTCGCGGTCTTCCACGGACTCCCCTCCCCTCTCGCTCTTAGAGAGGGGACCGGGATACGTGGCCGCCGCGTGGGGAGACATGGCCCTGGTAGGGGTCTACTTCTCCCCGAACCGCTCTCTCTCCGACTTTGAGGATTTCCTCGAGATCCTCACCGCGGTCGTAGGGAGGGCGGCACCGCGCCAGGTCGTGGTGTTGGGCGACCTGAACGCCAAGTCGGTGGCCTGGGGCAACCCGGCCCCCGGTTGCAACGTCCGGGGACGCGCCGTCGAGTTTTGGGCGGCCTCATGCGGTGTGTCCCTCCTCAACAGGGGGGCGGTCCACACGTGTGTGCGGCAACAGGGCGGATCGGTGGTGGACGTCTCGTTTGCCACCCCCGCGCTAGCCGCCCGCGTCGTCAACTGGCGGGTAGAGATGGTGGAGACCCTGTCGGACCACCGATATGTGCGGTTCGACATCTCCACCCAGGGAGGGGGGAGGGCCCGCGCCGGGCAATCTCCCTTCCCACGGTGGGCACTCACCCGCCTGGACCGGGAGGCAGCCGAGGAGGCGGCCTTTCTCCAGGACTGGCTTTCGCCCCCCCCTGTCGATGCCTTGGACGTGGACGCCGCAGCGGTCCAGCTCAGGGGGTCCCTGACCGAGGTGTGCAACTCCAGCATGCCTCGGTCTCGCCGTCCGCCTCCCCGTCGCGCCGTCTATTGGTGGACGCAGGAGCTGGCGGGTCTCCGGGCCGCCTGCGTTGCGGCCAGAAGGGCCTACGCGCGGAGCCGACGGCGCAGCGCCCAAAACCGAGTCCGGGCAGAGGAGGACCGCCTATACGCCTCTTACCAAGAGGCGAAGACGGCCCTCAAGTCTGCAATGGGCGCTGCGGAAGACTCGGCGAGGGCCGAGATGCTGGAGGGTCTCGACAGGGATCCTTATGGGAGACCGTACAAGGCGGCGCGGAACCAGCTACGCCCCTATGGTCCCCCACTGACGGAGACCCTCGAGCCGGCGTTGCTGGACGGGGTGGTCCGGTCCCTGTTTCCGCGCAGGACCGACTTCACCCCACCAGCGATGGATCCCCCGCAAGGGGCGGCTCCGCCGGACGAGCAGGTCCCCCCGGTGACGGTGGAGGAGCTCCGCGCGGGGGTTCTCACCCTCCGCGCGAAGAAGACGGCCCCCGGGCCAGACGGCGTCCCCGCACGGGTGGTGGCGATCGCCACCTCCCAAATGGAGGACAGGTTTCGGGACCTCTTCAGCGCGTGCTTTACGGCTGGGAGGTTCCCGAAACTGTGGAAGGAGGGGCAGCTCTGCCTCCTCCGAAAGGAGGGACGTCCGGTGGACTCCCCGTCGGCATACCGGCCCATCGTCTTGCTCGATGAGGTCGGTAAACTGTTCGAGGGGATCATCGCGTCCCGGCTTCATGGCCTTCTGCGGGGGGTAGGGCCGGACCTGTCGGACGCCCAATTCGGCTTCCGACAAGGGCGTTCGACGATCGACGCGCTGGCCCTACTCAAGGGCCAGGTGAAGGAGGCGGTGGAGGCGGGGGACGGAGTGCTGGCAGTGTCGTTCGACATTGCAAACGCCTTCAACTCCGTCCCCCACTCGACGATATTGGAGGCGCTCCGGTATCACGGAGTGCCCCAATACCTGCACGATCTGCTGGCCAGCTACCTGGAGGGCCGAGAGGTCCTCCTCGCGGACCGGACGGGCACGGTGAGGCGGTACGGAGCAGAGTCCGGTGTTCCGCAGGGGTCAGTTCTGGGGCCCTCCCTGTGGAACATCGGGTTCGACTGGCTCCTACGCGGAGTCCTCCTCCAGGGCACGAGTGTCATCTGCTACGCGGATGACACTCTCCTCACTGCCCGGGGGAGGAACTTTGGAGACGCGGCCTGTCTGGCCTCGGCTGGCGGATCCCTGGTTGCAGAGAGGATCCGCCTCCTGGGATTGAAGGTGGCGCTGCACAAGACCGAGGCCGTATTCTTTCACGGGCCTCGGCAGCGCTGCCCTCCCGACGCCCACATCGTCGTAGAGGGCGTCCGGATAGAGGTCCAGCCCCAGATGAAGTATCTGGGCCTGGTGCTGGACGAGAGGTGGCGCTTCGGCCCGCATTTCAGCGGGCTGTCGACGCGCCTCCTGAAAGCCGCGGACGCCCTCTCGCGGCTGCTCCCGAACCTGGGGGGGCCCAAGGTGGGGTGCCGGCGCCTCTATGCCGGCGTCCTCAGGAGCATGGCCCTATACGGGGCCCCTATCTGGGCGGACTCCCTCCACAGGAGGGAGAATGCGACCGCCATCCGCAAGCCCCAAAGGGCCATTGCACTGCGGGTGGCGAGGGCCTACCGCTCGGTGGGCTTTTCGGCGGCGTGCGCTCTGGCCGGCACCCCTCCTTGGGAGCTGGAGGCTTGGGTGCTCGCCAGAGTGTACGAGTGGACCGCGCAACGAAGGGCGCTCGGGGAGCGCCCCGTCTCCGAAGAGCGGGAGGCCGTGCGGCGGGAGGCGAGGGACGCAATCGTCCTTCACTGGACAGAGGACCTCGCCACCGCCGCCTTTGGCCGCCGGACGTTGGACGCGCTCGGCCCGGTCCTGCAGAGCTGGCTCGAGCGGTCCCACGGTTTCCTCTCGTTCCGTCTGGTGCAGGTGTTGTCCGGCCACGGCTGTTTCGGAACGTACCTGCACCGGATCGGGAGGGAGGAGACCCCGGCGTGCCACGACTGCGGCGCGGCGGAGGACACGGCGCAGCACACCCTCGAGGCGTGCCCGGCTTGGTCCGAGCTGCGCCGCGGTCTGACCGCGGCGGTCGGACAGGACCTCTCGCTTCCTGGTGTGATCAACGCCATGCTGGGGAGCGAGGAGGCCTGGGCAGCGGTGGCCTCCTTTTGCGAGGACGTAATCTCGCAAAAGGAGGAGGCGGAGCGCGCGCGGGAGGACGACCCTCTCGCTGTGCCGCTCCGCAGACGAAGAAGGGGTCGGAGAAGGCGCCAGCCTCTCCCCCCTCATGGTGGCGATGGGCGGGCGACAGGCACGGGGGTGCCGTCTCCCGCATTGCACCCATCACCACCTTCGTCGGTCACTCCCGGGCCCCCGTGAGGGGCCCGCCCTGAAGGACAATCGTCGGCGGAGGACTGGACGTTAAGGCTACGCTGGTTTCCCAGTCCCCCGCCACTCGGACGAAGCGGGAGTGCCGCTGGGTTTTTTAGTGGGTATACCGGGTCAGACCCGGGAGTCCCACATAGCCCCCCATCCCCCGATGGGAGGGTATGCGTAACGCATTTTTCCCAGCGCAAAAAAAAAAAAAAAAAAAAAAAGGTTAGGTTAGGTTAGGTTGTGCGGGGGACCACCCCACAGTGCTTGCGTCCACGTCGCGTCCCCTGGAAACAGCCCAGTTCTGACCACCGTAACGGAGTGGCAGACTGGGTTGGCCAAAGTGCACTGTGCCTTCGCGGATTTTAATTTTACTTAGTTGTGTCTTGTCTGCGAACCTGCCGGGATCATGCCGACCCCTGAGCGGGACGCCTCCGGGCGATTTTTAAAACAAAAAGGCCCTTCTCAGGGCCAACCCAAAGGCCCTTCTCAGGGCCAACCAAAAGGCCCTTCTCAGGGCCAACCCAAAGGCCCTTCTCAGGGCCAACCAAAAGGCCCTTCTCAGGGCCAACCCAAAGGCCCTTCTCAGGGCCAAGCCGACGCTTTGGCGTCAGAAACTAGCCGCGCGCCGTCTGCGGCTAGCTTCTTTTTTGGAGGGGCGGACGAGTCGTCGTCCGACAACGACTCACTTATCAGTGTGTCGGACGCGGACGACTCTCGTTCGCGGAAGAGGGTCCATCGGAGCGGTGGGTCCGAGGGCTCCTCGGCCTCGGGGTCGACGCGGTCGCCGAAGGCTAAAAAGCCGACGGCTGCCGCGGAGACCCATGTCGTTGGGCTCGAGAACGCCCAACGCCAGCTGGATCTGGCTCGACGGGCTCAGCTCCAGCAAGAGCTGGAGGAGCGGGTCGCTGCCGCGGAGAAGCGGGCGCACGTCGCCCGGGCCAAGTCCGGGTACGGTGCGCCCCGCGTCGTATACGCGGACCACTCCCTGGCCGAGCTGGAGAGGATGGCGGAGGAGGACGAGAGGGAGATCGCGGAGGTCGCCTCGAAGTCCTCCAACATAAAGGGGACCCTTCAAAAGGCCCTGAAATGTAGGGCCGCGAGCATGCGCGGCGTCGTTGCGGAGCTGGTCCAGCGCAGCTCCACAGACGAAACGCGGCAACTGCAGGCGAAGGTGGATCGCCTGCAGTCGGAGGTCAGCCAGCTTCATCAGAAGCTGGCTGAAGCCACGGCCCGGCCACAACAGGCCAAGTCGAGCCCTGCGGCAGAGGGCCCCTCCTCCAACCTTGAGGATATCATCCGCAAGGTCGTAATGCAGGAGAGGGCCTTCACAAGAGCCTGCTTAGCGGGCATTGAGGACCGGCTCCTGCCGGAGAAGCGCCTCCGACCGGCCCTTGCGGCAGACGCGAGGCAGCGTGAGCCGGTCCCGTCCTGCTCCCACGCGGACGACGCCCTTCTCCTCCCCTCAACGACCCCGTCCAACGAGTGGACGGAAGTGGTCCGCAAGGGGAAGGGCAAGGGCAAAAAGTCGGCGACGGCCGTCCCCGCCGTCCCCGCCGCCACCGCCGCTCCCAGCAAGTCGCAGACGACCGGCAAGGGAAAGCGGACGGGGAAGGGGAAGGGGAAGCGAAGGGTGCAGCTGGTCTCCCCAAAAACCGCGGCCGTCGTGGTGACGCTCACCGCGGAGGCTGCGGACCGAGGGGAGACGTACGCGTCCGTTTTGGTGCGGGCGCGTGCGAACGCCGATCCCACCCAGCTGGGGATCGGCAGTGTGTCCTGCCGGCGGACCCAGGCCGGGGCTCGAATATTCGAGTTCCCGGGGGCAGAGGGGAGTGCCCATGCGGACCTCTTTGCAGCCAAGCTGCAGGAGGTCATCGCGGATTCGGCCAAGGTGGCACGGCCGGTCAAGTCGGCGGCCATAGAGGTGACGGACCTGGACGACTCCGTCACCAAGGAGGAGGTGGTAGCGGCGGTCGCAGCGATAGGGGGCTGTGGCGTCGCGGCGGTCCAAGGCCGGGACATAAGGCCCGGCCGCGGCGGCATGGGCACCATGCGCCTCGAGTGCCCAATCGCCGCTGCCAAAGCCGTCCTTGCCATGGGACGGCTCACAGTCGGGTTTAGCTCGGGAGCGGTCCGGGCGCTCGAGGACCAGCCTCTGCGGTGTTTCCGGTGCTTCGGCATCGGACACACCCGGCCCCTGTGTCCGTCCGCAGTGGACAGGTCGAACGCCTGCTACCGCTGCGGCAAGGACGGCCACAAAGCCGCCTCCTGCGAGGCCGCCACGCCGCACTGCGCGGTGTGTGCCGCCAGTGGCTGCCCGGCAGACCACGCAATGAAGGGGAGGAACTGCAGTCCTCCCCCCTGTGCGGGGCAAAGCGCAGGCGCCGACCGGGCCTGCCAATGGCACCGCTGCTTCTGCGGTGGCTGCGGAGGAAGGGGGTGCGATGTCCGACTGATGGATAGGGTCGAACATCGCATACTCCAGGCGAACGCCAACCACTGCAGGGCAGCCCAGGATCTGCTGATGCAGACCATGGCTGAGTGGTTGGTGGACTTGGCGGTGGTCGCCGAGCCTTATTCGGTCCCTGGCCGTTGGCTGGGCGACCGGGACGGCCTGGTGGCGTTGGTGTCGCGGTCTTCCACGGACTCCCCTCCCCTCTCGCTCTTAGAGAGGGGACCGGGATACGTGGCCGCCGCGTGGGGAGACATGGCCCTGGTAGGGGTCTACTTCTCCCCGAACCGCTCTCTCTCCGACTTTGAGGATTTCCTCGAGATCCTCACCGCGGTCGTAGGGAGGGCGGCACCGCGCCAGGTCGTGGTGTTGGGCGACCTGAACGCCAAGTCGGTGGCCTGGGGCAACCCGGCCCCCGGTTGCAACGTCCGGGGACGCGCCGTCGAGTTTTGGGCGGCCTCATGCGGTGTGTCCCTCCTCAACAGGGGGGCGGTCCACACGTGTGTGCGGCAACAGGGCGGATCGGTGGTGGACGTCTCGTTTGCCACCCCCGCGCTAGCCGCCCGCGTCGTCAACTGGCGGGTAGAGATGGTGGAGACCCTGTCGGACCACCGATATGTGCGGTTCGACATCTCCACCCAGGGAGGGGGGAGGGCCCGCGCCGGGCAATCTCCCTTCCCACGGTGGGCACTCACCCGCCTGGACCGGGAGGCAGCCGAGGAGGCGGCCTTTCTCCAGGACTGGCTTTCGCCCCCCCCTGTCGATGCCTTGGACGTGGACGCCGCAGCGGTCCAGCTCAGGGGGTCCCTGACCGAGGTGTGCAACTCCAGCATGCCTCGGTCTCGCCGTCCGCCTCCCCGTCGCGCCGTCTATTGGTGGACGCAGGAGCTGGCGGGTCTCCGGGCCGCCTGCGTTGCGGCCAGAAGGGCCTACGCGCGGAGCCGACGGCGCAGCGCCCAAAACCGAGTCCGGGCAGAGGAGGACCGCCTATACGCCTCTTACCAAGAGGCGAAGACGGCCCTCAAGTCTGCAATGGGCGCTGCGGAAGACTCGGCGAGGGCCGAGATGCTGGAGGGTCTCGACAGGGATCCTTATGGGAGACCGTACAAGGCGGCGCGGAACCAGCTACGCCCCTATGGTCCCCCACTGACGGAGACCCTCGAGCCAGCGTTGCTGGACGGGGTGGTCCGGTCCCTGTTTCCGCGCAGGACCGACTTCACCCCACCAGCGATGGATCCCCCGCAAGGGGCGGCTCCGCCGGACGAGCAGGTCCCCCCGGTGACGGTGGAGGAGCTCCGCGCGGGGGTTCTCACCCTCCGCGCGAAGAAGACGGCCCCCGGGCCAGACGGCGTCCCCGCACGGGTGGTGGCGATCGCCGCCTCCCAAATGGAGGACAGGTTTCGGGACCTCTTCAGCGCGTGCTTTACGGCTGGGAGGTTCCCGAAACTGTGGAAGGAGGGGCAGCTCTGCCTCCTCCGAAAGGAGGGACGTCCGGTGGACTCCCCGTCGGCATACCGGCCCATCGTCTTGCTCGATGAGGTCGGTAAACTGTTCGAGGGGATCATCGCGTCCCGGCTTCATGGCCTTTTGCGGGGGGTAGGGCCGGACCTGTCGGACGCCCAATTCGGCTTCCGACAAGGGCGTTCGACGATCGACGCGCTGGCCCTACTCAAGGGCCAGGTGAAGGAGGCGGTGGAGGCGGGGGACGGAGTGCTGGCAGTGTCGTTCGACATTGCAAACGCCTTCAACTCCGTCCCCCACTCGACGATATTGGAGGCGCTCCGGTATCACGGAGTGCCCCAATACCTGCAGGATCTGCTGGCCAGCTACCTGGAGGGCCGAGAGGTCCTCCTCGCGGACCGGACGGGCACGGTGAGGCGGTACGGAGCAGAGTCCGGTGTTCCGCAGGGGTCAGTTCTGGGGCCCTCCCTGTGGAACATCGGGTTCGACTGGCTCCTACGCGGAGTCCTCCTCCAGGGCACGAGTGTCATCTGCTACGCGGATGACACTCTCCTCACTGCCCGGGGGAGGAACTTTGGAGACGCGGCCTGTCTGGCCTCGGCTGGCGGATCCCTGGTTGCAGACAGGATCCGCCTCCTGGGATTGAAGGTGGCGCTGCACAAGACCGAGGCCGTATTCTTTCACGGGCCTCGGCAGCGCTGCCCTCCCGACGCCCACATCGTCGTAGAGGGCGTCCGGATAGAGGTCCAGCCCCAGATGAAGTATCTGGGCCTGGTGCTGGACGAGAGGTGGCGCTTCGGCCCGCATTTCAGCGGGCTGTCGACGCGCCTCCTGAAAGCCGCGGACGCCCTCTCGCGGCTGCTCCCGAACCTGGGGGGGCCCAAGGTGGGGTGCCGGCGCCTCTATGCCGGCGTCCTCAGGAGCATGGCCCTATACGGGGCCCCTATCTGGGCGGACTCCCTCCACAGGAGGGAGAATGCGACCGCCATCCGCAAGCCCCAAAGGGCCATTGCACTGCGGGTGGCGAGGGCCTACCGCTCGGTGGGCTTTTCGGCGGCGTGCGCTCTGGCCGGCACCCCTCCTTGGGAGCTGGAGGCTTGGGTGCTCGCCAGAGTGTACGAGTGGACCGCGCAACGAAGGGCGCTCGGGGAGCGCCCCGTCGCCGAAGAGCGGGAGGCCGTGCGGCGGGAGGCGAGGGACGCAATCGTCCTTCACTGGACAGAGGACCTCGCCACCGCCGCCTTTGGCCGCCGGACGTTGGACGCGCTCGGCCCGGTCCTGCAGAGCTGGCTCGAGCGGTCCCACGGTTTCCTCTCGTTCCGTCTGGTGCAGGTGTTGTCCGGCCACGGCTGTTTCGGAACGTACCTGCACCGGATCGGGAGGGAGGAGACCCCGGCGTGCCACGACTGCGGCGCGGCGGAGGACACGGCGCAGCACACCCTCGAGGCGTGCCCGGCTTGGTCCGAGCTGCGCCGCGGTCTGACCGCGGCGGTCGGACAGGACCTCTCGCTTCCTGGTGTGATCAACGCCATGCTGGGGAGCGAGGAGGCCTGGGCAGCGGTGGCCTCCTTTTGCGAGGACGTAATCTCGCAAAAGGAGGAGGCGGAGCGCGCGCGGGAGGACGACCCTCTCGCTGTGCCGCTCCGCAGACGAAGAAGGGGTCGGAGAAGGCGCCAGCCTCTCCCCCCTCATGGTGGCGATGGGCGGGCGACAGGCACGGGGGTGCCGTCTCCCGCATTGCACCCATCACCACCTTCGTCGGTCACTCCCGGGCCCCCGTGAGGGGCCCGCCCTGAAGGACAATCGTCGGCGGAGGACTGGACGTAAAGGCTACGCTGGTTTCCCAGTCCCCCGCCACTCGGACGAAGCGGGAGTGCCGCTGGGTTTTTTAGTGGGTATACCGGGTCAGAGCCGGGAGTCCCACATAGCCCCCCATCCCCCGATGGGAGGGTATGCGTAACGCATTTTTCCCAGCGCAAAAAAAAAAAAAAAAAAAAAAAAGGTTAGGTTGTGCGGCGGGAGGCGAGGGACGCAATCGTCCTTCACTGGACAGAGGACCTCGCCACCGCCGCCTTTGGCCGCCGGACGTTGGACGCGCTCGGCCCGGTCCTGCAGAGCTGGCTCGAGCGGTCCCACGGTTTCCTCTCGTTCCGTCTGGTGCAGGTGTTGTCCGGCCACGGCTGTTTCGGAACGTACCTGCACCGGATCGGGAGGGAGGAGACCCCGGCGTGCCACGACTGCGGCGCGGCGGAGGACACGGCGCAGCACACCCTCGAGGCGTGCCCGGCTTGGTCCGAGCTGCGCCGCGGTCTGACCGCGGCGGTCGGACAGGACCTCTCGCTTCCTGGTGTGATCAACGCCATGCTGGGGAGCGAGGAGGCCTGGGCAGCGGTGGCCTCCTTTTGCGAGGACGTAATCTCGCAAAAGGAGGAGGCGGAGCGCGCGCGGGAGGACGACCCTCTCGCTGTGCCGCTCCGCAGACGAAGAAGGGGTCGGAGAAGGCGCCAGCCTCTCCCCCCTCATGGTGGCGATGGGCGGGCGACAGGCACGGGGGTGCCGTCTCCCGCATTGCACCCATCACCACCTTCGTCGGTCACTCCCGGGCCCCCGTGAGGGGCCCGCCCTGAAGGACAATCGTCGGCGGAGGACTGGACGTTAAGGCTACGCTGGTTTCCCAGTCCCCCGCCACTCGGACGAAGCGGGAGTGCCGCTGGGTTTTTTAGTGGGTATACCGGGTCAGACCCGGGAGTCCCACATAGCCCCCCATCCCCCGATGGGAGGGTATGCGTAACGCATTTTTCCCAGCGCAAAAAAAAAAAAAAAAAAAAAAAAAAAAAAAAAAAAAAAAAAAAAGGTTAGGTTAGGTTAGGTTGGGGGACCACCCCACAGTGCTTGCGTCCACGTCGCGTCCCCTGGAAACAGCCCAGTTCTGACCACCGTAACGGAGTGGCAGACTGGGTTGGCCAAAGTGCACTGTGCCTTCGCGGATTTTAATTTTACTTAGTTGTGTCTTGTCTGCGAACCTGCCGGGATCATGCCGACCCCTGAGCGGGACGCCTCCGGGCGATTTTTAAAACAAAAAGGCCCTTCTCAGGGCCAACCCAAAGGCCCTTCTCAGGGCCAACCAAAAGGCCCTTCTCAGGGCCAACCCAAAGGCCCTTCTCAGGGCCAACCAAAAGGCCCTTCTCAGGGCCAACCCAAAGGCCCTTCTCAGGGCCAAGCCGACGCTTCGGCGTCAGAAACTAGCCGCGCGCCGTCTGCGGCTAGCTTCTTCTTTGGAGGGGCGGACGATTCGTCGTCCGACAACGACTCACTTATCAGTGTGTCGGACGCGGACGACTCTCGTTCGCGGAAGAGGGTCCACCGGAGCGGTGGGTCCGAGGGCTCCTCGGCCTCGGGGTCGACGCGGTCGCCGAAGGCTAAAAAGCCGACGGCTGCCGCGGAGACCCATGTCGTTGGGCTCGAGAACGCCCAACGCCAGCTGGATCTGGCTCGACGGGCTCAGCTCCAGCAAGAGCTGGAGGAGCGGGTCGCTGCCGCGGAGAAGCGGGCGCACGTCGCCCGGGCCAAGTCCGGGTACGGTGCGCCCCGCGTCGTATACGCGGACCACTCCCTGGCCGAGCTGGAGAGGATGGCGGAGGAGGACGAGAGGGAGATCGCGGAGGTCGCCTCGAAGTCCTCCAACATAAAGGGGACCCTTCAAAAGGCCCTGAAATGTAGGGCCGCGAGCATGCGCGGCGTCGTTGCGGAGCTGGTCCAGCGCAGCTCCACAGACGAAACGCGGCAACTGCAGGCGAAGGTGGATCGCCTGCAGTCGGAGGTCAGCCAGCTTCATCAGAAGCTGGCTGAAGCCACGGCCCGGCCACAACAGGCCAAGTCGAGCCCTGCGGCAGAGGGCCCCTCCTCCAACCTTGAGGATATCATCCGCAAGGTCGTAATGCAGGAGAGGGCCTTCACAAGAGCCTGCTTAGCGGGCATTGAGGACCGGCTCCTGCCGGAGAAGCGCCTCCGACCGGCCCTTGCGGCAGACGCGAGGCAGCGTGAGCCGGTCCCGTCCTGCTCCCACGCGGACGACGCCCTTCTCCTCCCCTCAACGACCCCGTCCAACGAGTGGACGGAAGTGGTCCGCAAGGGGAAGGGCAAGGGCAAAAAGTCGGCGACGGCCGTCCCCGCCGTCCCCGCCGCCACCGCCGCTCCCAGCAAGTCGCAGACGACCGGCAAGGGAAAGCGGACGGGGAAGGGGAAGGGGAAGCGAAGGGTGCAGCTGGTCTCCCCAAAAACCGCGGCCGTCGTGGTGACGCTCACCGCGGAGGCTGCGGACCGAGGGGAGACGTACGCGTCCGTTTTGGTGCGGGCGCGTGCGAACGCCGATCCCACCCAGCTGGGGATCGGCAGTGTGTCCTGCCGGCGGACCCAGGCCGGGGCTCGAATATTCGAGTTCCCGGGGGCAGAGGGGAGTGCCCATGCGGACCTCTTTGCAGCCAAGCTGCAGGAGGTCATCGCGGATTCGGCCAAGGTGGCACGGCCGGTCAAGTCGGCGGCCATAGAGGTGACGGACCTGGACGACTCCGTCACCAAGGAGGAGGTGGTAGCGGCGGTCGCAGCGATAGGGGGCTGTGGCGTCGCGGCGGTCCAAGGCCGGGACATAAGGCCCGGCCGCGGCGGCATGGGCACCATGCGCCTCGAGTGCCCAATCGCCGCTGCCAAAGCCGTCCTTGCCAAGGGACGGCTCACAGTCGGCTTTAGCTCGGGAGCGGTCCGGGCGCTCGAGGACCAGCCTCTGCGGTGTTTCCGGTGCTTCGGCATCGGACACACCCGGCCCCTGTGTCCGTCCGCAGTGGACAGGTCGAACGCCTGCTACCGCTGCGGCAAGGACGGCCACAAAGCCGCCTCCTGCGAGGCCGCCACGCCGCACTGCGCGGTGTGTGCCGCCAGTGGCTGCCCGGCAGACCACACAATGAAGGGGAGGAACTGCAGTCCTCCCCCTGTGCGGGGCAAAGCGCAGGCGCCGACCGGGCCTGCAAATAACACCGCTGCTTCTGCGGTGGCTGCGGAGGAAGGGGGTGCGATGTCCGACTGATGGATAGGGTCGAACATCGCATACTCCAGGCGAACGCCAACCACTGCAGGGCAGCCCAGGATCTGCTGATGCAGACCATGGCTGAGTGGTTGGTGGACTTGGCGGTGGTCGCCGAGCCTTATTCGGTCCCTGGCCGTTGGCTGGGCGACCGGGACGGCCTGGTGGCGTTGGTGTCGCGGTCTTCCACGGACTCCCCTCCCCTCTCGCTCTTAGAGAGGGGACCGGGATACGTGGCCGCCGCGTGGGGAGACATGGCCCTGGTAGGGGTCTACTTCTCCCCGAACCGCTCTCTCTCCGACTTTGAGGATTTCCTCGAGATCCTCACTGCGGTCGTAGGGAGGGCGGCACCGCGCCAGGTCGTGGTGTCGGGCGACCTGAACGCCAAGTCGGTGGCCTGGGGCAACCCGGCCACCTGAAGCCACGGCCCGGCCACAACAGGCCAAGTCGAGCCCTGCGGCAGAGGGCCCCTCCTCCAACCTTGAGGATATCATCCGCAAGGTCGTAATGCAGGAGAGGGCCTTCACAAGAGCCTGCTTAGCGGGCATCGAGGACCGGCTCCTGCCGGAGAAGCGCCTCCGACCGGCCCTTGCGGCAGACGCGAGGCAGCGTGAGCCGGTCCCGTCCTGCTCCCACGCGGACGACGCCCTTCTCCTCCCCTCAACGACCCCGTCCAACGAGTGGACGGCAGTGGTCCGCAAGGGGAAGGGCAAGGGCAAAAAGTCGGCGACGGCCGTCCCCGCCGTCCCCGCCGCCACCGCCGCTCCCAGCAAGTCGCAGACGACCGGCAAGGGAAAGCGGACGGGGAAGGGGAAGGGGAAGCGAAGGGTGCAGCTGGTCTCCCCAAAAACCGCGGCCGTCGTGGTGACGCTCACCGCGGAGGCTGCGGACCGAGGGGAGACGTACGCGTCCGTTTTGGTGCGGGCGCGTGCGAACGCCGATCCCACCCAGCTGGGGATCGGCAGTGTGTCCTGCCGGCGGACCCAGGCCGGGGCTCGAATATTCGAGTTCCCGGGGGCAGAGGGGAGTGCCCATGCGGACCTCTTTGCAGCCAAGCTGCAGGAGGTCATCGCAGACTCGGCCAAGGTGGCACGGCCGGTCAAGTCGGCGGCCATAGAGGTGACGGACCTGGACGACTCCGTCACCAAGGAGGAGGTGGTAGCGGCGGTCGCAGCGATAGGGGGCTGTGGCGTCACGGCGGTCCAAGGCCGGGACATAAGGCCCGGCCGCGGCGGCATGGGCACCATGCGCCTCGAGTGCCCAATCGCCGCTGCCAAAGCCGTCCTTGCCAAGGGACGGCTCACAGTCGGCTTTAGCTCGGGAGCGGTCCGGGCGCTCGAGGACCAGCCTCTGCGGTGTTTCCGGTGCTTCGGCATCGGACACACCCGGCCCCTGTGTCCGTCCGCAGTGGACAGGTCGAACGCCTGCTACCGCTGCGGCAAGGACGGTCACAAAGCCGCCTCCTGCGAGGCCGCCACGCCGCACTGCGCGGTGTGTGCCGCCAGTGGCTGCCCGGCAGACCACGTGATGAAGGGGAGGAACTGCAGTCCTCCCCCTGTGCGGGGCAAAGCGCAGGTGCCGACCGGGCCTGCCAATGACACCGCTGCTCCTGCGGTGGCTGCGGAGGAAGGGGGTGCGATGTCCGACTAATGGATAGGGTCGAACATCGCATACTCCAGGCGAACGCCAACCACTGCAGGGCAGCCCAGGATCTGCTGATGCAGACCATGGCTGAGTGGTTGGTGGACTTGGCGGTGGTCGCCGAGCCTTATTCGGTCCCTGGCCGTTGGCTGGGCGACCGGGACGGCCTGGTGGCGTTGGTGTCGCGGTCTTCCACGGACTCCCCTCCCCTCTCGCTCTTAGAGAGGGGACCGGGATACGTGGCCGCCGCGTGGGGAGACATGGCCCTGGTAGGGGTCTACTTCTCCCCGAACCGCTCTCTCTCCGACTTTGAGGATTTCCTCGAGATCCTCACCGCGGTCGTAGGGAGGGCGGCACCGCGCCAGGTCGTGGTGTTGGGCGACCTGAACGCCAAGTCGGTGGCCTGGGGCAACCCGGCCACCGGTTGCAACGTCCGGGGACGTGCCGTCGAGTTTTGGGCGGCCTCATGCGGTGTGTCCCTCCTCAACAGGGGGGCGGTCCACACGTGTGTGCGGCAACAGGGCGGATCGGTGGTGGACGTCTCGTTTGCCACCCCCGCGCTAGCCGCCCGCGTCGTCAACTGGCGGGTAGAGATGGTGGAGACCCTGTCGGACCACCGATACGTGCGGTTCGACATCTCCACCCAGGGGGGGGGAGGGCCCGCGCCGGGCAATCTCCCTTCCCACGGTGGGCACTCACCCGCCTGGACCGGGAGGCAGCCGAGGAGGCGGCCTTTCTCCAGGACTGGCTTTCGCCCCCCCCTGTCGATGCCTTGGACGTGGACGCCGCAGCGGTCCAGCTCAGGGGGTCCCTGACCGAGGTGTGCAACTCCAGCATGCCTCGGTCTCGCCGTCCGCCTCCCCGTCGCGCCGTCTATTGGTGGACGCAGGAGCTGGCGGGTCTCCGGGCCGCCTGCGTTGCGGCCAGAAGGGCCTACGCGCGGAGCCGACGGCGCAGCGCCCAAAACCGAGTCCGGGCAGAGGAGGACCGCCTATACGCCTCTTACCAAGAGGCGAGGACGGCCCTCAAGTCTGCAATGGGCGCTGCGGAAGACTCGGCGAGGGCCGAGATGCTGGAGGGTCTCGACAGGGATCCTTATGGGAGACCGTACAAGGCGGCGCGGAACCAGCTACGCCCCTATGGTCCCCCACTGACGGAGACCCTCGAGCCGGCGTTGCTGGACGGGGTGGTCCGGTCCCTGTTTCCGCGCAGGACCGACTTCACCCCACCAGCGATGGATCCCCCGCAAGGGGCGGCTCCGCCGGACGAGCAGGTCCCCCCGGTGACGGTGGAGGAGCTCCGCGCGGGGGTTCTCACCCTCCGCGCGAAGAAGACGGCCCCCGGGCCCGACGGCGTCCCCGCACGGGTGGTGGCGATCGCCGCCTCCCAAATGGAGGACAGGTTTCGGGACCTCTTCAGCGCGTGCTTTACGGCTGGGAGGTTCCCGAAACTGTGGAAGGAGGGGCAGCTCTGCCTCCTCCGAAAGGAGGGACGTCCGGTGGACTCCCCGTCGGCATACCGGCCCATCGTCTTGCTCGATGAGGTCGGTAAACTGTTCGAGGGGATCATCGCGTCCCGGCTTCATGGCCTTTTGCGGGGGGTAGGGCCGGACCTGTCGGACGCCCAATTCGGCTTCCGACAAGGGCGTTCGACGATCGACGCGCTGGCCCTACTCAAGGGCCAGGTGAAGGAGGCGGTGGAGGCGGGGGACGGAGTGCTGGCAGTGTCGTTCGACATTGCAAACGCCTTCAACTCCGTCCCCCACTCGACGATATTGGAGGCGCTCCGGTATCACGGAGTGCCCCAATACCTGCACGATCTGCTGGCCAGCTACCTGGAGGGCCGAGAGGTCCTCCTCGCGGACCGGACGGGCACGGTGAGGCGGTACGGAGCAGAGTCCGGTGTTCCGCAGGGGTCAGTTCTGGGGCCCTCCCTGTGGAACATCGGGTTCGACTGGCTCCTACGCGGAGTCCTCCTCCAGGGCACGAGTGTCATCTGCTACGCGGATGACACTCTCCTCACTGCCCGGGGGAGGAACTTTGGAGACGCGGCCTGTCTGGCCTCGGCTGGCGGATCCCTGGTTGCAGAGAGGATCCGCCTCCTGGGATTGAAGGTGGCGCTGCACAAGACCGAGGCCGTATTCTTTCACGGGCCTCGGCAGCGCTGCCCTCCCGACGCCCACATCGTCGTAGAGGGCGTCCGGATAGAGGTCCAGCCCCAGATGAAGTATCTGGGCCTGGTGCTGGACGAGAGGTGGCGCTTCGGCCCGCATTTCAGCGGGCTGTCGACGCGCCTCCTGAAAGCCGCGGACGCCCTCTCGCGGCTGCTCCCGAACCTGGGAGGGCCCAAGGTGGGGTGCCGGCGCCTCTATGCCGGCGTCCTCAGGAGCATGGCCCTATACGGGGCCCCTATCTGGGCGGACTCCCTCCACAGGAGGGAGAATGCGACCGCCATCCGCAAGCCCCAAAGGGCCATTGCACTGCGGGTGGCGAGGGCCTACCGCTCGGTGGGCTTTTCGGCGGCGTGCGCTCTGGCCGGCACCCCTCCTTGGGAGCTGGAGGCTTGGGTGCTCGCCAGAGTGTACGAGTGGACCGCGCAACGAAGGGCGCTCGGGGAGCGCCCCGTCGCCGAAGAGCGGGAGGCCGTGCGGCGGGAGGCGAGGGACGCAATCGTCCTTCACTGGACAGAGGACCTCGCCACCGCCGCCTTTGGCCGCCGGACGTTGGACGCGCTCGGCCCGGTCCTGCAGAGCTGGCTCGAGCGGTCCCACGGTTTCCTCTCGTTCCGTCTGGTGCAGGTGTTGTCCGGCCACGGCTGTTTCGGAACGTACCTGCACCGGATCGGGAGGGAGGAGACCCCGGCGTGCCACGACTGCGGCGCGGCGGAGGACACGGCGCAGCACACCCTCGAGGCGTGCCCGGCTTGGTCCGAGCTGCGCCGCGGTCTGACCGCGGCGGTCGGACAGGACCTCTCGCTTCCTGGTGTGATCAACGCCATGCTGGGGAGCGAGGAGGCCTGGGCAGCGGTGGCCTCCTTTTGCGAGGACGTAATCTCGCAAAAGGAGGAGGCGGAGCGCGCGCGGGAGGACGACCCTCTCGCTGTGCCGCTCCGCAGACGAAGAAGGGGTCGGAGAAGGCGCCAGCCTCTCCCCCCTCATGGTGGCGATGGGCGGGCGACAGGCACGGGGGTGCCGTCTCCCGCATTGCACCCATCACCACCTTCGTCGGTCACTCCCGGGCCCCCGTGAGGGGCCCGCCCTGAAGGACAATCGTCGGCGGAGGACTGGACGTTAAGGCTACGCTGGTTTCCCAGTCCCCCGCCACTCGGACGAAGCGGGAGTGCCGCTGGGTTTTTTAGTGGGTATACCGGGTCAGACCCGGGAGTCCCACATAGCCCCCCATCCCCCGATGGGAGGGTATGCGTAACGCATTTTTCCCAGCGCAAAAAAAAAAAAAAAAAAAAAAAAAAAGGTTAGGTTAGGTTAGGTTAGGTTAGGTTCAAACGCCTTCAACTCCGTCCCCCACTCGACGATATTGGAGGCGCTCCGGTATCACGGAGTGCCCCAATACCTGCACGATCTGCTGGCCAGCTACCTGGAGGGCCGAGAGGTCCTCCTCGCGGACCGGACGGGCACGGTGAGGCGGTACGGAGCAGAGTCCGGTGTTCCGCAGGGGTCAGTTCTGGGGCCCTCCCTGTGGAACATCGGGTTCGACTGGCTCCTACGCGGAGTCCTCCTCCAGGGCACGAGTGTCATCTGCTACGCGGATGACACTCTCCTCACTGCCCGGGGGAGGAACTTTGGAGACGCGGCCTGTCTGGCCTCGGCTGGCGGATCCCTGGTTGCAGAGAGGATCCGCCTCCTGGGATTGAAGGTGGCGCTGCACAAGACCGAGGCCGTATTCTTTCACGGGCCTCGGCAGCGCTGCCCTCCCGACGCCCACATCGTCGTAGAGGGCGTCCGGATAGAGGTCCAGCCCCAGATGAAGTATCTGGGCCTGGTGCTGGACGAGAGGTGGCGCTTCGGCCCGCATTTCAGCGGGCTGTCGACGCGCCTCCTGAAAGCCGCGGACGCCCTCTCGCGGCTGCTCCCGAACCTGGGGGGGCCCAAGGTGGGGTGCCGGCGCCTCTATGCCGGCGTCCTCAGGAGCATGGCCCTATACGGGGCCCCTATCTGGGCGGACTCCCTCCACAGGAGGGAGAATGCGACCGCCATCCGCAAGCCCCAAAGGGCCATTGCACTGCGGGTGGCGAGGGCCTACCGCTCGGTGGGCTTTTCGGCGGCGTGCGCTCTGGCCGGCACCCCTCCTTGGGAGCTGGAGGCTTGGGTGCTCGCCAGAGTGTACGAGTGGACCGCGCAACGAAGGGCGCTCGGGGAGCGCCCCGTCGCCGAAGAGCGGGAGGCCGTGCGGCGGGAGGCGAGGGACGCAATCGTCCTTCACTGGACAGAGGACCTCGCCACCGCCGCCTTTGGCCGCCGGACGTTGGACGCGCTCGGCCCGGTCCTGCAGAGCTGGCTCGAGCGGTCCCACGGTTTCCTCTCGTTCCGTCTGGTGCAGGTGTTGTCCGGCCACGGCTGTTTCGGAACGTACCTGCACCGGATCGGGAGGGAGGAGACCCCGGCGTGCCACGACTGCGGCGCGGCGGAGGACACGGCGCAGCACACCCTCGAGGCGTGCCCGGCTTGGTCCGAGCTGCGCCGCGGTCTGACCGCGGCGGTCGGACAGGACCTCTCGCTTCCTGGTGTGATCAACGCCATGCTGGGGAGCGAGGAGGCCTGGGCAGCGGTGGCCTCCTTTTGCGAGGACGTAATCTCGCAAAAGGAGGAGGCGGAGCGCGCGCGGGAGGACGACCCTCTCGCTGTGCCGCTCCGCAGACGAAGAAGGGGTCGGAGAAGGCGCCAGCCTCTCCCCCCTCATGGTGGCGATGGGCGGGCGACAGGCACGGGGGTGCCGTCTCCCGCATTGCACCCATCACCACCTTCGTCGGTCACTCCCGGGCCCCCGTGAGGGGCCCGCCCTGAAGGACAATCGTCGGCGGAGGACTGGACGTTAAGGCTACGCTGGTTTCCCAGTCCCCCGCCACTCGGACGAAGCGGGAGTGCCGCTGGGTTTTTTAGTGGGTATACCGGGTCAGACCCGGGAGTCCCACATAGCCCCCCATCCCCCGATGGGAGGGTATGCGTAACGCATTTTTCCCAGCGCAAAAAAAAAAAAAAAAAAAAAAAAAGGTTAGGTTGGGGGACCACCCCACAGTGCTTGCGTCCACGTCGCGTCCCCTGGAAACAGCCCAGTTCTGACCACCGTAACGGAGTGGCAGACTGGGTTGGCCAAAGTGCACTGTGCCTTCGCGGATTTTAATTTTATCATTAGTTGTGTCTTGTCTGCGAACCTGCCGGGATCATGCCGA
Organism: Amphipoea oculea; assembly: GCA_945859645.1. Taxonomy (NCBI): domain Eukaryota; kingdom Metazoa; phylum Arthropoda; class Insecta; order Lepidoptera; family Noctuidae; genus Amphipoea; species Amphipoea oculea. Next base: position 45,457 of record OX243878.1, on the reverse strand, counting down.
CCCCTGAGCGGGACGCCTCCGGGCGATTTTTAAAACAAAAAGGCCCTTCTCAGGGCCAACCCAAAGGCCCTTCTCAGGGCCAACCAAAAGGCCCTTCTCAGGGCCAACCCAAAGGCCCTTCTCAGGGCCAACCAAAAGGCCCTTCTCAGGGCCAACCCAAAGGCCCTTCTCAGGGCCAAGCCGACGCTTCGGCGTCAGAAACTAGCCGCGCGCCGTCTGCGGCTAGCTTCTTTTTTGGAGGGGCGGACGAGTCGTCGTCCGACAACGACTCACTTATCAGTGTGTCGGACGCGGACGACTCTCGTTCGCGGAAGAGGGTCCATCGGAGCGGTGGGTCCGAGGGCTCCTCGGCCTCGGGGTCGACGCGGTCGCCGAAGGCTAAAAAGCCGACGGCTGCCGCGGAGACCCATGTCGTTGGGCTCGAGAACGCCCAACGCCAGCTGGATCTGGCTCGACGGGCTCAGCTCCAGCAAGAGCTGGAGGAGCGGGTCGCTGCCGCGGAGAAGCGGGCGCACGTCGCCCGGGCCAAGTCCGGGTACGGTGCGCCCCGCGTCGTATACGCGGACCACTCCCTGGCCGAGCTGGAGAGGATGGCGGAGGAGGACGAGAGGGAGATCGCGGAGGTCGCCTCGAAGTCCTCCAACATAAAGGGGACCCTTCAAAAGGCCCTGAAATGTAGGGCCGCGAGCATGCGCGGCGTCGTTGCGGAGCTGGTCCAGCGCAGCTCCACAGACGAAACGCGGCAACTGCAGGCGAAGGTGGATCGCCTGCAGTCGGAGGTCAGCCAGCTTCATCAGAAGCTGGCTGAAGCCACGGCCCGGCCACAACAGGCCAAGTCGAGCCCTGCGGCAGAGGGCCCCTCCTCCAACCTTGAGGATATCATCCGCAAGGTCGTAATGCAGGAGAGGGCCTTCACAAGAGCCTGCTTAGCGGGCATCGAGGACCGGCTCCTGCCGGAGAAGCGCCTCCGACCGGCCCTTGCGGCAGACGCGAGGCAGCGTGAGCCGGTCCCGTCCTGCTCCCACGCGGACGACGCCCTTCTCCTCCCCTCAACGACCCCGTCCAACGAGTGGACGGAAGTGGTCCGCAAGGGGAAGGGCAAGGGCAAAAAGTCGGCGACGGCCGTCCCCGCCGTCCCCGCCGCCATCACCGCTCCCAGCAAGTCGCAGACGACCGGCAAGGGAAAGCGGACCGGGAAAGGGAAAGGGAAGCGAAGGGTGCAGCTGGTCTCCCCAAAAACCGCGGCCGTCGTGGTGACGCTCACCGCGGAGGCTGCGGACCGAGGGGAGACGTACGCGTCCGTTTTGGTGCGGGCGCGTGCGAACGCCGATCCCACCCAGCTGGGGATCGGCAGTGTGTCCTGCCGGCGGACCCAGGCCGGGGCTCGAATATTCGAGTTCCCGGGGGCAGAGGGGAGTGCCCATGCGGACCTCTTTGCAGCCAAGCTGCAGGAGGTCATCGCAGATTCGGCCAAGGTGGCACGGCCGGTCAAGTCGGCGGCCATAGAGGTGACGGACCTGGACGACTCCGTCACCAAGGAGGAGGTGGTAGCGGCGGTCGCAGCGATAGGGGGCTGTGGCGTCGCGGCGGTCCAAGGCCGGGACATAAGGCCCGGCCGCGGCGGCATGGGCACCATGCGCCTCGAGTGCCCAATCGCCGCTGCCAAAGCCGTCCTTGCCAAGGGACGGCTCACAGTCGGCTTTAGCTCGGGAGCGGTCCGGGCGCTCGAGGACCAGCCTCTGCGGTGTTTCCGGTGCTTCGGCATCGGACACACCCGGCCCCTGTGTCCGTCCGCAGTGGACAGGTCGAACGCCTGCTACCGCTGCGGCAAGGACGGCCACAAAGCCGCCTCCTGCGAGGCCGCCACGCCGCACTGCGCGGTGTGTGCCGCCAGTGGCTGCCCGGCAGACCACGTGATGAAGGGGAGGAACTGCAGTCCTCCCCCTGTGCGGGGCAAAGCGCAGGCGCCGACCGGGCCTGCCAATGACACCGCTGCTTCTGCGGTGGCTGCGGAGGAAGGGGGTGCGATGTCCGACTGATGGATAGGGTCGAACATCGCATACTCCAGGCGAACGCCAACCACTGCAGGGCAGCCCAGGATCTGCTGATGCAGACCATGGCTGAGTGGTTGGTGGACTTGGCGGTGGTCGCCGAGCCTTATTCGGTCCCTGGCCGTTGGCTGGGCGACCGGGACGGCCTGGTGGCGTTGGTGTCGCGGTCTTCCACGGACTCCCCTCCCCTCTCGCTCTTAGAGAGGGGACCGGGATACGTGGCCGCCGCGTGGGGAGACATGGCCCTGGTAGGGGTCTACTTCTCCCCGAACCGCTCTCTCTCCGACTTTGAGGATTTCCTCGAGATCCTCACCGCGGTCGTAGGGAGGGCGGCACCGCACCAGGTCGTGGTGTTGGGCGACCTGAACGCCAAGTCGGTGGCCTGGGGCAACCGGGCCACCGGTTGCAACGTCCGGGGACGTGCCGTCGAGTTTTGGGCGGCCTCATGCGGTTCGTCCCTCCTCAACAGGGGGGCGGTCCACACGTGTGTGCGGCAACAGGGCGGATCGGTGGTGGACGTCTCGTTTGCCACCCCCGCGCTAGCCGCCCGCGTCGTCAACTGGCGGGTAGAGATGGTGGAGACCCTGTCGGACCACCGATATGTGCGGTTCGACATCTCCACCCAGGGGGGGGGGAGGGCCCGCGCCGGGCAATCTCCCTTCCCACGGTGGGCACTCACCCGCCTGGACCGGGAGGCAGCCGAGGAGGCGGCCTTTCTCCGGGACTGGCTTTCGCCCCCCCCTGTCGATGCCTTGGACGTGGACGCCGCAGCGGTCCAGCTCAGGGGGTCCCTGACCGAGGTGTGCAACTCCAGCATGCCTCGGTCTCGCCGTCCGCCTCCCCGTCGCGCCGTCTATTGGTGGACGCAGGAGCTGGCGGGTCTCCGGGCCGCCTGCGTTGCGGCCAGAAGGGCCTACGCGCGGAGCCGACGGCGCAGCGCCCAAAACCGAGTCCGGGCAGAGGAGGACCGCCTATACGCCTCTTACCAAGACGCGAGGACGGCCCTCAAGTCTGCAATGGGCGCTGCGGAAGACTCGGCGAGGGCCGAGATGCTGGAGGGTCTCGACAGGGATCCTTATGGGAGACCGTACAAGGCGGCGCGGAACCAGCTACGCCCCTATGGTCCCCCACTGACGGAGACCCTCGAGCCGGCGTTGCTGGACGGGGTGGTCCGGTCCCTGTTTCCGCGCAGGACCGACTTCACCCCACCAGCGATGGATCCCCCGCAAGGGGCGGCTCCGCCGGACGAGCAGGTCCCCCCGGTGACGGTGGAGGAGCTCCGCGCGGGGGTTCTCACCCTCCGCGCGAAGAAGACGGCCCCCGGGCCAGACGGCGTCCCCGCACGGGTGGTGGCGATCGCCGCCTCCCAAATGGAGGACAGGTTTCGGGACCTCTTCAGCGCGTGCTTTACGGCCGGGAGGTTCCCGAAACTGTGGAAGGAGGGGCAGCTCTGCCTCCTCCGAAAGGAGGGACGTCCGGTGGACTCCCCGTCGGCATACCGGCCCATCGTCTTGCTCGATGAGGTCGGTAAACTGTTCGAGGGGATCATCGCGTCCCGGCTTCATGGCCTTTTGCGGGGGGTAGGGCCGGACCTGTCGGACGCCCAATTCGGCTTCCGACAAGGGCGTTCGACGATCGACGCGCTGGCCCTACTCAAGGGCCAGGTGAAGGAGGCGGTGGAGGCGGGGGACGGAGTGCTGGCAGTGTCGTTCGACATTGCAAACGCCTTCAACTCCGTCCCCCACTCGACGATATTGGAGGCGCTCCGGTATCACGGAGTGCCCCAATACCTGCGGGATCTGCTGGCCAGCTACCTGGAGGGCCGAGAGGTCCTCCTCGCGGACCGGACGGGCACGGTGAGGCGGTACGGAGCAGAGTCCGGTGTTCCGCAGGGGTCAGTTCTGGGGCCCTCCCTGTGGAACATCGGGTTCGACTGGCTCCTACGCGGAGTCCTCCTCCAGGGCACGAGTGTCATCTGCTACGCGGATGACACTCTCCTCACTGCCCGGGGGAGGAACTTTGGAGACGCGGCCTGTCTGGCCTCGGCTGGCGGATCCCTGGTTGCAGAGAGGATCCGCCTCCTGGGATTGAAGGTGGCGCTGCACAAGACCGAGGCCGTATTCTTTCACGGGCCTCGGCAGCGCTGCCCTCCCGACGCCCACATCGTCGTAGAGGGCGTCCGGATAGAGGTCCAGCCCCAGATGAAGTATCTGGGCCTGGTGCTGGACGAGAGGTGGCGCTTCGGCCCGCATTTCAGCGGGCTGTCGACGCGCCTCCTGAAAGCCGCGGATGCCCTCTCGCGGCTGCTCCCGAACCTGGGGGGGCCCAAGGTGGGGTGCCGGCGCCTCTATGCCGGCGTCCTCAGGAGCATGGCCCTATACGGGGCCCCTATCTGGGCGGACTCCCTCCACAGGAGGGAGAATGCGACCGCCATCCGCAAGCCCCAAAGGGCCATTGCACTGCGGGTGGCGAGGGCCTACCGCTCGGTGGGCTTTTCGGCGGCGTGCGCTCTGGCCGGCACCCCTCCTTGGGAGCTGGAGGCTTGGGTGCTCGCCAGAGTGTACGAGTGGACCGCGCAACGAAGGGCGCTCGGGGAGCGCCCCGTCGCCGAAGAGCGGGAGGCCGTGCGGCGGGAGGCGAGGGACGCAATCGTCCTTCACTGGACAGAGGACCTCGCCACCGCCGCCTTCGGCCGCCGGACGTTGGACGCGCTCGGCCCGGTCCTGCAGAGCTGGCTCGAGCGGTCCCACGGTTTCCTCTCGTTCCGTCTGGTGCAGGTGTTGTCCGGCCACGGCTGTTTCGGAACGTACCTGCACCGGATCGGGAGGGAGGAGACCCCGGCGTGCCACGACTGCGGCGCGGCGGAGGACCCGGCGCAGCACACCCTCGAGGCGTGCCCGGCTTGGTCCGAGCTGCGCCGCGGTCTGACCGCGGCGGTCGGACAGGACCTCTCGCTTCCTGGTGTGATCAACGCCATGCTGGGGAGCGAGGAGGCCTGGGCAGCGGTGGCCTCCTTTTGCGAGGACGTAATCTCGCAAAAGGAGGAGGCGGAGCGCGCGCGGGAGGACGACCCTCTCGCTGTGCCGCTCCGCAGACGAAGAAGGGGTCGGAGAAGGCGCCAGCCTCTCCCCCCTCATGGTGGCGATGGGCGGGCGACAGGCACGGGGGTGCCGTCTCCCGCATTGCACCCATCACCACCTTCGTCGGTCACTCCCGGGCCCCCGTGAGGGGCCCGCCCTGAAGGACAATCGTCGGCGGAGGACTGGACGTTAAGGCTACGCTGGTTTCCCAGTCCCCCGCCACTCGGACGAAGCGGGAGTGCCGCTGGGTTTTTTAGTGGGTATACCGGGTCAGACCCGGGAGTCCCACATAGCCCCCCATCCCCCGATGGGAGGGTATGCGTAACGCATTTTTCCCAGCGCAAAAAAAAAAAAAAAAAAAAAAAAAGGTTAGGTTGGGGGACCACCCCACAGTGCTTGCGTCCACGTCGCGTCCCCTGGAAACAGCCCAGTTCTGACCACCGTAACGGAGTGGCAGACTGGGTTGGCCAAAGTGCACTGTGCCTTCGCGGATTTTAATTTTACTTAGTTGTGTCTTGTCTGCGAACCTGCCGGGATCATGCCGACCCCTGAGCGGGACGCCTCCGGGCGATTTTTAAAACAAAAAGGCCCTTCTCAGGGCCAACCCAAAGGCCCTTCTCAGGGCCAACCAAAAGGCCCTTCTCAGGGCCAACCCAAAGGCCCTTCTCAGGGCCAACCAAAAGGCCCTTCTCAGGGCCAACCCAAAGGCCCTTCTCAGGGCCAAGCCGACGCTTCGGCGTCAGAAACTAGCCGCGCGCCGTCTGCGGCTAGCTTCTTTTTTGGAGGGGCGGACGAGTCGTCGTCCGACAACGACTCACTTATCAGTGTGTCGGACGCGGACGACTCTCGTTCGCGGAAGAGGGTCCATCGGAGCGGTGGGTCCGAGGGCTCCTCGGCCTCGGGGTCGACGCGGTCGCCGAAGGCTAAAAAGCCGACGGCTGCCGCGGAGACCCATGTCGTTGGGCTCGAGAACGCCCAACGCCAGCTGGATCTGGCTCGACGGGCTCAGCTCCAGCAAGAGCTGGAGGAGCGGGTCGCTGCCGCGGAGAAGCGGGCGCACGTCGCCCGGGCCAAGTCCGGGTACGGTGCGCCCCGCGTCGTATACGCGGACCACTCCCTGGCCGAGCTGGAGAGGATGGCGGAGGAGGACGAGAGGGAGATCGCGGAGGTCGCCTCGAAGTCCTCCAACATAAAGGGGACCCTTCAAAAGGCCCTGAAATGTAGGGCCGCGAGCATGCGCGGCGTCGTTGCGGAGCTGGTCCAGCGCAGCTCCACAGACGAAACGCGGCAACTGCAGGCGAAGGTGGATCGGCTTTCGCCCCCCCCTGTCGATGCCTTGGACGTGGACGCCGCAGCGGTCCAGCTCAGGGGGTCCCTGACCGAGGTGTGCAACTCCAGCATGCCTCGGTCTCGCCGTCCGCCTCCCCGTCGCGCCGTCTATTGGTGGACGCAGGAGCTGGCGGGTCTCCGGGCCGCCTGCGTTGCGGCCAGAAGGGCCTACGCGCGGAGCCGACGGCGCAGCGCCCAAAACCGAGTCCGGGCAGAGGAGGACCGCCTATACGCCTCTTACCAAGAGGCGAGGACGGCCCTCAAGTCTGCAATGGGCGCTGCGGAAGACTCGGCGAGGGCCGAGATGCTGGAGGGTCTCGACAGGGATCCTTATGGGAGACCGTACAAGGCGGCGCGGAACCAGCTACGCCCCTATGGTCCCCCACTGACGGAGACCCTCGAGCCGGCGTTGCTGGACGGGGTGGTCCGGTCCCTGTTTCCGCGCAGGACCGACTTCACCCCACCAGCGATGGATCCCCCGCAAGGGGCGGCTCCGCCGGACGAGCAGGTCCCCCCGGTGACGGTGGAGGAGCTCCGCGCGGGGGTTCTCACCCTCCGCGCGAAGAAGACGGCCCCCGGGCCAGACGGCGTCCCCGCACGGGTGGTGGCGATCGCCGCCTCCCAAATGGAGGACAGGTTTCGGGACCTCTTCAGCGCGTGCTTTACGGCTGGGAGGTTCCCGAAACTGTGGAAGGAGGGGCAGCTCTGCCTCCTCCGAAAGGAGGGACGTCCGGTGGACTCCCCGTCGGCATACCGGCCCATCGTCTTGCTCGATGAGGTCGGTAAACTGTTCGAGGGGATCATCGCGTCCCGGCTTCATGGCCTTTTGCGGGGGGTAGGGCCGGACCTGTCGGACGCCCAATTCGGCTTCCGACAAGGGCGTTCGACGATCGACGCGCTGGCCCTACTCAAGGGCCAGGTGAAGGAGGCGGTGGAGGCGGGGGACGGAGTGCTGGCAGTGTCGTTCGACATTGCAAACGCCTTCAACTCCGTCCCCCACTCGACGATATTGGAGGCGCTCCGGTATCACGGAGTGCCCCAATACCTGCAGGATCTGCTGGCCAGCTACCTGGAGGGCCGAGAGGTCCTCCTCGCGGACCGGACGGGCACGGTGAGGCGGTACGGAGCAGAGTCCGGTGTTCCGCAGGGGTCAGTTCTGGGGCCCTCCCTGTGGAACATCGGGTTCGACTGGCTCCTACGCGGAGTCCTCCTCCAGGGCACGAGTTTCATCTGCTACGCGGATGACACTCTCCTCACTGCCCGGGGGAGGAACTTTGGAGACGCGGCCTGTCTGGCCTCGGCTGGCGGATCCCTGGTTGCAGACAGGATCCGCCTCCTGGGATTGAAGGTGGCGCTGCACAAGACCGAGGCCGTATTCTTTCACGGGCCTCGGCAGCGCTGCCCTCCCGACGCCCACATCGTCGTAGAGGGCGTCCGGATAGAGGTCCAGCCCCAGATGAAGTATCTGGGCCTGGTGCTGGACGAGAGGTGGCGCTTCGGCCCGCATTTCAGCGGGCTGTCGACGCGCCTCCTGAAAGCCGCGGACGCCCTCTCGCGGCTGCTCCCGAACCTGGGGGGGCCCAAGGTGGGGTGCCGGCGCCTCTATGCCGGCGTCCTCAGGAGCATGGCCCTATACGGGGCCCCTATCTGGGCGGACTCCCTCCACAGGAGGGAGAATGCGACCGCCATCCGCAAGCCCCAAAGGGCCATTGCACTGCGGGTGGCGAGGGCCTACCGCTCGGTGGGCTTTTCGGCGGCGTGCGCTCTGGCCGGCACCCCTCCTTGGGAGCTGGAGGCTTGGGTGCTCGCCAGAGTGTACGAGTGGACCGCGCAACGAAGGGCGCTCGGGGAGCGCCCCGTCGCCGAAGAGCGGGAGGCCGTGCGGCGGGAGGCGAGGGACGCAATCGTCCTTCACTGGACAGAGGACCTCGCCACCGCCGCCTTTGGCCGCCGGACGTTGGACGCGCTCGGCCCGGTCCTGCAGAGCTGGCTCGAGCGGTCCCACGGTTTCCTCTCGTTCCGTCTGGTGCAGGTGTTGTCCGGCCACGGCTGTTTCGGAACGTACCTGCACCGGATCGGGAGGGAGGAGACCCCGGCGTGCCACGACTGCGGCGCGGCGGAGGACACGGCGCAGCACACCCTCGAGGCGTGCCCGGCTTGGTCCGAGCTGCGCCGCGGTCTGACCGCGGCGGTCGGACAGGACCTCTCGCTTCCTGGTGTGATCAACGCCATGCTGGGGAGCGAGGAGGCCTGGGCAGCGGTGGCCTCCTTTTGCGAGGACGTAATCTCGCAAAAGGAGGAGGCGGAGCGCGCGCGGGAGGACGACCCTCTCGCTGTGCCGCTCCGCAGACGAAGAAGGGGTCGGAGAAGGCGCCAGCCTCTCCCCCCTCATGGTGGCGATGGGCGGGCGACAGGCACGGGAGTGCCGTCTCCCGCATTGCACCCATCACCACCTTCGTCGGTCACTCCCGGGCCCCCGTGAGGGGCCCGCCCTGAAGGACAATCGTCGGCGGAGGACTGGACGTTAAGGCTACGCTGGTTTCCCAGTCCCCCGCCACTCGGACGAAGCGGGAGTGCCGCTGGGTTTTTTAGTGGGTATACCGGGTCAGACCCGGGAGTCCCACATAGCCCCCCATCCCCCGATGGGAGGGTATGCGTAACGCATTTTTCCCAGCGCAAAAAAAAAAAAAAAAAAAAAAAAGGTTAGGTTAGGTTAGGTTGGGGGACCACCCCACAGTGCTTGCGTCCACGTCGCGTCCCCTGGAAACAGCCCAGTTCTGACCACCGTAACGGAGTGGCAGACTGGGTTGGCCAAAGTGCACTGTGCCTTCGCGGATTTTAATTTTATCTTAGTTGTGTCTTGTCTGCGAACCTGCCGGGATCATGCCGACCCCTGAGCGGGACGCCTCCGGGCGATTTTTAAAACAAAAAGGCCCTTCTCAGGGCCAACCCAAAGGCCCTTCTCAGGGCCAACCAAAGGGCCCTTCTCAGGGCCAACCCAAGGGCCCTTCTCAGGGCCAACCCAAAGGCCCTTCTCAGGGCCAACCAAAAGGCCCTTCTCAGGGCCAACCCAAAGGCCCTTCTCAGGGCCAAGCCGACGCTTCGGCGTCAGAAACTAGCCGCGCGCCGTCTGCGGCTAGTTTCTTTGGAGGGGCGGACGAGTCGTCGTCCGACAACGACTCACTCATCACTGTGTCGGACGCGGACGACTCTCGTTCGCGGAAAAGAGTCCACCGGAGCGGTGGGTCCGAGGGCTCCTCGGCCTCGGGGTCGACGCGGTCGCCGAAGGCTAAAAAGCCGACGGCTGCCGCGGAGACCCATGTCGTTGGGCTCGAGAACGCCCAACGCCAGCTGGATCTGGCTCGGCGGGCTCAGCTCCAGCAAGAGCTGGAGGAGCGGGTCGCTGCCGCGGAGAAGCGGGCGCACGTCGCCCGGGCCAAGTCCGGGTACGGTGCGCCCCGCGTCGTATACGCGGACCACTCCCTGGCCGAGCTGGAGAGGATGGCGGAGGAGGACGAGAGGGAGATCGCGGAGGTCGCCTCGAAGTCCTCCAACATAAAGGGGACCCTCCAAAAGGCCCTGAAATGTAGGGCCGCGAGCATGCGCGGCGTCGTTGCGGAGCTGGTCCAGCGCAGCTCCACCGACGAAACGCGGCAACTGCAGGCGAAGGTGGATCGCCTGCAGTCGGAGGTCAGCCAGCTTCATCAGAAGCTGGCTGAAGCCACGGCCCGGCCACAACAGGCCAAGTCGAGCCCTGCGGCAGAGGGCCCCTCCTCCAACCTTGAGGATATCATCCGCAAGGTCGTAATGGAGGAGAGGGCCTTCACAAGAGCCTGCTTGGCGGGCATAGAGGACCGGCTCCTGCCGGAGAAGCGCCTCCGACCGGCCCTTGCGGCAGACGCGAGGCAGCGTGAGTCGGGCCCGTCCTGCTCCCACGCGGACGACGCCCTTCTCCTCCCCTCAACGACCCCGTCCAACGAGTGGACGGAAGTGGTCCGCAAGGGGAAGGGCAAGGGCAAAAAGTCGGCGACGGCCGTCCCCGCCGTCCCCGCCGCCACCGCCGCTCCCAGCAAGTCGCAGACGACCGGCAAGGGAAAGCGGACGGGGAAGGGGAAGGGGAAGCGAAGGGTGCAGCTGGTCTCCCCAAAAACCGCGGCCGTCGTGGTGACGCTCACCGCGGAGGCTGCGGACCGAGGGGAGACGTACGCGTCCGTTTTGGTGCGGGCGCGTGCGAACGCCGATCCCACCCAGCTGGGGATCGGCAGTGTGTCCTGCCGGCGGACCCAGGCCGGGGCTCGAATATTCGAGTTCCCGGGGGCAGAGGGGAGTGCCCATGCGGACCTCTTTGCAGCCAAGCTGCAGGAGGTCATCGCAGACTCGGCCAAGGTGGCACGGCCGGTCAAGTCGGCGGCCATAGAGGTGACGGACCTGGACGACTCCGTCACCAAGGAGGAGGTGGTAGCGGCGGTCGCAGCGATAGGGGGCTGTGGCGTCGCGGCGGTCCAAGGCCGGGACATAAGGCCCGGCCGCGGCGGCATGGGCACCATGCGCCTCGAGTGCCCAATCGCCGCTGCCAAAGCCGTCCTTGCCAAGGGACGGCTCACAGTCGGCTTTAGCTCGGGAGCGGTCCGGGCGCTCGAGGACCAGCCTCTGCGGTGTTTCCGGTGCTTCGGCATCGGACACACCCGGCCCCTGTGTCCGTCCGCAGTGGACAGGTCGAACGCCTGCTACCGCTGCGGCAAGGACGGCCACAAAGCCGCCTCCTGCGAGGCCGCCACGCCGCACTGCGCGGTGTGTGCCGCCAGTGGCTGCCCGGCAGACCACACAATGAAGGGGAGGAACTGCAGTCCTCCCCCTGTGCGGGGCAAAGCGCAGGCGCCGACCGGGCCTGCAAATAACACCGCTGCTTCTGCGGTGGCTGCGGAGGAAGGGGGTGCGATGTCCGACTGATGGATAGGGTCGAACATCGCATACTCCAGGCGAACGCCAACCACTGCAGGGCAGCCCAGGATCTGCTGATGCAGACCATGGCTGAGTGGTTGGTGGACTTGGCGGTGGTCGCCGAGCCTTATTCGGTCCCTGGCCGTTGGCTGGGCGACCGGGACGGCCTGGTGGCGTTGGTGTCGCGGTCTTCCACGGACTCCCCTCCCCTCTCGCTCTTAGAGAGGGGACCGGGATACGTGGCCGCCGCGTGGGGAGACATGGCCCTGGTAGGGGTCTACTTCTCCCCGAACCGCTCTCTCTCCGACTTTGAGGATTTCCTCGAGATCCTCACCGCGGTCGTAGGGAGGGCGGCACCGCGCCAGGTCGTGGTGTTGGGCGACCTGAACGCCAAGTCGGTGGCCTGGGGCAACCCGGCCCCCGGTTGCAACGTCCGGGGACGCGCCGTCGAGTTTTGGGCGGCCTCATGCGGTGTGTCCCTCCTCAACAGGGGGGCGGTCCACACGTGTGTGCGGCAACAGGGCGGATCGGTGGTGGACGTCTCGTTTGCCACCCCCGCGCTAGCCGCCCGCGTCGTCAACTGGCGGGTAGAGATGGTGGAGACCCTGTCGGACCACCGATATGTGCGGTTCGACATCTCCACCCAGGGGGGGGGGAGGGCCCGCGCCGGGCAATCTCCCTTCCCACGGTGGGCACTCACCCGCCTGGACCGGGAGGCAGCCGAGGAGGCGGCCTTTCTCCAGGACTGGCTTTCGCCCCCCCCTGTCGATGCCTTGGACGTGGACGCCGCAGCGGTCCAGCTCAGGGGGTCCCTGACCGAGGTGTGCAACTCCAGCATGCCTCGGTCTCGCCGTCCGCCTCCCCGTCGCGCCGTCTATTGGTGGACGCAGGAGCTGGCGGGTCTCCGGGCCGCCTGCGTTGCGGCCAGAAGGGCCTACGCGCGGAGCCGACGGCGCAGCGCCCAAAACCGAGTCCGGGCAGAGGAGGACCGCCTATACGCCTCTTACCAAGAGGCGAAGACGGCCCTCAAGTCTGCAATGGGCGCTGCGGAAGACTCGGCGAGGGCCGAGATGCTGGAGGGTCTCGACAGGGATCCTTATGGGAGACCGTACAAGGCGGCGCGGAACCAGCTACGCCCCTATGGTCCCCCACTGACGGAGACCCTCGAGCCGGCGTTGCTGGACGGGGTGGTCCGGTCCCTGTTTCCGCGCAGGACCGACTTCACCCCACCAGCGATGGATCCCCCGCGAGGGGCGGCTCCGCCGGACGAGCAGGTCCCCCCGGTGACGGTGGAGGAGCTCCGCGCGGGGGTTCTCACCCTCCGCGCGAAGAAGACGGCCCCCGGGCCAGACGGCGTCCCCGCACGGGTGGTGGCGATCGCCGCCTCCCAAATGGAGGACAGGTTTCGGGACCTCTTCAGCGCGTGCTTTACGGCTGGGAGGTTCCCGAAACTGTGGAAGGAGGGGCAGCTCTGCCTCCTCCGAAAGGAGGGACGTCCGGTGGACTCCCCGTCGGCATACCGGCCCATCGTCTTGCTCGATGAGGTCGGTAAACTGTTCGAGGGGATCATCGCGTCCCGGCTTCATGGCCTTTTGCGGGGGGTAGGGCCGGACCTGTCGGACGCCCAATTCGGCTTCCGACAAGGGCGTTCGACGATCGACGCGCTGGCCCTACTCAAGGGCCAGGTGAAGGAGGCGGTGGAGGCGGGGGACGGAGTGCTGGCAGTGTCGTTCGACATTGCAAACGCCTTCAACTCCGTCCCCCACTCGACGATATTGGAGGCGCTCAGGTATCACGGAGTGCCCCAATACCTGCGGGATCTGCTGGCCAGCTACCTGGAGGGCCGAGAGGTCCTCCTCGCGGACCGGACGGGCACGGTGAGGCGGTACGGAGCAGAGTCCGGTGTTCCGCAGGGGTCAGTACTAGGGCCCTCCCTGTGGAACATCGGGTTCGACTGGCTCCTACGCGGAGTCCTCCTCCAGGGCACGAGTGTCATCTGCTACGCGGATGACACTCTCCTCACTGCCCGGGGGAGGAACTTTGGAGACGCGGCCTGTCTGGCCTCGGCTGGCGGATCCCTGGTTGCAGAGAGGATCCGCCTCCTGGGATTGAAGGTGGCGCTGCACAAGACCGAGGCCGTATTCTTTCACGGGCCTCGGCAGCGCTGCCCTCCCGACGCCCACATCGTCGTAGAGGGCGTCCGGATAGAGGTCCAGCCCCAGATGAAGTATCTGGGCCTGGTGCTGGACGAGAGGTGGCGCTTCGGCCCGCATTTCAGCGGGCTGTCGACGCGCCTCCTGAAAGCCGCGGACGCCCTCTCGCGGCTGCTCCCGAACCTGGGGGGGCCCAAGGTGGGGTGCCGGCGCCTCTATGCCGGCGTCCTCAGGAGCATGGCCCTATACGGAGCCCCTATCTGGGCGGACTCCCTCCACAGGAGGGAGAATGCGACCGCCATCCGCAAGCCCCAAAGGGCCATTGCACTGCGGGTGGCGAGGGCCTACCGCTCGGTGGGCTTTTCGGCGGCGTGCGCTCTGGCCGGCACCCCTCCTTGGGAGCTGGAGGCTTGGGTGCTCGCCAGAGTGTACGAGTGGACCGCGCAACGAAGGGCGCTCGGGGAGCGCCCCGTCGCCGAAGAGCGGGAGGCCGTGCGGCGGGAGGCGAGGGACGCAATCGTCCTTCACTGGACAGAGGACCTCGCCACCGCCGCCTTTGGCCGCCGGACGTTGGACGCGCTCGGCCCGGTCCTGCAGAGCTGGCTCGAGCGGTCCCACGGTTTCCTCTCGTTCCGTCTGGTGCAGGTGTTGTCCGGCCACGGCTGTTTCGGAACGTACCTGCACCGGATCGGGAGGGAGGAGACCCCGGCGTGCCACGACTGCGGCGCGGCGGAGGACACGGCGCAGCACACCCTCGAGGCGTGCCCGGCTTGGTCCGAGCTGCGCCGCGGTCTGACCGCGGCGGTCGGACAGGACCTCTCGCTTCCTGGTGTGATCAATGCCATGCTGGGGAGCGAGGAGGCCTGGGCAGCGGTGGCCTCCTTTTGCGAGGACGTGATCTCGCAAAAGGAGGAGGCGGAGCGCGCGCGGGAGGACGACCCTCTCGCTGTGCCGCTCCGCAGACGAAGAAGGGGTCGGAGAAGGCGCCAGCCTCTCCCCCCTCATGGTGGCGATGGGCGGGCGACAGGCACGGGGGTGCCGTCTCCCGCATTGCACCCATCACCACCTTCGTCGGTCACTCCCGGGCCCCCGTGAGGGGCCCGCCCTGAAGGACAATCGTCGGCGGAGGACTGGACGTTAAGGCTACGCTGGTTTCCCAGTCCCCCGCCACTCGGACGAAGCGGGAGTGCCGCTGGGTTTTTTAGTGGGTATACCGGGTCAGACCCGGGAGTCCCACATAGCCCCCCATCCCCCGATGGGAGGGTATGCGTAACGCATTTTTCCCAGCGCAAAAAAAAAAAAAAAAAAAAAAAAAAAAAAAAAAAAAAAAAAAAAACGAGTGTGCTTATGACCACACGACTGAAGTGAAACTTCAAACGTATTTGGCTATGAGAGGAAGAGAGAAAGAAAATGTGCGCGCGCACTGATTTCTCTTGCTTATATCCCCCACTCAACTCCCCTTCGCCTCGCCCGTAGCCCGTAGACATGGGTCGTACTTGCAAAATCGAGTACCAGGGCTTCCAAGTACGTCCACCTTAAGAAACCAGGCCCTAAAACCAGGGCTTGAGATACTTTCAAGTATTTTCTATCTGCATCAAAAATTGATCTATAACTTCATACAAATAAGAAGTACAATCGCGTAATCAAACAAAAGCCCTGTTGGAAGTAAAAAGTACTTGCATAGGAAATTGACCCGTGAATTCCTATAAATAAGGAGCACAATCGCGTTTACAAATAAATACTTTTACAAACCATTAAAGTAAAAATACTTGCATACGAAATTGTTCCGTAGACTCTTACGGAGTTGTATGGAGTGTCCGAGGTGTAGTAAGAGTCTTACCACACCTCGGACACTCCATACAACGCTCGCAAAATAATTACCTAGTACTACTACATAAACAAATGACGTTTGTATACGTGCAAATTTGTGCGTGAAATCTAGTAGCGTAAAAAAAATGGCGCGGTAAGCAATTTGTGTCGAGGAACCGAACGACGACGGCGACGGCGCTGCCCGAACGTGTGCATTATTATGAAGTGACCATGTAGTTCAATTGTTTATTTATATAGTCGGGTTCGTAATGAAATAAAAACACTAAAATAGTTTAGTTTAAATGACTTGTCTGTAAATAATCGGTTATTAAATCGCATGTTATTAAAAATGCGAAATCTTACAAACAGTTTATGTAAATACGAATTCGGAAAAGCATTACAATATCCAACCATCGTTATTAAAACTCAAATAAAACTTTTCGTGTCAGCAATACAGCGCTGCGGTTCACGAGCGCCCTTGCTAAAGAGTCGGCGACGAATACCTCGAAGTGCGGGGTGAGGTGCGGTATCTGATATGAGGGCGAAGAAGGGAGTGTCCTTTCTGTACGTAGTACTATTAAGTATTCTGTGCTCTTACTGATAAGGAGTATGATCGCATTTGCGAAAACAAACGCGGTTGTTGAACTATTTGAGTACCTACGTACTCGAGCGTCGAGGCACGACGGAGCGAGATACTTTCAAGTATTTTCTATCTGCATAGAAAATTGATCCATAACTTCATACAGATAAGAAGTACAATCGCGTATTCAAAAGCCCCGTTGGAAGTAAAACTACTTGCATAGGAAATTGATCAATGACTTCCTATAAATAAGGAGCAAAATCGCGTTTACAAATAATTACTTGCAAACCATTAAAGTAAAAAATACTTGCATACGAAATTGTTCCGTAGACTCTTACTGATAAGGAGCATGATCGCATTTGCAAAAACTAACGCGGTTGAGTACCTACGTATTTGAGCGAGTAGCCGTATAAGATACTTTATAGTCTTGCAAGTATTTTGAGTCGGTACCTGGTGTGCGTACTTGGAAGCAAAAACCTGGTCGAGTAAATACGTACCTTCCCTACTTGCCCGATCACACTTTTCGTAACGCTTACGTCACGCGTTCGCCAGCTTACTCTCCAAGTCAAGTGTGCGTAAAGAAGTTTCACGTAAATAATTTTGACACAACAAAAATCGAATTTGACAATCGCGACTCGTCGACACGTGGTACAGACGCCAGCACGTCAACCTACCCGAAACTGTCAAATTTTCCCAATCAACTTTGAACCTTATTCTTTAGTAATAAAGTTGAAAATCTATTAAAGAAATCTGACAGATTGTAGTAGGTTGATGTGCTGGCGTCTGTACTTATTTGCCCTAACCCTGTGTATTGTTTTTTAGAGCCGCAGGCGCGGAGGGGGCGGCCTTGGCGTGTTTTTTAAGGAATTTTTCACTTTTTGTATGGAAAATATGAAAAATGATTACCTACATGTTGAGTTTTAGGAGTTTATGGGTTTCATAAAGGGGGTCGAAATTTTCATTATTTTTGCGATAGGACGCACCATTTTCGAGATATGAGCAAAAGAAAAAAAAACTTAATACGTATTTGGCTATGAGAGGAAGAGAGAAAGAAAACGTACGCGCGCACTGCTTTGTCTTGCTTATATCCCCCACTCAATTCCCGTTCACCTCACCCGATCACACTTTTCGTAACGCGTTCGCCAGTTTACTCCCCAAGTCAAGCGTGCGTAAAGAAGTATTCCTTCAAAAACATACAAACAGCCGAACATAGTACCTCCTCCTTTTTGTGAAGTTGGTAAAAATTACTTGCATACGAAACTGTTCCGTAGACTCTTACTGATAAGGAGCATGATCACATTTGCGAAAACTAACTCGGTTGAGTGAGTACCTACGTATTTGAGCGAGTAGCCGTATAAGATACTTAATAGTCTTGCAAGTATTTTGAGTCGGTACCTGGTGTGCGTACTTGGAAGCAAATACCTGGTGTAAAAACCCGGTCGCATATTCATGCGACCGGGACCGGGTTTTTACACCAGGTGTTTCCAGCTATTTTTTACGTACCTTCCCTACTCGCGATCACACGTTTTCGTAACGCATTCGCCAGTTTACTCCCCAAGTCAAGCGCGCCTAAAGAAGTTTCACTTCAAAAAAAAAAAAAAAAAGGTTAGGTTAGGTTAGGTTACCCGCCTGGACCGGGAGGCAGCCGAGGAGGCGGCCTTTCTCCAGGACTGGCTTTCGCCCCCCCCTGTCGATGCCTTGGACGTGGACGCCGCAGCGGTCCAGCTCAGGGGGTCCCTGACCGAGGTGTGCAACTCCAGCATGCCTCGGACTCGCCGTCCGCCTCCCCGTCGCGCCGTCTATTGGTGGACGCAGGAGCTGGCGGGTCTCCGGGCCGCCTGCGTTGCGGCCAGAAGGGCCTACGCGCGGAGCCGACGGCGCAGCGCCCAAAACCGAGTCCGGGCAGAGGAGGACCGCCTATACGCCTCTTACCAAGAGGCGAGGACGGCCCTCAAGTCTGCAATGGGCGCTGCGGAAGACTCGGCGAGGGCCGAGATGCTGGAGGGTCTCGACAGGGATCCTTATGGGAGACCGTACAAGGCGGCGCGGAACCAGCTACGCCCCTATGGTCCCCCACTGACGGAGACCCTCGAGCCGGCGTTGCTGGACGGGGTGGTCCGGTCCCTGTTTCCGCGCAGGACCGACTTCACCCCACCAGCGATGGATCCCCCGCAAGGGGCGGCTCCGCCGGACGAGCAGGTCCCCCCGGTGACGGTGGAGGAGCTCCGCGCGGGGGTTCTCACCCTCCGCGCGAAGAAGACGGCCCCCGGGCCAGACGGCGTCCCCGCACGGGTGGTGGCGATCGCCGCCTCCCAAATGGAGGACAGGTTTCGGGACCTCTTCAGCGCGTGCTTTACGGCTGGGAGGTTCCCGAAACTGTGGAAGGAGGGGCAGCTCTGCCTCCTCCGAAAGGAGGGACGTCCGGTGGACTCCCCGTCGGCATACCGGCCCATCGTCTTGCTCGATGAGGTCGGTAAACTGTTCGAGGGGATCATCGCGTCCCGGCTTCATGGCCTTTTGCGGGGGGTAGGGCCGGACCTGTCGGACGCCCAATTCGGCTTCCGACAAGGGCGTTCGACGATCGACGCGCTGGCCCTACTCAAGGGCCAGGTGAAGGAGGCGGTGGAGGCGGGGGACGGAGTGCTGGCAGTGTCGTTCGACATTGCAAACGCCTTCAACTCCGTCCCCCACTCGACGATATTGGAGGCGCTCCGGTATCACGGAGTGCCCCAATACCTGCAGGATCTGCTGGCCAGCTACCTGGAGGGCCGAGAGGTCCTCCTCGCGGACCGGACGGGCACGGTGAGGCGGTACGGAGCAGAGTCCGGTGTTCCGCAGGGGTCAGTTCTGGGGCCCTCCCTGTGGAACATCGGGTTCGACTGGCTCCTACGCGGAGTCCTCCTCCAGGGCACGAGTGTCATCTGCTACGCGGATGACACTCTCCTCACTGCCCGGGGGAGGAACTTTGGAGACGCGGCCTGTCTGGCCTCGGCTGGCGGATCCCTGGTTGCAGAAAGGATCCGCCTCCTGGGATTGAAGGTGGCGCTGCACAAGACCGAGGCCATATTCTTTCACGGGCCTCGGCAGCGCTGCCCTCCCGACGCCCACATCGTCGTAGAGGGCGTCCGGATAGGGGTCCAGCCCCAGATGAAGTATCTGGGCCTGGTGTTGGACGAGAGGTGGCGCTTCGGCCCGCATTTCAGCGGGCTGTCGACGCGCCTCCTGAAAGCCGCGGACGCCCTCTCGCGGCTGCTCCCGAACCTGGGGGGGCCCAAGGTGGGGTGCCGGCGCCTCTATGCCGGCGTCCTCAGGAGCATGGCCCTATACGGGGCCCCTATCTGGGCGGACTCCCTCCACAGGAGGGAGAATGCGACCGCCATCCGCAAGCCCCAAAGGGCCATTGCACTGCGGGTGGCGAGGGCCTACCGCTCGGTGGGCTTTTCGGCGGCGTGCGCTCTGGCCGGCACCCCTCCTTGGGAGCTGGAGGCTTGGGTGCTCGCCAGAGTGTACGAGTGGACCGCGCAACGAAGGGCGCTCGGGGAGCGCCCCGTCGCCGAAGAGCGGGAGGCCGTGCGGCGGGAGGCGAGGGACGCAATCGTCCTTCACTGGACAGAGGACCTCGCCACCGCCGCCTTTGGCCGCCGGACGTTGGACGCGCTCGGCCCGGTCCTGCAGAGCTGGCTCGAGCGGTCCCACGGTTTCCTCTCGTTCCGTCTGGTGCAGGTGTTGTCCGGCCACGGCTGTTTCGGAACGTACCTGCACCGGATCGGGAGGGAGGAGACCCCGGCGTGCCACGACTGCGGCGCGGCGGAGGACACGGCGCAGCACACCCTCGAGGCGTGCCCGGCTTGGTCCGAGCTGCGCCGCGGTCTGACCGCGGCGGTCGGACAGGACCTCTCGCTTCCTGGTGTGATCAACGCCATGCTGGGGAGCGAGGAGGCCTGGGCAGCGGTGGCCTCCTTTTGCGAGGACGTAATCTCGCAAAAGGAGGAGGCGGAGCGCGCGCGGGAGGACGACCCTCTCGCTGTGCCGCTCCGCAGACGAAGAAGGGGTCGGAGAAGGCGCCAGCCTCTCCCCCCTCATGGTGGCGATGGGCGGGCGACAGGCACGGGGGTGCCGTCTCCCGCATTGCACCCATCACCACCTTCGTCGGTCACTCCCGGGCCCCCGTGAGGGGCCCGCCCTGAAGGACAATCGTCGGCGGAGGACTGGACGTTAAGGCTACGCTGGTTTCCCAGTCCCCCGCCACTCGGACGAAGCGGGAGTGCCGCTGGGTTTTTTAGTGGGTATACCGGGTCAGACCCGGGAGTCCCACATAGCCCCCCATCCCCCGATGGGAGGGTATGCGTAACGCATTTTTCCCAGCGCAAAAAAAAAAAAAAAAAAAAAAAAAAAAAAAAGGTTAGGTTAGGTTAGGTTAGGTTAGGTTAGGTTAGGTTAGGTTGGGGGACCACCCCACAGTGCTTGCGTCCACGTCGCGTCCCCTGGAAACAGCCCAGTTCTGACCACCGTAACGGAGTGGCAGACTGGGTTGGCCAAAGTGCACTGTGCCTTCGCGGATTTTAATTTTATCTTAGTAGTGTGTCTGCGAACCTGCCGGGATCATGCCGACCCCTGAGCGGGACGCCTCCGGGCGATTTTTAAAACAAAAAGGCCCTTCTCAGGGCCAACCCAAAGGCCCTTCTCAGGGCCAACCAAAAGGCCCTTCTCAGGGCCAACCCAAAGGCCCTTCTCAGGGCCAACCAAAAGGCCCTTCTCAGGGCCAACCCAAAGGCCCTTCTCAGGGCCAAGCCGACGCTTCGGCGTCAGAAGCTAGCCGCGCGCCGTCTGCGGCTAGCTTCTTTGGAGGGGCGGACGAGTCGTCGTCCGACAACGACTCACTCATCACTGTGTCGGACGCGGACGACTCTCGTCCGCGGAAGAGAGTCCACCGGAGCGGTGGGTCCGAGGGCTCCTCGGCCTCGGGGTCGACGCGGTCGCCGAAGGCTAAAAAGCCGACGGCTGCCGCGGAGACCCATGTCGTTGGGCTCGAGAACGCCCAACGCCAGCTGGATCTGGCTCGGCGGGCTCAGCTCCAGCAAGAGCTGGAGGAGCGGGTCGCTGCCGCGGAGAAGCGGGCGCACGTCGCCCGGGCCAAGTCCGGGTACGGTGCGCCCCGCGTCGTATACGCGGACCACTCCCTGGCCGAGCTGGAGAGGATGGCGGAGGAGGACGAGAGGGAGATCGCGGAGGTCGCCTCGAAGTCCTCCAACATAAAGGGGACCCTTCAAAAGGCCCTGAAATGTAGGGCCGCGAGCATGCGCGGCGTCGTTGCGGAGCTGGTCCAGCGCAGCTCCACAGACGAAACGCGGCAACTGCAGGCGAAGGTGGATCGCCTGCAGTCGGAGGTCAGCCAGCTTCATCAGAAGCTGGCTGAAGCCACGGCCCGGCCACAACAGGCCAAGTCGAGCCCTGCGGCAGAGGGCCCCTCCTCCAACCTTGAGGATATCATCCGCAAGGTCGTAATGCAGGAGAGGGCCTTCACAAGAGCCTGCTTAGCGGGCATCGAGGACCGGCTCCTGCCGGAGAAGCGCCTCCGACCGGCCCTTGCGGCAGACGCGAGGCAGCGTGAGCCGGTCCCGTCCTGCTCCCACGCGGACGACGCCCTTCTCCTCCCCTCAACGACCCCGTCCAACGAGTGGACGGAAGTGGTCCGCAAGGGGAAGGGCAAGGGAAAAAAGTCGGCGACGGCCGTCCCCGCCGTCCCCGCCGCTCCCAGCAAGTCGCAGACGACCGGCAAGGGAAAGCGGACGGGGAAGGGGAAGGGGAAGCGAAGGGTGCAGCTGGTCTCCCCAAAAACCGCGGCCGTCGTGGTGACGCTCACCGCGGAGGCTGCGGACCGAGGGGAGACGTACGCGTCCGTTTTGGTGCGGGCGCGTGCGAACGCCGATCCCACCCAGCTGGGGATCGGCAGTGTGTCCTGCCGGCGGACCCAGGCCGGGGCTCGAATATTCGAGTTCCCGGGGGCAGAGGGGAGTGCCCATGCGGACCTCTTTGCAGCCAAGCTGCAGGAGGTCATCGCAGACTCGGCCAAGGTGGCACGGCCGGTCAAGTCGGCGGCCATAGAGGTGACGGACCTGGACGACTCCGTCACCAAGGAGGAGGTGGTAGCGGCGGTCGCAGCGATAGGGGGCTGTGGCGTCGCGGCGGTCCAAGGCCGGGACATAAGGCCCGGCCGCGGCGGCATGGGCACCATGCGCCTCGAGTGCCCAATCGCCGCTGCCAAAGCCGTCCTTGCCAAGGGACGGCTCACAGTCGGCTTTAGCTCGGGAGCGGTCCGGGCGCTCGAGGACCAGCCTCTGCGGTGTTTCCGGTGCTTCGGCATCGGACACACCCGGCCCCTGTGTCCGTCCGCAGTGGACAGGTCGAACGCCTGCTACCGCTGCGGCAAGGACGGCCACAAAGCCGCCTCCTGCGAGGCCGCCACGCCGCACTGCGCGGTGTGTGCCGCCAGTGGCTGCCCGGCAGACCACGTGATGAAGGGGAGGAACTGCAGTCCTCCCCCTGTGCGGGGCAAAGCGCAGGCGCCGACCGGGCCTGCCAACGACACCGCTGCTTCTGCGGTGGCTGCGGAGGAAGGGGGTGCGATGTCCGACTGATGGATAGGGTCGAACATCGCATACTCCAGGCGAACGCCAACCACTGCAGGGCAGCCCAGGATCTGCTGATGCAGACCATGGCTGAGTGGTTGGTGGACTTGGCGGTGGTCGCCGAGCCTTATTCGGTCCCTGGCCGTTGGCTGGGCGACCGGGACGGCCTGGTGGCGTTGGTGTCGCGGTCTTCCACGGACTCCCCTCCCCTCTCGCTCTTAGAGAGGGGACCGGGATACGTGGCCGCCGCGTGGGGAGACATGGCCCTGGTAGGGGTCTACTTCTCCCCGAACCGCTCTCTCTCCGACTTTGAGGATTTCCTCGAGATCCTCACCGCGGTCGTAGGGAGGGCGGCACCGCGCCAGGTCGTGGTGTTGGGCGACCTGAACGCCAAGTCGGTGGCCTGGGGCAACCCGGCCACCGGTTGCAACGTCCGGGGACGTGCCGTCGAGTTTTGGGCGGCCTCATGCGGTGTGTCCCTCCTCAACAGGGGGGCGGTCCACACGTGTGTGCGGCAACAGGGCGGATCGGTGGTGGACGTCTCGTTTGCCACCCCCGCGCTAGCCGCCCGCGTCGTCAACTGGCGGGTAGAGATGGTGGAGACCCTGTCGGACCACCGATATGTGCGGTTCGACATCTCCACCCTGGGAGGGGGGAGGGCCCGCGCCGGGCAATCTCCCTTCCCACGGTGGGCACTCACCCGCCTGGACCGGGAGGCAGCCGAGGAGGCGGCCTTTCTCCAGGACTGGCTTTCGCCCCCCCCTGTCGATGCCTTGGACGTGGACGCCGCAGCGGTCCAGCTCAGGGGGTCCCTGACCGAGGTGTGCAACTCCAGCATGCCTCGGTCTCGCCGTCCGCCTCCCCGTCGCGCCGTCTATTGGTGGACGCAGGAGCTGGCGGGTCTCCGGGCCGCCTGCGTTGCGGCCAGAAGGGCCTACGCGCGGAGCCGACGGCGCAGCGCCCAAAACCGAGTCCGGGCAGAGGAGGACCGCCTATACGCCTCTTACCAAGAGGCGAAGACGGCCCTCAAGTCTGCAATGGGCGCTGCGGAAGACTCGGCGAGGGCCGAGATGCTGGAGGGTCTCGACAGGGATCCTTATGGGAGACCGTACAAGGCGGCGCGGAACCAGCTACGCCCCTATGGTCCCCCACTGACGGAGACCCTCGAGCCGGCGTTACTGGACGGGGTGGTCCGGTCCCTGTTTCCGCGCAGGACCGACTTCACCCCACCAGCGATGGATCCCCCGCAAGGGGCGGCTCCGCCGGACGAGCAGGTCCCCCCGGTGACGGTGGAGGAGCTCCGCGCGGGGGTTCTCACCCTCCGCGCGAAGAAGACGGCCCCCGGGCCAGACGGCGTCCCCGCACGGGTGGTGGCGATCGCCGCCTCCCAAATGGAGGACAGGTTTCGGGACCTCTTCAGCGCGTGCTTTACGGCTGGGAGGTTCCCGAAACTGTGGAAGGAGGGGCAGCTCTGCCTCCTCCGAAAGGAGGGACGTCCGGTGGACTCCCCGTCGGCATACCGGCCCATCGTCTTGCTCGATGAGGTCGGTAAACTGTTCGAGGGGATCATCGCGTCCCGGCTTCATGGCCTTTTGCGGGGGGTAGGGCCGGACCTGTCGGACGCCCAATTCGGCTTCCGACAAGGGCGTTCGACGATCGACGCGCTGGCCCTACTCAAGGGCCAGGTGAAGGAGGCGGTGGAGGCGGGGGACGGAGTGCTGGCAGTGTCGTTCGACATTGCAAACGCCTTCAACTCCGTCCCCCACTCGACGATATTGGAGGCGCTCCGGTATCACGGAGTGCCCCAATACCTGCACGATCTGCTGGCCAGCTACCTGGAGGGCCGAGAGGTCCTCCTCGCGGACCGGACGGGCACGGTGAGGCGGTACGGAGCAGAGTCCGGTGTTCCGCAGGGGTCAGTTCTGGGGCCCTCCCTGTGGAACATCGGGTTCGACTGGCTCCTACGCGGAGTCCTCCTCCAGGGCACGAGTGTCATCTGCTACGCGGATGACACTCTCCTCACTGCCCGGGGGAGGAACTTTGGAGACGCGGCCTGTCTGGCCTCGGCTGGCGGATCCCTGGTTGCAGAGAGGATCCGCCTCCTGGGATTGAAGGTGGCGCTGCACAAGACCGAGGCCGTATTCTTTCACGGGCCTCGGCAGCGCTGCCCTCCCGACGCCCACATCGTCGTAGAGGGCGTCCGGATAGAGGTCCAGCCCCAGATGAAGTATCTGGGCCTGGTGCTGGACGAGAGGTGGCGCTTCGGCCCGCATTTCAGCGGGCTGTCGACGCGCCTCCTGAAAGCCGCGGACGCCCTCTCGCGGCTGCTCCCGAACCTGGGGGGGCCCAAGGTGGGGTGCCGGCGCCTCTATGCCGGCGTCCTCAGGAGCATGGCCCTATACGGGGCCCCTATCTGGGCGGACTCCCTCCACAGGAGGGAGAATGCGACCGCCATCCGCAAGCCCCAAAGGGCCATTGCACTGCGGGTGGCGAGGGCCTACCGCTCGGTGGGCTTTTCGGCGGCGTGCGCTCTGGCCGGCACCCCTCCTTGGGAGCTGGAGGCTTGGGTGCTCGCCAGAGTGTACGAGTGGACCGCGCAACGAAGGGCGCTCGGGGAGCGCCCCGTCGCCGAAGAGCGGGAGGCCGTGCGGCGGGAGGCGAGGGACGCAATCGTCCTTCACTGGACAGAGGACCTCGCCACCGCCGCCTTTGGCCGCCGGACGTTGGACGCGCTCGGCCCGGTCCTGCAGAGCTGGCTCGAGCGGTCCCACGGTTTCCTCTCGTTCCGTCTGGTGCAGGTGTTGTCCGGCCACGGCTGTTTCGGAACGTACCTGCACCGGATCGGGAGGGAGGAGACCCCGGCGTGCCACGACTGCGGCGCGGCGGAGGACACGGCGCAGCACACCCTCGAGGCGTGCCCGGCTTGGTCCGAGCTGCGCCGCGGTCTGACCGCGGCGGTCGGACAGGACCTCTCGCTTCCTGGTGTGATCAACGCCATGCTGGGGAGCGAGGAGGCCTGGGCAGCGGTGGCCTCCTTTTGCGAGGACGTAATCTCGCAAAAGGAGGAGGCGGAGCGCGCGCGGGAGGACGACCCTCTCGCTGTGCCGCTCCGCAGACGAAGAAGGGGTCGGAGAAGGCGCCAGCCTCTCCCCCCTCATGGTGGCGATGGGCGGGCGACAGGCACGGGGGTGCCGTCTCCCGCATTGCACCCATCACCACCTTCGTCGGTCACTCCCGGGCCCCCGTGAGGGGCCCGCCCTGAAGGACAATCGTCGGCGGAGGACTGGACGTTAAGGCTACGCTGGTTTCCCAGTCCCCCGCCACTCGGACGAAGCGGGAGTGCCGCTGGGTTTTTTAGTGGGTATACCGGGTCAGACCCGGGAGTCCCACATAGCCCCCCATCCCCCGATGGGAGGGTATGCGTAACGCATTTTTCCCAGCGCAAAAAAAAAAAAAAAAAAAAAAAAAGGTTAGGTTAGGTTAGGTTAGGTTAGGTTTCGGCGGCGTGCGCTCTGGCCGGCACCCCTCCTTGGGAGCTGGAGGCTTGGGTGCTCGCCAGAGTGTACGAGTGGACCGCGCAACGAAGGGCGCTCGGGGAGCGCCCCGTCGCCGAAGAGCGGGAGGCCGTGCGGCGGGAGGCGAGGGACGCAATCGTCCTTCACTGGACAGAGGACCTCGCCACCGCCGCCTTTGGCCGCCGGACGTTGGACGCGCTCGGCCCGGTCCTGCAGAGCTGGCTCGAGCGGTCCCACGGTTTCCTCTCGTTCCGTCTGGTGCAGGTGTTGTCCGGCCACGGCTGTTTCGGAACGTACCTGCACCGGATCGGGAGGGAGGAGACCCCGGCGTGCCACGACTGCGGCGCGGCGGAGGACACGGCGCAGCACACCCTCGAGGCGTGCCCGGCTTGGTCCGAGCTGCGCCGCGGTCTGACCGCGGCGGTCGGACAGGACCTCTCGCTTCCTGGTGTGATCAACGCCATGCTGGGGAGCGAGGAGGCCTGGGCAGCGGTGGCCTCCTTTTGCGAGGACGTAATCTCGCAAAAGGAGGAGGCGGAGCGCGCGCGGGAGGACGACCCTCTCGCTGTGCCGCTCCGCAGACGAAGAAGGGGTCGGAGAAGGCGCCAGCCTCTCCCCCCTCATGGTGGCGATGGGCGGGCGACAGGCACGGGGGTGCCGTCTCCCGCATTGCACCCATCACCACCTTCGTCGGTCACTCCCGGGCCCCCGTGAGGGGCCCGCCCTGAAGGACAATCGTCGGCGGAGGACTGGACGTTAAGGCTACGCTGGTTTCCCAGTCCCCCGCCACTCGGACGAAGCGGGAGTGCCGCTGGGTTTTTTAGTGGGTATACCGGGTCAGACCCGGGAGTCCCACATAGCCCCCCATCCCCCGATGGGAGGGTATGCGTAACGCATTTTTCCCAGCGCAAAAAAAAAAAAAAAAAAAAAAAAAAAAAAAAAAAGGTTAGGTTAGGTTAGGTTAGGTTAGGTTAGGTTAGGTTTTTTTTTTTTTTTTTTTTTTTTTTTTGTTTTGGCAGGAGAGGGAAATCCTCATGGACGCCCAGATTGGGCAGTGCCGGACTCTTACCGGCTAAAACCCACTCCTGCCTTTGCTTACTGTCCCTCTGACGTGATCAGAGACCTTTTTAGGCCAATAAAGTTTATTCTTGTCTCTTTTATGAAAAACGGGGAAGCATTTGTTATTTTTATTTTTACTTAACACGTACTGATTCTAAGCTATTTCGATTCTAACATATTGTATCTATTTACTCATTTTACCAAAATATATTAGGTCCTTACATATGAAATTGGCGTTTTGTATGGAAGGAACAAAAAGTCGAATATTTTTTAATATAATATATTTAATTAATCAAAGTATGAACCATTGTTTTCAATGCACTTTTGCCATCTTATAGGTAGTTCATTGATCCCTTTACTAAAAAAACCAGTCGGACGGGAATCAATAAAATCTTTGAAGGCGATTTGGACTGCCCCATCGGAGTTGAATTTTTTCCCTTGCAAAAAGTTATCCAAATTGCGAAAAAAATGGTAATCTGTTGGAGCAAGGTCCGGGGAGTACGGAGGATGTCTAAGACATTCCAATTCAAGCTCTTCTAATTTGGTAGCCGTCTGTTGCGCAGTGTGTGGTCTGGCGTTGTCGTGCTTTCAAGCTTTTTAATCTTCCCAATTTGCTTCAAGTGAATTAAAACAGTTTTATCACTAACATCGAAGCCTGCAGCTAACTCGGACGTGGTTTGCGATGGGTCCGCTTCCACAATAGCCTTCAATTCTCCATTATCAACTTGGGTCTCAGGCCGTCCACGGGGCTTGTTCTGCAGGTCGAAATTTCCAGAACGAAAACGTTGGAACCAAAAACGAACTGTGTTTTCTTTTGCAACATGACCGCCATACACATCATTCACCCTTCGAGTCGTTTCCGCAGCACTAGTGCCACGGCGGAACTCGTACTCGTAAATAATGCGATATTTTAAATTTTCCATTTTGTAAAATGAGTGACGCAAACAGAAAAAACAGAAGAAAAAAAAACAAATGAATGACGGTCATCGAAGCACAAATACATGAGTAAATAGCTGTACAAATTTGAATTTGGAATTCCTTACCAAAGAGGAGAAATTCGTGATTAAAGTGGCCAGTACGAAAAACGCCAATTTCATATGTAAGGACCTAATATTTACTAACATTTTTGTTATGCTGACTTTTAATATAAGACACTATATTACGACAGCATATTTGCTTATGCGGTTTTATTTCTATCTACTACTTTCTTTACTACATATCTACAATAGTCTAGGAATATTTGTGCATCTTTACTCTTTATTAAGTCTTTTGCAGTATTGGGTGTTATTTCCTTGTCCAATGAATTTTGAACGTTGAAGCGGTGTTTCGTGAATTGTGGGCAGTCGAATAGTATGTGCTTGACCGATTCGCTTGCGTCCGGGTCGCAAATGCACGATGGACTCTCCTTGCACTTGAAGCGATTCAAGTACTCAGAGAATCCACCGTGTCCCGTCATTATTTGAGTGGTCAAGCCTGCCGGTTTAATTTTTCTTACCGTTTTGTATCCTTCCACTGCGTCAGGAAGGAACATCTTAGTAACAGCCGCCGTTTGTCCCGCTTGATAGCGCTCATTCCATTCGTCAAGAGACCGCAAACGAATGTGTCTCTTGACGAATGAAACTGGGCATCTGTCATAGTCAGGCCTCCTTTTGGAATGCAGTGCAGCCTCTTTCGCTAGTTGGTCCGCGCGCTCATTCCCCTCCAGTCCCGCATGTGCTTTAATCCAGAACAAGGATATTTCCTTGTTCTGGAGTCTGCTGTTTTCGATGTTGGCTCTAGTTTCAATGGCTAGGGGATGGAGGGAGTGCGGGTTTACGACCGTTTCTAACGCAGATCGTGAGTCACTTAGGATAGCGAAGCTGGCCTCGCTTCTTCGCAGGATGATTTTTGTGGCGTGACATATGGCCAGGAGTTCCGCCTGGTAGACAGTGCAGTACGATGGCAGCTTAAGTTTGAGAGTTTTGGTCTCGGCTTCATTGCTCCAAAGAGACAATGCTGCTCCGACCTTGTCCTCGATCTTGCTGCCATCGGTGTAGATCTTGACTGCTTGGTGCGCATGGGAGTTTAACTCCTCTTGGTCTTCCAGCTTTACGAAGTCAAGGCGCATATGTCTCGCCGGGTGCTGGATTTCTGCGAAGGCCAGTCTGCACTCTACCTCTCTATCTGCTAATGTTGGCTGGGGTACTCCCCTCTTAGCCTCATACAACGATGCTGCTTCCCGGATCCGGATATCGAGGGGCAGTATCCCAGCCAGCATCAGCGCCGAATTTAACGAAACGGTTCTGTACGCTCCACATAGCTTCTGCGCAAAGCCCCTCTGCACCGCGTTCAATTGTTTTTGAACCCCGACCTTATTTGCTGCTTTAGCCCATGCACTGGCTGCGTAGGTAACGATGGGCTCCACTGTGGCCATGTAGATTGTCCTAATTATTTCGGGGTGGAGGCCCCAACTGATCCTGGCAGCTCGTGATAGTTGCTTATATATGTTTAACGCCTTCTTGCATGTATAAGCCACATGGCTGTTAAACGTCAACTTATTATCGATTGTGAGCCCCAGAATCTTTATCTCACTAGAAAGACCAATGTCGATCCCGCCCATGCTCAGTCGTGGTGTGTCAAATTTTAACTTTCTGGTGAGCACCATTGCGTGTGTCTTGTGCGGCGCGAATTTCAGTTTGTTTTTGTCACCCCACGCCCGAACATAGGCGAGTGCGGCATTGGCCTTCCTCTCAACCTCCAGCGCCGTATCCTCGGCAAACACCAACACTACGTCATCTGCGAAAGCCTGGCAATAGTCACCTCGACGTTCGAGTCCCTTGAGGAGTGGATCAAGGAGAAGATTCCAGAGAATCGGCCCACCAATCGATCCCTGCACGCATCCCTTTTGAGTGTCCTTTATGTACTCTTCTCCGGCGTACCTCACCCGGACCTTACGGTCCTGTAGGTAGCTGTCTATGAGTCGTCGGAGGTTTACCGGACATTCTTCTTCGGCAAGTCTGATCTTGATCGCGGGCCACCAGGCGTTATCGAAGGCTCCCTCTATGTCCAGTGATATTACGGTTACAAGTTTCTTGTCATTGAGTTTTCCGTACAGATGTTGTATCATGTCATAGAGGGAGTCCTCAGTGCTTCTCTGGGGTATAAAGCCATATTGTCGAGGGCTAAGTCTCGGGACTAGGTGCCACTTTAGTCTCCCGACTATCATTTTCTCTAGAATCTTTCCCATGACCGGTAACAGGCCTATGGGCCTGTAGGACTTCGGGTTCGTATAGTCATCTTTGCCAGGCTTTCGCAGGACTACCACCGTTGCCTCTTTCCAGGGAGTTGGGAAATGGCCGAGTTCCTGGCACTTGTTCATGAGCGCCAGGTTAAGTTCCAAGTTTTTGGAGACAACCTGGCTGCAGATGTCTGCAGTTAGACCATCCATTCCCGGAGCCTTTTTTGGATTAAAACTCTCCGTCGCGGCCCGGAGTTCTTCGACCGTAAATGCTGGGTCATGTATCTCACCATGCACCCAGTTATTTGCGTTTGCTGCAAGGACTCTGGTCTGCCGGTGATCTGAGTTGTCATCACATTCGAGGTCCTCCGGGAAAAATGTATTTGCCAAAGTGCTGGCTGACTCCTTCTGGTCCAGTTGATGGCCATCTTTCACCAATGGAATGTCTTCCTGGCGTTTGGTAGTATTTTTTATGACGCGGTATATACTATCCCAAAGGCTTTCCCTGTCCTGTCTACCACAGAAGTTTTTCCAGCTATCTACCTGTGCCCTAATCGCTGCCAACTCATATTCTTCTTTTTGTTGCAGGTACTCGCTGACAACCTTCGACCTCCGGACTGGCGCTGCGCATCGGATCCTACGCTTCCTAGTGGCGACCTTTCTCTTCATCTCTTCGAGCTCTTCGGTCCACCATGGTATGGTAAGTGTTTCATTTGTTTTCTTTTTTGTTAATGTCTCGTTACATGTTTTGATGATCTGTTGTATATATTTTTCTGTAAATTGGTCTATTTCTTCATGTGTTTGGGTTTGGTCTATTTCTATTTTGTTTATATTATTTTCGTTCATAAGCTGAGCCAGTTTCTCATGAAACCGGTCCCAGTTAGCCCTTTTTGTGGTGTATATCCTAGTTGTCCTGTTTATGTTGATTCCTTTTGATTTTTGTAATTTTATTTGAAATACCATACCATTGTGGTCCGAACTCGTCAGATCTTCGACGACTCTCCAGTCGTCCACCAGGTCGAGCATATCCTCTGAGCAGACCGTAACGTCGACATGGCTGGTCAGTCTTCGCTCTCCCCTGATCGTGTCGAAGGTCGGTACGTCTCCATTGTTAAGTACCTGCAAGGACATTTCCTCCAGTGCTCCAGAAAAGACTTCGCCCCTCAGATCGATTCTGTCGCTCCCCCACCAGCTACTTTTGGCGTTGGCATCGCCACCAATGATAAGCCTCCGCGGTCCCAGCTTTTCTCTGATTTTCTTGATATGCTCCAGGTACGGCTCTATGGGTTGGTCTGGCTCGAAGTAGTACGATACCACGGTGATCTCCCAGGCCAGCGTTCGGATTTTCACCACAACGATGTTATTTGTGGTGAAAATCGGGTACTGTACAATGTCGAAGTTGTGATTAAACACTGCAATGGCTGCTTTGACATTTCCTTCCCCTGGGCTGGTGTTCTGGAAGATCCTCACCCCACTGTAGTTCTTCATACTACTTGAGCCCCCCACGTAGGGTTCCTGGAGCAGAGCTACGGCTGCTTTCCTGCGATCCGCTTCGATCATCAGTTCATTGGTGGCGAGCTGTTTCCTCTGCAGGTTTGCCTGTACTATCAGGTGTGAAGCTTCGCTGGTGGGAGTGCTGCTCCCCAGTGCCTCTCTGCCCGTGACCACCTTAGCAATACGCCACCGACAGCCGCGCCAATCCGTCCCACTTGAGACGAGTTGGGCACTCGCTGTCGAAGGCGTTGTGCTCGGTTTTTTCCATCTTTGCGGAAACGCAGTTACGGCACTTTGGTGTTTCCGCGGCTAGCCGTGAGGGGCAGTCCACCCTCATGTGGGGGTCTCCACAGTGCGTGCAGAGGTCGGCGGGTTCCGTGCACAACTTACGGGTGTGGCCGAAGCGCAGGCAGCGGGTGCACTGGATCAGTGGTGACTGGTCCAGCACACGCACGCGCTGCAAGTCGATGTGCGCTCGACCGGTCGTTGTGAGCCTCTGCCACACAGAAGGGGACACCTGCATGATGATGTGAGACATGTGGGGGTTTCTTGTCTTGCGACGGTACTTAACCCCCATCCTCACATCGTCTGCAGGCAGGTCCCCAATCAGGTGGGTGTTCTGTCGCTTGAGCGCCTCAATGATCTCCCCATCCGAGTGGCACGAGAGAACATCCTTGAGGATGATTAGCGGATCTTTGTTTTTAATCTCCTCGACTACGAGGTTTCCGGCCTTCTTAATTCTTTCCGACACCCGATTAAGCTCCTCCCTGGTCCTGAACCCGACCACCACCTTCTGGTCCCTCGCTTTTCGCAGCCTCTCCACTCTGGTGCCCTCATTCCTGGCATCTACTGCCGTTCTCAATTTCTCAAGAACCTCCTCCCCGGTGTCCTTGTCGTCGACCGATGACACAACCACCGAGTGAAGAGGCTCCTGGAAGCGCTGTTTCGGGACGGCGGCCATCTCTGCAAACGAGGGTCCCTGACCTGCGACAAAGCGAGGTGCCTGTTGTAGGCGCTCCGACAGAGCTCGCGTGTGCAGCTGGCATTCCTCCAGCGCCTTGTTGTGCTGCTGGAGGTTCTCCATGAGCTGCTTCACGAGCTCTGTAGGTGCGCCGGAGGCCGGTGTCACGTCCCTGGGGGCCTTCTCGGGTTCGGCTGCCTCTCCCGATGTTTTCCCTCTCTCGTTTTCGCTCTCCTTGACGAGTTGGTACAACCGGTCCACGGCTTTTATTAGAGCGTCCTTTATCTCCTTTTTAAGGTTTCTCGAGCTGTCCAGTTGTAGCTTGGCACTGGAGAGACACGCCTTTGCCTCCGTGGTTCTATTAAGATACTTCACGGGTGGCACTTCACGAGACGGACTCTCCAGGGCCCTTCCTGGCAACTCGTAGGTATCCGTCCTTACTCGCTGGCTAGCTGTTATGTTATATTTGAGCTTGATGGGAGAGGTCACGGGCGCTTTCTTTGGGGGGGTGGTGGCGGGTGTCGCTTTTGGAGGTGTAGGAGGTTTGCAGGGTTGCCCCTGTTTCTGTTTCTCCGCTTCCCACTCCCCGACACTGCGGCTCACTGAGGGGCCCGCTGGTGCTGTGCATGCCTCCTCAACGCCCGAACTCTCCTCCACAGCCTTCGGCTTTTTAAGGGGGGTCCTATGTCCGAACATCTTTAACGAGTGCTTATTTGTCAGAGGACACTACAGAACTACTGACTCCCTGTAAAGGGGGGATCTAAAATAAGATTGTGAATAGGGAAGGAGAATAAATTTACGTCCAAGAGTAGGACTTGTCTTCTGTGTCCCTGTAAAGAGGGGAACAGCAAGAGAACTTTTAAAAATGCGAGCCCTTTACACAAGGACTCGGTCAATATATTAAATATTTGTCAATAACACGCCTTCAGAGGCGCTAAGAATGTCCTAAACCGTCTATTTTTCCCAGCGTCGTTATAGAGGGAGGTTCTAAGTAGCCGTAAGGGCAAAAAACAAAAAATTATTTTTTCGTCAAATCCGAAAAGTTTACCTGCCTAGACACGAATGGGTGGGTGGGAGGGCAAATTTTTGAGTTTCTATCTGAGCTAGGCGGACGTGCGAGGTGTCAAAAGACGCGTCTCGGCGCCGGCCAGCGAGCTATGATGTTTTTGGAATTTACGCTGAAGAAAATTTTTGAAATTTCCTGAAAAAACTGAATTTACGACCAAAATGTATGTAGAAAACGGGAATAATACCACCAAACGGGACTCGAACACGCGGAACGCGCGCCGGAGTACAGGTAAGGCAGGTAAGTATCAATTAAAATTATAAAAACGTAAATTTACCTGAAGGTTTTGCAATAAAAATTTTTTTTAAAGGAATTTACACTGAAATTTTTGCAAGTGAATAACCGAAAAGTGTTTTTCGGTGTTTTTGTCAATTTAAACTAGTGGGAACGTTAGACGGAGCCTAAAAACGAATTACTACGCTGAAAAAAGCTTCAGAATGCGTCACCGGGATGCAAAGTTATAGCGGTTAGATGAAATTGTTCTATCACTAAGGTGGATTTCGTGTATGTACTTACTCGTATGAAAATCCCCACTACAAGAAATTTTTGAGTTTCTATCTGAGCTAGGCGGACGTGCGAGGTGTCAAAAGACGCGTCTCGGCGCCGGCCAGCGAGCTATGATGTTTTTGGAATTTACGCTGAAGAAAATTTTTGAAATTTCCTGAAAAAACTGAATTTACGACCAAAATGTATGTAGAAAACGGGAATAATACCACCAAACGGGACTCGAACACGCGGAACGCGCGCCGGAGTACAGGTAAGGCAGGTAAGTATCAATTAAAATTATAAAAACGTAAATTTACCTGAAGGTTTTGCAATAAAAATTTTTTTTAAAGGAATTTACACTGAAATTTTTGCAAGTGAATAACCGAAAAGTGTTTTTCGGTGTTTTTGTCAATTTAAACTAGTGGGAACGTTAGACGGAGCCTAAAAACGAATTACTACGCTGAAAAAAGCTTCAGAATGCGTCACCGGGATGCAAAGTTATAGCGGTTAGATGAAATTGTTCTATCACTAAGGTGGATTTCGTGTATGTACTTACTCGTATGAAAATCCCCACTACAAGAAATTTTTGAGTTTCTATCTGAGCTAGGCGGACGTGCGAGGTGTCAAAAGACGCGTCTCGGCGCCGGCCAGCGAGCTATGATGTTTTTGGAATTTACGCTGAAGAAAATTTTTGAAATTTCCTGAAAAAACTGAATTTACGACCAAAATGTATGTAGAAAACGGGAATAATACCACCAAACGGGACTCGAACACGCGGAACGCGCGCCGGAGTACAGGTAAGGCAGGTAAGTATCAATTAAAATTATAAAAACGTAAATTTACCTGAAGGTTTTGCAATAAAAATTTTTTTTAAAGGAATTTACACTGAAATTTTTGCAAGTGAATAACCGAAAAGTGTTTTTCGGTGTTTTTGTCAATTTAAACTAGTGGGAACGTTAGACGGAGCCTAAAAACGAATTACTACGCTGAAAAAAGCTTCAGAATGCGTCACCGGGATGCAAAGTTATAGCGGTTAGATGAAATTGTTCTATCACTAAGGTGGATTTCGTGTATGTACTTACTCGTATGAAAATCCCCACTACAAGAAATTTTTGAGTTTCTATCTGAGCTAGGCGGACGTGCGAGGTGTCAAAAGACGCGTCTCGGCGCCGGCCAGCGAGCTATGATGTTTTTGGAATTTACGCTGAAGAAAATTTTTGAAATTTCCTGAAAAAACTGAATTTACGACCAAAATGTATGTAGAAAACGGGAATAATACCACCAAACGGGACTCGAACACGCGGAACGCGCGCCGGAGTACAGGTAAGGCAGGTAAGTATCAATTAAAATTATAAAAACGTAAATTTACCTGAAGGTTTTGCAATAAAAATTTTTTTTAAAGGAATTTACACTGAAATTTTTGCAAGTGAATAACCGAAAAGTGTTTTTCGGTGTTTTTGTCAATTTAAACTAGTGGGAACGTTAGACGGAGCCTAAAAACGAATTACTACGCTGAAAAAAGCTTCAGAATGCGTCACCGGGATGCAAAGTTATAGCGGTTAGATGAAATTGTTCTATCACTAAGGTGGATTTCGTGTATGTACTTACTCGTATGAAAATCCCCACTACAAGAAATTTTTGAGTTTCTATCTGAGCTAGGCGGACGTGCGAGGTGTCAAAAGACGCGTCTCGGCGCCGGCCAGCGAGCTATGATGTTTTTGGAATTTACGCTGAAGAAAATTTTTGAAATTTCCTGAAAAAACTGAATTTACGACCAAAATGTATGTAGAAAACGGGAATAATACCACCAAACGGGACTCGAACACGCGGAACGCGCGCCGGAGTACAGGTAAGGCAGGTAAGTATCAATTAAAATTATAAAAACGTAAATTTACCTGAAGGTTTTGCAATAAAAATTTTTTTTAAAGGAATTTACACTGAAATTTTTGCAAGTGAATAACCGAAAAGTGTTTTTCGGTGTTTTTGTCAATTTAAACTAGTGGGAACGTTAGACGGAGCCTAAAAACGAATTACTACGCTGAAAAAAGCTTCAGAATGCGTCACCGGGATGCAAAGTTATAGCGGTTAGATGAAATTGTTCTATCACTAAGGTGGATTTCGTGTATGTACTTACTCGTATGAAAATCCCCACTACAAGAAATTTTTGAGTTTCTATCTGAGCTAGGCGGACGTGCGAGGTGTCAAAAGACGCGTCTCGGCGCCGGCCAGCGAGCTATGATGTTTTTGGAATTTACGCTGAAGAAAATTTTTGAAATTTCCTGAAAAAACTGAATTTACGACCAAAATGTATGTAGAAAACGGGAATAATACCACCAAACGGGACTCGAACACGCGGAACGCGCGCCGGAGTACAGGTAAGGCAGGTAAGTATCAATTAAAATTATAAAAACGTAAATTTACCTGAAGGTTTTGCAATAAAAATTTTTTTAAAGGAATTTACACTGAAATTTTTGCAAGTGAATAACCGAAAAGTGTTTTTCGGTGTTTTTGTCAATTTAAACTAGTGGGAACGTTAGACGGAGCCTAAAAACGAATTACTACGCTGAAAAAAGCTTCAGAATGCGTCACCGGGATGCAAAGTTATAGCGGTTAGATGAAATTGTTCTATCACTAAGGTGGATTTCGTGTATGTACTTACTCGTATGAAAATCCCCACTACAAGAAATTTTTGAGTTTCTATCTGAGCTAGGCGGACGTGCGAGGTGTCAAAAGACGCGTCTCGGCGCCGGCCAGCGAGCTATGATGTTTTTGGAATTTACGCTGAAGAAAATTTTTGAAATTTCCTGAAAAAACTGAATTTACGACCAAAATGTATGTAGAAAACGGGAATAATACCACCAAACGGGACTCGAACACGCGGAACGCGCGCCGGAGTACAGGTAAGGCAGGTAAGTATCAATTAAAATTATAAAAACGTAAATTTACCTGAAGGTTTTGCAATAAAAATTTTTTTTAAAGGAATTTACACTGAAATTTTTGCAAGTGAATAACCGAAAAGTGTTTTTCGGTGTTTTTGTCAATTTAAACTAGTGGGAACGTTAGACGGAGCCTAAAAACGAATTACTACGCTGAAAAAAGCTTCAGAATGCGTCACCGGGATGCAAAGTTATAGCGGTTAGATGAAATTGTTCTATCACTAAGGTGGATTTCGTGTATGTACTTACTCGTATGAAAATCCCCACTACAAGAAATTTTTGAGTTTCTATCTGAGCTAGGCGGACGTGCGAGGTGTCAAAAGACGCGTCTCGGCGCCGGCCAGCGAGCTATGATGTTTTTGGAATTTACGCTGAAGAAAATTTTTGAAATTTCCTGAAAAAACTGAATTTACGACCAAAATGTATGTAGAAAACGGGAATAATACCACCAAACGGGACTCGAACACGCGGAACGCGCGCCGGAGTACAGGTAAGGCAGGTAAGTATCAATTAAAATTATAAAAACGTAAATTTACCTGAAGGTTTTGCAATAAAAATTTTTTTTAAAGGAATTTACACTGAAATTTTTGCAAGTGAATAACCGAAAAGTGTTTTTCGGTGTTTTTGTCAATTTAAACTAGTGGGAACGTTAGACGGAGCCTAAAAACGAATTACTACGCTGAAAAAAGCTTCAGAATGCGTCACCGGGATGCAAAGTTATAGCGGTTAGATGAAATTGTTCTATCACTAAGGTGGATTTCGTGTATGTACTTACTCGTATGAAAATCCCCACTACAAGAAATTTTTGAGTTTCTATCTGAGCTAGGCGGACGTGCGAGGTGTCAAAAGACGCGTCTCGGCGCCGGCCAGCGAGCTATGATGTTTTTGGAATTTACGCTGAAGAAAATTTTTGAAATTTCCTGAAAAAACTGAATTTACGACCAAAATGTATGTAGAAAACGGGAATAATACCACCAAACGGGACTCGAACACGCGGAACGCGCGCCGGAGTACAGGTAAGGCAGGTAAGTATCAATTAAAATTATAAAAACGTAAATTTACCTGAAGGTTTTGCAATAAAAATTTTTTTTAAAGGAATTTACACTGAAATTTTTGCAAGTGAATAACCGAAAAGTGTTTTTCGGTGTTTTTGTCAATTTAAACTAGTGGGAACGTTAGACGGAGCCTAAAAACGAATTACTACGCTGAAAAAAGCTTCAGAATGCGTCACCGGGATGCAAAGTTATAGCGGTTAGATGAAATTGTTCTATCACTAAGGTGGATTTCGTGTATGTACTTACTCGTATGAAAATCCCCACTACAAGAAATTTTTGAGTTTCTATCTGAGCTAGGCGGACGTGCGAGGTGTCAAAAGACGCGTCTCGGCGCCGGCCAGCGAGCTATGATGTTTTTGGAATTTACGCTGAAGAAAATTTTTGAAATTTCCTGAAAAAACTGAATTTACGACCAAAATGTATGTAGAAAACGGGAATAATACCACCAAACGGGACTCGAACACGCGGAACGCGCGCCGGAGTACAGGTAAGGCAGGTAAGTATCAATTAAAATTATAAAAACGTAAATTTACCTGAAGGTTTTGCAATAAAAATTTTTTTAAAGGAATTTACACTGAAATTTTTGCAAGTGAATAACCGAAAAGTGTTTTTCGGTGTTTTTGTCAATTTAAACTAGTGGGAACGTTAGACGGAGCCTAAAAACGAATTACTACGCTGAAAAAAGCTTCAGAATGCGTCACCGGGATGCAAAGTTATAGCGGTTAGATGAAATTGTTCTATCACTAAGGTGGATTTCGTGTATGTACTTACTCGTATGAAAATCCCCACTACAAGAAATTTTTGAGTTTCTATCTGAGCTAGGCGGACGTGCGAGGTGTCAAAAGACGCGTCTCGGCGCCGGCCAGCGAGCTATGATGTTTTTGGAATTTACGCTGAAGAAAATTTTTGAAATTTCCTGAAAAAACTGAATTTACGACCAAAATGTATGTAGAAAACGGGAATAATACCACCAAACGGGACTCGAACACGCGGAACGCGCGCCGGAGTACAGGTAAGGCAGGTAAGTATCAATTAAAATTATAAAAACGTAAATTTACCTGAAGGTTTTGCAATAAAAATTTTTTTAAAGGAATTTACACTGAAATTTTTGCAAGTGAATAACCGAAAAGTGTTTTTCGGTGTTTTTGTCAATTTAAACTAGTGGGAACGTTAGACGGAGCCTAAAAACGAATTACTACGCTGAAAAAAGCTTCAGAATGCGTCACCGGGATGCAAAGTTATAGCGGTTAGATGAAATTGTTCTATCACTAAGGTGGATTTCGTGTATGTACTTACTCGTATGAAAATCCCCACTACAAGAAATTTTTGAGTTTCTATCTGAGCTAGGCGGACGTGCGAGGTGTCAAAAGACGCGTCTCGGCGCCGGCCAGCGAGCTATGATGTTTTTGGAATTTACGCTGAAGAAAATTTTTGAAATTTCCTGAAAAAACTGAATTTACGACCAAAATGTATGTAGAAAACGGGAATAATACCACCAAACGGGACTCGAACACGCGGAACGCGCGCCGGAGTACAGGTAAGGCAGGTAAGTA
Organism: Amphipoea oculea; assembly: GCA_945859645.1. Lineage (NCBI taxonomy): Eukaryota > Metazoa > Arthropoda > Insecta > Lepidoptera > Noctuidae > Amphipoea > Amphipoea oculea. Next base: position 5,543 of record OX243878.1, on the reverse strand, counting down.
TCAATTAAAATTATAAAAACGTAAATTTACCTGAAGGTTTTGCAATAAAAATTTTTTTAAAGGAATTTACACTGAAATTTTTGCAAGTGAATAACCGAAAAGTGTTTTTCGGTGTTTTTGTCAATTTAAACTAGTGGGAACGTTAGACGGAGCCTAAAAACGAATTACTACGCTGAAAAAAGCTTCAGAATGCGTCACCGGGATGCAAAGTTATAGCGGTTAGATGAAATTGTTCTATCACTAAGGTGGATTTCGTGTATGTACTTACTCGTATGAAAATCCCCACTACAAGAAATTTTTGAGTTTCTATCTGAGCTAGGCGGACGTGCGAGGTGTCAAAAGACGCGTCTCGGCGCCGGCCAGCGAGCTATGATGTTTTTGGAATTTACGCTGAAGAAAATTTTTGAAATTTCCTGAAAAAACTGAATTTACGACCAAAATGTATGTAGAAAACGGGAATAATACCACCAAACGGGACTCGAACACGCGGAACGCGCGCCGGAGTACAGGTAAGGCAGGTAAGTATCAATTAAAATTATAAAAACGTAAATTTACCTGAAGGTTTTGCAATAAAAATTTTTTTTAAAGGAATTTACACTGAAATTTTTGCAAGTGAATAACCGAAAAGTGTTTTTCGGTGTTTTTGTCAATTTAAACTAGTGGGAACGTTAGACGGAGCCTAAAAACGAATTACTACGCTGAAAAAAGCTTCAGAATGCGTCACCGGGATGCAAAGTTATAGCGGTTAGATGAAATTGTTCTATCACTAAGGTGGATTTCGTGTATGTACTTACTCGTATGAAAATCCCCACTACAAGAAATTTTTGAGTTTCTATCTGAGCTAGGCGGACGTGCGAGGTGTCAAAAGACGCGTCTCGGCGCCGGCCAGCGAGCTATGATGTTTTTGGAATTTACGCTGAAGAAAATTTTTGAAATTTCCTGAAAAAACTGAATTTACGACCAAAATGTATGTAGAAAACGGGAATAATACCACCAAACGGGACTCGAACACGCGGAACGCGCGCCGGAGTACAGGTAAGGCAGGTAAGTATCAATTAAAATTATAAAAACGTAAATTTACCTGAAGGTTTTGCAATAAAAATTTTTTTAAAGGAATTTACACTGAAATTTTTGCAAGTGAATAACCGAAAAGTGTTTTTCGGTGTTTTTGTCAATTTAAACTAGTGGGAACGTTAGACGGAGCCTAAAAACGAATTACTACGCTGAAAAAAGCTTCAGAATGCGTCACCGGGATGCAAAGTTATAGCGGTTAGATGAAATTGTTCTATCACTAAGGTGGATTTCGTGTATGTACTTACTCGTATGAAAATCCCCACTACAAGAAATTTTTGAGTTTCTATCTGAGCTAGGCGGACGTGCGAGGTGTCAAAAGACGCGTCTCGGCGCCGGCCAGCGAGCTATGATGTTTTTGGAATTTACGCTGAAGAAAATTTTTGAAATTTCCTGAAAAAACTGAATTTACGACCAAAATGTATGTAGAAAACGGGAATAATACCACCAAACGGGACTCGAACACGCGGAACGCGCGCCGGAGTACAGGTAAGGCAGGTAAGTATCAATTAAAATTATAAAAACGTAAATTTACCTGAAGGTTTTGCAATAAAAATTTTTTTAAAGGAATTTACACTGAAATTTTTGCAAGTGAATAACCGAAAAGTGTTTTTCGGTGTTTTTGTCAATTTAAACTAGTGGGAACGTTAGACGGAGCCTAAAAACGAATTACTACGCTGAAAAAAGCTTCAGAATGCGTCACCGGGATGCAAAGTTATAGCGGTTAGATGAAATTGTTCTATCACTAAGGTGGATTTCGTGTATGTACTTACTCGTATGAAAATCCCCACTACAAGAAATTTTTGAGTTTCTATCTGAGCTAGGCGGACGTGCGAGGTGTCAAAAGACGCGTCTCGGCGCCGGCCAGCGAGCTATGATGTTTTTGGAATTTACGCTGAAGAAAATTTTTGAAATTTCCTGAAAAAACTGAATTTACGACCAAAATGTATGTAGAAAACGGGAATAATACCACCAAACGGGACTCGAACACGCGGAACGCGCGCCGGAGTACAGGTAAGGCAGGTAAGTATCAATTAAAATTATAAAAACGTAAATTTACCTGAAGGTTTTGCAATAAAAATTTTTTTAAAGGAATTTACACTGAAATTTTTGCAAGTGAATAACCGAAAAGTGTTTTTCGGTGTTTTTGTCAATTTAAACTAGTGGGAACGTTAGACGGAGCCTAAAAACGAATTACTACGCTGAAAAAAGCTTCAGAATGCGTCACCGGGATGCAAAGTATAGCGGTTAGATGAAATTGTTCTATCACTAAGGTGGATTTCGTGTATGTACTTACTCGTATGAAAATCCCCACTACAAGAAATTTTTGAGTTTCTATCTGAGCTAGGCGGACGTGCGAGGTGTCAAAAGACGCGTCTCGGCGCCGGCCAGCGAGCTATGATGTTTTTGGAATTTACGCTGAAGAAAATTTTTGAAATTTCCTGAAAAAACTGAATTTACGACCAAAATGTATGTAGAAAACGGGAATAATACCACCAAACGGGACTCGAACACGCGGAACGCGCGCCGGAGTACAGGTAAGGCAGGTAAGTATCAATTAAAATTATAAAAACGTAAATTTACCTGAAGGTTTTGCAATAAAAATTTTTTTTAAAGGAATTTACACTGAAATTTTTGCAAGTGAATAACCGAAAAGTGTTTTTCGGTGTTTTTGTCAATTTAAACTAGTGGGAACGTTAGACGGAGCCTAAAAACGAATTACTACGCTGAAAAAAGCTTCAGAATGCGTCACCGGGATGCAAAGTTATAGCGGTTAGATGAAATTGTTCTATCACTAAGGTGGATTTCGTGTATGTACTTACTCGTATGAAAATCCCCACTACAAGAAATTTTTGAGTTTCTATCTGAGCTAGGCGGACGTGCGAGGTGTCAAAAGACGCGTCTCGGCGCCGGCCAGCGAGCTATGATGTTTTTGGAATTTACGCTGAAGAAAATTTTTGAAATTTCCTGAAAAAACTGAATTTACGACCAAAATGTATGTAGAAAACGGGAATAATACCACCAAACGGGACTCGAACACGCGGAACGCGCGCCGGAGTACAGGTAAGGCAGGTAAGTATCAATTAAAATTATAAAAACGTAAATTTACCTGAAGGTTTTGCAATAAAAATTTTTTTAAAGGAATTTACACTGAAATTTTTGCAAGTGAATAACCGAAAAGTGTTTTTCGGTGTTTTTGTCAATTTAAACTAGTGGGAACGTTAGACGGAGCCTAAAAACGAATTACTACGCTGAAAAAAGCTTCAGAATGCGTCACCGGGATGCAAAGTTATAGCGGTTAGATGAAATTGTTCTATCACTAAGGTGGATTTCGTGTATGTACTTACTCGTATGAAAATCCCCACTACAAGAAATTTTTGAGTTTCTATCTGAGCTAGGCGGACGTGCGAGGTGTCAAAAGACGCGTCTCGGCGCCGGCCAGCGAGCTATGATGTTTTTGGAATTTACGCTGAAGAAAATTTTTGAAATTTCCTGAAAAAACTGAATTTACGACCAAAATGTATGTAGAAAACGGGAATAATACCACCAAACGGGACTCGAACACGCGGAACGCGCGCCGGAGTACAGGTAAGGCAGGTAAGTATCAATTAAAATTATAAAAACGTAAATTTACCTGAAGGTTTTGCAATAAAAATTTTTTTAAAGGAATTTACACTGAAATTTTTGCAAGTGAATAACCGAAAAGTGTTTTTCGGTGTTTTTGTCAATTTAAACTAGTGGGAACGTTAGACGGAGCCTAAAAACGAATTACTACGCTGAAAAAAGCTTCAGAATGCGTCACCGGGATGCAAAGTTATAGCGGTTAGATGAAATTGTTCTATCACTAAGGTGGATTTCGTGTATGTACTTACTCGTATGAAAATCCCCACTACAAGAAATTTTTGAGTTTCTATCTGAGCTAGGCGGACGTGCGAGGTGTCAAAAGACGCGTCTCGGCGCCGGCCAGCGAGCTATGATGTTTTTGGAATTTACGCTGAAGAAAATTTTTGAAATTTCCTGAAAAAACTGAATTTACGACCAAAATGTATGTAGAAAACGGGAATAATACCACCAAACGGGACTCGAACACGCGGAACGCGCGCCGGAGTACAGGTAAGGCAGGTAAGTATCAATTAAAATTATAAAAACGTAAATTTACCTGAAGGTTTTGCAATAAAAATTTTTTTAAAGGAATTTACACTGAAATTTTTGCAAGTGAATAACCGAAAAGTGTTTTTCGGTGTTTTTGTCAATTTAAACTAGTGGGAACGTTAGACGGAGCCTAAAAACGAATTACTACGCTGAAAAAAGCTTCAGAATGCGTCACCGGGATGCAAAGTTATAGCGGTTAGATGAAATTGTTCTATCACTAAGGTGGATTTCGTGTATGTACTTACTCGTATGAAAATCCCCACTACAAGAAATTTTTGAGTTTCTATCTGAGCTAGGGCGGACGTGCGAGGTGTCAAAAGACGCGTCTCGGCGCCGGCCAGCGAGCTATGATGTTTTTGGAATTTACGCTGAAGAAAATTTTTGAAATTTCCTGAAAAAACTGAATTTACGACCAAAATGTATGTAGAAAACGGGAATAATACCACCAAACGGGACTCGAACACGCGGAACGCGCGCCGGAGTACAGGTAAGGCAGGTAAGTATCAATTAAAATTATAAAAACGTAAATTTACCTGAAGGTTTTGCAATAAAAATTTTTTTAAAGGAATTTACACTGAAATTTTTGCAAGTGAATAACCGAAAAGTGTTTTTCGGTGTTTTTGTCAATTTAAACTAGTGGGAACGTTAGACGGAGCCTAAAAACGAATTACTACGCTGAAAAAAGCTTCAGAATGCGTCACCGGGATGCAAAGTTATAGCGGTTAGATGAAATTGTTCTATCACTAAGGTGGATTTCGTGTATGTACTTACTCGTATGAAAATCCCCACTACAAGAAATTTTTGAGTTTCTATCTGAGCTAGGCGGACGTGCGAGGTGTCAAAAGACGCGTCTCGGCGCCGGCCAGCGAGCTATGATGTTTTTGGAATTTACGCTGAAGAAAATTTTTGAAATTTCCTGAAAAAACTGAATTTACGACCAAAATGTATGTAGAAAACGGGAATAATACCACCAAACGGGACTCGAACACGCGGAACGCGCGCCGGAGTACAGGTAAGGCAGGTAAGTATCAATTAAAATTATAAAAACGTAAATTTACCTGAAGGTTTTGCAATAAAAATTTTTTTAAAGGAATTTACACTGAAATTTTTGCAAGTGAATAACCGAAAAGTGTTTTTCGGTGTTTTTGTCAATTTAAACTAGTGGGAACGTTAGACGGAGCCTAAAAACGAATTACTACGCTGAAAAAAGCTTCAGAATGCGTCACCGGGATGCAAAGTTATAGCGGTTAGATGAAATTGTTCTATCACTAAGGTGGATTTCGTGTATGTACTTACTCGTATGAAAATCCCCACTACAA